>OZ012677.1:117489143-118847893 GCA_963942445.1 Argyra leucocephala
GTGGTGCAATCCGTACTTTCATCAATTATTAGGGAATAATATTGCTTATTTGTAATAGTGGCAATATTTTGTGAAATAGAAGGACCAGTAATAGTTTTTACAATATTTTGGCCTTTTATACGATTTACATTCATCTTCTTAATAATATCAGAATCAGTTATGTGGTTTTTAAGACAAGAATTTAGATGATTTAAAATTTTAAATGGTAGATTGTGTTCTGAAATGAATATACTAATAGCTATTTCAAATTTCTTAGCTTTTAACAACTTTTTCTTTTCATCAGAATCGGTTTTTGTAAAATTTGTTATTTTAATTGTTTTATTTTTTGTTTTTACTGCTATTTGATGCCCATCTGACAAACTATGTCTTCTAATATGCGACTCTCCCCCAACAATTCCAACATTATAAATTACACATTTTTTTCCTTGTTTCGAATTTTGTGGAATGAGCCAAGAATACTTCGTTTTCCACTGTTCACGAAATTTTTGTTGATAATATTTAGACTTTTTATTTTTCGGTTCATCCAAAATATTATCACTATTAGCAAGAAATACAAAAATTAGGTATATATTAAATATTTGTCTTAAAAAAATGTGGCAGTTGAAAAGAAAATCATGGAAAAATATTCCTTTACTTCAATATTTTAAAAAGTTGCACGAGAGGATTAATCATTTAAACTTTTGAAGTAAATCTTTAAATTAATTTATATTTCAATCAATTACCTACCTACTTGTACTTGTATCAATAACAAATAAACAAAAACTTACGAAATTAATATTGAGTTTTCATTTTCATCAACAGCAGTTATATTTTTTGAATTTTCATCAGAAGTAGATGCATATTTTTCATGTTCAATTAACCATCTGCATAAAAGAATTTAAACTTTGTTTAAAATATATTTTATTATTTAATTAAACTTACTTATTCAACATTTTTCGACTTAACTTATGAGAATTGAGATTTGAGAATGAAACCTTTCTTAACCGACAAAATATGAATTTTGATGAAATACGTTGACAAGGTCAATGTCAAGATAATTTTGTATTATAAATCTGGTGTTAAGAAACAAGATTGGTGGTGAAAATAAGAAACTAAACTCTATTTTCAATTAATAAAAATTTGAGTAGGTAACATACATTTCATAAAATTAATTTGAAAATTAAAGATTCTCTTGTAATTTTGTTTTTTCTCAATTTTTTGAATACTTTAACAACTAAGGTTTTTGGAAGACTTTAAATAAGTAAGTACTAGGATTTCGTATGAAAGTACTAAGGTACTGTCTATAATCCAAAAGTACTAGATCTAGTACTATTGTACTAGACATATCATCCCTGCTATGTTTATACCAGTATGCATTAATGAGAATTTTTTGATGGTACAAAACACAGACTAAAATTGTTATTCATACGGTTTTTTTTTTGTTATACGAGGTAGGGGTTAGCTAGTAAATTAGTTTTTATTGCTTTATTTAAAATTTAGTTTATGAATAACTTTCAGTGGTGCGAGTGTAATTAAATTTTCAATTAATGTGTTTTCTTTTTAACACTTAATTGTGGTTAAAATGTTCAAAATTAATATTAGAATTAACGTTTTTCGTATATTGTAATTAAATAATTATTAATTTTTTTAACTTTGAACTTTGAACTGTTGTTTTGTGTTTGTTGCTTTTTTTGTTTTTAAAAATGGCTTATATGCTATTTTTCTTTTTTTTTACATTTAAATTATATAATTTTACATACATACATATAATTTTTCTTATAATGTCCTCAAAACGAAAATTTTCTGATCACGCTTTCAGACAAAAAAAAAGCAAAAGTTGTTTTCCGTCAAAAATCAACAAAATGATCTGCATAAGTTTTTTGATGTCGGAAACGGAAACATACAACAACAAACCGTAACCAACCAAATAAACACTTTCAATGACATTGAAAGTATCAATAATATTGATGATAAACCACCACAAAATCATCCAAGTTATGATGAAATCACATCATCTATATTAGGTAGATCTACGGAGGCTGGGGTTTTGCTTTCTGAAACGATTTCAGAAAATATGCCAATTTATTTAGTATTAGATTGTTTTCAAAGTACAGTTTCAGAAACTTTTAGCACTATAGAATTATTAGATTTTATATTTGAAAATAAATTACATTTGATATTACCAAATCTAGTTGTAGCACTTAGAATTATATTGCAAAACCAGTAAAAATAGCTTCCGCGGAACGTAGCTTTTCTAAATTAAAAATTATTAAAAATTATTTACGTAGTACAATAGGACAAGAAAGACTGGTAGATTTAGCGAGAATATCTATAGAAAGTGATTTTCTGAGCAACTTGGATCATAGTGACTTGAGGAAGATTTTGCAAAAATTAAAGCACGGAAAATAAGTTTTAATTAATTAATTAATTAGTTTTGCAAAATATGTATTTTATTTATGTATTTAAATGCACGCTTGAATTTCAGTGCGGTTTATACAAATATTTTTTGTTAAATAGGTTTTTATAATTTTTTTTACATAAATTCGTACGTTGAATTAGTACGATAGAAATATTTTAAGCTTTTTATTTATTTTTTAAATATATATTTTTGAGAGGACTTATACCTAATTGGGATACCTCGTTAAAAACATGCATTACATTTCCTACCTCATGGGTGGTGTGGAAACGGGTTATCTACGGTAAACGGTTTTTTAGGGCGGCGTTTTTGAAAAGTGCATAGGGCGCACAAATGGTTAGCGCCGGGCCTGTTAATACTTATTATACATATTTATACCTAATTTATAAAATTAACTGTATTAACTGTATCTCTCATTATTGAGTAGCTATTCATTAGTTAAATTATTTTTGACGTACATAATTTTATTTGATTACATGTTTTATTTTGTTGATCAAAGATCAAAATACCTACATACATGCATACATTTATTTATTGATGTTTTATTTTATTTTTATTTTACTTTTACGTTAAGGTATGAATCTTTTTGTTAGACGTTTTAAGGTTTGAAACCATACCGTGTTCTAGTATGACTAAAGACCCCTATTTATTAATTATAACTCAAGTCAAAGCCAAATTTAACGTTTTTAACAGAACAAGGATTTAAATATTGACTTTTCACTATCAACCAGTAAACAGTTATGTTTTAATAAGAAGCTATGGTTTGGTATGGTTTGAAAAAAGAAAATATTAATTGCTATTTACTTTGCCTTTTCTCCCTATATTAATTCAAAATAATTTAGTTTTTTTAGAAACTATTTTTCAACGGCGAGGTCCCCCGCTAATTTCTACTAATTAGGTCTTATTTTTAAGTACACCATTTCAGCAAAGGAGGAAGCAGCAAGAAAGCAGCTGTTTAAATCCTAATTATTAAACTCGTTGTATATTATATAAAGACTAGCTTTATAACCCGCCATAAATGACGGAAGCAAAATAAATTCTAGCATTTCTTTCCTTCATTAGAGTTTTCATTTCAAGTTTAAGAAAAATACGTACTTGCGTACTAATTTATCATATTTTTATTTTTGTATTATAACGCTTTTAATTACCATATAAACAGAATATTTGTAGTAAGGTGCAAAATTTTCTATTCCCTTAGGAGTCATTTCCTCTATGATTTTAGCGACATCCTTTTTGCCAACATTGAAAATTTATCGTATAATTCAGAATCAAGTTAATCCTGTTAACATTCAATAACATTCGCTGCGTAAGTTTAGCGTCAAAGTTTAAAGCAAACAAATAATATTTTATAATGAGCCACAACTTTGAACGAAAACAATTTTAAAAACAAAAATAAATAAATTTGTAAATATAAAAAAACAATAATATTGTTGGTACACATAATATTTATTTTGATCAATAAAATAAAAACTCGTGTTATAGAAAAATTAAAATAAAAAAATTTACTGCAAATAAATAGGTATACAAAACTCTTCATAACTTGTGAACCATTCATCGGTTATTTAAAATTTCATTTCATTTCAAAAAGTTCATTATCAAAAGTTCAAAGTTCATGTTAAAATTCATACATAATTATTATTTATAACATACATTAAAAAGAAGAACAATAATCAATATGGTTTAACCGAGACCTATATATACCTACCTACCTACTATATTAAAAAAAAATCATCATTCTCTACATCATACATACATACTTGAAGAAAACAAATATACCTATAAATATAAATTTACAAAGATAAGAAATAAAAAATAATAGAACAAACTTTCATTTAATTTCTTTAAAAATATATATTGTTTTTGTGTAAATCAGTAGAACCGAAACCTAACTCCATAATAAATATATCGTATTATATACGATCATAAATTTATATATCATATAGATATATATACATATATATTAATTATTATATTCAATTTCAAAATCAATGTATTAATTACATTGATTTTGAAATTGAAAATATATTTTGAATAAGAACAAAGTAAAATCTTTTTTTTCTATAAATAACAAAATATATTATTTTTTAAATAAATGAAACAAAAACAAATTCAATTAAAAACAAAGAGAAAACAAATTCATATAAAAAACAAAAATTAATTAATGTAAAACAAAAAACAATTCAATTAAAAACAACAACAAAATTATTTATAGCTATAACAAATTTTAGAAAACGCCAAAGTAAAAATATTAAATTATTTAATTTATTTAAATTTTAACATATTAAAAGTTAGTGATGACTTTTTATTTTCACATACTTTGTTATTTTCCATTCTACATATATTATAATACAATATTACCAAAAATTGAAAAAATGTGTGTATAAATTTCGAAAGAACGTTTTCCACATGTACAAATTGTGTCTAATGGTACATCAAAGTCACCAGAAATTACACTTTGATACGTTAAATCACATATAATTCCTTTTTGATTGCTATCGCCCAAAAATTTATATTTTCTTAAAATCATCAAATTGTTTAAAATAGCGTTCATATGAAATAGTATATTTTATACATATATAGAAGATACTACTAAACCACCACCGCTGAATCAGATTAAAATAATTACTATCAGTATTTGAATTTTTTTGTCTTTCCATAATTAGTAGTTTACAAATATCGCAATTTATTTTTTTCGCTACCGAAAAAGCTGCGTAATCTGAAATGTGCATTATAGTCAAAAAATTTACTGTAATTTTCTAAATATTTTAGATCTAAAACATGTAAGTATTCGGTAATATTGGTTTCAAATAAATTACTTAAGGAAGTGTATTTATTTCCACGGTACAGATTCTCATCGTTATTATTTTCCTTATACTCAGTTTTTTTTCCGATTCAAATATATTTTGATACGACACCAAATAGCTGCAGCCACCTAATCTTCTATAGAGACGAAATCGTTTTTCTAAGTTGTCTGTCTGAAATTTACCGGGATGAAAATAATTTATATCAAATTTTAAAAAACTAAGATTAATAACGTTATTTGTTTGTAGTAAAGCGTTATAAGTTTGATTGGTTAAAAAACCTTCAGAAATATTTAATGTTTTCCCATTAAGTAGTCATTGGCTGAATTTTTCAAAAATACAACTTGTTCATCTGAAATACTATATATAGGATTTTTCCATTTATCTCTACTTATGATTCCTTTAAAAATTAGTCTATTGTCCATGATTTTCCACCATGTAAGTATTATTTTTAAAAAATCAACAGTACCATTAAAATTTTCATTATTTTCGGACTCTAATGCTGATATTGTTGATTCATTAAAAATATTTGTAACGAGCTGAACGTTTTGTTTTTCTAAAGAGGATGGAAAAAGAGTTTTGTAATTTAATTGGCTTTAAATGGTGTTGTATTAATATTGTTGTTCGAAAATCCGTTTACGCTATTTGACTTATAATTTATTTGTTTTTTGATATATATTCATCTATTTGCAAATTAATTTTTTTTCTAAAGGTGTTAATGCACTAATAATTTTTTTAAAATAATTTAAATTTGAAGAATCATTTTCACAGTTGATATTTTGAAACGCGGAAATTTTTAGTAATGTTGTTTTGTGTGGTGAAATCAAGATATTATGATCCCGAATTATGTCATATACTGACGAAGAATATAAATAAATTGTGAAAGCATTGATTATTGTATTTATATAATAGCGTTTTCTAATATTGGAAATTTGTACTACTATTATTTGTAATTTTTTTTTTTTTTTATATTATATGTGAGTTATACTCCAACTTGGGTCGTATATATGCTTTATAGATTTTTAAGAGGTCTCGAAATGAAAAATAAGCTTTGCAGCGACTTAAAAAGCCCAAACATTTGGCGACGCTTTTCGCAATATCGAAAATATGCTCATTCCAGTGCATATTTTGATTCACTCGCATCCCGAGAATGTTCAAGTCTTTGAGTCGCTGAATAACTTTATTTTGAAGCCGGAGAATTGGTTCGAAAGTTGTTAGCTTGTTACTAACAAGATAGCTTTGAGCTTTTGAAGTGTTAAACTCGACTCTGTTTGCTCTACCCCAGTCGACAATTTTGGCTAGGTCGTGATTGAGTGCACCACCCATCATTGTTCTTTTGGAGTTGATTGCTGAAGCTGTAGCATTATTTGTTTTAAGAAAATCATATGATGCTACTAGAGTGCTGTCATCACCAAAACTATGGATTGGATTAAAAGTTAATTTGAGAAGGTCATTGATGAAAATGAGAAATAGGGTGGGTGAAAGGACGGAGCCTTGTGGAACACCAGCACTGTTTTGAAGTTGGTCGGAAAAACTACCGTCAACTGAAACTATGGTAGATCGATTCAAGAGAAAGCTTTCAATCCATTTAGAAAAGGTTGGACCGAGACCTACGGCATTGCATTTTGCTATAAGAGCAGAATGCCAGACTCGATCAGTCGCAGCACAATCGCAGGTATACCATCGGGACCGGTAGATTTTTTTATATCAAGATTCTTCAAGACTTTTACTACAGCTCTTGTTCTGAAGTAAATCCTTCCAAGCGAAGAATTAACAACAGGGACTGTTGGTGGATTTTGGGCTGTATTAGGGAGTGTGAAATTGCCTGCAAATAATTTAGCTTTTCCAACAGAATCTGATATAATAGTACTATTATTAATCATAGGTGGAAATGAAGATTGGCACAAATTTTGGCCAACGCTTTTAGCAAACGTCCAGAAAGATCTGCTGTTGCTAGGGAGATTAAAGATTTCTCGTCTCAACCTTTGAATGTGCAGGAATTTTAGCTGATTGATAATTTTTTTACAATTATTCCTAACCACTTTATAACTCTTATACGTGTTGACAGTTTTATTATTCTTGTATTTTTTATAAGCTTCTTCTTTGGATTTCAGAGCTTTGCTGCAGAGGTCATTAAACCAACCTGAGGGATTTCCTTTTATACTTTTAAGGCTATTTGGGATGAAGGTTTTCATTCCTAATAGAATCCTTTTGGTAATCACCTCTGCAGCAAAGTCGACATTTTTATATTGGAAACACAACGACCAGTTCGATGCATTTAAAAAGTTGTTGAAGCCTTCCCAGTCAGCTTGGTGATAATGCCAAACTAGTCTTTTGGGAGAATTATTATAGCTGGTTGTTGTGCCTACTTCGAAGCTTGTGCTTACAAGACAGTGGTCGGAAGCACCTAGCGGAGAGTTAACAAACCTTGAATATTTCTCCGGATGAGTAGTTAGGAATAAATCCAGGAGATGTCCGTTCTGGTCGCGTCGGTCTGGTATCCTCGTAGGGCTCTTGACAAGTTGAGAAAAGTTGAAAAAGTTGGAAAAAAGTTCAACTTGTTTGCCTTCGGGGATGTTGTGACTAGAAAAGTGAAGCCAGTCCCTGTTATGATTATTAAAGCCTCTCGCCAAAACAATCTCAGATTCGGGATTGGTTTCCAGAATTGAGTTTATCTGATTGGACAGACTTTCTATAAGCATATCAGTTTCTAGCTGGTTCGCTTGAGGCGATCTGTAAATAAAACAGAAGTGAATGATGTGCTTATTGACGTGTATTTTCATTCAATTATATTGATAAATTGGGTTGGAGCACTCAAAATTTCGAAGTGTCTTATAAGCTACATCGTTTCGTATATACAAAGTAATCCCTCTATGGGGTATAAAAAGTGCCACAAGCGAATAATAATTGATATTAAAATTAATATCATTATTCACAACTTGTGTTTCACTTAGTGCTAAAATTGCTGGATTTAGAAGTCGTAGATGGCTTTCGACGGAATGGAAATTCGTTGATTGACCGCGGATGTTACAAAAATTTATCTTAAACATTATAGCGAACAATTTACAAGATTGTAAAATAAATTAAAATTAACAGAAGTAATCAAAAAATAAAAAACAACAAAACAAAAAAATAAATAAATAATTTAAATTTTTAAAATCCTTTTTCCGTTTAAATTTTAAATTTTTTGACCCACATTACCACTTACTTATACCACCCCTGTAATGAATGCAACTGAGACCAATATCTACACACAACAGTTTTTAATACCTTATTGAGTGTAGAAATATTCTCAGAGACATTCACTCCAGGTTAGAAGTTCTAACTTAGAACACTGAGAAAATTACGATAATAACAACAAAAAAAAAATAAAAATTATAATGAATTAATGAGAGATTTATAAAAGAAAAAGAAAGTTAGAAACGAAAGACAAAAAAAAAAAATTTTTTTTAATTTTTTATAAAAACCGTTTTTTTCAAATATGATAAACTTAAATCTAAATATGACTTAATTAATTTATTATTATCACAATCATTTTTTAAAGAGTTGAATTTGTTAATTAAATTTTGAATTTCAGTCCAACAAGTTATTTTTAAATTTTTTGGTAAAATAGCAATTAAGTTTTTGTGGGTTTGCTCAATTAAATTATGTTTAATAATCACAGAAAAATTCTTGTTAATCACAATGGTAGTTTCTATTTTGATAACCTCTAAATTGTCCTTAACTATTTTAAATAATATAAATTCGTCTTCTATTGTTTTTATATGAAAGTCTTTCAATTTAAATTTTTTTAATGCATTTGTTTTTAAACTTTGGAAATCTGTAATAACATAATTTTCTATTGAATTTTTTACCTCAATCAATTTTTCTAAACGTTGTTTTGATTTTCTTTGTTTTGGTTCAACATTTTCTTTATTTTCAAAGATTGAAGGAAATGCGTCTTTTGTAAGACGAATTCTTTTTGATGAAGGCTCATCTTCACTATTTCTAATTCCGGTTATTTTAAAACAATTTTCTGGAAAGTGTTTCATACATATGACTGATGAAAAATTACATTTTTATAGATTTGAAATTGATTTCTCCCATTCTGCGGCTAAAAGTTTGTTTTTCCGCATTTTGAAAACAGTTTTTCTTTCATTTTTATCAAAACTACAGTTTTGAACTACACAACGACGTGGCATTCCGTAACCTAACATAACAGTTAATATCAATAAATATTACAGAGGAAACATAATATCTTACAAGACTGTTAAAGAAAAATGTTATTGGTAAAAAAAATTGCATGTAATGTATTGTAGTTTGCGAAAAAAAAAATAAATAAAATTCTTCATTTGAATCAAATTTAATTAAGAAAAATAAATATAAGGTTTTTCATAGTTTCCTTATAAATTTGTTAATAACAATGAACCAAAGAAATTTTAAAATAACAAATAATTGAATATTGTGTAGGTGTAAGTACATCTGAGTTCTATGTAAATGTATTAAAATTATAATGAAATGTAAATATCTTGAAAACAAATATAATTATAATTACAAAAATATAACTAAAAAATATCTGGACAATTTACCCTATTTTGTTTTACTTAAAAGTATACTTTTGAAAACTTAGCGACGTAGATTATTTTTGTTCAATTATTTCTGACATACTAATTAGAAATTCAAAAAATAAAACAGAAATAAATATAAATATTGGGAATATCTTAGTTGAAATGAGAGAATAAAACGAATTAGATCCGAATGAAATTTCCGTCAAAATCAAATTATGAAAGTGCCTGTAAATAGCCAGCAGTGCATCATCGCATCACATTTTTGGCTAGAGTTTATATATATGCCTATAGTACTATACCGGCTATGCATACGGTATGGCAAAACTATTATGCTATGATCATCATAACAACAAAAGAAAAAGAAAACTTGTTATACCTACATAGTCTTTGTGGGGCTGCGAAAAAAGTTCGATTCAAATAACTTCGATAAAAAATTCACAATATTAGTCAATTTTTCAATTAGTTCAAATTTAATATTAATAAATTTATCGAAGTTATTTAATTTTTCATTTTATGGAACGTATTTCATTAGAATTTAAGTAGTTAATGTACATTTTTTTTGCTACCGTTCCCGCTGCGTAACGTGGCGGCAACACGCAGCCGACGTACTCGTGGCTTTTCGTCGCGGTTGTGGTTGCAATATTTCGTTGCGGAATTTTATCACCAATTTTCACACCGCGCATCCCTATTTTCCATCATCATATAATATTATTTGTCACATTAAATAATATAAATATTAAATTCAAATTTTATTTTCAGATTTATCAGATTTTTTTCATATTAATGAATAAATATTCTTAAAAGGCGTATACTATTTTATTCACATATATAAGTGAGAATATTTTCCAAATAAAACCAAACAATCATTATCGAACTTATTTCGATATGACAAAATGAAATAGTTTGAAAATTTCTATTAGGTTCGAGAAGTTTTACAAAATAGAAGTATATTCGGTATTTAGGTTCGAGAAGTTTTAAAAAATCGAACTTATTTCATTTCGTATTTGATTTATAATATTTCATTATGAAATAACTTCAAAAATTAAAAATCAAATAAAGTCAAAAAAAAAAAAAGGCCCACATTTCGAAAGGGAAAAGGACCTATAAAGTTGGCCTACAGATTTATCTGTAGGATCAACTGTTAAAATAAATAAATAAATAAATAAATAAAAAAGATCAAACTTTATTGAATTTATTTTACTTTTGAATTATCGAAGTTATTCCAGTCGAACTTATTTCGCAGCGCCAGTTGTTGTGTTTATTGCTAAAATAAATTATAACATAAAAAATAAAAAAAATATGTAGACACATATGCATATTGTGTATAATTTTAAGTAATAAGAATAACCTTTAAGTGCATTTCGTTTTTTTTTGTGTTAAATGCTGTATGCCTTTTGGTTAATGTACCATATTAAACTATTGATAAAATTTCTATTAGCCCTTAACTATAGTCCAACTGATTATTTTTTTCTTTAAAATTTTAATTGATATTTGGTAAAACAAAATTATTGAGAGAAAAGGAATATAAAATACAAAGAAAAAGGAAACGAAAAATGTTTTTTGTTTCGCCAATGTGATGTAGTGAATTGAATTCCATAATTTACTTTTAAACGTTTTATTGATATAGATTTACTTATACCAAAGATAATTTACGAGTAGATATCCGAAGCAATGGGAATTTGTAATTAAAAAAATGGTTGTCTAATCGCAGCTGATTGAGTAGCATTGAGAGAGCTTTAAAATTTTCTCTTCTTCAAATTAATCTAATTTTTAAAAAGCTTCACCCATTAATTTGGTACAGAAATATATACACACAATTATACATATTTCTAATATTTTTAAGAGTGAGTTCCAAGTTATTTTACGATTTTATCCTTGAGACTTTGGTTTTTATTTTTTGGTTGTATCTTTTCACTCTTCTTGCTTATTTAAGTTTTTGTTTTTATTTTTGCACTGCATCAGAATTAGCTCCTCTAACTCACGCAATTATTTAATTTTTATGATTAAATGAGAGAAATTTTGATAAAAAAAATAAAAATAATTGATAATAATAGAAATAGGAGGAAGAAGAATTTGTTTTCTTTTCTAAAAAAATCTTATAAATATAGGTAGTTTAGTACTAATTGTTATTATCATACTATTATTAATAACAATCAATAACAACAAAAACAATAAAGAAAAAAATTAGTTTCCAGCATTTTTTGTTTCAAAAATGTTTGATGATAATAGGATAATACTCGTTTTTTTCATTAAACAAAGTCGGATGTCAAAATTTGTGGAACTATGTTTACAGGACAGTCAAACTTTCAACAGTACAAACAAAATCTGGATGGCGAAACGGTACCTAATCGTGAGTTGATTTGATGCCGAAACAACATCATTTAATAAGAACTTTTTTTCTTATATCACATGTGTAATTGTGTTGATGTTTTTTATATTTTTACAATTTTTGCTATTTGAAATTACTTTATAAACGATATTCTAAAATTATTAGGATTTATATTAAAATATTAAGTAAAAAACATAATTAAATAAAAGCATAAATATAATAATCTATAATTATAATTGATAAGCATTTAAGGTCCTGCGCAGTAAACACCTTTTTATTTTATTTCGATTCTCCTACTCCTTAATGAATTTCTAATATATATAATATATAAGATTGTATATAAAACAAAAAAGCGCACACAGTTGAAAATTTTGTACTCATATGATTTTATTATTCAGCAAATACATTATGCATAAGTGAGATCTTATGAAAATAATAAACAAAAGCAAACAAATCAGTTATTATATTTTATATTATGTACTTGCGAATGAATCTATGTACATATGCCAAAAAAAAAACAAAGAAACAAATTCATCTCAAATAAAAAATATAAAAAAGCAAAAACAAAAAAAATCAGTTGAATTGTTCATATGACTAGCAAATTTATTTTTATATAATAGAGTTAGAGTACTTCATTTTGATATAGTAGGTCACTTGAATTCTTCATTTTTATCTTTTTAAGTAACTGTTTCTAAATTTTTGTTATTTGTAGTAATAATATAGTTGTTATTAAAATTATGTATTATGTAGGTATATATATACGTACCTCTTTAATAACAAAACTTTTTAATTTTAGTAATTTTATCACTAAATGCTTCTTACTATTATAGGGAATATATCGGAAACGAAGCAGTATATGAGGGACGTGTACTTATGTGTCCTAAATAAAACTTACTAACCACAAAACTTTTTATTAAACACGAGTGGTTTCTGCTATATCGTGCGAAGTCTATGTCAGTAAGTAAATTACTTTTTTTTTAAAAACTTTAAATTTGACTTCAACTTGAAATATAATTACTCAACAGGGGCCCCTAGTAATAATGTAATTTTGTAATAAAATAAGTGCATCTACCTACATAAGGTATTATATGTACCGTATAATATCTAACATAATTGTAGCGGGTTTTTTATTTGTAAGCTAATAACTTTAGTTTTAATATTTTAGTGTTTTTTAATTTAAAAAAAAAATAAAGAGTAGTTAATAATAATATTAGTGCAATGTTACAGATAAATAATAAATGTACCTACCTATTTAATATTATGAATAAATCTATATCTATTTATTGATACTTGATATTGCAGTCTTTTGTATTTTAAAATAAAAAAACAGTAGTTTTTAATTTTTTGGTTTTCTTAATTTCTAAAAAAAATAAACTGTAATAAAAATAAATAACTTCAATATAAAAATGAAAAATTAAATAAACAAAAATAAGTTTTTAAATTTATTATAATATTATACTAGTATTAACAATATTATAATACTAGAAAAAATAAATAATTTATGTTTTCAATTACTTCAATGTGCTTAGTTTTTTTGTGCCACACTGTAGTAAGTAAGTAATTTTGCACACTATGGTAATTCATGCAAAAATATCTATTAATATAGATATAATGTATTACTTGATTTCTTACTGCATAGTAGAGGTAGAGTGTAGGTTATTTTTCATATACCTATAATTATCATAATAGGTATATTAACAATGAACGTGAACATTATTTTTGAATGAACATCATTTTTGGTTATTCTATTTCTATATTACATTTTTTTAATTCTCATTTCTTTATAAATTTCCAATTTAAAGTAAGTTGTCTTTTGTTTGTATTAATAATGTGTACATTTTGACTCCATGACAAAATTAAATAAGACAAAATTTCATATTTAAAAAAAATAAATGTTTAATTTTTTTTCAATTATTATAAAATGTGGAAGAATTTGTCAAAATCTTTAGTAGATGAATAGTTCCTTTCAAAAAATGATTTTGTTTTATATTTTTAAGAATTAGGTGTTTATGCTGAAGTCTGTCGTAATGCCAAATTAAAAAAGCACTTCAAACGAATAATATATTTTATTGTTTTTAACAAAATGTAATGCGTAACAAAAAATTACTATTGCATTTTAATTTGTATATATATATATATATATGCAATTAAAAGTTTATAAGTTTTACTTTTAATTTATATATATACGTTATGTAATTATTAAAAAATTTATAACTTCTTACAAAATAAATAAAAAATAACTCAAACTGTTTGCCGTTTTTTTTATTTGAAATAAAAAAAAAATCTTTCGAAACATTTGATTTTGATTTCTGCACAGACTCTGCAGTCAAATTTCAGAAATCCGATATTTTTCGTATTTCGTTCGGAAATTTTTTTCGGGGATATTCCGCTTCTCACTTCAGCATAACCACCTTAGTATTCTCACTTTTTTTTAAGAAAAAAGTACCTTCATTAAAAAACCAAATAATTTTAAATTTTTTATAAAAACTTAAATAGGTATGTAATTTTTTGAAATATGTAATTTTGCCCCGACATCATGCATTTTATATTATTGGTATACTCTACCTCTGCCCAACAAGTGTGTATTTGATACGACATACACAACCTCACCTTATTGCCACTACAACACTCTATACATGTTATATAAAAGCAAAAACAAAAAAAAAAACAACAAGAATTAAAATCATTTTAAAGATTCTCTCTGTCAAAGCTAGAATCTATACAGTTGAACCTGCATAAAAGAAAATTTTTTAGTTCAATATTTTGTATGCGTTTCCGTTAACGAAGGCATTAAAATAACGTATTACAACATTTTAAAGTGATTTTATGTAGCTCCTACTGTGTATGGGGTATTTTTAAATTTTTTTTAAGCAAAAAAAAATTGTGAAAAAAACTCGTTCTTTGTAGTTTCTCTATTTTATACTTACCTTATGGTTTTATGGTTTTTGTGGTTCTAGTATTCAATTTCGGACATTACTAGCGTATTAATATATTAGATGCCTTTTATATTTTTTCAAAATTTTGACTGGTTCGGCTAGCTGTCATACAACTCCTAGCACCCTAAAAGAATCTTTCAGAAACCAAAGGTGTTACAGAGCTGAAAATTTGTACAGGGGTACTCTCTCAAAAATAAACAAATATGCCTTTCACATTTTTTCGAATTTTGACTGGTTCAGGCAGCTGTCATACAACTCCGAGTAGCCGCCAAAAATATTTCAAAAACCAAAGGTGGGACAGAACTGAAAATTTGCACACAGATACTCTCTCATTCGTTTTCGAGTTATCAAATAGTTTAGACTCGTTTGTGAATTACGGAAAACTACTAACCGAAAGTTATTAATTGTAGATAAATAAAGAAAATAAAGAAAAAATAAAAACCCACAAAATTAAAAAAATAACCGCGTTAGAAAAGTTATATATATATATCGATATAAGTATATTATTACTACTGGTGCAACTGATGTATTTCTGTATACTGTAAATAAAAATTATTTGACATTTGCCCTTCACGGTTGACAGTAATTAGTGTTAGCATTTTGTTGGAAATATCAAGAGTAGCATTTTTCAAATCACGATGTATGACATCATTATTGACAAACAAGGGTGCGTCAACTATCAATATATCAATAGCTTTGACTGAAAACGCTGTAATATTGCAATATTTGAGTTACTGGCTACCCCCCACAGTTGGATTCCGCAGGTCCATATCGGTTTCAAAGTTTATAAATCAGCAGCTTCTTTTCCAGTGACAACGGCGGTCTATCATCCAATACAATTTGCTTAGGTTCAAGCCCAGTTGCTTTCTTTTGTCATGGATATGGATTTTCCTGTCCAAGTGCATGGATGGATATGGGGGTGGTTTTTTCATTTGTTGTTAGTAAGTCTGTCTAATAGTCTTTCAAATAGTTTTGATAAGCACGGTAGTAGGCTCGTAGGATGTAATTTCTTCATTAGGCTTGCCTGGTTTTGGCAATTTGTCACTGGGATGGGAAGTAACCACATCTTCGAACATTATTTCGCTCATAGTAAAATTTTTAATTGGTAGATCCATTTGAAATGGAATGGTGAGGAAATTATATATTCCTGAATCCACGTTCGTGCTTTCAGATGGAAATGGTTTAAATACTTGCTTAAGGTGCTCTGCGAAAGCTTCTGCCTTTTCACTTTTCACTACGTGCCCAATGCTGGTAATTAATTCGTATTGGTGGATCGAACTTCTGTGGCTGTTTCAGTTTTTTGGTAGCTTTCCACAATTAATAATCCGTAGCTTCTGTTGGTGTTAAGTTACGGAAATGTTCTTGAATTGCTTCATTTTTAGCATTGTTGGGTAGTTTTTTCAATTGTTTTAATTGGCACAGAGCCACAGTGAAGCTTTCTTTTATTAACCTAGTTGTTTGCATATTTGTCGTAGACACCTATTTTCAATCACTTTGGTTTTGGTAAAAGCTGCACATATTTCAAGTTTATCCATATTTTTTGGTGGTGTAGCTTCCCAAGCCGCTTTCTGTATAGATTTATTAAAATTTTCAACTGCCTCATCTATTTCTTCATTAGTTTTCAGAAAAATGTGCTGCTCTATATTATTTGCCATTTGTAACCTAAATAACGACCAGTCCGTTTTATTGTTGTGTAATGTCTGTCGCCCCACATTAATGAATCCTTTTGTTCCTATTGTTACATAAATAGGCGAGGGGTCAGATGACAAGTCTAAGCAAGACTCAGCTTTTATGTAATTGCGTGCAATGCCTTTAGTGACGCAAAAATCAATAAAATCGGGAACTTTTTTCTTATCCGTCGGCCAACCCGTTGGTTGCCCTGTTGATAAATGCTGTAGGTTGTTATCTAACATGGATTTTAGGAGTTCTTTCCCCCTTGATGTTATGCGTCGAGAGCCCCAGTGGTTGATGTTTTATGTTGTAATCACATGCTGCGATGAAGCGGTGGCCGAGCTTATTGTAAAATTCTTCAAACTGCTTCTTCTTTATTGTATGTTTCGGTGAACAGTATGCAGCAGAGATTACAATTGGACCTCTCCAATCTTCTACTGTAACACTAGTGGCTTGTAGGTAGTCTTAGTTGTGTTTATTTATTTCATGATGCTTAAGTGATGATTTTATTTTGATAGCTGTTCCCCCATGTGCAGTGCCATTAGGGTGTCTGGTATTATAAATGTCGTACTTTGGTATCTTCAGATAGCTTTTGTTGGTGAAATGAATTTCCGAAATAAGCATTATATCTGTGTGATGATTTACAAGGAACGTTTTCTTCCTGGGCATGCTGTGCTAAGCCATTGGCTTTTCAAACTGCTATTTTTAATACTTGTGATATTATATTAATTTACCAATGACGCGTGTTAGAAGTGACATCATGCTTGTCATACTCTCCATTAGTTTTTCCATCATATTCTCTATTCTAGATATTGGTGTTGGTTGAATTTAATGATGAATGATATGTTTAGTTTAGTTAGTTTTTAAAATTCATTTATTTATTATACCATGTTACATATTACATACCTTAGTACATTATCATAAATTAAATTAAAAAATTTGCAAAACAGTATCTAATGGTAAAATATCTCTTGATTCATGGTGTGTCATACTATCTATCTGGCGATGTGAATTTCTACTCTAGCTATTTGCGCGTGTGGTATTCCAGGTTTCTCTTAGATTATCTATGGTGGTGTTCAGCACACTTTACACATCTTGGTTGTCTGTTACAATAGCTCTTCGTGTGGCTATATCTTTGGCAATTAGTACATTGTACTACTTCTCTATTGCTTCTTGGTGGTTCAATGTTTATGTTTATGTTTATGTGTGCATCAAATATTGGATCTCATATATATCCTTGTTGTTGTCTTTGGCTTTGAGTTCGAGCATGAATATTGGTATTGGGATGCGTGTACCTCTCGTCAGGATGTTATGTACATAGATGTTGTCATGATCAAGAGCTTCTAACTCCTGCCTTATTGCCTCTTTATCACTTGAGTGGTGAAATTACGGCTTTGAAAGTTCTGTCCAGTTTAGGTCTGAATTAGTGAAATTCCGTGTTCGGACTTCTTTGACTACCTCAGTGTAATGCTATTAATAGATTTGATTTCAAATTTGTCCTTGGTAAGCTTTAAACATATCGGTTAGCGAATATAGATGATGCTTTTGGTCTTTTGGCGCATCGCAATGGCTTCTTCATCACAATCCACATCTACAGGTAGTTTTCCAAACCTCTTACTCGTATGTGGAAGATTTGATAACCAGTTTACAATCTTTTGTTGTTTTAAATTTTTTCTTGGCGTAAGGGGACTTTCTCTATTCCGTTTTTTACTTTTGACTTCTGTGAATCCTATATTATCGCTACTTGTAGTTAACTGATGTGCATGTTCTGCATGCTGTACATTTGCTTCCTTAAAATAATCAATGGAGATTGATTATTCTCCATATTTATTTGTTGCCTATCTTTTGTTGTTGATGGTGGTGTTCTTTGCATTCTTATTTTATGTAATTATTATTTACTTATTTCTTTTTTTTTTGTTCATATTTATATGTAGCTATTCTAATGTTTTTGACTTACGGCGCTGTCAGTTCTCTTCTTTTTTTAAAAGATTTTATTTTAATTTGTTTATTTCCTTTTGAATTTTTTTATTATATACTGGTATTAGTTCAGTAACTCTCTAGTTATAGTGTGGTGAATAAACCATCAGCAGTTTCTGTTTGTAGCACTTGTTGTCAAAAAGACAGCACTTTGACAGTACTAATTGTTTTTTGTAGTATTTATCTAACAATGGCTAAAATTACTGACTTTCGGACCGATGGACTTTTTGTTTGCATCGTAATAACTATCGCCATTGTACTAAAGAATAGTTACAAAAAAAAAATTGAGGGCTTTGTGAAACGGGACCCGGACCTATTTTTGGTGGAAGCGGCTCAATTTCATGGATTTCGCACTTTCAACCTGTCACCACCTAGGAGATGTAGTTCTGATATCCATTGATTGATAAAAGCTTACTACAGATTACTTTTTCTTCTTTTTATTATTAGTAATATTACCAATTCTACCTACCATTCATATCAACATTTTGTATTCTAATTATGGTATTATAATAATAAAAAAAATAATAATCGATATCAGTAGTAGTGTGAAAAAAAATTGGTCAACAGTATTACCTAAAAGTATTGTGACACAACATAATAAAAAATTGAATATTATCTACCCTAATATCCTAAGTATTAGAAATAAAATTTGTGAACAATGAAGTTGATATTATAGTGCTTAGGATAAGCCAGAGCGAAAATAAATTCTTTAATATTCCGGGCTTTACTGGTTATCTCTCTAACAGAGAAAATTCTTATGGAGTAGCAGCCATCTACGTTGGAAATTGCTTAATCTCCACTCAAAGCTTCGAAGAAGAATTTAATCAGTTCCACATATTAGTTGTAAGATTTTTGCGTCACGGTATGAACATATTTTCAATATATAAATCTCATAAATCAAAAATGGACCTTTTTACTGAAAAAATAGAGAATGTTATGTCTAATTGCAAAAATTCTTTAATTATCGGTGATTTTAATACAAACCTATTATAGTACGTTTTCAATCTCATGTTTATGGATAAACATGGAGTTTACGATAAACTGGTTGATTACGTAGTTGTTTTCCCATACAAATTTGCTGAAAATCATAAACAACTAACTAGGTGTTTATATCATAAACTACTTCAAAAACATGTAACCCATCCATGAAATTTCGATTTTTTGTCGATTTTAAAATTTTTACATGACATGACTCTTGATTTTTTTGTCATTTTTCAAAAAATACAAAGAATAGATTTTTTTAAATAAAAAGCTTTTTCTAGTCTAAAAATTTAATTTACTCAATTAAATTTAATTAATTTAATTTTAGAAACAGACATTTACCTTTTTCCAAGTCTTCTTATTTTGTGTAAAGTCTACAACAAGTCTATTGATTAACACTATATGATTTGATATTAATTGTAATAATTTTCTTTTTTTTTAATAATAGCTTAAGTAAAGACTCAAAGATTAAATTTGTTTCTCTGATATTATTCCTCCATATTTTTCATATCTTATGAATCCTCCTTATTTTTTTTTATTTTATTTATTTATCTTATGACAAATTATAATAGCTTAAGTTCTACTCAAAGATAATACAAAAAATTTTTTTTTATATTTAATAAATGTGTGAAATTAACAGCTGGTGGTTTTCCAAAAAAGCTGGTGAACACTTGACATTTAACTGGTTTATGAGCTAGTTGTTTAGCCATAAACGTGAGCTTGAAAACGTACTATTAGAAAAAAAGAATAATGATGTTATAACCTATTCGAACACAATTATCAGTAATGGATTTATAATTGGAAATAAATTAACTGAGGAGTTTGCAACAAGAATAGAAAAAACATCAAAAACCATTATAGACCACTTTCTTACTGATATATTAAAATACGAATATGACTTTTCAATAAATGATTCTTCTTTGTCTGATCATCAGATGTAGCTAATCAGTGCAAACATGCAAAAGTAAAAGAAATTCAAAATAACACTAAAACTGTTCTGAACTATGACGTCCTCTGTAATGATCCATTTTGGAATGCAATGGATAACATTGAAAAACTTGTTCTGCTTATTCAAAGTTTAACAATTTTAAATAATAAATATACCATCTTAATTTCGTCGAATAATAAAAGCAAAAAACATATTTGTATGACCAATTCTCGAAACTATCAAAGTCCGAGACTCTCTTCTTAAATTTAAATGTAAGTATCCAAATGATAGACACACTCCCGATCTATATAATATCAAAAAACATATAATAGTAAGAAGTCTCATCGCATATAAATTTTTGGAAACAAATTTTTGTACTAGGCGCCTGATATTGAGACCCTATCTAGAGGAATAGAAAAAGGGGTGAAAGATTGGAAGTAAACAAAATTTGAGAGAAAAAAAAATATATTTATTATTAGAGGAGGATGTATGTCAGATACAGCAACGATTGAAATGTTTTTGTTGTTCTCTTTTTTCATTCATTATTAGGAATTAACGAATATAAACAAAAAGAAAACTAACAAAATTTTTTGTTTTTGTTATTATGGTTTTGATTAATGGTTATCAATGCCTCTACATTTAAAAACCCTCGAAACTAATTTTTACTTCGTTGAAAAAAGATTTTATTTGTATGGAAAAACGAAGATTTACAAAGATTTTCCATACAAATAAAATCTTTTTTTACGAAGCAAAAGTTGATCCTGAATATCCTGGCTAGCCTGAATATCCTGGAATATCCTGGTAAAGCAGTGCAGTCTTCTTAACAAATAGGTGAATCTGAATGATCATTTAAAAGCCTCATTGTTAAAATTTTATCTTAAATTTTTTGTTAAATTTACATAAAGAGGGACTCATTTTATTTGAAATTCTCTATCTAACCAATAAGAATACATTTTCAATTGGGGCTTGATTAAATCTTGGAACTAAAAAAAAAATAAGTTGTCCTTTCCATTTGTCATCACCTTTCTCTTTGCCATCAGGAGTTAATTTATGTATTGCGAAAGAACTTAATCAAATTTGGATAATCAAAACCATTTTGGTTCTTGGACTATAAAAAAAATTTCGCATTTCTATAAAATCAAGAATCAAAATAAATAATGATATAAATGAAAATAAAAAAAAGAAACATTTCTGCAACGACAACCACACAACAAAAATTAAGAAACTTTATTTATTTTTTAAATCATTCTTCTGGCTCTCTTCAGATTATCTTCTTTTTATTCTTTATATTCTTTGCCAATGCATATGAAAGTTAACCAAAAATTTTGTTGTTTGTTAATGCCATAATAATTCATATTCATACTTATCATATTCATATCATACACAACTAGACTTTGAACAGCTTTGACTCTTTTGTAATAAAACAATAATACATGCATTCAATAAAATAAAAATTACTTTTCACAGAACAGCACCCTCGTTGTTGCCCGATTTTCCTTAGTTGAAAATTTTAAAAATTACTCAGATGATACTACTTACTTTCTATGTTCTTTGATAATATTTATAACAAAAAAGTGAAGTCCTTGATTCATGAAGCAAAAATGAAATTTTGTACCACAGAAATCGCAAAATACCCTAATGATGGGAAAAAATTATTGGAATTATACAAGAAAATAATGTTTAATACTGGCGGAGTTCAATCCAACAATCATATAAAAATAATCGAGTATGAAAATCGTACAGTTACTGAAGAAAATGAAATATCTGAGTACATGAATGAGTTCTTTACTAATGTAACGAATAATTTAAACTTATCAGATGAATCTATTGATCAAAATTACTTCGACAATACATTGCGAACTATATACAAGTCTTTTGAGCTAACTCCGACTGCAACTGAAGAAGTAGAAACAACCATTATGTCCTTAAAAACGAACTTAGCAACAGGGCATGACAATATCTCAGCAAAATTTGTCAAAAGGTTTGCTAATAGACTTGTACCCTTATTCACCAAATTTATTAATACTTCCTTCGAGACGTATATCTTCCCGGAACCACTAAAAACTGCTATTGTAATCCACGAAATTGAGCCGCCTCCAGCAAAAATTGGTCCATGGCCCGTTTCACAAAGCCCTTGAATTTTTTTTTGGCATCAGTACAATAACTCTTAAATGTGATGAAGACAATGTTCGGGGTCGAAACTTAATATAACATGCTTAAATTGTATTTTTCTGAAAAAAAGGTGCTTAATAAGTATTATAAAAAAACTTACAATTTTTTTGGATAGGTTACGACAGTCCGGAAATCGGGCCCTTAATTTTTTTTTGTTTTTAGTGCAATGATCTTTAAATGTGACAAATACAATAAGTTCGGGGTCCCAGGAATTGGGGATGAACTCTACATCACGTATTTATATTTTATATTTCTGAGAAAAGGTTATCAATAGTTATTATAACTTTGAAAAAAATTTCCGTTTGCTCCGACGGTCCGAAAGTTGGAGCCTAGGACTGGGACCAAAGACCGTGTTATTGTCGACGGCAAATAAACGCATACGTCTACGCGTCTGAGTCTGAGTAAAAAAATATTTAAAAAAAAGTTATTTTGTTTTTAAAGTCAAACCCCCGCTACTCATTTATTGGAACCCTATTTTTGCCGTAAAAAGGTAAACGGCAAGGTTTTAGTACCAAATATTTAGCAAAAAACAATATACAATTTGAGACTTGTAATAATTCTTGGGGCACCGGACCTATTGTCTTCATCACATTTAAGGACTGTTGTACTGATGCCAAAAAAAAAGAAAAAAAAAATTTCAAGGTCGATGGTTCCGGTTCCGACTTCCGGACCCTCGAACCTACCCAAAAAAATTATAATTTTTTTATAATACTTATAAGAATCTTTTTTCAGAAAAATACAATTTAAGAATGTGATATTACGTTTCGACCCCAAACCTATTGTCTTCATCACATTTAACGGCTGTTGTACTGATGCAAAAAAAAGAAAAGTTTCGAGGTCTTCGATCCTGACTTTTGGACCGACGAACCTCTTGTTTGCATCGTACTAAATAGTTATCGCCATTGAATAGTTAAAAAAAAAACTCAATATCTTGGAATTGTACTTTCCACCAGTCACCACGTAGAAGATGTAGTTCTGGTATCCATTGATTAATAAAGGCTTACTATATGAAATTTTTATTATGAATATTTATTATATCCAGTCAAATGAAAAGCAGGCAAATAAAATGCAGGCAAATGAAAAGCAGACAAATGAAATACATGCAAATGAAATGCAGGCAAATGAAAAAACAGGCAAATGAAAGTACATGCAAATGAAAAAAAAGGTAAATTGCAAAAAAGCAGGCAAATGATACTACTGGAAAATGAAATACAGGCATATGACACGCTCCCTTCAAAAATTTATGAAAGAATAATTAAAATGCGACTGACTGTTTTTTGGATGGAAATGGAATATTGCATCCGGAACAATTTGGGTTCGAAAGAAATTTAAATATAAACGGAGTTTGCTTCTCTCTTACAGATTCAATTTCTAAGAGCATAGACCAAAGAAAGTTTACCGCCTGTGTATATATATCTTCAAAAGGCATTTGATTGTGTGAACCATGATGTCCTATTATTTAAATTAAAGAAATTTCATCTTACTCACCTTCAAATTGAATTTTTAAAAGTAATTTAGTTGGTCGGTGCAAAAAATAAAAATAGGAAAAACTTACAGTAGTTGTAAATTAAACAAAAAAGGAGTGCCTCAAGGCTCAATTCTTGGCCCTGATCTTTTTAAAATTTATATCGATGATATAGCACGGCTAAATCTGAAAGGCAAAGTGAAATTTTTTGAGGACGACGACTTGCCTATAAAATATTCAACTATTAGCGAAACCGATCTTAAGTCGTTAATACTATACGATTTATTTTTAATCGATAAGTGGTTAGTAAAAAATAAAACCCCTTAACTTATGTATTTTTAATCTTTACTAACTACTTATTTTTGGTAAAATTTTACTAAAACTCAAAGTAATTCTCAAAAAAAAAAACCTTATAAACTAAAATAAAACTTTACTTATCCTAACCTAAGACTACTTAAGACTAATTTAAGACTACTTTATATAGTTAAACTATCCTAATCTATTTAATGATGCTTCCTCGAACCACCAGTAATCAACTTTATATCTTTTGTCCCTATCCGGGATGAATATATCAAATTTTAATTGATTTTGAATTAAATTTTGAGGACCAAAATTGATAATTTTACATGTAGCCCGTCTATTATGATGAAATAATATTTGGACATAGTTTTCATTTTGTATATAACCATTATTATCTAGATAAATAAAGCACTCTGGGGGCGCAAAACCTTTCTGTAGGCTAATTAATTAAGCCATTTGTTGTATTTCTCATTTATCTATCGAAATGCCTACGAATCAGATTGATAAAAAAAATTATCGAATCTGTTTATATTAGCTAATTTATATATAAACTTGTTGGAATAATATTTTTTAAAGTCTGATTGCGGTGTTCTATTTTTCCCCAGACAAACTCTAATGCATTTCTGTTCCATTTTCCTAATATTTTCCATATTACTACTTACCACCACTTATATTATACCAAATGAGTGCTCCATATGCCAGCACTGGCCTTGAAAGTGTTTGATAGGCTATCAATTTTACTCTGGGCTGGATAGTTTTATTGTAAAACAACCCTTTCTCTGCCATATTAGAGCTTTGATGCTTTTTGAAATTGATTTATCAACTTGATTAGTGACATTCAGGTTGTAACTTAGAAAAATTCCAAAGTACTTGACTTGTTTCCTCTCACAATGTTTTCATTATTTGGAGTTTTTATATTGAATTTTTTTCAATTCTCTTTTAAATTGTGGTTTATTATTATTTATTTATAAGATCTTTATTATGGCCTTATCAACCACGTGGCTTTTGTCAAGCCCTCATTTTTTAAAGTTTCTTACGTAATTATCTTTAGTTTATTTCATTATTATTTTTTTTAACATAATTATCTATAGTTTATTTCATTATTATTTTTTTTAACATAATTATCTATAGTTTATTTCATTATTATGTTTTTTAACATAATGATGTTTTAAATTTAGATTTCAAATTAATTTTTTTTCCTCTTTAAGTTTATAATTTTGATTTTAGCCTAGTTTATATTATATTAGAAAAATTATATGCAGTTTTATTTTGGATTTCTCTTACTGATTTATTTGCAGAATACAATACGTAATAATATCGTCTGCGAAAGCTAAAACATAACTACTACCTTGTATCCGTTTTGAGAGCTCTATCAGCTCTATTCTATATATTGAAAACAGAACTGGTGAATTTACCGCTCATTGTTGTAATCCATTTTCGATGTTAAATATTTTATTCGCTGTGATATTACTATTCACCATAACGAATTACCCCCTCTGACAACATATCTTGTATTAAGTTGACTAACTATCTGTGAAAGTCATAATTTAGTAATTTGTAAACTAAACCGTCTATCCAAACGTTATTAAATGCCTTTTCAAGATCAACCAAACTGGCGCACACACCCTCATTTTTATTTGTGTGCCAGCATATATCTAAAGTCAGTTTTGTAATTGCGTGAATGGTTCCATGCCCATGCCGGAATCCAAACTGGTTTTCAGGCAGGAGATTTTTCTCATTAAGGAAAACGTTAATTTTGTCACTAATTAAAGTTTCATATATTTTTCTGGTATTGGAGAGCAAACTAATTGGTCTGTAGTTATTTGGGTTATTTGGATCTTTTCCAGGTTTCTTTAACATTATTACCTTGGCTTTTTTCCAGACTGTAGGAAAGTATGAAAAATTTAAGGCATTGTTAAATAGGATTACATATTGTTCGACCAACTTATTACTTAGGTTCTTCAGTACAATGTTTGGTATACCATCTAAAACAACTGAAGTTTTATTTTTTAATTGATTGAAATTTTCTGTTAGTTCATTCAGATTAGTAAAATAAGAATTCTCATAATACTGTTCGGATGACTTATTATTAGAAGAGAAAGAAGTAATAGAAATATTGTGTTCGGTATTTTCTTTAAACGTTTTAGATGTATTTTCTACATGTAAATTGAACCTGTTATTTGTTGGCATTGTAATTTTGTGTGTTTTTGCATTAAAAAAGTACGTAATACAATTTGTATGTCAAATGGGTTTTTTATTATATACTTGTTTTCCGAACTACAAGTAAGGCTATTGTATCAATATAATTTTGCACCTGTTCGCTACAGTCTATGTGCAAACTAGATATATCATTCCTTTCTTTCTTTCTAAAAATTTTATTAATTTCAGAAAACATATTTTTATTAGAAGGGACTATTGTTTTTAATCTGTTTGTCCAGTATTTATTAACTTCATTGTTCACTTGTTGTTTTATTAGACTATTCATATTATTATTTAACAAACTTTTCATCGATTCAATTCCATAGTGAGAGAAATTCAATCTTTGCTTATAAATTCTGCGTATATCGTTTAAAATTTTACTTTTTATTTTTAAAAGCTTTAATGATAGTAGAACTAGATTTTTGTGTGCTATTGTAATTATTGTTATATTTTGGTGTTGTTTCTTTGATTGTTTTTTTTATTATTTCTTCTAATTTATCTAAATGATAATCAATATATGGGATTTCAATATCATCTCTTATTTTGTTTATGGAACTCATTATTACATATTTCATACATTATTTCATAATTCCTATCTAAGTACCTGCGAAATTTCTTCCAATTCGTTTTAATGAAATAAATAGTTATCTCTATGTGTAGGTATTTCTACACAAAAATTATTATTATTTATTTCAGTTGTTAAGCAAATTGCATTGTGGTCACTATCATATGGTAGAGTTAGTAACCGGTTATACAAATTTTTATTTTTTATTCATGGAAGGTGTTTTCAAGCCAAATAACATAAACACATCAGTGCTAAATCAATGTATGAATTCGCTCTAGGATATTGAGGTGCATCCGGAATTAGTAATTCGCATTTGTATGGAATTTTTTCAGTTTGCAGCCAATTATAAAGCTGCAAACCTGAGTGGTTGTTAGAAGAATTATGCCGGAGCTTATGTTTAGCATTTATGTCGCCCATTCACACGTATTTGCTCGGACTACTTAATTCCAAGTCTTCAAAATTTGGTGTAGTTCTATCTTGAATAATGAGTTATTATTGTAGGTCGCATAAATTGATATTATAAATAGTAGCTTGTTCTGTAAATTTAGTGAGATGACGTTCGAGGCATTTAAAATTATTATTGTTAATTTTTTTATACTATAGATATTTTTTATACAAATAGCAGATCCGCCACCATTATTAATTCTATCATTTCTTATTATTTTATAATTTGCTATATTAAAAAAATGTTTGGTTTTCAGCTTTGTTTCTACTAAACGTGCCATATCTGGTTTATTTTTTTCTAAGATTATTACTATATGTTTATGATTATGTATTTTTTTGTACATAAGTAAAAACAATAATAAAACAAATACAATTTTTTTTGAATAAATAAAAATTTTAATTTAATATGATTTCGTACAATAAGATGTCATATTATTAGCACAAATAAATAACTACTAGCTATTTCCGGCGTAACATTCGCCGGTCTAGCATTAGCATTATAATTGAAGCAATTTATTTTATTTGTTTATTTTCTTTATTTTTTAAAAAAAAAATCAATGTTTTAAATATTTTTTTATTACATAATACATAAGTTAAATTGGAAAACTTAAAACTATAATTCACTTTATTTAATATCTTAAAATATTTAGTGTATTAATTATTATTATTATTCATCAATACAAATAATACTTAGAATAATTGATTTACTATTTAAATATTTATATTTCATTAATGTTCTGAAATTACACTGAATATTTATATTTGTTAATAAGTATTTATTATTAGTACTCGTCACGCATAATCGTATCTTCGTATTTTTCAAATTTAGAAAGTGGATTTTGCATGAAGAAATATAGTAGACTTTGCAACTATTTTTGTTTATCTTTGAGATATGTAATTAAAACTTTAGAAATAAAATTTAATGTAATTGCAATTAATTTTGTAAATGTAATAAAAATAAGTAAAACAAAACTTTCATGAAATAAAATCTGATGTCTAAACGCTCCCTAACAAATACTATTAATAGAGACGTACATTTCAACAAAATGTGGCGAACAGAGATGTCTATAGTATAGATATGAAACTAAATGCTTTTAAACTAAATACATACCACACCCACATTAAAACACATTAAAATAGCCATAGATACGTTTTTTATGTTTTTTATATTATCATAATAGCTCTAACTATTTCAAAACTCAAAATAAAAAAATAAAACATTTATTTATAGAATTAATATTTTTATTTTACGTCTTTTAAATTTTGGTTTTGACGTTTTGGTATGATTAGGTATGACCATTATAGTAAAGATCAATGTCATGATTGGTTACGACTTTGTTAAATCATATCGAATCATATAGGCCATTTAACAAAGTATTATATGACATCATATGACGCCTTATGACTATTATAGTTACGGGTAAAGCCAATAATTATGCTTTTTCTCTTATTCTTCAGTTTTTATTGTTATATTCTTATCCCGCTAGGGTTTCTGATGTAGGTAAGGGTAGTCTGTGATTTTTCTTTTTAAAGTTTTTTTAATTTTTATGTGTACTAAATTTGCCGTGTAATGAATTGGAACTTGATAATAATGTCATAACATATTTTGTTTTTCTTGTTCTTAGCAGATCGTAAATTTCGGTTTATGATTCTCCATGTACAATATAATATTTACTCAATGCTACTGCGCATTTGAATTTATACTTTTCAATTATATTTTAATAAAATAAATAAATGTCAAGTTTTGGAATTTGTGAACATGATCTGGGTAAGGTAAAAAATGTATTTTCTAAATTTACTATTTGTTTTACCGGTAAGTTTTTTTGCTGTAATATCGTAATATTTTAACAAAGCTATTTTAATTATTTATAAATCGATATAATAATAATATTCTGATAATTCGGTTTTTGTCTTTGCTACTTTGTTTTTTGTTTTTTTTTAAATTAATTCATATAATCAGATAGTTAACACTATTGCTCAATCGGTGAATTATTTTTAGGTTAATTTTAATTTGTTTTTGGGTTTATTTGGTTTTATCGTTTTGTGGTTTATGTCTTCAAATAATATTTTTCACACTATCGTAGTTCTTAATAGTTCTAATAAAGTTAATAGTCTAATCTAGTTGAAAAAAGCTTCGTGTTGTAAAAGCTTTGTGAAAACTTTAACAGACATTTAAGCGTATTAATATATAAGCAGAGACTATAATAGAGACGTCGAATTGCGAACAAAATATCATGTATTTTTTTTTTCTAAGTATCAGTTTTCAAAATTAAAAAACTGATACTTGTCCAAGGATTTCTACCAATTTATTAAAAGGTAGTTGTCCATGTTGAAAAATAAGATAATTGTAGCCTGTACAAATTTAAGTAAAATAAAATTGTTATTTTTAGCTTATACCATTTACACCACTTATACCACTTATACTACTTATACATATTATTGGCTATTATTATTCATTATTCTTATAAAATCTTGTGTATATGAATGAATATGTGTGTTTAATTTGAATGATAGTTCAGATTGCAATGTTAATGAATATTAAAAAAAAAATATATTATATTGATTGAATATAATAAGGTAACCAGGGTACATTAATTTTCTTAATTTATTTCTAAAGTTAGAATACGTTTTTAGTGTAGATGAATTAAATTTTCCTTTTTTTTTTCAAGTTATAAAGGTACATATATTTCAGAAAAAGAAGAGGTCCGGGATCCCAAATTTCAGGACCAAAAACCTTGATTTTTTTGTTTATTTGCCATCAGTACAAATATATGGTCTTTGATCCAAACTTCCGCACATTCGGACCTATCGAAAAAAAAAATTTTAAAATTATTTATAATAATTATTAATAATCTTTTTTCAGAAAAATACTATTTAAACACATGATATAGGGTTTCGGCCCTAATTCCTGGGACCCCGCACCTACTGTCTTCATCGCATTTAAGAGCTATTGTACTCATGACCAAAAAAAATCAAGGTCTTCAGTCCCGACATTTGGGGCGCCGGACCTCTTGTTTGTATCGTGCTTATGACCCATTGTACAAAAGACATGTTGAAGAAAAACAAAAAAAAAATTTTTCAAGTGCTTTGTGAGATGGTACCCGGACCTACTTTTGCTGGAGGCTGCTCAATTTCTTGACTTGGCACTTTCAACCAGTCACCTTTAGAAGATGTAGTTCTGATGCCCGTTGATTGATAAAACTTGCTACATGAATCCTGTATCACTACATATCCAGTCAAATGAAATGCAAACAAATTAAAATGCAGGCAAATCGCAAGAAAACAGGCTAATGATACTACGGGCAAATGAAACATAGGTTATGACACGCTCCCAAGTATTTTTGGTCAAAAGTATTTTTTTTTTAAATTAAAAAATTATAAACTTTTTAATATACGAAAAACCGAATGTTATAAACGTAATGCGAGAATAAATACCTTACAACAAAATTTCTTAACTCTGTACAAAAATTCATTATATGGATTTTATGGATTCAAAATCAAAAAACATTCTTAATTCAAATTGATTGTAACTCAACCATACAAAATCAAATTATATACATATATATTATTTATATGTATATATAAATTGCTTTAGTATGCATAATAACGCAGCTGCGAAGAAAAAAATTATTTTTCGTATTTTGTTTTTAATTCCATTCTTAGCTTGCTTTGAATTTTGAAAATTTTAATTTGATAAGAATCATAATTTAGTCTCTGATATAAGATATGTTTATTATTTGTGCTATTAGTATGTAATATTATTAAAAAAAAAACAAAACAAAAACCTTTCTTGTTGTACCGTACACCGCTTTCAAAAATAATCTCCCTTTATTCAAGAACAAAAACAAAAAAAAACAAAACAAAAAAATATGGAATTCAACAAATTCTTTTGCGCATAATTTTTATTTTTCATGTTTCCTCTTGGAAAATTTTTTTAAATGAGAAAAATATCTACTAACGCATATAAAACCTTTATTCGTTTACACAAAAGGAATACTTGATACAAAATATAGTGTGAAAGCGAGGATTTCGTTAGGTAGAAACGACTGGAATACAAGTGTGAAACCCCCCATTAAGTGTATTCGACACAGAATTTGAACTTTTAAAATAAACAATTAAAATGAAAACAAATAATTTCCTAATTAAAAAATTATCAAATGTGTATAATATACACAACCAGATTACAGACTACAAATGTATATTAGAAATTTAAAAAAAAAACCGAAACAAATTATTACACATATACTCCAAAGGAAGAAAAAAAGGCGCCCTTCTACTGGAAGGATTAGATGTGTCATACGAAGAGCACGAGGTTTTAAGTTCTCTAAAAACATGTGAAAATGAAAACATTAAATTTGAAACGGTCAACAGACTTAAAACCTAAAAATCATCCGATAATAACAAGCTCCTATCACATTTTATTGTTCAAGCAACTCCGGACAATAAAATAAATGAATTTAAAAAAATTAAATTGACAATGACAACACAATAGTATACTGGGAAAATTTGAATAAGCAGAGAGAAACGCAATGCATAAGATGCCAGAAAAAAATCATACTCCCGTAAAAGGTCCAATAAAAAAAGATGAAGAAAAAGATGTTTTGTATTGTATCTTGTGTAAAGAATTCTTGCAGGAGCTGCCCGGAATACATTAAACCCATTAAAAAAAATTAATGAAAAAAATATAAGAAATAGGTATGAAATGTATAATAATTTTACTAACAAAAATATTTCTTATGCTAATATGTTAGGAAACAATACTAATTACGGAAATAACTCTAATAACAATAATGTTTATAAAACCAACAATAATACCAATAACAGCAATAACAATAACGATAACATACTTGTTAATTTAAATAATAATTTGCTATCAATTATAGAAAAAATAAACACAATAGAAACAAATATTAATAAAAACACCAGTGATATTAAATATTTATTCGAAATGTTTAATGGAACTAACTATCAATAATATGCCACAGTCCACAAATAATAACACTAATTTAAAATTGATTTCTATTAATGTCAATTCAGTAGACTCTTACAACAAAATATTTTCACTTATGCCTTTGATTGAAACCGCAAATCCTGACATTCTTTGCCTATGCGAATCCAAACTTCAAAACAAGCACTTTTTATCACTAGAAAATTATAATATTATTAGAAACGATAGAATTAATCAACAAGCGGCCGAACCGCAATTTGCATTAAAAATGAATTTATGTTTGAAACAATTAAACTTAATGAATTTCACAAATTTCAATGTATAGAATTCACGACAATATGTATAGATCTCAAAAATAATAGAAAGCTCTTTATAATAGCCATCTATGCTTCCAACAGAAACCAATCTAAATTCCTAGACGAATTCATTCAAATGCTAGACATATCTTCTGGAAAAATATTAATAATAACAACATAGGATCGACTCTATATAATTGGCTTAATACCAACAAAATTCAATATAATTCTATATAAAACTAGTATCGGATGCACCTACTTACCCAAGGAGCAACTCATACTTAGATCTAATTTTAATGGATATAAGAATTTTAACAGCCAACAACGTATTAGACACTTTAGCTTATAACAATGACCACAATGCTATTTGTGGGACTTTCTCAGTAGCTGAAGAAACACCCATTTCAACACACAGTAATATTTTAGCCAGTGATAAATATTTGTACCCATTTCAACACACAGTAATATTTTAGCCAGTGATAAATATTTGTTTCATAAAACTAATTGGAACAAATTCAAAAAAAAACTGGATAACAACTTGGAAGAGGAATATCGGAACAGTAATGACTATATTTTGAATAACGAAAACCTAGCAATAGACAAAGTTGACATGCATTTATCAAAATTGGTGAAAATAATCAAAGACACAATGGACGAAGCAATACCAAAGCCTACCAAAAAAAACTTTTTGTCAAAAATTTTTTCACGCAGTTTGAAAAACTTCCTAAAACACAAGAACAAAATACTAAATAATATACATATAATATACAAACGACTTAAACTTCTCTTTACAAGAAATAAGAGTACTGAAAAGCCTCCTTAAAAACATCAACACATTAATAAAACAACAAATTAATATGGAAATAATCAGTTACTGGGGGAACAGACTTAGAAACTTATCAACTAAAGACAGCCGAAATACTACAAAATGAGGTTAGAGACTCAAAAGGGTATATTGATACATTGATTGAAGAAAACATAAGATTACGTAATGAGAATAGCCAGCTTAAGGATGTTATGGTGTACAACAGAATCGAAGTGGAAAAAATAAAACTATATCGGTTAGATAAACAGATTGAAATATGTGGTTTAGCAATCGACATTCCTGAAGAAAATCCTGCTTCTATTATCAAACAAATTTCTGCAAATGTTGGAATAGTCGTGGAATCAAAAGATGTTCAACATATCTATAAGGCTGGAACACAATTTACTAAATCAGGTGAACCAGAAAATATAATAGTAGAATTTGCTAACAAAGAGGTGAAAAATAATTTCATGACTGCTGTAAAAAAGAAGAAATTGAAAATGGATATATTTAACAAATCAATATCACAGGTAAATGACTCTATTTTTTTTATCAATGAAAGACTTACACAATATTTTGGTCTAATATTTAAAAAGGCCAGAGATTTAAAACGAAATAAGAAAATTGAATTTGCATGGGTAAAAAGTGGCAAATTATCTATTAGAAAAACATCAACTTCAAAAATCATAAGAGTTTTACAAGATATTAATTTAAATGTCGACTGAAGTATCATATGATTTGCCATTAAACGCCCATGTTAAAACTAACTTGTATAATATAAATGAAATAACTATTAAAGAAAAAAATTCACTTAAAATTCTTTATTTAAACGCTAGAAGCTTAAAACATAAATTAGATAATCTCACTTATTTACTACATTCTATTAATTGCACTATACACCTAATTATTATTACTGAAACCTGGATTGTAGATATAGATCTTGATATAGTTAATATTAAACAATCAAAAGTGTACTCATGTCGTGAAAATAGAATGGTGGAGGTGCTGGTATATTTATTCACAATTCCTTAAAACATGCAATTCATGATGTATATTGTGATGAATATAATAGTACAGCTAGTATAAAAATAAATATAAACAACACAATTTTTACAATATCAGCTGTATATAGACCTCCAGAGGGTTCAATAACGCAGATTAGTAAATTTTTTGAAAAGGTCGAGTCACATTTGGAAAATCTAATAGGTGACTTTAAGTTCAACATTAAAAACAAAATAGATAAAAATATAAAAATTTACAAAACTATTGTTGAAACAAATGCATTTTATTTCTGCAATAAGGAAGTTACTAGACCAGATTCGAATACTTGTTTGTATCATGTTCTTGCTAATAATCGAAAATTAAAACTATATATTTCAATTTTTCATACTGATATATATCAGATCATTTGGGTATGATAATTGAATTAAATAATGTAATAAATGCAAATAAAAAAAATAAACAAAATCAGGGGATAAAAAATTGAAACTATAATTTAATCAAAAATGAGTTGAATGGCGCTGTGATCAATGAAATTAATTTAGGCAATTTAGCAGACAAACTGACATCTACAATAAAAAATGCAAGGAAAAGAGCTACCGTTGAAAGACAAATTACTGAAAAAAGTAGTAAATATGCAGCACCGTGGATAGATAAGGAATGTATTGACTTAATAGAAAGGAAAAATTATTGGTGCAAAATAAAAATTCTGAGCATATTAAAACAAAATACAAGTTTTAGTTAAATAAATTAACAACATTAAAAAGAATAAAAAGAGAAAAATATGATGATAAACAGTTTAAAAAAAAAGATGGTGATATAAAAAAGATTTGGAAATATATAAAACAAATAATTAATGGGAAATATACGTACAAAAATGAATTTTATTCTGGCATATCAATGAATATGGAAGATAAAGTGACAAAAATTAATAATTTTAATTTATTTTACTGTAATGTTGGAGAACAAATGGCAAAAGTTTTTGATAGGGTTTATTTTCCAAAATCTAGAACCGAGAATCAATTCAAATTTAAATCAATAGATATAAGTAGTACTCTGAAATTAATAAATAAAATATCAAGCTCTACTTCATCAGGAGCAGACGAAATTTCACCTAATTTAATCAAGTTCTGTAAGGAGGAATTAGCTGAAAACATTAGGAATTTGATAAATCTATTCCTTCATTCTGTCGAACTGCCTGATAAAATGAAAATAAGCAGAGTCATTCCTATTTATAAGAATTCAGGTGATACCGATGACATCAATAATTTTAGACCTTTATCCAATTCATCAACATTTAGTAAAATCATTGAAATTTATGTTAATGAGCAACTTGTTAGTTATTTAGAAAAAGAAAAAATAAGTAGTAGTAAACAATATGGTTTTAAAAGGAACTCTAGTACACATGGAGCATTATTTGACATAATTTCTGAAATACAAACAGGAATTGATGATAAAAAGAATGTGAGTGTGGTATTTTTCGATTTACAAAAAGCCTTTGATTCTGTTGATAGAACTATACTATTGAGAATACTTTTTGAATGCGGGATCAAAGGAAACGAGTATAAATGGTTTAGATAAAATTATCTAACAAATAGGATGCAGTTCACTGAATGTGAAAAGGTAAACAGCGATTTCAACAAAGTATCGTTTAGGGTAATACATGGTAGTTCTGTTGGCCCGACTTTGTTTTAATGTTATATAAGTGACTTCTTGAATGTGAATTTAAATGGAAAAGCTTTTATGTACGCAAATGACTTGGCAGTAGTTTATAGCAGTAAGTCATTGGTATGTTTGGAAAATGATATAAATGAAGACTTGTCAATTATTAGTAGATGGATGAATGAACACAAATTAACTGTAAATACAAAAAAAAAACAAAATACGTAATATTTAAAAATACAAGAAATCAAGATATCAATATTAGTTTTAACAATTACAAATTGGACAAAATTGATTCCTACAAATATCTAGGAGTAATAATTGGCAGTAATTTAAATTGGAATTTACAAATAAATGATCAATTAAAAAAAGCAAGAAGAAGAGCAGGTATTTTCAAATTAATTAGCAAAAGAGTACCACAAAATATGAAAAGATCAATTTATTATAGCATGTTCCATAGTGTTTTGTGTAAAGTTGAAAAATAAATGAAACACTTTTTTATACAATAATCTAATAATTTTATTCTTAATTTATAATAATTTATATATTTCAATAATGACAATTTATTTAATTACCACGACTTATTTCTTTGAACTCTGAAATGGAAGAGAATGATATAATTCAATTTTCATATTCATTACAATTTACTAACGTAACTTATAAATCTAAGTTCAATGCCCTTAAATATATAACAAATCTAATTTAATGTATGGAATACAATAATACATAATGCATACATGAATAGTTTAATGACCTTGAAAATAAAAATCTAGTTCGATGAAATACATAATGAACATATGTTATCTTTTGTATAACAAAATACAATAAAGGCTTGACTCGATATAATTACTCAAATTAAATATCACTCAAAAACTTTGATATTCGAAATTATATAATTATAGTGGAGACTTAAATATAAAACGTCAAAGTGACAAATTAATAGAAATAAAAGTAAGTAATATTTAGATTATTTAAATATTTAATATTTAAATAAAAATCACATTAAATAAATAATATTGATCATAATAATAATCATAAATTATTTCAGATTATACAATACATAAATAAACCTACTGATGCTGATCAACATCGCTGGTTGATGCTGATGAATTTTAGGTAAGTGTTCTATTTTTATTATTGTTGATGTAGTGTACTCCAAGCGAATTCTTTTCGTTTTTTTGTAGATGCTGGTTAGAACTGGAAACATGCCGCCATGCCGGAACACATAGTACTATCGCATATGCAATATAGATATGGGGTAACTCTTTCATTAAAGATTTGAGTTCAATACAGAAAATACAAAACAACACCATAAAAAATTTGTTTGGATATCACCAAAGAACTTCAACTAAATCAATTCACAAGTCACATAATATATTGCCACTACTACTTTATATAAAATACAAATTAAAAACAACGGAGAATACCAATACAAATACAACATTCACATTTAATAGAGAATATCACAGTTACAATACAAGATCTGCTACAAATATTAGAATAATGTCATCAAAAATCAGGGTTAATGGGCTTGATGCAGTATACAATTTATGATATAGAAATTATAATGATTTACCAAATGAAATCAAAATAATAAGTAGATTAGACATATTTAAGAAAATTAATTCTATTTAAATAAAATTTAAAAACCAATGTAGTTAATAAGTATTTAAAATAGTGTTGATTTTTGGGTTTTTTTTCTAGTGTTAAGTTTTTTTTTTTTTTTTAGTTTTTCTTCTTTCTTTCTTACATTTAATGGATATTTTTGTAAACCAAGTGTAATTAGCTTAAGTTATTATACATTTAGTTATTAAAATGATTTTTTTCTACTGGAATGAATTATTAATTTTGTTATCTTGTTGTTTTTTTTATATATATACCCTCTGTACGAGCGAGTGAGCTCTTTGAGAAATAAATGAATAAATGAATTTTAGGTAAGTGTTCTATTTTTATTATTGTTGATGTAGTGTACTCCAAACGAATTCTTTTCGTTTTTTTTGTAGATGCTGGTTAGAGCTGGAAACATGCCGCCATGCCGGAACACATAGTACTATCGCATATGCAATATAGATATGGGGTAACTCTTTCATTAAAGGCTTGAGTTCAATACAGAAAATACAAAACAACGCCATAAAAAATTTGTTTGGATATCACCAAAGAACTTCAACTAAATCAATTCACAAGTCACATAATATATTGCCACTACTACTTTATATAAAATACAAATTAACAACAACGGAGAATACCAATACAAATACAACATTCACATTTAATAGAGAATATCACAGTTACAATACAAGATCTGCTACAAATATTAGAATAATGTCATCAAAAATCAGGGTTAATGGGCTTGATGCAGTATACAATTTATGATATAGAAATTATAATGGATTTACCAAATGAAATCAAAATAATAAGTAGATTAGACATATTTAAGAAAATTAATTCTATTTAAATAAAATTTAAAAATCAATGTAGTTAATAAGTATTTAAAATAGTGTTGATTTTTGGGTTTTTTTTCTAGTGTTAAGTTTTTTTTTTTTTTAGTTTTTCTTCTTTCTTTCTTACATTTAATGGATATTTTTGTAAACCAAGTGTAGTTAGCTTAAGTTATTATACATTTAGTTATTAAAATGATTTTTTTCTACTGGACTGAATTATTAATTTTGTTATCTTGTTGTTTTTTTTATATATATACCCTCTGTACGAGCGAGTGAGCTCTTTGAGAAATAAATGAATAAAATGAAAAAATGAAATGAAATGCAATATGTTCCCTGAAGTAAATAAAATATTTCGGGAAAAGCATATTGATGATATAACTCAACTGCACATAGACCCACATGACATCGATTTATTGATAACATAGACTGCAAACTTAAACAAAAAAATTTAAATAATTACATTATTAACGAAAAAGAACACATACGGAAATGACTAGCAACATTTCTTGAGAACAGCCACAAAATAACAGTTGAAAATAATACTACATTTCACAAAACAATTTTTAGCACAGTACAAGCCTTAAACAGTTAGCTGACCAGAGACAGTAAAATAACGTACCCATAATCGCATTTACCACGACTAATACGTCAACTAATATACTAAACAGTAATAACTACTTCTTTACAAATTATGACGACTTGAACTGCAGACTAAAAAACCTGAAGAATAAAACATCTGTAGGCGTAGATAATATTCCTAATATAGTATTAAAAAACTTCAGTGTTAAAATAACAGAAAAAATGCATCTTATTTAACAGTGCATTAACCCTTGTTATTTTCCCAAAACATGGAAAAAAGCAAAGGTAATTATGCTAAAAAAAACCGGGTAAAGACCCAACAGATCCTAATAACTATAGACCCACAAGTTTACTATCAAACATTAGTAAAGTTTATGAAACAATTATGTATACCCAAATTAACTGGTACATTAATAAAAATGAATGTGTTGGTGCATGCTTTATTGATCTAGAAAAAGCTTTCAACAGCGTATGGCTAGAAGGCTTAATATACAAACTGATAAATCTGAAATTTCCAGAAAACCTAATCAGCATAATAATTAATATGATATTCGAAAATAAGTTCGTAATAACATCAGGAAACGGAAAAATTTATGATATTAAAAATGGTCTACAACAAGGCACAGTGAATTCACCAATACTATTTTCTATTTACACAATAGAACTTTTAGAATTGCTGAATAGACTTAGAGATCACAACTACACAATAGCTTTCGCAGATGACCTCATAGCTTATTACATACATAAAAGAAGTAAAAACAAGTGTTCAAAAACAATTTAATCTTACTGTTGAATTTTGCAAAGTCTGGTTATAATGTGAAGCAATATTATTTAGGAATACAGTTAATAAAACGAATTACAATATTAAAAAAAATTGGAAAGATTTTTCAATAACAGGCCCAAATAATTATAATGGTAAAAAGATTAGCCTATCAGGGTCTAATTAGACCAACCATTTCGAACACCGGGCCAATATGGTTCAAAATTAGTGCAAGTCAAATGGAAAATATCAGGAAACTTGAACGGAAATGCATAAGAACTTGTGTTAATCAACATAGAAAGCCAGTAAGGGACTACAAACATTTTTACTCTAATAAATATTTGTACCGTACAGCTAATATAGTAAGATTCTATAAATTTCTGATAAAGTTAATTCGTAATCACTTTAACAGATCTCTCAACACGGTTAAAAATATATTAATATCCAGAATATACTACCATAACGAAGAGTATATTAATAAAAGTTTGAAAACTGGTTTCATAGCGCCCGAACATTTCATTTACCTAGATTCGAATGGTTATATTCAAAATCACGAGCATGTCCCCCTATTATATCGCTAGAATAGACGGACCACATGCAAGTGCATAGAATATAAACCAAACAACATAGAGAAGAATTTATTGAAATACGATACGCTTATTCCTGAAAAGGATAAACGAATATCAAAGAATTATTGGTGGTTGAACATTTCTTAAAATATATAATAATTAGTTTTAAAAAAAAACTAATCATAGAGTAAAGTATAGATTAAAATAGGTAGGGTTAGATTAAGTTTAGTTATAGTGTAAATTTCAAGATTAGTATAAGTTTTATGTATAAAAATAAAATTGAAACAAATTTTGGTTTTTCTAATTTTCCAAAATAAAAATTGTCAGAAAATTTTATTACAATTGATAATTAACAAAAACATAATAAAATAAAGACGTAAGCAGACGTAAACTAAGATAATTAAAACATATAGTTTAAGCACAAATAAATAACTATATACAGATAGATGTCCTATGCCCATATAAGAAAATGATGTTCTATGAGCAAAGCTCACAAAAGAATAAAAACAAAAATAATAAAAGCTTTAAAAAATTTTTGCTAAAATGTAAATTATCATTTATTTAGCTAAATACTAAAATGAACAAAAAAAAAATATTAATATACTGCTATAATGCCACTGCTAATTGACTCAAAGCACCAATAACAAAGTAAAGTGAATATGTCATCATAATGCTACCTACTTTCATAATCCAATGAAATAAAATTTGAAATTAAATAAAAATTAAAACTCTAGGTCTGTTTCACAATTTTATTAAATATTGTTAACCGATTTCGGTTATTACACCATCATCAATTTTTATAATGTTTCACCTAGAGCCTACAGCATATTTTATAAATTAAATTTTTTTAATAAAATATTTTATAAAGCAAATAACTCTACTTTCAATCTTTCATTCATTTATAATATAATAGCCGTTTCGCACCGTCGTTAAATCACCGTTAGAATTGTCAATACAGGCACTCTTAATAATAATTCTATTTACTAATTACTATTTACTTACTGTATATACTAAAAACTATATTTTTCTCCACTTAAAACTTTGCTTTGGGTAAAATTAATCTTATATAATAAAACGCAATGTTCTGCTGCTGCTGCTGCGTTAGCGAGGCATTTTATTAGTATTACAATAACAAGAAACAGAAATTATTTAGCAGAATTCATAACACAAAAATAATCACTCTCATCACATGCATTTGGAAGAAATTGTATACATAAAATTAATCTCTCTCTTTTGAAATTTCATGTTTTTTTTGTTTTGCTTTTTTTTATTTTAAAATTATTTTCAAGAGAACGGCGAATAATGTCGAAAGGAAATAACAAAAAAAACTATTGTTTTGAATCAAATTTTTTTTGTTACTTACAATCTACTTTTTACAGCTTACAATCTTTTATTTGATGATACGGTTGGTATGAATTTACATGCAAACTGTACGGTAAGTACGGTAGGTAACGTGTATGGTAACTAAGGAAATATGAACGGTATCTATGTCCTCAGACCAAAAACAAAATTAGTATATATAAGATAGAAAGAAACACTAAAAAGAAAAGAAAAAAATTATTTCCAAAATCTTTAGTTTAATATAAAATTTGAATTGCCAAAATCTTGTATGCAAGCACTATGCATTCAACAAATGTAATTTTTGTTTTGCATGTTCAAGAGATTTCTTTAAGTTCAATAAATAATGAATGTGCTAAAAATAAAATAAATATGCTAATTTCTCAAAATATTCTGTCCCGGTATAAATTAACAATATTTTTATTAGAATATGACTTTTTTTTACAATTGTTATCATTTGATATTCCTCAATACTTGGGTAAATATTTAATTTACTACAAAAAATTTATCGACACACCACACCTGAAATTTTTTTATTTTGTATTATTTACATTACTAGTTATTATAACCGCATTAAGGATAATAATAATTAATAAAGTTTTAAACATTACTATTAAAAATCATACAATCAAAAGAACTTTAAATTTATCGATTAAATTGTTCAATTTATGCAACCCATATTATGTTCATTATTATTTAACTTTTACTTTTTAATAAATATTACTTTTTATAAATTACCTTAGAATTCTTTATAAATATAAGAACAAAAAATGTAATACATATACATATGCAATCTATACATTTAACTGATCGATTGACCAATGCGTCTATATCTGCTAGCCTGGCCTCTTGGAGAGTAACTTTAAAAATGGAATCTTATTTTAATATAAATTTTGTCTTTTGTATAGGGATCTTATTTTGCCTAATGAGTGACATGTTATTAAGATATAGTGTTATTTTTAAAAAAATATTCAATATTTTTTATCTAAGCTAAAATAAAAATTTACAAAAAACACAAATTTATTACACAACATTATTATTTTCATTAATAATTTTCAATTTAAAATTTTTTTTTTATATTCCGACGTGCAAACGTTCTATCAAGTTCTAATCATTATGAACACTGAAAATAAGACTGGTGGGTGGATACAGTAAGATTTTTAAGGCGAAATTAAAATCGCATGTAAATTATTGTTTATTATTTTTTATCTGCGCAAAATATTATTTTTTATCAGACGGTTTGTTACTTTATATGGACTCAAATATTTGCGAACAGTTCAATAGTAAAATTTGTCAATACGTAGGAAGGAACCGTATAAATTTTTCTCCGTGGCAGTTTCCAAGTAGATGTGCATCAGCTGCTGTTGATTAATTCAATACTGGGTAGGCTTTTACAGAGTTTTTGAAGGAAATAAATGGGAGTGAAAGATATACAAAAATGCTTCTTCCAAGCGCAGAAGATAAAATAATTAAAAGAAATATGACCAGAAAAAAGAAGCAACATAAGCCAAATAAAAAATTAAGAAGAGCTAAACATCACTCAGTATAGATGAAAATTATAGAGCAGACACATGTGAAAAACCAGATATGTTACATGTGTTTCTACAAAAAAGAAAAAATAATGCTGGAAAAGTTGAGAACAAATTTTGAAAATAGGGCGAACATTGAAATTAATACACGCGATCAATTTGGTTGTAATTATTGGTATGAATTAAGAAATCTAATGGTCACTGCCTCAGATTTTGGAATCACTTCCTCGGATTTCAAATTTTTAAAGTTCGAAGGAATTCTAGCTATCATAATATAATCAAATACAAGCTCAATTCAGTTGTATGCACAAACACCATGATTTATGGAATGTAAAATAAAATACAATACTGATGATAATACAATTGCACTATAAAAATCACATAATTTTTTTTATCACAAATAAATTTTGGTATATGGAATTCAAAAGACTTCCATATAGACTATATACGAATTGAAAGGACAATAATTTTTTTCTAATAAAATGAGACGAAAATTGGAATATTTTTACAACAACTTCTTATTGCCCGAATTATGTGATCCACGGATTCCCAGAAACATGCGAATAAGAAATACATGAACTACTTTAATTGTAAAATAATAAATTTTAAAATTGAATAACTTTTCTAACATTAAAATATATAAATGTAATATAGCCAAAAAATACTTTTCGTTTTTTTCCTTCGCATAATTTTTTTTCCTTTATACAAAAAAATATCAAATTAAAAATTTTAGGGTGATCTTTCGTTTTCATAAAGAATAATTTTTTACATGATTCTTAATTTATATTTTGAAAATACATTGAAGTACGATTTTTTAATTGTATTGCTTCTTTTTGTTCACATTTAAATTTTTACTATAATGGTATACAATTTCAAGTAAACTGATCATCCAGATAGTGTAAAAATTAAAAGAAGCTTTATAGCTTTCAAATTTACATGCACTAATTTTTAAACAAATTTTTACATGAGGTTTGAGCTTTCAATTCTGTTTAACCCAGCCCTAACGGTCTTTGTTAATACTTTAATACGCTTAAACGTCTGTTAAACATTTCACAAAGTTTTTACAACACAAAGCTTTTTTCAATTTAGAACTATTACGAATTACGATAGTGTGCAAAATTTAAGTTAAAGACATAAACCACAAAACGATAAAACCGATTAAAACGATTATTATATCGATTTATAAAAATAGCTTTGTCAAAATATGACGATATTACGATATTACAGCAAAAAAAAACTAGTAGTAAAAAAACAAATAGTAAATTTAGAAAAAAAATGTTTACCTCACCCAGACCATGTTCACAAATTCCAATAATTGAAATTTATTTATTTTATTAAAAAATAATTCAAAAGTATAAATTCAAATGCCCAGTAACATTGAGTAAATATAATATTTTACATGGAGAATCATAAACCGAAATTTACGATCTGCTAAGAACAATAAAAACAAAATATTTTATGACATTATTATCAAGTTCTAATTCAATACACGGCAAATTTAGTACACATAAAAATTAAAAAAAATTTTAAAAAGAAAAATCACAGACTACCCTTACCTACATCAGAGACCCTAGCGGTATCGAAATGAAAAAATGAAATATTTTTTATAATTCTGTTTATAAATCTTTGGTAAAATTTATTTTTCAAAACAATAGAAACTGAAGAATAAGAGAAAAGCATAATTATTGGCTTTATTCCTAACTATAATAGTCATAAAGCGTCATATGATGTCATATGATATTGTACGACAACATGAAATTCCATTTAACCAACTATTATAGTCATAACCATCATTCGTTGTCTTTTCAAAATCATTCATTAAGTCATATGCATACGAGAAGAAGCGTACAAATAATAAGCAATTTTGACAGCAATGTAAATAAATAAAAAAAAATTTGTAAGCAAAATGGAATATGGCGTTTTTTTTCTTTTATCTAAGAACTTTATTCAATTCTCAAAATAATAAAATAAAAACATTTAAGAACTTAATTCAAAACTCAAAATAAATAAAAAAAAATATACATTTATAGAATTTATATTTTTATTTCACTTCTTTTAAATTTTGGCTTTCACGTTTTGGTATGAATATACCTAAACCATTATAGTTAAGGTTATGATTGGTTATGATTTTGTTAAATCATGTCGAATCATATCGGCCATTTAACGAAGTATCATATGAGATCATATGAATATTATCAAGGCTTCCTGAATAGACAGGCTGCAACATTCAATTCAAGATGAAATATAAACAAAGAAATTTCTTATATGAGATTTTTCAGTTCATATAAGAATTTTGGAGTGATTCGAAGGTTTTTAATTTATTTATTGGCTAATTTATAATAATATAATAAAACAGAATTTATTTCATCAAAACCAAAAGCCAATTTACATTAAATATTGAAGACACTTATCTTAAAAATTTATAAAAACAAAAAATATTAAATATAGTAAAATAAAAACTTAAAACTAGCCTAAGTATTTGTTGAAAAATTTAGGTTCAATTTGTTGACCAAAGATAAGTGACGAAGGAACTTTTGAAAGAAATAACATATTTAATAAAGTGGGAAAAATTAAAAATAAAACAAAATAGATTAATTATAAAGAAAAAATAATGCTTAAAAAGTAAAATATAAATGAAAATGATGAAAAAATTCAACAGTAAAACAAATTAAAATAAAATATGCAAAAAAAAAACAATGAGAATGATTTCAACTCTTTCGCAACGAAGATAATCTGGTAATTTATTGAACAAACGAGGTGCAGTAACATTATAGCAATGACAAAAGTGTGATTTAAAATCATAGGAATAAAAGCGAGATTTCCGGTGTTGGTACGTAAATTATATGTTCCATATAACATTGTAGTATTATTGATTTATCGGAATTGTTAAAAAATGTTTTAAGAACTTTGTAAAAATATAAATATCTTGAGGAAGTAAAACAATTTATTAACAAAATTTGTTTCTAAACAATTTATTTATTATATTATCAAATGCTTACTCTAAAATGTGGTTTGATAATTATTGTTAAATTATTGTTACTCTTATTATATGTATACATATCATATTATACATTCTAAATTCTAAAATTCATCCTATTTAGGATGCCTTGGTTACAACCTATGATTTACTTTTTAAAAATAAAAATACCGGTTTATTTTCTTTTAACTTTATTAAATCAAAAAATATATCAACATACAGAAATAAAATCAATATGTAGGTCAAGAAAAGCAAAGAAAATATATAATTTAAATATATATTTAGAAGACTATATTGTATTTTAAAATTATTTTAAATAGAAAAACAAATTTTTTTATGCTTATATTAATAGAATAAAATATTAGCAGTCACCGTCTGACATTCATAGTGTAAAGATCAATCGATCAGAGTGTTTTTTCTTTAAGTGTTTTTACTCTACTCACATAATAAGCAAACGGGTACGTTAATTTTTCCTTTTTTCATTCTTGTAATACTTTCTTTCTAAATACCAATAATAAAAACAAGTGGATTATTACCATATACTAACACACCATAATAATGCCGGTGGACAATCCGGGTCCACTGGGGAATAGGTTTGGCCCCTTAGCTTCTCTTAGTGAAGCTAAGTGGTCAACCACCCCTAAAACTAAAAGGAAAAAACTTTGCTTAGGTGAAGCCTTTCCCTCTTTAAGCGGCTCTCTCCTAAGAAAATCCAACAACCATCATCCTAAATTCATAACCATAGAATCTAATGACAAAAACAAACCACTGTCGTCCTTCAGTTCTGAAGTGGAAAAAATTAACATACTCCGCGATGGCAGTTTATTGGTCTTAACAAAAAATCAAACAATTGCTGATAAATTTATAAAAACAAAAAACTTCGGCGGAATCTGTTCCGTCACCGCCAAATACCACCAACATTTAAATAGCTGTAAAGGCTCAATTTACGACAGAAATCTAAGACAGATATCAGAAGCCGAAATTCGCGATGAACTAAAAAGTCAAGGAGTTAGAGACGTATTCAAATTCAAGAAAACTGAGAAAGACGAGAGTTCGTTTTACACGGGTTTAATCCTGTTGACTTTTGACGTATACAAAATTCCACAAAAAATTAACGTTGCTTGGTATACCAAGGAAGTACGAGAATACTTCCCCAATCCCATGAGATGTCAAACATGTCAATTATTGAGACATACGAAAAAACGCTGCAATAGAAACCCCATCTGTGAAAAATGCAACATGCCACCACATAACAATTAGGATTGCACACGTTCGATGTGTGCAAATTGCTTTGAAGAGCATGCAGCCTCTTATAAGTTATGTCCAAAATACGTACAACAAAAAGAGATTCTAAAAATCAAAATGCAGAATAAATGCACAATGGGCGAAGCTAGGCAAACATTTAAACAACTCAACCCATTAACCTTAACTTATGGTCTGTACTCACGGGCCGTTTCAAACTCTACAGTATCCAAAAACAACACACCCACGACTAAAACCTCCGTCTTACCAAACAACAACTCATCTACAATAACTAATCAAAACACTATGATAAATCCCAAAAATAAAACTCAAATTTTAAACTCAAAAAACAATATAACTGTACCTAAGGCAAACAATAATTATACAGTTAAAGCTCAAACCAACAACCCAAATGTACAAAACGACAATCCCCACTTAATTAAAACAACTACAACTCAAATCTCAGAAAATAATAAAATCGAGTTATCTCTCGACAATTCAACAGAAGACAATAATCCAACCACTAACATAAATATTATAAACATTATAATATTATAACATAACTACTACAGTGGGGTGAGTAGATGACACCCATATTAAAATATCTCCTCCTAAAAAGGATCCAACTAGTTATTATAATAGAAAAGGTTATCACTCTATTATTTTACAAGTATAGTACGTTAATTACACATTTTTTTAAGCTATTTTAGCATATTTTTTAGGGTATATGTGATAGTAACTACAGATTTTTAGACATATTTATTGGATTTCCGGGTAGCTGCCATGACGCTAATGTATGGAAAAATAGCCCATTAGGAAAAGCTTTAGAATCGGGGAACATTCGTTTGCCCCGAGATTCCCATTTGCTTGGAGACTCGGCATACCCATTGACAAAATATTTAATACTTCCTTTTAGAGATAATGGGAAACTAACAAGACAACAAATTATATTTAATGTAACACATAGCTCAACAAGAGTTTGTGTTGAACAGTCATTTGGAATTTTAAAAAAAAAATTTCAAATTCTTGAATATCTCAACTTTTGCGATATGAAGTTGATCAAATATGTTATTTTCTCCTGTATCATTCTCCATAATTTTATATTAAACAAGGAGAAAAACCAAATAATAAATATTGAAAATATAGATGCTAGTAATGAAAACCTCACTATTGAACCAATAAATGATGAAACCGCTGAAGGAAATGAAAAAAGGAATTATTTGTCAAATTTATTTATGTCTTAAGAATTTCAATGTTATATTAATTTATTGCTTTTTCATTTTTTCAATTCATTTTTTAATTACACATAATTCATTTTTATTTTTTAATGAAGCATAATGTAATAAAATGTTAACATAATAAATACTAGAAAAAAGAAAGTAACAAAATAAAATACATAGGTACCAGTTTTTTATCTTTACATATTCAAAAACAAACAAAATAATATACTCATATACATACCTAATAAAATTTTCATATCTACTCATATTTTGTAAACTTAATCAATTATCTTTACTTTGTATTTCGTAATTCTTTAGTGTCGACTTAATATCTAAATTGATTAAAGTTGAACTTAAACCAAAAATAAACTTTTATATAAAATAAGTTTTAGCATATGTTATAAACTTATATTAAATTGTTTTCAGAAGATATCATATAGATTTCAAAAAGTTCTCTTAATTTTTGTACCTCCTCCAATCTTTTTCTTTCAATATTCAGTCTTTGTCGTTCAATATCAATAATTTCATTATATTTTGCGTCTTCTTTTTTTACTTTGTCTTGAAATAAAGCTATTAGGTCATCCTTCTCTTTTTCTTCTCTAAGCCGTTTTCAAGGTGTAGTATCAGCATCAATGGAAGATGAACCCTGCTAGAGGTTCACTAATTTCCAGTTCATCAGATACATCAAATGTTTCGTAACTAAGTGAACTTAATATATTCTCTTCAGGTACATTAATGGAATGTCTGGTTCCATATTCTTCGTCAAATAAGTTGAAATATTCCCAGTACGTCTCAAATTTCCACTTTTTTTCTTCCTATTTTTTATTCGTTTATATGTAGCTAGTAAATTTATGAACTTTCGCTGGATTTCTTCTTTCGTGAAATTTCTTGAAGGAAATTCTTTTTTACAATCTTCCAGAATTTTTTTCCACAAAACACTTTTTTGAGATCGACCTTATTTGAAATCTTCTTCCATTTGAAGCCGACACACTATTAAAAATTTTGTTTCTTGATTTTTCCATACTTCCCTAAAAAAGTAAATATTATGTACAATAAAAATAATTTGTATTTTAATAATTTCTTACTTTCGCCTTCTTCCATTTTGAAAAATAACAATATAATAATGTTTCAATTGTCAAATAAAATACTTGTAGCAATATAAAATTTCATTTTCCGGATATTTATAAAATGTTGACTAAATGTTGCTACAGTGTTGCGTAAATGATTATATTGTTTGTTGCATGAATAATTTATGATTTCGTGACCTGCAACATAATTGCAACACTTTCGCAGTGTTTAATTTTTAATGTCGATGTGTTATGCTGCCAGCGACATCTCTGTTCGCCACATTTTGTTCAAATGTACGTCTCTATTAATAGTCTCTGTTAGGAAGCAAAGTACACTACTATTTAACTACAAATATAGTTGCAAAGTACACTACTATTTAAAAAAAAAATTTTTATGATATTCTATAACAAAGTCGGATGTCAAACTTTAATGAACATCATTTATACGACATGACATCATATATAAACACAATTCAAAAACGTGTGCCTTATATAAAAGTTTCTTCAAAACTTATAATCGGTCAAAATTTTCAATTGGATTCTATGAAAAACAAATAAAATTATTATTTATTATATTATACATATTAAGTAAATTATAAATATTGTAAATTATAATTTTATTCATGTTATTATTATTATTTAAATAACAATAACAATAATAATTCAATTATAATAATTTATGATACCGTACGTATTATAATACCTACCTACCTGTAGGGAAAATAAAATTTTATGCTTTCAAAATAAAACAAAAAAAATATAAACCTGAAGTAAGGCCTGTTTAATAAATAAATAACCACTGTTTAATAAATAAATAAATACCTAAATAAAAAATATAAAGAAACTATAGTTATAGATAGATCACACAATATTGTAAATTACTAGCTATTCCCGGCGTAACATTCGCCGGTCTAGCATTAGCATTATGCATGAAACAATTTATTTTATTTATTAATTTTAAAATTGAGAAATTTAGCTAAAATTTTGAAAAAAAGACAAAAAATAAACGTCAAAATCCTCTCTCTGTTTGAATATGTTTGTTAATTTCTGTGCAATCCATTCAATGTAAGAAGCATACCGTCCACGTCCTGATATTTTGTAGTTCCTGTTTTTGGATATTATCACAGATAAGTAATTATACAGATGAAGCCGTTCTAAAAAAAATCCGAGACAAAACACTTTAATAGCAGACATCTAAAAGCGGACCATTTTAGCTGACAGCTTTTGAAAAACAAAAATAATGAAAACAAAAGATAAAAACAAAAGTCTTTTTAAAAGTTTTTTGCAGCGATAAACCAGTTTTTTTCTTTTTGTATGGTTTATTCTTTATTGTTAATTTACAGGAATGTATGTGTTTTCTTCTTTTATTAAATTAAGTTTACTAAGTTTGCATGCGAGAATTGTAATAGCGGACAATTATTAAATATGAATTTTTGTCAGGTTGATAAAAAATGAAAACTAGTATTCTGATTAAATAATTTAATTGTTGTCAGGTTTCAGTTCATTAATAATTTTTAATATTTGATTGCAAATATCGATATTTCGGAAGCAACATACTTCCTTCATCAGTGCTTGTGACTAACTGTATATATTAATTCATTCTTTCCCTTTTTATATCCTATTCCCTCCATACTAGATATCTATTTTACCTGTACTTTTTCAAATTATTTTATTAATTTAGATAGCGGTGAATATCCATTCCCTAAATCATTATTCAATCTGTCATCTACCTGTACCCTCGAAATTGCTAAACTCTCATATGTGTCTAGTTTGTTTATTTTGTGTACCCCCTTTATTGATGATAAATTTGTTTTATCAATTTTATGGTGTTCCTCTATTATGTGTTTACCAATTGCCGACCTAAAATTCGTAGTACCTCTTATTCTTGCTAATTCGGCTTCCCTTAAATGTTCTTGGTATCTTACCGTAATTAACCGTTTTGATTACCATATATATACTTTTGAACAGTTGTGGCATGATATTTTATAGATACCGTTGACTTCTTCCATCTCCTTTTTATCCTTTGCTGATCCAAGTATACTGCTCATTTTTTGACTTCTGCTAGTTGTTACAGTAGTTGCAGACTAGTTCCAAAAATGGCAGCATACCATACGATGGTCAACAGATTGGTAACTATACCATTATCAAAGGCTAACTTTGAAAAGGAAAGGCACTACATAAAAGACACGGCTAGGAAAAAGGGATATAATGAAGAAATCATAGACCGAATGATAAGGAAGAAACTGCACCGCATCGAACGCAATAACATGACGAGTTTGTTCCAACAAAATAAGAATACCGAAAAACCTAGAAGGATTTGCGTAACGCACTCAACATTCACCGATAAGTTTAAGAAAATGTTCAAGAAACACAATCTGGAACTAGTAACAACTAGCAGAAGTCAAAAAATGAGCAGTATACTTGGATCAGGATAAAATGAAGATGGAAGAAGTCAACGGCATCTATAAAATATCATGCCACAACTGTTCAAAAGTATATAGGGCAATCAAAACGGTTAATTACGGTGAGATTCCAAGAACATTTAAGGGAAGCCGAATTAGCAAGCTTAATAATGCCGAATTAGCAAGTTGATAATGCCGAATTAGCAGGTTTATTTAATTTAAATTATCACTAAAAATTTAGCAAGCTTAATAATGCCGAATTAGCAAGTTGATAATGCCGAATTAGCAGGTTTATTTAACTTAAATTATCACTAAAAATAATAGTAAAAATCCGATTAAAAAATATAAAAAATAAAATAGTATTCTGAGTTGATATGAAAATGAAAAAATATTAATAACGGTAGGAAGAACTCTATTAGAACAAAAATTTTAATAACGGACAACTTCTTGATAAGAATTTATTGACTAGAATGATTTAAATCAAAGTTTTTAATGCCGAACTGTTACTTTGTATGAATTTTATTAAATAGAATTGATAAAATTATTTATCAAGTTACTTTATTGAATTATGAATGATAATTAAATATTTAAATACCTACCAGTTTCAAACTCTTCATAATTTTGCGGTCAGTACACAACGTACACAACAACATAAAGTGCGACAAATACAAGATCAGCAAATTATTCCAATTTCTCAATACTAACCGGTATGTTCTCAAGTCTCAAAATGAATATGAATCGAAAAAATACAATAAAAGAATATTTTTTTTTTAAAAGATAGAAACTTCTTTTGTATTTGATTCTTTTTTCAATTCCAGCATATGAAATTGAAGAGTCATTTAAACAAGTTAAACCAGTTTTATTTGTTGTTGTACCAAACCAACCAATACCATACCAACCCAGTGTTTGCGCAAAAACAATTTTGTTTTAGTTTTGCAAAGAAATATCCAATAAGAAATAAGATAAAGACAATTCACCCCATTGACAAAAAAGAATAATGGGTTCTTGAATTTATTTTTTACTTTCGTTTTAGTTGCTGAAAAATAATGAAGGAGAGTATGCGTCGGATGATTTAATGTAATTGAATTTTGAAATTCAAATTTATATGCGGAAGTTCCCTTTTTTTTAATTGAATATTTCAGGTTATATAAATAAAAATTAATTTTATTTAAAAATTATTTTATTTATATATTTTTCTGAATTGAAATATAATTTATTAAATAACAAAAAAATGTATTGAATTAAATTTTGTTTACATTTTTTTGTTTACACTTTTAGCAGAGACTATATTAGAGACGTCGAATTGGAGCAAAAATAGCACAGATGTCGCTAACAGTATCGAAATGAAATAATGAAATGATAAAAATTATGATTCTTATAAAATTAAAATTTTCAAAATTCAAAGCAAGCTAAGAATGGAATTAAAAACAAAATACGAAAAATAATTTATTTCTTCGCAGGTGCGTTATTATGCATACTAAAGCAATTTATATATACATATAAATAATATATATGTATATAATTTGATTTTGTATGGTTGAGTTACAATCAATTTGAATTAAGAATGTTTTTTGATTTTGAATCCAAATAAAATGAATTTTTGTACAGAGTTAAGAAATTTTGTTGTAAGGTATTTATTCTCCCATTACGTTTATAACATTCGGTTTTTCGTATATTAAAAAGTTTTTTGTTTTTCTTCAACATGTCTTTTGTACAATGGGTCATAAGCACGATACAAACAAGAGGTCCGGCGCCCCAAATGTCTGGACTAAATACCTTGATTTTTTTTGGTCATGAGTACAATGGCTCTTAAATGCGATGAAGACAGTAGGTGCGGGGTCCCAGGAATTGGGGCCGAAACCCTATATCATGTGTTTAAATTGTATTTTTCTGAAAAAAGGTTATTAATAATTATTATAAATAATTTTAAAATTTTTTTTTTCGATAGGTCCGAATGTGCGGAAGTTTGGATCAAAGACCATAATATATTTGTACTGATGACAAATAAACAAAAAAATCAAGCTTTTCGGTCCTGAAATTTGGGATCCCGGACCTCTTCTTTTTCTGAAATATATGTACCTTTATAACTTGAAAAAAAGGAAAATTTAATTCATCTACACTAAAAACGTATTCTAACTTTAGAAATAAATTAAGAAAATTAATGTACCCTGGTTACCTTATTATATTCAATCAATATAATATATATATATTTTTTTTTTAATATTCATTAACATTGCAATCTGAACTATCATTGAAATTAAACACACATATTCATTCATATACACAAGATTTTATAAGAATAATGAATAATAATAGCCAATAATATGTATAAGTAGTATAAGTAGTATACGTGTAAATGGTATAAGCTAAAAATATTTTACTTAAATTTGTACAGGCTACAATTATCTTATTTTTCAACATGGACAACTACCTTTTAATAAATTGGTAGAAATCCTTGGACAAGTATCAGTTTTTTAATTTTGAAAACTGATACTTAGAAAAAAAAAATACATGATATTTTGTTCGCAATTCGACGTCTCTATTATAGTCTCTGCTTTATAACAGATACTTACAGAAGAATTGCTTATGAAGATGTGTAATGTTTTCATTTTATTCAAAAATTATGAAAGAGGATATTTTTCTGTTTGCTGGAAAATAGCTTTTATTTTTAGTTTTGTTTTTTATTATTCTTATTTTGTGAAAGCTGGGTTTTTTTCCAGCGTAATAGTTGTCTCATTTTTTTGGCGAATTAAGAAATCTGTATATAATTACTTATCTGTGGTTTTAGTCATAGGTCTTATTAGAATGAAGATTAGTTTTGTAAGCTTTTGTTTTCCAAATATATATAATAAAAAGAAAATAATAATAAAAAGAAAATAGTTACTTAACAATATAATTATATAGATAATTTTAAAAATAAATATTTAAAAATTAACCTAAAGTAAACGAAGACATATTTAGTATAGGATTTGGAAAATAAATAGTTTTCTGATATAGAATTGGATTCGATTTGATTTAAAATAAATTAAATATTCGCGAAAGTTGAAGTTTTAAATATAATAAAAATTGATTAGTTTATAAGTTTGGTTTTTTTTAGTTTAAGCTTTGTATAATAAGATAACAATATTGATAAAAATATATGATAATATGAAAAACCAATTTAATTGTTTATGTAAATGATTATTATTTATTTTAGTTTACCAAAGAAATTAAGAAGAATTTTTAGTTTATTTTTATTAATTTAAAAGAAAAATACTGAGAAAACAAAAAAAAAGTTTTTTGTTTTTTGACGTGGAATCCGAATTTGCATCAAAAGGTAAACCTTATCATTTGAAAATATCGATTTCGGCAAATTTTGGGCTTAAAAACACTTTTTCGGTCCTTCCCGAAGCTTAAAATATCACCAATCGATAGAGCCCCCTCGATTTAGTTAATAATTTTTTTTTAAATTTTAAAATAACAGCTTCTTCCCTCTTTAAAAACTGATAAGCATGGTCTGGACCACCCGACATATGAATAAGAGTCAACAGTATATAAACAATATAAATATATAAAGTAACGTAATGAAAAAATAAATTCGTTTGAAAACAAAATATCTGTAAGCAAAAATTTGTTCTTCTCGCGTTTATGTACCTATATACCACAATATAAAAAACCAAAAGTAAACCAAATTTTTTCTTCTCAGCTGCTTCAAGATCGCATCTGTACTTAGTGTGTATACATAATGAAAAGACTTCTATTTTTGACATATGTATGTAGATCTGTATGTTCTAGAATTGATTTTGAAATTATGAATAGCTACATAATGTTTAACATGAATAATTGTAAACTGTGAGAACATGTATATATAGTTTATTGATATATCTTATATATACTAATGGTCTAAGGACATATATATCGTACATGTTTCCTAATTACCATATACGTTACCTACCGTACGTAGTTTGCATGTAAATTCATACCAATCGTATCATCAAATAGATGATTGTATACTTTATGAAACAGTTACCTGAAATAAATCCGAAAGAAATAAAGCCAAATGACACTTTTTACTTTATTTTATATGAGTGTTGAAATAAAATCAAAATGAAATAAGATTAAAAATTAGTTTATACTTTTTTGGCTTTATTTCAATACCATATTTGATAGAAATCCGAAATCATGAACTTTTTACCATTTAAAATTAAATAAATGCAAAAATATTATTAACAGATGATAATGATAAATTTAAATGACGTATTTTAGATTTGGATTAAAATCAGGGAATTCCATTTTCCAGAATATTTATAATATTTATACTGTATATGCGGTAAGAGTTCACGCGCCAGACTTCACGCCGTATGTCTACTATTTTTTCTACTTTTTATTTATTTTTAAATTTATTGTTCAATAAGGAAAGTCCTAAGATAATTTTTTTTTTTCACCTTTTTAATAGCAATGTCACCTTTCTAATTTTCATTCTTAGTAACTAAACCTAAATTTGGAATGCACCTTTGTGCAATGTTCTTTTTCATATTAAAGCAAACGAAAAATGTTTGTCACTTAAAAGTAATAAGGGTTCGCTACTAAATTTCCACTTCACAAATTTACATCTTTGTTGCCCCTAATCTAAATAAATCAGAGTTGGAATTTTGAGTTGATGATTATTTGACATTATTATAAGCTGTATAAAAAAATGCATCAATTTCTCTAACACTCACTCAATTATAACAACATAAACAATAATGAAAATAAACATCCGATATTGTTCTTTTGTTTATTTTGTTGTTTTTTCTTATATATATTACACAAGGAAGGCCATGTGGGGAATATCTTATATTATAATACACAAGATGAAGATGTGGTGAGTAAAACAGCAAGAATAATTTATTAGTAAATCATCACAAAAATATTAAAATTTTTAAAAATATTAAAGTTCTTGGTGATGAATACTTAAAACATTTGAAATATTTACTCCAAATAGTGACGGTTATTTGCAAGTTCAGCGCCATCTATACTTTGAAAGAAATTTCAATTACGAGCAATTTCTAAAAAAGCTGTACACACACGCTAAGGAATGATTCGGAAAATTTGGTAAGATGGCGTATCTTACCAATTAATAATAATTATGAATTTTGCCCAAACCCAATTAACTCCGAAGATACAGATACACTCAGTCCTGCAGAAGCCATCCGAAAATTAAAGAACAACAAAGCTGCTGGACAAGATATCTCCAATATTCAAAAGGGACAGAAGGGCTTCCTGCGCCAACTATAGAGGAATATCCATATTAAACGTTGCGTATAAGATCCTTTCCAACATTATATAGTGCGACATATAGTGCGACGTTTCGGTGTGAACACACAGGGCATTATAATTTACAAATCGGTTAAGCTCCTGGGTTTCGCTGATGACGTCGATATCATCGGAACATCACGACGAGCAGTCATCGAAGCCTTTACACAGATTGAAGAGAAAGCAGGTAAAGCAGGTCTTCTCATAAATGAGAATAAAATAAAATATATGCCGTCGACAAATAAAATGTCCTCACAACATCACTGTCGGCTCATATAATTTTGAGGTAGTTCAGGAGTTTATCTACCTTGGAACCTACATCAATTCCATCAATAACGTCGATGTTGAAGTAAGGCGAAGAATTACCCTTGCAAATCGTTGCATTTTCGGTTTGTCCAAACAACTGGGTTCAAAGCTCCTATCCCAAAATACCAAGGCACAATTATACAAAACGGTCATTCTTCCGGTGCTGCTATTTGGTTCTGAATCGTGGACGTTACCAAAAGAAAGCGAGCATGCACTTGGTATCATTGAGAGAAAATTCTTCGTCGCATTTATGGTCCTGTGTCTGACGAAGGGGTTTGGACAAGAAGATACAAGGGATTCACTAGTACTATTTATATTTTCAAAATATTTAGTTAGCTAAGCTATGAAGCACCTTAACTTGATTCTCAAATTTTTTAAAACCAAATGGAAAAAAATATAAAACTATAGGTACACAGTTTGAAAAAAAACCAAATAAATTCTCTACTGGGCTGATGTTGGATATTTTATTATTAATGTTGCTCAAAGCAAAATTTTAAGTGAAGAAAAATATAGTTTTTAGTATATACAGTAAGTAAATAGTAGTTTTTATAAAAACTTGTTTTCCAGCGTTAGAGTAAAATTTTGGTATAACAGTGAAAATAGTCGAATATTTTATACGACTTAAGTTTTGTCGAGTACAAAACACTGAAGAAGTCTGCAAGTAGTAGACGAAATACGCGTATCTGTATGATAAGCATATCAGTAAAATTAAAAGGAAAATATTCGACTATTTTCACTGTTATAAGTAAATAGTAATTAGTAAATAGAATTATTCTTGAGAGTGGCAGTATTGACAATTCTGACGGTGTTTTAACGACGAGACGTCCGTTATATTATCAATAACGGCGAGACGTCCGTTATATTATCAATACATGAAACATTGAAAATTGAGAAAATAAACCAAATTTTATTTAATCTGAAGAATATGCTGTAGGCTCTAGGTGAAACATTATTAAAATTGATGATGGTGTAATAACCGAAATCGATTTACAATATTTAATAAAATTGTGAAACAGACCTGTTTTAATATTTATTTAATTTCAAATTTTATTTCATTGGATTATGGATTTCATTAAAGTATATGTGTGATGTAGCATTATGATGACATATGTAGCATTATGAATAAGTTGTTGTTATTGTAAATGGATAATAATTTTGGATTTTAATTTTATTTTTTTAAAGGTTTTTGACCAAACTAGTTATCTTATGAAACTGTGTATTAGCTGTGGTAGATGGTGACCAAAGTTTGCCAAATTTAATCGAAGTTCCTTCGAATATGATTTGAAATAATTGTATCGTACAAGAAATTTTTGGAGATAGTTTAAATGAGGATAATTAAAAAAAGGCAATTCTTTGCCCAAAAAATTCTGATGTTTATACAATTTCACTGATATACACGAATTTTAAACATTTTGGAGGAAAATGTAATAAGTTATCTTAGTACCAATTTCACTGATGGTTGCGGTGAAAATGATGCAGTGAATTCCTGTAGAGTTTTTAAACGGCTGCGGTGCAAATGAAATGTCTCCACATAAACTGAATTTGAAAGTTGGTAGTATAATAATACTACTGAGAAACCTAAGAATCAAACGATACCTCTGCAATTGGACTTGATTAGCTGTAAAAGCTATAAATATAAATTTAGTAATCACGGAATTTCTTGGCATAAGCTATAGGTGAAACTGTATTTATTCCTAGAATAGGTGTAGTTACAACGGCCACAGAACTGCCATTTATTCTTAGACGTTGACAATTTTCTGTTAAATTGTTAATTTTATGACCATAAATAAGTCGCAAAGTCAAACATTGGAAAAAGAAGGAGTTTATTTGCCTGAAACAGTATTTAGCCATATTGGCAACTATATGTTGCAATTTCCAGAGTACGCTGGTCTGGTGATATTCAAATAAAACTTACTCAAGCAAGGGAGTAAGGCAAATTAATTCGACATTCCAATGAACTATATACAAAAAATGTTGTATACAAAGAGGTTTTGACATCTAATCATTAAAGAAATAATGGTAAAATGCTGCCTTTGTCAACGGGACACACGGGACGCCGGAGTGTTGAGTAAGCCTATTAAGAAACCACAAAAAAAACGCACCTTTTTCTTTACCTCGGTAGAGGTGCGGAAAAAAAGAAATAAAATTTTTAATTTGTAAAAAACAATTTTTCAATTTATTGAATTATTTCGATCTTTATAGCAAAAAAAAAGATTTTTGAACCTGACTATAATACACCTAATATTTGATTACATTTATTAGAATTCACTTTTTTGTGCAGTTTCACAAGAAATTTTTTTGTTTGTAATTAGAACACCGTCTGGAGACGGGCTTTACAACTAGTATAATAATATATGGTATTGCATATATTTGCATTACGTTTTTTTAAATAAGAAGTCAAAAGTACAAAAAATTTATAAACGATATTATTGAAATTTCATTTGTTTATAATTATAGCGATGTTTCACGTTACATTTTCGATCATTGATAGTATCATGTGGTGTTGATTACTAATGGGTTTTCTCACAAAAATAATAAGAATTTGTATATGTTGTTATGTATCTATTATTGTTAACGTATGTATTTACAAATAAATTAAAAATATAATTTAAAATTTAATTTATTAAACGATATTTTAAATTTTTATAAAATTAAATTTAATACATATAGAACTCTCTTTAAAAATTACTAATAAATATTTTTAATTTGGTTGTTGAGTATATGTTATCTTTTGCAGCACTAATGATGAGTGACCTTAAAGAAGTCAATCTGACTCCGTTAGGGAGTCGCTTTAATAAACGGACTCCCTACTAGAGTCAATTTGACCCCGATCAGGTGATGTTTCTACATCTCGTTAATTTAATATTTGTTTTTACACTTTTAAAAAAAAATTTTTTTGTTGTACTGAGAATGGTTTTAGCTTAAAAATGTATTAATATTTTTAAAATAACTAAATAAAAAAATTGTTAATTAATTAAACATTCATTAAAGAATGTTTTATCGTCTAATTGATTATTGTTTAGTTAAACAATAAATTTAAGGTATATTTATTTATAACAAAAATTTAGTTACATTTAATAAACATCTTTCTTTTAAGTATATGTACCGATTTTTTTTTTCTTTAAGTATACTAATTTTGTTGAAAATGCCGGCTACCTGAATAGTTTCATAGCCTTAAAACTAAATAATTTAATAAATTTAAATTATAAGACCATAATAAAATATAAGTAACAAAACCATGTTTAGCTAAATAAAAGAATTAGTATTTTTATACTTTTTTTAAGGAAAAAAATACCTTCATTACAAAACTAATTACTAAAATTAACACATAAAATTAAAAAAAGGTTGTGCTCATTTTCTTGAAATATAACTGAAGACGAAGTAAGACATATAATTCCTACATATATTAAAATTAAATTAATAAATTATATAACAAATGTGTATTTTATATTGAATTAATATCAATTTATATAAAAATGAAAATATTAGAATAATATTTAATTTTCTTAATAAATATAATAATAGATAAAATTATAATTAAAACAAAGTTGAAAATATATTCTATTAATGAATAATTTCTACATGGGGGCTCAACCGGAATGGAACGAGCAAAAACGTGGTAAAAACGTGAATAATAACTAATTATTAAAGCTAATAAAACGAGGATAACTATTTATTCAAACGAGTAAAAACGAAGATACCTAACTAAATCATAAAACTAAAAAAAAAGTTTCAGAACAATATATCATAATCTCATTTAATTAAATTAAAAAGTCGCTAAAATAAAATTGTATAGAACATATTATTACGGCAGGTCATAAAATCAGGCTTAAAAACATAACAAATAATAATTTTGTGTAAAAATAAAAATTTTAATATTAAAGTTTTATTTAAAATGAGCGGTAGAAGGCGTCAAACCTTACGGAAAAGTGACTAAATGGGAACGAGTTTTTTAAAACTTATTTTTTGCAAAAGGTCACTAACGGATGCTGCAAAATTGTTTGTTGATTGTGAAGCTAAGCCGCTATGCTATAATGATTTAAGGAATTCCCTGCTAAAAGAATTCCAAACTAGGATCACCAGCGCAGAAGTACTTGCTAAATTGCGGTAAATATGAAAAAAGAATATTAAATCGTTCCGTGAATACTTATATTCTATGATGAATATCGCATCGCAAACTGATATCGATGAAGTATCGATAATAATTTATATTATTGACGGAATAAAAGACGCATCTAGCAATAAACTTATCCTCTTTGGTGCTAATAAACTATCTGAACTGAAGGAAAAATTGTTAATCTACAAAAAAATCACAAAACGTGATATCGCCAGACCAATGTCGGATAGGGGAATTGTGACCAAAAATAAACAGGAAGGTAGTGGGAAAAATCGTAATCGTTATTGTTTCAATTGTGGATCAATTGAACATGAGGCTCATAATTGTCCCCAAAAAGAAAAGAGCCCAAAATGATTTATGTTTTAGATCCAACAAATATGGATATATAAGACCAGAATGTAGAGAACAACTAACAGCAGTCTACAACAGATCTAACGGAGGAAATAGAACTACATCGTTGCATGTTATAGAAAACTAAAAAAGTAACATAATTATTTTTATGTGTAGCTGCTGTTGGATGCAAAAAGGGCAACCAAAATTCAAAATCACTACTATTAATCGTGTCCCAATTTTATGGATATTGAATTTATGGATTTTTTTTGTGGATTTGTCTTTAGGATTTTGATTTCTGGATTTTGGTTTGTGGATTTGTTCACCAACCCGTATATAACCTCATATAGGATTAATCTTCCTATAATTGCTGGATATTTTTAACTTTTGTGATAAAATTCTTAATTTACACATCTACTTAAGTAGATATATTCAGTTACATCTTCCTGTACCTATATTTATTATTTTTTTTACCGAATACATCTTTCTTAAAGTTTTTTTAAATTTTTGTCTTTAAAAAAAAATGATATTTTGGCCTAAATCAAATTTCTTTTCTATTTTGTTAAATATACGAAGAATAACAAAAAACCGGGAACAAAAGGAAAATGGAAGATTTTTTTATTATAATTACACTATTATCAATATAAAGATCTTTCTGACATGCAACTTCTGTAATTAGCCGAACTATGTCAAACCCAAAATAATAAAATAACTATTTTTAGAAAGAATTACCAATAACCTATTTTTGTTTCCAAATTATATAAAAAAAAACAAAGTTTATGTGGAAAATGACAGCTAAAAAAGATTGATGTCAAAAAAGATAACAGAAATAAAAAATGTAAAGCACAAGGCGAGTTTGAAGTATTTCCCAAAATAAAAATCAAATAAAAAATAATGAAATCAAAACAAAAAACGAAAAATCTTTCGTTTCTTAATTTTTTACCGTTCTGTTAACATATGTACAAACATCATAAAATACATTTAATCATTTAATACGAACCCCTGAACGTATATTTTCTTTGTAAGAATCAATCAATAAGAATTCAGAAATAAAAAGTAATAATCAAAATCGTAAGCTTTGTTTTGTTGGCGAAATAAAAAGCAAAGCATTTTTTTTTATTTGGGCCCAACAAAATGTTCTGGAATAAATTGTGTAGATAAGAAAGAGAATAAGCAAAAATAATAACGAAATATCCAGGAACACAAATTGAATGAGATGAAAAAAACTTACATAGTTCTCAAAACTTTTATTTTCCTCTCATGACATTTGACTTATTACTTATTAAATTCATTTAACAATAGGGTCTTTATTGTTTAGACTACCTTTAAAGAGTTAAGATAAATTTGTGTGTACTAATAAAATACTCATATCCGTTATTTTCAATTTTGATTTGAAAAGGATACCCAAACCCAATTTTTATTAGACAGAAATGAGACAGATTGGATACAGTTACTTTTCAAGAAAAATTCCTGTTCAAAATGAACAAAAAACATTAAAGTTTCTATTCTGCTCAATACTGAAAATAATCTTTCCACGAAGGTGGTGGTGAAAGTAAGAATGACGTTAATTTTGCGTTCTAGGCTTAAAACTGTGTAAAAATCCATAAAAAGGCGAAACTGTGTAAATAGTATTACTAAACTAAGTTTAGAAAACAAAGTAATCCTATATTAAACGCCAGATTGCAATGCAATATCCTATATTAAATGCTATGATATCAAAGCAAAAATATTTTTGAACGGTGAAGAACGAAGAATAAATATTCCAGATGTCAAAGCTATGGAGAGGATATTACGATTTGAGATAAACTTTTCTGAGCTATTATATATTTGAAAAATATATGAAGTTGCTATGAAATAAAAAAGTTAAATAGCTTTTCTTGTGGGACATTATCATTTTTGCGAGTATTTCATAAATATAGATTTATGATGAAGAAATTTAAATTTAATAAAAATTAGAAACTCTAGGTTTCACTAAGTTTATGTTGAATTGATATCTTAATCGATTTCAGTTGTCATTCTCAGAAGACTAACAAAAAGTTTGTCAGTAAATGTTTCCTTAAAAATATAAGTTTAATAATGTTCCTCTAGACCCTACAACATATTCGATCAAATATATTAAGTTTAAACTTAAAAATTAAAAGTATGTTCTGGAATCTCTGAAGTACTTGAATATTTGTTTTTGCAGCTCTATCCCACATCTGTATTCCGTATATCCATACCGGTTTTGATAACGAGTTATATACCAATATCTTGTTTTTTAGAGATAATTTTGTAATTTATTTCCTAGTAGCCAATACATAATTCTTAATTTTATTCCAAGCTGCTTTCGTTTGCTTTCAATATGCTTTCTCCAGTTCAATCTTCTATGTAAATGTATTCCTATGAATATTGTTTAAGGAGACTCGTGGGCATGTATCTTTTCTCAGCGTAAATGTAACGTGCACTGATTTTTGTTGATTTGCTTTAATTTTCCATTTATCAAGTCATATTTGTATCTAATTCAGGTACACTTGGATAGTGGACGATGCCACGTTTGCGTCATTATGTGTAGCTCATATGGCAGTATCATCGGCAAAAGTTGCAAGTTGAACTCCTGCTGTTAGTGAAAGTTCTATTGTGTACAATAAGTATAAAATAGGTCCAAGTTGACTATATTTGTCTTTTTTTTTATATAATACGTTCTATTTTTCAAATATCTTTTAAAAATTTCGTAATACTCAGATGGCAACATTTTTTTCAGTTTATACAGGACTCCTACATGCCAGACTTTATCAAATGCTTGGCTTATGTCTATAAAGGCAGCTGCTACGCATTCCTTCTTTTCGAAAGCATTATTTATGGTGTTGACAAGTCGATGTACTGGTTCTATTGTGTTGTACTGGGCCCTAAATCCGAATTGTAATTCTGGTATCAACTTACGATTTTCTATTATAGGAGATAGTCTTTTAAGCAATAATTTCTCAAAAAGTTTTAAGAGCACTGAAAGTAAGCTGATTGACCTATGTGATATGATTTCTTCAGGACTTTTCTCAGGTTTCCGTATCATTATCACTTCAGAAATTTTCTATTGTATGGGAAAGTATGTTATTCTTAATAATTCGTTATAAATTTGTGTTAAGTATTTTATACCCTTCAGGGGGAGTTCATGTAATATACGTTCAGCCAATAAATCATATTCTGAGGTTTTTTTTTGGGTTTATTTCGTTTAGAATGATATCTCTTATTTCAGATGCTTTGGTTTTTTTTATGGGAAAATCAATTTGAAAAGGTATATTTGCAGCGTCTTCTAATTCTTTGACATCCTCAGTGTTTCTTTCGTAATTCCATGGGTAAAAGACTTTAGAAAGATGTTCCGCAAAGCAACGACCTTTTTCAAAATTATTTCGATCCCAACTCCCATCTGGTTTTTTCAAATTATTTGTAAAAGTGTGTTGTTTTATTTTCCTGGTGGCTTTCAATAGATCATAGTTGGTAGTTTGTGTAGCTGTGAGCTTTGACAAGTATTTGTTTATTGAGTCATTTTTAAATTTTTTAAGTTCATTCTTCAGTCTTTTGCTTATTTGGTTAAGTAATTTTTTGTTGCTTGGTGTTCGATTCAAATGCCATTGCTTTCTTTTTCCATTGATTCTTTTTTATTAGATTTTTGATAAAATATGGTTCTTTATTTTTTTTGTTTATGTAGTATATATTTATTACTAGGAGTCCACGCAGCTTCTGATACAGATATTGTAAAATGTTCAATAGCATTTTCAAAATCATATTCATTCTTTAGAGGAGTATTAAGATTGAGCTTTTCATTTAGGGTATCACAAAATATGTGCCAGTTTGTTTTGATTGATGTTAATACTGGTGGGCTTTATTTTTTTAATGCAATCTATATGTAGATCCAAAATTATTGGATAATGATCCGAAGACAGTTCAAGATATGATAGTATATTGCATTTCTTAGGGTCTACTCCTTTTGCTATGTAGAAATCTATGATGTCTGCTGACTTATTTAAATCTGAAGGCCAGTATGTGGGTTTTCCTGTTGACAAAGTATTTAGGTTCATTAGATTTACAGCATTCAATAGCTCTCTCCCTTTTGAAGTAATCAGTCTGGAGCTCCAATAATCATGTTTTATTACATTATAGTCTCCGCCAGCTATAAATCGGTTACCAATACTTTTAAAGAACTCAACATACTGGTGTCACACATTGCCTGTTAAAGTTCTTATCTCTACGCTTGTTGCTACGCTTGATGAAACCAAATGAATGTTTGTCTTTCTCAAAATGGTCAATAGATGATCTGATAATAACAACGGAACCCCCACGATCTCGGCCTTCAGGATAGTTGCATCAGAAAATAGAATAAAATAAAAATACATATTGCGTTCGTACTTATCAGTTATTGTAGTATTAAATTTGGTCTGTGATCATTATGAAAATTTCCCAAGCCTGTAGATAAATAGACTCACCTACAAATGAGTACAAATTTTTTTAAGTTTTTACACATCGAAAACATTAAAGCATTATTCTTTACTAAATTGCACTTGGTTTTAGTTATATTTCAACATACTGCTTTCATTAATGCTTCTGATAAACTTTTTATTTTCTTTAGAAAACAAATACTCTAGCCTAAAGTATTTAATTATTTGAAACCATTTCGATATTTAAGACATTGCCTTGCATATTGTTTAACAGGCCGGTAGATTAAAAAAATTGAGTAAAAATAATATCCAGCTCATGTATCAATCAAATGGACATTTTTCTTTTCAAACGGTATTACTTCTGGCAAAGTTAGGACTAAATTTAATTTACCAATATGGAAGGGGAGTGTTTAAACTATTAATATCTAGAGCCGTTTTAATGCTTTCATTCATAATTTTACAAATTAAAAAAATTCACAAGCAAAATTATTCTACATACTGACTTTCACTTCAACTTCTATCAGAAGACTAATAAAAAATCTGGGGTGGAATTCTGTATTGTGATAATCACGCTGCGACTGTCGCATATCTATAATTGGTATTCCATATGGTGATTGTCACAGTGATAGTCGCTTTTTTTTTGTGATTTTAAGGTGACAGCTAATTTGGTGTCACTCATGATAAAAATAAATAAAAGTTTGGTTGTTTTTTAAGATTTAAGCCTTTTAGATTTTTTATGTTTTTGTTTTTTAAGTTTTTTAAGTGTTAAGTTAAGTTTTTTATGTTTCAGGTTTTGTTAAAGTTGTAATAATTATAATTTGTGTAATAAAATTATTAGTTATTAATTTTACGAATAAGAAATAAGTTTATTGATAGGATTTTCAGTTTGGAAATGTAGAAGTAGCTAAATTTCAGCTTGTGTAGAAATGTAGAAGTCGCTAAATTGCAAATGATTTAAAAAGAATGGAACTGAATAAAAAATGCTGTGATTATGTGTTAGTATTTTTTTTTTAATAAGTTTGAATTTTATTTTGGTTTTCAATTACATGTATAGATATTTATATTAATTAGTTATAAGTTTGCAAATAAATTTTAATCAAATTTGAACACAATTTCTTTTTTTCATTTTCTTAAATTAGTTGTAATGAATTTCACTTTAATTTTTTTTTTAGTATTTGAAAATTTAGTTTATGAAATATATTTTAAGTCATTTTTTTTAATCATTTTTTTTTATTTTTATAATTTTACTTTATGATTACACTTGTTGCACTAATAAAATTTAAAACTTTAGTTTTGTTTTCTATTGTTTTGACACTTTGACATTTAATAAATCACTTGTGCTGCCATTTCCGAATTGTATTTTTTAAAATGCTGCCGTTTTCTTAAATTATTCAAGTGATCGCAATACAGAATACCAAAAAATTTTAGTGCCAACTTTGACTGTCACAAGGGTGACTATTGTTTATCACAATACAGAATGCCACTCCTGTTTTTATTTTGATTTCAAACAAAATTTCATTCAAAACAACTCAAACACAAGGCTTACGTGTCCAATTAAGTTTAATTTGACAAAACAAACATAATACACATTAAACTTATTATGAGAAAAATATAAAAAATAATATGAGAAAATATAAGGACAAAAAATAAATCGGAAAAAATTAACGTTCAATTGGTATTGTAATTTTAGACGAAAATAATACGAAATGTAATGTTCGGAAAAAAAATTTAATATGGAAGCCTGACAAAGCAATGTTTTAAATATTAATTTTTTTCAAATTTTATTTTTTTTGATTTTCAGAAAAAATATGTAATGTACGCAACTGGTTGTCATTGACTGTATCAATCCAGATTCTTAATGTCAATAAAGTATTTTCATTTTCAGGATGAAGGAAAGGTGCTATGAAAGTTATTCATACAGAAAATTACTGACAAAAATGTAAAAAAATGTTTCGTGTTTGGTTTTATTTTTGTTATTTGTAGATTTTAAGAAGGTTGTTTCTCTTTTTAATTTTTATTTTTTGTCAACATTTTTTTTTTATTTTGCCTAGGATATATTATAAGATTTAAGATTCAATAAAATGGTTTTTTTTTCTTTCAACATTATTTTTTGAAAGTATTCAAATATTAGGTCCATAGAAGTAAAGCAAAAACAATATTTTCAAGAATATTGGATTAAGGATATAGAAATATTGGAGGGTATTTGTGTTACGTCTCTTATATATGTAAATTATAAATAAACAAAACAACTTCCGTTTTTCTGGTCAATCAAATGACAATATTTATAAAAGAAATAAATAGCCAGTTAATAATATTAGAAACAAAATTAACGACACCAATGGCAATGACACAAAAGAATAGAAAACATGAAGAATTTATGGTGTGTATCTTAACACATATAAAGAAATTTTTGAACATGATATGTATATAATATACATACATATATTACTAAAATTAAAAATACTGCGGAAATATTCCTTGTTGAAAACGTTTTTCTTGCAAAAAAAAACTAATCGATATAATTCAGATGTTTGTTTGTTTTGTTTTAGATTTTTTCTTTGTGTTTTTAAATATACTTTAACAGGATAATTAATTTTTTCAAGGTACTCACTTTGTCCCGAATTTCTTGTCTCATCTTTTCTCTTTCCTCTTCCATTTTACGATGCTTTTCTTTACGTCTTTCTTCAGCTTCTCGTATAGCTTCCAGACGCTCTCTTTCCTCTTCTTCTGCCTTTTCCTTGGCGTCGGCATCATCGCCATCACCATCGCCTCCCACTGCGCCTATATAAAAAAAATGGAATTAAAAACAATAAAAATATTTTCTTTTATAATTTAAAAGTTAAACGGCATCGTCGGAGCAGACATAAAATAAGAATTATTTGAGAAAATAAAATATAATAAAAAAACACTATAAGCTATTAATATACTATAATATAATATATAAATAAAATAATTGCACAGACCTTAAATATTAGCAGGTCAAGAGTAGAGTTGTAAATTTCAAGTGTTTTATTGCTGTTGTTTGCTGTTTTTATTTGACTTTTAATTAATTTTAAGCGGTTCAAAGACGAAAGACTACCAAATTAAATATTTTAAAGTTATGTTAATAGTAAACATAAAATAAAAAACGAATTAAATTTGTTTTCAAAAAGTATTTGATTGCGCTAAATTTAATAAATGTGGAAATCTACTACTATTTCCAGGAACTAAGTCTTCTTAAATAGAATAGCTCCATTTTATTTTAAGTTGTTACCAGATAATACTCTCAATTATTTTTTGTTATTTATTTTATCCCAATGACAAATTATCCAGTACCCGACCAGGCTGAAAAACCGATAAATAATTTTTTTGCTTCATCGGGAATCGAGCCTGGGACCTTTCGGTTGAAAGGCAGGCGCTCTACCTACTGCGCCACCCAGCGTATAACTGTAATTTAACGACTAAAAAATTTAAAGTAATCATATTTAAATATTATCAATCACTATCTACCCTAATTGTAGAAGGGCAAAAATAAAATCTAATGATGTGGGAAACCTCTAGAGAATAAAATTCATCTCTTCTATTCTAAACAGTGGGTACTGCAAGTTGCACTTAGTAGAATAGCAACAATACACGTATCAGCTGCGTTGTGAAACTAATTTTTACAAGAAACTGAAGTAGGCACGTTACACGAACCTGAAGTTAGACGATTATTGAAATACTATTTCTGTACGGAAGTTTGACTGATACTACTTTTTACTGTACTAATTAATTAATTAATTAATTATAATAACTATGTGTTAATTTTACAAATCATGCGAAATTTTTATTTTAAGCAAAGCATTTTTATTAACTAAAATTTATGTACAAATTTCATCTTCGACAGTATTTACTACTGGAGCACGATATCTTAAGATAAGTAATAACTGAAATTAAGGTGGTTATGCTGAAGTCCGAAGCGGAATATCTCCGAAAAAAAATTCCGATCCCAATACGAAAAAATCGGTATGCTGAAATCCATTCGACTGCAAATTCTGTACAGAAATTAAAACCAGATGTTTCGGAAGATTTTTTTTTTTTTCATATACCTTTCAAACATTTTTATTTTAAACAAAAAAGGCGACATTCACAGTTTGAGTTTTTTTTATTTATTTTGTAAAAGGTGATAAATTTTTTAATAGATAATGTAATATAATAATGACATAATGTATATGTACAATATGCATACATGAATTAAAAGTAAAAGTTATAACTTCCAATAAAAATAAAAATAAGTTATAACAAATTAAAATTTAATAGTAATTTTTTGTTACATTAGAAAAAATTTAAAATTCTCAAAAGAAAGAGAGTAAAATATATATATATATGTATCGTTTTTAATAAACATACATACATATCAGTGACGGGGCGTGGAATTTTCCACTGGGGAAGCACTATAAAAGGAAACATCAGTTTGCTTTGGCTTTTTTTTCTATTGAAATTTTTGCTAAATTTGACAGTTAAAATTGTTCACATTTATTTCTCAAAGTAGTTTTAATTCTGTTTAGGCAGAAAAATGATCGCTCAACTGAAGTAGTTGTTAGAGAAGAAGTACTATTATCAATTTCCAAAGTTTAGACTATTCTGACAATTTCTGTCTTACAATTTTCAAATTATTTTCCGTTCCGACGAAGTACATAAATTTAAAAATTTCGGATAAATAATGAAATTTGCAGACCACGGATTACAATACGGAATTCAGCATACGAAATGCGGAATGTAAACGGAATTTGACATTCCGACGGACTTCAGCATAACCACCTATATAATAATTGGTGATCCCACTTTAAGTAAAAAACGATGTGGTGGTAATCCAGCCGGATCAAGTGAGTTTAAGAGCTATTGTGGAAAAATTCTGACTTCGGCGACATGTACTATATCATACTGACTGATACTATATCGATTGACTTGTATTTATGTACTGTTGCTGGTAGCAACGCAAGTATCTGATCATTTATTTGATCCAGTGGCGATTAATGTTTCAAAAATGTAGAGTATGAACTCGCGCATTTTGCATTTAGTCTTAACAATTTCATTTATTTACTTTTTTGCTATAAAAATTTTAATTACCCTTCTTTCTTGCTGCTTTAGGTCAGATGTTATGATCATATAGAATTTTCTAAGGCAGCTTGAGTTTATCTTATTTATGTTCACCGTTTTAGTACAGTTAAAAAAATGTATATTGTATATATATATTTTTTTTTATTTTTGAAATATGTACATACAAATATTTTTAACCTACAAAATGCTAATTTACAATAAAACTGTATATGTATATTTAATAAAGTTAGTGTTTTTATTACAGCTTTTTATAAGTTTATCGTGGTATATGTCACAATGTGTAGAATATATTCAAGCATTGTAGACCCACTTCCTGTTGAGCTGATTAACAAACCTTGGATCCCGATGTCAGCACTTTCTGCGAAATTTGTTGAACCTGCCTTCCGCTTAAGCTATTATTTGAACGAAAATTTATATTTCAGAAGCTACTGGCGATTTCGGTTCAAATTTAGGACACATGTTGGATTCCGATAATAACAATTTTTCAGAGCTTTTTGAATGAAAAAGTTATTAATATCAATAAATTAGCTCAGAATAAATGTGTAGTCACTCCCGTTTCAAATATATGAAGTGGACTGGTTGTATCACAGCTACCCGCACCAGTCGAAATTTTTAAAACGGGTAAAATGCGTATATGTTTATTTTTCAAAGAGTACAAATTATTAGAGAGAGTACAAATTATTAGCTCAGTAACACCTTTTGTTTTTGAAATATTTTTGGCGGATGCTAGGAGTTATATGATAGTAAAAATTTAATAAAAAAGTAAATATTGCAAAATTATTTATTTTTAGGGAATGTTACATATTTGTTTTCCCCCATTTTTATTTAGATCTGTCTTAAATAAGACACCTAGTACCTTGCCTTACATTTTGGGTGGAGAATAACTGTATAATCATTTTGATATGGTAATTTTTTTCTAAAATTCATTTACATTATATATTTGTTTTTTAAACTTAAAATCTATTTATTAAATCATGTGGCAAATCAATTGTCGAAAATGGTCGAATATTTTACTTTTAATTTTGCTGATATGCTTATCGTACAGATATTTTTTCTGATATTTTAAACTTGTATTTTTAAACTTCCTTGATATTTTAAACTTATATTATTAAATTTCTTCATTTATTGTCAGTATTTTTAAATCATGGTGTAGGTAGATCATCATTTCTCACATACCACTCGCCTCTCGCTACTGTTCTAATTATTTTTGATTGTGCTCTTTGGGTTAAGTTAATGTTTATATTGCTTGACGTACCCCAAATTTCTGCTACTTACGTCCATATCGGTTTTATACAGTCATTGCTCCTGTTGTTCCTGTTCAGTACCTGTTTTTAAGGAGTTAAGTAAAGAAAATAGAACAGTATCATCTGCGAATTTATTGTTGAATGATTTCGTCGGAATTCAAATTAGTGATTCGGTATTAAATTTTATTGTGCTAATATTGGTTCTAGTCGATCGAAAAATAGTTTTACGAATATTTTTCAAAGAATAGGCAAGAGATTAATTGATCGGTATGTTACATTAGCAACGCCTTTTCCAGGTTTGAGTATTCGTATGATTTGGGCTACCCTTCAGACTTTAGAAAATTCTTTTAACCTAAATATACCAAAGAGTGTATTTCTTAGAAATTCAATTGCTTTTTCAGGCAGCTCCTTCATTATTTTACCTGAAAGTAAAATAATGAAATCTTTTTGATGCATAATTTTCTTTCTTCTAAAGTGACATTTAATGTTAATTTATTATTTTCATAGTCAGTTACCGGTAGACTGCAGGTATTGTTTTCATTTGAGAATGGTTGTTTGAAGAACTCGGATAGTAATATTGCTTTTTCATTGTTTGTTCTAGCCCACGTTCCATTGCTTTTCATAATAGGAATATTATGTGGAGACGTTTGTTTTAAACTTTTTGTAGCTTTCGATAAGGAGTAATTAGTTTCAGATGTTGTTCGCTTTGATATTTATTAATTCCTTTGTTTTGTCGTTCTTTCAGTATTTCTATTAATTCTATAATTTTTAATTCTTTATTTAAGATTCTCTTATCTTCTGGTGATCTTGCAATTTGCCATTTTTTCCTTAATTTACTTTTTTCTTTTATTTTCTTCTTTATCCTATTATTAACTGGGTAGAAACTGCTTTTTATTAATATTTAATTAGTATTTCTGATTTGTGATTAATAATTTTTTTTAAAATTTTTATTGTTCTACATTTTAACAATATTTATTATTTCAACAATATTTTAACTAGTAAGTCAGCCTGTTTAAAAACGGGTCACGAGTAAAAAGATTCCGAACTTTTTTCGAACATAACCACTCAGTGGCCCCAAGAAATTTTTTTTCTAGAAACACTTTTTTGTTATAATTTAAAACAAATTAATAATTTATTTTATTTTTTATCCATTTTTCTTTTTTTTCACAATTTAATTGAGGGGAAAAAATTTAAAAATTTAAAAATCAAAAAATCATATAAAAATAACTGAAAGAAAAAATATTTGTTTTTAGTAAAAACAAAAAATGTCAAAAAGTGTCGTTTACAAACATACAGATCTTTTATATAAATAACAATACTCAATATTTAGTAATAAGAAGTTTTTCTTTTTGCTGAGTAAGTAGACATTTTAACATTTTAAAATTGCATGTTTAGTTTTTAATACTAAGTCTTAATTAAAGTATGACAAAATAAATTATTAACTGAAATTAATTTTGGGATTATGCATGTTGTTTTAAGTATCTAATTTATTTATATTGAATTATTTAAAAAGTAAACATTTTTAATCAATTATTGATTAACGACATACATAATTAATGCTGTCAATGATCTGTCTTTTACTTGTTTTTGTTTCTTGTTGACTAAAACTGTTATTAGTAAAAGTAGAGATTTGCTGAAATCGGGATTCGGAATGTTGAAGTTATAAACGAATTTCCATAACTTGTCATAACTTGCCATCTAGGGATTTCGATGGTGTAGGGATGAGCACATGCTGCCCTTCGTGTTTCGCGGGGGAAACGCTTAAGTGGAGATAATATAGATTTAATTTCCACTCAGCATGTGCTGATGCCTACGAGATATCTATAAAAAAGTGGGCTGTCACATTTGGGTCGTTGATTAGACGAATAGCCCATTTTTGGACTTTATCCAAATGTTTTAACGCAATACTAGAGGCGCCAGCCCATATGTGAGAATTGTACTCCATTTTGGGTCGTTTGAAAGCTTAATAGATTTTCAAGAGGTCACAGGGGGAGAAGTAAGCCTTGCAGCGGCTAAGAAAACCCAAACATTTGGCTGCGTTTTTTGCAACATCAAATATATGATCATTCCAGATCATTTTTCGATTAAGGTGCATACCTAATATGCTTAAGCTTTCAAACCGCTGAAGTTTATCTTCCTGAAACAAAAGAGTAAGATCAAAAATGGAAATTTTTCGGGAGATTGTACAGTTCTGAGTTTTAGAAGAGTTAAACTCGACTCTGTTTTTTATGCCCCAATTAGCTATTGCGACCAAATCGTGGCTGAGGGAACTAGCCATGATGTCTCTTTTGGTTGACACAGCGGTGGATGTAGCTTCAGATTTTTTATGAAAATCGTAGGAGGCTACTAGGGTGCTGTCGTCTGCAAAGCTGTGGATTGGATTGAAAGTGGTTTGGAGCAAATCATTTATAAATATAAGGAATAGGGTAGGTGAGAGAACTGATCCTTGGGGAGCACCAGCGTTTATTTGGAATTGATTGGATTTAAATCCGTCAACTAAGACTTGAATCATACGATTCGAGAGGAAACTTTCAATCCATTTGAGAGAAGAGAAACCCAGGCCTACTGCTTGACATTTTGCTAATTATGCGCTATGCCATACTCTATCGAAAGCTTTAGAAATATCTAGAGCCACAATATTTGCTTCACCCAAATTGTGCAAGCAAATATTTAGCTTCTCGTTAAGGTATGTCATTAAATCACCGGTGGACTGGTGGGATCTAAATCCATATTGCCTATCGTGGACAATACCTTGGCTGTCAAGATATTTGGTCAGCTTTTTGTTTATTAAGATCTCCATCACTTTGGAGAGGATCGATATTATAGCTATAGGCCTGTAGTTGGAGGGATCGCTTTTGTCGCCTTTTTTGGGAAATAGGTTAACATGCGCAATCTTCCATTGAGTTGGGTATACTCCCGTAGAGTAGGATAAATGGAATAAGTTGCGCAATGGTTTGGAAATAGCGAAGGCTATATGTCTTAGAACCATAGCAGGGATGCCATTTTAGTGTTATTTGTCAAAATAAAATAAAGTTAATAGTAATATTAACAATAAAATATAATAATGATTATTGTATTAAAGCAGTAATAATAATAATAGGAATATTAGTAGTAATAATAGGTTTTTTTTTTTTTTTTTTTTTTTATACGCAGGCTGGTGGGAATCTTCAAAAGACACAATGATCCCCGTAGCTTGACATTGTGTGTGGGACTTACCCTCTAAACCCCAACCTTCTAGTTCTACAGGATATTGCGAGATTGAGTCGTCTGGCTACATTTCTATTATCGAGGAGCTCGACTTGAAGCTTTTTTTCGTGACTTCTTGCAAATTTCTGTATTTCATTATCAACAGATTCTATTCGCAAATCTCTATGTTGGCCATAGTTTCTTATGAACCAGGGCGCGTTCACAATGTTTCTTAGGATCTTATTCGGGAACCTCTGAATAATATCTTTATTACTTTTTTTGCTGCATCCCCATAGCTGAATGCCATATAACATTACTGGTTTCAGTATTTGTTTATAGAGCAGAAGTTTGTTTTGTATTTTTAAGGTAGAATTCTTACCTATGAAGCCAGTTAATTTTTCTATAGCAGATTTGTAATTCTTCTTTCTTGTTTTTAATGTGAGCTTTCCAGAGAAGTTTCGCATCTAACGCTATACCAAGATATTTGGCAGTATTTGAATGAGGTATTTCTTGACCTATATACTGGATTATGGTAAATTTTTTTTATTTGTGAAATCCACATGTACTGACATAGCTTCATTTAATTTTAGCCTTCACCTTTTTGTATATTCTTGGATTTTTTGTTAAAGCTCTCTGCAGCTTTTCTGTGGATTCTTTATTATTTTCTCCAACAACCAGAACCAGTCTAAATGCAGCACATATTTCGGCACATATTCGGCACATATTTCGGCACGGCACGAACAATTTCGGCACATATTTCAGTCTAAATGCAGCATTTATAAGATTCGTTATCTTAATTATAGCCTTCTTTGGTAGTTGCTTTAGAATCTGCCCCGTTATTAAATCATATCCCGGAGCTTTTTTAGAACTAGTATTGCTTACTTTCACTTCAGCTGGGGTTGTTAATGCAATTTTTTCTTCTTCCTGAACTGATTCTATATTTAGATTTTCACCTTCTTCTCCGTCGAGTGTTTGAAATATGTTTTCTAAGTGTTCCGCAAATAATTTAGCCTTATTTTTATTATCTCTCGCCCAATTTCCGTCCGATTTCTTAATTGGAGGAATTTGTTCAATAGGTCTTTTCAGATTTTTAGCTGCCTTCCAAAGAGAGTAATCAGAGCTTTTATCATTTGTTAATTTTTCTAAATATATATTAATCGATTTGTTTTTCACTTCCTTAATTATTCTTCTTAGTTGTTGCGTTAGATTATTTAGCCTGGTTTTATCTTGTGGACCTCTAGTTTGATGCCATTTTTTCCTTGCTCTGCGTTTTGTTGCAATTAGTTCGAAGATTTCTGGTGAATATTTATTTCCTTTTACTCTTTGTTTTAATACTGGAGTATTTTCCCACACTGTTAGTTGGATATCTTTAATGTATTTCTCCACCTATGAATCCAATTGTTCTTTGTATTGTAACTGAACAGCTAGTTCGATTTTTCCTTCCAGACATACTTTGAAGTTTCCCAGTCAGTGTATTTATTGGCCAGAACCGGATTTCTCTTCTTTTGAATAGCGTCTTCACTTACAGTTAGTAGTATTGGAGAGTGGTCAGAGTTCATTTCCTGCCTATCTTCTATCTGTATGAAATTATTCGAAATGTTTTTAATTATAAAAAAATCTATTAAATCAGGTATTTTATTTAGATCTATAGGCCAATATGTAGGTTTTCCTGTTGATATTATTTCACAGCCAAATTAGCTTGTTGCCTGGAACAATTCCCTGCCTTTAGTTGTTGTTAACCGTGATCCTCAGTTCGTATTTTTGGCATTAAAATCACCCCCTATAATAAACTTTTTTTCTTTGGTTCTTTATATACTTAGTACTTAGGTGGACAACATACGGGTGGTCCGGTTTAGATTAAAAAGTTTTTAAGGGGTGATTCCTTCGAGTAATTTAGGAAAAACATTGTTCTAGAAGAGGTTAAAGAAAATCGGATTAGAAAAATTATGTCTAAAGAATATCAACTACAGCTCAGAAGAAATTGAAAATAGAGCAACATCTTCTTCATAGTCAATGAAACAACAGAACTAAAACAGTTGATAAGTAATATGGAAAAACAAATACAGGAACTTAAAAGTGAAATCACCAATATAAAGATGCAGAAACCACAAGCTACACAACTTCCACAATTATCAATTTCTGAAAATAGCAAGAAAAAGGTATCTCTACAGATTAGGAAGAGTTAACCAAAGAGACTGAGTGAATAAGAGTAAAACAGAAACAAAAAAGGAAGTTAAATGATTCACTTACCCCTCCCCCCCCCAAAGGCAAAAAATATGGATTCTAAAACAACTCCAAAGAACAAAGGCTTCAGACAAACAACAGGACAAATCATTAATGAAAATACTAAAAAGTAAAGGACCCAGTATGGATTCTTGAGGTACACCACAAAAAAATTGGTACATTATAGATAGTAAAACTGACAGAGTTCTAGTTACATTGAAAAATAATGATAAAACTTTGAGCTCTATAAACGAATTCAGTCTCAACTTTAGAAACCTAAATCATAACGTGGATAATATTTCTAAAAACCTAAAAAAATTAAATGAAGTTCAAAAAACTTTGAGAATCCCTTCTTCGACTTCAGTTCAAACAACTTCCTTACTTAAGGAATTACGTGAAGTTGATGCGGTACACCCAGTCGTAACTCAAGCTGCCGAGTTAATACCTCCTCTCCCACCCTCCTTTTTTAATCACGACACCTCTTTACACTCAAGTGAACTAAACAATAATAATAATAATACTTCTTCATTCCGTATCCCATCACTTATATCAGTCCCTCCATCACGCGTCATATTTATCTCAAGGTTGCATCATGCGTCAACACCGCAACAAGTTATTGATTTTGCTAAAAACAAATTATTATCACACAACATTTGTGATAATTTAAACTTGATAAAATGCAAAAAAATTTCTAGAGCCAATAGCAGCGTCGCTTCTTTTAAAATATATGTTCCTGATTCTATGTTTAACTTACTATTATCTCCATCAATATGGCCCAGCAAACACTTTTGTCAAAGAATTTGTCCAAAGGTCTAAAGCGAATACAGCAGTATTGCCGCCAATTGGAAGTCTTAATAACTCAAAAAACTGAAATGCTTGTCCCTTTATTATCAAAATGTAAGGGGACTTCGTTCTAAGGCTCCTGATGTATTTTTAAACTCTCAAAAACTACCTTTCGATGTGTTTATCTTAACTGAAACCAAAGCTTCTTGAAACTTTTCCACTGATTTTAATGTCTTTAGAAAGGATGTGGACTCCGTTTGTGATGCTGTGGGCCGTGGAGTTTTAATTGCAAGTGCAATATTTTAGTGCATTCTCCGAATTTTCTGAACTATGTATAAGTCTTTACGATGAGTACATATTCAAAATGCAATTTAATTCAATATCAGATCCTAAACGGTTTTGGCATTTTATTAACTCAAAAAAAAAAATCGGATGGCTATCCTATGACTTTCAAATACGCAAATAATTCCGTTAACGATTCCAAAGTTATATCAAACTTATTTGCAAACTTCTTTAGTCAAGCCTTCACTGATAACAATTTCGTGCCCGACTCTCACTATTTCAGTTGTCTAACTAACTTTCCTCAAATCACACTAATGGGGATCAATATCATTATGAAGATGTTCATTACAAAATTAACAAATTAAGGAATGATTACTTTTCCGGTCCTGATGGTTTACCTCCCATAGTTCTAAAAAAATGCATTGACACGTTAACACAACCCTTAACCAGGCTTTTTGAATTGTCCCTCTCTTCAGGAATTTTTCCGAGTATATGGAAAACTTCTTTTATAACTCCGATACATAAGAAAGGAAGTAAGACTGAAATAAATAACTATAGGCCCATTGCCAAATTATCTTGTATTCCTAAACTTTTCGAGAGTATTGTATACGACTCTCTCTTTAATCATTGTAAGCAATTATTATCCTGTTTTCAACATGGATTCCTTAAAGGGAAATCCACTACTAATCTAACCGAACTAGTCTCTTTTAGTCTCAACTCCATGGAAAAGAGGCTAGATGTGGATTCGATTGCGAACGACTTTAGTCAGGCTTTCGATAAACTGTCCCATAGTGTCATTTTATTTAAACTTCGTGCTCTAAGATTTCCACCTCTCATTTTAGATTGGATGAGTTCATATTTATGCAACAGAGTGTATCACGTCCATTTTAGGTGTAATGTTTCAGATCCCTTCACTGCTAAATCGGGTGTCCCATCAAGTAGCCACTTAGGCCCTCTGATCTTTATCTGAACCACAAACCGTTTACATAATATTATAAAAAATTCTCACATTCTAGTGTACGCTGACGGTATGAAAATATTTAAACAAAACTCATCTCCGCGTGAATCCCATCTTCTTCAGAGTGACGTTAATAACTTCGCTATTTGGTGTTGTAAGAATAACCTATTACCAGTTAACTCTAGCAAATGTCAAAGCATCACCTTTTCCCGTAAAACGGCAATATCAGCGCGTTATTATAGTATTAACGGCGTTATTATTTCTAATGTCACATCCACTAAAGACTTGGGTATTCTATTAGACACCGAACTAAATTTCAGATCTCATGTAGATAATATTGTCAGTAGAGCTAATTCAGCTCTTGGGTTTATCAAAAGATGGTCTAAAGAATTTTCCCACCCATATGTCACCAGAGCTTTATATTTGACTATAGTAAGACCATTACTTGAATACGCGTCTCAGGTATGGTCACCTTTTCATCAAGTTCACATAGACTGGATTGAATCTGTTCAACGTAGATTCGTTCGTTTCGCTCTTCTTTCATGGACAGACCCATATAACTTACAGAGACTGCCTTAAACTTCTAGGCCTGCAAAGTCTCTTTAATCGTCGTGAAGTGGCTTATATTATATTTGTACACCAAATTCTCTCAGGTGCAGTTGACTCGGTTGGTATTTTAGAACACATAAACTTCAATATCAACTTTCGTTCTCTTAGGCATTCTGTCCTCTTTCGTTTAAAGTCTCATCGCACGGATTATGGAAAGAATGAGCCAATTACAAGAATGTTGCGTAACGTAAACAATAACTCTAATGTCTTCGATTTTCACATTAGTAAGTCCAAACTAAAGAATCGGCTTTATTCAAACTGGTCATAAGTTTTTGAAAGACATGTAATACATGTAGTATACGTAGTTGTTCACGTTGAATCAGTAGTATTTCATACTTTTGACATATATACATAACTGTATATAAATTATGTTAATTTTTATTATTATTATTTTTATTTTTGTGTCTTTGACTAATTGCGTTTTGCATGTGTTGTATTTTTATATATGTATGGATATATATTTTTATTAATTTTTTTCTTTCTTTTTCTTGCCTTTTTTTTAATTTCTTTAGTTTATACCTTATAAGCATTAGAAATTGACTAATGCTTCTTCGGCATAATTTAAAATTGCAAAATTTTGATTTAGCCTATCTTGACATGTTGGAAGATAGTCTAAATCTATGATACAATTTTTTAATTGATTGAAGATATTAAATTGCTTCAACTTTTGACTTGTGAGCATATTGCTTATTGATTTTTGTTCTTTGATTTTCCTTGACATGTTGGAAGGTAAATCAAAGTTACTAGAATTTTAACCGTTTTTTCCGTTTATGAATTTTATTTTTGTTTCTGTTTTTAGTATTCTATCAACTTATTACTAATTACTAATTTCCTTAATCGTGTTAACTAAATCCCCTTTTTTGTTTTGTTTTACAAGCTTGTTTTAAGAATTTCCTGACCCAATTCTCTCCTTACTAACACATTCTTCATTAAGGGTTATCAAAAGAATACGTACTTGTATTCTTTTTTGAATAAAACTAAAATATAATAATAAATATTAAAGTTTAATTAATGAAAGTTCATTGAGTGTATGCTCGTAATTGCAACGAATTGTTATTACATACTGAATACTTTAATTTATTAAAATCTTTCTATACTTTTGATGAGAGTTCTTCCAACCACTGTGATGTCCTTGTATACGACACTCCTAGTCATATGCTAAATAATAATAATAACGAGAATCGAGACTCCCCACGTGCGCGGTACGGGAAGGGTAATTGGTCGTTGGGAGATCATTATTATTATTAGAATGATTTTCTATGTGTTATGCTAGTTGTTTATCTGATAGAGGCCTGACGTCACCAAAATATATAATAGCTTGATTGCTGATTTCAACTGGTTTAGCGCTTAACTCTAATTGTATAATTTCGCGAAAAGCCTCCCAAAATATTTTTGGTATGTAGAGTGCATTCTTATTGCTCTAATATTTCTTATTGCTCTATTCTAGTTGTGGTGATTTTATAGTAATAATGACAACGGATATTACAAACTGGCATTTTTACTACATTATAATACAGTTAGTTAATAATAATTTAGAATATTGTATTTTATACATGTATATAGTTTTCAGTTGTTGATTGACTGTGAATCAAGAATAAAGAAATATAACAATTTGGCGACGATGATAAAAGAAAAATCGGTACAGTCATTTTTTTAAAAAAAAAAGTCAATTAAATAAAATTTAATTTTTGCCCCTGGATTTAAAAAACAAAAAAAATAAAGCTAAATTTTTCGTTTAAATTAAATTAAGTTAAATAAATGAATTTACTTCAATGCCAACAACACAAGAAGGAATGACTGATTCAATGCCACGTGCCAGAAACTTGAATCCGTTAATTACCATTGAGCCTTTTAATTTTAAATCTACTAAATGAAGCAGATGGATTGAAAGGCTTGAAAATTCATTTACCTTTGTAGTATATTGGTGCGGAAGTTTATGATGTGCCAAGCGATAAAATTTGTCCTGAAAAGCCTCGAGATAAAACGTACGAAGAAATATGTGTAACACTACAAGAATTTTATGAACCAACACCAAATGAAATATTGGAAAATTATCGTTTTCGCTTAAGGAAACAAAATATGGTGAAAGTGCGGATGAATTTCTGGTGGCTTTAACAAGCTTGGCAAAAAATTGTAAGTTTGATAAATAATTAATTACTGCTTTACGAAATCAATTTGTGTTTGGGTTACGAAACCAACGAATTGTTAACCGCTTGCCCGAAAAAAAGGAATTAACTCTGGAGACTGCTTTAGATTTAGCCAAGTCAATTGAAATTTCCGAAAGTGGTGGGGCTGAAATTAATAGAGTGAAAGAAGTGGGTACAATACATGTAATTAAAGAAAAATCCAGAAAGGAAAGTACCCAAATAATTAGTAATGGGAGTCAAAATAAAAATATCCAAAGTTATGGAAAAAAACACATCGTGCTATCGTTGCGGTCATCCTAACCATCTGCAAACAAATGTAAACATATCAACTCAATTTGCAATGTTGTTTATCAAACAGACAAGGTAAATGTGAAACAAATCAAATAGAAATAGGCAGTACAACAGTAGAAGAATTATTTCATATACGGGATATTAATATTAAAACGGATCGTGCTAAATATACCTGTGAGATTGAGGTTAATGCAGTATCAATTATATTTGAAATAGATACTGGGGCGCCTGTTACAGTGATTAATTTGTCAGACGCTAAAAAATAATTTGGAAAACTACATGTGCATGAAACCGATTTGCAGCTACACAGTTACTGTGAGAGAAAATTGGATTCTCTAGGATTTATTTTAGTATCAGTTCAATTTAATCAGCAAATTTATGAGAATTTTAAAATGTATATAGTACGTTCATCAAAAAATCCATTACCACGTCGTGAATGGTTAAATGTATTGCAGTTAGATTGGTCCAAAGTTTTAAGTAAAGTTGGCGAATCTGTGTTACAGTTGCAAAGTAATAATAATAGTACAGTGGAGAAATTTGAAAAAAATAATCAAGATTTTCAACAATTAGTAAGTAAATACAACACAACTTGTTCTAATACAATGGGTAAAATCACGGGGTTACAAGCTAGATTACACATTAAAGAAAATTTTAAACCAGTATTTTTAAGCCAAGACGTGTTCCTTTATCATTAATGGAAGCTGTTGAGCAAGAGTTAAATAAATTAGTGGAAGATGACATTCTAGAAAAAGTGGAAATAAGCGAATGGGCCAACTCCAATTGTCGACTCAAATGGTCGACTCCAATTGTGGTAGTAAGGAAAAGTAATAATTATATTAGAATTTGCGGAGATTACAAAATTCCATCGCCTTCAGTAGATGAATTATTTACGTCAATGGCAGGTGGTAATAAATTTTCAAAATTAGATCTGTCCAAGAATTTACAATTAGAAATTCATAAGGAAGATCGTCATTTACTTACACTAAATACTCATAGAGGTTTGTACCAGCCAAAGGGACTAATGTTTGGTGTAGCCAGTGCATCAGCAACGATATATAGCAACGATATATGGCAACGATATATGGAAAATTACTTCAGGATATTCCAGGTGTTACAGTTTTTCTGGGTGATATTAAAATAACAGCGAAAGATCATACTACACATTTAGAACGTTTGGAAGAAGTATTTCGTCGGTTACATAAATACAATATGCGAGTCAAGTTAAATAAATGCGAATTTATGGCGGACGAAATACAATATTGCGGATATATTATCGATAAACACGGAATACGTGAAATGCCAGCTAAAAGTGAAGTTATACAAAAAATTAAAAAGCTAACTACTAAAGACGAAATACGTGCAATGATAGGATTAATTAATTATTATGGGAGATTTATTCCCAATTCAAGTACCTTACTATACCCGATACAAAAATTAGTAAGGCAGAACGAAAAATTTATATGGAGTAGAGAATGCGAAAATTCATTTTTGAAAGTAAAAGAAACAATGCAATCAAATTCTGTTTTATCACATTATGATCCAAAATTCCTTTGCTGTTGGCGGTGGATGCAAGCCCATATGGTGTAGGAGCAGTTTTGAGTCATAAATTTCCAAATGGTTCAGATCGTCCGATACATATATGCATCTCAAACATTGAATGAAGTACAACAGCGTTATTCACAAGTCGACAAAGAAGACTATGCCATTATCTTTGGAGTTAAAAAATTTATTCAATATCTCTATGGAAGAAAGTTCGTGTTAATTACAGATAACAAGGCCATATCTCAGATTTTTTCACCAAAAGCTGGTTTACCTACTTTGTCATTAACACGTATGCAATACTATGCAATTTTTCTGAGTTCATTTAATTACGACATTCAACACAAACGATCAGAATACAATTCTAATGCGGATGCTATGTCCAGACTACAACAACAATTCAAAGAAAATTTTATAGAGGAAAGTGATATTATCGAAATTAATTCAATTGAAACATTACCAGTTACAATAAGTAAACTGGCGATAGCAATAAGTAAAGAACCAGAGGTTAAAACTTTAATTCAAGCATTAAAATATGGACGTAATTGTGATCCAAAAAATCGATTTGGAATACCACAAGAAGAATTCACATTACAAAATGAGTGTTTGGTAAGAGGAATTAGAGTATACATACCATCTGAACTGCGTCAAAAATTTTTGGAGGAATTACACATGGGTCATTTTGAAATCACCAAAGTTAAATCTTTAGCTCGTACTTTATGCTAGTGGAATACCATAAACCGTGAAATAGAAAATATGATTATGAATTGTGCGGATTGCCAATCGGATCGTGCTGAATCTAAGAAAATTAAACCTTCACATAAATGGGAACTGCCAGTCAAACCCTTCGATTGAGTACATTCAGATTTTGCGGGGCCAATATTAGGCCAATATCTTTTTATTTTGGTGGATGCGTATACAAAGTGACCTGAAGTTTACTTAATACCAAATATCACAGCCGAAACTACTATACAGAAATGATATTTTTCTACTTTTGGTATACCATCAGATTTTGTGAGTGACTGAGGTACACAATTTATGTCTCAAGAATTTCAAAAGTTTTTACAAGAAAATGGCATCACACACAAAATAGGAGCGCTATACCACCCAGCAACAAATGGTCAAGCTGAGAGATATGTGCATACAGTTAAAGAAAAGTTAAAAAATTTAAAATGCAACAAAAATTATTTAAATAAAGAATTAGCCAGTATTTTATTAGCCTACAGACGTAGTATACATTCAGTAACAGGACGTTCACCAGCAATGATGATGTTTGGTAAGCAAATAAAATCAAGATTAGATATTATGATACCAGAACACAAGCAAAAGTTATATATATATATAATTTCAGAGAAACGAAATAACCATAGGCCCATCGATGCCTTCAATTTGTATTAAAGTTGCTTGTATATGTTCCTTTTTATATTCTTGTGGTACATTGTATTTAGTTTTGTTGTTGCCTCATCTGGGTGCTTTATATAGTGTTTGTTAAGTCCTGTATTTTTAAGTAAGTTTTATTGGAAAAATGGGTTTCAGAAATTAATACTATGCCAATGTGATTTTGATATATAGATTGCTTTAATTCAAGCGCATGTTGGATTAGTCCATTTGCATTCTATATTGCCATTTTATACACTAGTACGGTGATTAAGTTTATCATGTTTGTTATTTGGTTAATGAGTTGTCTCATCATTTCTTTTAGCTCTAGAAAGTCTTTGTCTGGAGTTAACGAACTAGGTTCTTTGGTGCTGGACGTTAAATTTTGAACAGCTGCTTCAGCGAATTTTGCACTATTGGTAAGTATGAGTGTTTGACCGTTTAGCTTCGGGAGATTGAAGGTTGGTATCTTAGTTTTCGTGGTAAAGAGCATCATCGCCGTTTTGGCTGAATTAACACTTTAATACACAGCCCATGTATTAATCCTTCCATGATTTCACTAATAACGGAGAGATAGATCTCCGATACCAGAACAACTACGTTATCTGCATACGCAACCACTTTGGTGCCGTCCTTTTCAAGGCTTAGTAATATTTTATCTATGGTTATATAGCTTGCAATATCGTTTGGTTGAATTTTCACTTCGTTACTATTTAATATTTTAGGTTGTATTGGTATTTCACTACATCATTCAGAGTTTTTGACAGTGTTTCCAGAAATTTCATCCCTTGCACGTATATTGGAGGAGGCTTTGGAGCTTTTGGATGTTCAGTTTTGTTCTCAGGTTCTTTTGTTTCTGTATTATGAATAATTCCCATTTCATCATCATCTTCATCATCTGACTTAAGTATGTTGAAAGAATTTGACGAAGTGTTTGTAGTGGGTTGATTCAGCCAATATATTTTTAGAGTTTATTGGTTTTTTGATTTAAACTTTTTTATATGTCGAGTCCATTTTAGTGTAAATTTTTTTTCACTTACCGATGTTATGACAGTATTTATTTTTATTATTGGAGTTGTTTTGATGTACTTCGTGTTAATTGTTGTTGGAGTCATAGTTGTTGCGATTAAAAATATTGTTGCTGTTGTTGATATTATTCTTATTTTTTTTGTTGTTGTTGATGATGGTAATGTACTAGTTGATTCAATGGTTGCATATTTTGATAATACTATCGAGTTGTTTGGATGCATTACAGTTGATGTAGTGATTGATGTTATGTGTTGCTTTATTGGTGGTAAAGTTGTTTTATTTATTCATTATTTATTTCAACCGTATCTTATAGATAAAGAAAGAGATAGGGTACATTCAGTAAATTAAAAAACTGAGGGCCCCTGTTGAGTAATTATAATTTAAGTTGAAGCCAAATTTAAAGTTTTTGACAGAACAGTAATTTACGTACTGACATAGACTTCTCACGATAAAGTAGAAACCACTCATATTTTCATAAAAATTTAGAGGTTAGTAAGTTTTATTTAGAAAACATAAACACTGCTCTCTCATATACTGTTTCGTTTCGACATATTCCTATACTACGTGGCATTTGATGGATAAAATTACTAAAAATAAAATATTTTTGTAATTAAATACATCATATACATATTTTTAACCAAAACTATATGATTACTACAAATAACCAAAATATAGAAAACAATAATTTGAGACAGTTATTTAAAAAAATTAATAGAATAAATTTCCTTTGATTATGTATAAAAATAATAAGATGTTAAATGGCTATATATTATTTAAAAGTTTGAATATTATAAACCAAATAGAAATTTTTTTGACCCGTATGCGCATTTTGGTCGTATATACAACTTATTTACATATTAAGAGTTCATTAAGAAGAAGCAAAATAAAATGAACTGCGGTCCTTAAATGCTTGTCAATTATAATTATAGACTAGGGAGCCCTGTTGAATAATTATATTTCAAGTTGAAGTCAAATTTAAAGTTTTTAAAAAAACAGTAATTTACGTACTGACATAGACTTCGCACAATATAGCAGAAACCACTCGTGTTTAATAAAAAGTTTTGTGGTTAGTAAGTTTTATTTAGGACACATAAATACACGTCCCTCATATACTGCCTCGTTTCCGATATATTCCCTCTAGTAAGAAGCATTTAGTGATAAAATTACTAAAAATAACAAGTTTTGTTATTAAAGAGGTATATATGTACCTACATAATACATAATTTTAATAAAAAATATATTATTACTACAAATAACAAAAATTTAGAAACAGTTACTTAAAAAGATAAAAATGAAGAATTCAAGTGACCTACTATATCAAAATGAAGTACTTTAACTCTACTATATAAAAATAAATTTGCTTGTCATATGAACAATTCAACTGATTTTTTTTGTTTTTGCTTTTTTATATTTTTTATTTGAGATGAAATGGATGAAATGGATGAAATCCACCTGCACAATAAGTTGCAAATATTTTTACAAATATATTACGAATTTGATGAATTTTATTTACAACAACATATTTTCAAAGCTGGAGTAAATCATGACAAGCCTTTGGATATTGATATTTAATGCTCTTGTTATGAAAATAATGACAAAGTAGAAAATTCTGAATTTGAAAAATACCATTGTAAAATTGTGCGTTGCAAGCTTTAATTATCTTATAAATAAATTGTATGCTTACTGCAACAAAAAAGCATATTAAACATACTTTTCAATTTACTCTACCGTTAAGATTTTTTATAAATTTTACAAAAATTAATGATGAGTTTTTCAAATATTTTTAAATTCTGTTATAATTTTAAAACCCATGCGTACATACATATCCACATATTGAAAAAACCAAATAGAAAGCCTTTTAAAAATAAAAATTTGATTCTATTTGTAAATTTATACATATATGTATATGTATGTATGAATATATATTAGAAATAACGAAAATTTATACATATATGTATATGTATGTATGAATATATATTAGAAATAACGTGAATGAATGTTCACTATTATTTGAATTTTTTAAAATTGTTTTATTTTTGAAAATTATTCAATTAAAAATAATTTTGTTTTCTAAACGTTATAAAATTATATGATAATTTTATAATTTATTATTACAAATAATATACATGCACAATATCAACAATTATAAAAATCCTTGTATTACAATGTATTGAGAGAAAAATAAAAAAATTTTTTTTATTAAAAGACTACTCGACTAAAAATGCTCTGACTATAATAGACTTAAGTTTTGCAGTCAAAACTAAACGAATCTTATATTCAATTATAATAGACTCAGGGCCATTTTTGAGGTGAACACTTAAGTATCAAATCAAACTTAAGCTACACATATTTTTTTATTTAAGATGGAGGTGGCCATAATATGTTGGGGCCGGCATGTAGGCTTTTAGTCCTTTATACCCTCCTCATCCCTTAACTTTTTCGACCCTTTTGATAAAGGCCAATAGGTCTGTGGGTTCTATCCTGCAGAAGTTTTCTGAGGATATGTAGTGCGTTTAACACAGCCTGAGTCTCAGCCTTGAAGGAGCTAAGCACTCTCCTACAACGTGTGTGGAAGTTTCTTCCTCTTCCAGACAGTGTATACAGGTTGGGTCGTCACTTAGTGCTAGTCTACACATGTGTTTATTCATGTGGTTATGACCAGTAAGTATGCCCACCATCTACCTGCAGTCTCCTCTATTGAGGGTTAGCACGAAGTTGGTTATTTTGGTGTTTATTCTTGGTGGATATATTTTGGAAACCCTGTGGCCTTCAATACGCTCCCAAAGAATATTTGCTTCCCTTTTCAGGGTGTTTTCTATTGATAGTTTAATATTACCAATAGGTATACCAACTGCCGGTTCCGGGCCATAAATGTTTCCCACCGATGATCTGGCTAATTCGTCAGCCTTCTCATTTCCAGTCAAGCCACTATGACCCGGTATCCAGATCAGTTGTACCTTGTTCCGGAGCCCTATGAGGTTTAGGGCTTCCGAACATTCTCCCATCAATCTAGATTTGATGAGGTTACTTTCAAGAGCTTTTAAGGCAGCCTGACTGTTACTAAGATTCTAATGACTTTGTTAAACCAGCTTTGCTCTTTTATTATATTCACTGCTGCGTTTATGGCAAAGACTTCAGCCTGGAAGACTGTGCAGTGTTTGCCAAGAGTTCAAGTAGCTCTTTTTCAAAGAACACTCCAGCTCTCGCGTCTAGAGCTGTAAGGGAACGTCAATGAAAATGTCCGAGGTGTTTGAGGACCTAGCCTGCTCTTCTGAACCACGCCAGGTCTCTCTTGCCGGGATTTATACTTCATATCTCTTTTTCAAAGATACGTATGTAGTGATGTCATCTGTTGGCATGAGGAACTCTTTTTGCTCTCTTCTAAATCCTTCCATAGCCTCTGATGTTTGTTCCTACATCCTCTAGTATTCCCTAGAGTTTGCAACCTTCTTGCAACTTTGAGGGCCTCCATTCTTACATAAAGATGCAAGGGTGGAAGCCCAAGAAGTATTTGCATAGCCGCTGTAGGTTCTAAAAGCACTTGTTGCACAGAGACACGCAAGTCTTTGTACTGCTTCTAGTTTTTTTATGGCATTTGCTGTGAATGTTGTCGAAACCCATGCAATGGACTCATAGCTAACAATGGGCCTGATATACACACTTTGTATAGTCTTAATGCTATTTTCGGTGTTAGGCCCCAATTGTTGCCATTACCATCACTGATAGCTTCACAATTTACGCAAAACCCTCTAAAACCAAGGTTGACATCACTAAGCATATAAATAAGTGTATTGACAATTTTTGAAGAAGCACAGGTTCCATGATAATACGTTAGGCAATTTGCATTTTATAGAAATTTTTTATAGCTGGTCCCCATCCCACAATTTCTTGTAAAGAAGGAAAGAATATTAAGCCTAAATGTGCTAACTACCTTAAGGCACACCCAACGAGCTATGATAAGTTTCCAAAAAGAAATAAGCTACTAAAAAATGCATGAAAACAGACGCAACATAGAGAAGTAAAAAAGGCAAAACCTAAGCAATCTCGAACACAGAGACAGATTTGCATTGAAACTCTAGAGATACCTAAAACTTTTACGTTGAAGAAAGTCGTAGAAGGCTTATTATATTAACAGATAATACAATTTAAATCAAAAAAGAAACAAAAAAAAAAACAAAAAAAGCTTCAACACAAAAGTTGAGTGAAAATACTATTATGCAGTTGATGCAAGATATGATAAAAACAATTAACGAAATCTATTCAAGACTATGCACATTAGAAAACAAACATAATCAAACATGTATGTATACATATACACCAAAAAATAAATCCGCTAGGCATGGTTAAGAACATATTTCGTAGTAAGTGGTAGTAGCTCAATTTTAATAAAAAAATATATTAAGCACCACGAGGAACTTAGTCTAGAAATAGATGAATTTTAACTCATCGTGCTACGAATTATTATGTCTGTTAAACAAAGCCTTTAGATTCAGATCACTCTGCTGTCATACTAGATCTATATGAAAAGGTTATTAAGAAACAGTTTAAACCTCTGTCAAATAACAAGACAACTGACTGGACTAGTTTTAAACAAGAAATAGAAAACAAAATAAACATAAAAACAAAATTAAGATCCAAAGTAGTGGTATAAGTAAGTGGTACGTGGGCCAAAAAATTTAATTTATATATTTTTTTTTTTATATATATATATTTTTTTTTTCGGTACTTTTTGTTAAGTTTAATTTATTTTCCTTTTCTCTTTGTAAATTGTTCGTTATTATGTTTAAGATAGATTTTTGTAACATTCGCGGTCTATCAACAAATTTCCATTCCGTCGAAAGCCATCTACGGCTCCAAAATCCAGCAATTTTAGCACTAAGTGAAACACAAGTTGTGAATAATGATATTAACTTTAATATCAATAATTATTCGCTTGTGCCACTTTTTATACCCCATAGAGGGTTTGTTTTGTATATACGAAATTATGTAGCTTATAAGACTCTTCAAACTTTTGAGTGCTCCAATCCAATTTATCAATATAATTGGATGAAAATACACGCCGATAAGCACATCATTCACTTCTGTTTTATTTACAGATCGGCTCAAGCGAATCAGCTAGAAACTGATATGCTTATAGAAAGACTATCCAACCAGATAAACTAAATTCTGGAAACCAATCCCGAGTCTGAGATGATTCTGGCGGGAGACTTCAATATTCATAACATAGACTGGCTTAATTTTTCTAGTCACAACAGTCCCGAAGGCAAACAAGTTGAACTTTTTTCCAATTTTTTCAACCTTTCTCAACTTGTCAAAAGCCCTACGAGGATACCAGACCGACGCGACCAGAACGGACACCTCCTGGATTTATTCCTAACTACCCATCCAGAGAAATATTCAATCTCTGTTAACTCTCCGCTAGGTGGTTCCGACCACTGTCTTGTAAGCACAAGCTTCGAAGTAGGCACAACAACCAGTTCTTCTAATTCTCCCAAAAGACTAGTTTGGCATTACCACCAAGCTGACTGGGAAGGCTTCAACAACTTTTTAAATGCATCGAACTGGTCGTTGTGTTTCCAATATAAAAATGTCGACTTTGCTGCAGAGGTGATTACCAAGAGGATTCTATTAGGAATGAAAACTTTCATTCCAAATAGCCTTAGAAGTATAAAACGAAATCCCTCAGGTTGGTTCAACGACCTCTGCAGCAAAGCTCTGAAATCCAAAGAAGAAGCTTACAAAAAATACAAGAACAATAAAACAGTCAATACGTATGAGAGTTATAAAGTGGTTAGGAATAAATGTAAACAAATTTTCAATCAGCAAAAATTCCTGCATAACCAAAGATTGAGACGATAAATCTTTGATCTCCCCAACAACAGCAGGTCTTTCTGGACATTTGCTAAAAATGTTGGGCAAAATTTTTGCAAGTCTTCGTTTCCACCTATGATTGATAATAGTACAATTATATCAGATTCTGTTGGAAAGGCTAATCTCTTCGCAAAATTATTTGCAGCTAATTCCACACTCCCTCCTACAGTCCAAAATCCTTCATCAATCCCTGTTCTAAATTATTCCTTCGGAAGGATCTACTTTAGAACAAGAGCTATAGCAAAAGTCTTGAAGAATCTCGATATAAGAAAATCTACCGGTCCTGATGGTATACCTGTAATTGTGCTGCGAGACATTGCCTTCGCTATTTCTAAACCTCTGCGCAACTTATTCCATTTGTTCTTTTCTTCAGGAACTTACCCGTCCTATTGGAAGGTTGCCCAAGTTTATCCTATTCCTAAAAAAGGTGACAAAAGCAATCCTTCAAACTATAGGCCCATAGCTATTACTTCCATTATTTCAAAAACGATGGAAATCTTAATTAATCATAAGCTGAAGAAATATCTTGACAGTAGAGGTATAATTCATGATAGCCAATACGGCTTTCGAGCCCAACGTTCCACCGGTGATCTCATGACATGCCTCTGCGAGAAGCTCAACACCAGCCTGCATCAATCTGGTGAAGCTACTGTTGTAGCTCTGGATATATCTAAGGCTTTTGATCGGGTTTGGCATTCTGCTCTTATATCAAAATGCAACGCTATAGGCCTTGGTTCAACCTTTTTTAAATGGATTGAAAGTTTTCTTTTAAATCGATCTATCATAGTTTCAGTTAACGGTTCTTTTTCCGGCCAACTTCAAATCAATGCTGGTGTTCCACAAGGCTCTGTCCTTTCCCCCACCCTATTTCTCATTTTCATTAATGACCTTCTCAAAATAACTTTCAATCCAATCCATAGTTTTGCTGATGACAGCACTCTAGTAGCATCATATGATTTTCTAAAACAAACTAATGCTACAGCTTCTGCAGTCACCTCCAAAACAACATTGATGGCCGGCGCGCTCAATCACGACCTTGCCAAAATTGTCGACTGGGGTAAAGCTAACAGAGTCGAGTTTAACACTTCAAAAACTCAAAGCTGTTTTGTTAGTAACAAGCTAACAACATTCGAACCGATTCTCCGGCTTCAAAATGAAGGTATCCAGCGACTCAAAGATCTGAACATTCTCGGAATGCGAGTGAATCAAAATATGCACTGGAATGAGCATATTTTCGATATTGCGAAAAGCGCCGCAAAATGTTTAGGATTTTTGAGCCGTTGCAAAACTTATTTTTCATCTCGAGACCTTTAAAAATCTATAAAGCATATATACGACCCAAGCTTGAGTATAACTCACATTTATGGGCAGGTGCACCAAAAACTGCTTTAAATTTTTTGGACAAAGTTCAAAACCGCGCCATTCGTCTTATAGGCGACATAAATGTGACCTCATCCCTTATACCACTTGGTCATCGTCGTATTGTTGGAGCACTTACTCTATTTTATAGATATCTGCTTGGTGTTGGCACTTGTTCCGAGGAATTAAAATCACTTCTTCCTCCTCTTAAGCAATTCAATCGCACAACACGAGAGGCATCAAGTGCCCACCCTTTCACAATGGAAATTCCGAGATGGTTTAAGTCCGGCTATGGAAATTCTTTTATAGTAAGAACATCCCGATTGTGGAACCGCGTCCCAATCGAAGCATTCCCAATGAGAGAAGGATTTTTTATTTATGACTTACAGAGGTTTAAGACGAATATTAACAACATTGTTCGCTCTTTCCCACAAAACTTTTCTTCTTCCATTTTCTTTCCTTTCCTCTAACTAACCCTTCCTTTTTCAAATAGTCAACGGTACGCAAGTACTTAAAGGTTCAAAACCTAAGTTTTGGCTATAATATAACAAAAAAAAAAAAAAAAAAAAAACAATGTGACATAGATTCTGAAGTAGAAAATTTTTATAAAATTATCCAAAATGCTGACTGAAATAACACAAAAGATTGTAAATATAAATCTGTAGGAATCAACTACCCTAGATAAATATTAAATATGATAAAAATAAAAATAAAAGCTAGACGCAGATGGCAACAATCGCGTGATCCGGCATACAAAACTCTTCTAAATAGGTTAACTTAGAATCTTAAGAGAAAAATTAAAGATCTTAAAAACAAAAAATTTTAAAAACATATAAAAATTTATCAGCTAAAAAAGAAAATAACTACTCGTTGTGTAAAGCAACAAAGACTACAAAAAACTCGATCTCTCAAATCCCGCCAATCAGAATGGAAAATGGTGAATGGGCGGGAGATAATACAAATAAAGCTGAAACATTCGCAGATCAAATGGAAATTTGCTTCCAGATGAGACAGATTCGGACGACCTCACTGAAGGAAATAATAATTGGCAAGAAAATGTTATATCACCATTCTCACAGAAAAATAGTTGAACAAATTAAAAAACTGAGAAATAAAAAACCTCCAGGTTTTGATCTAATTACATCGAAAGTCCTGGTAGAACTTCCGAAAAAAGCTATAACAATGCTAACACACATTATAATCGCTGGTACTGCATGAATAGCCGCATGTTTTCTGAATAGAACAGTCGTAGTGAACAGACATAGTCAAGAGAGGATAAATTGAAACAAAATTTAAGTTTAAAGTAGTATACAAATAATTATTAAAAAATTATCAAAAATAAAAGAGATAATATAATATTATAAAACAATTAAAAACAGTGAAAAATATATTAGGATTGTAAAAATAACCAATGATTAAAAAGCTAAAAATTTTACAGAATATTATCACATTTCATATATACATCAAATAGTACACGTGGAAAAATGATAATCATAAAGTTAAATAAATTGCATAAATCTTGGAGAATAATAATTTAAATTAAATTCTATGATTATGAAAATATATTTATGACTAGGGACCCCTGTTGAGTAATTATATTTCAAGTTGAAGTCAAATTTAAAGTTTTTTAAAAAAAACAGTAATTTACGTACTGACATAGACTTCGCACGATATAGCAGAAACCACTCGTGTTTAATAAAAAGTTTTGTGGTTAGTAAGTTTTATTTAGGACACATAAATACACGTCCCTCATATACTGCTTCGTTTCCGATATATTCCCTATAGTAAGTGGCATTTAGTGGATAAAATTACTAAAAATAAAAAATTTTGTCATTAAAGAGCTATGTATATATATACTACATAATACATAGTTTTAATAAAAACTATATTATTACTACAAATATCCAAAATTTAGAGACAGTTACTTAAAAAGATAAAAAGGAAGAATTCAAGTGATTTGTTTTTTTGTTGTTTTTATATTTGTTATTTTAGATGAATTTTTTTTTTTTTGTTTGGCATATGTACATAGATTCATTTGCAAGTAAATATATAAATTATAATAACTGATTTGTTTGTTTTTGTTTATTATTTTAATAAGATTTCACATATGCATAATGTATTTGCTGAATAATAAAATCTTATGAGTACAAAATTTTCAACTGTGTGCGCATTTTTGTTTTATATACAATCTTATATATTATATATATTTGAAGTTCATTAAGGAGTAGGAGAATCGAAATAAAATAAAAAGGTGTCTACTGCGCAGGACCTTAAATGCTTGTCAATTATAATTATAGATGATTAACATATAGTACAATAAAAATTGGCGGTTAGTTAGGAATGTTATGTATTCAAACAAAAAGAATAAAATATTGCCTGGTACCTATATACATATTATGTACATAAAAATAAAAAAATTGATTTAAAAGTTTAAATCAAAAATTTTCAATTTACATTTATTATTGTACATCTAATAAATGCTGTTTCTTCTACTGCAAATGTACATATACTATATACTATGTATTTATATATGAGTGAAGTAGATTTATGTAGATGCGTAATTTCATAAAAGTAAAAAAAAACTTAATTTTGGTCAAAATTGTAAGTATATAAATATGTATGGATTATGTATCAATGTGATTCTAAAACAGATTAAGCTCACAATGTGATTCTAATGTATCAATGTGATTCTAAAACAGATTAAGTTCTGCAAGAGAATTAATAAAATTTGGGTCTATATTTTCATTAACCAAAACCGTGTTTATTTATAAATTAAGAATATTTTTGGTAAATTGAAAAAATAATATAAAGTTAAAGTGCTGGTCAATTATAATTATAGATAACTACTTTGACTCTATTATGTAAAGATGAAATTGCCCGTCATATGAATTTTTTTTGTTTTTGTATTTTTATATTTTTGTTTGTTTTTGTTTTTTATTTTAATAAGAACTCACGAATAATGTATTTGGTGAATAATAAAACCATATGATTCAAAAATTTTCAACTGTGTGAGCATTATTGTTTTATATACAACTATTATATTAGAAGTTCAATAAGGATAATTATAGATAATCTAACTCTACTATATAAAAATGAATTTGCTAGTCATATGAACAATTCAACTAATTTTTTTTGTTTTTGCTTTTTTATATTTTTTATTTGAGATGAATTTGTTTCTTTGTTTTTTTTGGCATATGTACATAGATTCATTCCCAAGTACATAATATAAAATATAATAACTGATTTGTTTGCTTTTGTTTATTATTTTCATAAGATCTCACTTATGCATAATGCATTTGCTGAATAATAAAATCATATGAGTACAAAATTTTCAACTGTGTGCGCATTATTGTTTTATATACTATCTTATATATTATATATATTAGAAGTTCATTAAGGAGTAGGAGAATCGAAATAAAATAAAAAGGTGTCTACTGCGCAGGACCTTGAATGCTTGTCAATTATAATTATATATGGAGTGCAATAAATGTAGAAATACAATTAGAGGGCAGACGGGTATAACATGTGATGGTGTTTGTGGAAAAATATCAGTGATAAAATGTTGTGGAGTGGACCAATCATGTTTAAATTTATTAAATGCAAATAGCAGGATTAGATGCATGTGCGATGATTGTATGCAGTTCATACAAAATGGCGACTTAGTTATTAAAAATATGCAATAAACGGTAGTAAAAAATAGTGGATATTTAAAAGAATACAAAAATGAATTCGAAGACTCACTGAGAAGAAATGAAAATGAAATAAAAGTATTACTACAAGCTATTGAAGCCAAATAAACTGAAAGACTAAAACAAATGCAAGCAGTTCAAGTAATATGTGAAGATAGTGTTAAGGAAGTAAATAATCTAAAAGAAATTGTAAAGAAGTTCGGCTATCGAAGTGAAAATATTTACGAAGAATTAAAGTCAAGCGCTAAGCAAAATAACAAAATAAGAAAGAAGTATCAAAAATAACAAATAAACTTGAGGGAAAGTTATTGTAAGTGAAATACAAAAAAAAACAAGCAAACATATGCAGATATAACAAAAAGAAACCCAATTGTATTAGTAAAACCAAAACAAGTTCAAAAAGCTGAGAGTACAAAAGCGGAATTGAAAAGTCAACTTGATCCGATGAGCATTAATCTGAATATAAACGGAGTAGCCCGTAGAAAGGATTGGATAGTGGCAGTTTTTTGTGAGGGTATCGATTCTGTAAATAAAATTAAAACACAAGTGGAAGATAAATTAAAAAATAAATATGAAGTTATAATTCCAAAAAATAATAATCCAAAAATACTAATCGTGGGAACTGCAGAATAATATTATGGCGAAGAAATAATAAAGAAGATGATAGTACAAAATAATTTCATATATAAGAATGAAGTAAAGTTTATTCGATCATATAAAACCAATAAGAGTCCTCTCTTCTTATCAAATAATGCGATAATGGAAATAAATATAGATGATTATAAAAAAATAATAACTGAAGGTAAAGTTAGAATAGGATGGGATAGGTGTAGACTGTAAGGTATATGAGAGCTATGATGTAAGAAGATGCCGAAAGTGCCTTGATTATAATCAGAAGCAAGATAAATGTACAGCAGCAACTGACAGTTGTATGAAATGTGAAGGTGAACATATTATGAAAAATTGTCAGGAGAATGAATTGAAGTGTGTAAATTGTATAAGAACAAATGAAAGATTGAAGTTAAATCTCGATATAAAACACAAAGTAAATGATATTAACTGTCAAACGATGAGCAGGAAATTTAAGGTTGAAAAAAAAAAAAAATTTATAAAGAATACTGATAAGTTTGTATGTAGTTAATTAAATATTGATGGTTTAGGAAACTTCAGTGAGTTGAGAATTTTAGCTGCGAATCAAAATCCTCAGATAATATGTCTTACGGAAATTATAACAGACGCAATAAATGAAAAAGAATATACTATTGACAATTATAATACTATAAAATGCCTGTCGCACTCTCGATATACAGGAGGAGTATGTATATATATAAAAAAGATATTGTATATTCCGAGATAGTTTTTTTTAAAAACAGACGCTGAGTGGATACTTTTGGCAAAGATTGTGATTAGTGATATAGAATGGTATGTATCAGTGATTTATAGCGACCCAGTAGCTCCAAAAACAACGTTATTATTGTAGGGGACTTTAATCTTAACTTGAAGAGTATAAACAGCAAAGTAATTAAGGATTTGATAGAGGATGAAGGTTTTAAGCAAATCATTGATCAGCCCACAAGAGTTACACAGTATACAAGTTAATTAATAGATTATGTTGCAGTAAGAAATCATTGCGAAGGAGTGGTAACTTTCATCGACCACAATAATAAAATTAGAACCACCAGGAAACCATACAGATTGAATAAATTTAACAGAAAAAAGAAAGAACAAAAAAATTAATATAATGAGCATGCAATATTGTGAAACAAAATACAGAAGAATTTTGCGTGGAATGAATTTTGAAGATATAATAAATACATACCATCTTCAGCAACAAGCGGAACTATTTGATAACAGCTTGAAAAAATCTATTGAAAAAATTACAATAAATAAAAATATTTCAATGAATAATAAAATGCCAGGCAGGTAGGTAGGTAGTAGTGGCTGCTGACAGTACGCCGACACACTTAGACCGATGAGGTCCATTGTGATACCACGGAAACTTTCCTCGCGTATTACCCTACTCGTTGAACTAATTTGAGCTTTTAACGAAGCGGCGGAGATTTTTGATACCAGTGTTTTCAAGATAACCCAGCGAGTCCAGAAAGAAGGCTCCTAAATGGGTTTTCCTTTTATGGTTGAGACCATGGCAAGAACAGAGGAGGTGTTGGACAGTTTCATCCTCCTCCTCCTCTCTACACGTTCTGAAGGAGTCGTTTGAGAGGAGTCCCAGTCTTCTAGCATGCTTACCAATCAGACAATGACCCGTAATGACCTCTATCATAGTGACCTCCTCATGTTGCAGTCTGGTCTAACATCTGAAGTTTGAAGCTTTTATTGCATTATTGCGAAACTACAGATGGCAAGAGGTGCATCCAGATTGCTCCTTTCCGGAAGGATTTCTAATATAGTGCCCTCTCTAGCAAGTTGATCTGCCATGCAGTTACCCGGAAAATGCCAGGCTGGCTCAATGAATACTTGAGTCAGCTAATCGATGAAAAATTAAGGAGCTATACAAGGGCAGTTTATGGTAGAGGTAATGGAGCATATTGGCAAAAAAATGTGTGGCAGACCAACAAGGATTTGGTCTTAAATGAAAAGAATCACAACCAGTTAAATGAGATAATAATTGATAATATATATATATATTTGATGAAGCAGGCATGGCGAATAATTTGAATAAATATTTTGTGGACAGCATCACAGATATACAGGATAGTATTCCTCATATACAATATAAGAATTTCCCAAACATTTTCCCAAATTACGAGCACCTTCTCATTCGAGACGGTAGACAAAAATAAAATTAGGAGTATTCTTAAAAGCCTGAAGAACAAAAGAGAATCCATAGGGATTAATAAAGAGATAATGGAAGAATTATACGACATATTTGGGCCAATTTTAGTGGACATCATTAATAAATCATTGGTGAGTGGTATTTTCCTGGAGAAATGGAAAGAATCCGTAATTATTCCAGTACCAAAAGAGAGAAACTCCCATGAGAAACTGTTGGAAAAGGTTGCCTATTAACAACTAGAGAAATATGTTGAAACAAACAATATTATCGCAATGGAGCAGTCAGGCGTTCGAAAACGATATTCATGCGAGACTACATTAAACTGTGTGAGTTTTGAATATAAAAAACTGGCTGATGCAGGTCCGTCATAGCAGTATTTTTGGACCTAAAACGTACTTTTGAGATAGATACAAATTTATTACTGTCAAAAATCAAACAATATGGGATAAAAAACAACGAGCTTAATTGGTTTAAAACATATCTAGTAGGAAGAAAGCAAGTTACCAAAGTTAACAATGTGTTATCTAGTCATAGAGATATTAAATTAGGTGTTCCACAGGGATCCGTGTTGAGAGTTATAATGTTTCTGTTATATATTAGTGATATTGGGAATATTCTTAAATTTTGCCGTATAGTCGTTTTCGCTGATGTTGTCTGGTATATATTAGTGGCAGAAATTTTGCAGACTTAGTTCGAAATCTAAACACAGACCTGCAAAATATACATAACTGGATAATAAACTGAATTTTCGTGAAAACTTAGACTACGTATGCGGAAAAATTAACAAAAAAAAATGGTTTTCTACATCGAATTCGGAGCAGTCTTTCTCTTGCAACAGTGAAAATGGTGTACAATGCGATTATTTTACCTCATTTTGATTATTGTGCAACAGTCATGTTTTCCGGCTCATCAGAACACCTGAGCAGGAAGCAAAAGCTGCAAAACAAAGGGATGAGTATATTGCTAAAACGTAGTAATAGATCAAGAATTGAATTTATGTTTCAAACACTATATTGGATGAGTATAAATCAAAGAATACATTTTTAGGTTTTAATTTTAGTTGAAGTACAACTTACTTCCACAATATCTCACAAGGAACTTACAGCTCGTTAGTGAATGCCAGCCGTAGAATCTGAGTGGAGGAGAAATATTTAGAGTTGCATGATTCAACAGAACAGCAGGTCAAAAAAAATTACTGTATAAAGGATTGCAGTTGTTTAACTCACTGCTGAATGAGATGAAGTGTATCAGGGACATCAATCGATTCAAAAAGACTATTTCAAAGTATGTTATAAAAAACGTTTAGAACATTAGTTTTAGAGTTATAGCTGAATATTAGTTTTAAAGTTATTTTGTTTTTATTTTGCTGATAAAATTTAATTGGTGATTATTTTTGTTTTGTTGATTTTTGAAAGTGATATTATTTGATTTTTTGATGTATTGAATTGAATTTACTTAAATTAGTATTGAATTATTATTAATGTTAATTATATAAAATTTTATATAAAACTAAAAAAACAAAAAAAAAAAATAATAGTATGTACCAAATATGTGGAAAATACCAGAGATAATTATGATACCAAAACCAAGTAAGCCCATAAATGAGGTCAAATCCTACAGACCAATATCACTACTACCAATAATATCAAAATTATTTGAAAAACTACTATTGATACGAATGAGACCGATCATAGAAAATAGTAATCTGATTCCAGCATATCGATTTGGTTTTAGAGCTAAGCACTCGATCAAATACATAAGATAACAGACATAATAGAAAAAGCTTTAGAAGAAAAGTAAGTATGCTGTACTATATTTCTAGGTATAGCTCTCGCTTTTGACAAAGTAATGACACCGAGGCTTAATATATAAACTAAATAATATGTTACCTAAACAATCGGTAGATATCTTATCATATCTAGAAAATAGACTCGTCAGAATAAAATAAGACAAAGAGTATTCTATTATCATATATATTAAAACCGGTGCGCTTCAAGGTAGAATTTTGGGTCCCATACTGTATTTGCTCTTCACCAATGATTCACAAAAATATAGATGCAGCTACATTCGCTCACAATAATGCGTTGATGGCAATAGGATCTAATATTGACGAGACTACAAATAAATTGCAAAGAGCAAGCGACAAGCCTCTGGACAAAGAAATGGAAAATTAAGCTCAATGAGCTAAAATCGATACATGTAAATTTAACAAATAAGAAATTAAAAAATCAACCATCGGTAAATATACCCCAAGAAAACAACGCTAAATACCTGGGAATGACATTAGATGTCAAACTTAGATGGAAAGAGTACTTCAAAAAAAAAAAAAGAAAGTTCAGTCATGGGACTGGCGGTAGTAATTGAAACAACATTTAAATGCAGATAATTGAGATTGAGGCCTGAGGGTCGATTAGATTATACAATTTTCATTATATTCTAAAAAGATACAATAGGCTTATGGCAACTGAAATAGGAAATAAAAATTTTTGATTGGAATTTATGTAAATATCGTGTAAAACTCGAATCGTTCGTTGTTTTATAATTTGTTGAACTGAGTTTTTTTTTATATAATACAATACACAAAATTAAAATGTAGGTAGCTATATACCAATAGTTTTTTTTTATATAACACCAAACACAAACTTTAAATGGTCAATAATATTTAGTTTGCTTTATCCTTAATTTTTTTTTTATATTTTAATAATTTGTAAATGAGCTAGGTCTCCTATTGACCTATTTATTTATTACCTATATATTTTATTTACTCAATTCTCACTTAACCGTATTAACTAATTTTTTTTTAACTTTAGATAAATATATATGAATAAAAATAACATATTATGTACCTATGTACATATGTCCATTAATTTTTATTAGTAATATTTTTTTTTATTTTAGATTTAGAATCTTATAAGTTTTATTATCCCGAAATTTTTATTAATAATCTATAATTATAATTGACAAGCATTTAAGGTCCTGCGCAGTAGACACCTTTTTATTTTATTTCGATTCTCCTATTCCTTAATGAACTTCTAATATATATAATATATAAGATTATATATAAAACAAAAATGCGCACACAGTTGAACATTTTGTACACATCCGATTTTATTATTCAGCAAATACATTATGCATAAGTGAGATCTTATGAAAATAATAAACAAAAGTAAACAAATCAGTTATTATATTTTATATTATGTACTTGCGAATGAATCTATGTACATATGCTAAAAAAAAAAACAGAGAAACAAATTCATCTCAAATAAAAAATATAAAAAAGCAAAAACAAAAAAAATCAGTTGAATTGTTCATATGACTACCAAATTTATTTTTATATAGTAGAGTTAGAGTACCTATCTATAATTATAATTGACAAGCATTTAAGGTTCTGCGCAGTAGACACCTTTTTATTATATTTCGATTCTTCTATTCCTTAATGAACTTCTAATATATATAATATATAAGATTATATATATAAAACAAAAATGCGCACACAGTTGAACATTTTGTACACATCCGATTTTATTATTCAGCAAATACATTATGCATAAGTGAGATCTTATGAAAATAATAAACAAAAGTAAACAAATCAGTTATTATATTTTATATTATGTACTTGCGAATGAATCTATGTACATATGCTAAAAAAAAACAAAGAAACAAATTCATCTCAAATAAAAAATATAAAAAAGCAAAAACAAAAAAAATCAGGGGTGGAATTCTGTATTGTGATAATCACGCTGCGACTGTCGCATATCTATAATTGGTATTCTATATGGTGATTGTCACAGTGATAGTCGCTTTTTTTGTGATTTTAGGGTGACTGCTAATTTGGTGTCACTCATGATAAAAATAAATAAAAGTTTGGTTGTTTTTTAAGATTTAAGTTTTTTATGTTTTGGTTTTTTAAGATTTATTATGATGTAAATATTAAAAAATGCGAGTTTCAGAATTAGAAGTCTCTCAAATTGCAAATAATTTAAAAATAATGGAACTGAATAAAAAATGCTGTGACTATGTGTTAATATTTTTTTTAATTAGTTTGAATTTTATTTTGTTTTCAATTACATATAATACACATTTATATTAATTAGTTATAAGTTTGCAACTAAATTTTACTCAAATGTGAATATAATTTTCTTTTTTCACTTTAATTTTTTTTTATTATCTACGTCAGCAATAAATTTTGTTTTTTTTTTTTAAATATACATTTTATTAAATTAGTTGTTTGAAATTTACTTTTAAGTTTTTTCTCTTTTAATATATAATTTCTTTTTTTTTTATAATTTCACTTTATTGATTAATAAGTGTAATGCGCTAATAAAATTTACAACTTATTTTTGTTTTCTATTGTTTTGACACTTTGACATTTAATAAATCACTTGTGCTGCCATTTCCGAATTGTATTTTTTAAGATGCTGCCGTTTTCTTAAATTATTCAAGTGATCGCAATACAGAATACCAAAAATTTTTAGTGTCATCTTTGACTGTCGCAAGGGTGACTATCGCTTATCACAATACAGAATGCCACTCCTTATATCAAGCTGCGATTCTAAAGTAGTACGCTTTGTAGTTTTAGTACGCTTAAATTGAAGGCAAATATTTCTAAAAAAAAATTTTTTTTTCCTTATTTTATTTTATATTAAACAAGCAAGGTCATGTGGGGAATATCTTATATTATAATACACAAGATGAACGAAGTGGTGCGTAAAAAAGCAAGAATAATTGAATAGTAAATTATTTACACCACAAAAATGTTAAAATTTTATCAAGTTTTTGGTGCTGAATACTTAAAACATAAATAATATAATTTGAATAATAACTGTATAAACTTAAAATTTTGCTGTTAAAAACTGAAAATTTTGAATTCAAAAACGGTAAGTCTGATACTCATTCAACATATACCGTTAATTAGGTGTATTAATTCTAAAAAAAAGCTATGAAGAAGATGTTGCACTAGTATCAATTTCTTCTGAGCTGTAGTTGATATTCTTTAGACATAATTTTTCTAATCCGATTTTCTTTAACCCTCTGTAGCCCAGGTAAATTTAAAGATAGACCCCTCTTCTAGAACAATTTTTTTCCTAAAATACTCCAAGGAATCACCCCTTAAAAACTTTTTGCTCTAAACCGGACCACCCTGTATATAATGAAATTAAAGTATAATACCTAATACTTTATGACGAAATTTACACTAATTTCAATATATAACTTAACACAATAAAATCTCATTACTCTCTAAGTAGTAGATCGATATATTTTAATTCGTTTATAGTCAAAAACGTTTATAGTCACAATTCTATTATAGTGAATTATTTTATTAAAACACTGATTTATACATAGTTTTTTTGTGTTCTCCTTGTCAAATATCCTTAAAGTCAAAACGAAAACCTTAAAATCAGACTGTACATTTACTTTTTCAACTCCCTGTGTATATCGAATACAGATATATAAATTATTGTTACTTTTGTAAAAAAAAACATTGTTTCAATGAATAATAAATATTCATTCATAACCTTTTTCTTTAATTAATCGGAAATTTTTTTTTTTTCTTTTTTTTTTTAAGTTATAAGAGTTTTCAAATGTATTCCTGTACAAAAAAATATGTACAATAAAAACCAAAAAAAAAAGTTTTAATTAACTTAATTTTTGTTATAGAATTTTTTTTTTAATAATTTAATTTTATGATACCAGAAGTAAGAAAAACTTTTTCTTCATATTTGTTTCCTGACAATTATTTTTCTTTAAGATCCCTAGAAGACTAAACAAACGTTGAGAAGTTTTATAAAATGAACAAGAGAATGAGAGTTGTAAATTAACGATAACTGAACTCTTGCTTGTCATTTTGCTTATAACTACTTAATACTGTTTCACTTGATTTGAGAATAATTTTGTATATAACTAGATAATTAACTTTTATTCAATTGAAAATCAAGAGATTTAATTAATTTTCCTAATCTGATTTTGATTTAATTTTTGGGAAAAAAACTAAATAATTATATTCAATTGTTGGTAAATCAGTTACAAGAAATTAATAAAGTTAATTAATTGCTTGAATAAATTTTTTGAAAGAGATCATTCAATTTCGAAGTATATACACAGGCTCTTAAGGATTAAAACTGATTTTGCTTTGGAATTAATTAAACTAATTTGTTTACAAAAATATACGAAACAGAAATAAACAAAAAGACTTCTTGGAAAAATCATAAAAAATGTTGAAAAAATTATCATAAAAATCATTTGAGGATTAAAAATACAAGTCATAAATTAAATTGTTATTAATTTTCTTGTTTAAACGCCTTGATCGATGATTTTGGAACATGGTATAAATATTTTTTCTACCAGAAGAGATCACTAGAGAATCCGTTCTGGTGTTTTGGTCGATTTTTCATAAACATTGCTGTAGCCTGTAGGTAATTTGTTCTAATTTTTAAAGTTATAATGAAAAGAAAAATACATTTTTTGTTGAATTCTGTTAACCCGTTTTGACCCTTGTAAAGAAATAAATGGGCGGGATGTGGTTCCTCAAATTTTTTGACGCCCAAAAGTTTTTTTTATCGCAACCGTTTAATAGGTTTTAATTCGAATTAGGGTTCTGGCGAGAATCAGGTCCTCTAAACTTTGTGTGTGTTATGTCATCGGGATACAGGGTATGCTAAAAATTTTAAGTCCCTAGCTCAAGAAGAAGTGGGTTTAAAATTCTTGAATTAATTCTGCACGTTGTGATGTGAATTCGTTATAACAAAAAAATTCCAACCAACCACATAAACATATAAATGTATATACATATAATAAATAGACATTGGCAGCATATTATGTGCTATTTTAATTTTCAAAATATTTTGTAATAATTAATTTGATTCTTGAAATTTTTTAAAAAATATAAGAATATATGTAGGTAGGTACATAGTTTGAAAAAAAAAACCAAATAAATCGCTACTGAGCTCGTGTTGTTTATTTTATTATTAATTTTATTCAAATCAAAATTTTAAGGGGAGAAAAATATTGTTTTTAGTATATACAGTAAGTTAATAGTAGTTAGTAAATAGAATTATTATTGAGGGTGACATTATTGAATTGTTATTATATATAATTGACAGAATTTTATTTGATTGGATTATGAAAGTAGGTGTATAGTGTAGCATTATGATGACATATTCACATTATACATTGTTATTGGTGCTTTGAGTCAATAACTAAAGTAGTGATGTGTGAGACATATTGCGTAATTAAGAGATAACGCAAAGTTACTCTAAGATTAAAAAATCTAACTTTTTCTTACATAATATAATAGTAGGTATAATACCCTCTTTCTCGAAATTACTTGAAGTTAGTTAGATTACTTATTTAACAATCTCAAGGTACTTATTCTCAATCAATTAAACTTCTTTATATAAATTTATTTTTCTTTTTGCTTCTTTTAAACATATGTCTGAGAAGGATTGAAACATTTTTGATTATTACACAAACTTTACTACAGTTGGTTAGCAGTGGCATTATACTAGTAAATACATATTTATACATGATTCAATGTCTCTATCGCTTTGACGGGCAAAAAAAATGTTCACTCAAATCGAGTGAAATTTCGCACAGTCCAATATTTTAGTCTAAGGAATCCTAAAAAAATAATAAACAAAATATGTGTAGGTCTTTTTTCTAGGAAAGCACTTAACACGTTTGTGTTGTTGACATTGTAACTGTATATTCACAGTTGTATTGTTTCTTGTTTTATTATAGAATCATTATTGGTTTTTACTTTTTTATTTTTTAAAATTAAAGTGTTAATTCATAACATTTTATAAAATATATTTTAAAAACATAAAATCACATTCTTTGACAAAATTCTCAATAATAATGTTTAAACAAGTTTTCAAATTTTCTAAAACTAATGTTTAGGAACTTTATGGTTAATGTTGTAATTAAATTTAAAAAAATCAATGGAATTATAATTTAATATGATAAATTTTAAAGCTGTATTTTTCTTTTTACGAATCTCATAGTTCCAACTTCTGCATTTTCTCGCATTTCTATTCATCGTTACCGCCAATGGTTGTAACGATTATACTTTACATCATCCGGAGCATCATGCGGTCTATATTTTGTACCATTAAGATCTTCATGTAACTCAAATACACCAGCTGAAGGAGATTTGACTTGGGTGGTGGTATTCGCAAGTACATTATACTGTTCTAGTTTAAATTTAAAAAAAAAATTTAATTTTGTTAGTCGGTATACCGAGATCTCTAGCATCTAATTTATACTCCATCCATGAATTATAAATCGCTAAATCCAAAAAGTGGAAAAATGTCTTTACTGGGCAAATGTCTTTCGTGTTCTCATATTAATACGATAGTATTCTAGTATCTGGTCTCCAATGTCGACTCCGCCATTGTTTCGCCAATGTCGACTTCGCAATTTTGTTGTAGTTTGTAATTACGGCTGGTATAGATACTGGCTCTCCACGCTTTAGAACTCTGGAACAACGATTTCCTTTTTCTACGGGGTTCATTCCACATTTTGTAGATATAACAGTAAAAAACATTTTGTGTCGCATCACTTTACTGCAACAGCTTTACTATCTTTTACTAGTTATTTCATATCACAACGTTTCATTTCTTTATCAACCGGAAAATTAACCCTTTTCCATAGAGTCTAGACGATTGTTCATTATAGTTCCAGTTGCTTTAAGGCTAAGGCATCCAGATTTTGCAAAAGAGGTACCGTCGTAAAAAATTAAAATTATATAACTTCCGGCCGGTAAATTTCTGACCAATCGTAAAACTATAGATGGCCCATGTCCTAAACCACAATGTTCCAACTCCTTGGAATATCTTATAATCAAATATAACCTCTTGAGACATAGGGTAAATTAGATTTTTTAATCCTACTGAACGAGGTTTGGATCTTATTACTTGCCTTCCTGGTCATCTACCAGAAAATGGATGAGCATATGATACCATTGCATAATTTGTTATATCAGTAGCTAGTTCATTACACCTTTTTCGTACCAGATCAATTATCGACTGAACACGCCACAATTTAGTAGTTGGGGCCGGTTTGGTGATATCTACCCAATGGATAATATTTCTCATTTTATAAGTTTTTTTTTAAGCTTATTGGTTTGCTAATTATTTCGTTCTTTGTATCGTATGGCTTGTACATCTATGCTTGTGGATTTCGCAAGCAAGTCCATCATAATTGGCACTCCGTAAAAATTTTTAATATCTTCAATCGATAACGGTATTTCTAAACCATGTGTGAGCAATTATACTGCTTGGTATACTTTACTGTTTTCTCATATTAATTTTGTGGAAAATATCTAGCTAAGTACATCATTGGTGTTTTTAGTTCTACCAAATTTTGGCAATCACACGCTATCGGAAGCTGATGATTTGGATAAATTAATTCTTTTCAAATTGCTTCTCTTTTCATATTGTCTTTGGTAGAAATAGCAGTATTCATTGTATTTTCTGTTTGTTTACACCGGAATTAGTTTGATAGCTACTCGTATGGCAAATAAGGACATTTTGAGACACTGGTGCTATAGTTGTAGGTGATGTTAATGTGCTTTGATGATGAGTACTCATTATGAGAGCGTTCGAAGTACTTGGTCAAATTTAGCAGTTGAAGAATCTTCACAGTACTACTGAAGTTAACCCGAAAAAATATAATTTTTTTTTGATTCTCGTAAGCGAAGTTCAAAAACATAAGATAACACAAACAATGTTTTAAACAACCAATACAAAAAATTATTTAACGATGATTTTACAAGCATTTTCAATTACATCGCACAATCGGTTAATTAGACTCTCAAAGGGCTATAACTTCAGACCCGGTTACTCAATTTATTTTCCGAAGATCAACCGAAAACTAATCTCGTTAGTTCTTTGTTTGCAAAATCTCTCAACGTTTTATTTTTTACATAATTTTTTTTGACGAAATTACAACAACACTAGTAAAACTAGATAAAGCTTTTTTAACAGAAAAAATTAAATAAAAATGGTGAAAATACAAAATTTTTTTTAGTCTACCCAACCCATGATTGCAACAAAGGAAGGATGTATTTAATTTTTTCTGTATAATAAGGTAAGTAGGTAAATAAATAGGTAAGCAAATAAGAAAGTAAGTAGGTAAATAATTTCTATTTCAAATTGGAGTTTAAATAAATCTTAGAAATTATAATAAAAAGTATGCCTCCTAAAACAAAAAAAAAAAAATATTTAAATATTTTTATAAAATTTAAAATGTGAATGCGACAGGGGGGGCGTCGGTAGGACTGCAAAATTAAATAACTACGGCAATCTAGTGATACGAATCTATAATAATAATAAAATATTTTTGTTCATAGGGTGAAATAATAATAAAAAAATAATAAAAATAAAAATTTTATAAGCATTAAACATTAATAAATAAAATAAACAATAATAACAAACAAATTTTAAGAAAAGTGATAAAAGAACTTTAATTTTCGATAATAATAGAACCATGACTCAACAAAAAAGTTGTTGTACATCTGAAGTTGTACAACAACTCCGCACTCAAGTAATGGCTCAAATTACGCTGGGTGTCGCAGTAGGTAGAGCGCCTGTCTTTAAACCGAAAGGTCTCAGGTTCGATTCCCGATGAAGCAAATAAAAAAATGCCTTATTAGTTTTTCGACCTGGTCTAGTACCCTTTGTCATTGGGTTACAGTAAATGATAAAAAATAATTGAGAGTATCAGGTAAATTTGATGATTTTCTTCCATGAGGAAGATATTGACATCAGCTTGATTCAAGAACCTTGGGCTAAGGACTCGGCCGTGCTGTGTCTAAACGACAGCCAATATCATCTCTTCATATATAAAACGACAGTGGTAAGCCAAAATCATGTATTTTAATTAAGAAAAACACATATCCTTTTATCTGTTCTAGGCTCCTCTGATTTGGCAGTATACAAGCTAAAGCTTGCAAATGAAAAATCAGTATTTGTGTCATCGGCATATAGGCCTCACGATGAACCTGCACCACCCAATGAGGTGGTACAGCTTATATCGATGGTCGACAACAATAAGGCCGACCTGGTGAAAGGCTGCGATGCAAATGCAAGACATTCTTTGGAGAAGTTCGGAAAATAACGAATGAGGTGAGTGTCGTTTTGATTTTTTTCTAAATACTAATCTTTATGTAGGTAATGTCAGTGTCAGTAACAAACCAACCTTTATTTTTCCAAGCTCGGAAAACTTTAATGGATGGGAAGAAGTTCTCGATTACCTTAGTAACAAACAATAACACCCTCAGAGTTAATCCGATCTCAACTCTTTTTCTGATCATAGATGGATTACCTATAATATAAATCTGGAATCCGAAATCCAAAAACCATTAAAGATCCTAAAAGAATCGACTGGGATAAATTTGTTCAAGTATTCCAATCAAAACTACGCCAAATACCTGACTTGGAAGTACCGTCAACCTTAGAAATTGATTATAAAGTTAAAACCTTTGAGAAAACAATGAATTTTGCTTTCAAAGTCTCGTGTCCAATCAGATAGAGTAAGAAAACATTCTCTACTTGGTGGAATGAAGACTTGTCAAATCTTACCGATCAACCGATACGGCTCTTCACGAGGTAGTGCGTACGATAGAAAAAACCATTCACTACCAACAATATACTCTAGCCGCGTTCATAGATATTGAAGGAGCTTCCAATAATGTTCGAACTGAAACCACTAAAAATCTAGATTCGTGGGAGAATGTTCGGAAGCCCTAAACCTCATAGGGCTCCGAAACAAGGTACAACTGATCTGGATACCGGGTCATAGTGGCTTGACTGGAAATGAGAAGGCTGACGAACTAGCCAGATCATCGGCGGGAAACATTTATTAAATTTAAAAAAAATAACTTTATAGTGAAAAATGTAAAAGTTATAATTTATCCGCCATTACGACTACAATACGACGTTTTATTCTATCAGTTGTCACAAAGTTATTTTATATCTACTTCACAACTTTTTTTACATTTTATAACTATGACGCAACTATTAAAACTTAAGGGTGTCCAAAATAACGTTATACCGACGACTTGCTTATAACGTCGTAATAACTTATATTTTATAACCATTATCCGACTCCTCTACTCAACCGGCAAATATATTTTTAAAATAATAGAAAATCAGAACTAAATTTTCGTTGTGGTGGAGCACACAAAGTGAAACAAATTGAATAGCCCCAAATTAAAAGAGATATCTGTCAAGAAATTTTTCATTCGATTTAAGGGACCAGTTTACAACTCTGTATTTCCGTTTTTATATAATGACTCTTGATTACTTTTTGGTTATTTCTTGGTCATTTTTAGGATATTTATAACTTCACCATTTTATATATGGCGAAAATTATTATTGCAAAATATATTTTGTATGAGAAAATAAAAAAAAAATTTTAGCCTTTAATTCCTAATTTAATACTAATGCGAGTAAATTGCTTTTATTATTTTAATAAGTGGATTGTTTTGAAAAAATTTTATATGGATCTGAGCAAATAATAAATAATAATAAGAAAAAATATATTTTTTATAATCTTAAAAATTTTTAAATTTAAACAAATTTTAAGGCCCATAAATTTTTAGTTCAATAAAATGTTTATTTTTTCGAAAAATCTTTGTTCGTTTGCAAAAAGATGTCATATACTGCACAATTTTCGTGAAAATATTTCCAATAATTATAATTTACAATAATAAATTCATATTTATAAAATTATAATACATTAGCATATTTATAATTTAATTATAGTGAGAGAAAAAAGGACAACATTATTGTTAAAATATTTTAGAAATAAAAGTTTTTTTCTCATTAAAAAATAAATACATACACTGTATATAATAATCTATCTATCTCTTTTATTCTAATTTTGTCGTTTCATAGTCGGTTGAGTAGTCGGATAATAGTCATTTTCACTACGGTACGACTCAATAATTATTCCCCAATAACGTAATAATGACGTTGTCTCAAAGTTATTTCAACGTCATGTAGCCGACCAGTAGTTATTTAGCCAACTATAGTTCGACGTTGTTACAACCTATTTGTGTTATTTGGGAACCAACAGTTGGTATATCTATTGGTAATATTAAACTATCAATAGAAAACACCCTGAAAAGGGAAGCAAATATTCTTTGGGAGCGTATGGAAGGCCACAGGGTCTCCAAAATATATGCACCAAGAATAAACACCAAAATAACAAACTTCCTGCTAACTCTCAATAGAGGAGACTGCAGGAAGATAGTGGGCATACTTACTGGTCATAACCACATGAATAAACACATGTGTAGACTAGCACTAACTGACGACCCAACCTGTAGACACTTGCTGGCAGAGAAAGAAACTTCCACACACGTTGTAGGAGAGTGCTTAGCTCTTTCAAGGCTGAGACTCAGGCTGCTGGAAACGCACTACATAACCTCAGAAAACTTCTGCAGGATAAATCCCCCAAACCTATTGGCCTTTATCAAAAGGGTCGACTAAGTTGAGGGTGGAGGACGGCATAAAGGGCTAAAAAGCCTACATGCCGGCTCTGACATATTAGGGCCACCTTCGTAGGGGGAAAAAAAAGCCTTGGAAAATACGGGATCAAAGTGATTGCGTGCGCAGATGACGTAGTTGTTCTGGTATCGGAGATTTATCTCTCCGTGATTAGTGAAATTATGGAACGTGCTCTTGGAAGGATTAATACATGGGCTACAAGCTGTGGTCTAAGTGTGCATTCTGCCAGAACGGAGATGATGCTCTTTACCACAAAAACTAAACTAACCTTTGATTTCCCGAAGCTAAACGGTCCAACACTCACACTCACCAATAGTGCCAAATATTTAGGAATCATACTTGATACTAAGCTTAGCTGGAAACTAAACATAGAAAATAAAAACAAGAAAGTGAGTATAGCTTCCCACACATGCAGTAAAACCATTGGTAAGAGGTAGGGACAAACCGAAGATGTTACTATATGGATGTACACAACTGTGGTACGTCCTATTCTTAGATACGGATCGTTAAACTGGTGGCCAGCGATAAGTAAGACATACAATATTACCGAACTTGGGAGAATACAAAGAGCGGCGGGAATTGGAATCACAGGTGCTTTGCGTTCGTGCACTACTGACGCTCTAAATGTGATCCTAAATCTCCTTCCTCCCGATTTTTACATAAAATACGTTGCATCCTGCAGTCAAACAAAGGGAAACTGGGTTCTGGTACTCCAGATCATATTGCCACGGTAATATCATAGGTCAGTTTCCAAATGAACTGCTGCCATACGCAACCGATTATATCACCCGTAAACTGAACTTCAACAAAAAGCCTAAAATAGGTTTTCCTGCCAGGGTCGATTGGAAGCCTGGTTTAAAGAAAAGGGAAAATGATATAGGAATTTTAACTGATGGATCGAAAATGAACTGCGGAGTAGGTGCAGGAATTTTCTCAGAAGATCTAGAAATATCACAATCTTATGGTCTCCCTAAATACGTCTTTCAAGCAGAGCTGATTGCAATTAGGGAAGCGCTTAAAATCCTTAACACTGGGTGGCGTAATAGGTAGAGCGCCTGCCTTTCAACCGGAAGGTACCAGGTTCGATTCCCGATGAAACAAAACAAAAAAAAAATGCTCTATGGATTTTTCGACCTGGTCCAGTACCCTTTGTCATTAGGATATAATAAATGGCAAATAGTTTTCCACATTTAATGAGTTGATAAGCCAGTAATTTGTTAAATAAATACTCGAAATATTGTAGATTGTAGTGTAAAATTGCAGCACCGTACTTAATTAAGCACGAAAAGGTGATTCTACCTAAGTTATTGTGGAGTGTAAAAAAAAAAAAAAAAAAAAAAAAAAACACACATTCATACGACCAAAACAAAAGTCACCATCTTCGCGGATAGCTATCAAAGCTTTGGTGGCGGACACTATCTGTTCTAAGCTGGTGGAACAATGCCGAAACGAAATGGGAAACTTAGATAACCGATTCTCAATCTCTCTACTATGGGTTCCTGGTCACAGTAACATAGATGGAAATGAGAGAGCCGATGAACTGGCAAGGTAAGGTTGCAATTTCGACAGGCTCTTGAGGAAGACATTCACTATCCAATTAGAATCATTAAAGAGCGCATCCGTTCATACTTTCGGGCCAGAGCGAATGAAAGGTGGCATAGACTAAATTCCTGTGCGACCTCGAGGACAACATGGCCCCCGTATAATATCAATAAAACCAAAAAACTCTTAACCATGTCCCGTACTGATAAAGCAAGAGTAGTAGCCAATAGGAAGCCACACTGCCGAGCTGGGTATTCCTTTCAATCCCCACTGTCGCGGTTGCAAGGATGAGAATGAGGCATTAGCTAGAGTCAGACTCCGGACTTTAGGTAAAGCTTTCCCCATCAATATAGGTTTCGCGAAAAGCAAAATAAGCGATCTGATTAACCTTCTCAATCTCACAAGGTGGCTCTAGTACTGAGTCCCTGGGGAGAGTGAAGATGAGAGAACGACCACCTATAACAACCGACAACAGGAAATAGGTCACTCGAGTCGTGGTATCAAAAAGATACAATTAAGTGCTAATTGGTTGTCCAAAAGTAGCTGCAATGGCCACTTCTACCTACCTTTCTACCTATCTGGTAGCAAATTAAAAATAAAATGAAACTATTCTATTTAAAAACAAATACAAAAAATACTATATTCGTTTTTCGACGTGGTCTAGCACCCTTTGTTATTTGGATATAATAAATGACAAAAAATAATTGAGAGTATAATCTAGCAACAAATTAAAAACAAAATGCAACTATCCTATTTAAGAAGGCTTAGTTCTGACAATAGCAGTAGTTTTCCAAATTTAATGAGTAGATAAGCCAGTAATTTGTTAAATAAATAGGTACTCGAAATATTGTAGATAATGTAGTGTAAAATTGCAGTACCGTACTTAACTAACCATGAAAAGATAATTCTACCTAATTTACTGTAAAGAGTGTAAAAAAAGCAGACTATTAACTGCAACTCTACAATAATACCAGCAAATCAGCAGTCAAAAACAATAAAACAAAATGGTTTTAAAATATATTAGAAATAAAATATATTAAAATATATTGTCTACCTTTAAAGACACTAGTGACGTAAGCATCAATTCATTTGTTAACAGTCTCGAATACTATCTAAACCACATCAACTATCAAAATGTCAATCAGTTTTACTCTCAAAATCGAAAAAATTATTCGTAAAAACATTCGAACCAATGGAAGTTTAAAATATCCAAGAACAAAATAAAAAAAAGTGAAAGTGAATGTAATAATTTAACTTTTAGAAAATAAAATTTAAATTAGCCTCGGATGAGCTACCCATTATTAATATAACTACCGAAAAAAAAGAAACTTTTAACATTAATTGATACAGGGTCCAATTTTAGCATTATAGACAACAGAATAGAAGGTTTTGAAAAAAAAAGAAATAAAATAAATTTTTCAACAATCAATGGCAAGGACCAAATTCGTTTCATACAGGAATACGTGTAGAATTCAAAGCACCACCGTAAATACAAAATTATAATAGTCTCGGACAAAATTTAAAACTTGTCAACACGCCGTATCAATTTAACGAAATATGCACATAAGAAATAGTAGATCCCAATATGAATTTATTAAAAATAGACCATCTCAATTCGGAAGAATTTACAGAAGTAAAAAAGTTAGTAAAAAGATTCAGCAATTTATTTTTCAAAGAATGATATAAATTATTGGAGAGTCCAATTAAACAATTGAACAGTTAGCCCTTTTTTTTTAGTTAACTTTTATTTTATTCTCTTGTTTCATTCTGTTTACAATTAGGAAAAAAGTTTTATAAAACTAATATTATTTCTTAATTTACTTAGAACTAAAGCCTTAACAATTATTTAATTTGTTTATTTTTTTTACAGGATTATTTATACACCATCAATATTTTGTTATTTTTTATAACAAAAATTTTATTATGATTTTTTTATTATTCTGGAAAATTTCGATAAAAACCAGAAATTTTTTAGACATTTTCTTTATTTTATCTTATTTTTCTAAAACTTAAAACTAAACTAGAACTACACTTAATCTAACCCTAACTAACTAACCCTAATCTAACTCTAACTTATTCTACTGATATATTTAACCATTATATTCGTTTTCATAAACTATTTAACTACCAATAGTTTGTTGATAATTGTTTATCCTTTTCAGGAATAAACATGTCATATTTTAGTAGATTAGTCTCAATATTCTGTGGGTTATATTATATACACTTGCATGTAGCCCTTCTATTATATAATAGAGGGACATACTCGTGGTTTTGAATATACCTTTTATAGTCAAGCAAGCGCGATTCCGCTAAGTGTTCATTTCGTTCATGAACGACTAGAAAAATCTCTAAAAAAATGTAAAAAAATCTAATAAAAAAATTATGATATTTTTTATTTTTCCATAAACAATAATAGATGCAAAGAATGAATATATGTACATTTAATATATTTTTCTATATTTTTACAACTTCATTTATTTATTTTCTTACTGTTATGATACTAATTTACAGATTATTATTATTAATAGAAATAGCCATAATACTGTTATGTAAAATTAAATGCAAAATCAACTGCGTTCACTTTCGATTTTCACGAAATCCTCCTATGATTTGAAAAAAAAAATTAATACATACATCGATATTCTATTTTGTATCCTTCCTTTTATGTAAGACAACAACCCAAATACAACATGCAAAATAATAAGCTACGCGTTCATCTTCTATGTGCACGAAATCTTCCTCTGCATTGTAAAGAATGAAAATAAAGAAATGTATACATGCATACATAACATATTCTATACTGTCTGTATACTTTTATATAAAACCACATGCAAAATAAATAGTCGCGTTCACCTTAAATTTAAACGAAATCTCCCTTATGATTGAAAAAATAAAACAAAAAATCCAACAACAATTTAACCAGCCATTTCGTTCAAATTTGATATGAACGATAGCCTTTGCTATGAGAATGAGAATATATGAGAAAATGAGAATAAGGAGAAGGAATATGTACAAGAAAAAAAAATCTTACAATTTTATTTCCACATACGCTTATACTAATGTTATTTTTTTGTTGCTGTTGAAGAAAAAAAAGTAGGTATAGCAAAATATTATTTTATTTGGTGGACACACACAATTATACATATGTTAATTATTTTGTAGGTACATTAAAAGGAGAACTTATACTAAGTTTTAATTTTTTTTATTTCTTACTCTGTTATGTATGTACAACAGAAACAATTTATTAAAAATAAATTTTGTTGGAAATAAAAATTGTTGGTTTGTTAAATTCCAAAAAGTTTAAGGAATATTCAAAAACTTTCTCAAAAAATTTGTTGAATGGGTTAAAAAATTCTTATTTTGAATATTTTGATATTCTTGGTCTTAAAAATGAATTGACTATTTTTATAAGCAAAGTCATTTTTACGGCAAATATATACAGAAAATTTACAGCAAAATTTTATTAGATGATGTAGTTTCTGTTTTTTCGGAAACTGCCAAATTACGTGAGCTGATTTTAGCAATAACTTTTTCAACATCGTCAGTAGAAAGATCATTCTCCACTTTAGAGAATTGAAGCCTACTCTCGCAATACAATGGAGCAGAATAGATTGTCAGAATAGAACTGGCAATTTTTCGGATAGAAAAAGAATTTATAAGTCAGCTTCAGTCAGAAGAATCTTTTTATGAAAGTATTTTAGAATTTTTTTTCACTTTTAGACCTTACTAATAAATAAAAAATTTAATAATATTACACATTGTTATTTAATGTGTCAAAAGTAAAATTAATTTTGATGAAGATATACACCTAAGTATTTGACAATTTTTTAAAGAATTCCTAGCAATCATGTGGTCAGTAAATTACTTCAGACCATACCTTTACGAAAACATGTTTACAATACTAACCGACTACCAACCAATTAAATATATACAAGTCAAATATCAAGGGAAAGACCTGTTATCAAGGCACCAGAGATTGCTATTAAAATTAGAGGAATATCAATTTAAAATTGAATATATGAAAAGAAAAGAAAATCACGTCGCAGATTTTCTAAGTAGAATAGAAAACACGGCTATTATGTGGGAGAGGATGATAAAAGTTCTATACAATCTCTCGGAAACTTTAATATAGGAAATAATAACACAATTGCAACAGTTCATTCTGCAGAAGAAGAATTGTTAGACCATATTCCTATAAAGGAAGAAATTCTTAATAAATACAGAACCCAAATAATTCTCACAAGTAATAAAACTGTAGAATTAAAGACAAGTTTTGGGAGAAGAATCATATTTATAGTCGAATTTTTTTCTTTTTTCTTTTACCGTCTATGAATTTATTGAATTTTTCTTTGTATTTGAAAACTACAATAAGTTTTAAAAGATAACAAAAATAGAATACTTAAGGGATGCATTGAAATAAAGGTTGGTGTACTTCAGCTAAAGTCTTCTTTTTTAGTCTGCTGATAGTTGAGATGTTCAGTAGGTTTCTTGCCAATGAATTTGGATGACACAACAGTCTGGTCGCATAGTTGTTTGTGACCTTTTCGAGTTCTGCTTTTACTGTTGGTATGTTTAGGTCTTTGTGCAAGTTTCTATTTTTCAACCAAGGGGCATTTGTTATAACTCTTAGAATTTTTGATTGAATTCTTTGTATTATCTCCATATTTGAGTTTGAAGTACTTCTCCATAATTGGCACCCATATGACCAGATGGGTTTTAGCAAGGAAACTTTTGTAATGAATATCACAGCAATACCGGGAATTTCTTTCAACATTTTGCCATAAATGTTGTCATATCCTGGTGCTTTATGTATGTTAATTTGATTTATTTAGAGTTAATACTCTATATTGTAGAGTTAAAAACTATTTTTTTTTATTTTTAGCGGCCTTACTGTTTGTAATCGATTTCTGATAGGACGTAACATATCGTTACTTCGAGTATTGTGTGGTTTAAATACATTCTCTAAATACTCGGCAAATGCCTCTGCCTTTTCTCGATTATTTCTTAGCCGAATATGATTTTAATAGATTAGAAGAATTATTTAAAAAATAACTTAATAAAGGACAAGTAAAAATTTTTCGGAATTACCAAACACAAGCTATAATCTTGTGCAACAAAAACTGATAGATGTACTCAAACGATAATGGAATAAAATTTATAAAATGCTCATTTAAAGCACAAGAAATAGAAGCAGAAGTTGCAGCGGTTAAACAAATATCTCTATATCATACCCAGAGAGAGTTTTCACTCAGGTGTACACTGTACAGTAAACCTATAACCAAATCAAATGTAAAATCTATTATCCTAAGTTACAGGAGTTAATTCAAATCGTAATTAATCAATTCGAAATTTGTAGAACGGTGAAATATGGCAGAAAACTCATAAAACCCAAATTCGAAATTAGCGAATAGTTCATATTGACACTTCCGTCATGATGAGACATACTTTCTTAACAGTAATTGATAAATTCTCGAAATTCGGTTCGGCATACTGTGTGAACGATACAAATCATATTAGTATCATACAAAAGTTAGAACAGCATTTCTCTCAAATTGGAAAACTAGAGAAAATTGTAGGTGATAATATAATTAATTTGGAGTCTTTTATTAGTTTATCTTTGTATTGGTCCCTAGATCTAGGTAGAGATGATCTAGGTTCTCTCTTTGTTAAGTTAATAATGGTGGTCTTAATTGGTCATGAAATGTCAGTTTAGTTTTTGAGCATATAGCCAAGTTAAAGCTGTAATTTTCCTCAATAGAACTTTTTGAGCTTGAGGCCCTGACAAAAATCCAAATTGCATTTAAGCATAAATTATTTTAAAACATTAAATCTTTAAATTGTGTATTGCCTTAATTTGCATTACACATTATGTCCAAGTTAAACAAATGGCGCATATTGCAATTATTTTAAAATAAAAAATTTTAATAGTATTAAGATAAAGTAGTATAATAGAAGTCCAGCGTAGAACAAATTTTTCTGGCAATTTTTTTCAATAGTCTGCCTCGCCACTCTCTTGCTTTTTATTTATTATCTCGATACTTTTATTATAATTTAGTAAACAAAATTTCTTACTGTAAACTGTTATTTTATTATAAAAGCAAAAACAAAAAATAATATTTTTTATTAGAAATCAAATAACAATGAGAATATCCTTTTAATTTTTAATTTTTTGTTATTATTGTGTTTGTGTAATTTGAAATTTTTTTTAATTAATATCTACCAAAATTTCAAATTTGGTTATCATTTTTATCGAGTAGCCTAAGCCTTTTAAGAAAACAAATATTTTATTTTCTCAATCCATGTAATGTTATAATATAATTTTATAAATGTTAGAATTGTATTATAAAAGCAAAAACAAAAAAAAATATTTTTTATTAGAAATCAAATAATAATGAGAATATCCTTTTAATTTTTCATTTTTGGTTATTATTGTGTTTGTGTAATTTGAAATTTTTTTCAGTTAATATCTACCAAAATTTCAAATATGGTTATCATTTTTATCGAGTAGTCTTTTAAAAAAACAAATATTTTATTTTTCTCAATCCATGTAATGTTATAAAATAATTTTATAAATGTTGAATTGTGCGTGTACATATATATTGTACACATATGTATATTTATATAATAATAAATTATAATATAATTTTATAATGTTTGAAAATCAAAAATATATTTGTTTTACTTATTTAAATAATTGTAAAAATATAAAATCTAAAAAAAATCAAATAATAGTGCACATTCATTCACGTGATGATTTCTAATATATGGATATATGTACATACATATATGTATATGTATATAAATTTACAAATAGAATCACATTTTGTTTATAAAATTTTTTTTTGAAAAATGTTCAATGTTTTCTATATGTATGCATATGTACATATAAATTGAAATTATAACAGAGTTTAAAAATATTTTTAAAACTAATTATTAATTTTGATAAACTCATAAATAAAATATTTTAACGGTAAATTACGGTAACGCTTATTTGAATATTTTTTAGAAATGCACAGTTTTACAGTAATTGATGGTTGGAACGAAGAAATATGGACAATTTTTCATAGTTGTTTTAGTTTTGAAGAATTTAAAGATTTAATTAAATTAAATTAACCAGCATATTACTCACTATGTTAAAAAAGTTAAAATCAGAATTATTTGTTGCGTTCATAGCTGCATTTACATATTTACCTACTATTTCGGTTTTTTTCAAATTCAGAATTTTCTACGTTTGTCATTATTTTCATAACGAGAATCTAACAGTAATGTCCCAATGCTTGTCATGATTTGCTACACCATTTGAAAATATATTGTTGTTTAATAAAAAATGCATGCTCGTAATATTTGCAAAAATATTTTCAACTTGTTGTGCAGATGGATTTCTTAGAACTTTTAATTTTATAAGATAATCTAACATTTCCTCTACGAAGAAATATGGACAATTTTTCATAGTTGTTTTAGTTTTGAAGAATTTAAAGATTTAATTAAATTAAATTAACCAGCAGTTGGGATTACCTTATTACTCACGATATGAAAAAAGTTAAAATCAGAATTATTTGTTGCGTTCATAGCTGCATTTACATATTTACCTACTATATGACTAAATAATGTTGAAGAGCTAAAATAGGTGGGAAATTGACATTTTTTGAAAAGTGCTGGGATTGATATGAATTATGAATATTTTTAATTTTCGCCAATATTTTTGTTAATACATACATACTTTTAATTAATCAAGTAACTTGTTATACTCAAAAAAATTTTTGAATCTTTCTTTGAGTTGTACTTTGTGACGTGCGATAACTGCGAATAAGTTCTTAAGTTCTTAAAAAATTACCCTGTCTAGATTTTTCTTTAAATTTAACAAAAACTCATACAAATCAATAAAACTTTTGAAAGTTTGCTCAAAATAAAAAAATTTCCACCAACAAAATTCATCTTTAGTGCCCTCAGATCAATATTAAAAAACAATAAAAATGAAGGAAAAAAAATTTGCGCCCACGAAACTCTATAATATATTTAGTGTTTTGTTTATATTATCCAATCCTTAGTTTAAAATTTTTTATTAAAATTTGAGAGAGAAATAAAAATTTAGATGAGCAAATATCATGTTTTTTTTTAAATAACGACTTGATTATGAATTGAGCATGTACTATTTTAATATACTTTTTTTCAAACAAATTCTACATTTTTCCAAACAAATTAAGCATTTCGTCAAACAAATTAGACAATTTCCTTTGCAAATTAGACACTTTTTTTTATCTTTTTGAAAAAAATTTTCAGAGAACTAAATTTTGCAATCCAAAAAAATCATTTATTTTTACTAAAACAAATCTCTGTTAAAATTTAATTTATTAAATGTAAAATGTATCATTTTACAAAAATAAAAAAACTTATAAAAAAAAACTGTTTAAATTTGTTTGAGAAAATGTTTAATTTGTTTAAAAAAAGATTAATTTGATAAAAAAAAAATTTTAATTTGTTTGAAAAAATGTTGAATTTGGTTAAAAAAATTTTTTTAATTTGAAAGAGAAATTGATTAATTTGTTTGACGAAATGTTCAATTTGTTTGGAAAAACGCTGAATTTGACTGAAAAAAGGTATAGATATACATACATATGTACAGCATTATATATTGTTATTGATTTCTAATTTTCTAATAAAAAATATTCTATAATAAAACAACAGTTTACAATAATTAATTTTTTAAATATTTTTGTTATCTGTTATAATTTATAACAATGTATGTATATTCATGCATGCATATAGAAAACATTAAATACTTTTCAAAAAAAAATTTTAAAAACAAAATTTGATTCTATTTGTAAATTTATACATACATTGCCATATGTAATATGTATGTAGTTATGTACATATCCATATATTAGAAATCATCATGTTAATGAATGTGCGTGCACTATTATTTGAATTTTTTTAAATTTTATATTTTTACAATTATTAAATTCAAATAAGTAAAAAAAATATATTTTTGATTTTCAAACTTTATAAAATTATTTATTATTATAAATATACATATGTACATATGTAAACGCACAATTCAACATTTATAAAATTATTTTATAACATTACATGGATTGAAAAAAATAAAATATAAGTTTTTTTAAAAGACTACTCGATAAAAATGATAACCATATTTGAAATTTTGGTAGATTTAACCATTGATTAATAATACTATAAAGATAGACATTTTCACACAACAGAAAATGTTCAGCTCACTTTTTCCAAGTTCTCTTCATTATATATATTTTCCGGGATATATTCAATGTGTTGGTGCATTTTCTATATATTCAATTTGAATTTTTAAATTTTTGAACGTTTTATACGACTTTATTCTCTAAATAATTTGTATGTGTTCAGTTTCTCTATACTGTTCTTGAATATTATTGTTTTTAACTTTTTGTTATTTGAATTTGTATAGGTAATTTGAATTTTTTTTGAATTGATAGGTACAAAAATTTCAAATTGGATAGCATTTTTATCGAGTAGTCTTTTAAGAATATTTTTTTTTTATTTTTCTCTCAATATACATTGTAATAAAAGGATTTTTATAATTGTTGATATTGTGCATGTATATTATTTGTAATAATAAATTATAAAATTATAATATAATTTTATAATGTTTAGAAAACAAAAATATTTTTTTTTTTTTAATTGAATAATTTTCAAAAATAAAACAATTTCAAAACATTCAAGCAATAGTGAATATTCATTTACGTTATGATTTCTAATATATATTCATACATACATATATGTACATATATGTATAAATTTACAAATAGAATCAAATTTTTATTTTTAAAAGGCTTTCTTTTTGGTTTTTTCAATATGTGGATATGTATGTACGCATGGGTTTTAAAATTATAACAGAATTTAAAAATATTTGAAAAACTCATCATTAATTTTTGTAAAATTTATAAAAAATCTTAACGGTAGAGTAAATTGAAAAGTATATTTAATATGTTTTTTTGTTGCAGTAAGCATACAATTTATTTATAAGATAATTAAAGCTTGCAACGCACAGTTTTACAATGGTATTTTTCAAATTCAGAATTTTCTACTTTGTCATTATTTCCATAACAAGAGCACTAAATATCAATATCCAATATTCAAAAGGTTTTTAATGATTTACTCCAGCTTTCAAAATATATTGTTGTTGTAAATAAAATTCATCAAATTCGTAATATATTTGTAAAAATTTTTGCAACTTATTGTGCAGGTGGATTTGTTTAGAACTTTTAATTTTTTAAGATAAACTAACATTTTCTCTACGAACAAATATGGAAAATTTTCAATAGTTGTTTGTGCGTATTTTTAGTATAAATATTTGAAGAATTTAAAGAAAGACCAGCAGTTTACATATTACTCACTTTTATATGGAAAAATTTTACTTTATTACTCATTATTATATGGAAAAATTAAAATTATAATTATTTTGTTTTCGTAGCTGTATATTTGCTTATATGTAATTAATTGAAAAGCTAAAACAGCAATATTAGCTTTTAACAATTTTACCTAAAGTTCGTAGCACCCATATTAATTCTAACACATTTGAAAAAATGTCAGTAAAATCAGCTTTTCTATTATGTAGTCATAGTACATATGCAGCCATAGAAGCAATAAATAACACTGATCGAAATTTTTTTAATTTATTGTGTAATAAAACCAATCTGACTTTTGATTTTGTTTTAAGAGTTAACTAGTTAATTGATTACTCAAATTCTTCAAATTTTAACACAAAAAATTAAAAATTTTGAATTCACAACCGTTAAAAATTCTCCGTTTTTATTTTTAGAGGAATTGCTAGAATATCTTAAAAAATCAAAAATTAAAAGTACCAAAAAAAAGCCCAAACAATAACTGCTGTATTATCTTTATCGAAAGATCAAATTGATAGAATATTAATTTCTTAATGACGCGCAGACTGAATCAAGATCCGTTAGAAAATATGTTTTCTCATATAAGATCTGCTGGTGATTATTGCAGAAATCCATCTGCACAACAAATTGGGAATATTTTTGCTAAGACGAGGCGAATATTTATAACGAAAATACATCCTCAAATTGTGAAACAGATCACAACAATTATTTGGACATTGATGCCAATGATTTGGCTCATGAAGATTTTATTATTGAAAATTGTCTTGAAGAAATGAGAAGGAAAATGTTTTAGCTTCAACTTCAAATACAGTTAAATCATATATAGTAAATCAGTTAGTAATTTTGAAGAGTTAGAAATTAGATATTTTGCTGGATTTTGCACATAAAATGTGTCAAATTTCAATACATGTGCATTATACTATTTTTAAAAAATGAATACAAAATTTTAAAACGAAATTTAAATAGCTATTCATAATGAAATATTAGAGATGAAATAATTTAACGTAGGTATATAAGTACGTATGTACCTAAAAACCGATTTGAATTGAATTTAACATTTAGAATTGTATTTAAAACATTTTTAACAAAAATTTGATTCCATTTGTAATGTATATATATATATATATATATATATTTGTAATGTATATATGTACATGTATGTATGAATATATATTAGAAATCATAACGTAAATGAATGTTCACTATTATTTGAATGTTTTGAAATTGTTTTATTTTTGAAAATTATTCAATTAAAAAAAGAAAAATATTTTTGTTTTCTAAACATTATAAAATTATATTATAATTTTATAATTTATTATTACAAATAATATATGTACATGCACAATATCAACAATTATAAAAATCCTTTTATTACAATGTATATTGAGAGAAAAATAAAAAAAAAATATTCTTAAAAGACTACTCGATAAAAATGCTATCCAATTTGAAATTTTTGTACCTATCAATTCAAAAAAAATTCACATTACCTATACAAATTCAAATAACAAAAAGTTAAAAACAATAATATTCAAGAACAGTATAGAGAAACTGAACACATACCAATTATTTACATTGAATATATCCCGGAAAATATATATAACTAGCGGAGTTACCCGGCGTTGCCCGAGAAAATTTAAGGTTCCTAGAATTTTTTCTTCGTTTTTAGTTTGAAAAGGGAAGTATTATGTGATGTTTGTCTGTTAGTAAACTATCTGTTAAATGTTTTTATATGTAATTGTTTTTTTTTTTTGGGGAAAGTTTGAAAACCAATACAAAGAATAATACGCCCGTGCTTTGTAATAGTGTGGAATCCACCCCCACTAAAACCACTGACGTTTTTAAAAATTTAATAAAAAGCTAATTCATGAAAATTTTAAAAATTATTGTAGGTATCTACTTAAATGAAATACAAAAAAAAATCAAAAGTGAACGAAAATGATTTTCAGTTTTGTACAAAAATAGTACTTACAAATTAAAATAAAATGCAAACATAAGTCTTAGGCGTTGTTTATAAATTTCAATTAGAATTCTGGGATTTTAATTAGAAGTATTTTTTGAAAACTATAATTATGGTCCGTTTTTTATGTTAGCATAAATCTTTTTTTAGGTACTAATAATAAACATTTTCTTTTTTATAATATTCAAACACTAAGTACTTATTTCTATATGTTAGAATAAAACTAATGCTACATAAACTTATGCTAGATGCTAGTAGTTTACATTTTAATTTTTGTTACTCTTAATTTAATTAATCAATTCTTATCCATATAGCAGTTTTTTTCATTGTTCAAAAGAGAAAAATACAAAATGTTATAAAGAAAACAAAACCAAATTTAGAAAAAAAAATAGAAATCCAAAAAAGACAAAGACAATTAGGAAAAACCAAAAGAACAGAAAAATGGAAACACGAAAAAATACAAAATAATAAACTAATTAAATTGACGGGTGATTAAATAATTTTCTCAAGATAAAACTTGATTATAAACAACGTTTTTAGTTTCGCCTTCACACTTAAATCCACACCGCAGTACTTAATAGACTGTCCCTGTGCTTTGTTTATCGTAATCGAGAACGCAAGTCTAACTGGAAATTGCAACCTCTTAAAGTTAAAAGGGAGATCATTTGGAATAAGTGGTATCCTTGGGATGAAAACGACTTCACCCTGTCCCTTCCCTGTTAAAATAGTCGCTTCAATTACATTTGCCAACAATTTTTTAACACAAAATCTTGTACCGTTGCAAAGTTTTGGTGGGTCGAGGTTCCGTATTAAAATAATTGGTGATTCCAGTTTCAGTAAAAGACGATGTGGCGGTAATCCAGCCGGATCAAGAGAATTTAGGAATTCTGTTGGAAAATTGACTACCTCATCAGCATTTACTACGTTATCAATGGACTTGTATTCATTTACTACGCCCGGTAATATAGAAAGTATTTGATTATTCATTTCGCTGACATCAGCATTTTTAGCAGCAAGAATTGCCTTCTCTCGAAACCAGTTCAAATTATGATAGTTTTGCTGAATATCCGGATAGACTGCATTTATTAGTTCTGGGACGGACGACACCAAATTACAAAAATCGGATGGCAATTTTATTTTTCCAGATGGCTGAACTGCAAATCACCTTCTCCGACCTCAAGTAGCTTGTTGGCGAAAATGTGAGCACTTTCATCACCCCAGATGTACTCTCATGTTTTGTTTCAAACTTATCTTTTGTACATGTCTCCACAAAGATGAATGTTTTAAACATGGGTAAATTTCATCGGCTGGTGTTGACTTTGGGATGACGGGTAAAGTTTGACGGAAGTCTCCACATGGAAGTACCAGAACTCCTCCCATAAGGTTGTTATTTCCTCTCTGATCTCTCACAGTCACGTCAAGGGCTTCGAGAGCTTTCTTGTGAGCCATGGTACATTCATCCCATACGATAATTTTGCATGTCTTGAGCACTCTTGCATGTCTTGTGTAGGATTTTCCTGTGTGGAGATTAGTGGCAACTTAAGAGCAGAACGGGCTGTTCTTCCTCCTTTCATTAATGCTGAAGTGATTCCTGAAGGTGCAATGGCAAGAGCTCCTCGAGATCTGATTTCGGCTAGAATTAGATTGGTTAAAAATGTTTTATCTGTGCCCCCCGAAGCATCAAGAAAAATGGTACCACCTTGATGGTTCTCTACCTGATCCATAATAATTTTGTATGCTTTTTTCTGATCTTGATTTAGAAGTGGTATTTTTTCCACGATATTACGCTTTCAGCTCTTCGACGTTGCAGTTCTTTTCTCGTATGTAATCTGTATAAAGTTCATTTTGTTGGTTTCATACTGGTGGAGATAGGCCGAGTTTTACCGATCATAGCCACACATTTATCTTCAAGAATAATTTATGCGTTGTTGAATATGTCCGGGCCAAACGTGATTGCTAACATCGGATTTTCGGGCCGGACTTTGGCAGAACAGTATATACTCGACTCAAGGCGTCAAGTTTTTTTTTGTAGTTTTAGTACGCTTAAATTCAAAGCAAATATTTCTAAAAAAAAAATTGTTTTTTTTTATTTTATTTCATTGAAAGATAGAAATAAATAAAAATGAGAATTTTGTTTTGCTGTTTTCTTCACCCCTTTTTCTCTTCCTCTATAAAAATAATAAAATAAAAAAAAAATTTAAAAACTTGCTTTTTGAATGACTATCACCAATATTTCGTACCAATATTAACTGCACTAAAAAGGGTCAAATAAATAAGCTAAATTCAAGCTCCATTAGAAAGTTATATATGCTCTGCATAACATATGAAATTCAGGCATTTTAGACCCACTTCCTGTTAAGTTAGGGACTTGACATTTTACCTTGGATCCCAATTACGGCAGTTTCTGCCAAATTTGTTGAACCTGCTTTCCGCCAGAGATCTATTGAACGAAAATTCATATCTCAGAAACTGGACCGATTTGGTTCCAATTTAATACACATATGTATGTTGAGTTCCAATGAAAACTATTTTTTTTTATTAGAAAATTTGAGGGATCTGCGGACCTGCTCGGAGTTATATGACAGCTACCCGAATTAGTCAAAATTTCGAAAAAAATGGGAAAGTCATATTTGTTTATTTTTGTAACAGTACCTGTGTGCAAATTTTCCGCTCTCTAGCACCTTTGGTTTTTGAAATCTTTTTGTCGGGTGCTGGGAGTATGACAACTACCCGAACCAGTCAAAATTTCGAAAAAATGTGAAAGTCAAATTTGTTTATTTTTGGAAGAGTACCTGTGTGCAAATTTTCAGCTCTCTAGCACCTTTGGTTTTTGAAATCTTTTTGTCGGGTGCTGGGAGTTGTATGACATCTACCCGAACCAGTCAAAATTTCGAAAAAATAAGAAAGCCAAATTTGTTTATTTTTGGAAGAGTACCTGTGTGCAAATTTTCCGCTCTCTAGCACCTTTGGTTTTTGAAATCTTAATGTCGGGTGCTGGGAGTTGTATGGCAGCTACCCGAACCAGTCAAAATTTCGAAAAACTGTGAAAGTCAAATTTGTTTATTTTTGGAAGAGTATCTGTGTGCAAATTTTCTGCTCTCTAGCACCTTTGGTTTTTGAAATCTTTTTGTCGGGTGCTGGGAGTTGTATGACAGCTACCCGAACCAGTCAAAATTTCGAAAAAATGTGAAAGTCAAATTTGTTTATTTTTGGAAGAGTACCTGTGTGCAAATTTTCAGCTCTCTAGCACCTTTAGTTTTTGAAATATTTTCTGCGGGTGGTGGGAGTTGTACGACAGCTACCCGAACCAGTCAAAATTTCGAAAAAATGTGAAAGTCAAATTTGTTTATTTTTGGAAGAGTACCTGTGTGCAAGCTTTCCGCTCTCTAGAACCTTTGGTTTTTGAAATATTTTCTGCGGGTGGTGGGAGTATGACAACTACCCGAACCAGTCAAAATTTCGAAAAAATGTGAAAGTCAAATTTGTTTGTTTTTGGAAGAGTACCTGTGTGCAAATTTTCAGCTCTCTAGCACCTTTGGTTTTTGAAATCTTTTTGTCGGGTGCTGGGAGTTGTATGACAGCTACCCGAACCAGTCAAAATTTCGAAAAAATGTGAAAGTCAAATTTGTTTATTTTTGGAAGAGTACCTGTGTGCAAATTTTCCGCTCTCTAGCACCTTTGGTTTTTGAAATCTTTTTGTCGGGTGCTAGGAGTTGTATGACAGCTACCCGAACCAGTCAAAATTTCGAAAAAATGTGAAAGTCAAATTTGTTTATTTTTGGAAGAGTACCTGTGTGCAAAATTTTCAGCTCTCTAGCGCCTTTAGTTTTTGAAATATTTTTTGCGGGTGGTGGGAGTTGTACGACAGCTACCCGAACCAGTCAAAATTTCGAAAAAATGTGAAAGTCATATTTATTTATTTTTGAGATAGTAACTGTGTGCAAATTTTCAACTCTGTAGCACCTTTGGTTTTTGAAATATTTTTGTCAGGTGCTCGGAGTTGTATGACAGGTACCCGAACCAGTCAGAACTTTGGAAAACAACATATCACGGGTTCGATTCCAAGTAGTAAAAAACCATCCTGTAAAATTTTGTTGAAATTGGTCCATGCGTGTCGGAGGAGTTCTGACACAAACATACATACATACATACATACAAACATCCTTCTTTATATATAAGATAAAGAGAACTTGGAAAAAGTGAGCTGAACATTTTCTGTTGTATGAAAATGTCTATCTTTATAGTATTATTAATCAATGATTTAACTGAAAAAAATTTCAAATTACACAAACATTATAATAACCAAAAAGGAAAAATTAAAAGGATATTCTCATTATTATTTGATTTCTAATAAAAAATATAATATTTTTTGTTTTTGCTTTTATAATAAAATAACAGTTTACAGTAAGAAATTTTGTTTACTAAATTATAATTACAGTATCGAGAGAAAAAAATAAAAGCAAGAGAGTGGCGAGGAAGGCTATTGAAAAAAATTGCCAGAAAAATTTGTTCTACGCTGGACTTCTATTATACTACTTTTTCTATGATAATACTATTTCTGAATTTTGGAGCTAAAAATCAAATCACAGTAACATTTATCGAATTACACAAGGACTACTGTACTTACACACTTATCCGATAATGTTGAGAGAATTTTCTCAATTCAAACTCTAATCTAGTTTTAAATTTATCATTTTGATACTTTCGTCAACAACTTAATACTATTTTTTCAGCTTATTTAGTACTTTCAATTTTGCTGAACACATGTGAGTGCTTAACAATTGTTTGAGTGACGACGTACCTGGGTACCTTCTGCATTTTCAAACCACAAAAAATAATGTTCTATGGTTCTGGAAAGGCTAACGAGCTCAAAATCTCTGACAACTCCTAAAAAGTTGTAAATAAACTAATTTTAAAGGATTTGGATTTTCATAATCATTGGGAGTCGAGATCTACCCTTGTTTTGCAAAACCACCTTCACGGGGGTGAGGAAGTACCTGTGTACCTCTATAAATTTTATATAAAATTCTTTAGATATTGCCATTTTTTTTTTTTTTTAAATATTTTATTTTTAAAGCCATTTTACTTTTATTTTTAAATATTATAATTTTATTTTTATTTTATTTTTATTGCATTATTCAGAGATGAAAATAAAAGTATTTTGATACCCAAAACTTATTTCATTACTAAGGCAAGCAAATAAATGTAGATCGGTAAGAATCCGAGAAGTATCGCATTATTGAGACATGAAAATAAAATAGTTTTAATGAAAATAATTCCTAGAATATTAACATAAAATAATCTTTGTGTATAAATATATATAAAATTATTATATATACGATTATTATATAGATTTATTTTAAATCTGTAAATGTATATGTGTTTGAAATTTTTGAATTTTTTTCTCAAATATAAAATAATTTTTTTCAAAAATAAAAAAAGAATTGTTGATAAAGAGGAAATACAAAATATCTCTATCTCTCTTTACGTAAAACAAAATCTTGGCAACATTTTTTTAGAGTTATGGAAGTTGAATTGTAAATCAACTAAACGGGTTTTCAGCGGATACCCTTAAATTAGACTTTTTTGTAGACTTTTTGTAAATTAAATTTTCTTCATATTTATGAAAAAAAAAAATAAAAATAATAGAAATGATATGAGTATACCCAAATTCATATTATTATGTACAAAAATAATAACATTATCAAAATAGCGTACAGTGTACACCAATATACCATATCAGTTCATTTTACTACACATACATCCTACATTCTGTTTGCGATGAACCATGAACACTGAAGAATGTTGACAACAAATATTTTAAACTTAATTGTTCAACAATTGCTTAGAAACAAATAATTCAGCAACAGAAATTTTTTGCTAAATTGATTTCATTGTAACATTTTCTTATATGGTGTGAGATATCTTATAGTAATTATAAAATCTTTGGTTAAAGTCACTACTGGTTATACTCACAATACGCTTTTATTCAACAATTTTACTGTCATCATCTTTTTTAAAATTTTTTTATGTATTTTAATTCGTTTACAGTCAAAAACGTTTGTAGTCACAATTCTGTTATAGTCAACAAATTTTTTTGAAAGAAAGTAATAAGCTTCATAAGTTCATACAATCGATGTTGTTTATTAATTACAATAAAATTACAAATTAGTAGTCACGCAAATAAGTCAAAAGTGAATTATTTTATTAAAAAACTGATTTATGTATTGCCTTTTTTGTTCTTTATTACAAATATGTATATTTTGTGATTACATAGCAGAATTGCTATTTTGTTTTTCTGTTTGTATAAAGGGTTTGTATTTTTTGTTTAGATTTTCGTTAAGTAGTTTATCAACATACTGTTTTTTATTTTTTTGTTCTTTTTTGTATATGTTAATTGTTAAATCAATATGGATGTTTTTCATAGTCCAGGGTGGTGTTTTGAGTGATATTGAAGTGTCGACTTGACTGTATGTTATTTCATATATTTCCAACAGCTTGCTTAGTCTGACATAAAAAGGTTGATATCGTTAAGCTCTATTCTTAAATTTATTGTAAAATCTTGTGAGATATTCAATACAAAACAATATGTTAAAAACTTTAAAACCTCTCGATCTTGTGTGACTAAATTATAGCTCGGAGCAGAAATAAAGATTTTTTTAATTCATTCAGGTTTTATATGTCAAATATGGTAAAAAATAATTAATTATCTTTATGTTTTAAGGTTGGAGTATTAAAACCTCAAAGGGGTCAATAAAAATTATAAACGTATAGGGGTCGTTTAAGTGGGTGTCACTGATTTATAAACATTAATTTATGAAATATTCAAAATAATACCAAGACTTACAATTAAATAAATATTATCTATAGAAGTTTTAATTTTTTTCTGATACTTACGTTTAATTGTATTTATTTCATTTTTACGTTTCAACAACTCTTTTACTCATTTTTGTCTTTTAATAAATTAACTGTAATTGCGTCAAATTTTTGGTGTGGAAGTGGAATTTTTACCACTAAATTTTTTAAAGGTGTTCCAAAAGAGAGAAACATAGGATTGTTGTTGTTACAACATAGGATTGTTGTTGTTATCAAGGCAGTGCAAAAGAATTTTACATTATTAATGTGTACTCACCTGAAAAGAAAAATAAAAATATAAAATTAGTTTGAAATTTATTGCGCAATTTAATTTTAATGTTAACAACATCTTATTTGTTATCATTAAACATTTATCGTATAATGAAGAACCAAGTTAATCATGGTAACATTACATAGCTGCGTAAATTCAGCGTCAAGATTTGAAAAAAAAATCGATCGAGGTCTTAATAATATCGGTCATTTGATTTTTGTCATGTGTTTTTATGACATTGCGGGAATCTGAATGTTGTTAGTGTCATATCAAGTTTACTTTCATCAATTTCTTTTTTTGTTTTATTTATATAAATTTTTATATCTTATTTACTAATCCGCATAAATAAAGTATGGAGCAAATAATATTCAATGAGCTACCGTACAACTTTAAACAAAACGATTTTTTTTTTTTTATGATCTTGTCAGTAACTTAGGTAGAATCACCTTTTTGTGCTTAATTAGGTACGGTACTGCAAATTTACACTACAATAATTCGAGTATTTATTTTAACAAATTACTGGCTTATCTACTCATTAAATGTGGAAAACTACTACTATTATCAGGAACTAAGCCTTCTTAAATAGAATAGTTTCATTTTATTTAATTTGTTACCAGATTATATTATATACTTTCAATTATTTTTTGTCATTTATTATATCCCAATGACAAAGGGTACTAGTCCAGCTCGAAAAACCAATGAAGCATTTTTTTTTTTGCTTCATCGGGAATCGAACCCGGAACCTTTTGGTTGAAAGGCAGGCGCTCTACCTAGTGCCCCACCCAGCGTGTAATTAAGTTTCGATTTGAAAAAAAAAAAAAAAATAAAAAAAATGTAAATGTAAAAAATACACATATAAGCTATTTTTTTTAATGAATAAAATAAAAAAACGTGTTGGAAAAAAAAAATTCTGCAAATAAAAAGGAAGTGTACTTACAAAACTGTTCATAAGTTGTGGACCATTGATCGGCGTATAGTCTTTCGAAGATTTTTTTATAGGAAATTAAATTTTCTCTGATTATGTGAAAAAAAGTTATTTTAAGACTTTCGCTATTAAGTTATAAGTTAAGAAAAGGATAAAAATAGTTTATTTGATTTTAAAAAATTCATTGTCGTTGTTCATCCAGCGAGAAATTTAGTAAAACCTTCTTGTGGAAGGTACATAGAAAGAATCAGTTATAAAAAAAAAATTGAGTAGAATAAGAAGGAAGAATAAAAAATAATAATAATAATATAAATAAAACAAACAATTTTTTTGATTTATAATAATAAGGACTAATAGAAATTTTATCAATAGTTTTACATCGTATAATAACCAAAAGGCAAACAGCATTTAACACAAAAAAAAACATAATGAACTTAAATGTTATTCTTATTACACAATATGCATATTATGTGTCTACATATTTTTTTTTTTTTTGATTTTATAATTTATTTTAGCAAAACACACAATAACTGGCGCTGTGAAATAAGTTCGACTGGAATAACTTCGATAATTTAAAAGTGAAATAAATTCAATAAAATTTGATCTTTTTTTCGACTTTATTTGATTTTTAATTTATTGAAGTTATTTTATAATGAAATATTAGAAATCAAATACGAAATTAAATAATCTCGATTTTTTAAAACTTTTCCAACCTATAAATGCGATAAATATAAATTTTCAAACTATGTCATTTATATTATATGATATAATATTATATGATGATGAAAATGGGGATGCATGGCGTGAAAATTGGTGATAAAATTGGGATGGCGCGGTAGCAAAAAAAAATGTACGTTAACTACTTAAATTCATAATGAAATAAGTTCCATAAAATTAAAAATTAAATAACTTCGACAAATTTATTAATATTAAAATTGAACTTCGACAAAATATTGTGAATTTTTTATCGAAGTTATTTGAATTGAACTTTTTTCGGGGCTGCAAAAACTATGTAGATTGTAGATAGGTATAACAATTTTTTTTTTGTTTTTTTTGTTGTTGTTATGATATAGGTCATAGCATCATTGTTTTGCTACCGTATGCATAGCCTGTATAGTACTATAGGTATATATACTCTAGCCAGAAATGTAATGTGATGAAGAGTTAAAATTGTTATTTATTTTTATTTTTTTTGTTATAGGTATGATAAATTAATAATCAAATACGTATTTTTCTTAAATTTGAAATAAAAATTCTAATGAAGGAAAGAAATGCTAGAATTTATTTTGTTTCCGTCATTTATGGCGGGCTACAAAATTAGTTATTATATAAAATTTGTAGCTGGATCAGTAGAGATTTAAAAAGCAACTCTATCGCTAATTCTAAGTTGGTTATTTAAAAAAGTTAAAAAAAACATTAAAATCAAAATATGTAAATAATATACATATGTACATAACCTACATAATGTCTAGTACCTATACCTACTTTCTAAATTTCTAAATTTCTAAAATAATAAAAATTTTGAGATAATTCGAAGAAAAATTTAGTAGCATCAACATAATTTATAATAATATGTAAGTATTTGGTATTTATTTTATAATTTTATTAATTTCTTGTTGAATTTGTATCATATGGATTTAAAACAAATGTGCATAATGTAATTGCGTATTTCCATAAAATAAAAATAAATAATCACAACAAAAAAACGAAACATTTCAATCAGCAGTAGCAAAATTTTATTATCTCATTCTCTTTACTTTCTCTTCTTTTCTTTGGGTTAGTATTTTACATGCAATGTGAAATTTATCAAAAAAAATGTTTGTTCTTGTTTAAATGTCTTATTTATTTATTTAGTTTAGCTCAAACTTCATTACAATTATTATCTTTTTTTTTTTATAATACAACATAAGACATTCAATTTACAAATTAAAATTATATCTAACTTAGAACTAGTTAAAATACATTAAAATAAATTGCACACATATTTTAATTACTACAGATTACTTATATAATTTAAGTTTTTGAGTCTGTTTCGAAAGTGTGAAGTCAATGTAGTTTATGTGTTTATTACCAATTAGTAACATTCTATGAATTGGCTCATAATTGCCATTATTGTTTTTATAGTATTTGGTTAAGGCCAATTTTAAATTTTTATAGTTTTCAATTTTCATAATGTTTATTTTATAAATTTATGTTTAGCTTTATTTTTAGATTTGCATTGTTTCCTTCTTATTAGTCTTAGTTAGAATTACATACTATATTGCACTGAATTTTACACGTATGTATTTACACGTATTGCACTGAATTTTACACGTATGTATTTTAATTGTAAAACCAAAGACAGTAAATGTATAAAGATACAAAAAAGTAGTTTGATCGTATAAATATCAGAGTTGAGATGGGACTTTTCTACGATTTTACTATTTCATATTAAAACATAAACAAGCACACACCATTATGGAAACAAGAATTAAAAAAAATAAAAAATAACCCATATATAAATTATATTATATGCCAAATCAATGCTATTTCCAAAATCTTCTATATTATAATACACAATAACACGATTAGTGAATTGACGTTTTTGGTGTACTTTCGTTTTTTTCTTCATTCAATTAATCAATGAATGATGTGGGGATCAAAAGAAATTTTTAGTTTATGACTGTTTTCTGGTGAAAGATTTCGAGAATCGGATGTTAGCTAAGTTGGTTGAAGCGTCATGTAAAAGAATAAATTATAGATAAAAACATAAGATAAGAATTTTTTGTGAGTTCGATTCTCTTTTGAGTCAAATATTTTTTTTATTATTTTTGGATTATCGCATTTGATTTTTTGAACTTTTAGTAGGAAAAAAAATTAATCCGGAGGATAACATTAATATTTGTTCTAAAGGAAAACTTATAAAAGATGAGTATTTCCTTTCAGATACACGAAATTTATAGGAATCTATCTTTTACATATTAACCAATTTTAAAGAAACGTATTCACCAATACAAGAAAAAGATAACTGAAATGATGTGATATATCATTATGTATAGCGAACCTTTATTAAAATTTTATTGTTCAAATATATTTTACAGATTGTATAATTGTTAATTTTAATAAAAATAAAAAAAAAATATATTACATAAGTTAAATTGTTAACATTTAAATAAAATATTGTGTAGGTTTATAGTAAACGGTTCTATAGAACTAGAATTTTTTTTTATGTTCGGTAGTTTCTGTTAATTTAACTTTTTGGACCAAAAGTGTTCTGATCGTTCTTGAGTAGATTTTTTAAAACAGTTCGAAATTGATCTTTTATGTTCCGAATTTTTTTTAGAACAGTTTTTGACAACAACTATTCTGACTAGAAATTTTGCAGGTATATATTTTTTAATTTGAGCACTTGAATAGCTAAATCAAGCAAATTTTGAACATTTGACATGTTGTAAGTATCTAAAAATAATGTAAAAAATAGTAATCTTAGTAACAAACCACAAAAAAATAAAAATTGTTCAAAGTTTTAAGTTAATCTTTTTTTTAAAATAAACTCTTTTATTTATACAAAAAAAATTAAAATTCTAGCAGGACAAAGACATGGGAAGACTGATATTGTAATTAACAAAGTTGCACACCAGGAGGTTTTATAGAATATTCTATTTTATCCAGTTTTTTCCTATATGATAAATTTTAAAACTCGCTAATAATAATTGGAAAACGATAATGGTACTTAGTCATAGTTATGATTAATGGTTTAATAAAATTTTAGGAAACTATTTTTTAATAATATTCCAACACACGTTTTCCCTATTAATGCGAAAAATCAATTAATCTATGTTCAATTAATCAAATGCTTAATTTTATTAAAAATAATTTTATTGTGCCGTGCCAAAGACAAAATTCCTTTCTTTCGGGTATGTACCCGAGGGTTTCTTCTAGTATAGTATACTCCATGCTGTGAAATTATAAATATGTACACAGTATACACACTGGTATAGATATATATAGTTATATATCTAATTAGAATTTTATTTTTCTGTTTTTCAATTCTCCTTGCTAAAGTTTCGTTTTTATTTTGGTTGAATTGAAAAAAAAGTGCGAATTGTTGGTACATTTATATAATAAATGTGCTAATTTGTGATTTCACATAATATACTGTCTTGTTAAATCGACAACATTTTCAATAGAATATAAATTTTTATAATGGTTATTATTGTTTTTGATGATCTGACGTTTTGATATACCTCGATCTTTGGGTATATATTTAATTTACTATAAAAAATTTATTGATACACTACAGATCAAATTTTGTAATTTGTATTACATATTTATATTATTAATTATTATAAATTATTATTTATTTCATAAAAGCAGATATCAACTAATAAAATAATAATAATAAAAAATAGTACCTACCTATACTGTAATTCAAAACATTACTATTATTAAAACCATTTAGTCAAAATAACGTAAATTTTACTTATTCATTTATTCAATTAATGCAACTCTGATTAACGTCAACACAATTCTTTTGCATTATATGATTTCTTTGTTATGATTTGAAGTTATTCTGAGTGTATGTACATTTTTGTTTCTCTTTTTGTTTTTACATCCGGACAAATATTTTATTTTAGCTCTTTGAATACGATTAGAGAGGTCAAATTTAAGCCAATCATATACAAAACCCCTGAATCCGATTCTGTATAAATTTACCATTAAAATATCGTGATCAACCATATCAAATGGTTGATAGACCTTGGTTATATCAATAAATATGTGCAGAATAAGCCTTTATTTAGTGAATTATAAATCTCTGAACAAAATTTATGTAGAGCATCTTCAACTGACTTACCCTTCATAAAAGTAAACTGACAATTACTGAAAAGTTAATTTTGTTTAGGTATGTTAAAAATCTTTTTTTCATAATGCTTTAAAAAATTTTGAATAAGCTAAGTAAAAGTGAAATTGGTCTATAATTATTTGAAGTTGTAGAATAACCTTTTTTAAACTGAGGAATTTCAGCTTCCTTTAAGCATTTTGGAAATACCCCCTTAGAAACACAATAATTTAATAAATATTTAAGTATGTCAATTATCTGAAACGAAATATTTTTTAAAATCAAGCTAGAAAGTCTTTGAAAATATAGAGGTATTCCGGAGTTAAGGCTGTTTAAATTTCCGAATTTCAATTCTGATTTATTTAAGTTATGGACGCAAACATGGATATTTAGTAAAAATTTAGTAGCAGATTGTCCCTTGTTAGTTTCAAGTGACAAACATTTTGCACCGGATTTAATAAGAAAAAGGACATTACAAAAAGTTACAATTCCAAATATAGGTTTAGATAAAAACACCTCGTGAACTACTCTATCTATTCATTAAAAAATAAAATGCTATCATAATAAATAAAAACTTATATGTCCTGCATACATAAACAAAATTGTTTACTATGAATAAAAATCCATCAAAATTAAGAAAATTTTTAATAATATTTTGTACGAAATATGTGGATAAAATATCAAAATCCAAATTGAAACGATAGATAAGAAAATTAAAAAAAAAGACAAATATCAAAAACTAAAATGTAATTTCAATTTCATCCTTGTACTGATAGTTAGTTTCGCTATATCATTGTCCTGATAGCGAAAGTAACACACATAAAAGAAGAAAGAAGAAAGAAATTTATAAAGCTCTGTAAATAACACCAATAAAAAGGAATATTTTTTTTGCGTTATTTGTTTATAAAACTCGTTAAATTCAAAAGAAAAATTCAAAAAAATTAGAAAAAATTTTTTTTTAACTAAACTTTAAGCTTTTATATTTTTTTATTATTGGAAAACAGCAAAATTTCATTACGATTGATTGGCAGGTTTTCATGTTCAATTTCCATCAATGGCTATGGACAGCAAAAACAAACACAGGAAAAAAGAAAAATTACAAAATTTTGTTATGACAAACGATACGCAACAACAATAAATTTTATTTAAAAATTAATAAAATAACAAAGGAATTTGATTCAAAGAAATTTTAAAAATAAAACAATATTTGAAATTACAATACATCACATTTTAATAAAGCAGTAAAAAAAGGAATAAGAAGAAAAAAATACTTAAAACAGGGCTGCGTATAGGGTATTATAAAAACCATAAACACAAAAAAATAATATGATTGATGATTACTTTTACCTGTAGACTGAATTCAATTAAAGTTTTTCTCGTTATTTCTTCTCATTCATTACAGGTCGATATCGTATTTCTCATCTTCTTCAAACATATTTTTATAAAGACTCATTATTTTTACAGTTTTAGCTTGTTTTTGCAATTTTTATTGCATGGATATATGTATAACAATGGCTGATTAAAATTAAAGTGTTAATAAAATATTTCTCACTTTTCGTGTGCATTCGTTCTTTTCTTTCATTTAAATAATAGTAGCCCTCCTAAGTATAATGGTTATATGATATGATATATCATATATGAAACTTCGTTAAATATTCGATGTGATTCGATATGATTTAACAAAATCTTAAACAATCATAACCTTATCTATCAAAACGTCAAAACCGATAGTTAAAAGAAGTGAACTAAAAAGATAAACTGTTGATTTATTAAAATTCAAGTTAAGTACTATGTATTAGTTTTTGTGTAAAATAAATTTCTTGAAACCTGTATTTTTTATCAGATAATCGCATGTTAAATGTAGCGACAGATGATAGGGACTGAACAGAAATTCTCTGTGTCACAATTTGAGTTTCTGAAAGTTCTTTTTCAATTTAATATACCTATTATTAGAAATTAACTAGAAGAAACCCCCGGGTACATACCCGACCAAGCAAAAAGAACGAATTTTTCTGTGAAACGGCACAATAAAATGATTTTTAATAAAATTATACATTTGACACGTTGAAAGTATCTGACAACAATATATAGAATAGTAATATTAATAGCAAACCACAAAAAAATAAAAAATGTTTAAAATTTTAAGTTAATATTAATTTTAAAATAAAATAAAAAAATATTATATACTTATAGCATTAAACTTTTTTTGTAAGATTTAATTTGTTTTTATTATTTTTTTATTTCTCGAGGGAAGAAGAAAGTCTCGAAAAATACTAAGCAGATCGCGCACGTAGGTACTCAGCTACGTGGAATTCTAACCCACTAAAACCGCCTTACCATAACGGATATTATTAAACGATTAATTAAAATTTCGCGTTAATTGGGAAAATGTGGGTTGGAAAAAAATAGTTTCTGATAATTTTATTAAACCATTAATCATACCTATGGGTTAGTACCGTTTCCTAATTATTATGAGCGATTTTTAAGATTTCTCACATAGGAAACTATTGGATAAAATGAAGTATTCTAGACCTGGTATGCAACATTGTCATATCGTCAACCTCCTGGTATGCAACATTGTCAGTTACAGTGTCGTTGTCAATAGTTTTCCCCTGCCTTGGTCCCGGAATTTTAATTTTTAAAGCAATGGATTGTGTGCAATGGAGCAATGGAGCTGACCATGGGTGAAGGTAGGTTGAGGGAGATAAATTCACACTCTTTGAAATGTTTAACCTTGTGATTTATTGATTGATATTGCATATGCAAGACTTACTGGAAATCGATGTCTAATAAATTCTTATAAAATAATTTTCATTCTATATCAGGGGAGGCTAAGGTTGATATAGGCCCTAGGCAGAGTATACCCCTAACGTATAGCTCTGATAAAACCTAGGAAAAGCCTTCTGGTTTAACAATTACAGCTCTGTCAACAAATCCGACTCTCACCTCCCCGAAGGTAGGTAACATAGCTATCTGCCGGGTGCCTCCTGGAAACTTACTTTGTAAGGCGGACGAGAGCGGGTGAATGCGTGAATGTAGCGCAATAACTAAGTAAACCGGTTAGGCTGGATCAATCCACGCAAACGAGGACGTATGTTTTCGACGGGCGCGAACAATCGGTTAGTTAGGCAGAGACGGAAACTCCGTCGTCAAATGACCTGGCCCTCCTGGTAGGGGCTTTGTGTGTAGTTTTATCTGCCCTACCACAATAAAATTAATGCAGTATTTAAAAATGTAATGGACAAAACAAAATATATTATTACCCCAGGTGGCAGACCAGTTGCACTGAAAATCCACCCTTTTCGGAGGTCGATCCCACGGATTCTGGGGGGGGGGGGGGCAACTATTACATACAAAAGGAAATTTCAACAGGAGTTCGTTAACATCAAGAACTCCCCCTAAATCAATAAACAAAGAGAGTAAAACAATAGAAACAGAAAAAAAGGTTACCTTATTAGATAGAGGTAATTCACCAGCGCCAAGTAATTGCAACATCTTCAATTACTTCACGGATGAAGAAGAACTCATGAGAGAAACGGATTGGTTTCTTAAAAAAACAAAAAGACCATAAAAAAAAGGAAAGCAGAGGGTAGCCAAACTGCCCAACAGAAAAAAGAATCACCAAAAACAAAACAAGCAGCACTTGGAAACAATACTGCGGATAAAAAAGTTAAAAAAGAGGAACATAAACCACCACCTATTATGGTTCATGGGTTAGGTACCTTTGGTGAGTAAATAATTTAATAAAGCAAACCACTAAAAAGGAATGCAAATACACATCTTATAATAATAATGCCTGGAAGATCAATGTTACTGATAGTGACACATGCAGATGTATAACAAACGATTTAACATCGAAGAAAGTTCAGTGGCACTCCTATGAGGAAAAAGCTACCAGACCAACAAAAGTTATGGCCAGGGGATTACATCCTTCATGCGATGAAAATGAAATAGTTCAAGACCTGAGAGATAACGGTTTCCAGATACTAGAAGCCAAAAACATAATTATTAAAGATAAAATCGAAAAGAACGATGGTAGCTTTATCACTCACAGAAGAGGATTACCATTGTTTATGTTAACATTCGATAATAGAGAAAATATAGAAAAAAAATTTTCTATTAAAACAATAATGAAAATAGTCGTTAAAATTGAACCACTAAGAAAAAACAAAAAGTTAATCCCACAGTGGAAGAGATACCAAGCTTTTGGGCATACACAAAGTTATTGTAATAGAGACTGTGCTTGCGTTAAGTGCGGCGGTAAGCATTTCACAAAAAGCTGCATTTTAAAGTTGGGAGAAAAAGCCAAATGTATTAATTGTCGTGATGATCATTCGGCAAACTACAGAGGATGCCCAATTGCAAAAGAACAGCAAGCCAGAAGAAACAAACAAACAAAACTACCCCAAATTCAAAAGATTAATACTTATAAAAATGTAAAATTCGTTGACATGAATAGAAAATCTACAGTTATAAATGCTGTACGTAATGTAAGTGCTAAATCATATGCCCCAATTGTGAAAAACTCCCGTAAGGAAGATGATTGCTCAGTCAAGGATATATTAAGTCTTATCCTACAGAGACTAACAAACTAAGACGAATTTATAAAAACATTATCTGACGAGATTACAACGATAAAAAACCATAGTAGAAAACCACCGCAGTAACGTAAAAAATAAGCCACACCCTTAGAGTTGCTACATGGAACGCAAATGGACTCTCCCAACACATTTTAGAGCTCGAAATTTTTCTGAAGGATTAAAACATAGATATATAGATAATTTCTGAAACACACTTCACAAAGAAATTTAGTATTAAAATTCCTAATTACGTTTGTTATCATACTTCCCATCCAGATGACAAAGCAAGAGGAGGAACAGCAATACTGATAAAAGGCAACATTCAACACCATGAGGAGCAGAAAATAGAAAATGCAATGATGCAAGTTACAACAATTAACATTAAGGTCAAAAATAAGGACTCCAAAATCTCGGCTATCTATTACCCACCAAGACACTCACCTACTAGAGTCGACTTCATAAATCTCTTTAAAATACTTGGAAACAATTTTATCATCGAAGGAGATTTCAATGCGAAACATACCCACTGGGGTTCAAGATTAACCACAACAAAAGGGAGAGAGCTATATCAAGCTGGAAGAAATCATAAGTGTGAATTTATTTCTTCCGGTGCCCCAACCTATTGGCCCACTGACCCAGCGAAAATACCTGATTTGATTGATTTCTTTATAACAAAGGGAATAAATAGAAACCATACATATGCCGTGAGCAATGATGACCTATCGTCTGACCACACTCCAGTGATCATGGTTCTAAGCGAAAAAGTTGAACACAAAAATTGCCTCCCAAGACTTACAAACAATAAAACTGATTGGGATATGTTTAGAGAAAAACTTGAGCAATTCATTACTATAGGATCCGTGGAATCAAGAAACCAAATTGATGCAGAAGTCGAGCAATTCATTGTAGACGTGCAGCAAGCAGCAAAGGAGAGCACGCCATGTTTTGACTCGAAACATCACTCGAGAGTGAGCTATCCTCCAGAAATAAGAGCACTGGTTATGGAGAAGAGAAGGGCACGACGAGGATGGCAATCAACGAGGTACCCAGGTGATAAAATTAAATTCAATCGCTTAAATAATCAACTAAAACAGCAAATCAGAAATATAAAAAATAACTCATTTAATAAATTCTTAAACAATTCATCAGCCGATGCTTATACTGACTACTCGCTTTGGAAAGCAGCTAAACGAATAAATAGACCACAGGTGCAAGATCCACCATTGAAAACACAAGCTGGTAGCTGGGTCGGTAACCCAAAAAAAAAAGCTAAGATTTCTGATGACCATTTTTCAGAGGTCTTCACAGCACCAACATAAAATCTTGCTAATGAAAATATAACTCTCGAAGTCAAAATAGATGAAGCGGAAATTTCGCATGTCACTCTAAGAGAAATTAAACAAATATGCAGACACAGCCTGAGCGTCAAAAAAGCACCAGGTTACGATCTCATCAATGGACAAATCATGCGGGAACTACCAGATCTAGCTTTGTTAAAGCTACAACATATATTTAATGCATGTTTTAAGTTATATTTAATGCATGTTCAAAATACAGTGAATAAAATAAGATTATGGACCCAACGATTGCGCATAAAACTTAATGAAAGCAAATCAACTCATATAAATTTTACATATAAAAAGATTGTACCCATTCCTATCTCAATCAATAACAAAATATTACCATATGCCAATACAGCAAAGTATCTGGGAATGACACTCGATGCTAAGCTAAGATGGTAGGGACATATAAGAAATAGAAAATAAGAGCTAAACATTAGACTCAAAAAATTTTACTGGTTACTTGGGCGTAGTTCTGAGTTATCAGTACAGAACAAAATATTGATATATAAGCAGATATTAAAACCTATGGGGACGTACGGTATCCAATTATGGGGCTGTGCAAAGAAAACCAACATCGAAATGTTGCAAAAATTTCAAAATAAAGTGCTCCGTGGTATAGTAAAGCACCATGGTACGTACGTAACAAAGATCTCCACCGTTACTTGCACATTGAAACAGTCACGGAAGAGTTCAAGAAATATGCAGTCAAACACGAGCAGAGACAGCAAACTCATGTGGACTCGGAAATGGCAGCAGTTCTTCATATCGACAGCAGTATCCGTCGACTCAAGAGAACGAAACCCCACGAGCTGGTCACTACCTAAAATGGAAAATTCTACGATAATAGTTTCCTTTACGGAAATTATTATTTCAATAATTTTCCTTTGCGAAAAAATCTAAATAATCTTCCCACGCGGAACTATTGCTGTGGCTATCTCCTTCATGGGAAATATCATAGTGATAAAGTTCCTACACGGTAATTATTATGATGTTAGCGATCCTCCACGGAAACTATCACTATAATAATTTCCTAAACAAGTCATTAAGCATTCCTTAAAAGTCATTAGTCGATCTTACGTAGATTGGTTATAACGGAAAAAAGATAGGTGGGCTTTAGTGGGTTCGATTCCTACACTATCAAGACGCACACGTAAAATCAATTTTTTTTAAAATAAGATATTTTAATAACTTTTTCAAAACTTTTTACATTTACAAAACAAATTTAATATAACTATCTATAATTATAATTGACAAGCATTTAAGGTCCTGCGCAAAAGACACCTTTTTATTTTATTTCGATTCTCCTACTCCTTAATGAACTTCAAATATATATAATAGATAAGATTGTGTATAAAACAAAAATGCGCATACAGTTGAAAATTTTGTACTCATATGATTTTATTATTCAACAAATACATTGTGCATATGGAGAACTTATTAAAATAATAAACAAAAGCAAACAAATCAGTTATTTACATTATGTTAGTTTGAAATCTAATGTTAAATTGAAATCAGTTACTTACATTAGTTTACCACTGTACTTCAAGCTAGGTACATGTGAATTAAAAGTGCGGTGTAATAAATAAACGTTTAAATAAGCAATTAATGATTAATGAACAGATATAAACTAAAATCAGAGTGCATAAAAGAAAAAAAATTAAAATAATAAAAATTTAAATTATAAAAACAATTTAAAAATAGTGTCAATAATAAAATTTACTTGAGATTAATAATTAAATCAAATAATACATAACTTAAAAATAGCCAAAACAATTTTTTTCTTTTTTCTCTCCTTTATTCAAAATGTTGTTAACTGTTCGTCTTAGTTGACAATAATAAAATCATGATTCAATTCATATTAAAATAATTTTTTTTTTTTTTTTTTCGTTTTTCTTTTCCGGCTTTCTTTTTCTTCTACAAAATTCTCTCATTACGCACTATAATTTTTTCTTCTTTTTTATTTTGTTATTACCGTAATTTTGTCATTGTTCTAACCTGCAGTGAATGTTTCTGAGAGTATTTCTACACCCAATAAGGTATTAAAAACTGTTGTGTGTAGATATTGGTTTCAGTTGCATTCATTGCAGGGGTGGTATAAGTAAGTGGTACGTGGGCCAAAAAATTTAATTTATACACTTTTTGTTAAGTTTAATTTATTTTCCTTTTCTCTTTGTAAATTGTTCGTTATTATGTTTAAGATAGATTTTTGTAACATTCGCGGTCTATCAACAAATTTCCATTCCGTCGTATTTCTAAACCTCTGCGCCACTTATTCCATTTGTCCTTTTCTTCAGAAACTTACCCGTCCTATTGGAAAGTTGCCCAAGCTTATCCTATTCCTAAAAAAGGTGACAAAAGCAATCCTTCAAACTATAGGCCCATAGCTATTACTTCCATTATTTCAAAAACGATGGAAATCTTAATTAATCATAAGCTGAAGAAATATCTTGACAGTAGAGGTATAATTCATGATAGCCAATACGGCTTTCGAGCCCAACGTTCCACCGGTGATCTCATCACATGCCTCTGCGAGAAGCTCAACACCAGCCTGCATCAATCTGGTGAAGCTACTGTTGTAGCTCTGGATATATCTAAGGCTTTTGATCGAGTTTGGCATTCTGCTCTTATAGCAAAATGCAACGCTATAGGCCTTGGTTCAACCTTTTCTAAATGGATTGAAAGTTTTCTTTTAAATCGATCTATCATAGTTTCAGTTGACGGTTCTTTTTCCGACCACCTTCAAATCAATGCTGGTGTTCCACTGTCCTTTCCCCCACCCTATTTCTCATTTTCATTAATGACCTTCTCAAAATAACTTTCAATCCAATCCATAGTTTTGCTGATGACAGCACTCTAGTAGCATCATATGATTTTCTAAAACAAACTAATGCTACAGCTTACGCTTATAAATGTGACCTCATCCCTTATACCACTTGGTCATCGTCGTATTGTTGGAGCACTTACTCTATTTTATAGATATCTGCTTGGTGTTGGCACTTGTTCCGAGGAATTAAAATCACTTCTTCCTCCTCTTAAGCAATTCAATCGCACAACACGAGAGGCATCAAGTGCCCACCCTTTCACAGTGGAAACTCCGAGATGGTTTAAGTCCGGCTATGGAAATTCTTTTATAGTAAGAACATCCCGAATGTGGAACCGCGTCCCAATCGAAGCATTCCCAATGAGAGAAGGATTTTTTATTTATGACTTACAGAGTTTTAAGACGAATATTAACAACATTGTTCGCTCTTTCCCACAAAACTTTTCTTCTTCCATTTTCTTTCCTTTCCTCTAACTATCCTTTCCTTTTTCAAATAGTCAACGGTACGCAAGTACTTAAAGGTTCAAAACCTAAATTTTGGCTATAATACAAAAAAAAAAAAAAAAAAAAAAAAAAAATGTACTTGGAAATGAATCTATGTAGATATGCCAAAAAAAAAAATACAAAGAAACAAATAAATCTCAAATAAAAAATATAAAAAAGCAAAAACAAAAAAAATCAGTTGAATTGTTCATATGACTGGCAAATTTATTTTTATATAGTAGAGTTAGAGTACCTATCTATAATTATCATTGACAAGCATTTAAGGTCCTGCGCAGTAGACACCTTTTTATTTTATTTCAATTCTCCTACTCCTTAATGAACTTCAAATATATATAATATATAAGATTGTATATAAAACAAAAATGTGCACACAGTTGCAAATTTTGTACTCATATGATTTTATTATTCAGCAAGTACATTATGCATGAGTGAGATCTTATTAAAATAATAAACAAAAGCAAACAAATCAGTTATTATAATTTACATTATGTACTTGCAAATGAATCTATGTAGATATGCCAAAAAAACCAAAGAAACAAATTCATCTCAAATAAAAAATATAAAAAAGCAAAAACAAAAAAAATCAGTTGAATTGTTCATATGACTAGCAAATTTATTTTTATATAGTAGAGTTAGAGTACCTATCTATAATTATAATTGACAAACATTTAAGGTCCTGCGCAGTAGACACCTTTTTATTTTATTTCGATTCTCCTACTCCTTAATGAACTTCAAATATATATAATATATAAGATTGTATATAAAACAAAAATGTGCACACAGTTGAAAATTTTGTACTCATATGATTTTATTATTCAGCAAGTACATTTTGCATAAGTGAGATCTTATTAAAATAATAAACAAAAGCAAACAACAAATGTGAGAAAATATATATTAGACAGACAAAGAGATTAGCAACAGTAAGATTTCAAGAACATGTAAACGAAGCAAAAATTGCTAAGAAGGCAGGCAAAATATCCAATTTCAAATCAACTGTAGCAGAACACATCGCAATCGAGGAACATGACATCAACATAGATGACCTAGAGGTAATCAAAGAAATCAACGACACCAGAAAACTAGATGTTTGTGAAAGTCTGGAAATCATAAAACAACCGCCAGGTACCGTTCTAAATAGTGATTACGGTAATGGGTACACGTAGCTATTTAAATTAATAAGAAATAAAAATATAAATCCTTTCTTTATCAGGTAGAATTAAGTAAATTTAAAATTTAATCTAATTATTGCTCATAAAAAAAAAAAAAGTATATACCGGGTGTACCAGACCATGCGTATCAGCTTTTTGAGAGGGGAAGGAGCCGTTATTTTAAAATTTAGAAAAAAGTTTAGAAAAAAAATCGCCGAAATAGGCCGAAATCGAGATTTTTAAATGGAAAGGGGTACTTTTTAATGCAAATTGATATTCTACGACAAAAAATAAGGAACACCCGGTATAACTAATATAGCTCTTAATCAGATTTAATTACGCCAATACACTGAAGAAGGCAACATATTATTGCCGAAATATCGATTTGTAAAATAGACAAATAAAAAATTTAGATGGTTATGCTGAAGTCCGAAGCGGAATTTCTCCGAAAAAAAATTCCGATCCGAATACGAAAAAAACGGTATGCTGAAAGCCGTTCGACTGCAAAGTCTGTACAGAAATCAAAATCAGATGTTTCGGAAGATTTTTTTTTTTTTTCATATTCATTTCAAACATTTTTATTTTAAATTTTTTTTTATTTATTTGGTAAAAAATTTTTAATAGATAATGTATATGACATAATGTATATATACATTATGCATATATAAATTAAAAGTAAAAGTTATAACTTTCTTAATTACATATGTAGTATGTATATATATACAAATTAAAATAATAGTAATTTTTTGTTACATCAGAGAAAATTTAAAATCCTCTAAAGAATTTAAAATATATATGTATCGTTTTTAATATATATACATATTATGTTATAATATTAAAAACAATAAAATATATTATTCTTTTGTTAATATATTATTTTATTTATTTATTCACAATTTAGTTCAAACGGTTTACAATATTGTAGTTTAATTAACAATTTAAATTAATAATATATTTTAATTTAATTTTTAATTGGTTTTTCCTCTTTTTTTATTTGGATTTTCAATTAAACTTTAATTTTTAAATTATAATTATGATAAAAATGAAATTATTAGAATTGGTAACAATTACTATATGAACTTAGAAATAAATTAATATAAACCAAAAAAAAAATGATGAACAACTAACTCAACGAAATGAAATTCGATTAAAAAAAAAGAAAAAGTGTGAGGAAAAACAATAAATTCATAGAAACCAATTAAGTAAATTAGTGAATTAGTGACTACATATATAAATAGGATTAGTAGGATTAAGGAAGGATTTGGAATAGGATTTTCTTTAACCTGGCTTTACTAAAAGAAAAGTCTATACTATTTTTATGTTGGTTAACTGCCATTAACATTCTATTTATGGGTTCAAAGTTACCATAATTTGTTCTGTGAAAAGGAAGGTTAAAAACATTTTCTGAACGAAATCGCGTACTAGTATTAATCTGTTTATTGATTATGCCTTTTATAGTTTGGGAATCAGTTTCGCCTGTCAATAGTTGAATTATAAATAAAATATCCGCAACAACTCTTCTCGAGTGCATAGTATTTAATTAAAGTAGTTTGAGGCGATCTTGGTAAGGAGGCAAGATTATTGGGTTGGACCAGGGAAGATTACGTAAGGCAAATCTAAGATATTTTTTTTGAATTGACTCTATTCTGTTGATATGAGTGAAGTAGTAAGGTGACCAGACGGGACTAGCGTATTCAAGGTGAGGGCGAACGAGCGTTGTAAATAATGATTTAATTGTATATGGATCGTTAAACTCTTTAGACCATCTCTTTATGAATCCCAACATAGAATTTGCCTTGTTGATTATGATATTAAATTGTGGTTTAAATGAAAGTTTATCATCGAAAAGGATACCTAAATCTTTAAAGTGGGAAACTCTTTTAATAAGTTTAGCATCAAAAGTATAGTTGACTACTAAGGGGGAGTAACTACGGGAATAGGAAATTAGAGCACATTTGTCAATGTTTAGGAGTAGGTTGTTGGAGCTACACCAACTAAAAAAAGAGTCTAGATCTTCCTGAAGCAACGTGGAATCATCAGATGAAGAAACTTTTTTATAAATTTTCATATCTTATATAACAACATTATTATTGTTAATGATTTTAGTTACATCATTAATAGAAATAATGAATAGTAATGGACTTAGATGGCTGCCTTGTGGTACACCTGAGGTGGCGCAAAAAGAGTCAGATATATTTGATCTAAATATCACACTATAAGTTCTCTTAAACAAAAACGATTTGATCCATTTTAAGATGGTTTCAGGGAACCCTAGTTTTTTGAGCTTTAGAAGAATAACGCTATGAGGTAATAAATCAAAAGCCTTACTTAGGTCAGTATAAATAACATCAGTTTGAGAACCAGCTTCCATAGTATTCAAAAAGCTTGAACAGGATTAATTAAAATAAAATCTAAATTAGTTACAGTAGATCTTTTTTTCATAAATCCGTGATGGTTAACTGCTAAGGAACTAGAGCAAATGACATATATTGAATCAAATACTATCAGTTCAAATAGTTTGGGAATACATGAGAGCTTCGCAATTGGACGATAATTTGAGACATTATTTTTAGCATCTTTCTTGTGAATTGGTCGGATAAATGAATTTTTCCAATATTCTGGAAAAATACCTGAAGTGAATGAACGGTTAAATAATAACGATAATGGTAAGGAATCAGAACAATTTTTTAAAATTAATCCTGGTACTTTGTCTGGTCCAGGGAAAGAGTCATTATTTAATTTGTTCAAATATTCCTTTATTTTTTGAACAGAAAAATCAATCGAAATATTGGGTAATTCAGATAAGGTTGCGACGTGATCGAATTTAGTATCGTCAACTTCAAAGAGATTCTCCGAGTAAGAACTAGAGAAAAATATTTTAAAAAGATCAGCAATAGATTGCGGAGAATTAGTAGAATCATTTTTGTAGGACATAGTGACGGGAAATTGATCCGATTTTCATTTCGAATTAACAAATTTCCAAAAGGACTTAGGATTTTTCTTTAGTTCTGAATTCATATCTATGAGATATCTATTATAATTGAAATCTAATGTTAGTTTGTAAGAATGAAACAGTTTAACAAATTCCCTATAGTTATGATTTGTTTTTTCATTCATATATTTTTTCCATGCTTTATTCTTTTTATTTCTTAACTTTTTCAATTCATAATTAAACCAAGGAGGACTAGAAGTAGAAATCTTACTTTTTCTTTTAATTACTGCAGACCAAGGGTACATACAATTCAAACCCTTGAGATATGATTTCGTAGAAATTTGAAACGGCTTTGTTAATATCGCAACCGAAGTTGCGAATTAACGAATCGAAGTCAACAGATAAAAAAAAATGATTTAAGGCTAAAAAATTTGTTTTAGAAAAATTGTAACTATGGGATAGATCAGCGGAAGGCGATGTTAGACTATGAAAGCAATATGAGAGACAAATGGGGGGTGGAAGTTATCAACTTTAACTAAGGTCATAATGGGATCATTAAAAGAAAAATTAGTCCAATCTGTTACAAAAATAAGATCCAGTTGCCTGCCCATACAGTTAATGACTGAGGAAATTTGTTGAAGACCATTAGAGTTACAAGCATCTATTAATGCAGATTCAGAGTCAGTACTAATCTGATCGGGAGTTAAGTAAATCTCTTCCTCATGATGACCCCAAACAACTAGGTAAGTTAAAGTCACCACATACTAACAGTTCATCACGAGAACTTATTTGGGATGAAATGAAATAAAGGGAGAGGCTGAAGTTTAAGTATGTATCAACAACTGAATTTGGTGGAATATAATAACAAACGATAAAAAGTGATTTATTAAGAAGTTCCGTTTTAACGGCAACTAATTCTAGTGTTGAAAATTGCGGGTATATAAGCTCTGTAACATTATAATTATTTTTAATTGCTATTAAAACTCCGCCCCTTTAGGAATATTTCACGTATTTGAATCAACAGAAGTAAGTTGAAACCTGTCTTTTCTAAAAACAGAGTAAGATTGATCAATAGTTCTAGGGATTGAATTGATTGTGTTAGCCAAGTTTCTGTTAGAGTGAAAATATCAAAATTAAGAATATTTGAATTAAGAAAAACATGTGAGGTTTTTGTGCGCAATCCGCGTACGTTTTGATAGAAAATAGACAGGTTACTTGAGATTATTTTTTTTTATGGGAAGAGCTATCTGTTAACTGTATTAAATTTGGGTTAACTAAAAAACGTTTTATTTAGGTGATTTCTATAAGTTTCTAATTCTTTAGATACATCTTTTCTAGGAACACCAAAAGCTTCATGATATTTAAGAAATATTTTTTGGAGTTCACTAAAATCTGTTGGAAGACCCTCTTGTTGAATTAGAATCTTGACATTAGTTTTAGTTTTTCCATTCAAACACACGTGATTTGCTTTATCATGTAGATACGCTAAATATACTCTTACGTTTTCATATACGATCCACGATTTACTTTTAGTTACAGGTTTATTGTGGGAATTTTTAGCAAAAATTGTTTCGCCTCTCGTAAAATTAGGAATTTGATAAATGATTTAGAATGTTCAGAATGGTCAGATTTGTTCTTAGTTTTAAAAATGGTTTCATTATTAGGCTGTTTAGATTTTGAATTAATATGGGATTTAGTGTTAGAGTTCTTAAAGTAAACAATGTTATTTAGGTTATTATTGTTAGTTTTTTTATTAGTATTATTCGTTTTGTGACTATTATTATTAGTACTAATTGTTTTAATTTTAGAATTACTGTTAAAATTATTATTAGAATGAAATATGTTGGTTGGCTTAACAATGTTACGTTTACTAGAAACTAAATTTTTAATATTGTTATTACTTTTCTTTAAATATCCTATTTTGTTTTTGTTTTTTGTTAATGTTTTTTCCTTCCATTGGGAGACTACTCCATTAATTGCTGCCCACTTTTGTTGGTTTTCCCCGGATTCAATTGAAACTTCAATTTTGAATAGATTATATTTTATTCGAAACATATCTAGTAAACAAATGAATACTATGTTGAGGGGAAATGCCGCTTATGAATATAGATACATCCTGGCTAGATGACACAGATGACTCAGGTTGTAACGTTTGTTGATCAATCAATTCATCTCTGAGAGCCACTCGTTTCCTATTGACAAAATTAGCAGACTCAAGACGTTTCAATCGCGTATTCCAATCATCGGTAGTCCAAAGAGTTCCAAATTTTAATTTAGTTCGAGCAGGCGGACTGTTGATGGCTACAATTTGATCTCCAATATTCAGCTTCAATATTTAAATTAGTGGGAATTGGATGAGTATCCATTGGTTCATTACTTTAATGAATCATATTGTAGGGTACAGCTGGTTGATGAACATTTAGATAAATAATGTTATCTATTTTCTCTTCCATAGAGTTTAAATTAATTTTTAAGAGGTCTATCTCCAACATCACTGCCTCCATATTCGGCAACGTATTAATACCAGAGGTCATACTACTTTCACAGCCGGTTATAAAGATAGTATCTATTATCTTTTTCATTTTAGAGTCCATTTTCATTTCTACATTATTGAGTTTGTGATCTAAAACCTCAGTTATTGGATTTGTTTCCTGGACACAAGAACACTTGGTTATAGATGTTCTTTTCGTTTCTTTTTTAATCTCCTCAAGTAGATTTTCCATATCAATTTTGATTTCTATTTTCCAGTTTCTTAATGGTTCATAGATAACCGAATGTTGTTTATTGATATGGTCAGAAAATTTATTGTTGAGGACATCGAAACTATTTCCCATATGTGCGACGGATTCAGAATACGACTCAAAGTCTTTGGCATTTCTATTTAATAAATTTGTGTTTTTGTCGTTTAATTCCTTAATACCATCGGCAAGGCTCATATGCATGTTTGACAAAAGGTTATGAAAATCTTGGCAATCAGGACACACGAAATAGTTAGACATAAAATTTAAGTTATTTTCCCTTGGAGCATTTAAACATACTCCGTTTACAAAATCCCTTACATGAAATAATCTTTGAAGTTTTATCATAAGCGATACATCCATTGACAACACATTTAAAAGACATTTTTAAATTATATTTTATTTAAAAAATGTGAACCAAATTGAAATTGAATTAAATTTTATTGATAGCGATTTTTATTATTTATTTATTTTTTTTTATTTTACGTATTTATTAAATTTAATAATCACACTATTTAATCGTTTATGTGGATGGTATTAATTAAAGTCACTTTAAAGTTCAGAGCGACAACACTAAAATTAGCTATCTTTAAGTTTGAGAAACTCTGTTTATAGTTTTGATGTTGAAATTTAGTTAATTAATTAGTAATAGCATAGTAATACAAACACGCGGTAAATAAAAAAAATATTTTTCACAAATGTCGAGTCTATAGCTGAAATAAAATTGTAAACTAAAATTTTTACATATTATTTTACGTATCGCTACTGCAGTATAAATAAAAATAAAATCTTATACAATTTTTATATAAAAACAAAAACGTTCTGAACTATTCAAGCTAAAAAAAAACGAAAAAAGAGTAATTTACCTATACCAAAACAAAACCATAAAGAAAATGTAAAGGGCCGTATACTTAAATTTAATTTAGCTCAAGTGAAATAAAAAACAAATAAAGAAATAAAACCAAAAATTTTTTTTTAAATCTACAACTGCAAATACACCATTTCATGGACAATATGATGCCTATTTGCATTAAACGATCTTTGGCAGTTTACCCTATTATATTTTTAATAAAAATAAAATAACAGCGACAAAAACATGCATCCTCATCTCATCGTCGTAACTCAGCTCAATGAGATTGACATTTGAGAATGAGTGTGAGACATGAGTACCTACCAATTGAACTCATCCAAATGTTTTTTGCCATTTAACAACTAAAATAAAATAAGAAATAGAGAAAAGAAAACGAAAACGAAAAAAAAAAAACACAAAAATTATTTTAAGAAGTATTTTACTTTACAGTAAAATAAAAATTTGGTAGAAATGTTATTGTTGTTTTTCTTTTGTTAATAAATAAATTTAGTTTTTTAATTTCCAGTAGGCATAATATTGAAATTCTTTATTTATTTAATTATTTCTTCTAAAATATATTTTATACATTATCTATTCATTGTTGTTTTGTTCATTTTCTTTCGGATATGGAAAGGTTTTTTTTTTTATTTTGTTTGACGAGGGAATGGTGGAATTCTCGAAAGACACCCAGACACAAAATTTTGTACACTATATGAGTAGTGAGGGACTTTAACCCTCTAAAACCACTCACCCTTTACCATGACCATTCTACGTAGGTAGACATTCTACGTAACCACAAACGTGGTTAAAGGGTTTTTCACATAAGATATTGGGCGCGTGTATTGTAAATATTAAAGAAAAAAATTAAGAATGCAACAATAATCATAAAAACAATTTTAGAAAATTTTACAAAATTATAAAATTGACGAAATGGGAAAAGATCTTCGAGGGAAATGGATTGAGAATAAGTTGAAGAAAAAGAGAATATATGTATCCTCCATTTGAGGCGAATCGTTATGAGCCAAATAACACTATTTATATAGATGAGTACCCTCTTTCTTTGGATGAAGGACATTTTAATACAAGTGTACGAATGATACGTGATTTCTAATGCAAAGTACGAATGATGTGTTCTTTAACTTTAGTAAAATAAATTCATATATGCTAAACCAACTTTTTTCAAAGCAACTGTTTTAACGTTTGCTAATTTTCTCTTGTACCGATACATCACAATTAAAAAAAGAACTATGTAAATATTGTTAATGAAAATAAACAACAATTCTTACGAGATCCTTTTCATATAATATTTATTTTACCATCAGAATTTGGTAATCATGCAAAAAAAATATGTATTGGTTGGAAACTGCTTATCGACATCTAAAAGATTTTTCTTATTCTCTCATTTATTTTAACCAATACCAAACCAACTAATCCATACAAATTTTTATTTTTTTCTTTTTAAAAAAAATATTTTGGGATTGATATTGAGTTGGCATTGATAGTAAATCTGTAATAGTGCGACCCACGAGAAAATTTTATTTTAACTAGAAACGTAAATAAGGTTAATAATAAAAATCCCGATAATAATATGGGTGAAATTTCTTTGTAAAAATATTTGCTTATAATTTTTTGCCCGATATGTTTATTTGTATGAAAAATTTGGCAAATTTCTTATTAAAATATTTGGTTTGGATCTACTTAGAACCGACTCGAAGAGAATATGTTTTTCGCACAAAAATATGATTTTAAGGACAAAAACTTACAATCTTGATATAAAACAATTATTATATAATAAGTAGCAAGAAATTTCCCACAAATATTGTATGATCACATCATTATAATACTAAATCCGTGTCATTTACCGTGTTAGTCTGTTTTATTTGTTTTTTGTTAATACTCTTTATTATAAATTATTCAAAAACCAATCGTACAAATCAAGACATGGTACTCTATGAGTAGGAAAGTTTTGAAAATAAAGTTAAAATTTTGGAACAGAAAGCAAAAATTATTTTAGAGAAGCAAATAATAGAATGAATTTAATACAACGATCCAAGAACTTACAACTTCTTTAAAAAAAAATTTAAATAACAATAATATTTTTGATAATGATACAAAAGCAGACAATATAAATATGTATTTATCCATTACATTGATTTTATTTTTTATAATAACAAAATGTTTATTTCTATTTCTATTTATTTCTTTAAGTAACTCTCTCAAATTATTGTTTTCTATACTTTGATCATTTGTAGTATCATATAGTTTTGATTAACAAAACAAAATTAATAAGCATAAATTTGTATAAATATGAACTTACTTACCACTTAACTTATAATATGAATTACAAAAATGTTTTATTTTTAGTAATTTTATCCATTAAATGCCAATTACTATAGGTAATATTATGTCGAAACGAAACAGTAATGAGGGAGCAGTATTCATGTTTCCTAAATAAAACTTACCAATCTCCAAATTTGTATGAAAACATCAGTGTTTTCTACTTTATCGTGAGAAGTTTATTTCAGTACGTAAAAACTTTAAATTTGGTGTTAACTTAAATTATAATTACTCAATAGGGGCTTCTAGTACTCATATGATTGAAGAATTCAACTGATTTTTTTTTCTTTTTGTTGTTTTTATATTTTTTATTTTAGATGATTTGCATTTTTGTTTTTATTTGACATAATCATAATGTAATAGTAATAGCAGAGATTGAGGTACCTAGTAGTCTATGGTAATAAGGTTCATTGTAAGTCATAATAATAATTAATTTGTTTTTGTTTTTCATTTTAATAAGAACTCACATATGCATAATGTATTTGAGGAATAATAAAACCATATGAATTGAAACTTTTCTGAAAAATGTAAAGTAGAAAATTTACACTTTTAGATACTCATTCACAAATAAAGAAATACGACCGTTACCGATTTCGAAAATGTGGACAAGTTCGGGTTGCTGCGGCACAACTCCTGGCACGACTCAAGTATATTTCAAAAACCAATTGTGTTACAAGCATAAAAATTTACACTTAGACATTCTTTCACAAATAAAGAACTTCGTCTGTTATCGATTTCCCAAATGTGGACAGGTTCAAGTTTATGTCGCAATCTCCTAGCACGTCTCAGGCATATTTCAAAAACCAATTATTTTACAGTCATGAAAATTTACACTTGGATACTCTTTAACAAATAAAGAAATGCGACTGTTACCGATTTCGAAAATACGGACAGGTTTGGGCTGCTGCCGCACAACTCCTAGCACCTCTCGGGCTTATTTCAAAAACAAATTGTGTTACAGGCATGAAAATTTACACTTAGATACTCTTTCACAAATAAAGAAATACGACTGTTACCGCTTTCGAAAATGTGAACTGGTTCGGGTTGCTGCGAAAATGTGAACTGGTTATATAGACAGAAGAGTTTACACTTATATACTCTTTCTGAAATTATAATACCTATGGGTTTCACTTAAAACTAAAAAGTATAAAATAAAATAATAATGTAAAAATACAGATTTTTGAAATATACTTTTATAGAAACCAATCTAGCCCCCTAAAAAGTAGAAAATAAAACCAGTGGTGGATGTTGAGCATCTAGAACTACTATAAGATAAAACACAAAAGTATATAATGAATCTTGCTGGAATATTGTTAATGGAAATTTTTAATATTTGCCGCTTGAAAAGAATCCCGAATATTAAAAGAACATCACGAAACTTGGTTCTTTTAACATAACAAAGCTTAGATTCATTATTCAAGATGCTCAACACCCACCAATAGTTTTATTTTATACTATTTAGGAGACTAGTTGGGTTTCGATAAAGGTATATTTTAAAAGTTTTTATTTTTACATTATAACATAAATAATATATATGTATAATTTTATTTTATATGGTTGAGTTACAACCAATTTGATCAAGAATATTTTTTGATTTTGAATCCAAAATGAATTTTTGTACAGAGTTAAGAAATTTTGTTGTAACGTATTTATTCTCTCATTACGTTTATAGCATACTGCTTTTCGTATATTAAAAGGGGTATAATTTTTTAATTTGAAAAAAAATATTTTTGACTAAAAATACTTGGGAGTGTGTCATATGCCTGTGTTTCATTTGCTCGTAGTATCACTCGCCTGTCTTCTTGCGAAATCAAAATAAATTAAATGTTTTGGAAAATTTTTTTTTATTTCAAATACATTTCATACATTTTTATTTCAAATAAAAAAGGCGTTGACAGTTTAAGTTTTTTTTTATTTATTTTGTAAAAAGTTATAAATTTTTTAATAATTACATAATGTATATATGTGCATAAATTAAAAGTAACACTCATACATTTTGAATTTCATATGTATATACAAATTAAAATTTAATAGTAATTTTTTGTTACACATTACATTTTGTTAAAAACGATAAAAGATATTATTCGTTTGAAGTGCTTTTTTAATTTGTAATTCTGACGGACTTCAGCATAACCACCTAATTCTTAAAAATATAAAACAAAATCATATTTTGAAAGGAATTATTAATCAACTAAAGATTTTGACAATTTCTTCCACATTTTATAATAATTGATAAAAATTTAAACATTTAATTTTTTTAAATATGAAATTTTGTCATGGAATGAAAATGTTACATTTTTAATGCAAACAAAAACAACTTAGCTACTTTAAATTGGAAGTTCATAAAGAAATGAGAATTAAAAAATTTTAATATAGAAATAGAATAACCAAAAATTATGTTCATTCAAAAATAGGGGCCCCTGTTGAGTAATTATATTTCAAGTTTAAGTCAAATATAAAGTTTTTAAAAAAATTTAAAAAAAAACATTTAGTGGATAAAATGACTAAAAATAAAAAATTTTGTCATTAAAGAGATATACCTACATAAAACATAATTCTAATAAAAACTATATTATTACTACAAATAACCAAAATTTAGAAACAGTTACTTAAAAAGATAAAAATGAAGAATTCAAGTGATTTGTTTTTTTGTTGTTTTTATATATTTACATCTCATTTATTATATTAGAAGTTCATTAAGGATAGTTATAGATGCTCTAACTTTACTATATAAAAATGAATTTGCTAGTCATATGAACAATTCAACTGATTTTTTTTGTTTTTGCTTTTTTATATTTTTTACTTGAGATGAATGTGTTTCTTTGTTTTTATTTGGCATATGTACATAGATTCATTTGCAAGTATATAATGTAAATTATAATAACTGATTTGTTTGCTTTTGTTAATTATTTTCATAAGATCTCACTTATTCATAATGTATTTGCTGAATAATAAAATCATATGAGTACAAAATTTTCAATTGTGTGCGCATTTTTCTTTTATATATACATCTTATATATTATATCACAACTCAGAAGTTCATTAAGGAGTAAGAGAATCGAAATCAAATGAAAAGGTGTCTACTGTGCAGGACCTTAAATGCTTTTCAATTATATTATATGATAATGATAACAACCTACACTCTACCTCTACTGTGCAGCAGTGATGATATTCTGAAAATTTTCAAAGTACTAAAATTATAAAAAAATAGTACTAGATAAGCTCCTAAAAGTACTAAATACATGAAAAAGGTGAAACAGAACGAAATATAATGAAAATGTAGTCAAAATTCATAATTATGTTCAAAATTAATTCAATTTTATTTTCACTTTTATTTCAAATTTTTATTATTTTAAATTAAAATAAATTTAAAAAAAAATCTTATGACTAATTTATAATTACTAATTATTTTAATCTAATGCCTCTTCTTAATGTTAGCAATATTTTGAAAATTGCTCGGACCGGTAATTGATTTTATAATATTTTTTGTCCCTTTATTATATTTATATTTATCTTCTTAATAATCTCGGAGTCGGTTAAATGAGTTTTAAGGCAAGAATTCAAATGATTCAAAGCCTTGAAAGGTATTTTATATTCTGCAATGAACAATTTTATCGCAATTTCAAATTTCTTAGCCTTGTCAATTAATTGTTTCTCTTGTTTTTTCACACTTAATATTCCTTTGTGCCCCAATTCATGTCTTTTAATGTGAGATTTTCCGCCAACAATACCTACCCAACAATATTACAAATAACACATTATTTACCTTGTTTCGAATTGTCCGAAATAAACCAACCAATAAAGCCATATTTCATTTTCCAAGATTCGCGAAACTTTTGAGGATAACATTTTGACTTTTTAGTTTTCGGTTAATTTTCATCATTTGATTCATCGTTATTAAAATTAATTATGTACATTATGTATATTCATTATCTAAGGATGTACATTATTGCAAACAATTATACTTACGAAAATGAATTTTCATTTTCACTAACAGCTGATTTTTTTCAATTATGGGTACGGGGGATAATTTTTCAGGTTGTATAAGCCATTAGTGTAAAAATGATTTAAATATTTTTTTAAGGTGCAATAATATATAATATTGATGTTATTTTAAACTCACTTATTCAACATCTCAAAAAAATTTAAATTACAACGATTACAACAGTCAAAAAAATTTTTGACAATTAACAATAAATTACCTCGCTACCACTAATTTACACACACAGTTTTGAAAAGTATTTTTAAAGAAAAGCAAATTAATAATGAAAGATTTTTAAAAAAATTCAAAAATTTCTGAACGCGTACTAGATTTGTTATGAAAATACTATAGTATTTTTTTAGAGCTGAAAGTACTAAATCTAATACTATAGTACTAAAGATATCATCCCTGCTGTGCAGTAAGAAAGCAAGTATGCATATATATGGATTACGATAGTGTGCAAAATTACTTACTTACTGCAGTATGGCACAAGAAAATAAGCACATTGAAGTAATTGAAAACTTATGTTTTAAGTTTAAAATTATTTATTTTTTTTTATAATATTATAATATTGTTAATACTAGTAATATTATAATAAATTTAAGAATTTATTTTTGTTTATTTAATTTTTCATTTTTATATTGAAGTTATTTATATTTATTACATTCAAAGTGTTTATTAGTTTTTTATTACACTTCAATTCGGCCTTTTCTCTTTGTTTCAAATATATATTACAACACAATATTATATATTATATATATATTTGTGAAATTTTTATTTAAAGAATTTTAATTTTAGAGCCACAAATTCTAAAACATAGGTACATTTTTCAAAACCTATCTAAGTGGTGCCTATGAAATATTATTTTTCAACGCATAAAAAAGTAATTTAAATAAAATTTTCCATTTTATTTGAAATTAAAACAAAACCCTAATTCAATCCAAGAACAAAAACAAAGAATTAGAAATTATAAAAACAGTTTAGACGCTTCCATTAGCGTTCTTTTTTATTTTGATGAACAAAAGAAAAAACAACAAAAAAAGTTGAATATTTTATAAGTTTTCATTTTTTGAAATGTTCAACATGTATTGTACGATACTGTACCAGGTACAAACGAAATAAAATATTTGTTATTTATATGCTTAAGAGAATGTAGTTGTTTAATAATGGCTATTTGTATTTATAAACAATCAGTTTTACAGTTCGTATAAAGAATTTCATTTAGGTGCTTATTAGGTATTTCGATCGATTTTAATCAAATCGTTCATCGTTATCGTTAAAGTTATTCGATTGTAATCGTTAGTGCCATTATGTATTTCGATGAAAATTTTATCGAAATTGTTTCAAAATTCTGCCATTGTGGAATCCAAATCTATGATGAGCATGACATATGTTTGATTCTTAAACTGTCAAATTCAAATTATTATACGAAAAAAAACAAAAAAATAGTGTTATATTTGAAATTTTTAAGTTGAAAATAAGTTAGAAGTATTTAAATCAAATATAAATTATAAAATTATAAGTTTTTATAAATAAAATGATATCAGCAGAGTTAAATTTTTCAATTTCTGATGCTGAAAAACGCTATCAATATCAAATTGCAGATTAAAAAAACCAGCGAACATGTTATATTTGGGATTATTCTAATGCACTGGATTTGGAAGATTATACGTATGTTATTTACACGTGAAATTTATGAGTTATTATTAACATTATTGAAACTTTATTTTATTAACAGTTTTGATCAAAATTTCCTGTTAAATAACATTACTTTTATGGATTGGTATATAGCTATATAATTGGCCAGTGAAATGATTTTCATGTAGAACTAACACAGCTAATTTTTTCTGTTGTGCTTAAGGAAGTTTTATATGAAATTTGCAGTTTATACTCGAAGAAAAAGTCAAACAAATATTATTATATTTGCCTTAATTAACTTGCCTCGGACTTTATATGTTTGTTTTAATTTGCTTAATTCAATAAAATACCCATTTCAATAACCATTCAACCAAAGTATATCCATAAAAAGAATATGAACTCATATATTCATTTGTTTGCACACAAATTCATATGCAAATTTACTAAAAATTGTAAGAAATAGACGATAATAAGAATTTTACGTGTAAGAAAAAGAAAAAATATAGTAAACAAAAGAGAATAACAAAAAAAGTTGGCTAAAATTAAATAAAAAAAAGTTAGTTAATAATTTTTAAAAAAAATTTCGACAATAATATATTTAACAAAATTATTTTCTAAATTATATCAACTATGCATAAGATTTTTAGGAGACCTAACTAAAACAGCGTTATCATATTCTTTAAATTCTGTGATTTGTAAATAGATGTTGTCCTCAGTATTATTTTATAATCGTATACCAATATAATAAATATTTCGGTTTATTATAATTTAATATTTAATTAATAAAAAATAATAATGTTTGTAACTCCAAATTATTACTCACAAAAATGTTAATAATATTTCATATTATTGTAATGTAATTATAATTTAATATTTTTAATAGGTATATAAGAAAATAATAATGTTTAAAATGAAAATATCGAAATAATAAAAGATCAGAATTAATCCTCGTATAAGGGAACAAACTAAAGTAGAACTAACATTTTTTGCCACCCTGCCTCATTTAAATAATGAGAGGGAACGTAAACAAATCCAAAGGAGAATAATGAGAACGCAAAATTATTTTACAGTATAAAGGAAAAGTCAAACATCTGTTTTGTACCTTTTCTCTCTCATAATAAATTTGGTATACGATAAGTAAATGTAAATTTTAACTCTTTTAACTAATGATATATTGCTTGTTTTGGGCTTTCTTAAAAATTGGCTTAGGTTTACGTAAACTGGGAGTGCATATTCTTGTTAATATAGATATTATTTGCATTCAACGAAGGTGAAATTTACATATGTGTGTGTACTAATAATGGAATATGGATATTACATAAAATTAAAATGTGGTTTCTTTTTAAATTCACTGTATTTATTAACATTTCTATGGTGTAAAGAAGAAAAAAAAAACAAAAACAAAAAAGGAATATAAAAAAATGTGTACAAATCATTATCATTATATTTCAATCATTTTCAATTATTATTCAATTATATTTCAATTTCAATTATTTTTAATCATCATTATCATTATATATTTTTTGTGTTTTTAATTTGGTTTCTTTTATTAATCTCTTTCTTTTATTATTTCTCTTTCTCTCACTAAATATATGTAAATGGAAGTACATGTGTCATATGGGGCTTGCATTTGTTACATACATAATCATATGGCTTAGTTTAATTGAAAATAAATGCAAACATTATTTATGGAAGAAAACAAAATTTGAACCTATCAGTTATCTACCACTCAGTTAGAAATTACTCTTCTCGAATGTAAACTAAGTTCAATTTCTATTTATGCATGTATATATTATACTTTTATATGCCAATTTATGCTTAGGCAGCGTTTACACGTCGGACAAAATCTAATTTTATCGTAGATAAAGTCGGATGAGTGTTTACATTTCAGACTTTTTCTCAGATTTTATCTACGATTTTACATCAAATATTTTTTTGTATTTAACAGGGTTTCTTTTATAAAGTGCGTAATTTTTTATTGGTGAAAATTTTTTAATACGTAGTTTAAAAAATTAAAAGGTATGTAATCAAAAATCTCTAAAAATTTTTTAAAAATATACATATTTTTATAAAATTTGTTACAGTAATATAAAATATAATTACACATTTGAAGTATGAGCAATAATAACCAAATTGCTTAAGAGTGAATTTTAGTGCCATTTGATTATATGTGTTGTTCTTTGATATTATATTATTTTTCATTAAAAAAATATTTTCACTATAAAGTCGAAAATAAAATAAGGAAAAAAAAAATTTTTTTTTAGAAATATTTGCCTTCAATTTAAGCGTACTAAAACTACAAAAATAAACTTTAGAATCGCAGCTTGATATAAGGTTTCCAAAGCAAGTGATGATTGTAAATACGGAAAAAGCAAATTAGCCGAAATTCTATGAAGTCTTCATATGATTTCATTAAGATATTTGGTAAAAATTTTGGCTAATTTGATTTTTCCGTATTTACAATCATCACTTGTACTTATTTTTGTAGTTTCAGTACGCTTAAATTGAAGACAAATATTTCCAAAAAAAAATTATTATTCTTTATTTTATTTTTATGTTTATTTTAACCTTAATTTTAATCTCAACTGGATTGGTTATAGATATTTTTCTTGTGTATACATATATTAAAAAAATTAATATTTGAGTTATAGACTCATATGGAGAAGATTTATTTTGCCCCTAATAACCACCAATCAAAATTTTTTTTTTAAATAAAATTTTGTTTGTAGAATAAATATTGACCTAAAAATGCTCGAGATAATCTCGTTTATTTAATTTTGCTTCATTGTTTTTAATGAGATATTAGTTCTCCACAAGTAAGAGCGAATTAAAAAAATTCAATGTTTAGTGTCATTGTTATCTTTTAATTTTACAATTATTGATCTAATCTAATGTATAGAATACATTAAAAATTTGAACATTTTGAATTTAATGATTATTTGAAAAACATTTCAAGTGTTTTTGGAAGATAATAATAAATTAACGAATACTGTGAAAGCAATTTTGAAGTATGACCATAAAAACTAAAACTATAAAATATTCACTATTATTTATTTTGCTTCATCGAGAATCAAACCTGGAACCTTTTGGTTGAAAGGCAGGCGCTCTACCTACTGCGCCACCCAGCGTGTATTTGATTTATCATTATCAAATATTCAAAATTAATAGATATTTCTTATTGTCAAATAAATTATGTAAATAAAGAGTAATGGGAACAATATTTGAACATTAAAATGGAATAATTTATTTTTAATAAAAAAAATTAGTGAATATTATGGTGTATCGGTGTGGGACCAAAAAAATTCAGTTCTATACAAGTTATGAATATGTCTTTGAATCTATGAATATGTCTTTGAATAAGCTTTAAACAGTCAATATGGGGAATATTTTGGGTAACGACCGGAATTACGACATCACTATAATATGAATAGTAATGTGTAATATAGTAATGTGAAATATATAAAAATAATGAGTTAATGACCCCTCTCATTTCGATGACGAGCGAGAGGTATATGAAACAACTATGTATATAACAATTATGTATATTCTAACATTGTTCAAATGCAGATATTTAATAGTATTTTAATACGCTAATAATGTCCGTAAAACTTTGTATCTCGGTGAATAAAAGCAAGTAGCAGTCACATGAAGCAAAAAATCTAAGCTTTGAACCTCGGTAAATATAACTTTACATGAAATAAATCAAGTGGCGAAAAATAGTAAAATCTCAAAAAGAACAACAAAAACTATTGAAATGAAGTTATTGAAAATAGAAATATAAAGAATAAGTATTAAGATATTTTGAAAGTCGTTAAAAAATAATTAATTGAACTGACAGACTACATTTTTTAATCATTATTGTTGTCGTTGTTGTTTAAAAAATTTTATATCGTAATATACTCAAGTTTTTCAAATATTCTTTATAAATTATATTTGTTATTTTGAGTTATCAATAAAAAAAATGTAAGAAGTTATTAAAAACGTGTCAGTATTATAGTCAAGCACTCACCATTATTTAGATTACTTTAAAATTAAAAATCAGTTTCAGGTAGAATTAAGATCATAAATACTAGAATAAGGGTTATTGCGTAAGACCAGTTTAAATGCAATAAATAATAATTATACAAAAAAATTTAATAAATAAAACACTGTAGATTAGGTAGCACTATTAAGGAATTACTATTGTTAACAAAATGAGCATATTATTAAGGGTTCAAATTATATAATTATATGTAAGGATTAGTGTAAATATTAATTAGTCGCAAAGCACTGATGAAGGAAGTAAGTTGCTTCCGAAATATCGATATTTGCAAAATAAATACAAATGATTAGTGAAAGGAAACTCGACTTTTATTCCATAAATCTAAACATATCACTAAAAACAAATCTGATTATCAAAAACAATAGATAATAACGTAATAAAAAGAAGGATACAAAAAAATGTATGTAATTATAATAGAAATTAAAATTTCCTAAAATTTCGATCCTACTACAACTCATCTATTCGAAAATAGAACATTATGTCATTTTACTTTTGAATTGAGTACCACTTTCAAAATAAACTAGTAATATTTCTACTTCAGCATTCCTTGAGTTTTTCTAACGTTTGTTTTATACTGAGTTTAAAAAGGAGAAGGGAGGTACCGACCTTAATGATGCAATTAAATAAAATTTAGGAAATTGTTTTACGATATGAGTTTTTAATGATCATTTATTGCTGTAGCCTGTTTTTAGCATTACTGTTAAAAAAAAAAAAATTGGAAATAGGAAACTTTGTTTTCACTGAAATATTTTAATGAAAACGAAAAAATATTTCGTTAACGCTAGACCGGCGAATAGTACGCCGGGAATACCTAGTGAAAACTGAATCTCCTTACGAATTTTGGAACCACTTTTCATTTAGTGTGTTCCTTCAATTTCATAAAAATAAATTTATTATCCAAATAAATAAGGGAATAAATGCCAATATGTATCAACAAAACGAAGAATTTAGTTTTGATTTTATGAATAACTAATAATTATTATTTATCATCAGAATCTATTATATGGACTCATAATTATCTAACAACTTTTGTTCTAATCTAAAAAATAAAAATCCATGAAGAATATGATTTCTTAATCGCCATCAGAGTATAATTTTGTTGTCTAAAGAGTTTTTTTTTTAGTGTAAAGCAATATTAATAAAAATTTAAATATAGATTTTTAGTCTTGTTAACTTAATCATTGAATGAACTTGAAAAAAACGAATACAAAGTTAAAAAAAAATTGTGAATATTTTCAAACAAAATTTAGAAAAAAATGTTAAATTATATGAAATTAAATTCAAAGCCACATGTTCAATGTATTCATTGGTATATTTCAACCGCAACTATTTTAATAATTTTACAAATTACACTGATAAATTCAACTGCTATTGTTATTGAAAAATTACCAATAACATTCCGAAATTCAAACGACATTCACAGTAATGCTGATACTTTGAAAATATTTAATCATGAAAATAAATTTGATTCAAAACATCAAAGTGCAGGTTATTCGAAACAACAACAACAATATTATTTTAGTAAGCGTTTAAATCGTCGTGATGTTCAAGATCAAAATGAATCCTTAGAGAAACAACAAAAAATCAAGTTAATTCAATTAAATAATATTTTAAAAAATACAATTAATTTTAATGTAAATCCTTGTGATAATTTTTATGAATATACTCGTTGCGGAATTTCCATAAATTTAACGGGTAATAGTGATAGCTTGATATCAAATACTGGAGCAGAAACTTCTACTATAAATGATAATTATACTTATACAAATACTATTGAAGAACGTATTTTAAATTATTTTAATGTAAATGATGAAAATAATTTATCAAATATTGAAATAAAAGGTAAAGAATTTTATAAATCGTGCAAAGAATCACGTAATTTAAATTTATTAAAGGATACTGAATTATATCGTTATTCAAAAGGTTGGCCTATTATTGAAAAAAATTGGAATGAAACATCATCATTTAATATATTGTTGGCATTTAGTAAAATTGGACAAAATTATTTTTTTCAAAATAAAATTTCAATACAAAATAATAAAAGAGTAATTGAAATTTATTCGATGCTATTCGATAAATTAAATACAAATAGATTTAATAAAACCTTTTTTGATATGTTACTAGATATTGGTATGACTAAACGTAGAACAGAAATAATTATACAAGATTTGTTTGAATTTGAACAGGCACGTAACAACATTGTTGAATTTCAAAATAGACGATTGAATTTACGACAAAATTCTACTGAATATACATTTGAAAATTATAAAAGAAAATTTCCTCAATTCAATTGGAATGAATATTTTAAAATAATTATTGGTAAATCAGTACAACCAAATGATATTATAATTGTATACGATGATGTTGTATTTAAAAAAATTTTGAATTTTTTAAAAAATGCAAATCCAATAAAATTAGCTAATTATTTTTGGTTACATTATTTAAAAGGTACATCGCGTAAAGATTGTGTTGACTTATTGAAAAAATGTTTTAACCCAGTTTATGTTATGGCAACTGAACGCCCATCATTTAATAAATTCGATTTAATACAATTATTTAGTGAAATTCATAAATCGTATAATTTAATTAAATTAGAATATCCAAAAAATTGTTATATGAACGCTGAAGGAAGTGATCAAAATTCAAATATATATTTAAATCGACAATTAAATTTTTTATTACAGGGTGATTTAAAATTAAATACAAAGTATGATATATTTCAAACAAATCGTAGAAATTTTTATGAAAACTATGAAAAATGCAATAATTTTTTAATTACATCACAAAGTCGTTATAAGACTACCATTGGTGATTTTTACAATTTATTTAAAAAAAATTTAGATTTTACAATATTATTTAATTCAAATGCAATAATGTCAATGAATTTTGGTGGTATTGGAATTAATTTAGCCTATGAAATGATACAAGGTGAAAATAAATCATTATCAACAATATTAAAATGTTATAATACAACATTTTTAACAATCAATGAAAATAGTAATGATCAAAATAATAATACTAATGAAATCAAATTTGATTTATATCGAAATTTTTATAAACATATACCAACATGTACAAAATTAAATGAATTGATCAATGATGATAGTGGTAATAAGAGCGGAAATAATAATAATCGTATTAGAATTCTTCCATCAATTGCTGAAGAAGATTTTTTAATCAATTATTTTGCTGAAAAACAGTCGCTTGCAGCTTTAAAATCATGGCAACAAATAATGTTGAATACAAGTGATGCATATAATCCAAATAAAAAAATTGAATACCAACTATTAAATGAATTTCCAAATTTAACAAATGAAAAAATATTTTTTATAAATGCAGCTAAACGTAAATATCAAATGATTTCGAAAATATTTGAAAACGAAAATGGAAAGCAACAAAATTTAAATATGAATCAAATCATATATAAAAAATTTATTAATACATATTTTCAAAAGTTTTTTAAAGAGTTTAATGAAATTTTTCAGTGTTCACCAAAACATGATGAACAAATTTGTTAAAAAATATAACAAAATATTTGAATGCTATATTTAAAAAAAAAATGTTCAAATGCATAATATATGTATAAAATAATACATTTCATATTTTATTGGATGTTTTTGTATATTATACATTATACCTATTCAATCAATTAACTTATTTAAGAATATCAAAATAAAATTTTATTATTAGCTAGTTAAAAAAGAAAATGATTTTTTATTTTTATTATTTTTAAATCTATTTTAACTTACATTACAGTGACCCGGTTGTAATTCATTAATTTTGAAATAAAAAAAAACAAAACAAAATAATAGCATAAGATCCATAATAATTTTAACAAATTTGAAATGGTATTAAATGGGCATTATTGGGCATATTAAACATACATTATTTTTTAAATATTCAATATTTTGTTCTGAATCTTTAAACGAATTTAATTTATTTTTGAACATTAAGCTCAAGCAACAGCAAAATTTTATGAATTTGATGAAGTTGATACTTTTCAAGATATTGCGTAGATAGTCATATTTTTTACGATTTAATAATTTTTATTAGTATTGTTCCTAGTAGAACGGCCCATGCATTTTTTTGTTTTTATAAATACGGAGGTGACTCTAATATGTCAGGGCCGGCATGTAGGCTTTTAGCTCTTTACGCCCTCCTCCACCCTCAACTTAGTCGACCCTTTTAATAAAAGTCAACAGGTTTGTAGGCTATATCTTGCAGAAGAGCTCTATCTTTAAAAGAGCTAGGCACTCTCCTACAACATGTTTAAACGTTTCTTCCTCTTCTAGACAGTGTCTGCAGGTTGGGTCGTTACACATGTGTTTACTCATGTGATTATGACAAGTAAGTATGCCCACCATCTTCCTACAGTTTACTCTATTGAGAGTTAGCAGGAAGTTGGTTATTTCGGTGTTTGTTCTTAGTATATAAATATATTTTGGAGACTCTATGGCCTTCAATACGCTCCCAAAGAATGTTTGTTTCCCTCTTCAGGGTGTTTTCTATCAATAGTTTAATATTACCAATAGATATACCAATTGCCGGTTCCGGGCCATAAATGTTTTCCGCCGATGATCTGGCTAGCTCGTCAGCCGCTGCAGGTGTGATTGTAAAAGCACTTGTTGCACAGAGACACGCAAGTCTTTGTACTGCTTCTAGTTTTTTTTTATGGCATTTGCTGTGAATGTTCCCGAAACTCATGCAATGGACCCATAGCTAACAATAGGCCTGATGCACACTTTGTATATTCTTAAGGCTATGTTCGGCGTTAGGTCCCAATTGTTGCCAAAAGCATAGGACTGCACTGCCATAGGACTTTCACAGCATTAGCATATTTCATCTCGATATGTTTCGCCCAGTTCAGCTTCTTATCTAGTATGATCTCTATATATTTTACTTCGTCTCGAAGTTCTATGTTCAATGGAGGAAATGGAAGGAAGAATATAGGTGTTCAGTCGTCTTCTATTGGTAAAGGCCACTAAATGTGTCTTGCTAGGATTGATAGTAAACCATTCACCTGACACCATTCGGTGGTTAAGCTAAGGGCATTTTGCATTTGTGTGCATAATGCATTTGTACGCCTCATATATCCTCTTCTTAGAAGAATATTAACATCATCGGCAAGGCCGCGTGTGTTGAATCCTTCCAACAAATTAATAGTAAAGGCGATAAAACACCTCCTCGTGGGCACTCTCTAACCGCCTTCACCTGAACTTTAGTTGTTTCATCTACCTGAAATGACGTTGTTCTTGCTCCATCTAGAAGTGACTTAAAACTTCCCTTATCAAAGGCCCCTTCAATGTCGAAGAATGCACTGAGTGTTATCTCTTTCTTCACGATAGCCTCCTCTATATGCAATACCACTTCTTGAAAAACTGAGTCAGTAGTTATACCTGCCTGATAGGCATGTTGTTTATGGTTCAGGGGTACCCTGATCAAACGTACGTCCCTAATATACCTGTGCATAAGTTTCTCTAGTCATTTTAGCAAACACGAAGAGAGACTTATAGGTCTGAAACTAGTAGGGAATGCATAGTTTTTTTTCCCTAATTTAGGGATGGAAGCGACTTTTCTAATACACTTTTTTCTGTATGCTGTATATTTTGAAATGTATTTTGGTTAGGAAGTCTTATCAAGACCAATATACTAAGGTCAAATGTTATGTTTATCGAACATATACTAACATTTTCTTGTTCAAATTTATTTTATAAATTTTATATTTAATTTAAATAAAAAAGAAACATCTCTTAATTTATGATTAAAAAGTAAATAATAAAATTTTTTTTTTAAATAGGTAACTTTTTCATTTAGATAAATAATATAAACTTTTTATTTCGCATACATTGTATATGTATATTATTATAACTTTATGATAAAACTGACAATTTATTTTAAAAGAAAACTAAGAGTAAAATTATATATTTATTAAAATCTACATAAAAACAATCCGACGGTCAATAACCAAACTAAAATTTAAAGTACATACTTCAGTTGAAAAATAGTAAAATAATGCCTACTTCCACACGGGTCAACTTTCATCACAAGTCTTTTAGAACAGTTTAGAACAACTTTGTAATCAAATATCTATTCTGAGCAAAAAATTTTAGTAGAAATTTTTTTTTTAATTTGAGCACATAAATAGTTACAAATTACAGAGTAGTTATAAGTAGTTACAGTCTTACAGAGTTCTTATTAGTAGTTCTTATTTGTTATTTCATAAAGAAAGAATTTTCATTTGTTTTTAAACAAAAATAGTAAAAAGTAGTTGAATAAATATTTTTTGTAGATAGCAAAATAAATAGCAGAATAAATTTTAATGTTTAAAAATTAAAAATTTAAACATAGTTATTAATGTATTATCATAAAGTAATCATATAAGTAGAGTATTCACGTAGAACATTATTTGTTAATCATTTTCATCTAAAAATGCCGTCCCACTTTTACTCAAAACACGAAAATACCGTCCCATTTTCACTCAATATCCCAAAACACTCAAATATAATTTTCGTAACTCAATTATTTTTACTCAAAATTTTTTATTTATTGAGGAGAGTATTTCATACAATGCCTCTATACTTCTAGCCTATTCACAGAATGATTTTTTCGGAATTTTATCGAATTACGATTTCGTTTTAAGTTTTGTTTTAGTTTTGTGTATAAAGTTTTGCTCTCCCAGTGACTAGGCTAGAAGTATAGAGGCATTGTTTGATAATTTGAAAAGTATTTACATACGTATGTACTTTTGATTTATATGATGAGTGTATATCGTAATATCGTACATGTGTTCACCATACATTTACATATCTAATTCAATACAAAAAATATAATATGTATATATAGAAAAATGTAAACAAAAAAACACAATTAATCGCAAAAATAATGGATGAAATTGTATCCATACAATAATAGGTCAATGATAGCATCACATAATCCAAACATTTTTTTTAAAAATAATACTAATAAAAGAATAAAATTTATTAGTAATGCATTACAAATTTTGAGCTTTTTACGGAATACCGTTTTGTTTTCTTTTCTCAGAAGTTGGTTAAAAATCGTATTTCTATTTCAGATGAAATAATTTCTGAAGAAATAAAAACAGCCACAATCCATATAAAGAAAAAAATGTCCAGTTTTATTTTTTTTACTTACTTTTTTAAATTTTTATAGCTTGTTTGTTTGTTTGTATTCATAATTATATTATGTATTCATATATATATACTATTCATATTATTATCTACGGTAAGAAACAGACAAAATTAACAAAACCAAAATTGCTGAAAATTTAAAAATACATGTAGGTACCTACTGTTCAGTATACTTTTCAATAGAAATCAATTTGAATTATTTTTAATTTTACAAAACCAACATTAATTTTTTTGTCCCTTTCTTCTATAAAGTTTGAAATCACAAATTTCATAAATCACATTGACCAAGTAAAGATATCAAAATAAAAATATTAATTCTTCAAATTTTAAAAATTAAAGCAAAATAACAACAAATCCAGCAATAATCTTGAGTTCTTTCAATTTCTAAAAAAAAATTCAATACTTTGATTTGTAATATTATTTGTGGTCTATTGAAAGGACTTTAAATGCATGTATATTTTTTTATACACATTGTGTAATTTTTAATTTTTATCACATAAGTAAAGTAGAAATGCGAGCAGCGAAATAAAGAAGTATAAGTTTATACTGTAGCATGCACATTCGCACATATCCATTTTTGAGTTCCTATGCATACAACTTTTATATCGTTGACACTGTTGGCAGCATAATTACAAATAAATATGTTCATAGGCAGTAGGTACACAACATTTTTTTTTATTTGAGTACAAAATACATTGCGCTCAACTTATAAGTAGTTAAAAATTGAGTAATATTATTTTGAGTGAACACAGAATTTTGATATTTGAAAAAGTGACTAGCAAATTTTGTTCTACGTGAATACTCTACTTATATGATTACTCTATGGTATTATACTATATTTATATAGTTTGTGATTAAAACTATTGTGATAGGTATCTTTATTATTCTAGAATTAAAATTTATTAGTTAGAAATGAAAAGAAAATGTAAAAAAATATACCTAAATAACAAATAAATAAAAAAATATTTGTGTACCTACCTAAGTATATGAATATAGAAAATTAGTGATTCAGGAAATTTTTTTGAATGTAGTGCCTACATACATTAAGCATCTAATTAAAATTATATTATCTTTAATTTAAAATTAAATAAACAAATAAAAAAATAAAAAGAAAATACAAAAAAAAATATAAAAAATAAATAAAAAATATTATAGAAAAAAGTTTCTTGGTAGCAGATTGATTGTATATAGGTAAATAGAAAATTGTTTGTAACAAAAATTGTAGGTAAAATTTGCTGAGTAAGTAAAACATATAAAATTTTCTGGAAAAAAAGAAAACGGTAAAAGTAAAAATTTTTAGGTTTTATTTATTTTTAAATTTAATAAGTTAAAAATGGACTATAGGCGAAAATATTTTATGACTTATAACAAGAAAAGACGAAGGGAAAAAGTGGAACAACAACGTTTACGGCGTTCTGAAGAACGAAATAATTTAATTAGTCAAAATCGAAATATAATTCACCTTGAATTACGTAAACCTGGTTATAAGTCCGCTATTTTAGAATCTAGAATCTATTGTTGCCATCATGGAAAATTGTCCAATCTGTTGACTTTTAATCCGAATTTTCCAATCGAAATTAAAAGGTTGTATATTGATACTGATCGAATAAGTCAAAATTTTGGGGAATTTATTAGACAATATAACAATTCTACTGCTTTTGCTTCGATAGGAGCCAATATAGGTACATAATATGCCTGGTGGTGTTTATTGTTTTAAGATTTCTGGTGAAGTTTATCACCAAATTGCAGAAAAAATTCCAATCGACTTAAATTTCAATGTGGAAAGAGCACAAGTTGATACCGGTATTTAATATGCGGAATTATTTCTTTATGATACAGATATCGCTGTCAATATGCGCATGAATAATTCGTATAACTCAGGTTGTCTAAGAGAAATTATGACAACAATCGGTAATGTTTTCCATAACATTTCTCTTTACGCTATAAGTTATCATAAGCTTCGAGAAGCATTCGAAACCGAATCAGCGTATGCCGCACAAAATAATTGTCAAATAAACCAAGTATCCTTAATTTTTTCAAGAAATTTAGGTGATGACCAAAGAGTGTATAATGCACCTAGAAATACGGATGAGGTTGCGTTCATTTATGTACCCAATCGTGATGGTAATATTCCTGCTCAAATCGATTTCGCAGTTTATCCTACAAATTGTAGAAGCATTAAACGAATTAATTTCCTATCTAAGCATTTAGACCCAATGATTTTTCCTCTTTTTTTCCTAATGTGGATTTCGGATGGACTACAAATATGTGCCATAGTAGAACTGTGTCTACAGCTGTAAGAAATAATATAAACACTCTCCAATTTTACTCATTTAAAATAGCAGTCAGACCAATATTTTTAACCCCCTTCACTATGGAGGAAAACTATTTCAGCAGTATATTGTATACGCTTATGCACGTGTAGAAGCCAATCGTTTAATGTTTATTCGTTCTAATCAAAATTTTTTTCGTGTAGATTCTTATAAAGGACTTTTAGACCATATGAATAGCTTTAGTAGTGACAACAATATAAGGGTCGGAAATTTATTTATACTTCCATCGTAATTTGTTGGTGGGCCGCGTTTCATGTCAAAACTTTATCAAGACAATATGGCTATGGGTAGAAAATTTGGTCGTCCCGATCTTTTCATCACGTTTACATGTAATCCAGTTTGGCCAGAAATCAAATTTCAACTACATTCATTTCAAAACTCTTCAGATCGCCCTGATTTAGTAACACGAGTATTCAATCTGAAATTAAAGGAGTTTTTAAATGATATTACCAAATTGCATGTGTTTGGAAAAATAAGCAATTACGTTTATGTTATCGAGCACCAAAAAATCAACTTATTGTGCCGTTTCACAGAAAAATTCCTTTCTTTTGCTCGGTCGGGTATGTACTCGGGGGTTCCTTCTAGTCTATTATATATTAATATACAAATTGTATCATTGCTGATGACACTATTGAATAGTGACTGATGACACTATTGAAGAGTGACTGATGACACTATTTTGTTTTTGTTAACTCTATATAAAATTTACTTAAACAACGCGGTTTTCAAAAATAATTAATACAATTAAAAATTAATGTAAATATAGTTCATCCGAGCAGTCGTCTGGTGCCAAGCAAGTTAATAATTTTTTTAATTTTTAGTAATAAAAACAATTGAAGTTCACATATTTTAAAAAATGAACAAAAGTCTGTTTTAAAAAATTATTTTGTTTTATTGTCAAAACAAATAAAAATGGGCGAAGCAACTTTTAAACACAATTTAAGAAAATTTCAATTTTTTTTTTAATTTTATCTTTCATTTTACTTGTCATAATATGAATACTACGTTTGTGCCCGTCATACTACTTACATAATTTAAATTGTGGTTATGTTTCTGTATTATTAATTAATTTTTTTTTTTGTAAAATATTAAAGTAAATTTAAATTAAAATTAATTAAAAAGTGATTTAAAAATTAAATAAAATATAAAATGGTAAAAAATTAATGTATTTTTTCTATTTTTAGTATTTTTAATATTTTGTCATAATATTGGAATTACTTAACTTTTTGCTGCTATTAGCCTATCCTTATATTTCTTTAATCTTAATATCAAAAAGATAACTCTATTTTCTATCAATTTGACATTAATAACAAACTATAAAAATGTTAATAACAACATAAACAAAAACACTTTTGTAAAATTATTTTTCAAAGTTTTATTTTAAAAATAATTAGAAATTCCTCATATAATTTTTGTTAATAATAATAATATGTACAATAATAATAATTGTAATAATAATAATTTTGTTTATAGTTTAAATGTTTTGAGTATTCACCATCGTTTTGTATATTTTTTATTTTTGGTTTGTTGAATGTGGATGACAATATTGGTGAGCAATTTTAAATGTTTTGAGTATTCACCCGCAAGACAAAAACATGCAAGATTTTTATTTTTGAGTTAAGTCAAGGGTTTGCTAATATTTTAATAGTTAGTACTTTTTTAGTAGTTCAGTTACTGTACTAGTGTTGTGGGGAAAAACTTATTTTCTCTAACTCTTTAATATATTTTTACTTGTGCTATTTTGCAATTAATTACCTTAAAAAATTAAAAAATTAACACAAAGAAAATAAATAAAAAATAAAAAGTAAATAATAAGACTGGTGTAAAGTTTAATATTTCTTTAATTTCACAAATAGTTTCATACTTTAATACATATAGTGCTATTTTTCAATTAATTTCTTATTAATAAACAATTCAAACAATAAAAAATAAAAATTAGAAATAAATAATAACATTGGTAAACATTTTAAAGTATTTTGAATTTCACAAATGCAAATGAAAAAGAAAGCAAAAAAGAACAAACAATGAAAAAACAAAATTAAAAGTGCACAATAAATTAAATTAATACTTTCTTTAATTAATACTGAAATTTTAATAACTTTAACATTTTACTAAAAAAAACCAACAGAAGAAATTTTAAATCGTAAATGCCATTGCGCCCGCTTAAATCACATTTTGCAAATCATTGTTCCTATTAATTTGAAAAAAAAAAAATCCTCAATGTCGTGATAATTATTTTCAAAATGAATTTAGAAAATGCAATGGAAATTTAAAAACTGAATGGAAGCTTGTAAGCAGTATCATAAATAAGTCTCCTGATAATAATAAATCTTTCACATTGTCAAACAATGGTTCCTTAATAAATGAACCATTAATCCAGTAATTGGTAACTTATTCAATAACTACTCTACTTCAATAGTTGAGAACACTATTCCAGGTCAACCATCTATATTATGTTCTTGTTGGCACAGTCTTAATCTTGTTAATGATGTTTATCGAACGAACAGTTTATATTTTAGTTCGATTTTGCCCTATGAATTAATGATTGCTATTAATGCCCTGTTCTAACTCTTGTGGTGAAGACGGTATTTCGAATGTATTTTTAAAAAATGTTGCCTTTAATATCATAGATATTTTATCACATACTTTTAATTTGAGTTTATATCCTGGAGTTTTTCCTGAGTCCATAAAACTTGCGACTGTTATACCACTCTTCAAGATAGGTAACCCTAAGGATGTTAGTAATTATAGACCAATTTCTCTACTTTCCTCAATTTCCAAAATATTTGAAAAAATAGTTAAAAATAGAGTTTTGGATTATTTAGAAAAAATCAAGTTTTTTAACTCAGAACAGTTTAGATTCAGAAAAGTGCTATCTACTGAGGATGCTCTACTTAACTTTTGCATAAATATTAATATAGGATTAGATAATAAAAAATTTTGCGCTGGACTATTTGTCAACATAAAGAAAGCTTTTGATATGGGTCAGTCACGAAATTCTTTTAAAAAAATTATATAATATTGGATTTAGAGGTGCAATTTTTGACTGGTTTAAATCCTATCTCAACTTTAGAATGCAAAGGGTTAATACTGGTGATACAAAAACTAGACCTCAGTTTATTAAACATGGTGTACCTATTCTTTTTTTTAATTTATATTAACTCTCTTTTCAATCAAAATTTTAAAGGTAAGCTAACTGCTTTCGCTGATGATATCGGCTGTTGTTATACCTCACTAAGTCCCCTTAATATGGTTGCAGAAATTAATCACGATCTAAATGTGTTCAGAAGTTGGTTTTCAGAACATAGGCTTGTTGTGAGTAATAAAACCAAATTGATGTTTTTTAGTTTATCTCAACAAGATTATCCGGATTGAGATTTAATTTTTCATGCGTCTGAATGTAATAAATTTAAATTAATTAATGAAAATTGTTATTCCATTGCTATTCAGCGTTGCTTTTGTAATGATTTCTTTTGTAGTGTTAATTGTTTCAAAATTGAAGTAGTAAAAAGTTTTAAATACTTGGGTGTTATTTTTGACAATAATATGAGTTGGGCTGAACATTCATTGTTTTTAAAAAAGTATTTACGATCTACTTTACGTATCTTTTATCGACTTAGACGACTATGTTCTTCTAATACTTTCAAAATGATTTATTATGGAATATTTCATTCTAAATTACAGTATGGTATTGCTTGCTGGGGATCATACTATAATAAAATATCCCAACTATCTGCTTATACTTCAGAAATGTGTTATCAGAAATATTTGTAACAAGAATCGCTTCTATTCAACATTTCCATTATTTTCGAGTTTTAAAATCTTCCCTGTTAGACATTTGTATTTTTTCAAAACTTTAAAAATTTTTTTTGCTCGGAGCGGATATTTAAACTCTAGAATCTCTATTAATCACAATTTAAGAATCAACAATAACCTGTTACTTAACATTCCTAAGTTCCGCACAACAAATTTCCGAAATTCATACTCCATAGTTTCAGGTAGAGTATTTAACAAACTTCCACACGCAATCCGAATTTTACGTAATAGAAATGTTTTTTTAAACTTGACTAAATCTTGGCTTCTGAGTTTTGATCATGATGAAATTCTTCTAGAGTTTTTAGTATAATAATATTGTGAATTATAATTTGTTCTTGAATTATTAACTTTTTCTTTTCCTTCTGTTGATTTGTAATTTAATTGTCTTTTATTAGCTTTTACCATTGATTAATAATACTATAAAGATAGACATTTTCATACAACAGAAAATGTTCAGCTCACTTTTTCCAAATTCTCTTCATTATATATATTTTCCGGAGGATATTAAATGTGTTAGTGCATTTTCTATATTCAATTTGAATTTTTAAATTTTTGAACGTTTTATACGACTTTATTCTCTAAATAATTTGTATGTGTTCAGTTTCTCTATACTGTTCTTGAATGTATATTATTGTTTTTAACTTTTTGTTATTTGAATTTGTATAGGTAATTTGAATTTTTTTTGAATTGATAGGTACAAAAATTTCAAATTGGATAGCATTTTTATCGAGTAGTCTTTTAAGAATATTTTTTTTTTATTTTTCTCTCAATATACATTGTAATAAAAGGATTTTTATAATTGTTGATATTGTGCATGTACATATATTATTTGTAATAATAAATTATAAAATTATAATATAATTTTATAATGTTTAGAAAACAAAAATATTTTTCTTTTTTTAATTGAATAATTTTCAAAAATAAAACACTTTCAAAAAATTCAAATAATAGTTAGAACTTTCATTCCCGTTATGATTTCTTATAGATATTCATACATACATATACATATATGTATAAGTTTACAAATAAAATCAAATTTTTGTTAAAGATGTTTTAAATACAATTCTAAATTTTAAATTCAATTCAAATCGGTTTTTAGGTACATACGTACTTATATACCTACGTTCAATTATTTCATCTCTAATATTTCGTTATGAATAGCTATTTAAATTTCGTTTTCAAATTTTGTGTTAATCTTTTAAAAATAGTATAATACACATGTATGGCAATTTGACACTTTTTATGTGCAAAATCCAGCACAATATCTAAATGCTAATTCTTCAAAATTACTAACTGATTTAGTATGTGATTTAACTGTATTTGAAGTTGAAGCTAAAACATTTTCCTTCTCATTTCTTTAGGACAATTTTCAATAATAAAATCTTCATGAGCCAAATCATTGGCATCAATGTCCAAATAATTGTTGTGATCTGTTTCACAATTTGAGGATGTATTTTCGTTATAAATACTCGCCTTGTCTTAGCAAAAATATTCCCAATTTGTTGTGCAGATGGATTTCTGCAATAATCACCAGCAGATCTTATATGAGAAAACATATTTTCTAACGGATCTTGATTCAGTCTGCGCGTCATCAAGAAACTAATATTCTATCAATTTGATCTTTAGATAAAGATAATACAGCAGTTATTGTTTGGGCCATTCCATTAATGGAAACATTTTTTTTGGAACTTTTAATTTTTGATTTTTTAAGATATTCTAGCCTTTCCTCTAAGAATAAAAATTAATACAATCGTTATACAATCCCTTTTTATACTGTAAGATGTTTCTTTTCTTTTATAAATTATTTCCTTTAGAAATTCATTTATATAAAAAATGATTTTGGTAACTGGTACATTTTATGAAATTATTAACTGAGATATAATTAAGAAAATTGTTTCGAAGAGAAAAATGCTCATCAAAAATATTGTCCAAAACTGGAAATACTAATATCAGTCCCAGTAGTTTGCAAAAAATCTTAGCTGTTTTAGCTTTTAATTAATTACATATGCAAATATGCAGCTACGAAAACAAAATAATTATAATTTTAATTTTGCCATATAATAATGAGTAATAAAGTAAATCTGCTGTTGTCAGTAATATGTAAACTGCTGGTCTTTCTTTAAATTCTTCAAATATTTATACTAAAAATACGTACAAACAACTATTAAAAATTGTCCATATTTGTTCGTAGAGAAAATTTTAGAAAATCTTAAAAAATTAAACGTTCTAAACAAATCCACCTGCATAATAAGATTTTTACAAATATATTACGAATTTGATGAATTTCATTTTCAACAACAATATATTTTCAAAGCTGGAGTAAATCATGACAAGCCTTTGGATATTGATATTTAATGCTCTTGTTATGAAAATAATGACAAAGTAGAAAATTCTGAATTTGAAAAATACCATTGTAAAATTGTGCGTTGCAAGTTTTAATTATCTAAAAAATAAATTGTGTACTTACTGCAACAAAAAAGCATATGAAATATACTTTTCAATTTACTCTACCGTTAAGATTTTTTATAAATTTTACAAAAATTAATGAGAGTTTTTCAAATATTTTTAAATTCTGTTATAATTTTAAAACCCATGCGTACATACATATCCACATATTGAAAAAAAACCAAATAGAAAGCCTTTTAAAAATAAAAATTTGATTCTATTTGTAAATGTATACATATATGTATATGTATGTATGAATATATATTAGAAATCATAACGTGAATGAATGTTCACTATTATTTGAATTTTTTGAAATTGTTTTATTTTTGAAAATTATTCAATTAAAACAAGAAAAATATTTTCGTTTCCTAAACATTATAAAATTATATTATAATTTTATAATTTATTATTACAAATAATATACATGCACAATATCAACAATTATAAAAATCCTTTTATTACAATGTATATGAGAGTAATAAAAAAACAATATTCTTAAAAGATTACTCGACAAAAATGCTATCCAATTTGAGATTTTTGTACCTATCAATTCAGGAAAAATTCAAATTACCTATACAAATTCAAATAACAAAAAGTTAAAAACAATAATATTCAAGAACAGTATAGAGAAACTGAACACATACAAATTATTTAGAGAATAAAGTCGTATAAAACGTTCAAAAATTTAAAAATTCAAATTGAATATAGAAAATGCACCAACACATTGAATATCCTCCGGAAAATATACATAATGAAGAGAATTTGGAAAAAGTGAGCTGAACATTTTCTGTTGTATGAAAATGTCTATCTTTATAGTATTATTAATCAATGCTTTTACTTAAAATATTTTATTACATTCATTTCGTTTTAATACTTGTTTTTATTATTTAAATTTAATTTTTGATTTATTTTTCAATATTTGAATATTTGAATTTTTAATTATTGAACTTATATTTTGTTTGTGAATAATTTCATTTTTGTTTCACATGCTTATACTCATACTATTTTATCTTAGTTTACTTATTTTGTTTTTTTTTTTTATTCTTGTTCTTTTTTGTTTTCTTTTATTACCTAATTAATGTATTATTTTGAATTTTTGTTTGTTTTATTTATTTGGGTATATTGAATTTTTAATACTTTATTGTTACCTCACAATAAAAATTTTGTAAATTTCAAATTGTAAACTTTTATTGAAGTGGCGCTAACACTATTTTCTAAATAAAAAGTGTCACTAACTATTCTCTTATTTGTAAAGTAAATTTATATAAAAATCGCTCTTTATTTGTAAGCACTTTAATTGTAAATTTGAGAATATAGAATTTTAAAACTAAAACTAACTAACTAATATTTTTGTGGTGCAATTTACTATTCAACTATTCTTGTTTTTTTACTCCCCACGTAATCGATCTTGTGTATTATAATATATAAGATAATAATTTCGCTCATATTTCCGTTTAGAATATTCATTAAAGTTTTGTACATTTTTATTTTTGGTTCGTGGAATATTGATTTTTTTTTTTTATACATAGCCAAAACACTAAGTGGGGCCCTTTTATACCGATTGGTACATTTGGCTAGAGTAGGAAAAAAAATTAGGAAAGGAGGATGGTAAAAGGGAAGGAGGACACTTACGAACGAAGGTGTTAATGTTCGTCTTGAATTTATTTAGGTCATAAATATAGAATTTGTCTAGTTTTGGGAACACATAAGATGGAATTTGGTTCCACATTCGAGATGTTGAAGTTATAAACGAATTTCCATAACTTGTCTTTTGCCATCTAGGGATTTCAATGGGGTAGGGGTGAGCACATGCTGTTCTTCGTGTTTCGCGGGGGAAACGCTTAAGTGGAGGTAATATAGATTTAATTTCCGCTGAGCATGTGCCGATTCCTAAAATATATCTACAAAAAGTGAGAGAGCTCTGACTATACGACGATGTCCAAGAGGAGCAAGATGACCTGTCACATTTAGGTCATTGATTAGACGAATAGCCCATTTTTGAACTTTATCCAAATGTTTTAAGGCAATACTAGAACCGTCAGCCCATATGTGAAAACTGTACTCAAAATGGAGCTTTATAGATTTTATATGAAAGCTTTATAGATTTTCAAGAGGTCACAGGGGGAGAAGTAAGCCTTGCAGCGGCTAAGGAAACCTAAACATTTGGCTGCGTTTTTTGTAACATCAAATATATGATCATTCCAGATAATTTTTCGATTAAGGGGCATACCTAATATACTAAAGCTTTCAAACTGCTGAAGTTTATCTTCCTGAAACAAAAGAGTAGGATCAATAAGGGAATTTTTTCGGGAGATTATGCAGCTCTGAGTTTTAGAAGTGTTAAACTCGACTCTGTTTTTTAAGCCCCAATTAGATATTGCGACCAAATCATGGCTGAGGGAACTGGCCATGATGTCTTTTTTGGTTGACACAGCGATGGATGTAGCTTCAGATTTTTTATGAAAATCGTAGGACGTTACTCGGATGCTGTCGTCTGGAAAGCTGTGGATTGGATTGAAAGTCATTTGGAGCAAATCATTTATAAATATAAGGAATAGGGTAGGTGAGAGAACTGATCCTTGGAAACACCAGCGTTTATTTTGAATTGATCGGACTTAAATCCATTAACTAAGACTTGAATCGTACGATTCGAAAGGAAACTTTCAATCCATTTGATAGAAGAGAGACCCAAGCCTACTGCTTGACATTTTGCTAATAATGCACTATTCCATACTCGATCGAAAGCTTTAGAAATATCTGGAGCCACAATATTTGTTTCACCCGAACAAATATTTAGCTTCTCGTTTAGGTATGTCATTAAATCACCGGTGGACCGGTGGAATCTAAATCCATATTGCCTATCGTGGACAATACCTTGGCTGTCTAGATATTTGGTCAGGAGAAGATCGATATTATAGCTATAGGCCTGTAGTCGGAGGGATCGCTTTTGTCGCCTTTTTTGGGAATTGGGTTAATATGCGCAATCTTCTATTGTTATGGGTATACTCCTGTAGAGTAGGATAAATGGAATAAGTTGCGCAATGGTTTTGAAATAGCGAAAGCTATATGTCTTAGAACCATAGCAGAGATGCCATCGGGACCGGTAGACTTTCTGATATTCAGATTCTTAAGTACCTTAACAACGGCACGAGTTCTGAAGTAAACTTTTCCGAAGGATGAGTTGCTTATAGGAACTGAAGGTGGATTTTGAGTCGTTGGGGGAACTGTGGAATTAGCAGGTAACAATTTAGCAAATAAATTTGCTTTTCCAACCGAATCTGAAATTATTTTGTCCTGGTCTATTAGTGGCGGAAATAAAGATTAGCAAAAATTATGTATGACACTTTTAGCAAAGCACCAAAAGCTTCTGCGAAAGTTAAGGAAATATAACATTTCTTGTCTCAACCTTTGAGTATGTAAAAACTTCTGCTGGTTAATGACCTTTTTACCTTTTTTTTTTATTATATATATATAATTCCTTTTAGTAAGTCCTTCCCATTAATAATTCCTTGATTCCTCTGACTTATTGGCTATGAGATTTCTAAATGCCACACTTTTTTCTTTAATAGCTTTCCTGCAGACGTCGTTGAACCACGACGTGGATGATTTTTTTACACTTTTTAACGAGTTAGGAATAAAAATTTGCATACCTAACTTAATCGTTTTGCTAACAACGTCTGTAGAAAAGTCGATATTTTTATGTTGGAAACACAAGGTCCAATCAAAGCTTCTTAAAAAATTGTTTAGATTATCCCAGTTGGCTCGATTATAATGCCAGATCAATCTTTTGGGATGTACATTTTGGCTGGTCAATGTGCTTGTAAAGAAACTGATATTTACAAGACCATGGTCAGATTTTCCAAGTCCAGAATTAACGAAAGTTGAATATTTCTCGGGATAAGAGGTCAGAAATAGGTCTAAGAGATTCATTTTATAGCCAATCCAGACCGAGGTTCTTGCTGGAATTTTTACAGGTTGAGAAAAATTGTGTAAATTAGAAAAAAATTCAACTTGCGTGCCTTCGGCGTGAACGTTAAAATCTTCGGCTAACACAATTTCAGATTCTGGATGGTTTTCCAAAATCGTGTTTATTGTGTTATAAAGGTTATCTAATTCCACAATAGTCACCTTAATTGAGGTGATCTGTATAGAAAACAGAAGTGAATGATGTAGTGGAACAGTGGGTTGGAGCTCTTGAAGTTGTGAAGAGTATTGTAAGCAACATCAGATCGTATATATAGGGATGGGGAACAAAAGGGGGATCGTATATATAGGGATGGGGAACCCCTTGATGGGGAACAAAAAGTGGAACTAGTGAATATTATTGTTAATGTTGAAATTATTTTCACTGTTTACTTGGGTTTTACTTAATGCTAAAATTGCTGGTTTTTCAGTATGTAGATGACCTTCGACATCATGGAAATTCGTTGATAAGCCATGAATGTTACAAAAATTGATTTTGAACATGAAAGAACACGATAAAAATGACACTGAAAAGAATTTAGTATTTTCATACACTATAGTATAAAATACAGTGAACAGCCATTACCTACATTCAACAGTTTTTAGAACCTTATTGTATGCAAGGAATAACTAAATCTTATTAATTGTAGATTGCCAAACAAACAAACAAAAAAAATCAAAATTTATTAGACAATATAATTGGTTAAGTATTAAATTGAAATGAAAACTAAAAAAAAAAACAAAAAAGGAAAAGAACAAAAAAAAACAAAATTAAAAATAAAATTTTTAAGCATGCCAATTAAGTACGGAAAAAGAAAGCAAAAAAGGAAATCCAAAAATACAGAGAAAAAAATATAAAGTAAAAATTAAATTTTACAACAAAAACAACATCAGTTTGTGTTATTAGGAAATGGATAACAATATTGTGGGGCTATTTTAAATGTTTTGAGTATTCACCTCCGTCTTGCGTTTTTGGCTTAAGGGTTTGCTAAAATTTTAATATTTTTGTGTTGTAAATTAATATTCCACTATTCTTGTTTTTTTCGTCGATCTTGTGTATTATATACAAGATATAATTTATTATAGGATTGCCACTTGGGTCCAATAATAAAAAGTATACTTTTTATACAGCGTATATTTTGTTTAAATTTTTATTTTTTATAAATTTAATATTGAAATCAACGTTTTTTTAATATTCTAACAAATTTAAAGATCCGCATAAAGATCCGAATATATTCAAATATTTCTTTATCTTCAGGCTACATTTTTTTCAGAAATTTATATGAATTTTTGTTAAGTGGCAACTCTAACTCGACAACGATAAAATAATAAAAACAGTTTAATTTTATTTCTTTCACTACATGTATGTTTGCAGGACATAATATGTGGTTTCTCATTCATATTCATACATATATATGTATATAGAAACCACGCATCAATTTAATATTTGCTGCAAGTGTGGAATGAGAATTTTCGTTTGGTGTTGTTGTTTTTTTTGTAAGATTTTTTTTTGTATATTTTTTTATAGATTGTATTAAAAAAATGATGTTTTATTTTTTTCTGAGCTTTTCTCTCTGACATTTTTTTTGAAAAAGGGTGAAATAAAACAAATAAATATATGAAAAAACCAAAAAAAAGAAAAATATTTTTCCTTTAATTTTTTTTTTATAAAAATAAATCAATATTTGAATTCAAGATAAAAAAAATATTAAATAGTACTTTTTTTATATTTTTTTTTAATTAAAATTTTTTAGGACAGAAATGCTACATGTGTGCACTTAACGTTATAAAAAGTAAATGTGCATTCAGAAGGTTATTCGACCCCAAAGGAGTAGTGCAATTTTAAAATCCGTGCACTTAGCGCTTTGCTCCACTCTACATGTAAAAGAAGAATAATTTCAACACAAAACGGGATAACTAATTTAAAATTTTATTTTCAAACATAATTTTTTCAATTATTTGTTCCATTTTAGACTATTTGATTTAAAAAATTAAAAAATATCATTATAAAAATATGAAAGAATTAATAACTTTAATGAATCAAATATTTAATGAATCAAATATTTAATGAATCAAATAAAAAATTTTAAAGGTAAGGAAAGTTTCATCTTAAGAAAATTTTTATTCAAAGAAATAAGTTTCTTGAAGTTTTCTTTTTGCGAAGAAAATTTGTCTTTTCTACAGTAGTGCTAAAATTTTTTTCATAGAACCATCTGTGTCCTTCTGGAATAAATAGTACTTACCCTTTTAAATTCTTAATTTTTTCCTCACTAATAGTACGTTTTCAAGCTCATGTTTATGGCTCAACAACTAGCTCATAAACCAGTCAAATGTCAAGTGCTCACAAGCTTTTTTGGAAAACAACCAGCTGTTAATTTCATATATTTATTATTTATACAATGCACTCTACTTCAGGCCTTGTTACTCTGAGCGCAACTTTCAAAATGCATAAATTTTTATCTACTTTTACCGAAAATCCTATTAAAAACTAATTAAAATTTCATTTAAAAATTTGATTTTAAAAAAAAAATCTACTCAACAATCTGACATAGACCTTACCATCGCAAGCTAAGCAGCAAACTGGAGAGGATTCATAACCATACAAATGAGAAAATTAGAAACTTTTTCTTTCCTTCATCTTTTTTCTCAATTTACATACTAAAAAAGCTTTAACCAAGGTTAAGTCTTGTAATTTCATCAACAAAATTGAATAAAAGCAAAAAAAAATAAATGAAATTTGAGTGTATTGTCAATGAATGGTAATAATAATAAGAATGCGCAAGTAGAAGAAACTTTTGATTATTAACTTTTGAAATTAAAATTTTGTATTGACTTAAGAAAAAAGAAAAACTCTAAATCAAAAGAAAAAAAAACTCCTTGTTGGTATAATTTCTTACTCACTGTTCGCTTTCGGTGTGTTTAAGAAGTGTATGAATTATTTATTGTGTATGCATATTCATTGAGTAAATATATTGTATATAGAGAGTCAAGTCAAAGCTCACTTAAATTTTTTATTTTTGTTTTGTAGGTTTACAAGTGTTATTTGTGTAGTGTAATAATGAGTAAATTTAAGGTTATTTTCATTGATTGATTTTGATGATAGATTAATAGTAATGTTTTCGAAATTATACTAGGTGCGATTTATTAATATTGTTTTATTAGTTACTATCTGCTGTTATGAAATAAATAAGAATTTATAATAATTATTAATACATACATATATGTAAATAACATAAATTAACAAAATTTGATCTGCGATGTATCGTTGATTTTTTTATACATAGTAAATTAGATATGTAACTAAGAATCGAGGTATATCAAAACGCCAAATTCATGAACAACAATAAAATAATAACCATTATAAAATATACATATTTTATTGAAAATGTTGTCGATTTATCAAGGCAGTAAATTTTGAGAAATTAGCACATTTATTTTATATGTACATTCACAGTTTTTATTCTTCAATTCAACCAAAATATAAAAACGAAATTTTTACTAGAATTGAAAAGAACAAAATACAAAATTACCAGTGGTATAACTATATGCTTGAATATAGCGACTATATATATCCATACATATAATAACTATATGTATATGGATATTATATTTTGGTATGATAATGTCATAATATATTTACTGCATTGATATGATACACTTCTACACAAATAACACTTTCAAACCTACAAAACAAAAATAAAAATATTTAAATAAGTATGTGTATAAAATTTGCTAAGAAAAACTTTGTCACCATAATTCATGAATGGTGATTGATTTTTTTCTTATTATTTTGATGTTTTGTTTTTCTTTTTTTCTAAGTACAACTCGATCGCTAAAATCAGTTTACACTTTTGTTTTAGCTTTGACTTGACTCTCTATATACAATAATATATTTACTCAATGAATATACATACACAATAAATAATTCATACACTTCTTAAACACACCGAAAGCGAACAGTGAGCAAGAAATTAAACCAACAAGGAGTTTTTTTTTCTTTTCATTTAGCGTTTTTCTTTTTTCTTAAGTCAATATAAATTTTTATTTTGTTTCTTCTACTTGCACATTCTTATTATTATTAGTATTCATTGGTATTGTGCAAAAGAAGGCTAAAAAGAGACAGTTTTTGATAGTTTTCGCTTAATTTTGTAAAAAATAGTGAGTAAGAATGCCTGAAGTAGAGTGCATTGATTTATATAAAAAAAAAATGTTTGTATTATCTTTCAGTAGAACTTAAGCTAATTGGTCATACGATAAATAAATAAAATAAAATAATAGAGGACTTAAAAAAAATTAATATCTTTGCGTCTTTACTTAAGCTATTATTAATAAAAAGAAAATTATTACAATTAATAATAGCAAATCATATAGTGTTAATCAATAGACTTGTTGTAGACTTTACACAAGATAAGACGACTTGGAAAAAGGTAAATGTCTGTTTCTAAAATTAAATTAATTAAATTTTTAGACTAGAAAAAGTTTTTTTATTGAAAAAGATCTATTCTTGATATTTCTTGAACTTCTTCTTTTTGTGTTTTTTTTTTTTTGACAAATGACATAATGAATTTATGACAATCAAGAGTCATGCAAAAAAAATTTTAAAATCGACAAAACAATCGAAATTTCATGGATGGGTTACATGTTGTTGAAGATGTTTTTGATATAATCACCTACCTAGTTGTTTATGATTTCCAGCAAATTTGTATGGGATCGTAATACGTAATCAACAAGGTTATCGTAAACACCATGCTTACGTTACCTACGCTGTTAAACGGCACAATAAAATGATTTTTAATACAATTATACATTTGACACGTTGAAAATATCTAACAACAATATATAGAATAGTAATAGCAAACCACAAAAAAAATAAAAAATGTACAAAATTTTAAGTTAATATTAATTTAAAATAAAATAAAAAAAATATCAGAAAGCATTAAACTTTTTTGTAAGATTTAATTTGTTTTTATTATTTTTTTATTTCCCGAGGGAAGGAGAAAGCCTCGAAAAATACTAAGCAGACCGCGCACGTAGGTACTTAGGTATGTGGAATTCTAACCCATTAAAACCACCGAAACCCTTTACCATAACTGTCAATATTAACCGATTAATTGATTGTTCGCGTTAATTGTGAAAACGTGTGTTGAATGTTATTAAAAAATAGTTTTCGATAATTTTATTAAACCATTAATCATATCTATGGGTTAGCACCGTTTCCTAATTATTAAAAGTGAGTTTTAAAATTCATCATATAGGAAACAATTGGATAAAATGAAGTATTCTAGACCTGGTATGCCTTAGTCCTGCTGGAATTTTAATTTTTAGAACATGTGTGAAGGAAAGTTGAGAGAGATAAATTCCGACTCTTTGAAATGTTTGAACTTGTGATTTATTGATTGATATTGCATATGCAAGACTTACTGGAAATTGATGTTTAATAAATTCTTATAAAATAATTTTCATTCTATATCTGATATTTTTTTTTATTTTATAAATAAAAGAGTTAATTTTATAAAGATTAACTTAAAACTTTGAGCAATTTTTGTGGATTGCTATTAATATTATTATTCTATACATTATTTTCAGATACTTTAAGCATGTCAAATGCATCAAACTTTTCTTGACTTGACTATTCAGGTGCTGAAACTAAAAAACATATACCTACAAAACTTTTGCACAAAAAAATTCGGCACAAAACAGATTAATGTACAACTATTTTAAACAATCTGCTCAACAAGGATCAGAGCACCTTTGAGCCAAAAAAGTTTAATTAACGGAAACTACTGAACACAACAATTTTTTTTACTCTAGATCGTTCTAGATCGTTCTTGGACAGTTTATTGAATAAATCTAATATTTTACTGAAATATTAACAATTTAGCGAATGAATATATTTTATTTTTTTATTGAGGTACTTTAAGTTTTAGTTTTCTATTTGCCGACAGATGGATTCTTATATAGATTTTAATAAATATTATATTTTTGTTCTTGTAAAAAAAAATAATTGTCACAAAATAATTGTTTTAAAAAAGGAAATCATTTCATTTTCGAAGTACTCCAAATTACTTCGAAATAATTTTAAATTGAAAAAGGAATACAACTAAGGAAATTATATAGATACCGATACACTATAGAATTATATACCTCAGATTTGTTATACGGTTTAATGGAAAATCAGCTTTATTATGAATTGTATCCATCATTTCAATTTATCCTTGGTAGGTATATACCATATTTTATTTTTGAATTGATTCTACCTAGAAACAAATTTTTTTTGTAGATATGTTGAAATACCTTATATGGGAAATTTTAAATGGAAATTTCTAATTAATAATTAAAAAAAGTTAAAAAAATATATAATTTTACTTAGTCTCCTTTTAAATATCTATCATTTTAAAAAATAATAACATCGGTTGTTAGATGGTTCAGATTTGAACCGTACGTTTTAAATCTATAAATTAAACATAAATGATGTATTTTCAAATAACTATGTCATTAAAGAAATTATTCAACGGCTGACTATTCATATTCATATAGAACTATCTGGAACAGGTTACTGAATAAACCTAATATTTTACTATTTTTCAATTGAAGTATGTACTTTAAATTTTTGTTTGGTTATTGGCCGGCAGATGGTTTTTTATGTAGATTTTAATAAATATATAATTATGCTCCTAGTTTTTTTTTTAAAATAAATTTTTCTTAAAATAAGATATTTTAATAACTTTTTCAAAACTTTTTACATTTAAAAACAAAATATATAATTAAATATAATTTAAAGAAAATGAAAAGTTTATTTTATTGTTTATTTAAATAATTTAAATTTTTTTTTGTATTATTTACTTTTTGAATCATAAATTAAAATATGTTTCTTTTTTTTTTAAATCAAATATTATAAAATCAGTAAAATAAATTTGAACAATAAAATTTTAACATAGGTACGATATACATAACATTTCACCAATATACTAATAAGATTTCCTACCCAAAATACAGTACAAATTATATTATATTTATTGTACCTACATTTAAGCTATTTTAGGATACACATATAGGTAGGATAATTGCTATTCTGTATAATATATATTATATGCATGCATCTACATGATACATCATAGTGTCAAAACTCTCCACTGTGAATACATTCCATGTATGGATAAGTAATAAGTATATATAATTTGTATGCTTAGATTTATTTCAAACTAATCGGTTTCGTATTTTGTTAAAATAATTGAGAAGAGAATAATAATTACTTTTTTTTATTAAAAAAATATTGTTTTTTGTTATTAATTATATATTATAAAAATTAATATTTTGGTACATAATAATAAAAAAAATATTTTTTTAATAAAAAAAATAAAAAAAATTTGAATTAATAGAGAATCGAACTCACAAAAATTTGTGATATTAAAACCTATATTAATAATATTATATTACTAATTAATTTTTTTCCTACCAAAAGTGGAAAAAACCAAATGCGATAAATAAAAAAAAAATAAAAAGAATTTGACTCAAAAGAGAATCGACAAAAATATCTGATATTAAATGATGCTTTAACCAACCCAGCTAATATCTTATAAAAATTGTTTACTCAAAATATACGCATAAAATTAAAATTGATTTTGATCGCCACGAACTGCATCACCACTGATTGATTGAATGAAAAAAAAAACGAAGCACACGAAAAACCACGAAAATTGTGCCTTCAAAATCGTGCTTTTGTGTATTATAACATAGATAAAATAAAAATTGATTTTAATCGCAACGGCCTGCATCATCGCCGATTGATTGAATGAAAGAAAAACGAAGCACACGAAAAACAACGAAAAGTGTGTCTTCACCAATCGGGCTCTTGTGTAATATAATATAGATTACCATACTAATAAATTGTTTGTTTTCTTAAAAAAATCGAAATATAACTTACAAGAGCTCATGATAATGGAGCGACAGGGTGTGAGACAGTATTTTAATATTATTTTTTTCGATTGTACTCTTTAGCAGAGTAAGGAAGTTTTTCAGCATTTAATAGCTGTAGGACGATGGATAAATTTAAATTTAAGCTTTCTTCTCTTTGACAGCTTGGATTTTACGATGCGCAATACTTTTGAATATTAAGTATTAACTTGAAATACATAATTGAGAATGAAATTATAAATGTAACTGATAACAAGTAACTTAGTATAGTTTAAGCGTTTTAATATTTCGCTAAGTAAAATTTACTTGATTTGGATAAACTTCAATTATTTTTAGTCTTCTATTTCTTTCTTACGCGGAATTCTTAGGCTCAACTGTACCTATACTTTATATACTCTCTTCGACCAGATCTAAAACCTACTGAAACTTTTCTTAGGGCCAGTTTTCAGGTGAGTACTTAAGTTACACTTAAATTTAAGTACCATTCGACACTTAAGCTCCACTTAAAAAAAATTGAGTTTTCTAGTTAAAACTTTAGTGTTGATTTTCAGCTGTCATTTTTGGTTATTTGCAATGTTAAAATTTTAAAAGCACTTGTTAAAATGCAATGCAAGTGACAAATAAAGTGTAAATATCAGAAAGATGTGTAAGAAAGATTATCAAAATATTTAAATTTTAAGTGTAAATCTTAACCGGTCATTTTACCAAGCTTAAGTGCCACTTAAGTGTTGTTTTAAGTACCAACTGAAAAACACAATTTTTGATTTAAGTGTAGTTTAAGTTTGATTTGATACTCAAGTGTTCACCTGAAAACTGGCCCTTAATCTTCTCAATAAAGATCAGCATATACTTGAAAAAGAATATTTCTACTCTATGAATTTCAAAATATTTTATTACATGTTGAGTAAAGCTAAAGAATCCGTTTAAATGAAAAAATTAACAAAGGCATGTAAATAAAAATATTTTTTTATATTAAAATTTTACTAATTTCCCAGATTGTTGAACAAAGATGTAGTTTACATTGCTATGTGAAGAAAATTCAAAAATAATGTGATTTAAAATAATGCATGAATATAATATATGCAGTTCGTCGTGTAAAACTAAGATAATTTAATAATAATAAAATGAGTTACAAATTAAATTTTGGAGAGTGGATTTAGTTGGAAGTGGTACTGCTGAGGTCCTTAAATTGAAAGTGGGGAAGAACATAAAGAAGTATTTCGAACCATGAATTCTATTGTAAGTTTGTAAAAATTAATTAAATTTCTTCGACTTGGTACCATTTTGTAGTAACTTAAAAAGTAATTAGTAATTAGTACTGGTAGATTAGTTAAAACAGCAGAACTTTTATCATATCGATTTCGGTTTATAAATTATTATTTATATGACGTTATGAGCTAAAAGTTCAAATAGGAAACAACAACTGAACCGAATTACTTATTTTAAAATAGTAAGAAGTAACGGAATTACTTATTTCAAAATATTTAGGATAACGTATTTTATAATGCAAAAATTTTGCAATTCGTTTTGGTTAAAATAGTATGCAAATTTTATAATTTTGAATGTTACTGTCCAATTCATTTTATATTCTATTTTGTTCTCAGTAAGCAAAATTTTATTAACTTAAATGTTATCAATTTGAATGTACTGAAACTATGCTGAAATTTATTGAATCTGAAGAAATTATCATATTTTTATATATATTTTATCTCTATTTGTTTGCCCCTTTTCACTGAAAACTACAAAATCTGTTTAAAATAGTTTCATATAATACAATTTTTTCAAAATTTTTCATTATTTTTGTTTTTACACAAAAAAGTGGTTAGTGAGTCCAGTGTTGGAATAGTTATGCGTAAGTTAATGTTTTTTATGATTCTTTACATATTTGACGTAAAGAAGTGTAAAATACAAGTAAACCACTGTAAGTAACTGTAAATAACTCTAAACAACTGTAAACAACTGTAAATAACGGTAAACAACTGTAAATTACTGTAAAAAAATTTTTTTTTTGACAGTTCGATTAACACTTTGAAAGTATTTCGTTCTAATCTATTATAGTATATCTATTAAAATTTTTACTATTTTAAATCTTCTATTTTTTCAATTCACCCTAAATATTAAACAAAACTTCGTAAATTTTTAACATTAAATATCAACTCAAGCTTTCAAGTTTCCAAGCTGCGTATTCGTTTAAAATTTTCAATTTGAAATTGGCTTGAGTGAAGCTAATTTCAAGAAACTAGTGTATACAATATGATGTCAAAGCGTACTTCAAGCTTAACTGATTACTATCATGTATACGGGATAAATGATTGAAGCTAGATTCTTAGCAAATTGTGATTTTAATTATTTTTGAACACAATCACTTCTTATTCTTCAGTTTTCATTTATTGATGTACAAATGTTGCAGCTAAATTATCTATTTACAATTGTTTACGTTATTGGGGATTTACATTATTGGGGGATTCTGACGAAGTTGTGGTATTGGCCTAGGACCCAATGACCATTTGTTAATCAAATGATAGCTGGAATTGCTAGCTTTCCAAAAATATGTATATTTAGTGGTGCATCTTGTCGTTTAAGGACGAAAAAGACATTTGAAAGTATCCTTGTTGTTTTGGTGTGTTTATATAAAAACCGTTATATCTGTTGATCTATTACATATATATATATATATATTCTAGAATGATAACGGACAATGTTTTAACATTTATTTGACGATGTTTGGTGCTGCCGTTATGAAGATATTGTGGTTGAAAGTAGAAAATTTTGCAAAAAAAAACAATCTTTTTTTTTTCTTGAAAAACCAAATACCTTAAGATTTTACCACAAAACCCCCAAATATTTTTTACCTGGAATAAAACGATCAATGTATCGTTTTTTCTATAACTCATAAATACATAGTTTATGTCGACGTCGAATAGTTTATTTTAGAAGATGTAAGCATTTATTATAAAAATTTCTTTCTTTTTACCCTTTTTCTGTATAAAACTAGAAATGTGCCTTTACGAAATAATAATCGTCCAAAGTAAATGTTACACCAACTTATTACATCGTTTAATATTTTTATCTCATAGAAGAGTCTGTTTCTCTTTGGCTATATATAAGCTTTATTTAAAAAAAAATTATCTATTTTAAACAATCAAATCAACAAGGATACTTTCAAATGTGTTTTTCGTCCTTAAAGGATAAGATACGCCACTAAAGATATATATTTTTGGAAAGCTATCAATTCCAGTATTCCTTGGGATATGGTCATTAGGTCCTACACCGATACAACATCTCCCTCAGAAGAGCCAATATCTATAGTTTAAAAAAAAATTAGTAAATATTCATGAGTTTTCTAAAGCTACGAAATTATTGACTTGCACACATTATTATAACTATGACACAGATAACTTCATAAGTTTCTATAACGATAATATTAGTGTTATTCTTGAAAAGTATTTTCTCTTTTTTTATCTCTCAAAATGTATAAAAAAAAACCTTTTTCTGAACAATATCAATAAAAGCAAATGATAATCATTGGGCTGGATTAAGGTGTTTTTGTTTGGGTGGGAAAAGAAATTTATAATAAGAGGAAGGCAGAAGGGAATGAGGATAATTACGAACGAAAGGGCTGATGTCCGTCTTGAATTTATTTAGGTCATAGATATAGAATTTATCATATTTTGAGAACACGTAAGATAGAATTAGGTTCCACATTCGGGATGTTGAGATTATAAACGAATTTCCATAACTTGTCTTTTACCATCTAGCGATTTCTACGATGTAGGGACGAACCTATACTGCCCTTCGTGTTTCTCGGTGGAAGCGCTTAAGTGGAGGTAATATAAATTTAATTTCCACTGAACATGTGCCGGTGCCTACCAGATATTTATCAAAAAGTGAGAGAACCCCGACTACACGACGATGTGCACGACGATGTGCAAGAGAAGAAAAATGAACTGTGACATTTGGGTCATTGATTAAACGAATAGCCCATTTTTGAACTTTATCCAAATGTTTTAACGCAATACTAGAAGCGACAGCCCATATTTCCAGCCGGTTCAGTGTATCTGGTCAAGTTTCTATACCTAGTATAGACACTAACAAGTGAATCTCAGGTTCACACAAAGCTCGACCTAACATCAAGGTGAAATCAAAAATTTCGGCCATGCGAACTACTTCTGTTACAGAACCCGGCAAGAACAGTGAGGCTTGCCTTGTAGCTCAAAACATTACTACAGAACCTTTCTGTTGTATGAAATGAAGCTTGGCGAAGGTTGTTCCAAATACTTCGGTTACGTATACCGCCCGGTCTCAGAGCCCGGTATTAGTGATATATCTGGTCATCTATCGGTATGTTGTTTTACAGGGCTTCGAGCTCACAAAAAGAAAAAACCTTTACTTCGCTCACGAAAGATGCCATGGCTACGGCGTCAGAGATAAGCAATGACAATCTTCCTGCCCAGATCACTGCTACGCCAGCCCAAACTTCTACAGCTCTGAGATCTCATAGCAAGTTTCAACCCAACACTTTGAAAGAAGAAAAGCCTACAGGGTCCTTAACCGACTCAGTAATATACTTGCTGAGAAGCTTACTGATACGGAGAAGGATTCAATCAAGCGGGTTAAGAGCCAGAGATCTCAGGAAAAAAATTCGGGTAATTCGACATCCAAAAAGTTAAAATCGAGGGAGAGTTCGATTTCGAAGCTACAGGCTAAGCCCGTTGTCAAAAACTTGAACAAACTCTCGGAAATACCAGTTGCTGAACCTTATAACGAGGTACTGGAAGATCACCTAGTAGTAGCCGTCATCAACAGGAATGCGTATGATGGTGAAGTCTCTTGCAATAAGTGGACTCGCTTAGAGCAAGGTTTTCTTTCAGGTGATCCATCAGCTTATTCAGAGGCGGGATGACATAAAAAAAGATTAAAGTTGATTGATTGCGTGTGAGGATGAAAGATTGTGTTTTCTTTACAAAACTGCTACCGTCAAATTAGTTGAAGTTTGGCTAGCTGCTAAATTCGAATTCGTAAGCAAGCACCAATCCCTGAACGACCAAGAGCTAGAATTTGGATACATGCTGAACCTTCGTATGCTAAAAGTATCCTTCGTATGCTAAGACTGAGTAACTACAAACTTCCAACTGAAGACTGATTGGTAGGCTTGGCGAGACCTAGTATGAGTTCAGACACATTTTTTTTTCCTTTTCATTACTTCTCTTGGCAGCATAGGGCTTTCACTTGACATTTCCATCATACTCGATTTCTAGCTGCTACTATTTCCGAGTCAATGTCTAATTTCATTTTTAATCTGTTTGTACTGTCTAAGTAGGGGATTAGCCTACTGTAGAAGACCACTTTGATAACTCTATCTGCACCTACAAGGTAAGACGACGTCACATTTTCTACAAGTTGTCGCTGCGATGTCATTCATTTTTGACGTTAAGATGCCTGACGTTACTATGTTTACTGGATACGTCATGTCACATACTTTTGTCAGTTGTTGACAATTATGTAATTATTATTAGTTCTTGTCCAATATTTATTTATTGTGTTATTTGGTTGTTGTATATGAGGTGTAATGAGTATTGATATAGGTATTGATATAGGTCATATTTTTAGTTATAAAGTGTTGATTATATTAATTATTTTTATTGATTATACATTTTATATATATTTAATATTTTTGCTATTTTATTTTGTTTTAGTTATATTTTATACCCCCACGGGAATCGAACCCGTGACTACCACATCGTAATTGAAACACATTTCTGTGTTCCAATCGATTAGGCCACGGAAGGGTACATCAGGGTTCAGGGTTCAGACACATTATGTTGGTTTTAAATAAAGACTGTCTGGCACATATAACTAAATCCATTGGGGTTATTAGTTATCGTTTTAGAAAGATCGCTCTGAAAGTCTACAAGAGTGATGAAGCAATTGGACAGAGTTCTTCAGCACAATCTGGTAGCGAAATAAATGTAACAAAGGCCGATTCTTCTCCTCAACAAATTACGATTGGTGTCGAAATCCAGCCGAAGGAGACTATATGACGAGAAATCCAGCCGAAGGAGGCTCCTCATGACATTAAGAAAATTTAGCAATACCAGGAGATGGAGGGTACTGGCGACATCACAACTCTCTGTGTGTACCATGATATCTTGTTATCACTAATGAGGAGGAGGATCTGTTGATGTAGTGCCATGCTATGTTTCTTGCAAATCAAACTCCATCACTCAAAAACGGCATCCGCCGACATTATTATCTGCCTGGCAAATAGGATGGAGTGGATATAATCCTAATCCAAGAACCCCTGGTTCAAGGACTAAGAGCGCCAAATTACAAGCTAATTTTCGTTAAATATAAAGGTAAACCCTGATCGCGCATCTTTCCGAAAAACAACATTAACCTACTTCTGCTTTCTAACTATAGCCATACCAAGGACAGGGAACAGAAAGGTCTAAAACAGGGCTGAATTAGATGTGATATTAATGCTCGTCACGAAAGCTGAGGAATCACGGATATTAATTATAGAGGTAAGTTATTTTTTGTTTACTTATTAAATACTAACCTCATTATATACAACAACGGTAGAGAGCCTACCTTTGTGAATTGTATCAGGCAAGAAGTTCTGGATATTACCCTTACGTCAGACCTTATCATCCATAAAGTACATGACAGGAGGGTGTCAAATGGGTACTCCGTCTCTAAACACCGCGACATTGAATTTCTCTTACCGCCGGTCTTCCGTAAGAACCGACTGATCTAAGTACAATTGGTCTATCGCTGGATATTGGTAGGATATGGATAAGTCTAAAGGTAAATCTAAACCACCGTGGGGGAGCGAGGAAATAAAACTCCTTCGAAAAAATAGCAGAAGGAAGTTTAATATAGCAAAAAATACTGGAGACGGCCAGGACTGGAAGCTATAAAGATTCCCCTTAAACCAATAAAAGACTAGCTGGGATCCAGGTAAGTTTCTTCGACCAGATAAACCAGATCGCAACGTCACCTTACCAATCTGACCTATGCTGAACCTGAAGCGATACCTTAGCCTAGTAATTCTGAAATGTGTGACATTAGCACTATTGTATTGGTGATTAAGGGTCAATGTCTTATTGGTATACATGCCAGTAAACTTAGACTCCACTCAAGCGACTTTTCCAGAACGCGAACTTTTAATGTTTTTCATATGGTGCTATACGATTTTAAATTACATGTAAACAAAATTTAGAGTACAAAATTTTTGAGGCTTCTGTAATTTACTGTATTTCACTGACTTTATGTTGTTTGATATTGTAGTACACATAAAAGAAGACATAATATCCTGTGGCAAAAATTTTAATTTTTCATTTTGTTGTTCTTTTTCCTTTTTTAGTTTCATGTCTTTATATGAAATCTGTTAATTTTTATATGTGTTTGCGTGTATTTCTTTTGGTGAATGGAAAATGAAAAATATTTCCTTCCTTTTACGTGTTCGTGTTAAATTTGTGTTTAAAATGGAATTGAACACCTTAAAGTTTTGGTTTTTCTTTCTTTTTTTTTATTTAATTTTTTAAAAAAATATAATAGGATAAAAAATCTGTATTTACAAAAGTATTAAGATTTTATCATGCTTCATCACATGTTTAAAAATTGGTAAAATAAAATTTTCATCATTATGAAGAAATACAAAAACAAAAATTATATATTTATATGAATATAATATATTAAAGAGAGATAGAGTGATAAAAAGAGACACAAAAACGCTAAAGTAGAATCTGAAGATTTGGCAGAATTGAACTAATAAAATACTGGTAATTTTTTTTCTTTCTTTAAAAAAATAAGTTGACATATTAAGAGGGTATCAAATGTTAATCTTGTAAAGTATTAGTCCTACAAACACATAAATATGGTATTCGGAAATGAATATTAATATTATTTTTTTGCTTTGTTCAGAAAAGGGTTTTTTTATACATTTAGGGTAAAAAAAAGAAAAAATATTTTTCAAGAATAACACTAAGCATTGTTATTATTTTCTTCCCTTTTTTTTGGTTGTGCGTATTTGAGCTATCGGGTTAAATTCAAATTTTAATACCCTTAGAATATTTTTCGTTAAAAAAAATTAACAGCATGTAACTAATTGTAGCTAGTTTTTGTCTCGTAATCTGATATAATTAAATTCTACCAATTTACATTTATTTTCATATACCATACATATTATATTTTTTTTTATTGTAACAAATACAATACAAAATGGGTATTGGGGTAAATGGGTATAAGGCCCAATAAAAATGTATTAGAGAAAATTTGATAAAATAAAAATAATCACAGAAAATATGATAACGAAAAAACTATAAAAAAAATAACATAAGAACTCCTTACTTACAAGGATTTTTCTTATAGTTCCGTGATATTTATTGAAAGAAATAGCAAAACAAAGCAAAAACGGATATAAACTTTTTAAAAGACTTTTAAAATAATCTAATTTAAGTTGAGTGATATTATATACCTGACTAGTATTACATATTATATTACGGATGCTTATGAAAGGAAAAGTTTATTGTTATGTTTGTTTCAAATAAGAATCAATATAACCAGAAAATTTTGTTGGAATTTGTTTTATTATAAATGTTAAATTAGAAATTAAAGAAAATATTGAATTTATTGATGTATGTGGAAAAAAATCAGAATTTAATGATATTTGATAATAATAATGAGACGTTTTCTGCAAATAATTATTTTGTATTCTCTAGTGTAGGAATCTTATATATTAATACGCTTCAATGTCTGTTAAACTTTTCACAAAGCTTTTTTCGACTAGATCAGACAACTTTATTAGAAGTATTACGAAATATGATAGTGTGAAAAACTTTATTTAAAGACATAAACCACAAAACGATAAAATCAAATAAAACCAAAAACAAATTAAAATTAACCTAAAAACAATTCATCTATTGAGCCATTGACTATATCTGATTAAATGAATTAATTTTAAAAAAACAAACAAAGTAGCAAAGACAAGAACCGAATTATCAGAATATTATTATTATAACGATTTATAAAAATAGCTTTGTTAAAATATTACGATATTACGATAGTACAGCAAAAAAACTTACCGGTAAAACAAATAGTAAATTTAGAAAATATATTTTTTACCTCACCCAAACCATGTTCACAAATTCCAATAAATGAAATTTATTTATTTTATTAACAAATAATTCAAAAGTATAAATTCAAATGCGAAGTAGCATTGAGTAAATATAATATTGTACATGGAGAATCATAAACCGAAATTTACGATCTGCTAAGAACAAGAAAAACAAAATATGTTATGACATTATTATCAAGATGTAATTCAATACTCGACAAATTTAGTACACATAAAAATTAAAAAAACTTTAAAAAGAAAAGTAACAGACTACCCTTGCCTACATCAGAGGCCCTAGCGGTATCGAAATGAAAAAATTAAATAATTTTTATGGTTCTGTTTATAAATCTTTGGTAAAATTTATTTTTCAAAACAATAAAAACTGAAGAATAAGAGAAAAAGCATAATTATTAGTTTTACCCCTAACTATAATAGTCATAAGGCGTCATATGATGTCATATGATATTGTACGACAACATGAAATTCCATTTAACCAACTATAATAGTCATAATCATCATTCGTTGTCTCTTCAAAATCATTCGTTAAGTCATAAGCATACGAGAAGAAGCGTACAAATCATAAGCAATCATAAGCAATTTTGACAGCAATGAAAATAAATAAATAAAAAAATTTTTGTAAGCAAAATGGAATATGGCGTTTTTTTTTTCTTTTAACTAAGAAATCCAAATCTCAAAATAATAAAATAAAAACACTTAAGAACTTAATTCAAAACTCAAAATAAAAAAACAAAAACATTTATTTATACAATTTATATTTTTATTTCACGTCTTTTAAATTTTGGTTTTGGCGTTTTGGTATGAATATACCTAACGATTATAGTTAAGGTTATGATTGGTTATGATTTTGTTAAATCATATCGAATCATATCGGCCATTTAACGAAGTATCATATGACATCATATGACTATTATAGTTATTAGGGTTATTATGATAATAAAAAAAAACACAATAAACGTATATATGGCTATTTTAATGTGTTTTTAATGTGGGTGTGGTATGTATTTAATTTAAATTCATTTAATTTTATATCTATCTTGCCAGCGACATCTCGTTCGCCATATTTTGTTGAAATATACGTCTCTATTAATAGTCTCTGTGAGGGAGCGTTTAGACGTCAGATTTTGTTTAATGAAAGTTTTGTTTTACTTATTTTTTTGCAATTACATCAAATTTTATTTCAAAAATTTTAATTACATATCTCAAAGATAAACCAATATAGTTGCAAAGTATACTATATTTCTCCACGCAAAATCCACTTTCTAAACTTGCAAAATACGAAGATATGCGTGACGAGTACTAATAATAATTACTTATAAGCAAATATAAATATTCAGTGTAATTTCAGAACATTTATAAAATATAAATATTTAAATAGTAAATCAATTATTCTAAATATTTGTATTGATAAATAATAATAATATTTAATACACATTTTTTATAAATGCCTTATATAAAAGTTTTCTTCAAAACTACTAGCGGCCAAAATTTTCAATTTGATTCTATAAAAAACAAATAAAATTATTATTTATTATATTATACATATTATAATATAAATATTATATACCTATATACATAGTATATTATAAATATTGTGAATTATAATTTTATTAATTTGTTTACTCATTTTATTATTATTATTTAAATAACAATAACAATAATAATTACAATAATAATAATTTATGATAACGTACATAATATAATACCTACTTACCGGTTGTAAAAATAAAAATTTAATACGTATGCAGTGAAAAGTGCTTTCCAAATAAAACAAAAAAAAATATAAACCTGAAGTAGGCCTTGCGGATTTATCTTCAGGTCCACTGTTTAATAAATAAATAAATACCTAAATAAAAAATATAAAAAGAAAGAAAAACGCATAATTCCTGTTATTTTACTAATTCTTTATTTGTCTATTTTGCAAATATCGATATTTCGGCAACAATATGTTGCCTTCTTCAGTGTATTGGCGTAATTAAATTTGATTAAGAGCTATATTAGTTATATATACTTTTGTTTTTTTGGGCAATAAAAATTACAAAATAAAATTAAATTTTAAATTTACTTAATTCTACCTGATAAAGAAAGGATTTATATTTTTATCTTCTTATTAATTTAAATAGCCACGTGTACCCATTGCCGTGATCACTATTTAGAAGGGTACCTGGCGGTTGTTTTATGATTTCCAGACTTTCGCAAACATCTAGTTTTCTGGAGTCGTTGATTTCTTTGATTACCTATCAAAGGTCATCTATGTTGATATCATGTTCCTCGATTGCGATGTGTTCTGCTACAGTTGATTTGAAATTGGATATTTTACCTACCTTCTTAGAAATTTTTGCTTCGCTTAGATGTTCTTGAGATCTTACTGTTGCTAATCTCTTTGTCTGTCCAATATATATTTTCTCACATTTGTTGCATGATATTCTGTAGATTCCGCTTTTCTCTGTTTTTATTTTTTTATCTTTCGCAGAGCCTAGTAATGTTTTCAATTGATGCCGCCTACTAGAACTTATTCAAAATTTGTTTTGCATACAAAACCAAAATATTTTCAGACTTTCTATTTGTACATAATTTCAAGTACAATAAAATAAAAAATCTTATTGACTACTGCCAAGCAATCTCTGTGTAACGGAACAGGCTTTCTATCATTATAGATGGATGAATTAACGCAAATATCACACTATTCTTAAATCTACACACAAGACCTATCTAATCGCAAACCATCATACACCAATTACTAAACAAAGCGTGCATTCAACCATAGCACCTAAGTTGTCGTAATATCAACGGGAACCTAGGAGTAAAGGTTATAAAAAATCAAAGCAATTGCACGCTAGGAAGCCATTAAACACTTCTTTGGTGAAATGGGATAGCACATTTTATGGAAACACTCAAACACATATTCCCAAAATGTGCGAAAGTAGACCGCAACGATCCTACCACTTCTGTCTCTTTCATACATAACAAATCCATGATAGATCGACTAATGAATTTTTATACTCAGAAAAAAAAAATTATACGTTTTTTGACATAATATAAATTGTGATTATGTTTTTGTATTATTAAATAAAATTTGTTTTGTAAAATATTATATAAGTAAATTTAAATTAAAAGTGATCTAAAATTTAAATAAAATATAAAAGTGTAAGAAATGAATTTTTAGTCATAGTATTAGGATTGCTTAACTTTTTTCTGCTATTAGCATATCTTTATTATATATTTAATCTTAATATGGTACAATGACATCATCATCAATTTGGTAAATCAATTACAATAAAAATCGGTTATAGTCACTACTATAGGCACAATTCGCTTATAGTACACAGTTTGAATGTCATCATCCTTAATATTTATTTATATATTTTATAGTCAAAAACGTTTGTAGTTAGTCACAATTATGTAAGTCAACATTTTTTTTGAAGGAAACTATTAAACTTCATAAGTTTATACAATTCGTTTATAGTCACATTAAAATATAACCGCAATTTTTTCAATAAAACAAAAAAATAAGTTAAAAGTGAATTATTTTATTAAAAAACTTGATAATATATTGTCTTTTTCTGTTCTTTATTACAAATATGTATATTTTGTGATTACATAACAGAATTATTGCTATTTATGAATAAAATAAAGTTTAAAATTGTTATACGAAAGATAATTTATTAAATTTGATTTTGTTTATAAAGATGCATTTTTTTTACTACGTCTATAATCACAAAACGGTTATAGTCACAAATATTACTGAAATCTAGCGAATGACTATAGAATGCGGATAAGCTCAGTTGGTTAAAACGTCATGTTAGTGTAATATATTTTTATGAATTCGATTCCCTTTTGAGTCATTTTGTTTTTTTTTTATTAAAATAATATTTCTCTTTGTTATTATATTATAAAATTTATAATATTAATTTAATATATTTTAAAGACACGTCAACACCAATGCAACAAACAGATAACTGAAATGATGTGATATATTATTATGTTTATCGAACATATACTTATTGAAATTTTATTGTTCAAATTTATTTTACAGATTGTATAATAGTTTATTTTAACAAAAAGATATCTTAATTTATGATTAAAAATTCAATTATAAAAACGAAAAAAAAACATTTTTTTTTAAACTTACTTTTTCGAATGGCTAAGCAATTTTTTTAGCAACATTAAATGCACTAAAAAGGAAAAAAAAATTAGGTAGTTCAAGCTCTTTTAAAGAATGCTATTCATGCAATTCTAGCATTTGACTTTATGTAGGAGCAAAAATAATGTTAGATAAAATGTTTGAACGAAAAAAGCAAATCTTAAATTAAAATTAATAAATAATAAAAATTAAAACTATGTGCTGATATTTTCAACAGTTATCACAATTGACACTTCTTATTTTTATGAAATTATAGGTGGTGTCGCGAAATTCAATTTTGATTTGACTTTCAACTAAAATCGAAATATTTCAATTGTCGCTGTCGGGTATATCAATTTTTGTGAATTTTTTCAACTTTTTTTGATTTTGAAATTCAACTAAATTTTTTTAGTTGAATTTTGAATTTCGTTTTGATTTGTTGTGGCTTGTTGTGATAAATTTATTTTAATAATGGATAATTTATAAATGAGGAATTAAATTTCAATAGACGTTATTTCCATGGATCAAAAAAGTATAAGATGTATTAATTTAAATTTCATTTCAAAGCAAACTATTTCTTGAACATTTTGTAAGAAATTTAATAATTTACTCACAAAACGTATTATTTCCAGCTATTATACAATGTCTTGATTTTCTTACATTTGAAGGTGCTTTAGAAAAATAGAAAATAACAAAATATTTAATTCCTTTTTTAGTTCAAAAACAAATTCTACGAATAGAACGAAATATAACTACTTAAGTATATATATTTATTTTACGTACTATATATATAGCTATAGCGTCTATAATTACTAAAAGAAACAGTAATTCAAATAATGCATTCAAATAAATTGAATTGATTTTCGCGACACCACCTTATTTTTCATTAAATTATTTTAGTGGTGAATATGAATAGTCATGCGTTGAATACTTTCTTTAATGACATGAAAATATTCAATATCTATTATTTATATTTAGTTTGTAAATTAAAAAATTACGGTTCAAATCTGAACCATCTAATAACTGATTTTCATTATTATTCTTTTAAATTATATATATTTGAAAGAAAACTAAGTGAAGTTATATTTTTTTTATTTTTTTTAATGTTCAATTTAAAATTTCACCCCATGCACATTTAACATACAAAACATACATTTTTTTTTTAAATACGGTTGTTTTCTAAGTAAAATCAATACAAAAATAAAATATAATATGTTCCTACCAAGGATAAATTGAAATAATGAATTCATAATGAAGCTGATTTCATAAACCATATAGCAAATCTAAGGTATATAATAGGTATATGATTTGATTACTTGTATTCCTTTTGAAATATAAAGTACTTCGAAAATGAACTGATTGAATTTTTTTAAAACAATTATTTAGTTATAATTATTTTTTTATAAGAACTAAAATATAATGTTTATTAAAATTTACATAAAAATCCATCTGTCAGCAAATAGAAAACTCAAATTTAAAGTAATTCAATAAAAAAATAAAATATATTACATTTGCAGTACTCCCTCATGTCTACCCTGCTAATGTTAAAATTCTTCATAGGGTATTCTTTAGGTCTCGAGCTGTTGTGAAAGTGCTGAAGAATCTGAATGTCAGAAAGTCCACTGGCCCCGATGGAATTCCAGCCATGGTTCTTAAACATACCGCCTCTCCCATTTCGAAAACTCTGCGAATTCTTTTCTCACTTTCATTCTCGACTGGTTAATATCCCAGTTAGTGGAAGATTGCGCATGTTTCCTCAATTCCCAAAAAAAGGGACAAAAGCAACCCCTCCAATTACGCATCGATCGCCATTACTTCGATTCTTTCCAAAATAATGGAAATCATTATAAGCAAAAGGCTATTGAAATACTTAAATAATTCGCCTATTTTAAACGCCAATACAGCTTTAGAAGCCAACGGGTTACAGGTGATTTTTAAACTTCTCTCTGCGTTAAGCTTAACACCAGCATTCATTGTACAGGTGAATCTGAGGTTGTAGCTCTCGATATCTCAAAAGCCTTCGATCAACTTGCTCTTCTGAGAAACTGTCAGGCTATTGGTTTGGGTAGCTTCTTCTGCACATGGATTGAGGACTTTTTCTCGAACCGAAGTATAATTGTCGTTGTCAACAGTTTTATGTCCGACAACTATGCAATAAATGCTGGCGTTCCACAAGGTTATTACCTACTCTTGTCTTGATTTTCATCAACGACTTGCTCTCTTCAACCTTCGATCCAATCCATAGTTTGGCTGATGACAGCACATTGGTGGCATCCTAGGACTTTTTAAGGAGATCAAACGTCACCTCTACCTCAATCAACTCGAAGAGAAACATAATTACTAGCTCACTTAACCATGACCTAGCAAAAATAGCTGATTGGGGTAACGTAAACAGAGTTGAGTTCAACACGTCTAAAACTCAAAGCTGTTTGATCTCTTTTAAAAGAGAGCAACCCGTCCCAAGTTTGCAATTTCAAAGAGAAAATTCAAAAAGGTGTGAAAATGTAAATATTTAGGAATGCAGCTAAATCATAAAATGCAGTGGAATGAGCATATTTTTGATATAGCTAAAAAAGCTGGCAAATGTTTCGGTTTTCTTTCTCGATATAAAGCCGACTTTTTTTCAAGAGATCTGGCCAATATCTACAAAGCATATATCCAACCTAAGATGGGAGACAATTCTTATATATGGGCTGGTGGCTCCCAACTTTACTAGGTTTCCTGGATAAAACCCAAAAACGCGCCTTACGGCTATTTAGCAACCCCACCATCCAATTAACCTTTACTTTCCTCTTAGCCCACGTCGAAATATTGGAGCTCTCTCCCTCTTTTGTAGATATCTTGTTGGAAATGACACTTGTTCTAATGAAATAAAATCACTAATACCTTTCTCAAACTATTTCGGCGTAACACTAGGGAGGCTTTAAGTGCCCATTTCTACACTGTGGAAATACCTAGGTGGTCAAAAACTGGTTTCGGAAATTCTTTTATTGTAAGATGCTAAAATATGGAACATGCTTCCATCTCACGTGTTCCCCTCCAATAGAAATGTTCCATTATACAATTTGCAACTTTTCAAAAAGAACCTCTTCAGGTTCGTCTCCAACTTACCGTCCAATTCTTCTCTATCATCCTTCTTCCCTCCTAATCCTTTTTTCCTTTTCTTACCTAGTGTTTGGGTAGCATGTAAAAAAAAACAAAAAAAAAAGCGGTTGGCTAAATTAATCGTTTTTGTTCCCAATTTTTTTTAGAACAGTTTTTGACAACAACTATTCTGAGCAAAAATTTTGTAGGTATATCTTTTTTAATTTGAGCACTTGAATAGTCAAATCAAGAAAATTTCGAACATTTGACATGTTGAAAGTATCTGAAAACAATGTATAGAATAGTAATATTGCGAAAAATAAACTAGCGAATCACAAAAAAATAAAAATATTCAATGTTTTAAGTTAATCTTTATAAAATAAAAAATATCAGATAGAATGAAACTTTTTTATAAGATTTTAACAGTCATCAATTTCCAGTAAGTCTTGCATATGCAACATGCATCAATAAATCACAAGGTCAAACATTTCACAGAGTCGGAATTTATCTCCCAAAACCTACCTTCACCCATGATCATCTCTACACAGCAATGTCAAGAGCAACACAATCCACTACTCTAAAAATTAAAATTCTAGAAGGACCATGACAAAGGAAAACTACTGACAGGGGCACTGTAACTGACAATTTGATGTACTGAATTAATCAAAAAATTTTTCATAATTTTCCTTCAATTAAGCATTTCCAACCGGAAATTCTTTCTGATATTTTTATAAAAAAAATTAGGATTTGAAAGTTCAAAAATATTTGAGACATTAGGTTTTTCAAACCGCATGTCAATTTGGCTGTGAATTGTGTCAATTATTTCATTGCAATTCTATATTAATTTTGGATCATTTTTTTTACCATGTCACATCTTTTTTTAATTGGTGGTCCTACAGAATACACAATATCTTGATGTGTATTTTCAAAATTATTAGTATTTCTCATATGTATTATGAATGACAGCTTTCGTTTTGATTGACTTTTTGTAAAGAATAAATAAACTTATTACTAAACTTTTTGCAATATATCAAACAAAATGCCAGTATAACTAAAATTTAACTAAATATAACTAGAAGAAATTGATTTTTAAATTTTCTTATAGCTTTTTTAAAGATATTCTGTATCCAAAAAACATCATACAAAAGCCAGAACCTAAAAACAAATGTCTAACTTAAAAATGAATAGGCACTTGTTTTTAATCGAAAACAGAGTAACGCTTAATAAAATCAGCAAATTAATTATTTTAAGAATTTCGGAATATTCATATGTTATTATTACTTTATTTCTCTCGGCTTTGACTTATTTATTCACTTGTCAAATTTTAATAGGCAAAAGTAATTTCATTTTATAAATTAAAGATTTTATTTTATAAATTATTTTATTATTTTTTAAGTTAAAACTTTGAACATTTTTTATTTTTTTTTTGGTTTGCTATTAATATTACTATTCTATATATTGCTTTCAGATACTTTCAACCTGTCAAATGTTTAATTTTATTGAAAATCATTTTATTGTGCCGTTTCGTAGAAAAATTTCTTTCTTTTGCTCGGCCGAGTATTTACCGGCGGTTTCTTCTAGTTAATATATATAAACAACGAGCCACACAATGACCATGATGTTTGCATTTATTTATGCAACAAAATTATTAGATATTCACAAATATTGTGCATTAAGATACTTAAGCCGTCCAACGGCAAATGTATAAAATTTACTTAAATAAAATTTCGTTTCTTTGATAAGTTTTATTTCTTCTAATTTACGATTTAGAATAGTAAATACGTCTTCTAATCTGTTAACCAGCCCCAAAGGATGCTGAAAATTTATTAATACAAAAAAAAAGTCTGATCAATTCCCTAATTTCTGGGAATATAACGATACATTTAGTAACGACCCAAATTCCTCAATGCTTTAATTAATTTTTTGGAAATTCATATTCTGGACATATATTTAATGCTACCGCATCACACTTTCACCATTTAGATAATTTCCCTAAAACAACCTTCTCCTCGTTTTACATTAACGAAGCTATAGTAACATATTATCTAAATAAATTAGGTATAACACATCTCTTGGTCTAGATGGTATTCTAGAGGCTATCTTAAAAAATTGTTCAAAGTTCTTGGTCCTAACACTCTCAAGAACCTTTAATTTATCCATTTTTACTAGATTATTTCCTTCTATTTGGAAAAAAAACATTTATTAGAGTAATGCATAAGAAGAACTCTAAAAAAGATATTAGTAATTATCGTCCAACTTCCAAACTCTCCTCCATTCTCAAACTGTTTAAATTAATCATCTTTGATTAAATTTACGATTACTGCAACTACCTTTTAATACCAAACCAACACGGATTCGTTAAAAACAAATCCACAGTTCCGAGCTTGGTGGAGTGTATTTCTGAGTTTATTCTCAATATGGGGACAGGATTTCCAAATGAGTTCATATACACTGACTTTATTAAGCTTTTGCCTTCTATCCCATTGCATTATACTATTAAAATTAACTAAACTTGGGTTTCCCTACTTTTTCGTCAGTTGGGTCAGATATTATCTGACAAATCGCAGTTACATTGTGTAGCTTAGACCAGCCTTATCATCGTCGCTTGAAGCCAATTCAGGTGTCCACCAAAACAGTCACTTGTAACCACTCTTATTTGTAATTTCTATCAATGATGTAACTTTGGTAATTAAAAACAGTATGGTTAAAACTAATGAGGATGACATAAAAACTTTAAAAAAAATTACATCTCTACAAAACTCAACCCTTCTACAACCAGATCTAGATAACTTTTTTATAGTGCAAAACTAATAACTTTCAGTTAAATATAAACGAATGTGCCACAATGAGTTACCCTAGGCGAAATAACTACCCCTCATTTTTATTTTTTATTTTATTCATTTATTTATTTATTTATACTGCTTAGCACAAACAGTTGACAAAAAAAAGTTATCACATATTCGCTACAAATCACATTAAAAATTGAGAATTGAAACTAAAATTAAAATTGAATAAACAATTACATACACTCTAATAAAACAACAAAACATAAAAACAGAATAGCAATATTCTAACAATAGCGATTGTACAATTTTTGCTTTTGGGAATGTTTCGATAGTGTAAAGTCAATGTTAAATTTATGTTTGTTGCCTATAATAATCATTCTATTAATAGGTTCATATTTGCCATAATTAGTCCTATGATTACTGATATTAAATAAATTGAATGAGCGAAAACGGTGCAGATTTCTAATATTGATATTGCTGGATTTTCTAAGTTTCAATAATATGATACTATGTGGCAATAGATCGAACGCTTTACTAAAATCTGTATAGACAACATCAGTTTGGAATCCTTCTTCCATATTTTTCAAAAGTAGTGATGTTGTTTCAACTAGGTTTGTCACAGTAGATTTTTGTTTTACAAAACCGTGTTGGTTATCTATTAAAAGATTTGAACAGTGATTATAAATTGAATCAGTTATAATCAATTCAAAAACTTTTGGAATAGAAGATAGTTTTGCTATCGGCCGATAATTTGTGATTTCATTTTTGGCATTCTTTTTATGGGTAAGTATTGTCACTAACTTTATTTAAATAGTTGGCGACTATTTGTTCATTTATAATTATATCATTAAAAGAAGTTTTTTGATAATTGTACATGTAGGAGAAATAATTACCATTTTGTGTAAAGCTAGAACCGCAATATGAAGTACTGAAAAACTCGCGAAAATATTTAGAAATTACTGTAGAATCATTACTTGAAAGGGAATTAAATTTCATAAATGTTGGGTAATCATCACATTTATGTTTATAATTTATAAAGTTCCAAAATTTTTTTCAATTAGATTTTAGTTTTTTCGCCATGCGGTTAATGTAGTTTTTATATAGCAGTTCAGATGAGATTTTAAAACTCTGAAAAAATATCATAAAATTGATGTGCTCATTAATATCTTTTGTTTTGAGATAATTACGCCAGGCTTTGTTTTTCTTATTTCTAAGAGACTTAAGTTGTTTTGTAAACCATGGTGAACCAGAGATAGAAGTTCTATTTTTTGAAATAGGAACAAATTCCGTAAGACCCTCAAACATTATTTCATAAAACCTAGTTGTCATTTGCTTTAAGTCTATATTATTAAATATAGACGTGAAGTCATAGGAATTCAAGAAATTTGTTAGTCCGGGAAAATTGGTTTTACAGAAATTAAAATTGTAGGAATCTGCAGCTTCATGATCTGAGGAATTATATAAACAATAGGTGAAACTTAATGGAGGATGGTAAGAGTCTAACGCTACCAGCGGTGAGGCCAATTCACAAAAATAAGATTATTCCAATCAGAAGAGAATATTAAATCCAATTTTTTATTCCTGAAATTACGATAGTAAGAAACCTGCTGTAGGTATTTAAACCATCAATAAAAATTGAATTAGTTTCATTCATTGACGAATCCGGAATCAAAAAACAATCTTCGTCATGATTGGTCCAAGTTATATTAGGGAGATTAAAATCTCCACATAAAATTAACTCATCATTAGGACCTGAATTACAACAAATCGAATCTATTACGTTTAAAAGTGCAATGTATATATTTGAGTTTGAAGAGGGTGGAATATGAGTATTAATGATAATTATACTTTTATTAGAAAATTTTATATTTACACCAATTATTTCAAGGTAGTCCGCGTTAGGACACCACCCCCTTTAGGAATGTAACTATTAGATATATTAAGTTCGGAGTATTTATCTTTTCATATACCTATCTACATAAGGAGCAAGCCCTAGAAAAAGTCAAGTCTATCAAAGATTTGAGAGCTACTTTCGATGAAAAACTTACCTTCAAATTGCACTATAATAACATCATTAATAAAGCTAACTCAATGTTAGGATTCATAAAACGATGATCCAAAGAATTCAACGACTCATACATCTTGAAATCATTATATACTTGTCTTGTTAGGCCTCAGCTTGGATATGCCACCCAAGTATGGTACCCTTATTATGAAATTCATCGTAAACGAATCGAATCAAACCAATTCTCCCACCTAATAATAAACCCTATTCACCTAACCACTTTAAAAATAGACGTGAGTTTGTGGATGTTCTCTTTATTACGCAGGTAGTTAACTGCAATATCGCATCATCATTTATATCTGAATCTGCTAAAATTAACACTCGTACCCGTCTCGTTCGTCCAATCTTTTTACGCTAGTGTTTCATCGTAATAATTATGGTATGAATGAACCTATTCATCGAATGATGATTATTGCCAATAAGCACAAGGATGTATTTGATTTAACCCTCTCAAAAGATGGGCTCAGGAAGCGTTTGTATTTCTGTTATAAAATTACTATAACTTTAACCATGCTAATCCAATGAATTCATAATACTAATATCTACATAAAATTAATTTTTATAAAATTTTTGAATATTGTTAATCTTTTTATTATAATTTACAAATTTTAAATGTTAATTGATTCATTGCTTTTCTTTCTTTTTTAATTTTTATTTTTTTTATTAATTATATTAACTTAAAGCACAGAGAACTTATATACAGAGGCGTAAAGTCCATACAAAGAATATGTACAATTTTATTTTAAAATTTCAGAAAAAATTCAAGAAGCATAGCTCCACCTTATGGATTGGTAATTTAAAAGAGAATTTTGTTTTTGCGATTCTCAAAAAATTTGATTTTATTCATTTTACTTTTATCTGCTCTTCTTTATTCTTTTTTTTATATTTTTCTTAGCTTAACCAAGATAATGCTTTTTTCTTAACTTAACGAGATAATGCACTCCTCCCTCAGGTTACGTAAATATAATTTTTAACAAAACAAAAACAAAAAAAACGATAAATTTGGTAAAAAGAGGTAAAGTTATCAGTTAATTGCTATTTTTTTGTTTTTAACTTTATTATTACATATTCATCATCAATATCATATTGATATGCATATCAGTTCTTTTAGGAATATCACTTTAAGTTTTAATTTAAGTAAATAAAATTCGCATTGTATGATAACGTTTTGTTTGAAAATACTTTATTTTATAGAAAATTGTTTACTTGATACTGAGAGAAAATTTAAAATTTTTTGAAAAAAATAATAATGTAAAAATAAAAATTTTTAAAGTATACTTTTATCGAAAGAAAACTAGTCCCCTAAATAGTAGAAAATAAAACTAGTGGAAAATTTGCACTACAAGTACGATCAGAATTATTTTTTGAGATTTGTAATATATTTTCAAAATTCTTTGTTATATTCATTGTGATAAACGTATAAACCAAAAATCTTTTTCATAGGTTTTTTCGTATCATGTTAAAATTTTTGACATGTTTTTCAAAACAAATTCTTGTACTTCGTAAATTAAAAACGAAATAGTTGATATTTGCATACAAGAAACAACAAATTGTGAAAAATTGAATAGCTGGTTTTCTGACAGGGTATGCCTAAATCATCTGAAACATATTATGCTGGAATTTTTAATTTTAGTTTTATTAAGAAAAAAATTTACATAGCTTACCGAGATATTAAATAAAGAAGAGTTCGATCAGAAAAAAAAGCGCAAGAAAAAAAGAAAATCTGTAGCAATAGGTAATACAAAGTAAAACAAGAAGTAATAAAAAGTTAAAAAGTAAAACTTAAGCAAAAAAATTTGTACAAGACACATTACAAATTAAAAGAAAAAAATCCAAATTCATTCGTTTCAAAAAACCATAAAATTTTACAATAGGAATATTATAATCAGACTTCATAAAACAAACTGCCCTTTTAAGGACTACCATATATTTCCTAAAGAGTATTATTTAAATATTCTACAGTGTAATATAATAATATTAGTAGTTAATATTAATAAATATAGTATTAGTTTTTACTGAATATAAATATTTATTTTACAGATATAAAAATTTAAATAGTTAATTCAACATTGATAAATAAAATACTTATTACTGTGCTATTAACCATTTAAAATTATATACATACCTGTAAAATAAACATTTCTGTTTTTGCAGTTTTATTACTTCATTAAAATATATTTATTTTACTGTACACTATTGGTACGACTCTGGAAAAATTTAATTTTTGTGCTTAAACAAAAAAACCACTGCTGCGCAATTGCACAGGGGTAACTGTAGTCAATATTTTTTCTATGATATATTCCATTTCAGTCCAATTATTTATGAGTTCTTGTGATCTGTATTTTTATTTTGGCAACATTACAAAATTTAATACTTAATAGAACCACGCATCAGAACAAAATTTTGTTTTGTTCTTGTTTTTATTATATATATTCATACAAGTCCCTATATTTAAAAAGACTCGAAACTAATTTTTGCTTCGTTCAAAAAAGTTTTTATCTGCAAGGAAAATCTTCGTAAATCTTCCTTTTTCCATACAAATAAAATCCCTTTCTATCGAAGCAAAAATTAGTTCCGGGGCTTTTGAAATATAGAGGCATTGATAATCATATAATCAAAATCATAAAATTCTTTTTTGTTGTTTTGCTTTTTGTCTTTATTCGTCAATTAATCATAATGAATAATTGAATAAAAAAAAAGAACAACAAAAACATTGTTGTTGCTGTATCCGACATACATCCTACCCTCATAAAATATCAGTAACAACTGATATTTGATAAGATAATGAAAATAAAGGTATTTTTTTCTTCTCTCAAATTTTGTCTATTTTCTATCTTTTCGTTTCATATTCATATGCATTACACATGTATTTGTGGATTTGTAAATGAACGAGAAATGGAACTATTGATTTTCTTATAAAATCGTTAATTTTAGGACCGTTCCCGTACTTTTCTGGTAAAAACTTGCAAATGAGAGAAAAGAGAGAAAAAAAAAAAAAAAAGAGTTAAAAAAACTCTCATCTGCAAGTAAAAGTACTGGAACGCAATTCTTGTAAAAACTTGCAGCTGTCAAACAGCTGACAAGCAATCTGACATTCTGAAATTAATTTAATTATAAACAATCATTTTAAATTTCCGGAGGTGTTTTTTTTAAAGAATTGTATATAATTAAATTTAAATGAAATGGCAGCGGAAGATATAAAAAATAAAAAATATATATTACTAAGTAGCGATTCGGATTACATTTTTATTACATTTTTTTAGTGAAAGCGAAACTGAAGAGCTAAGGAATGTAATTCTAAAGCAAGTGCTGTTGGAGAACTTTTTACAAAAAAACATAAGACATTGCATTCGAAACTATTTGGAAGAAATAGTTCCAGGTTATTGTGAAGAGGAATTTGTAAGACATTTTCGTGTAAGCAAAAATGTTTTCAAATATTTATATGAAGAACTGCAAACATTTGAAAGTTTTGCAAACCTACGTGCAGATAAAAAATGTAGCTCAGAAAAACATATAGCTGTATTTTTATGGTTTGCGGGTCATGAAGCTTGCTGTTATAGAGACTTAGCTGACGATTTATCCTTATCAAGTGTATCCGTATTATTAAATTAAATTATACATATATTACAATAATAAAGAATTATGAAATTTATCCTCCACTAAATTATATTTTTCATTTTTTTTAATAAATTTCATTTAAAAAACAAAATTTTGCATAACAGACACATATGAGAAATTACAAAAGTAAATAAAAACATAACCTAAAAAATACAACAACAACAAAAACAACAACAAAAATTTAAGGTATAAGTTTTTACAAGTTAAAATTTTACTTGCAAAAACTTATTCGAGAGAATGTTGTTGAACTTTGTTGAACGAAGTTGAAAACATATGTTTTCTCTCGTTTTTAGAAAAAACTCTCAGTACAGGAACGACTTCTGGTAAAAACTTGGAAAAACTTGGATAAGTTTTTACAAGATGTGCGTACGGGAACGGTCATTTTATCTTCATACAAAAATTTTATATGGGATTGTGTTTCTGTTTATTATTTTTTTCTGTGCCAAACCAAAGCTATTACCAAAATATAGTGTAAGTGTACACTATAGTATGCTGTGCAAATTATAAATATGTATTGGCTGTACACAGTATACACACTGGTATATAGATACATATATAGTTGTTATCTAATTAGAATTTTATTTTCTGTTCTTTTTTATTCTCTTATCTATTTTTCAATTCTTCTTGCAAAACTTTCGTTTTTATATTTTGGTTGAATTGAATGAAAAAGTTTGAATTGTTGAATTTAGGTATAGAGGTACATATAAAATAAATGTGCTAATTTCACAAAATATATTGTCTTGTTATTTCGTCAACATTTTCAATAGAATATAAATTTTTTAAATTGGTTATTATCTTATTGTTTTTGATAAATCTGACGTTTTTACCAAATCTTTTAATGAAATTATATAAAGACCTCATAGAATTTCGGCTAATTTGCTTTTTCCGTAATTACAATCATCACTTGCTTTGAAAACGTTATATCAAGATGCAATTCTAAAGTTTATTTTTGTACTTTTAGTACGCTTAAATTGAAGGCAAATATTTCTAAAAAAAAATTTTTTTTTCTTTATTTTATTTTCGGCTTTTTAGTGAAAATATTTTTTTAATGAAAAATAATATATAATATATTTGTAAAGAACAACACATATAATCAAATTAACCCTTACGAAATTTTGTTATTATTGCTCATACTTCAAATTTGTAATAATATTTTATATTACTGTAACAAATTTTATAAAAATATGTATATTTTTAAAAAAATTTTGGAGATTTTTGATTACATACCTTTTAATTTGTTAAATTATATATATTTTAAAAAAATTCACTAATAAAAAATTACACATTTTATAAAAGAAACCCTGTAAAATACAAACAATATTTGACGTAAAATCGTAGATACAATCTGAGAAAAAGTAATGTGAACACTCATCCGACTTTATCTACGATAAGATCTTAGATTTTGTCTGCCGTGTAAACGCTGTCTAATCATAAATTGCCATACAAAAGTATTTATACATACATAAATCGAAATTAAATTTTTTTTACATGCGAGAAAAATGATTTATAACTGATGGTGGTTATAACAATTTTATTTTACACTATAAATGAAACACAAATACCATTAAAGCTGAATTGTGTATTATAAATCAATTTTTATTTTCCTAATACGTGTTAGAACGATCACATGAATATACAATAATAATATAGAATTAATGTAAAATGTATGCAAAAGTGTATTTTAATTTGTTTCATACTTTTTAATATAATTTTACTTGGATTTAATTTTATTACTTTATTACCAATTATTTTTTTTTTGCGTTGGTATTTCTATTGTTTTAATTACATATTATATTTTTTATGATGGATTGAAAGAAGTATAAATATAAGAGCCAGAAGAAGAAAAAAAAAACAAAAAAAAACAACAACAAATAAAAATAATATATTTCTGCCAATATATCATAGAGTTGAAAATGTGAAAAGAAAAAAGAAAAAAAACTCAATCAATAAAACTCAGTTAGGTCAATCAATATAAACTACCCAATATTCTAGTAATGTGTTACTTTGTTTTGTTTAGGTAATGTTATGTGTGCTTAACAAGAAACAAGTAAAATTTTTTTTGAAGTGTGGTAGCGCATCAACACAATAAAAAAAAAAAAATAGCGAATTTTTTCGAAATAATCAACGTTTTTTACAAAATGTTAAGTTTATGCAGTTTTTATTCAAAAACGGTAAGTCTGATACTCATTCAACATATACCGTTAATTAGGTGTATAAATTCTAAAAAAAGCTATGAAGAAGATGTTGCTCTAGTTTCAATTTCTTCTGAACTGTAGTTGATATTCTTTAGACATAATTTTTCTAATGCGATTTTCTTTAACCCTCTGTAGCCCAGGTAAATTTAAAGATAGACCCCTCTTCTAGAACAATTTTTTTCCTAAAATACTCCAAGGAATCACCACTTAAAAACTTTTTGTTCTAAACCGGACCGCCCTGTATATTAATCAACAAATTTTTTTAAAAATTTTTAACTTTTTTTTATTTAATTTCCGGCAACTTTTTCTGTTACACTCTTTGGTTTACTATATTTTTTCTTTTTCTTGCACGTTAAAGTCTTATTATCGTCTATTTCTTACATTTTTTAGCAAATTTGCATATTCATTTATGTGCAAACAAATGAGTCCGTACATGAGTGCATATCTTGTAATGGGTATTCTTTGGTTGAATGGTGATTGAAATGGTTATTTAGTTGAATTGAAGCTAATTGAAACAAACATATAAATAAAGTCCAAGGCGAGTCAATTAACGCAAATATAATACAGTTATTTCCTCAAAGTATGCCCGATCCAACGCCATTTCCTCTGTCGGATTTCCACGTCTATTTGTGTTTGTTTCGTTTTTTGCCACAGCGTTCTGTCGGAAATGGTTTGCGGCCAACGAATGTTTAGGATGCGCCGGAGACATCTATTGATGTACGCTTGGAGTTTCCTGGTGATGTTTACTGAAACTTTCCATGTTTCGCAAGCGTACAGGAGAACAGATTTTACACTTGCGTTGAATATTCTTATTTTTGTGCGCAGAGATAGGTTGATTTATGTTACCTTTCTTTGGTATTTTGACAATAACTCTTTCCTTCCATTCGCTTGGATATTTTTCTTGTTCCCATATAACCTGGAACAAAGGTAACAAAATATCGGCTGATACATCTGGATTAGCTTTTAGGAATTCGGAGGGTATCTCATCTACTCCTGCTGCTTTATTGTTTTTTAAAAGGATAATTGCTGATTTTATCTCGCTTATACTTGTGGCTCCCACATAAATACCCCTAAATGCGCATGGTTGGCATAGGAGAGCTTGTGGATACATTTTGTTCTACGAATTGCTCGTTTAACAATCTGCAGAAATGCTCCTGCCATCTTTGCAGTTGATCATCCATAGATACCAACAGCCTTCCACTCTCGTCCAAGATTGTTTGATGCACTTTACTGTTACGTTTGGCAATTTGGTTCGTAATCTTGTAAAGAGTTTAGACATCTCCTCTGTTAGCAGCACTCTCAGCTTCCTTTGCAAGATCTTCTATATTTTTCCGTTTGTCACGTCTTACACTCCTCTGTTCAGCCTTATGTGCTAATCTATACTGCAAACGTAGTTCTCCTTTTTTTGCTTATTGGATTCAGCATTGATTTTCCTCTTTAAGGAGCTACGCTGAGCAATTGTATCCCATGAGGTTTGCGATATCCATGGATCTTTTTGGGTAGATACCGAAGGTACTGTTTCGGAGCCGGATTCTATAAATGATTTTTTCGTATTATCCCACATTACATCTATAGATGCATCTTGCTCATTTTCAACCATCCATGTTGTTACTTTGTCGTTGATGCTGGCTACTAGATTACGACATATGGTGGGATTTTTTAATATTTCTACATTGAAATGAGCTCTCCTTTCCGGTCCGATAATAAAATTCGTAAAATTAAAAGAAAAATATTCGACTATTTTCGACAATTATACAAAAATTTTCTCTAACGCTAGAAAATAAGTTTTTATAAAAGCTAGGTAAAATAATTAATTTTATTAATAATAATTGAATATGTAACGTACAAAACCAATACTAATTATATCGATCCTTTCATTTAATTATAAAATAATATATTAACTCTATGATTTTTAAGACATAATATTTTTAATACGCATTTCAATAATTCTTTTTTATTTTAATTTATGTGCGAGTAATCTTTACCCCTTTTTTATGACAGTAAAGCCTAACCGCCCTATGCCCCACGGATGGGATTGCAGGGCAATGAGGATGAAAGCCTGAAAGATTTTAATAAAAGACCATTCATTGAATATTTATTTGTACCTAAGAGGTTATTATAATAGAAAAAAGTAATTTTAAAAATTTGCATTCTGTATTTTTTTACCTGTTTGGTATAGTTAGAACTTTTTCAAGTTTGCTTTATTATATGAATATGTAGATTGCAAATTAATTTTAAAATTAGAAAATATTTAATGAAGTATTTCGGTTGCAAAATCTAAGCATTCATAATATTTTTATTTTATAACTTATAATAAATAGCTTATTATTATATTAAAAAGAAATTACCACATAAGTTTGAAGATAGTGGATTTTTTTATTAGTTCTTATTATTACTGCAAAATAAGGTATTAATAGTTAAAAAGTGTTGCAAAAATTGGTAAATTTTAGAAATTGTAATTTTAAGTGCAATAATAGGCGGAATCTTCCAGGTTGGCACAGTAAGAATGACAAAATGTCGGTGTTTGTAAAAAAAACAAATTTAGTAAAATAAAAGGAAGTCGCTTTGTTTTGCTTTTTAAAATTATAAACTAACAATAAATAAAGCTCTTAACTATAAATTCTAAAATAATAAAAATTACTACATAGTAAGAATCAACATAATTTTAAATTTAAATTCAATGATGGTTTGAGGTAAATTTATATCATATTGCATCAAGATTATTTAAGTTGTTTGATGTGTATTTTAGTTTCAATTCGAAGTGAAGCCAAGGATTTTGAGTAGTAATAATCTATAACTATATTGGCAGCAAAAAATTAAGATGTCAATGTAATAAATATTTCAATTCAAAACAAAATAAGTGGCCAAACAATTACATACAAGTCAACCGATTGCGTTATGGATCCTGATGAAGCTGTGAATTACCCAATTGAATTTTTAAATTCACTCGATTTACGAGTTCCTGGTAACACCACATATTCTGCATTTAAAAATTGGTATGCCCATAATTCTTTTACGCAATTTAAATCAACCAATGTTATGTACTGGCACAAGATAAGTAGTGAAAAAATTAATGAATAATATCATCGCAATATCTATATTAACTGCCAAATACAAAAAAGAAATTGTATTAATTCCACGAATACCAATCATTCCATCAGATATGCCATTTCAATTTAAACGTATTCAATTTCCACATCGTTTAGCATTTGCAATAACAATAAATAAATCGCAAGGGGAATCACTACAAGTATGTGGGTTAAATCTTAAAAATGACTGTTTCTCACATGAGCAATTTTCCGTAGGATTTTCACGTGTTGTTGACCCTTCGGCATTCTTTATATTTGCACACGAAGAAAAAACAAAAAATATTGATTGTTTTTGATAATCAGATTTGTTTTTAGTGATATATTTAGATTTATGGAATAAAAGTCGAGTTTTCTTTCACTAATCATTTGTATTTATTTTGCAAATATCGATATTTCGGAAGCAACTTACTTCCTTCATCAATGCCTTGCGACTAATTAATGATTTGAAAAAATATTGTTTACCAGGAAGCAATAGAGTAACATATCTTACGATTTCAAACTTTGTAATCATTTAAAATTTAAAATAAAAAGTTATTATTATTTGTTTTATAAGAGAACCTTAGAATTAATTTACACGAATTTAGTTTCACAAATAAGCTTTATTTTCTACAGGTATCACTTTGCTGCATGTAATACGAAAATTGTTTTCAACTGGGTGTAGCAAAGCGCACCGGATCCGCTAGTAATAAATAATAACGGTTATTTCCAAGTTGAGCGACATCTATACTCTGAAACAAATTTTAATCACAGACAATTTTTAAAAAGGCTTCATCAAAATTCTGTCATTTTAAATAAACACTCATACTTATAGAAAAAGTACAAAAACAAAAACACAAACAAAAATTGAGAACAGAACAGAAAAACAAAAATCAGATCATACTCTTCAAAAATGATATAATAAAATGTTAGTTCATTTGCTTCTGCGATTTAAAAAAAAATTATACAGTAAAACACGGTTGTAGTTATTCTCTAAATATCAGTAATATTTGTGACTATAACCGTTTTGTGACTATAGGCGAAGTTAAAAAAAATTGCATCTTTATAAACAAAATTCAATAAAATATCTTCCGTATAACAATTTTAAACTTTATTTTATTCATAAATGGCAATTCTGTTATGTAATCACAAAATATACATATTTGTAATAAAGAACAGAAAAAGGCAATACATAAATGAAATCAGTTTTTTAATAAAATAATTAAAACTTTTGACTTATTTTTTTGTTTTATTGAAAAATTTTTAGTTATATTTTAATGGAACTATAAACGACATCGATTGTATGAACTTATGAAGTGTATTACTTTATTTCAAAAAAAATATTGACCATAACAGAGTTGTGACTCCAAACGTTTTTGACTAAAAAATACATAAATAAATATTAAAAATGATGATGACAGTAAAAATGTTGACTAAAAGCGAATTGTGCCTATAACCAGTAGTAACTATAAAGGAGTTTTACTATATAATTGATGTCAAATTGATGATGATGCCATTGTACATATTAAGATTAAAGAGATATAAAGATATGCCAATAGCAGAAAAAAGTTAAGCAATTCCAATACTATGACAAAATAATAAAAATTGAAAAATACATTCATTTTTTGAACTTTTATATTTTATTTCATTTTTAAATAACTTTTTTAAAGCTTTTAAAAAATTTTATTTTAATTAAATTTTTTAATTAATAATATAGAAACATCGCCACAATTTGAATTTTGTAAAAAAACATATAATTCTTTTTTTCTAATAGTAAGAATTTATAGTCGATCTATCATGGATTTGTTATGTATGAAAGACAAAAAAGAGGAGGTTTTAGTGGGTTTAGGGCGCTCATTACTATTGTTGGTTTGCAATAGTAGAAATATAATTTTCAAGCAAGTCCTGGAAAAAAATAAAACGGTATTCCGTAGAAAGTTCACATGTTGTAATGCATAATTAATAAATTTTATTCTTTTATTACTATTATTTTTAGAATTTTTCGGTGATTCAGTGGTTCTATCATTGACTCTATTATTGTGTGTTTAAATGGATACTTATTTCAATACATATTATTTTTATTTAGGCATGTACCTAGCTATGTATATTTATCATATCTGTGTATACTGTAAATTTAATTATTTCATAGAAGAATGAATTGAGAGATTAAATAGAAATAAATAAAAATGAGAATTTGGTTTTCGCCATACTCTTCACCCCCTTATCTCTTAGTCTATGTGTATCCACAGTACAAAAATTTTCTTCAAAAAATTAATTGAGATGAAACGTTTTACTATTTCTATATTGCTTGATAGCAGGCAGAGCTAAATGATAATATATGATATGATTCTGATCAAATTGAAATACATAGCTTAAAAATTTGTTTTTCATTCTTCTAGCACATAGACAAAAATTCAGTTTTGATTTTGTATGTTCATTAGAAAAAAACAAAAACAAATCAAGTAAATTATAAAAAGAAACCATACACATAAAATGAAATTTGTTTTTTTGTTATGCATAAAATAAAAATTTGTGTATTAAACATATATGAAAATAAAAAAATTTACTGCAAAAAAGCTCATAAAATCTGAAGCACTGATCGCCGTCTAGCCTTTTGAGGATATTTTTGAAGGAAATTAAATTTTCTTTCATAAAAAAAAAATATTTTATGACTTTCGCTATTGAATTATAAATTTTAAAAGAAATAAAAAATATTAGTAAAAATTTTTTTCTTTAATTTTGTGAATTGGTTGGAAAGCACCAATTGGATATTGTGTACAATTTGAAGTTTACCAAGGAACACAATTATTTTTGTTTCTGTTATATAGTATTTGGTTTTTTGGTTATTACATTTGGGAATTAAGCGAAAAGTTTCAATTAATTTGATTCGAGAATACGAAATAAGAATTTAACAAAGTAACAATCAAAGTTTGAACAATTAAAAATAATTGGCTCTTCTGAGGGAGATGTTGTATCGGCGTAGGACCCAATAACCTAGAATAGCGCATCTTATCCTTTAAGGACGAAAAGGACATTTTAAAGTATCCTTGTTGTTTTGATGTTTTGTATAAAATTCGTTGTATCTGTTTATCGATTAAATATATTCAGTTATATATTCTAGAAAGATAACGGTGTGGAGCATATTTTAACATTTATTTGATGATGACTGGTGCTGTTTGTTGTGAAGATATTATATTTCAAAGTAGAACATTTTTTTAAAAAACAACAATCTTTGTTTTCTTTTTGAAAAACCAAATACCTAAAGATATTACTATTAAACTACCCCATTATTTATATACTGTTGGAAAGGTATCATTTTTTTCTATAACTCGATATTTAGAAAATGTAAGCATATATTAAAAAAAATTTATTTTTTTACCCTTTTTCTATATAAAACTAGGAATGTGCCTTTTACGAAATAACAATCTTCTGAAGTAAATAAATGAATTAAGCTAATACTTAATGGTAATACTTTATACTTAATGAGAATACATATTGTTTTTTATTCAATTCAATATAAATGTATCCTTTTTCCTATCGAAAAATACACACACATCAAGAAAAAAATAATATTTATAATAATATTGTTTGTTTTTTTACCCTTTTTCTATATAAAACTAGGAATGTGCCTTTTACGAAGTAACAATCTTCTGAAGTAAATGTTACATCAGCTTATTACATTACCTTGTAAAAGGCGCAACATTATTTTTTTTTATATAAAAACACTATCAAATAGATAAAAATTTTTTTAAATAAAGCTTATTATAATATAACTGAAGAGAAACATTATCTTATAATGAGATAAAAATATTAAACATTTCCTTAACAAAATTTTGAAATATCTAGCTTTTGGAAAAGGTATGAAATCTGTTGTTTTTTTAAAAAAAATTCAGTTTTGAACTGTTGAAGAAAAAAACATTAAACAACACACAAAAGTTAAACCATAAAACATGAAAATATTTATTGTTTTCCCTTTTGCCTATTATTTAATGTTACCATCGTTTTCATGTGTAAAACCCATCTCTCTTTTGTACGAACATTGGGTAACCATCATTACTAACCATATTTACCGTTCAAAAACTTATCTAATTTTTAAAACCAATTTTACAAATAATAGAATAACAGTATAGGAAATTTTTAAGCATTCTTAACAAAAACGTCCTTAATCTGGCATTTTGTCCTAATTGTTGTTGTTTTAAGGATTTCGTAATTTTTTTCTGACTTTAATTTTTTGAAACAATTTTTATACGATTGTATTGTATCTCTTTATTCATTTTTGTCATTGGTATGTTAAGGTGGGAGCAAAATGTCTACTGCTATCCAATTGGCAAACAAAAAGACCGAAAAGAAAATAATAGCAAAATGTAAAACTCACCAATAGGTGGTTGGTATCAAAACGGGAAAAATAGTTAAAGAAGGACCAGAAACCAAAAATAAACAGTAAAAAAAGCGTACAAGAAAAATTGGGAAAACACAGGAAAAACACTAAGATTTAACTTTTAATTTAGTTAATATTTAAACAAGTATTTATTTGAAAGTGTTTTTCATTCAAGTCTCACCACTTTCACAGATATTCAGAAATATTTTCAAATACATCAGGTCTTTTTTTGTTTTGACATTTTTCTTTAAATTAAATAGAATTGAACAGAGGGGTTTGGTTGAGAACGCTTGGTATTTCAAGATTCCTGTAACAAAATTAAAATAATTGAGGTGAATTTTATTTGTTTTAATAACAATACCTTTCTTTACCAAAGCTGAAAGATATACATATATAATATACACATGTATAGGGTATACATATAAGAAAATAAGAAATTCATAAATAAGAATATAATTGATATTCTTAGATATAAAACTATAAGATAGACATATTATAAGTTTGAAAATATTGAAGGAGAATAGGAAAAATAAAATATTAAAAAATTGAGAAATCTCAATGAATGAAAAAATGCATCTCATAAATCTTATTTCGTTTCCGCATATAACTTATATATATATATATAAAAATATATACATGTATAAATGTATATATATAGATATACATATATTTAAATATATATATAGATATTCACACAATTGTTTATTTATTTATTGATCCAAGATATATACTACTTAATTAATATTTTCAATTTGAACTTCAAATTTAAACTTAATAAAAAATAATTGAGTTGTTAAAAATATTTATGATTTGAAATTGAGTTGTTAAAAATATTTGTCATAATTAGTGCAAAATTGTTTCATTTTTCTACTCTATGACAATTTCTCTACTCTAAGGGTGGTAAAAGGGTCGTAAAGGCTCTAGACGGAACATATGCTAACCTATGTTTCCGATAAAAACTAGGAAATGCCATCTGGTAAAACATCTACAGCTCTGCCATTAAATCCGACTCTCACCTCCTCGAAAGTAGATAACATAGTTATCTGCCGGGTGCCTCCTGGAAACTTACTTTGTAAGGCGGACGAGAGCGGGTGAATGCGTGAATGTAGCGCAATATCTAAGTAAATCGATTTGGTTAGCAAGTGCGCGGACGCGATTTATGGTAATTAAAATTGTAAGTGCCGGCACAAACACAAAAAAAAAAAAAAAATCCAGAAGCGTTTGACCTAAAATAGGCGGCTCCCTGGTCTGCGGTTGATCCCAGAGGAGCGGCAGTTAAAATCACCTAGCAGGAGGTATAAAATGCAACATAAAAACAAATAATAATGTATAGTCTAAATAACAAAATAAACTCGGTAGGGATATCTACCAAAGTGTCGGCAGAAACCACGGCTGCCGGCGAGGGCTTGGCTGAATGTACTAGACTTTCAGATGAGTCGCCAGTGGGGAACAACAATTTAGACAAGCTGATTAACCCTTTTAAAAAGAGTGCGAGGGTTCCAAGGTCGCCATCAAGGATGACCGAGCCAATAATTGATATACGGAGTCAAAATAATAAAGAACCAAATGAAAACCATATAGTCCAAAAGAGGCTAGAAGGATGGATGGATGGAGGATGAAGATGAATTGAGCAGAGAAACTGACTGGCTGCTCAAAAAAAACAAAAGAACAAATAAAAAAAGAAAAGCTACTTCTTCACCTGAAGTTGAATCGTCACCATCCGGTTTAACAAAAACCTGTGAGGAAAAAAACTCCAAAACAACTGAATTTGTGAGTAAAAGGAAAACCAAAATTCCACCTCTAATCATAAGTAACATAAATGATTTCAAACCATTAAATAAAATGCTGCAAGCTAAAAATATGAAATAAAAATGCTAAACAATAAGCAGCTGAAAATAAATCTGGAGACGGAAATGGATTATAGAAATCTAGCTAAAGATCTCAATGATACCAAATACGAATGGCATACTTATGAAAGCAAAATAAATAGACCAATAAAAGTCATGGCACGCGGCTTGCACCAATCTTGCATGCCAGAAGATATAATAAGTGAGCTTCATAATAGACAATTCAATATCATCAATGCAGTAAATATGATAAACAGGTAACTGTTAAACTCCCAATTTTCATGCTTACCTTTGATAGTAAGGAAGACATGAAAAAAATTTACGAAATCAATCATATTCAAAACATGATAGTTTATATTGAACCTCTGAGAAAAAGCAAAGATATTCCTCAGTGCAAAAGATGTCAGCGTTATAATCATACGCAGAAATTTTGTAATAGGGAGCCTATATGTGTGAAATGTGCTGGTAAACATTTAACAGCAGAATGCGATAAGCTGAAAACTTCACAGCCAAAATGTTCCAACTGCCAAGAATCTCATCCAGCAAATTACAGAGGATGTCTTATTGCCAAAGAACTTCAGAAAAGGAGAAACTCTGTTTACCCAAAATTAGTTCAAAGGCAACAACCAAGAAAATTTATATCAAAGAAAGTAATAAAGGGAGTAACTTATTCTGCCATAGCAAAAGGCAAAAACAATGAGGATGTCTACCAAAGCAATAAAAATATGACAAAAAATCGAGATTTCACTGCTGATGAAACACCTCGAATAGCTTATTCAGCAAAGACAAATAATCAAACGCCGAGAAGAACTCGTTCGTCAAACAATCAAATGCCGAGAAGAGCTCGTTCAACAAATACGAAATTGATTCCAGAAAAAGAACAGCACGGAACTATATTAAAAAAATGGAAAAACTAATGAGTCTGGTAGATAGAATCTCACTAAGATTAGATAACTTGGAAAGAAGGTATACTGTTAAGTATCCTGATATGCCACATAACTCAATTAGATAATGAATAAGGACAAAATCACTATATGTACTTGGAATGCGAATGGCATTAACAACAAAAAACAAGAATTGGAAATGTTCCTAAACTTACGAAACATAGATGTCTGTCTCGTGTCAGAAACCCATCTAACAAAGGGGCACAATTTAGTAATTCGTGGATACAAAGTATATCATACAATGCACCCTGACAATCTACCAAAAGGAGGTAGTGCGGTCATAGTAAATGATCTTATTACTCATCATGAACATTGTAACATACAAAGTACAGAAATGCAACTCACAGCCATACAAATAAGGTGCACAAAGCAAAATATCAACGTAGGAGCGCTGTACTGCCCGCCCAATCACGCTATTAAAAAACATATGTTCAAGAGCTTATTAATAAAATTAGGTGAAAGATTTATTCTTGGAGGTGACTACAATGCTAAACATCTAGAATAGGGCTCCAGGATGACCCTTACTCGAGGTAAAGAACTGAGAGAGCCGCTGAGAGAAACAGGTTGTTTATTTCTTTCAACAGGAAAACCAACATATTGGCCTGCATATATAAACAAAACTCCTGATCTGTTAGACTTTTTTATAATGAAAAAAGTATCAACTAATTTCACATCTATAGAAGATAATTATGACCTCAATTCCGACCATTCTGCTGTCATCCTAAAATTAAATACAACAATAGTGAAAAAATCTAGTAAACCATTTTTAACCAACTCATCTACAGATTGGTTAAGCTTCAAAAAGATTCTGCTCGAAAAATTTAACTTAAGAGTAACATTAGACAATGAGGAACAACTAGAAACTGTTACTGAAAAACTTATGCAAGCTGTCCAGTTTGCAGCTTGGAGTAGTACTAAGACAAAAAAATCAAAAAAAATCAGCACCAGATATCCGGTGTATATCCTTAACATGGTAAAAGAGAAACGAAAAACGAGAAGGAGGTGGCAACAAACGCGTGACCCATCCAGCAAAACGGATCTTAATAATAAAAGTCAGGAGCTAAAGAGAGAAATAAAGAAATTAAATGATAGATCTCTGAATTATTACTTAAAAAATTTAACAGCTACTAAAGAAACAAATTATTCTTTATGAAAAGCTACGAGTAAAATGAATAAGTCTATTGTGCATTCTGCACCACTGAGGACAAATGATGGCTCATGGGCAAGGAGCGATAAAGAAAAAGCTGACACTTTTGCAGATCATTTCGCTGAAATTTTTAAGCCCAATGAAATGAACACTGTTACTGATCTAACTGAAATATATAACCATGAAGATATATAAATATTCCCTTAATAAGTCGAAAAGAAGTAACTAAGGAAATAAAAAACCTAAAATTAAGTAAAGCCCCAGGTTTTGATTTAATAACTTCAAATGTGCTAAAAAATATACCCAACAAAGTTCTCACACTCTTGGTATATATAATGGGAAAGGCTGCTAACGACACCGAACCTACAGGCCGATATCTTTGCTCCCTACAATATCGAAGTTGTTTGAAAAATTACTATTGAGATGGATTCAACCCCTCATAGAAAACAGGAATATAATATCTAATCACCAATTTGGGTTTAGACAAAAACACTCAACTATAGATCAAGTACAGCGAATAACAGACATTATAGAAAGGGCACTGGAAAATAAACAAATTTGTTCTTCAGTATTTCTAGATGTAAAAACTTATGTTGAATTATTTTCATCATATCTCTCAAATAGAGTTTTTCGAGTTAAAAATGAGAATGAATACTCCTCTCTAAGAGATATAAAAGCTGGAGTACAGCAAGGTAGTATACTGGGTCCAATTTTATATTTGTTATACACCTGTGATATACCCGATGTAGAAAATATAAAAATAGCAACCTTTGCAGATGACACAGCGTTGATGGCAGTTGGTTCTACTATAGAAGAAGCTACAAACAAACTGCAAAAAGCTAATGACGAAATTTCCAACTGGTGCAAAAAATGGAAAATTAAATTAAATGAAGCCAAATCTAGTCATGTAAACTTCACCTATAAAAACATAGTAACTCCTCTCTCAGTTAAAATTAATGATGTCGTGATTCCATACGAGAATAAAGCTAAATATCTTGGCATGACCTTGGATGCAAAACTGAAATGGAAAGAGCATGTGAAAATCAAAAAACAAGAACTCCAGTTCAAATATAGAGAAATTACTGGCTGATTGGGCGAAATTCTACGGTCTCGACCTATAACAAAGTTTTGATGTATAATCAAATATTGAAGCCAGTCTGGGCATACGGTATTCAAATATGGGGATGTGCTAAACAAATCCATATTCAAACTATCCAAACGTTCTAAAATAAGGTACTGCGCAATATAGTCAATGCTCCATGGTATGTTCGCAATGCCGATATTCATCGAGATCTGAAGATCTCATCTATAAAAGACGAAATAATGAAATGCGCTGCACGGCATAAAACTCGTCTGATCCAACATGTCAATACCGAAGCTTCTAGCTTAATTGACAATCAAAACTTTGTGAAGCGACTAAAACGAACAAGACCACTTGAGTTAGGTTAAAACCTTTTATCTATTAAAACCTTATTGGATTTCGGTAGATCAAAGGTATCTTAGTTTCTTTGAGTTAAATGTAAATTAATAGTTAGTCTACAAGACTAGTTTTAATGTTGCAATAATGATAGGAGTTTTTAGTGGGTTAAAGTTCCACAGTCCTTCAAACTGCCTTCCCCGGTAATAGGTAGTCCCTGAAGCCTCTTTCGATGATTTACTACTATCTGGAAAAAATTTTCTACTTTTGTTTATTGTTTTATTTTTTGTGATTTTATTATGGTTTTGTTTTAAATTCAGTTTGTTCTTAAATTTTGCTTTAATATTTTTGATATTATATATGTTCATCCATGGGAAGCTTTTACACAAATAATGTTATACAATTTCTTCAAGTGATTGCTGGTAAAAATTTTTGGAAATTTGGGAGTACCTACAGTTATTTTATTGTCTTCGAGTTTTCTTTGTGATGAGAACTTACTCAAACAACATATCCAACAAAAATAAGTGGAAAATGTATTTTCTTATATTTAGGATTCTAATAAAATAATTTTTTTTCAATGCAAAATCACAATTATTTGTCTTTAGTTATTTTAATATTTTTTATTTATCTTTAGTTATATTCAATTTTTTATTTAACTAATTTCAACAAATTTCTTTTTTTGTTATAAAATTTAAAAATATAAACCACACAACACCATAAACAATTTTTTTTGTATTCTAAAATACTTAAAACATCTGTAAATAAAATATGCGATAACATTTTTTGACAAATTTGAAATGTCAAAAAATTTTACCGTTCTGTTTTTGCTTAGCGTTTTCAATGAACCCAAATTTATTGCGGCGGGAGTGCTTGCGGGTCTGATTTATTCCAACCGCAATCAAGCTTGTGTTTTGTAGGATAGGCATGATTATTTTTTGTAAACATATAACAATTTTACAAGTATGGTATTATGCTGTAAGATTCATAACAATAAGACCAGACAGCGAAAGCTTAAGTCACCGAATTTTCATATCTATCTGAATTTATGTAAATTATATAAAGAAAAAACTATGTATAATAACAAAAAAAATTGTGAATAGTCGAAGTCAAAAAAATTACATCTTTATAAACAAAATCAAATTCAAAAATATATCTTTCGTATAACAATTTTAAACTTTATTTTATTCATTAATAGCAATTATTCTGTTATGTAATCACAAAATATACATATTTGTAATAAAGAACAGAAAAAAGCAATATATAAATCAGTTTATAATTAAAATAATTCATTTTCACTTATTTTTTTGTTTTATTGAAAAATTTGCGGTTATATTTTAATGTGACTTATAAACGACATCAATTGTATAAACTAATAAGGTATTTCTTTCAAACAAATTGTTGACTATTGCTATAACAGAATAATTGTTTGTGAAAACGAATTAAAATACATCTATAATTATAATTGACAAGCATTTAAGGTCCTGCGCAGTAGACACCTTTTTATTTTATTTCGATTCTCCTACTCCTTAATGAATTTCTAATATATATAATATATAAGATTGTAGATAAAACAAAAATGCGCACACAGTTGAAAATTTTGTACTCATATGATTTTATCGTTCAGCAAATACATTATGCATAAGTGAGATCTTATGAAAATAATAAACAAAAGTAAACAAATCAGTTATTATATTTTATATTACGCACTTGCGAATGAATCTATGTACATATGCCAAAAACAAACAAAGAAACAAATTCATCTCAAATAAAAAATATAAAAAAGCAAAAACAAAAAAAATCAGTTGAATTGTTCATATGACTAGCAAATTTATTTTTATATAGTAGAGTTAAAGTACTTCATTTTGATATAGTAGGTCACTTGAATTCTTCATTTTTATCTTTTTAAGTAACTGTTTCTAAATTTTTGTTATTTGTAGTAATAATATAGTTTTTATTAAAATTATGTATTATGTAGGTATATATATACGTACCTCTTTAATAACAAAACTTTTTATTTTTAGTAATTTTATCACTAAATGCTTCTTACTATAGGGAATATATCGGAAACGAGGCAGTATATGAGGGACGTGTATTTATGTGTCGTAAATAAAACTTACTAACCACAAAACTTTTTATTAAACACGAGTGGTTTCTGCTATATTGTGCGAAGTCTATGTCAGTACGTAAATTACTGTTTTTTTAAAAACTTTAAATTTGACTTCAACTTGAAATATAATTACTCAACAGGGGCCCCTAGTCTTATATATAATACACAAGATGAACGGCGTGGTGAGTAAAAAAGCAAGAATAGTAAATTACACCACTAAAATATTAAAAATTTAGCAAGTTTAAAAATTTCTGGTAAGTTTAAAAAATTTCAGTCAAAAATAAAAATATTTAAAAGGGTGGTGAATACTTAAAACATTTAAAACTAGTAAGTCAGCCCGTTTAAAAACGGGTCCCGAGTAAAAAGATATCGAATTTTTTTTCGAACATAACCACTCAGTGGCCCCAAGAAATTTTTTTTCTAGAAACACTTTTTTGTTATAATTTAAAACTAATTAATAATTTATTTTTCATCCATTTTTCTTTTCTTTTTTCACAATTTAATTGAAAGGAAAAAATTTAAAAATCAAAAAATCATATAAAAATAATTGAAAGGAAAAATATTTTTTTTTTAGTAAAAACAAAAAATGTCACAAAGCGTCGTTTACAAACATACAACTCTGCTCTCTTTTATATAAATAATAGTTACACCAGTTACACATTCCACAAACCAAAAATAAAAAATATTTGTAATTAATACACAATTGTATATTTTACGGCATTCAATCATGGAGTTGGTAATTATTTAAAAATGAATTCTTAACGCTCTGTGGTACATATGTAATACAAAAGTGCAAATAAATTTGCTCACTAAAGAAGTAAAAAAATATGGGATAAATAAAATACAATCACATTCAAAAGATCACATTGTTTATTTTTATAATTTCCGGACTGAACTATTGCCATTCTAACTCCTCCAATGGATTGGTATTTACAATAATATCTACAAGATGGCATAGACAATAACATTGTCTACTTTTCATAATTTATTTTTCTAATTTTTGGTACAGCAGTTAATTTAAATGTGAAAAACTACATCTATTGTAAAGTGAAAACTTGCCGTCATAATAGCAAATTTCCATTTTATTTTAAATGAAAACGAATATGTATTCCAAATTAATTTCAAAGAACAATTGAAAAACTTTGTATACATCCTTTTGCTATTACATAACATAGTGGATAACATAACCACTAAACTATCTTAGTCCGTATAAATTAATGGCTGTCTTTAATGACGAATATTTTTTGATTATGTAAAGAACCAAATTTGATGAATTAATGGTTTAAATACGCTTCAGAATATATTCTACAATAAAATCCGAAAACACACTTTGACATCTTATACGAAAACACTAATTTATCAAGTAGATCGTTGATAGTAATAGGGTTTGATTGTGTTAAGTTATATTGAATTTATTAGTATTAATTTCGTCATAAAGTATTAGGTATTATACTTTGATTTCATTATAAAGTATAAATATTCAAGAATCAAGCGACTCAGAAAACAACCACAAACATACAAAAACAAATATTTTTTTTATATAAAATTGTGTTTGAAAGAACAACTTCTGTGCAATTGCACTGTATATATACTAAAAACTGCATTTTTCTCCACTTAAAGTTTACTTTGAGTTAAATTAATAATAAAATAACCAAAACCAGGCAATTAAGGAATTTATTTGATTTTTTTTTTCAAACTATGTAGGTACCAAGGTATACATATTCTTATATTTTTGTCCATTTGGTTTTCATATAGTAGCTAGGAAAATATTTCGAAAATATAAATAAATAATATCTCATAATAAAACGTAACAATCCTGCTGCCAACGTGCCGTAGCAACCGTTGCTAGGTTGTTACGATAAAATAAAATAAAAAACACAAAAAATGTAAGCAAAAAATATACCATAAAAAAAAATAAAAATAAAAGAAACAGAGTAAAGCAAAAATTTTTCTTCTCAGCTGCTCCAAAATCGTATATGTACTTAATGTGTATGTATAATGAAAAGACTTCTGATTGTGACATGTAAATATGTGTATTCAAGAATTGATATTGAAATTATGTAATATAGCTTTTTATTGTCTTTAATATGAATAATTGTAAACTATGAGCACACACATATTAATAAACTAGTTTTGTAACCCGCCATAAATGACGGAAGCAAAATAAATTCTAGCATTTCTTCCTTCATTAGAGTTTTCATTTCAAGTTTAAGAAAAATACGTATTTGCTTACTAATTTATCAATATCATACCCTTATTACAATTTTTAGAATGCTTTTAATTACCATATAAACAGAATATTTGTAGTAAGGGGCAAAATTTTCAATTCCCTAAGGGTTATTTACTCGATCATTTTAACGACATCTTATTTGTCATCCTTGGAAATTTAAACATATATTATCCTAAGACCTCAATAATTCTAAATAATCAATATTCTTAGACATTCTATTATTCAATTAATTATAATATAAGTTAGTCAAAAAGATAATTTCAATTTAAATTAATATAGAAATACTGAATTCAAATAATATTTTTTTATGAAAACGAAATCTAACTATAAAGTTACATTAATTTTATATTTTTACAATCATAGCCGCGTTCTACTGTAAAATTCAAATTGTAAAATAAAATTAATTAAGACATAATAAAAGTAAAAAGTTTTATGGCGCCATCTAAATTTAACACTTGAATGATATGACAATCATTATGACATTATGGGCAACTGACACAGATAACAGATGACAAATGATATATGACAGATGACAGATGATAGATGACAAATGACAGATGGCATATATAAGCAATAAAAAACAGACACTATGTTTATGACAATTACATGATGTTACAATTTGTATATATATTTCAATTTGTATATGTGTTGGAGTATTCAGTCGAACTGACAAACATCCAGATAAATGCAGAAAATTATATTATATATAATAGCTATATGTCTATATTTATATTTTATTTATTTCATATGAATAAGTTGTTTTTATTGTAAATGCTGTATGAAGTTATGAATAGTATGGACAATAATTTTGGATTCAATTTTATATTTTTTTTTTCTTTATTTCAATATCCAAAATTTATACAAAAAAAAAACAAAATTTTTTTAAAAAGAAGTAATTATATAAAAATTATTACAAAAATAACGAAAATTCAATTATAGTTTGAAATAAAAATAAATAATTATATACAAATTTTGTATATAATATAAATATTTACGACCCTTGCATAAGCTGTTGGGCCTTATGATTTTACTTAAAGTTATCGTTTGATTTTTTTTTTTCTTTTATTTCTTTATAATACATTTTATCTTTTTGCATAACCAAGTTTCAAATCTTACTAAGTTTGTCTATTAAAATTTTTCATTATTAAGAGATGAATTGAAATAAACTAAAATAAAATTATTATGAAATTAATACAAAAGCAAAAACAACTAACGTAGGAGAAACTGGTTCTAAATTCAATTCAATGTGTACTTCCAGACCAGTCAACCCTCAACACAAGCTGAAACCTGACTCGTACAAAAAAATTCAATTACATACAAATTATCTAATTATTGGTAGATGTGGTATATCGTATGATTTCTCTTTTAAAGAGACATAAATCATCAATTATTTTAGTGGCAGGTGACAATTCATTATATGATTTTAAGCATTTATACAGAGAGTTTTTCTTTTGCTGTTCTGTTTTAAAAAACGTTAAATAGAAAATTGATTTGTTTCTAGTATCGCGATTATGAATGTCGTACATACGGTTGAGAATGTAATTATGTTTAATTTTATTTTTTACTATTTTAAAAGCCATTAATAGAAGTTATTTTTCACAAATATTTTCAAAACTAAGATATCTTTGAGAGTAGAGTTGCTCGGTTGCAAATCTTAACGGAAAACCGTGTATTGCTTTAATTGCTTTTTTATTCAAGATGTCTAACTTATTCAAATATATTAAGGGTGAACCGCTCCAAATGTTAGATAAGATATAGGAAGAATAAATGATAAATAGGGATTTTTCTGAAAGGAAAGGTTTTTAAAGGTCTTTTTAAAGGTTTTTAATCAAAATAATTATGTTATGAAACTGTGTATTAGCCGTGGTAGATGGTGATCTAACGAATGACCCAAGTTTCCCAAATTTAATCGAAGTTCCGTCGAATATGATTTTCAATAATTGTATGGCACAAGAAATTTTTGGAGATATTGAAAATGTGAACAATTTTACTAACTATTCAAAAAAGGCAAGACTTTGCACAAAAAATTCTGATGTTGATACAATTATCGAACGAGTTTTAAACATTTTGAAGGGAAATGTAATAACTTATCTTAGTACCAATTCCGCTGACGATTTCTGTGAAAATGATGCAGTGAATGCCTGTAAAATTTTTAAACGGCTGCTGTCCAAATGGAATGCCTCCACATAAACTTAATCTGAAAGTTTGTAGTATAATAATACTACTGAGAAACCTAAATAACAAACGCTATCTCTGCAATGGTACTCGATTAGTTGTAAAAGTTCTAAAATTAAATTTAATAATCGCGGAATTCCTTGGCATAAGCTGTAGCTGAAACTGTATTTATTCCTAGAAAAGATTTAGCTACAACGACCACAGAACTGCCATGTATGCTTGGACGTTGACAGTTCCCTGTTAAATTGGCATTTTCTAAGACCATAAATAAGTCGCAAGGTCAAACATTGGAAAAAAAGGGAGTTTATTTGCCTGAAACAGTTTTTAGCCATTGGCAACTGTAGTTGCAATTTCCAAAATACTTCGGTTTTTAGTAATTCAAATAAAAGTTACTGAGGGAAGGGAGTAAGGTAAATTAATTCGACATTTCAATAAGCTATATACAAAAAATGTTATATATAAATAGGCTTAGACAAATAATCATTAGAGAAAAAATGATAAAATGCTGCCTATATCGACGGTGTCTCGCGTCGGAGTGTTGAGTAGTCCTATTGGGAAACCACAAAAAAAACGCACCTTTTTCTTACCCCTTGAGTGGTGCGAAAAGAAATTGTCAATAAAATCATCGTTGTTGTTTAACTCAATTTGTTTTTGTAAGAAACAAATTTTCAATTAATCGAATTATTTCGATCTAATATTTTACATTATTACATTTCTTAGAATTCTCACAAGTTCAGTTCAGTTTCACAAGAAGTTCTTTTTTTCTTATTAGAACACCACTTTACAACACTTTACTAGAACACCAGCTTTACAACTACTATTATATAATATGCATAGATAAAAAAACTAAAATCAGAAAAAACAACAAAATAAGGAAAAGCAAAATATGGGATGTTTATTTTCATTATTGGTTTTTTTGTTATAATTGAGTGAGTATTAGAGAAATTGATTTTCATACAGCTTATAATAATGTCAAATAATCATTAACTCAAAATTCCAGCTCTAATTTATTTAGATTAGGGGCAGCAAACATGTAAATTTGTTGAAATTTAGTAGCGGATTCCATCTTATTACTTTTAAGTGACAAACATTTTTCGCTTGATTTAATGAAAACAGCGCACAAAGGTACAATTCCAAATTTAGGTTTGGTTGCTAACAATGAAAATTAAAAAGGTGACTGATAATATTAATAACTATTCTGGTACAGGTTCTAAGTTTGTTGATCACCATATTATAATATATTATAATAATATGCGGAAGCATTGTTTTTGGATTACATTCAATCATAAAACTTCAAGAAAATCCACAAGACAAATTTTATTAAATCATTGTTTTTTAATTAATACTACATAATATTGGTAAATATATTTATTTTATTTCATAAGGTAAAAAGAGATATTAAAAAATATTATGTGTAAACTTCAGCATTGAGAAGGACTATTATGGTCAGATATTGGAATTAAAATTTATTTTGTTTTGCTTTCGATTTCCTTCTTTAATATTGTTTTGTTTTTTCGACTTTTAGAATTTTAATTTCATTTAAGTTAGGTCCTTACTATTTATTTTTCTCCGAAAGGAAACAAACAGCGGCTGCTTGTCAAAAAGTAAAATACTTTTTTTAATTATATCTTACAGTTTTTCTCATGGATACAAAATTTGGTCCAACCTAACAATGCTTTTTATGGGTGGATATTTGATATGTTTGTTATTCCTATAAAAAGACAACATAAGAGAAACAGATTTAGTTCTAGTATTGTTTGTATTTACTTACTGAAGTGAAAGTGTTCTCCGAATTTTTATTTAGATATTTTTATTATGTATAATATTTTGTATATTATATATTTAAAGATATTTTCTTGTTTTAACTATAATTATTTATTATATTTAAAGGACTAAAAATTTATTTTCAAAAAAAATTTAATGTTAATAATAACTTAACGGAAATCTTGACGGTCTAAAAATAAAATAATGTTTTTTTTTAATAAAAGACTAAATTTCACAATCATTAAATAAAGATTATTTAAAGAAGGTGATGAGAACCAGAATATAGGTAACATATTTCTATAAAATACTATTATGATTGTGCTGTTCTATATCATTATTTGAATTCCAGTGATTTTGTTACTTTCGAAAAGATAGGTTAAGAATTTGCACTATGAACTGTAGTATGATTTCCGGGTAATAATGAGGAAATAAAATTATTAGAATATCAAACAAAATTTTATTCATTTTTTAATATGGTTTTCAATAGTTTAAAAACACCATTTTTATCATATGTTTGTAATGCTTATCATCATTTGGTTTGTATCTACTTCACGAAGAAGGATAGTTATTTAAGCTTATAGTGATTAGAAAAAAAATAATAATTTTCTTTTCCTTCAGAAATTAAAATTTGGAGTTTTTCACCACACTTACGAAAACTAAGATCGAAAATAATTATTTTTATAAAGTTAAAAAAATGTATTTTATTAATTTTTTTTACATCTTATAATAAAAAACGAAAATTACTTAATTACAAATAGAAAAATACAAGAAAAAAACGAAATAAAAATAATTGTAGAAATTAATAGTAAATTAAGCAACAAACAACAAGGATAAGTAATTCTTCAAATGAATAAAAATTACTATATTTTTATGTTGTTTCTATATACGGAAACCAATTATTGTTTAAGTTTTTTTAAGGAAAACAGAAAGAAAATTGAAAACAAATGATGACCCAACACGGTCTTACACCTTTGAAAATTCTTTTAAGATATTCCGAATATATATAGTAAATCCGAATTTAACAAACGATTTAAATCATAATTTCGGTTGTACAGAGGAAATGATTTTTGTTCTAAATGACCAGGTTTATTGAAATTTTTTTTGCTATTAACAATTTTGATTTAACCAAAGCTTTTCATATTTTATTTGCAAAAGCTATTTCTCCAATAAAATATAGTTTTAATTAATTTTCTACTAGTCCAGTTTCTACTAATTTTCTACTATTTCTGTACAACCATAGAGTAATCATATAAGTAGAGTATTCACGTAGAACAAAATTTGCTAGTCACTTTTTCAAATATCAAAATTCTACAGTATATACTTATACTTCTAAATGCTACAGTATATACTTATACTTCTTTATTTCACTGCTCGCATTTCTACTTTACTTATGTGATAAAAATTAAAAATTACACAATGTGTATAAACAAATATACATGCATTTAAAGTCCTTTCAATAGACCACAAATAATATTACAAATCAAAGTACTGAATTTTTTTTTAGAAATTGAAAGAACTCAAGATTATTGCTGGATTTGTTGTTATTTTGCTTTAATTTTTAAAATTTGAAGAATTAATATTTTTATTTGGATATCTTTATTTGGTCAATGTGATTTATGAAATTTGTGATTTCAAACTTTATAGAAGAAAGGGACAAAAAAATTAATGTTGGTTTTGTAAAATTAAAAATAATTCAAATTGATTTCTATTGAAAAGTATACTGAAAAGTAGGTACCTAAATGTATTTTTAAATTTTCAGCAATTTTGGTTTTGTTAATTTTGTCTGTTTCTTACCGTAGATAATAATATGAATAGTATATATATATGAATACATAATATAATTATGAATACAAACAAACAAACAAGCTATAAAAATTTAAAAAAGTAAGTAAAAAATATAAAACTGGACATTTTATTCTTTATATGGATTGTTGGCTGTTTTTATTTCTTCAGAAATTATTTCATCTGAAATAGAAATACGATTTTTAACCAACTTCTGAGAAAAGAAAACAAAACAGTATTTCGTACAAAGCTCAGAATTTGTAGATATTTGTAGATTAGAATGCATTACTAATAAATTTTATTCTTTTATTAGCATTATTTTTAAAAAAAATGTTTGGATTAGTGATGCTATCATTGACCTATTATTATATGGATACAATTTCATTCATTATTAATTGTGTTTTTTTGTTTACATTTTTCTATATATACATATATTTTTTATATTGAATTAGATATGTAAATGTATGGTGAACACATATACGATATTACGATATACACTCTTCATACAAATCAATAGTACATACGTATGTAAATACTTTTCAAATTATCAAACAATGCCTCTATACTCCTAGCCTAGTCACTGGGAGAGCAAAACTTTATACACAAAACTAAAACAAAACTTAAAACGAAATCGTAATTCGATAAAATTCCGAAAAAATCATTCTGTGAATAGGCTAGAAGTATAGAGGCATTGTATGAAATATTCTCCTCAATAAATAAAAATTTTGAGTAAAAATAATTGACTTACAAAAATTATATTTGAGTGTTTTGGGATATTGAGTGAAAATGGGACGGCATTTTTAGATGAAAATGATTAACAAATATTGTTCTACGTGAATACTCTACTTATATGATTACTCTATGGTACAACTCAAGAATTTGATCCAATGGAAAATACACAAGAAATTTTACAATTTGAAAAAAAAAAATAATGAATGTCAAAGCGATTACTAAAATACTAAAGCACAGGAATTTCAAATAAGATTTTAATTGTATACTCGAAATATGGAAGAACCGTCGGTTTGAAGGGAATCAATGGGGAATCAATTAACAAGATCAATGAAAAAACTTAAAAGAGTGTCAACAGTGTCACGCACAAAAGAAAAGTAATATATGGGGCTTGATTGTGCTAATAAAGATTAAGTTAAATGTAAGCCGATATTGTTTGACTTTTTAAATGAAAGTTTTTGTTCTAAAATAATAAAATTTTATTTCGCATTAGTATAATTATGGCAATAAACAAAAATTTATAATCATGACGAATTAATTAAGTTGAATTATGCAACCAAGGAAAATAAGTAATAATATAATATCCTTGATAATTAGTACAGTACTGTACAGAACTGATTTTTTTTTAAGTCTCATCATCATTTTCAATCAATCAAATCAGAACAAAATATGTATGCATGCGTATTTCTTTAAAATATGAATTCCTTTCTTCTTTTTTGTTGAAATATATTTTGTATTTCCCCCTTAACCTACATCATACACATTTTTATTTATTTATTTCTTTTATTATTTATCTCTTAAAATGTGTTATTTAGTTTGTCTTATCTTCTTAATTTTTTTTTTTTTGTTTTCTATATTTGTTGTCAATTCAATAGCAAACGTTCCTATTTATCTATAGTAAGTCCATTGTAATTTGTATAATTGTTTTTATTTTTTGACAAGATTTATAAAAATAAACTATGTACCTCTTTATTCTTGTTCGGTTTTTTTACATATTTTTACTTTTTGTTATAAGTTTTCCAACTATTTTCAATTTAAAATCAATAACTGTTTATATTTTTTTTTTATTTCTCTTTTTATTTTGTACCTCTTAATTTTTATTTAATATATTCATAGCCTTAAATAATGCTACAAGTGTATATAACTTATATTGTAATATAAAATATAAAAATTTATTGATCATTTTTCCTTCATGTTACTGAAGTTTTTCTTTTGTTTTCTTCTATAAAATAAATACTTTATTTTCGTTCTTTTCGTTGTTTATTTGGTAATGTTATGCAATCATTTTTTGAACAATTTAAAATAATTATATACATACAAACCTATTTTATCATAATAAGAGAAAATAAATAAGCCTTACTCATTTTTATACATTTTTTTTATTAAACACGACCAGAAAATAGCAAGGAGATAGAGCAAGTTCGTTTTTAAGTTAAAACTTTTTTTTTCTATATAATAAATAAGAGTATAAAAATAGAAAATAAATTAATCAATAAATTATTTAAAGAGTATATTTGAAATAAATATGATATAGATGTAGAATTTTAGTTAGATATAAAATAAGTTTTTAAAAGAATTTATAAAATATAAAAAAAATAAATTATAAAAATTGTTAATATAGAAAAACTTATCGTTTTCCGTCGTGATATTGTGAATTCCTTTCTGCATTATTTTTGTTCTTATTTTTTTTTTGAAGATTTGTTAGTGTTAAAAAGTTATGGCGTAAAAATTAAATGAATTATTAAGTAGAAATATTTTAATTATAGGTTTTTTTGCTTTTTTTTCACATAAAAAAGAATATTTTAAAAAACTTATAAGAAATTAAATTTTTTCGTTTGTTCACACAATTAAAAATAGGAAACACTCACATTTAGAAAAAAATTTTAATAAAAAAATTTAATTAAAGTCAATTAAAATTAATCAAATGAATAAATCACTATTTGTTAATTTTGTGAAACTATTTTATGAAACTATTAAATAAATCATATAATTTATTTATTTTGTAATTATATTATTAAAACTATATTTTTGCCTATTCCTTGCGAATGTGGGCAATAAGAAAATTTTTGTTTCATCATTCAAATTTCAAAATAATTTTTTTTGAAAACTAAGAATCAAAGCATTTTTACATATTATTTCGTTTATACAATATTGATGAAAATTTTCAATTTTAATTAAAAAAATATCTATCGGATGAAGAACTGAAAACGTATTTTAATAAATTTATTCAATATTCTTTTTTTCTAATTAAATCTTTCACTAATGAATTATAATAAAATTAAAATATTATTTTTTCGTTACTTTTTTACTTTATAAAATAAAAATAAATAAAATGTAAAGAGGCTTGCTTAACACCTTTTATTTTACTTATAAGGAACGTGGATAGTGAAAGAGTTAAAATATACATATATTTCTTTTTATTATAAAAATTGATTTGACTTTATTGTTTTTTATGAAAATTATAATCGATTAAAATAGTTAAACACAGAAAAAAAATAATTGAAAAAATAAACTAATAAACAAATGTAATAGCTTATATGTTATATTTTAAAATTTAATTTTTTGTTTTATTTTTAGATTTATAATTAAAAAAAAAAATGAAATTATAACTTTTTTGTTACTTTTAATTTTTTAATTTTAAATTAATTATATGTATTATAACATTAAAATGAAGAAATTAAATTATTTTATTAAAACAAAATAGAATAGTAGTAGTAGTTGTATTAGCTGTGGAAATATAATTTTATAGAGTCGTATTTTTTAATCTAGAATGTGTAGATAGTAACATCAAAATATTATAATAATTAATAAAAAAAAATATTTTGTTATATTAAAAATTGTTGAAACAAATGCAAACAAACAACAGACAACAATAAATATTTAAACTTAATAAAATATAAAAGCCTACCATACCAATGAAATTCATACTCCCTTGGCGCTTTTAACAAATACTAGCTCGCCAAAGAGTCCGTCTTGATTAATATTTTTTAAGGTTTGTTTAGTTGAAAATCAAATTTTAAAAAATTAATTTTTATTTATTATTTATTTTTCTTTTATGTTTATGGCTCTTAAAAAATGTAAACTTTAATTACTTTTTTGGTTTTAATTTATTATTGTGTGAAACAAATATTTTTTGAAATAATAGTTTAATATAATTATGTTTTTTTTAAATTGTTACAGAAAATATATTTTATTTATTTGAATTATGGAAAATTTTCAAAATAATTTCTATTTTTTTCTTTTTTTTTGGAATAATGTTAATGTTTACAGTTAAAGCACTACATTTGCACTGATGTAGTCAGTTGTGCATTGATAATACGAAAATTCTGATTTTCGAAAAATTAAAAAAAAGAATAAAGGAAAATTATTTAGGAAAGTTTTTCTTCTATTGGTAGCACTTACAAGTATATAAAATGTGTATTTACTTTTGAGAAATTGAGAATATATTATTATTTTGTATATAATTTAATTTTTTCTTATTTTTATTCTGTTTCATGTTCTATTTTCCATTATGATTTTTCCGTAAATATTTTCCCAACTATTTCACCATATTATTTGTATTATACGTATACCGTTATATGTTTTATGCTTGTGGACTGGAAGATTTAATTTAAAAGAGAATATAAAGTGCCATATAACATCGTAGTTTACTTTCTTTCTCTACTATTCTTTTTATTTTGAAAAAACCAAAATATTTAATTTGGATAGATTTTGTTTTACCACTATATTTTTTGTCATGATTAATATATATATAACGACTGTTTTTATTAAACATGCTCTTTTCTTATTATTATTATTTAAGACTTTTTATTTTTGAGTTACTTATACAGTTTTTATTTAGTATATACAATATCAATAGAAAAAAAAACAACAAAAATGTTGAGGAAATTTTATAATTTGTTTTTGCATATTATCTAACCTACTGAAGAATATATACCGTTATTACTATTTTTTTTGTTTGAATATTTGTTATTGTATGAGTGTACTTATGAATATGATACATGCGCGCTTATATAAAAATTAAGGGGAATTTCTTTTTTTAAAATTAAGGAGAATTTCTAATTTGTCAAAATTTTACCAAATATCTTGAATTATGAGAATTTTTTGTAGAAAGAATGCGTGTTCTTTGAAAAAAATACACCGTTTTTATACTACAGCAATTTTATATAACTAAAGAAAAAATAAAATCTAAAATCATATATGTAATAATAAATATGGAATAACATATTCCATTAAATCTGAATTAGAAGCGTCACATGGAGTTTCCAATGTTTGTTCGGGACAGAAAAATATTCGTTCGTATTTTCGAAATTTTGTAGCTACCTATACTTTTTGTTTCTGATTTTTCACAATTCAGTATTTATGTTTACTTTTATATAATGCATATTATGTAGAATTCATAAAAAAGCTTTTAAATGTTTTCGGAGTTTATATTTTATTTATTTGAATTAAAAATAGGGGAAAAGAAAGAATGCGTGTTCCTTGAAGAAAATACACCGTTATTATTTTTAATATATTTAACAGTAAATATTTTTTATAATCTCAGCATAAGAAGTAGCTTAAAAAAAAAACAACAAAAAATAGAAGAAAATGTTTTTTTTTTCCTCTAAACTCAAATAATTGACAGCGCGCATTTCCTAAACTATTACATCACTATTTTGTATATATATTTATATTATCATTTATGAAATATACTACATATACTTATTTCATATACTTTTTGTGAAAAAATTAAAACTATCTTTATATAACAATTTAATTGTATAGGCATGTGGTATGTGTATTGTGTATACTCATAATCAATACCATAATGTTAGTGTATGACATATAATTTAAGTTTTGTAAATTATATGCTTAACAATATTATAAAATAATTTTTTTAATCATAAATTTTTAGTATAGACTCTATAAAAATAATTTATCATTGTAGTGTGAATTATTATTTTTGGGTTTTTTCCTGTATCTACCTAGACCATGTAATATTCTAATGTTTATAAGCTTATGCAAAATACAATTATTAATATTTTTTATTTCTAAAACAAATTAAGTTATATTTTTACGTAAAAAAAAAATTAACTTTTACACATATATTTTTATGTATTTGAATTTGTCTTTGCAAAAATATTTAATGAGCAAAAAAAAACAAAAAAATAGAAAAAGAAAAGGTTTGAACGGGAACCGTTAGTTTATACAATACAATTTATTTAAGTATTTGAAAATGTAAACCAATTCACAATATTATTTGATATTGAACTACCTATAAACAAATTGCAAAGGAAAAAGTATTAGGTTATTTATTTATTCGTTCTATTCTCAAAAAGAGTGTTAGCTAATACGGAGTGATTATTAGTACTATCACAGAGAATTTATATATATTATTTTTTTCTGTGGTACTATTTAGGGATTTCTTGTAAAAATATTTGATTGGGGTGTATTTTTGTATTTTAGAAAAAGTTTAGGAGTAGGACCTTTAATTTTGGATCAAATATACAGAAGATAACACCGTGCTTGTTTGGAACTTAGAACTTATATTTGAATTATTTTTTTTATAATTCGGCATATATATATTTTTTTTTAATTGGAATGAGTTTTGAATTTAGTTTACGAATGCCTCTAATGTACCTACATACATGTTTTGTGTCTCTAAAAATGTATATATATGTAAATATATATGGGATGAAATCATATTAGATATCAATAATTATTGGCGCAGTAGATTTAGATTGATAGATAATAATAAAAAGTGGTATTTTCACTGTCGTTCGAAAAATATTGAAATTATGACAAATTTGAATATTCAAAAATATACAAAAGTAGGGAAAAAGTTTTTTTCAAAGAAAACCCATAGACAAATATATCTTATTTTAGACTGTTTTATTACTATCATTATATATGAGGGACCAAAATTTATACGTACATATTGTATGTGGAGAAAATAAAATTAAAATTAAGCAAATATTTTTATTAATTTAACACATAACTTTTATAACTTAAAGATTTTAAAGTTTTTATAACGTAAAGTTTTTAAGTAATTTGATGATAATACTAAGTATAGGTGATTAAACTGCATAATTGAAAAATGAAGAACTAATTTAAATAGGTTACTCCTTTAAATAGGTTAACTCCGATTTGAATAAATGACATTTTTATATACATATATCAAATATGCTCTGAAAGTAAATCAAAAGGTTTTTGTATCACAAAATTCAAGCAAACATTTGCAATTTCTATGTAGAAAGAAAGATTTTGTTTGGCTTTACTAATTATTGATTCAAGTTCTACAACACTCTTAATGGGAAATCCGGTTGTAACAAAAAAATAGGTTAGGTAACTAAATTTGATTCAATATTTAAAATTCAACAATTCCTTTTCGAAAACTTTTTCGAAAATTTTCTTGAGACCATATAACATTTTGTCTATTTGTCTCTGACTGTAAGGATATAACTTACCATTATATAAAATTCATGTTTCAATAAACTGTATGCAATTCAATGAAAATTTATATGACCTATAAATAATATTAAAATAAAACAGCAAAAAAAATCATAACACATATTTCTTAATATTGAATTGAAGTAACTAAAAATCAAGTAGAAGAAACTAAGGCAAAATGCTGGTGTTGCTTGTTACAAAATTATCTTGAAGCAATTCACAAAAATCTGTAGTTTGAGTAATTCCTTCGATTCAAAATTACGGATAATAATTTTAGATCAAATAACCTTTACTGGTTAATATTCTGGATACCAAAAAATATGATTTTCATAATAACTCCTATATTTTATGTTACCTATGCATATTTTTTGAGTTTTTATATTATTTAATTCATTTTCAGTTACCCAAGGGCATTTTAATTACCTAATTCCCTTCAGAAATTTTTCCTTTTTAAATATTTGAATGTCATAAGAAAATTCAGACGCTTAATTTATTTTTTAAGTTATCCTGTCTCATTATTAAGTTATCTCTTTATTTCATTCGATGAGTTAATAATTTCCAGTTTTATAAAATTCGAATGAGATATAAAAATTAAAATCATAATGGAACGAAAAATAGAAATGAATAATTAAATAACGACTAATTAAAACAAACAAATGAATAAGCATTTTTTTAGTCAGTGGAAAGTCGTGAACACTTTTATATCTAATAGTAGTGTAAAAACAACTTTTTCTATTTTATATATTAATGAAATTAAAACAGAGTTAATAGTAATGTAATGAATTATATAACTTATAATGAAATGAAATAGTAATGCAATGAATTATATAACTTTGATGACTCCAAAATTATTTTAGGTACGTTAAATTATTGCGCAAACGCGTTGATTACTTTTTCTGTATTAATGGGAAGAGAAATTCCCTATGAATATTTAACATGGCTAGGCCACAATGTCTTTCATTACTCATTCTGTTTCTTAAATATGTTTTCAATCGTTTTTGTGTAGAGGAACTTCTTCCCGCGGATGCTACATTTATTGGTAATATAAGATACATACTAAGTATTTTATAAAAAGTAGGATATATATCTTTATTTATATTAAAATTTGTTTCTAATTGCACTTATATTGTTTGAATTTTGTAAAAAAAATTTTAGTTGAAGGATTTCAGAATAAGTTTGTACTCTACAATATCTTTACTTATATCTAAAAGTTTCTCAAATCTTTGAGAAATCTTGAAAATATTATTTTTCATTTTAGACATATTTGTGGTAACAATATTTTTAGGAATTAAAAAAATTATATCAAGCAAGTCTATAAGTACTTCAGAAAAGCGATAATTTAAATAAGTTAATATATGTTTATGATCCAGCAAAGGAATATAAATGTTTTTTCTATAGTAATCATTTGCAATAATATGCGAAACAATTTCTCTATGAATTTTGTCTACTAAATATTCTTGGAACTCTTATGGTAAATTGAATTAAATTAAATGTTTGATTGATTGAATTAATAAATCAAGAACCGACCCAGCTTTTAATTATATCTCATGACTAATTTTAAAATAAATTTGCTACAGGCAAAAAAAAAGTGAGAAATGGAAACTTGACAATTGAAAGCAAGAATAAATTCAACATTTAATAAATCATTAGCTAACAGCTTCAGTGAAAGTTTGAGAATCTTGTAGCTCGGAAATTTCTTCTAAAGCATTTACTATATTTTCCATTTCGGAAGACAAATCTGAAAGAATTCTATTGTTTCTGTCTATATAGTTTTACATAAATATTTTTTGTGCAATATTTGTTTATAGAATATACATTCTTTTAGCTGATATTTTAAAAACCTAAACCAACTTCTTTACTTGTACCAATAGAAATTCTTTTGCTTACAACATTAGAAGGGTTGGAAATTTATAGATTTATGGAATTATTAAAACATGGACATCGACACGCATTTCTTGCTTGAGTTCTAATTTAATTTACAGCTCCCAGCTTTTCTGAAATAATTACAGAACATTCATGAGTTCCTATACCAATACATTTAGTTTTTAGCCAATTTTTATTTAGTTACCCAAATTTATTTAATTTTTTTAAAACTAGTTAGTTGACCATAAATTTGAAACTGATTTTGAAAGTTTTTTTTATAAATTACAAAAATTTTCTGCAGTTGAAACTGATGGCTTTATGGTAATTTGTTTTTTCATAAAGTAATATATCTGATATAATACTATTTATATAAATTGCTTTCGAAAAGCCTGCATGTATTAGTTTACACAACACACAATACAATAATAATAATATTAGAGTAGAATCAAAGAATATCCATTAAAAGAAGGTTCACTGGAATAAAATTTTATAATTTATCAATGTGTTGGTTACCATTTTTCCAGTCAATTTCCAATATTGTAAGAAATAGATAGTCATAAGAATTTATTTTGTGAGAGAGAAAGTGAGAGATAAAAATTCAATACACAAAGTGGAAAAAAAATAAACGAACGATTTTTTTGTATGAAAGAAATATTGTATTTATTTTTAGTTAGTTAGTTTATTTCCAAATTATGATTTTTTCAATACCAAACACTTAACACGATAATGTTTTCTCATTTTCAAAACGTTTTTAAAAAATTGTATATAGAATAGTTTTTATAAAAACTTTTTTTAAGCGTTAGAGTTAATTTATTTTTAAATATCTCTTCATTTATTTTTTTCGAAGTACTTTCTTATATACTAATTTTTTTAAAAAATGCATAGCAATAAAAAATATTATTTATTCAAATATGAAATGTTCATATTATTAATATTCAAATTTGTTACCTATTTATAAAATTACCAGTTACCTAAATGCATTATATTACTTATTTATAGTAGTTTAGAGTAGTTGCTTGATGATTTATTAGTTAATTGATGATTAAAATGCACAATTTAATTTTTCAGAAACTAATAACGCATCGAGTCATTCATAAAAAAAACCGCTTCATATTCCTTTTAACTACATGTTTCAAAACCTGAAAAAATGTGTATATTGAAAATACATGAATAAAAAAAAATGTTTTCCATTATAAGCCAATAAAAGAAAATAATATGATGTTTAAGAAATAACATATGTTTTTGAAACCAATATTATTTTACGTAGGTACCTGGAAAAATTCAATCATTCAAAATTTATTTATTCTCATACCCTAATAAATTTAATACTTTTATTTAAAATAAAATTCGTACACAAAATTTCAGACGACTGTACACATGAAAAATTTCTAGTGGGCTAAATAAATAAACAAAACTCTCCCGTGGGCTATTTAAAAGGACATTGCAAAAATGAAGTTGTATCGCACTCTTTTTTTCTCACAACTTCTTACATAAGAAAATATTTACAATAGTTCTTTGCTTCTTTGACTAATGGTTTTTTTTTTGTAAATGTGTTAGTAAAAATGTCTTGACTTCCAGTGAACCTTCTTATTATGGATATTCTTTGGTAGAATACGCATTCTCTGAGTATTCATCTTTATATATACAATTTCCTTTTTTCGAGTACTCTGATTGTGTGCGTTTGTATTGTACATTTGGGTAAAGATATAGACTTAGATACTTATTTTAATTTATTGGATTTTGTGTGGATCAAAATAGTTTTTTATTTTATGTTTTGCATTTTGATGAAGTAACTTTAATCGGTTATTAGCTCAGTTAGTTAAAGCGTCATCTCAATATCGCAAATTTTGTGTAAGTTCAATTATCTGTTGAGTCAAATTTCTTTTACTTTATTAAAAAGATATTTTTTTTCTATATTCAAACAATATTTTTTTTGTAATCTATTCTTATCAAAGGGAAAGTTTGTTTGTTTGTTTGTTTGTTCGTTATACACACCCACAGTTTTAAAGATAGAGTTTTGAAATTTAGCACAGTTATTCATGGTCAAAAAACGTACCAGACGTGATACTTTAGAAAACCATCAGATGACAGATTCGTATCTGTATTCGTATTCGCACTGCCGTTCCTGAGTTGCTGGCTGCTCAGGTGCAAAACAATATTGCCGCCCCTATTAATGAAATTTGTTAATTAGAATTCGTTTATATGCGAATCACACGAAGGAGTGATAATTTTCATGTAAAATTTAACCCTTATAGAATTGAATATAGAATATGAAAACGTAATCAAACTAAGTGAAGAAAATTTTTTTGGTTATTTACGACACCATGCTATATTAAGAAGAGAATTTCTTTTTTTTAAATAAAACTAAAATTTATAATTCAACAAAAATAGTTTAATATTTCCTTTCAATAAACATAAAATAAATTACCTATTAGTAATTTTTTAATTAATTTATAAACATAAAATAAATTACCTATTAGTAATTCATTTTTTTGAATAAAACTAAAATTTATAATTCAATAAACATAAAATAAATTACCTAATAGTTTCATAAAAAAAAAGTAAGTGTAACTAACAAACAAAAACAGGACCAGGAAGTGAAAAAAATTCTTAACGCTGGATTAAAAATTAGGAAATGATGATTTTAAGTCATTTTGTATGATGTAATTCAAAGTCATTACAGGCTTTGCCAGAGTAGGAAATATTTCCCTAAAACTTAATATTTCGTTAAATATAGTTCATATCCATTGAGGTCTTTTTCTATGGCATCCTGAATATTTATTTGTAGAAAAACTTCCAAATCCAAGCAACATTTTTTTAAAGTATCTAAATCTATTGAATGGAAGGAATACAAAAAAACCATAGGTATTATTACAATAATCTAATAACGTAAATCTTTCCTCTACAGAATTATTCGTTTTATCTATAATGCGAAAATAAAAATTAATTTTAAAGTTTTGTTTAGGATCTTGTACAAACTCGTCACTTGATTCATATAAAAATTGACGAGGTCTTTTTCTTATGCGGGTCTGTGGAAATAAGTTTTCTACATCAATAACACGTGCAAGGTTTGTAGCTTGACTTATATATTCATTAAAACTAGCATTGTTTCTTTCCACATTTAAAAATCTTATTAAATCACGACAAAGCTTTACTACATTCATTAATGTCAATGTTAGAACTTTGCAGCATTTTGCTAACTACATCAATTTTTGAAAGTATATCTTGCCAGATAATTAATGAACATAAAAATTTAAATGAATTTAATTTCTCAGATAATGAATTTGCCATATTCCTTGAGCTTATATCTCAGCTTTGGTCATCTCTTAATTTGATTAAACTTACAGAAATTTCTTTAATAGTTTGCTCCAAGGGTCTTATAGCGTCAATACGACTTAATAATAATAATAATAATAATTCTTTATTTCATTAAGAACTTAAGCTAACTTACATACTAAATTTACAAAATTATATAACAAATTAATTAAGATTTCTTAGCCTATTGACCATCTAGTACCACTTAAAGGTTTTAAAGTTACATTTTTAATTTTAATTTTTAACATATTCCATCTATATGGAGAGGCCGAAAAAAAATGAAATAATCCCTGAACAATATCGAAAAATCTAACGGTTTCATTATTAATATTAACAGCATCATTAAGTATACTAAATTTAGATTGTGTGCTGCACATGGTACAAATGTTGCTCTGGGATTAATGTTTAAAATTCTTTTTTGAAGTCCTATATGATTACCTATCATGTTTTCCTTTAAGTTTGAAAAATTAAATTACTGGGATTTTAATAAATTTATTAACACATATATGTGTACTTAAAACTAGGAAATTTTTATTGTTTATAAAAATCACGCTATACTTACAGTACAATCCTTTATAAATGTATCAGTTAAAACAGTTAAAAACAATCTTTGACTAACATTGTAAAATTAAAAACCTTTTTGTTTTCACTTCCGATGCCCTTTATACACTAACATATTTATTTTTCTTGTTGGAAATTGAATAAAAGTAGACAAATAAATTTTAGGTGAACCCCCAGTGTAAGTCAAAATATTCTTCAGTAATTTATTAAAATCAGTTTAAACCAAATTAGAAAATATATATGGCACAAAGCAGAAATGAGAAACAAAAGAATGTGCAATCAGTTAATGTATATACATTTACTTAATTTAACTTAACCTCATAACATATCTGACATAACCTTCTTATAGCATATCCATTTGTCTATAGTTTTGTTGGTTACATGACAAAATTCCATTGGACAAAATTATATATGGACAAAATAACATTATGGACAAAATTTCATAAGACAAAATTACATATGGGCAAAATTTCATATTTAAAAAAATTACATATTTAAATTTTAATTAAATAGAAAATTATTTGATTTTGTAATGATGGTACTTATAATTTTAAATTTATTAAAGTCATATGAGCTATAATTTGCATATTGCTTTTTGCTATATATTTTGTACTAAAACCTTGCCGTCTACGTTTACCTGTTGTCAGCAAAAACAGGTTTTTAATAAATGAGTAGCGGGGCTTTGAGGGCATTTATTTTAAAAATAAAATAATTTTATAGAATATAAAATTTTGTTTTGTAATTTTGTCTTGGGTAATTTTTTCTTATGTAATTTGGTCCCGAAACCAGTTGGGTTATGTTTAAAATTAGTCTAGTTTTAATAATTAACTGATTTCCGTTTAGTTTCCCTTTAATTACTGCTTAAACTTTGAAGTTTTTAGGTATACCTAGAAAATTTACATTTTTAATTCGAGAACTGTATATTTTTGAAAATAAAATCTATAAGTTATAAAAAAAACACTGATAATTTAAAAAAAAAATTAATTTTTGAACATTGTCACTGCAAAAGTTGTGAAATTTAATTATAAAATTTTTAAAAATTGAAATTTATTTTACATACATGCATATACATCACAGTACTTAAGTAAAGTATAAATTCTTGGCATACTCATTCATAACATTTTCTTTGCGTACGTGTTAGATTTTAATGATGCCATTTAAGTAAAATTTTTATAATGTCGCAAAATTAAAATATAAATTTTTTTAAAAGTTTGAATAAATATTTTTATTGAATTTTATGCACTTAAAAATATTATTCGATACGTGATCAGAGTAAAATATTGTAAAACTATTTCTACTATTTTTTTATGGATATTTTTTTCTTCTCAAATATACATGTTTTACGGGTATTACAATATTACATATAATTTTCTAATGGTAGTTTTAAATATAATTTATTTTAGGATATTATGTAGTCACACAATTTATATTACAACACAAAAAAAAAGTTTAAGAGTTATATAATTGCAAAAGTGGCAAAGATGAGAGGCGCGATCCTTGGTACAGTAACAATGGGATATTAATTCTAAGATTTATCGAGTACAAATTGAAGAGCAAGATAGACCTCTTCAAAATTTTGTTTTAACGTTTTAAGGAAATATAAACGTCTTATATATAACACATACAATCATTATTATCTATCTTTTTCATCAATTTGTATTCAATAGATCTTAGAATGCATATTCTATTGTTACTTTACTAAGGATCGCACCTCTCATCTTTGTCCCATCTTTTGGGATTATAAAACGTTTTTAATATGTTACCACTGTCTTTAAGATTGAATAAAACTTTTTCATTGTTCTGCAAACTTGTTAAAATTTGAATATTTATTTTTATAATTACACCACATTCAAAATGAATGTATAGTTAATATAGGTTAGTTTTAATAACAATTTGTGATTTTCTTTCGGTCTTTCATTTTTTTTATGGATCTTGTTAATAACTTAGATTGATATATACTCTTTCACAAATAAAGAGATTCGACTGTTACTGATTTCGAAAATTTGGACTGGTTCGGGTCAGTTCCATACAATTCCTAGCACCTCTCAGGAATATTTCAAAAACCAATTGGGTTACAAACATGAAAATTTACATTTCATTTATTCTTTCAAACATCACGAATATTAAAAGAACATCAAATGGTTCGCGTTTCTTTTGCAAATATTTCAAATTTTTATTAACAATATTCCAGCAAAAAATTTTAATTTTGCATTATTATTTTATCTTAAGTTTACATTACCGGACAATATTGTGTAATTCAAATGATATTTGTTTTTATAGTTTCATTCAATACATATTCTTCTGAATTTCTGAATGATCCTATTCTTATTTTTATGACTGTACCAAAATTTATTGTAAACATAAAAATATACTTTATTAATTTAAATAACAATAAACGAATTATTTACCGCTTCCGAATTACTCTTGTTACCTTAGTATCAAGCTTCAAGTTTTCCACACAATTATAGGAGCATATCATATAGATAAATAACCTACAGCTATAAATCTAGGTTTGCTCCAGAATATAAATATATATTCAAATATGTTAACCTATTTTTTTTATATTTTCAGCAGAAGATTAGTAAGAAAATGTTTCAAGTTATCACCACACATATAGCATATATCTGCATATTGTAAGCCAATATAGTAGTAAGTTTTTCAACATGTATCTCAAACAAAGCTTTGTTGTTCTTTCATTTTCCTAATATAAAAAACTATCCTATAAATTTTAACTCGCATATGGGGAATGTTCATTCATTTAAGTTGTAGGACTAAATTTATATTAATGTTTAAAAAATTTTCTTAAATTTGAAGAAACTTTATAAATTAAAACCGCAAAAAAGAAAAATTAGAATTGGTCATTATAGAAAACAATAATGAAGAACAAACTACAATCTGAAAATAATCTTAGATTTAGAGAGAGTATTAAACATTACCTGTTCAGTTCACTTGTCTGAAGTGTATTTGCCAACAATTAAGCGCATATATAAAAATTTAAGATCAATTACATTAACAGCATATTGCACAAAAAATTGTTGAGTTAAATTTCACTATAATCTATAATCAAAGTTCATAAACATTCAAAGCCTCTGAGAATACTGACAATTGAAATTTGGGAAGATCTTGATTCACAGTAGGTACATAGGACATCAAATATGGCATGTGAGACTCTATGGGCTTAGCGGAAATTATGTCGTTAGGAGAGGTATCAACAATAGCTATTTTTGATATCCAATTTAGCGCGGCTGTGAGTATGATAAGTGACGGTTAATTTTTTAATCGAATTTTAAGCAACAAAGTATCTTGTTAATATCATATATTCAAAAAATAAAAATAAAAATATTTCTTAAATATAAATAATTACCATATTATAAAATATTTAACAGATTTCTTAATGGTATTAGAAACCTGTCGTGAAAATTAATTTTTGTATCGAAAAGTTTTCATTGCAAGACTACACTTAATAACAACAAATTTTTTGTCGCACTCAATAGTTTAATTTAAATATTTTAATTTTAAATACATTTTTAATTAAATTTGTTTTTAATAAAAAATATTGATTATTTTTTTTTTTCAAATATTTTAATACTATAAACAACATTACACAAAAAGGATTAAACTTTTTTTTTATTGAGGAGCTATTAAACTTACTTCCTTCATAGTAGAAAAAAGACTAACCATACCACTGGTAATTTTAGTAATAACAATAATTATTTTTTCATCGGTAGAATCAACAGATCCTGTATACATATTATTTTAAAGAAATCGGAAAAAATACCACTCTAAATGAAAAGTCAACAACTACTTTGGAGTTATGTATTTATCTATATAATATATAAAAAAAAATAGAAAACTCCATCTCCATCAGTATGATGATATGATGGTGGGTCTGGGTACATAGAAGTATGTAAGTAAATGAATGTTGAAAAGGATATGCTTAATTTATTTATTTTTATTTTCTCTTTTATGCTCTTTTTTTGATCTTTTTTCATTTAATTTTTTATTTAACATGGAAATCAATATCATAGAAATCATCATTAAATCATGATAGTTGAAGAAAAAAGTTTCTGAAAATATTTTGGATAAAAAAAAATTAAAGATTTAGACGAACAAATAAATGAAAAAATAAAAATGGAATTTGCACAAATCAATTGACAATTTTTTTGTATTATCTTTATTATTATCTATGTAGGTATGTATAATAATTTATAAAATATATATAAGAAATAATTTTTGTACTAGAAAAAATACATTAAGAAGCTATGGTTTGATATGGTTTAAAAAAAAAAAAAATACTTCTTAATTATTAATTCTTAATACTCATATACTGCTTCGTTTCCGATATATTCGTCTATATTCACTTGCCATTTAGTGGATAAAATTACTAAAAATAAAAAAATTTGTCATTAAAGAGGTATATACCTCCATGGTTACATATACATAATTTTAATATAAACCACGAAACGTGTGCCTTCAAAATTGTGTTCTTGTGTATTATAATATCTATAATTATAATTGACAAGCATTTAGGGTCCTGTGCAGTAGACACCTTTTCATTTTATTTCGATTTTCCTACTCCTTAATGATCTTCTAATATATGTAATATATAAGTTGTATGTAAAACAATAATGCGCACACAGTTGAAATTTTTTTACTCATATGATTTTATTATTCAGCAAATACATTATGCATATGTGAGATCTTATTAAAATAATAAGAAAAAACAAACAAATCAGTTATTATAATTTACATTATATACTTGCATATGAATCTATGTACATATGCCAAATACAAACAAAGAAACAAATTCATCTCAAATAAAAAATATAAAAAAGCAAAAACAAAAAAAATCAGTTGAATTGTTCATATGACTAGCAAATTCATTTTTATATAGTAGAATTAGAGTATCTATAATTATAATTGACAAGCATTTAGGGTCCTGCGCAGTAGATACCTTTTCATTTTATTTCGATTCTCCTACTCCTTAATGAACTTCTAATATATGTAATATATAAGTTGTATATAAAACAATAATGCGCACACAGTTGAAATTTTTTTACTCATATGAGTTTATTATTCAGCAAATACATTATGCATATGTGAGATCTTATTAAAATAATAAAATAATAATGTAAAAATAAAAATTTTTAAAATATACTTTTATCAAAACCAAACTAGCCCCCTAAAAAGTAGAAAATAAAAGTATTGGTGGATGTTGAGCATCTAGAACTACTATAAGATAAAACACAAAAGTATATAATGAATCTTGCTGAAATATTGTTAATGGGAATTTGGAAACGCTTTGTGATGTTCTTTTAATATTCGTAATTTTTTTCAAGTGGCAAATATGAAAAATGTCCATTAACAATATTCCAGGAAGATTCATTATATGCCTTTGGGTTTTATCTTATAGTAGTTCTAGATGCTCAACATCCACCAATACTTTTATTTTCCACTTTTTAGGAGGCTAGTTTGGTTTTGATAAAAGTATATTTTAAAAATTTTTCTTTTTACATTATTATTTTATTTTATACTTTTTAGTTTTAAGTGAAACCTATAGGTATTATAATTCCAGAAAGAGTATATAACTGTAAACTCTCCTGTCTATAACACAATTGGTTTTCGAAATATGCCTGAGTCGTGCTAAAAGTTGTTCGGCAGTAACCCGAACCAGTCCAAATTTTTGAAATCGGTAGAAAGCGTATTTCTTTATTTGTGAAAGTATCTAATTGTAAATTTTCATGCCTATAATACAATTGGTTTTCAAGTATACCTGAGACGTGCTAGGAGTTGTTCGGCAGCAACCCGACCCAGTCCACATTTTCGAAATAGTTAAGAGTCGTATTTCTTTATTTGTGCAAAAGAATCTAAGTGTAAATTTTCATGCCTGTAATACAATTGGTGTTCAAATATGCCTGAGACGTGCTAGGAGTTGTTCGGCAGCAACCCGACCCAGTCCACAATTTCGAAATAGTTAATAGTCGTATTTCTTTATTTGTAAAAAAGTATCTAATTGTAAATTTTCATGCCTGTAATACAATTGCTTTTCAAATATGCCTGAGACGTGCTAGGAGTTGTTCGGCAGCAACCCGAACCTGTCATTTGATAGCTTTGTAAAGTACTGTGTCCGGTTGCTTTTTTCATCATGAGTGACTGTGCAAAATTTAAGAACTCTATCTTTAAAGTTTTTAAACAAAATTATTATTTTTCTTTTTGCGTTTGGTTTGAATATTAACAAAAAAATTCCAACCTACCTACCAAACATATATATATACATACATATACACATATATACATATAAACATACACTGGCAAGTTAATATAAAAGTATATAATAAACAAAAGCAAACAAATCAGTTATTATAATTTATATTATATACTTGCAAATGAATCTATGTACATATGCCAAATAAAAACAAAGAAACAAATTCATCTCAAATAAAAATTATAAAAAAGCAAAAACAAAAAAAATCAGTTGAATTCTTCATTTTTATCTTTTTAAGTAATTGTTTCCAAATTTTGGTTATTTGTAGTAATAATATAGTTTTTATTAAAATTATGTATTATGTAGGTATATTTATACGTACCTCTTTAATGACAAAATTTTTTATTTTTAGTAATTTAATCACTAAATGCCAATTACTATAGGGAATATATCGGAAACGAAGCAGTATATGAGGGACGTGTATTTATGTGTCCTAAATAAAACTTACTAACCACAAAACTTTTTATTAAACACGAGTGGTTTCTGCTATATCGTGCGAAGTCTATGTCAGTATGTAAATTATTGTTTTTTTAAAAACCTTAAATTTGACTTCAACTTGAAATATAATTACGCAACAGGGGCCCCTGGTCTTTATTAATTTTTTAAAAAAAAATATCAGATATAGAATTAAACTTTTTAATAAGAATTTATTAGCCATCAATTTCCAGCAAGTCTTACTTATGCAATATCAATTAATAAATCACAAGGTGAAACATTTCAAAGAGCCGAAATTTATCTCCCTGGACCTACCTTCACCCATGGTCAGCTCTACACAATCCACTGCTCTAAAAGCTAAAATTCTAGCTGGACCAAGACAGGGGAAAACTACTGACAATGACACTGTGTATGTGATATGACAATGTTGCATACCAGGTCTAGAATATTTCATTTTATCCAATTGTTTCCTATATGATGAATTTTAAAACTAGCTCATAATAATTGGGAAACGGTAACGGTACTAAGCCATAGGTATAATTCATGGTTTAATCAAATTATCGGAAACTATTTTTTAATAACATTCCAACACACGTTTTCCCAATTAACGCGAATAATAAATTAATCGGTTAATAATATGAGTTAGGTAAAGAGTTTCGGTGGTTTGAGTGGGTTAGAGGTCTACATAGCTAAGTACCTACGTGCGTGTTTAGTATTTTTCGAGGCTTTATCCTTCCATCGAGAAATAAAAAGATAATAAAAACAAAATAAATCTTACAAAAAAAGTTTAATGCTATCTGATATTTTTTTAATTTTATTTTATAATTAATATTAACTTCAATTTTTTAACATTTTTTATTTTTTTGTGGTTTGCTATATATTGTTTTCAGATACTTTCAACGTGTCAAATGTATAATTTTATTCAAAATCATTTTATTGTTCCGTTCCACAGAAAAATTCCTTTCTTTTGCTCGGCCGGATATGTACCCGGGGGTTTCTTCTAATATAAATAATAATAATAATGTTGCATTACGCAAAATAGAAAACTTTTGGAATTTATTGGAATTCAATTCACACATTGGCAAAACAAAAAACATGAATATTAAAAAAATGCCAAAAATAATTTTATTTACAACTTACTTATGACACATTACATTGTACCTAAGTACCATCCTATTTACCTATTTTTACCTAAGTACCTACCAATATTTAATGATGAAAATGAAACTCATTTGCTATGCACTCTCTTGAAACTTATAAATAGGATGGTGTAGGTAGGTCGTGGTATGCTGATTTAAGTAAGCATATGCTGTGTTCTCTTTCTTTTTCATTTTAATTTTCTTATACGGCAATCTAAAAGAAGGTATAGTAGTTTTTACTTGTTTTAACTAATGGAAATATTTTGTTAAAACACCGCTAGATCTTACTCTTAAAGACAATACTACTTACTTAGTAACTCATATTCTAAAAATATTATTTTTTTCCACATAAAATTTTATTGGAAAATCTAAATCACTATCATGAAATAATAATATAATACCTAATAATAAATCTTTATGAACAAAATACTTATATGAACAAAAGCAGGTAAATACATGTTTTTTACATCAATTGAATCAAAGATTAGAAATTTGTAGATAACTTTAATTAAAAATTTAATAAATAAAATTTTATTTATAAAAAAAAAATTTTTAATAGAAAGATGGTTTTTTTTATTTACATTTATCGGTGCATTTATCAAATCGGTCAATTCATAATATAACCAAAGAATATTCTATTAATTATTATGTTATTAGGTATTCTTTGATATAATATTAATCAAAAACAAACATAAAAGAATATACCTAAACTGAAAAATAAAAGTAAAATAAAATTATTTTTTTGTTTTTTCATATTCATAAAAAAAAGAACATTTCAATCGTTGCTTAATGCTTTATTCGTCACAGACCACACCCACACTTGCATCAAATATATTATAAGAAGTAACAGCAACTATTTGTTTTTTTTGTTTTTAATTGTACTACATATTTGGTAAAATAAAATTATTGAGAGAAAGAATATAAAACACAAAGAAAATAAATGCAAAAAGGAAACGAAAAATGTTTTTTGTTTTGCTAATATGGTGAATTGAATTCAAATTTACTTTTTAGAAGTTTTATTTTTTTTAATCTTTTTATTTTCTCTCATTTTTGGTGAATACATTGAATAATTTTGAGGTGAAATGTTGACTACTAACTCTATTATAATATAATATATGATGATGATCAGATGATGATGGTTACAATAGCTTGTGCTGAACAAATTCTAGAAGCTCAAAAGGTGAATCAACATCTAGTGTTATACAAATTGTTGTTGCATCTATAAATAAAAATTGAGTTAATAACATGTTCATATCACATGATGGTCTCAGTTTCAATAGATTTAACTTACGCTGATTGGATAAACGGTTGATGCAAGAATATTTTGTGAAATTTTATTTATTATTACTTCTAGTTTGTTATAAATATAATTTGTCAATTACAAAACAAACTGAAGTCATGGTATTTAGGAAGAAAAATGTGTAGTTGCTTAAAAATTTATAATTTTGTAGTTTTAAGTCAATTGATGACCTAAAGAGTGTAACAGATCGCCGAAAAAACGTTTGTTGTTACTGATAATATTGTTAAAAAACTTTTCCTTTTAAATAACCTTTAATTTAAATTATGTTGCAATAAGTTTGGAAAAACTGAACAAAAAATCTATCTTATGAATTTTTAAATTACAAAACTAATAGTAATTCTTTTTCAGAAGACATCTTATGAGAAGACAAATTTATCAGAAACTATCATTGTTATAAACATCAGAAACTATCATTGTTTGTTTTTTTATTTATTTATTAATTTTTGTGAACAAAAGTTTTTACTATTTTTTAATTTGTGTAAATTAGCTAATATAGTTAATATAGTTACAATAGTTACAAAAAAATTTTAAAGGCTTATCATGCATTTTATATCTCCCTAAGACCATTATATAGACTCATTCCTTGAAAAAAAAAACAATAAAAACTTTTAAAAATTTTTATTTTCGCAATAATAAATACAACTATATATTTATAACTATTCATAATATTATATTTTTTTGTAAACATTTTTTTTACTTAAACTATATTTTCCATTTTTTAAATTAAAATAAAATATAGGAATAAAAAGAATTCGTTTGGAATATACGAAATAAATAAAAAAAATACAGAACAGAATATTTGGAATATTCCGAATGAATAAAAAAAGCTTTTCGACATATTCTGAATATTCCGAATATTCGGAATGAATAAACGAAAACACCCATAAATAAGTTGTGTATAAAACAATATTGCGCACACAGTTGAAATTTTTTTACTCATATGGTTTTATTATTATAGCAAATACATTATACATATGAGAGTTCTTATTAAAATAAAAAACAAACAAATCGGTTATTATAATTACTTGCAGTGAACGTAATGTCCATTGTACATATTATGTCAAATAAAAACAAAAAAAACAAATTCGTCAGATATAAAAAATCAGTTGAATTGTTCATATGACCGGCAAATTTATCTTTACGTAGTAGAGTTAGAGTTTCTATAATTATAATAGACAAGCATTTAAGGATCTGCGTAGTAAGCACCTTCTCACTTTATCTCGCTTCTCTTTAATGAACTCTTAATACACAAATAAGTTGTATATACAACGAAAATGTGCCTACGGGTTGAAAAAATTTCTATTTTGTTTTATAATATTCAAACTTTTAAATAAGATATATCTATTTTGTGTCATTCAACATCTTAATATTTGTATATTTATTGTTGTATATATTTATCAATGTATAATTAATGTTTTATATATTTAGGTCATTTGCAGTAATCATATGGTTTTGGTTAAAAATATGTATAACGTATTATCGCGAGAATTTACTATGTCAGTACGTAACGTACTGTTTTTTTAAAAATTTGAAATTTGGCTTCAACTTGAATTATAATTACTCAACAGGGGCCCCTACTTATTATACATAATAGCTATATTTTTTTTTTTCGTTTTTGTTTTTGGTGGTATTATTTTATTTTGTTCTTTATTTCTTTGAAAATCTTGACAACCTAACGTTTACCAAAACAGTTTTATTTTTATTTGTTTTGTATTTTTCTTAATTATCATGACGTCAGAATTTTTTATTTGATAAAAAAATTATTTTCAATTTTTGTTTTATATTTGCTTCTCATAGTTTTTTGTGCATTTTCAAAGATAATCATGTTGTGAAAGGATTATTCTTTATATAATTTTTTCATAAAGTATCATGTATACGTTTTTCATATTCCGTCAAATTAAATTTATTTCTTTGTATTTTATAACAAAATAATATTGATATATTATTAAATTTAATTTACTTAATTGTAATACGATGTTTTGAACTCCAAGAGAGATTGGATTCTTTTTCTTATTTTTTAGCATTATTTCTTTTCTGTGATTTTTCAATATGATATCTACTGAAATTGGTGAAATCAAATAACACTCGTGTTCGTTTCAGTCGTAGAATAACTTACTAGGCTTTGATATTTTATTGGTAATAACGTTTGAAGATTTCTGTTTATTAAGGTGGGCGACGGACTGAATCATTAAAAATAAAAAATAGCTAGGGGCAAATCCGTAGTGAAACCAAATCTATAAGACAACATCCCAAAAAAAGCCTGTCTTCATGCATGGGGGATTTCGTCTTTGATTATTTCGTTCCTGGAAATTTTGGCCTTAGCGTTTTTATCTGAGACATTTTGTCTTGATGATAAAAACACTCATTACGGCATTTGATAAACTTATTTAATTTGTAAAACTAATTCTGTTAGTTTTTTGTATAATTTCATGAGCTTTTGCAGTAGCTGTTTATATAATTCCAAATATCTAAGCAGAATACTTTTCCATATGTGTAGATGTACACGGCACTGGAATATATAGACGAAGCTCATAAAGATAAACTTTACTAAAATATAGAAGCAAAAAATATAACAAAGACTACTTCTCTCATTGGTAGATTACTTTAGAAATTGTTTAACCGCAGCTGAGTAATGGTTGTTAATAGGTTCAATGGTTTATATATTATATGTTCAATGGTTTGTTTACACTATTCAAATATCTTTCCAGAATCTCCATAGCATAATCAAATATTGTCAATCTCAAATTACTGTTACTTATCTCTTAATAAGTAGCAATAAGGATTGCTCACAGTAACACACAATAAACTGCTAGAAAAAACCAAAACCTACTTTCTATACCCATCGAAATGGAATAAATGTGTTTTTGAAATAAAAATTAGTTAGTAATAAAATACGAAAACGCCTTATGCCCATGACAAAAATCAAAAAAGAAATTCAAAATTTTATTATTTTTCCTCCTCAGTTCTTTTGGAAACAAAGCCTTTCCAAATATTTTCGCATTTTCGTATTATTATTATAAAAAATATTGCTTATATTGTTAAAATTTTGCTTGTTTTCTTATCCTGAATATCTTTAAGATATTTTGGAAAATTTGAATGTGTATCTATATAAATATTTAAAAACAAATTAACAACAAAAAATGTTTTCTAAATGACATTATAGAATGTTCTTTAAGTTTTTTTTATTTATTTTTCTTTTTATTTTAATATTTTAGAGTATTCTTTAAATTTTGATTTTAGAATGAAATTTAAAGCTGTTTAATATTTGGTTCTCGATTAGTTTTTGCAATATTTTAAATGTGCAAGTTTTCAAAAAATTTAAGTTTTGTTACTTTGGTATGAGAAAAAACTTCAAATTAAACATATATATAAATTTATGACGCTTGCCTGTCATCTTTTGAGTATAGAACTCATGAACTGTTAATAAAATTTAAAATAAAATATTACATATATTGTTTTAAGATACATTTTTTTGTAAGGATATTATATCCTTTTAAATTTCTTACTTTACTATTAGTTAATTTTTATTGTAGTGCGTTTTATTTACAAAATTAGATATTGAATACAGAATTTAATAATATAAGAACAGGATGTTGATGTTTTAAATAATTTTTTTTTCAATCAATCAAAAATTAAAAATTAATTTAAAAAATGTGTGAAGAAAAATTGAAGATAATTAAATGGAAATTTAATTTTGTTTCTTTAGTTCTTCAAAAAAAGCACAATAATTATTTAAAAATATGAAAATCATATACCTAACTATCACACAGCCTTTTTTTATTTTCCAAAGGTACCTAAATGAAATTAAGTTTTAGGCCACTTTAACGACATTTGGTAACGGCTGTTATTATTGTTAAAAATTAGTGAATTTTTATTGTTTTTAATGTCAGTTGTATTGCAGTTAAAAGAAAAAAAATTTACTATAATGAAAATTAAAAATTTTTATAATTTTTTGTATAATAAAACTTAATAATATATGGAGATATTTTTCCCTTTTCTTCAAAATAAACTACATAACAAGTCTGGAAAAAAAATTGGTAGTATATAAAATAAGATCATAGATGTACCTGAAGTAGGTGCTTCTTTGTTTCTAAAACCAATATGAATGGAGAAACATTTTAACTTTCGCACGCCCTTAAGATAAAATAAGAAATGTAAAATTTCTATTAGAGTAATTTTGGAGTATTTCTACACTACAGTAGTAAATTCATTATTTTATGTAAAATTAAGTGTGAAATTGCAATTACAATTGCAATTACAATTTCTGGTGTGAAATTGCAATTTTACATAATAATTGAACAAAAAAGCGCAAATTTACGCAACGTAAATGTAAACATATACAAAAAGTTTAAATTTACTTTAAAAAAGCGGAATCATGTTTGTTCTTGTTCTTGTTAACCGTTGTGCTTGTTATGTATGTATCAATCGATAAGCGTCGCAATAAGCATAATTTCTTCAGTATACATATAAATTTCAACCGAGTAACAAGTGATTAAAAAAAAGTTATTATATATTTGCAAAAAAAAGCAATATTCAAATATTTCAACGAAGATGAACTATTCTTATTCAAACAATTTGAGGTATATGAATTAATAATTTAATATTCATTTTAGTTTTCAAAATTTAATTTTTGTTTAATTATAGCTTGAAACAACTTTAACTGAAATATCAGAAAGGATTCCACTAATTCGGCTTGGGCTGCTATAATTGGTATGTTAAAACGAAAAAGGTATTACATTTTAAATGAATTATATCCCATTTTAATATTTTATTATTTTTATGTTACTATGCAGATACACCAAATAATGTCACAACATATTTTTTTACTGAGAAAACGTTGGTGCAGAAGGAGGATTGATCCTGTGTAGTTGAAATGGTTGAAATACTAATATGCTACTCTACATTTTTAATTTGATGTATCCGAAAAATATTTGCCAAACAATGGAATTCATTGTAAGATTTTTTTTAAAACACCGAAAACTTTCGCGGAAAAAAAATTATATAATAATATTACTAAAATAAATAATGTAATAAAAAAAATTCTAAAAGCTTAAATTTAATATAATAATTATTATGAATGTAAAAACACAAAATAAATGAACTAGTTTTTCAACTTTTGTATCAAAAATACTTAATGAAGTAAATTTAATTTAAAAAATATAATTTTTTGCACTTTTGTAATTTTAATTTTGTATATGCTATAGTAGTCTGTACTATAACATACAAAAATAATATGATAAACATAAAACAAAGTTTAAATTTGATATAGTTATTAAGAAAAATAATTTTTCTGTATTTATGTACAGTTTCTATTAAATATACAATTTCTTCTTTAAATATAAGTTAAATTTTTTTATTTTAACTTATCCTACAATGAAACAAAATTTTAATTTTACTTATTATAATAGCACAATATTTTTGTTAATTTCACTCCGTCTCAGCAGTAAATTCACACGAATGTTAGGTAAAATTGATCTTTTTAATGTTAGCTTTACTCTGTCTTAGCAGTAAATTCACACAATTAATTCGCATATATTTTACACAACTTATTTGTAATTTATCATTTTTACGTCAATTAGTAATATTACAACATTTATACTAGGAACACAGTTGCCTACTATTATAGTAGTAAAAATGGAGTTGATTTTCATCTCTTGAAGAAGACGGTAGTGTAATCATTCTATTAAAAATAAAAATAAATAAAAAAAATAAAAAAATAATAATAAATTAGTGAAGTGAATGGGTTGGTGTGTGAAAAGTGCACTAACCACGTGTGAGTTGAAATAAAAACTCTATAAATGGATTGCAATCATGCAATCCGATTTAGTAAGCAATGCAAATGAATTAAAAAAAAACAATAAATTCAAATCTGAACGAATTACTAAAAAATAATAAACGAAAAAAAGTTAATTCAGAAAATAATTTAACTGATTCTGATGGGTCTAGTGTGACAAATGCCAACATGCCTAAAACAAGAAACTGTAAACTAACTCGCGAGAATCGTGAATTAAAAGCGGCACTCGACAAGTTGAAAGAGGATAATCTTAAATTAAGGAATCTCCTCGAAAAAGCAAATAATGATGAACCTAAATCATCAGGTGATTCACAAAACTATTTTCAGCCGTTAATGGACTTAGCAAACGAAAACCACATGGAAGAAAATGTAAAAGAGGTAGACGACGAAACTAATACAGATAAAAATGAATTTCAAAATTTCATTGAAGTTCTCTCAAAAAAAAAACACTGATCATAAAAAAAATAAAGAAATTATTACCTTAAATAAGGCTACAAATAATAATGTTCAAAATAATAATATATCTAATAATTCCTCAAATGAAAACACTAACAATAATAACATAAGTGCTCACAATATGAATAAAAAAAAAATGCCACCTATAAATGTTTTCAATACTGATCTAGATTTGGTAAAAAAAACTATAAAAACAAAAACAAATAATTTTTTAATTAAAAAAAATTCTGAAAATCATTTCATAATATATTCCAATGATATTGTTGTCTATAAAATTATAACAGACATATTAAAAAAAACACAAACTAACTTTTACACATTCACACCAAAAATAGAAAAAAAAATTAGCCTACTGCTAAAAGGCCTAGATGCTTCGTACAAAGAAGAAGAAATACTAATGGCGTTAAAAAATCTTAATAATGATAAAATTAAATTTGAATCTGTAAGCAGATTAAAAACAAAAAAATCAGAAAGAGAGGGAAAATTACTACCACACTTCATTGTCCAAGCATCAACGGAAAGCAAAATTACGGAAATTAAATAAATTAATGCCATAGATAATACAATCATATATTGGGAGAATATAATTAAACAAAGTTACTCAATGCACTAGGTGTCAGAGATTCTCCCATTCAGCTTCTAATTGCAATATGGAGTTTCGTTGCGTGAAATGCGGTGAGAGTCATACTCCAGGAGAGTGTAAAATTACAAAAAATGATGAGAAAAGTATGTTATACTGTATTATTTGTAAGCAACACGGTCATCCAGCCTCGTATAGGAATTGCCCAGAGCAAATAAAAAAAGAAAAACAAAAAGAAGAAGCAAAAAGAATATTGAGAGAAAAAATAGAAAATAGGTATGGTATGTTTAATAATTATGTTAATAAAAATTTTTCATATGCTAATGCATTAACAAATAATAATAACAATAACAATATGTTTAAAAATGATAGTGCTAACAACAACAATAATAACTACATTGCTAATAATAATATTAATGTACTTGACAATGTAAACAAAATATGTTGTTAATATTACAAAAAATTGAAAATATTGAAAAGAATATAAACAAAAATACTAACGATATAAACTACTTGTACGAAATGTTGAACTTTACCAATAATTAATAATAATGTCACACTCAACAACAAATAACATTAATCTAAAATTAACTGCAATTAATGTTAATTCTCTTGTCTCGTACAATAAAAGGTTTTCTCTTATACATTTTGTTGAGAATAGAAATCCTGATATTCTCTGCCTTGGCGAAACTAAACTGCATCGCAGACATTTTTTGTCTTTAGAAAATTATAATATAATAAGAAATGATAGAAACGAGGATAACGGAGGAGGAACTGCTATCTGTATAAAAAAAACTCTTAATTTCGAAGTAATAAAAATTAACGATTTCGAGAAATTCCAATGCATAGAATTAAGTTGTATTGCCCTTAATCTTAAAGATTCTAATAAATTATTTATAGTATCAATTTACGCTTCCAACAGAAATCAATCTAAATTCATAGAAGAATTTGGTAAAATTTTTGAATTATTAAAACTATCCGACAGAAAACATTATTATATTATTGCGGGAGATTTAAATGCAAAACATATCTCTTGGCGTAATACTCTTAATAACAACCGAGGTTCGATTCTATATAAGTGGTTAAGTACCAACAAAATACAATATAAAAACAGGCTATTAGTGCCAGATACCCCTACATTCCCTAGAACTAATTCGTACCTAGATCTAGTTTTAATGGATGTACGTATTGAAACAGCAAACAATAAACTGACAACATTAGCATACAACAGTGATCACAATGCTATATGCGGTACCTTTAACTTAAATATTGTAAATGAGTTAATAAACAGTGAATTACTATCCAATGAAAAATATTTATTCCATAAAACTAATTGGAGTAAATTCAAAAGAAAGTTGGATAACAATCTGGTTAAGGAATATTCATCCTGCAACGACCAAATACTAGAACACGAAAACATCACTATCGACAAAATCGACATACACTTGCACACATTAAATAAAGTCATCAAAGACACAATGAATGAAGCTATACCTTCAGCAAAAAAAAAATTATTTAAATAAATTCTACTCACGCAGGCTTAAACATTTGTTAAAACACAAAAGTAAACTACTGAACGATATTCATATAATATATAAAAGACATTTGGACTTCTCTTTACAAGCAATAGGTACACTTCGAAGCCTTCTGAACAATATTAATTCATTAATAAGACAACAACTCAACTTCGAAATCAACAATTACTGGAAAAATAGAATAAAAAATATTTCTCAAAAAGATAGTCGGAACATGTTCCCAGAAATAAATAAATTATTTAGAAAAAAATATTCTTCGTTATTAAACAACTAAATATAGACACACAAGATGTAAACATACTAATTAATAACAACATTGATATCACCAAACTACAGACAAGCAGTTTGAATCAATTTATAATTAAGGATAACAAACAAATAACTGAGGTTCTAGGAACACCCTTAGAGAACAGTCACGAAATACTATTACCAAGCAACAACAACTTTCACCAAAGGGTGGTGAATAAAGTTCAAAGTTTTAAGAACATGAACATACAGAAAAAACAAAATAATGAAACCTTGACTAGATTCACTTTATCAAATACTTCCGCGAACTGTCTAAGCAGAAATTTATTTTTTACGAACTATAATGACCTATATACCAGATTTAAAAAACTGAATAATAAAACATCTGCAGGTATCGATGGCATTCCAAACATAGTACTAAAAAATCTGAGCACAAAGATGATAGAGAAGTATGTTATTCTATTCAACAACGCATTAAATAACTGCTACTTTCCGAAAGCATGGAAAGTGGCAAAAGTAATAATGCTAAAAAAACCGGGCAAAGATCCTACTAAGCCCAACAGTTATAGACCCATAAGTTTGCTACCAAACATTAGCAAACTGTATGAAACTATAATTAACGATAAAGTGATACAATTTGTGAACGATAAAGAATTACTACCTGAAAACCAATTTGGCTTCAGGTATAAGCATAGTACAGTTCATGCTATCAACAAACTAACTTCGGATGTTTGTTGGTACATAAATAAAAAAGATTGTGTTGGGGCTTGTCTTATCGACCTTGAAAAAGCTTTCAATAGTGTTTGGGTAGATGGCCTGATCTATAAATTAATAGAATTAAAATTCCCCATTATATTAGTCAGGTTAATATTAGACATGATTACAGAAAATAAATTTTTAATTTCTAACGAATCAAATACCGAAAAAATATTCAAAATTAATAGTGGTTTGCAACAATGAACAGTAAATTCTCCAATACTATTTTCCCTTTACACAATGGATCTCTTAAATATGCTAAATAGCATCAAGGGCGATAACTATGCAATTGCTTTTGCTGACGATCTTATAGTATATTCAGCCGCAAACAACATAAAAGAGGTACAAAAGAATGTTCAAAAACAATTTAACCTTACTGCAGATTTCTGTAAGGTCTGGTTACTAAAAATGAACATAGATAAATGCGAAACGATACTATTCCGTGATACTGTAGATAAAGTTAACAATAACATAAAAACGCATTGGAAGGAATTCGAAATTAAATCTTCATCTCATATAAAAATTAATAAAAGTAAGGTAGTTAAATATTTGGGTGTATATTTGCACCAAAATCTTAATTTTACCTCCCATGTCCAAAAAACATTAGAAAAAGGAACAAAAGCTTTCATGGCATGTCACAAATTGTTTTACAACAAAACGCTTAATGAAAGAGTAAAAATTTTAGCCTACCAGTGCTTAATTAGACCAACAATTTCATATGCGGGACCTATTTGGTTCAACATTAGCGCAAGCCAAATGGAGAAAATTAGGAAATTTGAACGTAAATGTATAAGAGCCTGCGTAAACCTACATAGGAAAGCAGAAACGGATTACAAGCATTTTTATTCCAATAAATGCTTGTACCGCAAAGCAAATATAATAAGATTCGATAATTTTTTAATAAAAATTATTCGCAATCATTTTGAAAGATCTCTAAACACAAATGAAAATGGTTTAATATCCAAAATATATTACCATAATGAAGAGTATATTAAAAACAGTTTAAAATCGGGGTTTATTGCTCCAGAACATTTTATCTACCTAGATTCCAAAGGGTTTATTCAAAATCACGGTCATGTCCCTCTATTATATCACTATAATAGAAGGGCTACATGCAAGTGTATAGAATATAACCCTAATAGTATTGAGGCTACTTTGCTAAAGTATGATATGTTTATTCCTGAAAAGGATAAACGATTAAGAAATAATTATTGGTGGCTAAATAATTCGTAATGTAGCTAAATAATTCGTAATGTAATTAAAACCAGATACGGTTAGTAACTCTAGATTAAGTTAGATTAGGTTTAGATTTAGATTAAGTTAGTTAAGCTTAGATTAGAGTTAATTAATTTAGGATTAGAGTAGGTGTAAATTAGATTTTTAATAAGTTTTTTTAAAAAAAATAACAATAAATACATTTTGGTTTTGTTATATTTTTCCAAAATTTTGCGAATAAAAAATAAAATGAATGTTCAACTCAAAATATCATAACAGAGTAGTAATATTAATTTCATCCGACCAAAACTAAATAAATAAAATATAGTTTTAAGATATTTAGTTAAGTAGTGAAGAATCAATATTAGTTTTGTAAAACTTTTTTGCTAATTGTAATACATATAAAACGAAATAAAATAAAAAAAAAAGTTATTAAAAAAAAAAAAAAAAAAAAAAAAAAAAATAGTAGTAAAAATTTTTTACAGTGTAGGTTAGATGCATTACATATTTTACTAGACTATTTATTAACTACTCCTATTTATTAATTATGGAATCAAATCATGGCTTCTTTCTTTTGACACGTTATTGAAAACCCTTTAAATCAATTATTTTGAATTATTTTTGATTGTTTTTTAATTGCATAATCTGCTTTTCTCCTTGATTTTTTTTTTGCATATTTTTGAATTTGTTTTACTGTTGAATTTTTTCATCATTTTCATTTATATTTTACTAGGTAGGTATATAAGCATAATTTTTTCTTTATAATTATTCTATTTTGTTTTATTTTTAATTTTAATTAAATATGTTATTTCTTTTAAAGGTTCTTTCGTCACTTATCTTTGGTTAACAAATTGAACTTCAACTTTTTCAACAACTACCTAGGCTAGTTTTAAATTTTTATTTTACTATATTTAATATTTTTTGTTTTTATAAATTTTTAAGATAAGTCTTCAATATTTAATGTAAATTAGCTTTTGGTTTTGATGAAACAAACTCTGTTTTATTATATTATTATATATTAATTGACAATAAATAAATTTAAAAAAAAAACTTGTAATCACTCCAAAATTCTTATATGAACTGAAAAATCTCATATAAGAAATTTATTTGTTTACATTTCCAAGTGGCCTTTATGTATTTCGCCATCTTGAATTGAATGTTGCGGCCTGTCTATTTAAGAGGCATTGTTATAATTCAAGTTAAAGCGAAATTTAACGTTTTCAACAGAACAGGGATTTAAATATGCTGATATTTTTCACTATCAATAAATATGTATAAAAAAAAAATAATAATTTTGTTTACAACTTACTACGATACACATTACATTGTCTATAACTATACCCAAAAAATATCTATTAACTAGAATAACTATTAAAAAACATTCTTTGACTATACCTAACCTAAGTACCTATCCTACCTACATTTAATGATGAAAATAAAACTCATATGCTACATATACACTCTCTTTAAGTTTGTATAAATAGGGTGGTATACTGGTGTAGGTGTGGTCGTGGTGTGGGGATCGTGATGGTGATTTATTTTTTTTATTTTTTGGTGAATTGATTGAATAATTTTGAGGTGAAATGTTGACAATTAACTCTATTATAATATATGATTTTCAATGTTTTCAATGTTCAGTTATGTAGGCCGATTTTAAGAAGTTTCTCTAACAAAAGTGTTTGGTTATTTTTTTTGTAATATTTTCTGAAAATTCAACATCACTTTTACAAACTTTATGTCTTCGAATGTCAGTTTTGTGGTTGAAGTTGAACAAAAATTTGAGGGCTTAGAATATTCATAGGGGTCTTCATTTTTATTACGCTTCTTTCCTCACTTTGATTTTACGTTTTGTTGTTTTTATTTTTTTACATAAGATAAAAATAATAATAACATAAAATAAAATAAATTCTGTTTTGGTTTTGAATCGTTTTCGACCTGACTATATTAATTGGTGATTAACAAAATGAATGATTTGAAAGTTGATCTACATGATATTTAAATGTAGTACCTAGTAAATTTCAAGATAGTATTTTTGAAAAACGAATGAATTTAATTTAATTATTTATTCAAAAGTTTTATATAAAGTCGAATATTAGTTTGAAATTATATACATACTACTTTTGTAACCCGTCATAAATGACGGAAGCAAAATAAATTCTAGCATTTCTTTCCTTCATTAGAGTTTCCATTTCAAGTTTAAGAAAAATATGTATTTGCTTACTAATTTATCATGCTATTATTTTTTATAGAACCATATAAACAGAATATTTGTTGTAAGGTAATTTTCTATTCCCTAAGGGTCATTTACTCGATCATATTAACGACATCTTATTTGCCATCATTGAAAATTTATCGTATAATTAAGAATCAAGTTAATCGTGTTAACATTACATAGTAAGTTCAGCATCAAAGTTTGAAAAAAAACGATCGAGATCTTATTAATATGAGTCATTTGTTTTTTGTCATGTATTTGTATGGCGTTGCCAGAATCTAAATGTCGTTAGTGTCTTATTAAATTTAGTTTATGGAATAAAAGTCGAGTTTTCTTTCATTAATCATTTATATTTATTTAGCAATCTCAAATCGAAAGCACTGAAAGTAGTGAGTTGCTTCCGAAATATCGATATACCTATGCAAAATAAATATAACTTATTAGTGAAAGGAAAACCCACTTTTATTCCATAAATTAAATAAATTCACTAAAACCGAATCTGATTATCAAAAATAAATATTAAATTCGCTTTTATCAATTTATTTCTTTTTTTTGTCTTATTTATATAATTTTTAAAATCTTACAATATTTAATACGCATATAAATAGAATATTGAACAAATAATATTTGATAAAGACCCACAACTTTAAACGAAAACAATTTCAGTAATCCAGTTTCAATTTTGCACTTGCAACTTGCATAAAACAAAAATAAATCAAATTGTAAATATAAAAAAACAATACACAATATTTCTTTGATGAATAAAATAAAAACTCGTGTTGGCAAAAAAATTAAAATAAAAAAATCTAGGTAGGTAGGTACTGCAAATAAGTAGGTATTTTACAAAACTGTTCATAACTTTTGAACATTTGATCCATCGGCTAGTCAGATAGTCTTTTGAGGATTTTTTTTTTAAAAGAAATTAAATTTACTTCGTTTATGCGAAAAAAAATTATTTTAAGACTTTCGCTATTAAGTTATAGGATAAGTTAAGAAAGAAATGAAAAATAATAATTTAAAATTTCATTTCATTTCAAAAAATTAATTATCGTTGTTCATGTTACATATTTATTATTTATAACATACATTCAAAAGAACTCTTCTACAACATTTCTACCCAATTGAAGAAAACAAATATACCTATACATAAATTCGGACATTATATATACATTATTTCGCTAAAATCTTAATTTGAAAAAAAAAAAAATATTTTTTGGTGTTTTTTCTTTTTTTTTGCAAAACAAATTATACGTCCATATTAAACGAAAATTTAAAATAAAGCAAATCAAAGCAAATTGAGAGGACATGTATTGACTAACGTCGCTTATCGTTCATAATTTCTGACTAATCTTTCACGATTTTTGAAGTACTATGCTTGGAGTAGCCTCTCGAGGATTTTCTGGATAGGAAATCAAATTATGTTTATAATTATGTGAAAAAAAAAATTATTTTATGACTTTCGCTAATGAATTATAAATTTACAAAGAAACAAAAAATAATAGTACAAAATTTCATTTAATATCTTTAAAAATGTATCGGTTGTTATTGTTTTAATGTGTAAATCAGCAGAACCAAAATCTAACCCCATAATCCATACTAAATAGGTATTTATTTTATATACGACCATTAATTTATTTATCATATAGAAATACGTATATATTAAAAAAAAAAACAATAAACAAAAAAAATTAAAAATGTATACACAAAACAAAAAAAAAATTTTAAAAAAAATCGTAATTCGATATATTCCGGAAAAATCATCGTATAATTTGGCTAAAAGATATAGAGGCGTTGCTATAATAATTATTACAAAACAAAACAAGCAAAAAAAAAATTTGTTATACCAAAGACTATATAATTACTATAAGATGTTTCACTTCATATAAAAAAATGTCACACTGTTTTTTTGGCTCTCCACTCCACCCATTGGTAGGTGGAGGAACATGTGTTTGAATATTTGTGTTTCAGCAACGTTGTATCTAAACATTTTCATTCCATCTATAATTATAATTGACAAGCATTTAAGGTCCTGCGCAGTAGACCCCTTTTTATTTTATTTCGATTCTCCTACTCCTAAATGAATTTTTAATATATATAATATATAAAACTGTATCTAAAACAAAAATGCGCATACAGTTGAAAATTTTGTAGTCATATGATTTTATTATTCAACAAATACATTGTGCATATGTGCGAACTTATTAAAATAATAAACAAAAGCAAACAAATCAGTTATTACAATTTACATTATGTACTTGCAAATGAATCTATGTAGATATGCCAAAAAAAAAACAAAGAAACAAATTCATCTCAAATAAAAAATATAAAAAAGCGAAAACAAAAAAAATCAGTTAAATTGTTCATATGACTAGCACATTTATTTTTATATAGTAGAGTTAGAGTACCTATCTATAATTATAATTGACAAGCATTTAAGGACCTGCGCGGTAGACACCTTTTTATTTTATTTCGATTCTCCAATATATAAGATTGTATATAAAACAAAAATGCGCACACAGTTGAAAATTTTGTACTCATAAGATTTTATTATTCAGCAAATACATTATGCATATGTGAAATCTTATTAAAATAATAAACAAAAGCAAACAAATCAGTTATTATAATTTATATATTTACTTGCAAATGAATCTATGTTCATATGCAAAAAAAAAAAAACAGAAAAACAAATTCATCTAAAATAACAAATATAAAAGCAACAAAAAAACAAATCACTTGAATTCTTCCTTTTTATCTTTTTAAGCAACTGTCTCTAAATTTTGGATATTTGTAGTAATAATATAGTTTTTATTATACATACCTCTTTAATGACAAAATTTTTTATTTTTAGTAATTTTATACACTAAATGCCACTTACTATATGGAATATATCGGAAACGAAGCAGTATATGAGAGACGTGTATTTATGTGTCCTAAATAAAAAATAAAACTTACTAACCACAAAACTTTTTATTAAACACGAGTGATTTCTGCTATATCGTGCAAAGTCTATGTCAGTACGTAAATTACTGTTCTTTTTTTTAAACTTTAAATTTGACTTCAACTTGAAATATAATTACTCAACAGGGGCCCCTAGTCTATAATTATAATTGACAAGCATTTAAGGTCCTGCGCAGTAGACATCTTTTTATTTTATTTCGATTCTCCTACTCCTTAATGAACTTCAAATATATATAATATATAAGACTGTAGATAAAACAAAAATGCGCATACAGTTGAAAATTTTGTACTCATATGATTTTATTATTCAGCAAATACATTATGCATAAGTGAGATCTTATGAAAATAATAAACAAAAGCAAACAAATCAGTTATTATAATTTACATTATGCACTTGCAAATGAATCTATGTAGATATGCCAAAAAAAAACAAAGAAACAAATTCATCTCAAATAAAAAATATAAAAAAGCAAAAACAAAAAAAATCAGTTGAATTGTTCATATGACTAGCAAATTTATTTTTATATAGTAGAGTTAGAGTACCTATCTATAATTATAATTGACAAGCATTTAAGGACCTGCGCAGTAGACACCTTTTTATTTTATTTCGATTCTCCTATTCCTTAATGAACTTCTAATATATATAATATATAAGATTGTATATAAAACAAAAATGCGCATACAGTTGAAAATTTTGTACTCATATGATTTTATTATTCAGCAAATACATTATGCATAAGTGAGATCTTATGAAAATAATAAACAAAAACAAACAAATCAGTTATTAAAATTTAGATATGGACTTGCAAATGAATCTATGTACATATGTCAAAAAAAAAACAAAAAAACAAATTCATCTAAAATAAAAAATATAAAAACTACAAAAAAACAAATCACTTGAATTCTTAATTTTTATCTTTTTAAGTAACTGTTTCTAAATTTTGGTTATTTGTAGTAATAATATAGTTTTTATTAAAATTATGTATTATGTAGGTATACGTACCCCTTTAATAACAAAACTTTATATTTTTAGTAATTTTATCACTAAATGCCACTTACTATAGGGAATATATCAGAAAACAAGCAGTATATGAGGGACGTGTACTTATGTGTCCTAAACAAAACTTACTAACCAGAAAACTTTTTATTAAACACGAGTGGTTTCTGCTATATCGTGCGAAGTCTATGTCAGTACGTAAATTACTGTTTTTTAAAAACTTTAAATTTGACTTCAACTTGAAATATAATTACTCAACAGGGGCCCCTAGTATGAATTATAATTACATGCAGAGAAGCTTTGTATTTCATCAACAATTCTCATTCTATTTCATATGCAACTGTATTTCATCAACAATTCTCATTCTATTTCATATACAATAACAACACCACTTTATTATTTTTGTTGAATGAAAATAAAAAGTACCTATGCCTAATTGCCTACCAAACCAATGATTAAAAATTTTTATATAAAATTGTTAAAAACATTTTTACGTATTTATGATAGGATTTGTAAATTCAATTTAAAGCAAAATCGAAAATTATATATATGTATACAATATGTATTTACTGTTATATTATTTTATTTTATGTTCTAATTTCTGCCAAAGCGGTTTATAATAATATGAATTTTTTGTTTAATATTTTGTTTCGGTCGACTGTTAAATATTGAAATTTGATTTATAAAATATTATTTATACTAGGGACTCCTGTTGATTAATTGTAATTCAAGTTGAAGCTATTCAAGTTTTTCAAAATGAAAATGAAGTAGGTATATTTATAAAATAGTAAATATCTTTTAAAGGACTCTTCGACATATAGCTTTCATTCGAACTTTTTTTTGTCCCTTGAAGATCAAATTTCATAGTCATTCATTCAATTCAAAAAATCACATCTGTAGATATTTATGTTTATGAGAAGTTAATAATATTACTATGAAAAACAAGTTTTTATTATAAAATTATTTTATGAATAATTACGAGTTATTTAATGGAATTCACATACATTTTCTATTACATATTTTTAAAAGTGATGCGAAAGAAGTTCAAGTTATTTAAGTTATTTTTATTTTCGTTAAGTTATTATATGAACATTCAAATATTTTAAACTTAATTGTTCAACAATTGTTTAGAAACAAATAGTTCAGTAACATTAATTTTTTGCTAAAGTTGATTTCATTGTGACATTTTTTTATATGAAATGAAACATCTTATAGTAATTATATAATCTTTGGTTATATAGTCTTATAGTAATTATATAATCTTTGGCACCTATATAGATTTTGTGGCGCTGCAAAATTAGTTCGATTCAAATAACTTCGATAAAAATTCACAATATTTTGTCGAAGTTATTTCACTTTTAATTTTAAAAAATTTATCGAACTTATTTAATTTTTAATTTTATGGAACCTTTTTCATTATGAAATAGTTCGCAAAATTTATAATAAACAAAAAAAATAAAAATAAATAATACCCAACATTACATAGTCTCTGTTATTGTCATAAGCATAGTCTCTATTTTTTAATTATTGCTTATATATGCCATCTGTCATTTGTCATCTGTGATCTGTCATCTCTCATCTGTCATTCAAAATTTAAAAAAAAGTTTTTTAACTAAATCGAAGGTGTTTTATCGGTTGATGGTATTTTCAACTTCCGGAAAGGACCGCAAATCGGTTTTTTAAGACCAAAAATCGCCGAAATGGGATGAAATCGAGATTTTGAATTGGGAAGGGGTACTTTCCTATGCAAATTCGGATTATACGTCACACTACGTCACCCGGACATTGTTTGTTTTCTTGCTGTCAGCTAAATTAGGGTCAGTTAAATAATATAGAACGGGAACTTGGAAAAAATGGAATAATATTCATATTTTGTTTTTCCTGCCGTCTGCATCTTTCTGCTGTCAGCGAAATCAGGATTTCAATAATATGGAGCGGGGATTTGGGGACAGTAGCAAAACAAAAATATGGATTAATATTTAGATAGAAGATTAATTCTCATTTAAGTCAATAACCACAATAATATACAAAATTAATTCATTCGTTGATACTTCTTTTGTTTGCAAATTCATTTTGTGTCATGCGATATTTTGTTGTTGTTTCCCTTGATAATTTATTTTCTATCAGATATTTTCTAATTATATCAGGTAGATTTGGAATGAATATCAGCGACTCATTCAATTTTTTTCGTTTAAGATTTTATTTTATTGTCGCTTCAATTATTATTTTGTTGCTGTTGCTAGGAAACTAAATAGAGACAGTGTGTTTGAGTGAATGTGTATTGTAAATGAGGAGCAGGAGAATGATATTTAATTTGTCATTTATAGCTATGTTGGTAAGAGAATAATTATTTTTAATAGGCATTATTTTCAAATATTTGAAATTTGTGGTTGTTGAATATCTCTTGTTGTCTTGTATGATTGAATGAATAATAGAAAATAATGATGTTTATATACGCATTATTTTCTAAACATACATAATGTAATTTTTACTTGAAATTTTTTTTCATTCGATTTGAATTTTTGTAGTTTGTAATTTTTATATTAAATTAAATATATATTTTATATTAAGTTGTAAAAAATAATAAATAATATTTTATTTGGAGAAGCACTCATTCAACTCAATATATGGACACTTCCGTGCCTGATACATATATGTAAATTTGTTAGAGACAAGTTGAACAAATGTTAACTTTGCTACGGATGAAAAAAAAAATGATTTAATTTTTGTGTTGAAAGTTTTTTATTATTGTTTATTAGAATTTTAAATTGTAGTAAATAATAATAAAAAATAATTTTATTAATTGGAAAGTGGTACATATTTTGATTTAATTCTTACAAGATATAATTCCTGTACGGTTTTCAGTCAAATTTTTGTCCTTTTCTCAAAACGTTTTCTCTCGAATAGGTTCCAGGCTTTGGAATTTGGACCCTCCTAAATTATTTATAAAAACTTTTGTAAAAAAATCAAAGAGGTGTGATTAGCCTTGCTACAGTAGGCTTTGTCGGCATCACGATGTAGAAGGCGCAAAGGCTCCGCTGGGTCACTAGTTATTTAAATAAATACATTTTTATATGAATTTTTTAAATAGTATATTTTAACTAAATAAGTAAAATTTATAAGTATTAAAAACTAGCAGAACTTAAAAGAAATTATTAGTTTCGATATAAATCAATAATTTGTTAATTTTAGGAATATCATATTATTTGTTTTATTTATTTTATGTGAATTGTTAAATTAGTTTGTAAAATTTATGTTCAATAATAATGACCTTTGAACAATAGGTATATATTTTTTAAAACTATTTATTACATTGTTAAAAAAATATATTATTAATTTATTATTAAATAAAAAATTAAACATACAAGTTTACATGCCTTCTTATTAATTTTTTCAGTATACCTTCTCAATCATTGCTTCTGCATGTCTTCTCAATCATTGCTTCTGCATGCCTTCTGCATGCCTTCCAAAGCACTGCTTCTACATTTTTTCAAAAATTTTATGAAGTAAAACCCGATCGTATTGCTTCTTTTTCCGGACATCAGTATGAAAAAAGAAGCAATAAAAAAATGGGGCGAGAAGCAGTAGATTGCTTCCTAAGAACGCTACCATCATGCATCACTTTTATTGCATGATTTTTAACGGAATCGTTGATGAACAACTACCATATAACACAAGATGATTTGCTGTATTTATCGCCACCCTAATTATAATTTTTGTACTACTTATTAACTTACCAGTGTCTATTTATTTGTAGGCTTATTTATAGGTTGGCTTGGTAGGTAGGTAGGTTGGAGTTTGTTTTTTAATATTAAAACCAAACGCAAAAAGAAAAAAAAATAATTTTGCTTAAAAAATTTAAAGATAGAGATCTGAAATATTGAACAGTTAGGCACTCATGATCAAAAAATGAACCGGACACGGTACTTTACAAAGCTATCAAATGATAGGTTGGGGTTGCTGCATGAAAATGTACACTTGATACTTCACAAATAAACAAATACGACTGTTATCGATTTCGAATATGTGGACTGGTTCGGCTTGTTGCCGTACAACTCCTATCACGTATCAGGCATATTTCAAAAACAAATGTGTTACAGGCATGAAAATTTACACTGAGATACTTTTTCTGAAATTATAATATCTATAGATTTTATTTAAAACTAAAAAGTATAAAATAAAATAATAATGTAAAAATAAAAATTTTTAAAATATACTTTTATCGAAAAAAAACTAGCCCCCTAAAAAGTAGAAAATAAAACTAGTGGTGGATGTTGAGCATCTAGAACTATTATAAGACAAAACGCAAAAGTATTTAATGTATCTTGCTGGAATATTGTTAATGGAAATTTGAAATATTTATGGCCTAAAGTGATGTGATGCTCTTTTAATATTCGTGATATTTTTGAAGCCGCAAATATTTAAAATTTCAATTAACAATGTTCCATCAAGATTCATAAGTATTAAAAATTCTCTATACTAATTTAAAATCACACTTTTTTGTTTTCCTTTGTTATATTTTTATTTTTAAATTTTTTTTATTGATTTAGTGTACTATAGTTATAAATTTTTCTTTATTGCGCTTATATTGCTATCAATATTTTTATTAAGTTTAAAAAAAATTTTTATAATTTTATATAGCCAAAAAAAAAACATCTATAAAGGCATTTTATGCTTGAAATAAATAATAATAAATAATAATATACGCAAAAGGTATCACTTTTATTTTTGTGTCTCACTGATCTATTAAAATAAAAATAGATACTCTTATAAAAATTCAATTTTCCAATATTTGCAAATCCTTACAATAATTTTTTACAACAAAAAAACGTATTGGTTAAAATAACGGTTAGGTACACAATACATATTCTGAAGTGAACTTATCGTAATATATTTTCAAAGGCGGTTGTACTTTTATTTCTTTACATTTTCGTCAAAATAGTTACACGCTGGGTGGCGCAGTAGGTAGAGCGCCTGTCTTTCAACCGAAAGGTCCCGGGTTCGATTCCCGATGAAGCAAAAAAAAAAAAGAATGCTTCATTGGTTTTTCGAGCTGGTCTAGTACCTTTTGTTATTGGGATATAATAAATGACAAAAAATAATTGAGAGTATATGTAATCTGATCACAAATTAAATAAAATGAAACTATTCTATTTAAGAAGGCTTAGTTCCTGACAATAGTAGTAGTTTTCTACATTCAATGAGTAGATAAGCGAGTAATTTGTTAAAATAAATACTCAAATTATTGTAGATATTGTAGTAAAATTGCAGTACCGTACTTAATTAAGCACGAAAAGGTGATTCTACCTAAGTTACTGTCAAGATCATAAAAAAAAGGTCTAACAAAGATCTAAATTTAGTTTGTAAAATTGATATATTTTTTATTGTAGAAAATATAGAATATTTGAAATATGTAGGTATGTAATTGAACTTTTTTTAACCTTTTCCATATTTTCAATTTTCCATCATTTAATTAAGGAGGCTAAAAAATTTAGAAAACCAATTTATGGTGACGAAAGCCAACTAAAATTTTTGAATAATATGAAATTTTTTATATAAACTATTTTTTAAATTTTTTTGGAAATTCAAAGAATATAACAACGAAAATTCAATTTTTAAAAGAATGTCTTCAAAATATAAACAATTTAATTGATATATGAATATGGTAGCCGTAGCAGATAATAATAAATTATTCCTTTTGACTACAAACATGAATTAAGATGTTTTAGAAAATGAGAAAATGCATTATTAGTACTTTAAGTAAACGTGGAGGAGATTCAAGGTTGTTAACACCATTTCAGTTTTCTACAGCCTTCAAAAAATCATTTACCATAAAATGCATGTAAGATACTTTAAAAGTATCTTACATGCATTTTTTATTGAAAAATTTTACATTTATTTATTGAAAAATATATTATTGTGCTGTGCAATATGTGAATGATAAAGAAACGTGCATTTTAAAGTAATTGTCTTTATTTTCTCATTTCAACGGTTTTTGTTTCAATAACATTATGTGTACACATTATTTTTAGATCAAATCGAATCGGGCCTGAGACCATAAAATATCACAATTTATTGTGCTGCTTGTAAATAATAATAATAAAGAAGTAGGTTATCGTATTTTTGTTTGCATATTGTATAGACTATGGAGATATGTAAGTATATTGTATATGTATTTATTTATTTATTTATTGCGAGCTTAACTATGTACACAAATTTGTTTTTATTCCCTACACATTTATTCACACTATAACATTTTACTGTTACAATGTTAATTAGTAATTACATAATATCCCACCATCGTACGACAAAAAGTCTATTCCTGATATATGCATGCAAAATCAAGCTACATATACATGTACAATATACATACTTTACTTACGTATGACAATATGCAAAAGTAAATAATTATAGGTACGTAGCTACTTATTTATTATTATTAGTTATTTCACAATTTTTTTTAATCTAACTGTTTATTGAATATTCTTAACTCATCTTAAAAAATATATTATGCACAATTCTAACCAAAGAATATTATTCTAAGTCAAAACCTAAACATATATAAATATAGCAAAATACATACACGAAAATAATTCATGTACATGTAGTATAAGATAACACTGCACACTTTATATTTTAGGAATAAAGCTAAGTATGTCAATAAAATAATTGCCAATTATAGCTACATCGTAATATATTTTGCTATAGATATATTTTAAGAAATACAAAATATTATACATATACATATAATTACTAGAAGAAGCCCCCGGGTACATACCTGGCAGAGCAAAAGGAACGAATTTTTCTGTGAAACGGCATATCTGACAACAATATATAGAATAGTAATATTAATAGCGAACCACAAAAAAATAACAAATGTCCAAAATTTTAAGTTAATATTAATTTTAAAATAAAATAAAAAAAATATATGATTGCATTAAACTTTTTTTGTAAGATTTAATTTGTTTTTATTTTTTTATTTCTCGAGGGAAGGTGAAAGCCTCGAAAAATACTAAACAGACCGCGCACGTAGCTACTTTGCTATGCGGAACACTAACCCACTAAAACCACCGAAACCCTTTACCACAATTGATATTATTAACCGATTAATTGATTGTCGCGTTAATTCGGAAAACGTGTGTCGGAATGTTATTAAAAAATAGTTTCCGATAATTTTATTAAACCATTAATCATACCTATGGGTTAGCATGTATGAGTTTTAAAATTCATCATATAGGAAATAATTGGATAAAATGAAATATTCTAGACCTGGTATGCAACATTGTCATATTATCAACCTCCTGGCATGCAACATTGTCAGTTACAGTGTCGTTCTCAGTAGTTTTCTCCTGTCTTGGTCTTGCTGAAATTAATTTTAATTTTTAGGGCAGTGGATTGTGTAGAGCTGACCATGGGTGAAGTTAGGTTGAGGGAGATAAATTCACACTCTTTGAAATGTTTAACCTTGTGATTTATTGATTGATATTGCATATGCAAGACTTACTGGAAATTGATATCTAATAATAATTTTCATTCTATATCTGATATTTTTTTAAAAGAGTTAATTTTATAAAGATTAACTTAAAACTTTGAGCAATTTTTATTTTTTTGTGGTTTGCTATTAATATTATTATTCTATACATTGTTTTCAGATACTTTAAACATGTCAAATGTTCAAAAATATTTGGACTTGACTATTCACGTGCTCAAATTAAAAGAGATATACTTACAAAATGTTTGTACAAAAAGATTCGGAACAAAACAGATTAATTTAGAACTATTTTAAACAATCTACTCAACAACGATCAGATAACTTTTGGGCAAAAAAGTTAAATTAACGGAAACTACTGAACACAACAAATTTTTTTACTCTAGATCGTTCTAGATCGTTCTAGATCGTTCTTGAAAAGTTTATTGAATAAACCTAACATTTTACTGAAATATTAACAATTTAGCGAATGAATATATTTTATTTTTTTATTTAGGTACCTTAAATTTTAGTTTGGTATTTGCCGACAGATGGATTTTTATGTAGATTTTAAGAATTATTATATTTTTGTTCTGATAAAAAAAATGATTGTCGCAAAATAATTGTTTTCAAAAAATTCAATCATTCCATTTTCGAAATATGTACTTCAAATTACTTCGAAATAATTTGAAATTGAAAAAGGAATACAACTAATGAAATCATATAGATATTCTCAGATTTGCTATATGGTTTAATGGAAAATCAGCTTCATTATGAATTGTATCCATCATTTCAATTTATCCTTGGTAGGTAAATACTATATTTTATTTTTCTATTGATTTAACTTAGAAAACAATACGTAAATAATATTTATTTAAAAAAAAAAATGTTTGTAGATATGTTAAAATGTCTTACATGGAGTGAAATTTTAGAAATAAAACTCCTGTAGGATTCAACTACCCTAGATAAATATTAAATATGACAAAAATAAAAAGAAGAGCTACACGCAGATGGCAATAATCGCGTGATTCGATAGACAAAACTCTGCTAAATAGGTTAACTCAGAATCTTAAAAGAAAAATTAAAGATTTTAAAAATGAAAAATTTGAAAAATATATAAAAAATTTATCAGCTAAAAGAGAAAATAACTACTCGTTGTGGAAAACAACAAAGAGTACATAAAACTCGATCTCTCAAATCCCGCCAATCAGAATGGAAAATGGTGAATGGGCGAGCGATAATAAAAATAAAGCTGAAACATTCGCAGATCATCTTGAAGAAATTTTTAGAAGAGACAGTTTCGGATGATCTCAATGAAGAAAATAATAATTGGCAAGAAAATGTCATATCACCATTCTCTCAGAGAGAAATAGTTGAACAAATTAAAAAACTGAGAGATAAAAAAGCTTCAGGTTTTAATCTAATTACATCGGAAGTCCTGAAAGAACTTGCGAAAAAAGCGATAACAATGTTAACACGCATTATAAACGCTGCTATAAGAATAAGGTATGTGCCGAATATGTGGAAAATAGCATAGATAATTATGATACCAAAGCCAGGTAAGCCCATAAATGAGGTCAAATCCTACAGACCAATATCACTACTACCAATAATTGAAATTATTTGAAAAACTACTATTGATTCGAATGAGTCCGATCATAGAAAATAGTAATCTGATTCCAAATTATCAATTTGGCTTTAGATCTAAACACTCGACAATCGGCCAAATACATAATAGAAAAAGACATAGTAGATCATAGACATAATAGAAAAAGCTTTAGAAGAAAAGCAAGTATGTTCTACCATATTTCTAGATGGAGCTCAAGCTTTTGATAAAGTATGGCATCGAAGCTTAATAAATAAACTAAATAATATGTTACCTAAATAATACGTAGATATACTGTCATCATATCTAGAAAACAGACTATTCAGAATAAAACAAGACGAAGAGTATTCTGCTATTAGAGATATTAAAACGGGTGTGCCTCAAGGTAGTATTCTGGGTCCCATACTGTATTTGCTCTACACCAATGAATTACCACAAATGGAAAATATAACTGTAGCTACATTCGCTGACGATATTGCGTTGATGGTAGTAAGATCAAATATTGACGAGGCTACAAATAAATTGCAAAGAGCAAGCGACAAGCTATACCTCTGGACAAAGAAATGGAAAATTAAACTCAATGAGTTAAAATCAGTACATGTAAGTTTTACAAATAAAAAATTAGAAAATCAACCATCGGTAAATCTGAATGGGGTAAATATACCCCAAGAAAACAATGCTAAATACCTAGGAATGACATTAGATGTCAAACTTCGATGGAAAGAGCACGTCAAAAAGAAAAATTTTGAGCTTGAAAATAAATATAGAGAAATGTTCCGGCTCTTAGGTCGAAATTCTAAATTACCTATACATAACAAAATTTTGTTATATAATCAGATAATGAAACCGATATGGTTGTACGGCATACAAATATGGAGATGTGCCAAACGAACACATGTACTTGGTATACAAAAATTCCAAAATAAAGTCTTGCGCAACGTGGTAAATGCCCCTTGGTATGTTCGCAACAGTGACTTGCACAGAGATATAAAAATTCCTTGCATAGAAAATGAAATAAAAAGATATGCAACAAAGCATATAGCTCGCTGCTAGATAACCACTCAACTGCTAGATAACCAAAATGATATCAGAAGGCTTAAAAGAACTAAGCCAGTAGATTTAATACGATAGAATTTCATAAACTTTTTCTTTAAGAAAATAACAATAGAAATAAATTAATGGTTAGTCCGTCGGACTAGTTTTAATGGGAGGGGTGTGGTTTAGTCAGTAAAAATCTGGCACATAATGGAAGCTACGGGGCTGATTGTGTCTATAAAAATTCCCACCAATCCACGCAAAAAAAAAAAAAAAAAGGTGTGGAATTTTAAATGGAAATTTCTAATTAAAAATTAAAAAAATTCACAAAAATATTAGATATTGCTTAGTCTCTTTTTAAATATCTATCATTTTAAAAAATAATAAAGCGGTAAACACAATTGCGACCACCGACCACCGACTACCAACGAAATTCGCTTCGCTCAACTATTTTTGGTCAAATGAAACACAATTGCAGCGAATCGAAAAATAAAAATTAACATACAAAACAGAAAAGCAAAAGGCGGAATTTCTAGATAAAAATTTTTTTTTAATAATTTATTAATTTATTTGTAGCATCATCAGATCCAAATACATCGCTAATAAATCTAAATTTATATATGTATCTAAATTAAAAAATAAATATTTGTAATTTGTAGAGCATATAAAACTTTTAAAAAAGCAGACAAAGTATATTATAATATCAAATTTCAGAATAATTGTTTTGTTTTTATTTTTTGATGTTTAAAAAGGTTGTCAGAAGTGACAAATCCAACTACCAGCGAAAAAAATAGAAAATAGCCTTATTTCGACGACAACGAAAATATGGTTGAGCAATCGTAGTTGGAATTGTGAGCATATACATAAGAGCGTATGTATTTTAATTTTTTCGTAGCAAATTTTTCGTCGGTAGTCGCAATTGTGTTTACCGCTTAATGAACACCGATTGTTAGATGGATCAGATTTGAACCGTACTTTTTCAATCTATAAATTAAACATACTTAAATAATGTATTTTGAAATGACTATGACCAAATGACATTAAAGAAATTATCAAACGTATGACTATTCGTATTCATATAGAACTATCTGGAACAGTTCACTGAATAGACCTAATATTTTCCTATTTTTCTTGTATATACTTTATATTTTAGTTTGACTATTGGCCGTCAGATGGTTTTTTATGTAGATTTCAATAAATATATAATTTTGCTCCCAGTTTTTTTTTTTAAATAAATTGTCAGTTTTATCATAAAGTTATAATAATATACATATACAATGTATGCATGTAAGATTTTTTAATAACTTTTTCAAAACTTTTTAAGTTTAAAAAAATAAAATTTTTAGTCGTAAATTAAGATATGTTTCTTTTTTATTCAAATTAAATATTGTAAAATCTGTAAAATAAATTTGAACAATAAAATTTTAACATAGGTTCGATATACATAACATTTCACCAATTTACTAATGAGACTTCCTAACCAAAATACAGTACAAATTATATTATATTTAGTGTACCTACATTTTAGCTATTTAAGTATACATATATAGGTGGGATAAATGATAATTGGTATAATATATTATATTATATGAAAACATCTTCTTGATACATCATAGTGTCAAAACTGTCAACTGAGAATACATTCCATGTATGGATAAATAATAAGTTTATAGAATTTGTATGCATAGATTTATTTGAAACTAAACGGTTTCGTATTTTGTTGAAATAATAATTAAAAACTATTTTTTTTTTATTGAAAAAATCTTGTTTTTTGTTATTTTGTTTTTTTTTATAACTTTATTTAAGTGGCCTTTGAACACAATATAGGTTTTTTCAGGCCAGATCTTTACATTATTTTTTTAATTTTTTTTTTTTTTTTATTATTTTCTAATTACATATTCTATTATTCATATAACAAATTTTTAATGTTTTTTTTTTGTTGTTTTTGTTTCTATATAAAATAATTCAACAGTTAAATTTTTCTTATACATATATTAGTTATATGAAGTTATTATAACTAAATATTTTCTATTTTATTCCGTTTTTTTTAACATTTAACATTTAACATTTTTCATTTAACATATTTTATTGATTTTATTTAATCTTTTGTTTTAAATTGTTTTGTATGGTTCAATAGCTTTTAGTTTTTTGTTATTAATTATATTATATTATAAAAATTATTATTATATTAATAAAAACAATATTTGTTTAATAAAAAAAAAAAATGTTTGAACTAATAGAGAATCGAACTCACAAAAATTTGTGATATTAAAACCTATATTAATAATATTATCCGACTAATTAATTTTTTTTTTGTAATTAAAAGTGCAAAAAACCAAATGCGATAAAAGAAAAAATAAAAAGAATTTGACTCAAAAGAGAATCGACAAAAAAAACTAATTGAATGAAAAAAAAAACGAAGCACACGAAACCACGAAAAGTTTGCCTTCAAAATCGTGCTCTTGTATATTATAACTAGCTTGGTAACCCGCCATAAATGACGGAAGCAAAATAAATTGTAGCATTTCTTTCCTTCATTAGATTTTTCATTTCAAGTTTAAGAAAAATACGTTTCTGCTTACTAATTTATCATACCTTTATTTTTGTATTATAACGCTTTTAATTACCATATAAATAGAATATTTGAAGTAAGGTGCAAAATTTTCTATTCCCTAAGGGTCATTTACTCGATCATTTTAGCGACATCCTTTTTGCCAACATTGAAAATTTATCGTATAATTCAGAATTAAGTTAATCCTGTTATTATTCAATAACATTCGCTGCGTAAGCTTAGCGTCAAAGTTTATAGCGAACAAATAATATTTTATAATGAGCACTAACTTTGAACAAAAACAGTTTTAAAAACAAAAATAAATAAAATTGTAAATATAAAAAACAATATTGTAGGTATACATAATATCATTGATTAATAATACTATAAAGATAGACATTTTCATACAACAGAAAATTTTCTGCTCACTTTTTCCAAATTCTCTTCATTATATATATTTTCCGGAAGATAATCAATATGTTGGTGCATTTTCTATATTCAATTTGAATTTTTAAATTTTTGACCGTTTTATACGACTTTATTCTGTAAATAATTTGTATGTGTTTAGTTTCTCTATACTGTTCTTGAATATTATTGTTTTTAACTTTTTGTTATTTGAATTTGTATAGGTAATTTGAATTTTTTTTGAATTGATAGGTACAAAAATTTCAAATTGGATAGCATTTTTATCGAGTAGTCTTTTAAGAATATTTTTTTTTATTACTCTCATATACATTGTAATAAAAGAATTTTTATAATTGTTGATATTGTGCTTGTATATTATTTGTAATAATAAATTATAAAATTATAATATAATTTTATAATGTTTAGGAAACGAAAATATTTTTCTTGTTTTAATTGAATAATTTTCAAAAATAAAACAATTTCAAAAAATTCAAATAATAGTGAAGATTCATCCACGTTATGATTTCTAATATATATTCATACATACATATACGTATATGTATAAATTTACAAATAGAATCAAATTTTTATTTTTAAAAGGCTTTCTTTTTGGTTTTTTTTAATATGTGGATATGTATGTACGCATGGATTTTAAAATTATAACAGAATTTAAAAATATTTGAAAAACTCTCATTAATTTTTGTAAAATTTATAAAAAATCTTAACGGTAGAGTAAATTGAAAAGTATATTTCATATGCTTTTCTGTTGAAGTAAGCACACAATTTATTTTTAAGATAATTAAAGCTTGCAACGCACAATTTTACAATGGTATTTTTCAAATTCAGAATTTTCTACTTTGTCATTATTTTCATAACAAGAGCATTAAATATCAATATCCAAAGGCTTGTCATGATTTACTCCAGCTTTGAAAATATATTGTTGTTGAAAATGAAATTCATCAAATTCGTAATATATTTGTAAAAATCTTATTGTGCAGGTGGATTTGTTTAGAACTTTTAATTTTTTAAGATAATCTAACATTTTCTCTACGAACAAATATGGACAATTTTTAATAGTTGTTTGTACGTATTTTTAGTATAAATATTTGAAGAATTTAATGAAAGACCAGCAGTGTACATATTACTCACAACAGCAGGTTTACTTTATTACTCATTATTATATGGAAAAATTAAAATTATAATTATTTTGTTTTCGTAGCTGCATATTTGCATATGTAATTAATTGAAAAGTTAAAACAGCTAAGATTTTTCGCAAAGTACTGGGACTGATATGAGTATTTCCAGTTTTGGGCAATATTTTTGATGAGCACTTTTCTCTTTGGAAACAATTTTCTTAATTATATCTCAGTTAATAATTTCATAAAATGTACCAGTTACCAAAATCATTTTTTATATAAATGAATTTCTAAAGGAAATAATTTATAAAGAAAAAGAAACATCTTACAGTAAAAAAAGGGATTGTATAGATGGTGTGGAAGATTTAGATGGGGATAGAAAACAAAAACTAGCAACAGAAGCACATTTCTTTATGATTCAAAGTTTACATGAAAGTTATAGCATAATGTTACAATTTATCCAAAAATAATTTGAAAAGAGTAACTTTAAAACCTTTCATTTTTTTATCAATTTACTACTAAAATATCTTAAGGAGCTAACAAAGATTGGTTCTAAAATTGTTGCACCTGCTTGTGACTAATGCACTCCAAAACGAAATACTTATGAATTACTTGGTGTCAATAAGGTAGACTCTTTTTTTATGATTGGAATGGAAAGAAAATTTATGCTTAGTTTGATATGGCATCTTATAAAATCTGTCAGAAATTCTTTTATAAAACCCGATTTTGAAAACTGGAATAATGATATTATTAGCTTTCAACAATTTTACCTAAAGTTCGTAGCACCCATATTAATTCTAACACATTTAAAAAATGTCAGTAAAATCAACTTTTCAATTATTTAGTCATAGTACATATGCAGCCATAAAAGCAATAAATAACACTGATCGAATTTTTTTTAATTTATTGAGTAATAAATCCAATCTGACTGTTGATTTTGTTTTAAGAGTTAACTAGTTAATTGATTACTCAAATTCTTCAAATTTTAAAACAAAAAATTAAACATTTTGAATTCACAACCGTTAAAAATTCTCCGTTTTTATTCTTAGAGGAAAGGCTAGAATATCTTAAAAAATCAAAAATTAAAAGTACCAAAAAAAATGTTTCCATTAATGGAATGACCCAAACAATAACTGCTGTATTATCTTTATCGAAAGATCAAATTGATAGAATATTAATTTCTTGATGACGCGCAGACTGAACCAAGATCCGTTAGAAAATATGTTTTCTCATATAAGATCTGCTGGTGATTATTGCAGAAATCCATCTGCACAACAAATTGGGAATATTTTTGCTAAGACGAGGCATCCTCAAATTGTGAAACAGATCAAAACAATTATTTGGACATTGATGCCAATGATTTGGCTCATGAAGATTTTATTATTGAAAATTGTCCTGAAGAAATGAGAAGGAAAATGTTTTAGCTTCAACTTCAAATACAGTTCAATCACATAGTAAATCATTTAGCAATTTTGAAGAATTAGCAATTAGATATTTTGCTGGATTTTGCACATAAAAAGTGTCAAACTGCCATACATGTGGATTATACTATTTTTAAAAAATTAAAACAAAATTTGATAACGAAATTTAAATAGCTATTCATAATGAAATATTAGAGATGATATAATTGAACGTAGGTATATAAGTACGTATGTACCTAAAAACCGATTTGAATTGAATTTAAAATTTTTAAAAAAAATTTGATTCTATTTGTAAATTTATACATATACGTATATGTATGTATGAATATATATTAGAAATCATAACGTGGATGAATGTTCACTATTATTTGAATTTTTTGAAATTGTTTTATTTTTGAAAATTATTCAATTAAAACAAGAAAAATATTTTCGTTTCCTAAACATTATAAAATTATATTATAATTTTATAATTTATCATTACAAATAATATACATGCACAATATCAACAATTATAAAAATCCTTTTATTACAATGTATATGAGAGAAAAATTAAAAAAAAATATTCTTAAAAGACTGTTCGATAAAAATGCTATCCAATTTGAAATTTTTGTACCTATCAATTCAAAAAAAATTCAAATTACCTATACAAATTCAAATAACAAAAAGTTAAAAACAATAATATTCAAGAACAGTATAGAGAAACTAAACACATACAAATTATTTACAGAATAAAGTCGTATAAAACGCTCAAAAATTTAAAAATTCAAATTGAATATAGAAAATGCACCAACACATTGATTATCTTCCGGAAAATATATATAATGAAGAGAATTTGGAAAAAGTGAGCTGAACATTTTCTGTTGTATGAAAATGTCTATCTTTATAGTATTATTAATCAATGATAATATTTATTTTGATGAGTAAAATAAAAATCGTGTTGGAGAAAAAATTAAAATAAAAAAATTTACTACAGATAAATAGGTATTTACAAAATTGTTCATAACTTGTGAACCATTGATCAGTTATTTAAAATTTCATTTCATTTCATTTCAAAAAATTCATTATCGAAATTCATACATAATTATTATTTATAACATACATGAAAAAGAAGAACAACAATCAATATGTTTTAAACGATACCTACGATACGATATATATAGCTACTTACTATATTTAAAAAAATCATCACTCTCTAAGTCTCTACAACATACATTGCTACACACTTGAAGAAAACAAATATAGCTAAAAATTATAAATTTACAAAGATAAAAAATAAAAAATAATAGTGCAAAATTTCATTTAATTTCTTTAAAAATGTATAGGTTGATTGTTTTTATGTGTGAATCAGCAGAACTAAAATCTATCCCCATAATATATATTACATACGTTCATAAATTTATATATCATATGGGTATATATATATATATATATATATTAAAAAAAAAAAACAATAAACAAATAAAAAAGAAAATTAAATAACAATTTTAACGCATCACATTTCTGGCTAGAGTATATATATATATATATATACCTATAGTACGATAGTACAGGCAATGCATACGGTAGCAAAACTATGATGCTATGATCATTATTATAAAAAAAAAAAAATGTGTAGAGACATATGCATATTGTGTATAATTTTAAGTAATAAGAATAACCTTTAAGCGCATTATGTTTTTTTTTGTGTTAAATGCTGTTTGCCTTTTGGTTATTATACCATATTAAGCCCTATGCTACCACGCGGAGTAATAGGAGAAAAAAAAAAAAAAAAAAAAAAAAAAAGCAATTGATAAAATTTCTATTAGTCCTTATTATTATAAATCAAAAAAATTGTTTGTTTTATTTATATTATTATTTTTTTTATTTTTCCTTATTATTTGCGATGTAGACTAACATTAAATTAAAAAAATATATTTCATGCAATGGTATTTTTTCCTGCAAAGGTTCAGTATGGTAAACAGGGATTAAAAAAGAGTACCGAAGCAATTTGTATACATATTGCAATTTGTATATGTTTTGGAGTATTCCGTCGGACTTACAAACATCCAGATAAGTGCAGGATAATATATATATAATATAGATAAAATAAAAATTAATTTTGATCGCCACGGCCTGCATCATCGTCGACTATTTGAATGAAAATAAAACGAAGCACACGAAAAACGACGAAAAGTGTGCCTTCACTAATCGTTCTCTTGTGTATTATAATATAGATATTATACCGAGTTGTCCAGAGCATGCGTATAAGCTTTTACGAGGGGAAGGAGTCGTTATTTTAAAATTTAGAAAAAATATTATTAACTAAATCGAAAGTGCTCTATCGATTGGTGATATTTTCAACTTAAGATACACATGCTGGGGTACACCCGGTGTAATATTTTTTTCGTTAAACAGAAGAATTAAATTTTGTAAATTTTTTTTAATTACTGCTCAGTTTATTTTTATTACTTTTCATTAAATTTTAATTTTCTAAACAAAACGAATTTTTCACATAAAAAGTTAAACGTCAACCCAATATTTGCTCAAAATCTAACATTTTTCGTTTTAGTTACAAATTCCTCAAAAGCGCTTCTGAGTAGTTTGCTCAGCTAAAAAAAACGCAACTATTAATATACATAAATATACATATGGACATTTGGTCTTCTTGATTCAATAAGGTATAGAATCTAAGTCTACATATATTACAAATTACAAGTCATGAAACTGCAGAGAGGATACTCATTTTATTCTCTATTTATACAGGTAGCATGGAAAAAGGAAGGACCTAATTTTTTAAGTCTAAATAACTGAAAAAATATAATTTTTGTCGAGTTTTGTTCTAAAAAGATTTTTTTTTTTTTTTTTCCTGTTACTCCTCGTGGGAGCATAGGGCATCAACTTGCCTCCTCCATTGTTCTCTATTGTACGCAATGGTCTTTATCTCCTCCCAAGTTCGTCCATATCTTGTTACCTCAGAAGTCGCAGTCCGACGCCAGGTATTGTTGGGTCTTCCTCGCCTTCTGCTCCCTTGGGGATTCCATTCTAGGGCCATTCTTGTTATATTATTTGATGGTTTTCTTAGAGTGTGTCCTATCCATCTCCATTTTCTGCGCTTAATTTTATGCATTATCGGTTCTTCACCTGTTATCTGCCATAAGTCCTTATTGCTGATGGTGTTTGGCCAGAATATTCTTCTTTGGCATTTGTTCGCAAATACTTGAAGTTTTTGACTGATGTTATTTGTCGTCATCCAAGTTTCACTGCCATACATAAGTGTTGACATTACACATGCTTTGAAAAAAAGAAATTAAAATATTGTATTTTTTAGATCGAATAGTAAAAACAAAAAGTATTATAGATATACTTTAACGTTTTATTATGTTGATTTAAAAAAGACCTTGCCATTTGAAAAAAAAGTATTTACGCCTTTCAAAAGAGAGTAAACAAACAAATTATTTCTAATCAGCACATTTTTTTTCACTATATATCATTAACCAACAATTTTTTAAATTTTAAAATATATTTTATGTAATATTTTTTTATATAGGGTGGTCCGGTTTAGAGCAAAAATTTTTAAGGGGTGATTCCTTGGGGAGTATTTTAAATTAGCGAATTTTTTCGAGATAATCAACGTTTTTTACAAAATTTTCAGTTTTTAAAAGCAAAATTTTAAGTTTATGCAGTTATTATTCAAAAACGGTAAGTCTGATAGTCATTCAACCTTATACCGTTAATTAGGTGTATTAATTCTAAAAAAAAGCTATGAAGAAGATGTTACTCTAGTTTCAATTTCTTCTGAGCTGTAGTTGATATTCTTTAGACATAATTTTTCTAATCCGATTTTCTTTAACCCTCTGTAGCACAGATAAATTTAAAGATAGACCCCTCTTCTAGAACAATTTTTTCCCTAAAATACTCTAAGGAATCACCCCTTAAATACTTTTTGCTCCAAACCGGACCACCCTATATAATTAAAGTACAAATTCTAAACTTTATTTTGATATTAAATTTATATTTTTTTATTTATATTAAATACTCTAAAGCTTTGTTTAAACATAAAAACTTCTGCCAAATTTATAAAATTACTTCACAGCGCGCTTAAATTGGTTGAAAAGAAATACAAAAAAAGAACAAAATTGAAAATCTTAGGCAAATCCATAGGCAAATGTAAATTTTCATTCTCATTTATTTGGAAGTATTGTTATGTACTAACGAATATTATCTTATTTTTGTTTTTTTTTTCACGCATACAGTCTCCGCAAGGGAATGTCATGACTTTGAATAAATGTAGACTAATGGTGGATTTCCTCTCACTAATGGTGATGGAATAAATGAGACTAATGGTGATGGACGAACGTCCTGACAATTTTATTTTACACTATAATTGAAACACAAATCATGAAAGAAAATTTTATGATTTCCTCTCAATTTCCTTAGTCAACAAAAACGAAAATGGAAAAATTATATTTCAAGTTTACAGTAAAGGCATCAGATGATGGAAAAACCAATGTGATTTGTATAACATCAATCACCACTGAAGATGGTAAAAGCTATAAAGTACCAAAAGAATTACAACCTACAGTATAACACGCAAGTATTATAGGATCTGCAGTTTATGCAAACATCAAAAATACATTAAAAAAAAGACATCAAACAAGAAATGTCTGGATACATGTAACTGAGGAGATGAAAAAAGCATACTGGGATACTGATGGAAATGTGGTTCTTGGAGGTGTGTATCCAGAAGAAATAACTTTAGAAAACCAAAATAAAAACAATGGCTTCGATTTCCAAAGTTCAATAGCTGACCAAATGGCCAAGACGTTTGAAATGATAATGGACAATAAAAGAAGTAATGAACCAGTCTAAGAAAATTACCAGAAAAATTTGTGATTGAAAAATTCAGTGGAAAAGGTTATGCTCATGAATGGTTAAAGGTTTTTGAAAAAGAATGTGAGAGATTAGAGATAAGAAGAAATGAAGAAAAAATTGAAATTTTAAAATTTTTTTTGGAAAAATCCTGCTTAGACTGGTACAGTGCTATGATGATAAAAAATACTTTAAACTCTGAATAAGATAACTGGAAAGAAAATTTTTGCACTACATATGCTAATAAAGGTTGGTCAAGTAGTAGATATGCTTTATCTTTCAAATGCTAAACCGGCTCTATATTGGAATATGCACTAAAGAAAGAAAATTTTATGCTTCAAGAGAAAAGCTCAATAGATCAAGAAACATTAATTGATATAATTGCAGCCGGCTTGCCAGATTATATTTCTGATAGGATAAACAGAGAAGAAATACTGGAAACAAAAGATTTGTTCAATGATAGTGGGAGACTTGACCACTTGGCAAATAAAAAAGGTTTTGGTAATAAAAAAAATCGCTATCACCATGAATCAATATGTTGGTTTAAAACAAATAATAATGATATAGAAAAAAAAATCCGAAATGTGAATAATTCAATGATTGAGGCTTAATTAAATAGTACTGCTAAAAAAAACGAATAATTACACCATTAATAAAAGTCAAACTATTATTAGATAATAAATTAGAAGTATTTGGAGTATATGACTCACGATCTAATGTTTCCTTAATAAACTTAAAATTATTAAAATTAAGAAACAATAAAATAAATATTTCAAATCAAGATAATCTAATAACAATTAATGGTGTGAAAAAAAACAAGTGGTTTGACTACTTTAAAATTGAAAAAAGTGTCGATATTTACATTACAGACAAAACAAATTTTCAACATGAATTTTTAATTGGATTAGATATGATAAAGATATTCAAATTAAATCAAGATGAAAATTTAAAAATATCACAGAAAGATATTTTATATATACAAAAACAAAAAAAACGTGGAAAATTTTCTGATAATAATAAAAATAATGAAGAAATAAAGAAAACTTCTAACAATAAAAGAACAAATACTGTGTCGACGAATATGAAAACTATAGATAACACTTTGAAAAGAATATGTAGTAAATTTTAATGAGCACTTAGAAGAAATAATTTTGAAATAGAAATAAGCCATCTAGATCACAATCAGAGATAAATATACTAATTGATAAATACAAATCAACTTTTACAAAAGATAAATATGACATTGGCACAGTTAAGGAATATGAATCAAGAATAGATCTACTATTGGATAAATATTGTATCAAGAGGCCTTACAGATGTACCATAGATGACAAAAAAGAGATAGAAGAGCAAGTAGCAAAATTATTGGATAAAAAGCTTATAGAAGAATCATACAGTCCATTTGATGCGCCAGTAACTTTAGCAATTAAAAGACAAGAAAATAAAAAATCCAGACTATGTATAGATTTCAGGGATCTAAATAAAATTGTAGTACCCCAAGCTCAGCCATTTCCACTGATTGAAGATCTGGTTATAAAAACAAGAAATTCTAAATTTTTTTCAACACTGGATATAAACTCTGCATTTTGGTCAATCCCTCTACGAATTGCACACAGGATGAAGACCGGTTTTGTAACACAGGAAGGACACTTCCAATGGACTGTACTTCCTTTTGGACTAAAAACTTCACCAGCAATATTTCAGCGAATACTAAGTAACATGTTAAGGAAATACAAACTTTTTTTGCGGTGAATTATATAGATGAAAATTTTGCGGTGAATTATATAGATGACTTTCTTATTTTTTCAAAATCTTTTTCGGAACACATTCATCATTTAACAAAATTGCTGGAAGCAATAAGAAAAGAAGGGTTCAGATTAAAATTCAAAAAATGCACGTTTGCATCAGACATGGTAAAATAACTCGGTCATATAATTCAAAATAATTCAATCAATAAAGGATAATTTAATTTCGATAAGGAATTTTTCGGTTCCAAAAACCCAGAAGAATACAAGGCAATTTCTGGGAAAAATAAATTTTTATCATGATTACATACAAAAGAGTGCAATAATTTTAGACCAACTCCATAATCTACTAAGAAAAAATCAGGAATTTATTTGGTCCGAAGATTGTGAAAAATCATTTGACAAAATAAAAGACTTACTATGTTCACAACCAGTACTGGAAATTTTTGACCAAAATTTACCAATTAAAATTTACACAGACGCATCATTGGAAGGAGTCGGTGCAGTTTTAAAACAGACACAACCTAACGGGAAACTAAATTCTCAGAAAAACTAAATGGAATACAGAAAAAGAAAAAAACTATATATTTGGAGTGCTTAGCCATCAAAGAAGCAATAAGATATTGGCAATATTGGCTTATAGGTAAATCATTTACAGTTTATTCAGACCACAAACCACTTGAAAACATGAACTTGAAATCAAGAACTGATGAAGAGTTGGGTGATTTGACATATTATTTATCACAATATAATTTTAAAATAAAATATGCTCCAGGGAAAAATAACTTGGAAACAGACTGCCTAAGAAACCCAGTATTGGACGTAGAAGAAAAACTTAACGTATACTTTAAAAAAGTTTAGATAGTTTTCGAAAGTATAGTCAATGGTATGCTTTTTGTAACTACGTAATTTAAAATAGCACTAGAACTACGTTACCTATTACATTTGATATAGCTCTTGGTTAGCTCCTGGATTTCAGTAATATACTCCAAAAATTTCATCAAAATCGGTTGAGTAATTAAGGAACTGACTCCTAACATAGGTCCATTTTTATAAATATAGATAGATATGATGATAATATAATAATATAAATTATATGCACATGCATATACATATTATCAAAGAATATATATAGTGAGAAGTTGCTTCTCATATTAATTTTCGAAAATTTTTTGTACGACGCGCCAGATACTGGGAGCCTATCTAGAGGAAGAGATAAAAGGGTGAACGTGAAAATAGAAAATGGACAAGATTGGAGAGAAGAAAAAAATACCTTTATTTTTATTATCAGTTGTTACTGATATTTTATAAGAGAATGGTGTATGTCGGATAAAGCAACGATTGAAATGTTTTTTTTGTTCTTTTTTTTTATTCATTATTATGAATTGACGAATATAAACAAAAAGATAACCAACAAAAAAATTTTTTTTTTGTTATTATGATTTTGATTATATGATTGTCAGTGCCTCTATATTTAAAAAGCCCCGAAACTAATTTTTACTAGTTAAAAAAGAATTTTATTTGTATGGGAAAACGAAGATTTTTAAGCGGATTTTCCGTACAAATAAAATTTTTTTTTACGAAGCAAAAATTAGTTTCGAGGCTTTTTAAATATAGAGGCGTTGTGATTATGAATATAAAAAAGAACAAAACAAAATTTTGTTCTGATGCATTCTATTAAGTATTAAATTTTGTAAAGATTCCAAAATAAAAATACAGATCACAAGAACTGAGAAATAATTGCATTGGAATGAAATTATCAAAGAAAAAACACTGACTAGATACCTCTGTGAAAATGCAAAAATTAAATTTTTCCAATAGTCGTACCAATAGTCGGCAGTAAAATAAATATATTTTAATAAAGAACAGGAACCATTCTGAATTAAGATTATAATTTTGATTATCTTTCGTTAAAATGTCCATACAACTTCGCGAACAGATCATCATCATCAAACATAATAATGGATTCCTGTATTAAATCATTTTTGTCTCGACTGATTGAATCTGCTATAGATGGATCAGCTATAAGTAAATCAGTACAGTCTTCTTCACAATTAGCTGAGTCTGAACGACCATTTGAAAGTCTCATTGTTAAAACTTTAGCAATGATACTGTTAAATTCATATAAAAAGGGATTCATTTTATTTGAAATTCTGGATCTGAGAATACATTTTCAATTTAATTAAATCTTTAAACTAAAATAAAAAAAAAGTCCAGGGACTGGGACTGGCGATAGTAAGTTAAACAACATTTAAATGCAGATGATTGATATTGAGGTCTGAGGGTCGATTAAATTAGACAATTTTCATTATATTCTAAAAAATATACAATAGGCATAAGTAACTGAAGTAGGAAACAAAAATTTTTGATTGGAATTTATGTAAATATCGTGTAAATACCGCATCGATCGTTGTTTCATAAACAATATAAAAAATATTTAAATATAATATATAATATGTATGTAATATAACAATGCAATATAAAAATTTAAAATATGTAATTTTTAATTGAATTATGAATATTTGAAATATGTAGTTAGCTCTTAAAAAATTAAAAAAAAAAACTGTAAAAGCTTTATTTCTTGAATTCAAATAGTTTTTCCATTATGCATCAAAATATTAGAAGTTTGAGAGAAAATTTTATTTTTTTATTAGGCTTTTTAAATTCTCTAGAGACGTGGCCTGATTTAATTATTTTAAGTGAGATCTGGATTTATGATTATGAGACTGAAGATTATAATCTACCGAACTATAATATGGTGGCAGCTACTATACATCCTACGCTGCCGGAGGGGTATTGTTATACTATAAAAGTGGTTTGAATTGTACGTCAACTGCAATTAATCTATTTAGTGCTGATATTGTTAAATTGTATTTTAATGTTTCTGGCATAGATTACTGCCTAGTTAGTGTCTACAGACTTCATCAATGTTCTATTGATGAATTTCTAAATGACTTATCTAGCTTTTTTTCAGAGGAAAAGACAAAAAATATAATTCTTATTGGAGACCTTAACATTGACATTCTTTCACAATGTCGCAGCTCGACAGACTATTTATTGGTTCTTTCTTCTTTTGGATTTAAGTCACTGATTTCTGAGCCCATTCGTCTATTGTCGGGTACTTTCCTTGACCATATTTATATTAGATTGCATAAAAATAACAATCAGGTATTTGTGAGTGATGTGTCGGACTTTGGCTATCTGATCACTGTATGTTATGCTTAAAAGTTGTATGTTCTTCTCCAGTTGTGACTGTAAGCTCCCCTTTCTATTAGTAGTTATTCTAACATTGTTGACTACATTAAGCTTAATAATATCCTAGTTTATGAACATTGGGATGAAGTTTATAGTTCTGATGATCCTTCAGTAGCTTATTCGATATTTATTAAAATTCTTAATAAACATATTAATTCTTGCGTATCTTCACGTTCCTTGAGGAGTAAGTCTATTAGATTAAGACCTTGGATGTCGAACAGACATCTAAGACTTCTCCGTAAGAAAAACAAATTATACCAATCTGTTAAAAAACATTCAGCCAACCATAATCTACTATCATATTATAAAAGAATCTGTAATGATGTTAAACTTGCAATACGGCCTTCCAAAGATAGATACTATACTAGACAGCTCACAATTAATAAAGGTAATACTAAAGGTGAATGGAAAATCATCAACTCTATCTTGAACAAAGAAAGTTATCCCTCCACATTTTCTTTAAACATCAATTCTAGCATAGTCAATGATCCTAAAATATTATGTAACTATTTCAATAAATATTTTGTCACGATATCTGAACAATTATCATCAAACAACTTATCAAACAACTTATCTTCTAATACCGAAAATGATATCAATGGTTTGATTAGAGAAATTTTTCAGAATCAAAGCTTTTTCTTTGAGCCGATAACGTCTCTGGAAATACTTAGACTAATTTTCGGTCTCAAAAATTCTAATTCTAGGCCAAATGAATCACTTTTTAGTAATCTTCTTAAGAAGGTTTCTTTGAATGTTGTTGATGTTTTATCTTATATTTTTAATACTAGTGTCTATAATGGAATTTTTCAAATGATTTAAAAATGGCAGAAGTTATTCCTATTTTCAAAAAGGATTTCAACTGATCCGAACAACTACAGACCTATATCTTTATTGTCGTCCATTTCAAAAGTTTTTGAAAAGGCTATGAAATATAGAATACTGAAATTCCTTGATAAAACAAGGGAAAAAAATCCACTGAAGAAGCCCTTTTGAAATTCTGTTGTGAGATATACAATCGTTTCAATAAGTCCAATCTTTGTAGTAGTTTATTTATAGACATTTCTAAAGCGTTTGATACGGTAAAACATGACTTACTGCTGAAAAAAATATACAATGCCGGATTTAAAGGATTTATATTTAAATGGTTTAAGTCTTATCTTAGCAATAGGAAACAGAGAGTCAAACTGAATGGTATTTTTGGTGATACTGAGAGTTTAAAAGTAGGTGTCCCTCATGGTTCTGTTTTAGGTCCAATCTTGTTCCTAATTTTCATTAATTCCTTATTTCAGCAATCTTTTAAAGGTATACCTACAGCCTTTGCTGACGACACTGCATTCACGTACAGTAACAATAATAATTTGGATATTTTTTGTCATATAAATTATGACCTAGACCTCATAAGGAAATGGTTTTATGTACATAGCTTAGTTATCAGTAGTAAAACAAAGATTATGCACTTCGGTAAAAGTAATCATCCCACTGAAAACTCAACAGTTAATTATCATTCTCCTGTCTGTAAAAAATTTCCATTGATTCCGTCCCTGGATGGCAACACTTTTGACTCAAGTTCTTTTTGTAGTGAATCATGTTTTAAGATTGATAGTGTTGTATCTTTCAGGTATCTTGGCCTCGTTCTTGATTATAAATTAAACTGGGCAGAGCATACTTTTCATTTAGATAAATATTTTAAAAAAGTCATAAGAAATTTCTTCCATCTAAACCAATATTGTTCCCTGAGAGTCATGAAAATGGTATACTTTGCTCTTTTCAACTCTAAATTACAATATGGAATTAGCTGCTGGGGGGGCTCTTACTTCAACAAAATTTGCTCAAAAATATTGTATTCGATTAATCATGAGGAAAAATAGACTTACACCTAGTTTTCCACTATTTAGAAAGCTGGATATACTACCTATTAGACAGCTATATGTATTCAAAACACTAAAAATTTATTTCATTAGATCAGGTTATCTTGCCCATCGATTTCGCTCTCACTACAATCTGCGAGTAAATACCCTATTTTTAGTAAAGGTTCCTAGAGCATATACATCACATTTTCGTCACTTTTATGACTTTTTAGCTCCTAAAATTTTCAATACGTTGCCTTTCTCTTTAAGATCGGATAGAACTTCTATTACTTTTATCAAAAATCTTAGATCTCACTTATTGAATGTTGATCACTCTCAAATAGTGTTGTTGCTAACTTAACCTAATTCTTTTATATCTTTTAAGTTTTGTTTCTCAGGCTTCTATTATTTTGTTGTAATCGTTTATCTCGAATTTTAATTTTTTCACCTTTTTCCTATTTTATTTTCTTTCCTTTTTTAATTATATTTAACTAAATTTAATTATTTCTAATGTATATATTGATATTTAATAGCTATAAGTTTTTATTTTATAATTTCTAAAATTTTTGCGTTACGCTTTTCTTTACTTTATTACTTTAATACTGAATTTTTTATTTTTATTTTTGTATTCTTGTAACTGTATTACTTTTAGCTCTGAATTATCAACCTAATATTGTTTAATTATATAATTTAACTATTTCTACTCTTGTTATTTCATTCATCACATATTCTAAGGAATATCAGAATGATCTTACATTTATCTAATTTTACCATTATTGTTTTCGAAATTTTTTAATTTAATTTATGATAATGTACTAAGGTATGTAATATGTAACATGGTATAATAAATAAATGAATTTTAAAAACTAACTAAACTAACTTTATATATTAAAAGACTAAAAACAAAATTAAAAGTATTTTTTATGTATTATTTTTATTTATCAATTACTTTTTTATGTACATATTATTTTTAAAAATTTAAGATACGTTATGTACCTATGTAATTTTTAATTTTAAAAATTTTCAGCTTATAAAATAAAGAAAAGATAAAAAAAATAAAATTTAAAATATATAATATAACAATACAATATATAAATTTAAAATAAGTAATTTTTAATTCAATTTTTTAATAAAAGCTTTAATTGTTAACTAAAAGAAAATTAAAAGTATTTTAAAAAGAAAATTTTAATAATCAATCACTTTATTTCCAAAAATTATAACTTTTGCTAAAAAGGTATGCATACATATTTTGATATTATGTAGGTAACAATAATTGTTTTTTGTATATTTAGACTTAGATAGGTACCAATATTTCTTTTTTATACACAAACTTAATTAAAAGAATAATTTTTTAAATGACTTAGCTCAAAAACCAAAACAAGCCAAATATCATTAGTTAAAACAGGTAAAATTTACATTTACTTATCGTATACCAAATGTATTATGAGAGAGAAAAGGTACAAAACAAATGTCTGCCTTTTGCTTTATACTATAAAAAAATTTTGCGTTCCCATTATTCTTTGTAATTGTTTGCGTTCCCATTATTTATATGAGACAAGGTGGCAAAAAGTCTTTGTTCAAATTTAGTTTGTTTCCTCATACGATGATGAATTATATTTTATTATTTTAACATTTTCGTTTTAAACATTATTATTTTTGTATATAAATATACCTATTAAAAATATTAAATTATAATTACATTACAATAATATAAAATATTATTAACATTTTTGTCAGTAATAATTTGTAGTTACAAACATTTTTATTTTTTATTAATTATATTAAATTATAGTAAACCTAAATATTTATTATATTGGTATTCGATTATAAAATAATACTGAGGACAACATCTATTTACAAATCACAGAATTTAAAGAATATGATAACGCTGTTTAAGTTAGTTCTTCCAAAAATCTTATGCATAATTGATATAATTTAGAAAATAATATTGTTAATTGGAACGTCCGGGACGTCCAAATACAAATAAATTAAGAGACAACTGATTCCCATATTTACTCAAATAGCAAATTGGGCACGACTTTTTAAAAATATATAAGGTTAGGAGTTTATACATTAATGATTACTGGATGGTTTTCAAATTCAAATTATGCTTCTGAAATAGCTACTTCTAATTTTTCTTTTTTCATATAAACTACAAGTTTTTTATTCAATCTATAAATTTTCACTTCAGATAAAAAAATGTTTCAACCAAATTAAAAAAAAACCTTTTTTAATACGAACCATTCAAATTTACGACAATTTTGTATATACTCGTAATGTTTAAAAATAAATTGCATCATACCTGAAAGTAAATAAAAAAATTTTTTTTATTTAAATAATTAAAACAGTTTATTGTTAGAATTCCAAAATAAATTTAAAATAAATTGTGTTAGATATATTTCTTATCACAACAAATATTTCAATTAAAATTTTGAGATTTAATACACTTTTGTATCTAATATAATAAAATGTGAAAATTTTGCTGCCAACGTGCCGTGACAACAACAAAAAAAAATAAAAAAAAAAAACGGAAACAAAAGATTTTCCCTGCTTTTGGAGGTTACATCCTACATGGTATAAATGCTGTTCTCACTACTTCTGCTTTTTCTCTAAGATGGAAAACGGCTCTTATTATACCTCTTGCCAAATACAATAATCCTATAAAACTTACAAACTTCCGTCCAATTAGTATTTTACCTTGCTTATCTAAACTTTGTGAAGTGGTCATGAAAAACTAACTCGTAGATTTTATAAAAAATAACTCCCGAGTAAATTTCTTTTGTAACCAATCTGGCTTTAGAACTGGCCACAGCACAACAACTGCAATGTTAGCAGTTACGGAGAAAATAAGGCAAAACATTAATAAAAAGGGAATCTCTATATTGTTGTTACTTTTAGTAAAGCTTTCGATTCTATAAATATAATATCTTATGCTACAAGCTTAAGACCCGGTTCTTCATTTCTAACTCGGCTTGTAATCTTATTTATTCATATTTTAACTGATAGATTCCAATATACCTCCATTGGTGAAGAGCAATCCGCCTTTCGGAGTGTTATAAAAGGAGTACCTCAAGGCATAATCCTGGGTCCACTTCTAATCATTATTTATATTAATGATTTACCCGCATCTTTAAATAACTCCCTTCTTCACATATTTGCTGGTAATGTTCAACTAACTGCTAGTGCTCTAAAAGAAATGGACGAAGGAGTTGATAGAATGCGGACCTGGAACTTGTCTCATTATGGGATTGAATGAGGAAGCTAAAGCAACTTACATTGATCTTAGCATTGATTTTGACGTATATTTCAATATGTGAGTAATAATGAACGATAAAAGGCAACCTTCACCATCATCACCACCATTAATATTCATTACTGAACGTAGATCTCCTCCTCTAACATTTTGAAATTTCACATCTATCCGCCTCCTATCTCCATTCTATTCTTCATTTTATATTGTGACTTTTCTGATTTTAAAGAATATAGAGATATCTTTTTTACTAAACAATGCATCCATAAGTATAATTTGAGCCCAGAGACTTGTGCTAGCACTGAAACTACATAATTACTAAAAGAATTGGAATTAGTCAAATAATTAATGTAGTAAAGTTTTTCATTCATTAGTATAGAAAAACTATTTCAATAATAGTATAGCAAAAAATAACAAAAATCTTCCTCATGCTGAACCTGAACTTCCAACAAAATCATATCACATTTTAATATAATTAACCATGCAAAAATATAATCATTCAAATTGAAATCTACCAATTCATCTCGTATGAAGTTTTAGGAAAATTAGAATCTTCTTTGTATCAGAAAACAAGACAATAAAAAAAAATTTCCTTTTAGTAAGTTTTTTAAATTTTTAGTTGTGAATAATTTTGAGAAACAAACTAAAAAAAAACAAAAATATTCGAGTATGATGATGGTTGGCAACATTCAATTCTGGTTCGTTAACTTTATTGCATCATTACATAATATATACTCATACGTGCGAGTATATATGTAGTACATTATACATAATATTCGATAACAACAGTCATCAAATGATAATCTTTCAAGGATTATACTTCCTGACATTATTGTTACATTTTGTTGACTCTATCTTGACATTTAATAAAAAACTAACTAAAAATAAAATCTTTTACCAACTTTTTCATTTGTTATTTTTCATTTGTACAGTTAAGTTATTGTTGTAGTATAACAATAGTAGTTTTTTATAAATATGTATAATGCATGTGGTGAATATATAAATATTATAAATATGTATCACACGTCGATATATATATAGACCGAGAGCGAGAAATGATTTTACATATACAAGTGCTATCAGTACCGCTAAATTGTATATATATAATACTAGAGACCTGCGGCACCTTCGCGTCTTCTACATCGTAATGCCGACAAAGCACCTGTTGTAGTAAGGCTACTCAGACCTATTTGATTTTTTTACAAAAGTTTTTATAAATAATTTAGGAGGGTCAAAATTTCAATGCCTGGAACCTATTCGGGAGAAAACGTGTTAAGAAAAGGACAAAAATTCGACTAAAAACCGTACAGGACAAAAACTATTGCCCTTAAGTTAAAATACTACAGTTAGAATTCTTGTAAGAATTCAAGCAAAATATGTACAAACTTTCAACACAAAAATTAATGATTTTATTTTTTAATTTCACAAAAATGTACATATATTAACAAAAATGTACACATATGTATGTATTTCTGCTACATTAATACTTTCAATTATTAGGTTTGTTCCTTAAACTGTTCTAGAATGCTCTAGAACGATCTAGAGTAGAACACTTTTTTGTGCAAATTCAGTTTGAAGAAGGTTAGGTTTAGTGGCATTCTGGAGTGGCAGCTTTATTTTTGTAATAAAATTTTGTAAAATGACAAAAAATTTTTGGTATTCTGTAATGCAATCACTCGAATAATTTAGAACACGGCAGCATTTAAAAAATCCAATTCGGAAATTTAATTTAATTATTTATTAAAACTTAAACCTAAAAAACACAACATAAATCTTAAAAAATCTTAAAACCTTAAAACAACTAAAACTTTTCTTTATCTTTATCATGACTCTATCATCACCAAATTATCTGTCACCCTAAAATCACAAAAAAAAAACGGGCTGTCACTGCGACAATGACAATATAAGTGTGATAATATGGTTTACTATATTCAGAAAATCAAAATTCGGATAATTAAAATTCAGACAAAAATTCAGAAAAATTTCGCGAAAAATTAAAAAAAAAATTTTTTCAGATAGAAGAAAATCATCAAAAAAGTCTTCATTTATCGTTCTATTTTCTGGGAGGGAACGAAGTGAAGGACTGTTTCGACTTTAACGCACTAAAGACTTCTATCCTTTTGTTTATATTAAAACTAGTCTTTTAGACTAATCATTAATATAGTTTTGACTCTATTATGATAGGGATCTGAAAAGCTCTATGAATGTCAGCATTGCGAACATACCAGGGAGCATTGACAATGTTTCGCAACATTTTGTTTTGGAACGTTTGGATAGTTTGAATATGAAGTTGTTTAGCACAACCCCATATTTAAATACCGTATGCCCAGACTGGTTTTAATATTTGATTGTAAATCAAAACTTTGTTATACTTCAGGAATATCACTGGTGTAGAGTAAATATAGGTTGGGACCGAGAATGCTTCCTTGTGGTACTCCTGTATGTATATTGTTTATCGTAGAGAAATCTTCCCCTTGCTTAATATACTCTATTTGCAAGGTAAGATGCTATTACCTCGACATAGGCTTTGAGTAGAATACGGTGCAGCTTGAAAATAAGTCCTTCATGCCATACTTTATCAAAGGCTTGTGAAACATCAAGGAACACTTAAGAGTAAATGCATTTTCCTTTTAGTGTCTTTTCGATGACATCAGTTATTCGATGGACTTGTTCAACAGTTGAGTGTTGTTTTTTAAGCCCAAATTGGTGATTTGATATGATGTTTCTATTTTCTACTATTGGTTGTAATCTTTTGAGCAGTAATTTTTCAAATAATTTGGAGATTACTGGAAGCAGTGAAATGGGTCTGTAAGATGGTTCTGTAATTAAGTCAAATCCTGGAGCCTTGTTGGATTTGAGACATTTGGTTTCCTTTATTAATTCAATTCGCGTGATAATCGTTATTCTGCCATCTGCTTGAATAACTTGTACTTGATTTATGTCTATATCACATTCTATGTTGTTTGGCATAAATGTTCCATAGAAGTGATCAGCGAAAGTTTTTGCTTTTTTTTTATCACTATGTGCCCATGATCCGTCACCTTTTTTAAGTGGAGCTGAATACTCGGTTTTTTTAGTTTTTTGGTTGCTTTCCAAAGTGAATATTTAGTTTGTTTAGTGGCAGAGAGGTTTGCTAAGTAGTTTTGCATTGTTTCTTGTTTCAGCTTCTTTATTTCCCGTTTTAGTTCTAGAGACTTGGAGATCTTCGTTTAACTTTTATCTATTCTATTATATGCCTAGGTAGGTTATGCCCAACTTTTCTGAATTTGCTGATTTTATATTTTAGTGCTTTTCCATGCTGCATGGATAGCTCTCGTGAATTTTTCCGCAGCAACTTCCATTTTTTCTTTCGTATTTATCGAGGTATGTCCATCTATACATTCTTCCTGATTTGATTTGAAATTGCACTAGCTTCTAAGTGCGCTGCATTGAGACGGTTTTACAGCATTTCTCACAATAGGTTCGTATAAACTTAAAATTACTGCTAAATGATCAGAGTCTAAATCATGGTTTTCTTCGAAATTAATATAGTTAGCTGATATCTTTTTTGTTATGGAAAAATCTATTAGATCAGGGGTTTTGTTAATATCTGTTGGCCAATATGTTGGTTTACCAGTCGAATGAAATAAGCATTTTGCTTCTCCAATTGTAACCCCGAATTTTCATTTGTTCGCAGTTGTGGCTTACAGATATGAGGGAAATATTTATGTACTTTAACTTTAACATAGTTTTTAATTCTACTTTTTTGTTGAGAATACCATTGGCATTCCAAGTTAAGATTTTTATACTCTTTGTGTTATTAATTTTGTTATTCTACACGGTGTTTCTTGATACTTTCAGTACTTTTTTTTCTAAATTACCCTAAACTATTATTATTAGCTATATTAATAAAATTATAAAGTATATTAATAAAATTATCCTATTTTATTCTAAACTATTATTATTGATTTTGTCTAACATCCTTTGTATTCATTGTTTTTCAGACAATGTTGTTATTTTCAGTATTTAGCGGTTGGTTTTGTTTTGGAGTATTATTTTTTTTGAGCATTAAATAGGTGGTTTAAATTGGCTCGCCATTTTGGCATAATAACCCCGGCGGGTTGGGGTACGAAATATCCGCAGTAAGGCATGCTTGTGGTAAAAGTCCACTAAAATCCTAGAAAAATCCAGAAGCGACTGACCCAGAAAGGGCGGCTTTCTGGTCTGCGACTGATCCCAGAGGGACGGCAGAAATAAAAGGTACCGCCTTGTACAAGGGAAATATTATCCTTAGGCTAGGAGATGGAACTCCGAATTAAAACAAAAAAAAAAAAGTATGCAATGAATAAAACTCAAAGATTGTATACCCCAGGTGGTAATCCAGATCTTCTGGAAAATCTACCCTCTTTCGAGGCAGGTCTCACGGATTCTGGGGGAGACCACTTATTGCAAAACCACGAAAGCAGAGCTGCTTTAATTGACCCATTCAGAAGAAAATCTGGGGTCCAGAGAACACCTCCAGCAGGGTCTCAAAATATCTACGAAAACATGTCCCAAAAAGACAGATATAGAAACCCCGACGAGGGTAATAATAACGAAAAGGCACTTGAGGCAAAAAATAATCAACTTAATGCCAGAGTTACAGAATTAGAAATCTTATGCAGGGAATTGAAAAATGAACTCTGCATAATTAAAGAAGAAAATGTGAAACTAAAAAATTCACAAAACATGTCTACTAAAAGAGTAGTACTAAAAACTGCTGAAGAATTTCATACAGATGATGAAGAACTAGCTCGAGAAACGGACTGGATCTTTAAAACAAAAAGAATCTGTAAAAAAAGAAAAGCAGAAAAATCACCTACTTTAAGCCCAGAAAATGTTGCGGACAAAGTAGAGAAAAATGTGCAAATAAATGAAGTTGCGAAAAGTAAAAGTAAAAGAAAAGGTAAACCTCCTCCAGTTATACTTAGTAATGTAGTGGAATACCCTCAAATAAACAAAAAATTAAAAGAAAGCAATATTAAATATAAAGTTAATATGCTTAACAATAAACAACTAAAAATTAATGTTGAAGAAGAAAAATAATATAGAGAGTTGACTAAGGCAATAAATGAAGCCAATATTGAATGGCACACTTATGAAAATAAGAGCACCAGGCCTATTAAAGTAATGGTTAGGTATTTACATCCGTCATGCCAACCTGAAGATATAAAAAATGAATTGAAAGATAGAGGCTTCAAAATTCTAGAAGTCACAAATAAAATAATAAAGAAAAAGGAAAATAACAAAGAATCTACGGTACGTCTTCCTCTCTTTATGCTAACATTCGAAAACTCCGAAGATATAAACAAAATATTCAAAATTGAATTTATCCAGCACATGAGGGTTAAAATGGAGGCTATTCGTAAAACGACTACCATTCCTCAATGTAAGAGATGCCAAAGATTTGGCCATACACAAAAGTTTTGCCAGCGTCTAGCTCAGTGTGTTAAATGTGCTGGTCCCCACTTAACAATTTCTTGTAAAGAAAAAAAAAATATTAAGCCTAAATGTGCTAATTGCCTTGAGGCACACCCAGCGAGTTATCGTGGTTGCCAGGTGGCTAGAGAGTTGCAAAAAAGAAAGAAGCTACAAAAAAATGCCCCAAAACAAATGCAACATAGACAAGAAAAACAAAAGGCAAAACCTAGGCAACCTATTGCACAGAAACAGAATTGCATTGAAACTTCAGAGAAACCTAAAACTTTTACGTCGAAAAAAGTCGTAGAAGGCTTATCATATTCACAGGTAACACAAAATAACCTAAGTCAAAAAAGAAACCCGAAAGAACAAAATAAAGTTTCTACACAAAAGTTGACTGAAAATACCATTATGCAGATGATGCAAAATATGATAAAAACAATGAATGATATATATGTATACACCAAAAAATAAATCCGCAAGGCATGGTTAAGAACGCACTTCGTATAGCCACGTGGAATGCCAATGGTATTCTGAACAAGAAAAATAATTTGGAAATTCTATTGAGAACACAAAATATTGATGTATGTCTCTTGACAGAAACACATATGACAGATAAGTCATCGCTTAAAATAAATGACTATACATGCTACAGCGCAAACCATCGGAGTAATACACCCAGAGGTGGTAGCTCAATTTTAATAAAGAAAGATATTAAGCACCACGAGGAACTTAGTCTAGAAATAGATGAATTCCAACTAATCGTGCTACGAATTATGTCTGTTAAACAAAGCCTTTGTGTCGGTGCATTATACTGTTCACCCAAATACAACATAAAGAATAACATGTTTGAAGAAATTCTTAAACTACTTGGCGAAAGATTTATCCTGGGAGGTGACTACAACGTCAAGCACATAGATTGGGGGTCTAGAGTAACCTCTACGAGAGGAAGAGAGCTAAGAAAAGTTATAAAAGAAAAAGGCTGCATTTACCAATCTACCGGTAAGCCTACCTATTGGCCAACTGATAGAAATAAAACTCCTGATCTGCTTGATTTTTATATAACAAAAAAATTTTTATATAACAAAAAGAGGGTGTGCCTCAAGGTAGTATTCTAGGTCCCTTACTGTATTTGCTCTACACCAATGATTTACCAGAAATGGAAAATATAACTGTAGCTACATTTGCTGACGATACTGCGTTGATGGCAGTAGGATCAAATATTGACGAGGCTACAATTAAATTGCAAAGAGCAAGCGACAAGCTATACCTCTGGACAAAGAAATGGAAAATTAAACTCAATGAGTTAAAATCAGTACATGTAAATTTTACAAATAAAAAATTAGAAAATCAACCACCATTGGTAAATCTGAATGGGGTCAATATACCCCAAGAAAACAATGCTAAATACCTAGGAATGACATTAGATGTCAAACTTCGATGGAAAGAGCACGTCAAAAAGAAAAAATTTGAGCTTGAAAATAAGTATAGAGAAATGTACTGGCTCTTAGGTCGTAATTCTAAATTACCTATACATAACAAGATTTTGTTATATAATCAGATACTCAAACCGATATGGTTGTACGGCATACAAATATGGGGATGTGCCAAACAAACACATGTACTTTGTATACAAAAATTCCAAAATAAAGTCTTGCGCAACATGGTAAATGCCCCCTGGTATGTTCGCAACAGTGATTTGCACAGAGATCTAAAAATTCCTTGCATAGAAAATGAAATAAAAAGATATGCAATAAAGCATATAGCTCGTCTGGAGGGACATGTTAACGTTGAGGCCACTCAACTGCTAGATAATCAAAATGATGTCAGAAGGCTTAAAAGAACTAAGCCACTAGATTTAATACGATAGAATTTCGTAAACTTTTTCTTTAAGAAAATCAAAAGATCAATAAATTAATGGTTAGTCCATTGGACTAGTATTAATGGGAGGGGTGTGGTTTAGTCAGTAAAAATCTGGCACACAATGGAAGCTACGGGGCTCATTGTGTCTATGAAGATTCCCACCAATCCACGCAAAAAAAAAAAAAAAAAAAAAAAAAAAAAATGTTGGCATAATTATGTGACACCTTTAACTACATTGCTTAATGTGAATTTTTTTGGTTGTAGATTTTCCTTAAGTTTCATCTCATTTCTTCTTTTCTGTAATTCCTTGGCTACTCGCTGGATGGGCTTTCCCGCAATTAGAACATTTCGGTGCAGTTGTTATGGATTTAGTGCAATCTTTTGTTAAATGATTGCCAGCACATTTGAGGCATATTGCTATTCGAACGTAAAATTTCGTGGTATGTCCATAGCTTTGACACTTCCGACATTGGGGAATGGCTCCACTTTATCTTGAAGATTCGATATTAACTCTTACATTATGATTGATGATGCTTAATATCATAAATTTTTTTCTTCTCTTCATGACAATCGAAAAAGGGCATCAACTGTTCAAGTGGTACTATGATATTCTCTTCTTTTTCTTTGACTTTTTGTTTAATATTTTAGTTTTGTTTAATATATATTATGTTGTTCAATGTCCTAAAATGATTTTTGTGGGAAATCGATTTTTAAAGTTTAACTGAAAATAAAAACTTCTTTAAAACAAATACATTCTAGAATATATTTTAGCTTATCAAATTTACTATGAGAAAATGCTTATCATTAAACTTTTTAAGGCAAACTATTCTGCATAATTAAAAAATGTGTTAACTGGTCAAAATGGATATTGAACAGTGTCCCTTACAAGCCAACCAACCAAAAGTTTAAATTTAGCTGGATATTGAACATTATTTTGGATATTGATCAGTGTAGCATGACAACACAATTGGTTTTTCTTCTAAGCGAATTTCAAGCATATTGCATACAAAACTATTCATGTTTTTTTTCTACTTTAAACTGCAAGTTATGATGAAGAAGGAAATGAGTTGCTTCCGAAATAAGTGTTTGCAATAAATAAATGGTTGAGAAAGTGAAAAAGTGAAGAGAAAATTATTGTGAGTAACATTCTTTTATCATTTAATGAAAATGCCAAAATTATGAAAATAAATCAATATTATTTATTCATTCAAACAAACATAAAAGTATAACAATTTAATTTTATTACTTAAATGGCACTTATTAAAAAAAATCTTTTAATATATTTTTGTATTTAATTATCACATTAATTCAGTCTCTTGTACGACAAATTTATTTTAATGAAATTGTACATTTTGTAAAATAAGGTAAGAAATATAGAGTAACGGTTTAATTCCAAGAGTTACAAAATAGCTTTTTAATTAAATTTCTTTTTAACTTAAATAATAAAATCACTTAAATTAGTGTTCTCTCTCAACATTTTGGTAAAATTTCTGATCATCAATACATGGCATAAACGGAATCATCGATTGAAGATCCTTTTTTTTCTACTAATCCAATACTTTGTTGGTTTCAGTTCTTAAAGTCTTGAAATTGCATTTGAATGAGTTTTAGTTTTACTTTTTTTAGTTTTTACCTTTTAATATTCTCATCAAAGAAACGGACTATAAACTATCAAGTTCTTTAAATACTTTTCAATTGAACTATGGACCATAGAATGGCCGGGTTCTGAGAATTTTTGGGTAATTGTATTAATATGAGGATGTTCTTCTAAAATTTTTAATAAAGCCAGTGATGTCATTCTGTTTTTTTTTGTGGAACACATGAGTCCGATCACAGTATAATTTTTTCATGTTAGGTAAATCATTTATAATGTTCTTTAAAATAATTATTAAAGCTGATGCAATTTCATTTCCAGATCGGCCATTATGGCTTTCATGCCACAAACTACAATAAGTAATTTTATTGTTCTGACAAAAACCCGTCAAATTATAGGCAGCGTATTTGCGCTTGTAGAAAAATTTAGATACATTTGCTCTAGGTAAATCAAACACATTTTGGAGATCGTACAACAACACGGCAACATTGTTTTCTAAGTTATTCCTATCAGTGTCTCTTTCCTCTTTTGCCTTCTTATGATCATTTTGATGCTCCTGTAGTTTTAGTAGTTCTTTATCACTCGGCTTAGAAATTACTTTTAACTTAGCACATTGATCACACAAGTCTTTTTTTGGCTTGAAGAATGATAAATTAAATGATGTATTGAAACACGAGATCAAATGTTAAATTTAACTGGTTTTCTTGATTCGTCCACATACATTTTATACATTCGTTGCAAACTGAGACCAGCTTCAAGATATTGAACTTTAGTATTTGGCACGGCAATAATGCGATTCCATCACAGGAACACTTTTAATATGTTGCTTCACGTTTATTTCATCATCTGAAGTAGCTTTTTTAATGAGTTTACCTTGCTTTGATGGCAAAGCAGTTGCAGATTCTTCATCAATCATCATAATTAATTTTGAAAAAATAATAGATTCTTTGTTTCGAAACATCCAACGAAGATAGAAAAAACTTTTGGCAAACCGTTACAGGAATTCCTTTAGTTTCTAAATGATAATGAAATGTAAATTGCTTACGAGAAATTGTTTTTGCTTTCTTTTTCTCTTTGGTGTGACACGTTTTACAAATCTATCATAAGAATGGCTTTTTTCTGAATCCGAAAATGTCCAAAAGGAATTGAACATGTGTTTTCGTTCCGAATCACTAAAGTTCAGACAGCAATTATATGAACATTTAATATTTACAATATTGACACAGTTGTATTGAACAACATAGCACCCCCCAGTTTTTAAAGCACATAGAACAAAATCATATTTTATATTCAATGTTGACCAAGATAACATGTTCAATGCAATACAACAAAAATTAGAGGTTGGATATTGAATAAAACAGACAGCCAAATTATATTGGTTTGAACAAAGTGATTCCCTAAAACTTGAAAATGGGAATAGATAGAACCAAACCGATTTTACTAAACGAAAGAGCATTCAAAAATTACCGCAAAAGTACTCCTAAGTCGATTTCCTGAAAAATGGTCTATTGAACAAGATAATTCTAAAGTGACGAATTATCTACATTGATTGCTTTGGTTAAGATTCTTCATTAGATACATTTATTCTTAACTGCTTGTTGTTCAGCACTTTAGCTTCGTATTTGATATTTTTATCTATCAGTATATTTTTGACTGGATTGTAATCACTAATATCACTTAAAACTACTGGTGGAGGTTTCCAAAGCATGCGTATCAGCTTTTTAAGAGGGAAAGCAGCCGTTTATTTAAAATTAAAAAAATTGGTTAACTAAATCGAGGGTGCTCTATTGATTGGTATTTTAAACTTACGGAAAGGACCGAAAATCGGGCTTTTAAGATCAAAAATCGCCGAAACTGACCGAAATGGAGATTTTCAAATGGAAAGAGGTACTTTTAAATGCAAATTCAGATTCTACGACAAAAATAAGAAAATTATGTTAAATGACTTTTTTTTCTTAGTATTTTTCTTTAAAATTAATAACAATCTTATTTAATCAATCGTAACAATGCTGCTGCCAACGTGCCTGCCAATCTGTAACCAAAAATTTTCTTCTCTGCTGCGTTTGGTTATCTACCTATATACCACAAAATAAAAAAAAACCTAATTTTTTTCTTCTCAGCTGCTTCAAAATCGGATCTGTACTTAACTTAGTGTGTATGCATGCATAATGAAAAGACTTCTAATTGTGACATGTGGTAATATATTCAAGAATTGATTTTGAAATTATGTAATATAGTTAATGATGTTTAATATGAGTAATTGTAAACTATGAGCACACACATGTATATTAATAAATAGCTATATGTATATATTTATATTTTATTTATTTCATATGAATAAGTTGTTGTTATTGTAAATGCTGTATGAAGTTATGAATAATATGTATAATAATTTTGGATTTCAATTTTATATTTTTAAAGGTTTTCAATCAAAATAATTATGTTATGAAGCTGTGTATTAGCTGTGGTAGATGGTGATCTAACGAATGACCAAAGTTTCCCAAATTTAATCGAAATTCCTTCGAATATGATTTGCAATAATTGTATCGTACAAAAAATTTTTGGAGATGGTCTAAATGTGAATACTTTTACTAACTATTCAAAAAAGGCAAGAATTTGCCCAAAAAATTCTGATGTTGATACAATTATCGAACGAATTTCAAACATTTTGAAGGGAAATGTAATAACTTATCTTAGTACCAATTCCGCTGATGATTTCGGTGAAAATGATGCAGTGAATGCCTGTAGAATTTTTAAACGGCTGCTTTCCAAATGGAAAGCCTCCACATAAACTTAATTTGAAAGTTGGTAATATGATAATACTACTGAGAAACCTAAGTACCAAACGCTACCTCTGCAATGGCACTCGATTAGTTGTAAAAGCTCTAAAATTAAACTTAATAATCGCGGTATTCCTTGGTATAAGCTGTAGGTGAAACTGTATTTATTCCTAGAAAAGACTTAGCTCTAACGACCTCAAAACTGCCATTTATGCTTAGCTGTTGATAGTTTTAAGTAATTGGCAACTGTGTACTGCAATTTCCAAAGTACGTCGGTTTTTAGTAATTTAAGTAAAAGTTACTGAGGGAAGGGAGCAAGGTAAATTAATTCGACATTCCAATAAACTATATACAAAAAATGTTATATATAAATAGGTTTTGACATATAATCATTAGAGGAAAAATGGTAAAATGCTGCATATGTCAACGGTGTCTTGCATCGAAGTGTTGAGTTGAGACCTATTGGGAAACCACAAAAAAAACGCACCTTTATCTTACTCATTGGGTGGTGCGAAAAAAAGAAATTGTCAATAAAAAAATTGTTGTTGTTTAACTCAATTTGTTTTTTCAATTAATCGAATTATTTCGATCTTTATCGTAAAAAAAAAAGATTTTTTCACCTGACTTTGCATAATACATCTAATATTTTATATTATTACATTTCTTAGAATTCACTTTTTTAAGTTTTTTTTAATTAGAACACAACACCATCTTGAGACGGGCTTTACAACTAGTAAAACATAAATGCTTAATATTTTCCTTTGGTGAACTTAAATGAATGATAATCATTTTTATAAATAAATTTGTTTTTCATGTTATCATATTTTATATCTCAGTTTGGGGTTCATCCAAAGTTTAAACGAAAAAAAAAACAAAAAAAAATAAAAAAAAAATTACTTTACAAAAGTTTTTTATTTATTGACGTAAAATACGAATTTGCATAAAATGTCGGCGATTTTTAATATTAAATAACAGATTTGAGATCCTTTCCAGAAGTTGAAAATACCACCGATCGATAGAGCACTCTCGACTTAGTTAACAAACTTTTTTTTAAAATTTTAAAATAACGGCTCCTTCCCCTCTTAAAAAGCTAATACGCATGTCCGGACACCCAGTATATTTATAAGATGAATACTCAGAGAATATGTATTCTACTCTAATATTATTATTGTGTGTTCTGCAAACCAATACTTTTATACAAAATTTTTTAACCAATCAAAGACTTTTATTTAACTAACCCATACACAAAATAATTCCTCCAGACAATTTACTTCATCCAATTTCTTAGTGAAAATATTTTTAACTTTTGGCTGAAGGCTGAAGTAAAAGAAAAGGATAAATATATAATTATTTGATAAATATTTATTGCTATCTCGATTTATGTATGAACGCATTCATATATAGAATTTCAAATGTTTTTTAAGAAGTGTAATTTTTTGTGTTTTTTAGTATGAGATTATTTTGTTTCTAACAAATTATTTATAGCTATTTTAAGATAAAAGCAAAGCGCTATATTTTATTTTTTCAAATATTACAATGTTATTATTCATTATTACTCTTAACAAAATTTTAATTTTTTTTTAATAAAAATAAGAGAGGAAATCATAAAATTTTCTTTGATTGTGTTAATTATATGTGTTGTGTCAATTATAGTGTAAAATAAAACGGTACGAACGGCGGACGTTCGTCCATGAAGAAGAAATCCATCTTCAGTCCGTAAATAGAGTTAAGGTAATAAAGATATAAACAAGAATCAAATAGTCTTTAAATAACCATAAGTTATAAGAAAACCAAAATGGTGACCCCGATTAAAAACAAAAATTCGTTATCTTTTGTAGATTATTAAATAATAAAAAAAAAAAAAATGTAATTAACATCATATTACTTACTTACATAATTAATAAAACAAATTGTTTTAAATTAGTTTGAAAAATTATATAAAAACAATTATAAGTAAAATTTTAATAAGCAACATTTTGATTAAAACTAAAAACTAAAATTAAATTAAAAACTATAATTTGATATAAAATTGATGAAAACTTGATGGTAACATAATAAATAATTTGAAAATTTACCTAGTAATTAGTTACAGTCTACAGACTACAAATATTACGTACTTACATTAAACATTTTAGATATTGTAAAAAAGTGTTAGCACATGGTTGGAGATATAATAAATATAACCTCAAAAATTGGAATTTATAAAAAAAAGGAAAACGACAAAGTGAAGAGCACTATTGAAAATTTCAATTAATATTATCTTTTAATAATTTTTATTTGTATACACTTATAAAGACTAATCGTCTTATGTATACTAACATTAAGAATTGAATAAATAAATTTAGTTATAAAATTAGTTATAAAATATGAACCATTTTCCAATTAAAAAAATTATTATTTATTATTATTTACTACAACTTAAAGTTCTACTAAATAACAATAACAAACTTTGATTAATACTTTCAATTATTCGGTTTGTTCAATAAACTATTCTAGAACGCTCTAGAACGATCTAGTGTAGATCACTTTTTTGTGCAAATCCAGTTTGAAGAAGGTTAGGTTTAATGGCATTCTGGGGTGAGCTTTATTTTCGTAATATAATTTTGTTAGAAAAAATATGTGATGCCACCCCTCTATTGTGATAAGCGATAGTCACCCTTGCGATAGTCAAAGATGACACTAAAAATGTTTAGTATTCTGTAACGCAATCACTTGAATAATTTAAGAAAACGACAGCATTTTAAGAAATACAATTCGGAAATTTAATTTCATTATTTATAAAACTCAAACATAAGAAACAACATAAGTCTTAAAAAATATTAAAACTGCTTAAAAAACTAAAACTTTTCTTTATATTTATCATGAGTCACACCAAATTAGCTGTCGCCCTAAAATCACAAAATAAGCGGCTGTCGCTGATACAATGACCATATAGAATACTAATTATTATCGATACGCGACTATAACTATGATATTTGGTTTACTATATTCAGAAAAAATTCAGATGATAATTTTTCGCGAATTTTTGCTTGAAATTTTCTAATGTTGTAGAGTGGGGGATATGTTGTAAAAAATTTTTCATTTTTAAACATTGCATACAATGATTACACAGTTTAGTTTTAGAGGAGTTTAATTTTATTGTTATTAAGTTGCCAAATTTAAATATTAATCCATTTTTTATTAAACCAATATTTTTTCTTGTTTATTAATATTATAAATTTTATAATATAATAAAAAATAAAAAAATATTTTTTTATTAAAAATTAAAAGGTTTAGTGCGGCAGGGCCTTAAATTAAGATTAATTGAATTTAAATTGAATATTCTTATTTTCTCATTACTATTTTTGGTGTGTCAAACTGAACACTTTTAGAATATCATTTAATAACTTAAAATTGAAATATATAAATTAGCTTTAGGTAATTCAATGAAAGTAGTAAACGAATTTTCTATTATGGCTTTTTTTTTGTTATATTACAGCCAAAACTTAGGTTTGAACCTTTAAGTACTTGCGTTGACTATTTGAAAAAAGAAAGGATAGTTAGAGGAAAGGAAAGAAAAAGGAAGAAGATAAGTTTTGTGGGAAAGAGCGAACAATGTTGTTAATATTCGTTTTAAACCTCTGCAAGTCATAGATAAAACATCCTTCTCTCATTGTGAATGCTTCGATTGGGACGCGATTCCACAATCGAGATGTTCGTACTATAAAAGAATTTCCATAAACGGACTTAAACAATCTCGGAATTTTCACTGTGAAAGTGTGGGCACTTGATGCCTCTCGTGTTGTGCGATTGAATTGCTTAAGAGGAGGAAGAAGTGATTTTAATTCCTCGGAACAAGTGCCAACACCAAGCAGATATCTATAAAATAGAGTAAGTTCTCCAACAATACGACGATGACTAAGTTGTATTACGGATGATATCACATTTATGTCGCCTATAAGACAAATGAACTTGAACTTTGAACTTTGTCCAAAAAATTTAAAGCAGTTTTTGGAGCACCTGCCCATAAATGTGAATTATACTCGAGCTTGGGTAGTATATATGCTTTATAGATTTTTAAAAGGTCTCGAGATGAAAAATAAGTTTTGCAGCGACTCAAAACGCCTAAAGATTTTGCGGCGCTTTTCGCAATATCAAAAATATGTTCATTCCAGTGCATATTTTGATTCACTCGCATTCCGAGAATGTTCAAGTCTTTGAGTTGCCGGATCCATTCATTTTGAAACCGGAGAGCCGGTTCGAATGCTGTTAGCTTATTACTAACAAGACATAGTTGAGTTTTTGAAGTGTTAAGCTCGACTCTGTTAGCTTTACCCCAGACGAAAATTTTGGCAAGGTCGTGATTGAGCACGCTGGTCATCATTGCTCTTTTGGAGGTGACTGCGAAAGCTGTAGCATTGGTTTGTTTTGGAAAATCATATGATGCTACTAGAGTGCTGTCATCAGCAAAACTATGGATTGGATTCAAAGTTAATTTGAGACGGTCATTAATGAAAATGAGAAATAGAACCGTGCACTGAAAACTATGACAGATCGATTTAAAAGAAAACTTTCAATCATTTAGAAAAGGTTGAACCAAGGCCTACAACGTTGCATTTTGCTAAAAAAGCAGAATACCAAACTCGATCAAAAGCCTTAGATATATCCAGAGCTACAACAGTAGCTTCACCAGATTGATGCAGGCTGGTGTTGAGCTTCTCGCAGAGGCATATCATGAGGTCACCGGTGGAACGTTGGGCTCGAAAGCCGTATTGGCTATCATGAAGTATACCACTACTCTCAAGATATTTCTTCAGCTTAATATTAATTAAGATTTTCATCGTTTTTGAAATAATGGAAGTAATAGCTATGGGCCGCTAATTTGAAGGATTGCTTTTGTCACCTTTTTTAGAGGAATAGTATAAACTTGGGCAACTTTCCAATAGGACAACTTTCCAATGTTTTGTAAGCTTTTTCTTTGGTTTTCAGAGCTTTGCTGCAGAGATCATAGAACCAACCTGAGGGATTTCGTTTTATACTTCTAAGGCTATTTGGAATGAAAGTTTTCATTCCTAATAGAATCCTTTTGGTAATCACCTTTGCAGCAAAGCCGACGTTTTTATATTGAAAATACAACGATCAGTTCGATGCATTTAAAAAGTTGTTGAACCCTTCCCAGTCAGCTTGATGATCATGCCAAACTAGCCTTTTGGGAGAATTATAAGAACTGGTTGTTGTGCATACTTCAAAGCTTGTGCTTGCAAGATAGTGGTCGGAACAACCTAGCGGAGGGTTAACAGAGATTGAATATTTCTTTAGATGGGTTGTTAGGAATAAATCCAGGAGGTGTCCGTTGTGGTCGCGTCGGTCTGGTATCCTCGTAGGGCTTTTAACAAGTTGAGAAAGGTTAAAAAATTGGAAAAAACTTCAACTTGTTTGCCTTCGGGACTGTTGTGACTAGAAAAATTAAGCCAGTCTCTGTTATGAGTATTGAAGTCTACCGCCAGAATAATCTCAGACTCGGGTTGGTTTCCAGAGTTGAGTTTATCTGGTTGGATAGTCTTTCTATAAGCATATCAGTTTCTAGCTGATTCGCTTGAGGCGATCTGTAAATAAAACAGAAGTAAATGTGCTTATCGACGTGTATTTACATCCAATTATATTGATAAATTGGATTGGAGCACTCAAAATTTTGAAGAGTCTTATAAGCTACATCATTTCGTATATACAAAGCAATCCCTCTATGGTGTATAAAAAGTGGCACAAGCGAATAATTATTGATATTAAAGTTAATATCATTATTCACAACTTGTGTTTCACTTAGTGCTAAAATTGCTGGATTTTGAAGCCGTAAATGGCTTTCGACGGAATGGAAATTTGTTGATAGACCGCGAATGTTACAAAAATCAATCTTAAGCATAATAACGGACAATATAAAAAGTTACAAAGAGAAAAGGAAAATAAATTAAACTTAACAAAAAGTAACAAAAAAAATAAATAAAAAAATATTTACATTAAATTTTTTGGCCGACGTACCACTTACCCTGCAATGAAATGATTTTAGTTTTTATTTGTCCATTAATTGTTTAAGTGTTCTTTAATTGCACCGCACTTTTAATTCACATGTACCTAGGTTAAAGTACAGTGGTAAACTCAGTGGTGAATCTATCACTTTTTATTTTACTATAAAGAATTTCGTTTATTTCAACCGCAGTATTATTTATTGAAGTTAGAATCGCACGCTCGAAAATCCAAGATTGGGCATTTTGGTTAAAGTTTATTTATTTTTAGGAACTCATTAGAAATTAATTGCTGTAAAGTTCACAACATTCCATGTCACTGGTGATCTCAATTTCAACAATAACTTCCACTATAATTTCATCACTAATTTTTAAAAGAAGACCAGCGAAAGCTTTTTCTGATATATCAGCTCTTAAATGCATCCTTTTTATCGATAAAGGTATGAACATTATTCAAAATGAAGGTATGAACATTTAACTAAAGTGCGTACTTCACCAGCTCTCGTTCCTTTCTGAACCAATGTAATAATTTGCCTAAAATCGAGAGCAAAAACTTTACTCCACCCATAATCTTGTTATTATTTCGTAGATTCCTTAAGGTTCTATCTAAAGCTTCAAACAACAATCTCTCAGCTGTTGTGCACTCGTCTTAAGGTAGTTTCTTTGTTGATACTACAAACTGAACTTTCGGAATTCAAATTTTTCATATATTTATCTCACCTGAACAAACTTATTATTATATGTTTTGCATCTTTTCTCTTAAATTTAAATAAAAAAATTTACTACAAATAAAACGAAGTTACGTTCATAACTTGTGATCATAGATATCAGTGGATCGCCTTTCGACGAATTATAAACTTCAAAAGAAATAAAAAATAGTAGTATAAAATTTTCTTTTCAGTAGGTGAAATTTCAGTGAGGGATATTGTAGCAGATGGTTTCGAAGCAAGTTACCAATTGAAGAACGCTTTTGATGTTTTCACGAAGTGAATCTCTTAATGTAACTGCTAGCCTTTTTTTGAGGTGGAATCAATGCTTAATATTTCAGTAAAGCCTCTTCTGCTCAAAGATTTTTAATTTTTGGCCAGTACATTACGGTAGTAGATTATATAAGAATTTACAAATTCCATATTGAGTATGCTTTAAGAAACTGTCATAGGCCATCTATTGCTTTTCTACTCCATGACACGGATGGGCACATCTGATCGAATGTGTCGCCAGCCCCATCACACACGTCTTCTTCGTTGCTTTGAACGTCATATATAAACAGAGCGTTCATTTTCTGTTTCACTCTCAGTATCTGATTATTTTTTAGATCTATTTTGTAAATATTTCGTTGAATTGATATTTTTTATAACGTTTTACAAACTCATAAATGTACTGGTGGTTATGCTCAAGAAAAAATTCATAAATTCACTTGTTTAATAAATTTCATCCGAAATAATATAAAAATTACTTCGACGCAAGAATGTAATATAAATCCAGCAAAAAGGATTCGTACTTCTAATCGGAGACTTGATAAAATTTCGGTTCGATTTGGAATTATTTCAAAAATTAGAATCGGTCTTAGAATTGTATAAATTCATTAAAGAAAATAACTTTAATCATCCGTCTTATAATCCGAATTTTATCAGACCAAAAAATTGGTCGAAATAGTTTTGACTACACCTGTGACAAGTGCAGAGTCGGAAAGATGTTTTAGTACGCTCAAAAATATAAAGACTTATAAATCAAATGTAATGGGACAAAATCGCTTAAATTCATTAGCAGTTCTATCAATAGAAAAATAATTCATATTAAAAATTGCTAATTTTAATAATAAAGTAATTGACTTGTTCGCGAATCAAAAAAATCGTCGTGCAGAATACATGTTTAAATAAAATAGTTATTGCTTTAATATTGCTTTTTTGGTTTAAAAATAAATTATTTTTTTTTGAATTTGTATGAATTGACAAATAACAACAAACAATAAACAATTTTAACAATATATATATTTTTTTTAAATTTATAAATCGTTATGTTTTTTAATTTAACTGTTTTTTAAATGAATTGTTATATTTTTTTAAAATTGATTTTAATAAAAGTGCGAATACCTGACGTTATGTCTGCCAAACATGCTTCACGTTAGGGAAACGGTACGGTCTTACAAATTTAGTAAGAAGATAAAAGTGCAAAAAAAAACTTAAAAGTCAAAAGGCAGAAAGACAAAAAAGACAAAACTATAAACCAATTTAATTAACGAATGATAAAATAATATTTTGTTTTTATTGTGTCTTAAAATAAACCTTGATTATAAGCAATATTTGTATTTTCATCTTCAGGAGCAAGAATAAATTATTGGGTAAACCCACTCTTTCGCAAGAAACATAAAGTTATCCATGTGGGAAACATCGCGATCTCAAATCCACTCCACATTACATAATAGACTGTCCCTGTATCTTGTTGATCGTACTGAAGAAGGCAAGTCTTACTGTGAATTGCAATTATTTAAAACGAAAAAGCAAATATGTCGGAATGCTGAAACTTAGAAGACATTTCCTGCTGAAACTTAGAAATGTTTTGGTTTTCTTGAGCGAGCGTTCAGGCCTGAGCATTTTTGCTTGACAATTTCCAGAAACGTTGACCCAGAAATTCTCAACTTTTTGCTCTACTCAAACTTTTAATAGCACCCAAGCTGTGCTTCGAGGAATCCCACAGAACGTGTCCGATGCTTTTCTAGCTAGATAATCCGCCGCTTCATTTCCTGCACAACCGGGATGCTCTGGTACTCACATTATTGCACTTTAAGTTAAAAATGATGTGGTGGTAATCCACCCGGATCAAGTGAACTTAAGAACTCTGGTGGACAGATGGTGACATCGTCGACATATACTATATCGTCTGACTGATTAAGTAAAATCATTTTATTTTAAGACCCGTCAATTTTTTTCTTACAAACTAATAGTTAATTCCAATACAAAATTAAACGTCTGTTAGTTAGTTTATGACTAAAAATAATAAAATAAAAAAAGTTTAAAAACTTGCTTTTTGAATGGCTATCACCAATATTTCGTAGCAATATTAGCTGCACTGAAAGGGGTAAAATAATTAAGCTAAATTCAAGCTCCATTAGAAAATTTTATATGGTCTGCATAACATCTGACCTCAAGCAGTAAGAAGGAATGGTAGTTAAAATTGTTATAGCAAAAAAAAAAAAATTGATAAAATAAATTTTGAGATATTTACATACAAATATTTTTAACCTATTAAATGCTGATTTACAATGTAACTGCATATAGTTGATAAAATTATTATTTAATAAAGTTATTATTTTTATTACCGCTTTTGTAAGTTTAATGTGATAACGATGCCATACCACAACGTGTAGAATCAATTTAGGCATTTTAGACCCACTTCCTGTTGAGTTAGGGACTTGGTTTTTTTAACACACTATGGATCCCGATGACAGCCGGTAAATTTGTTTGACCTGCTTTTCGCCAGAGCTCTTTTAAACGAAAAGTCATATCTCAAAACCTGAACCGATTTGGCTCAAATTTACTATTTCTACACATGTTGGGTTCCAAAGAAAACTATTTTTCTTATTAGATATTTGAGGGATCTGCGGGTGCTCGGAGTTGTATGACAGCTACCCGAACTAGTCAAAATTTCAAAAAAAATGTGAAAGGCATATTTGTTTATTTTTGAGAGAGTATCTGTGTGCAAATTTTCAGCTTTCTGTATGGCTAGAACCGGAACCAGTCAGAATGTTGGAAAATAACATATCACGGGTTCGATTCCAAATAATAAAAAACCATCCTGCAAGATTTGGAGGAGGAGTTCTGACACAAACATACATACATACAAACATCCTGCTTTATATATAAGATTCATACATATATACAGAAACCACGCATCAATATAATATTTGCTGCAAGTGTGGAAAGAGAATTTCAATTTTTGTTTGGTGTTGTTGTTTTTTTTGCAAGATTTTTTTTGATATATTGTATCATTGTAAGCAAAAAAAATTGTATTAAGAAATGATATTGTTATTTGAGCAAAAAGGTCATTAAATCAAATAGGTCTGATTAGCTTTAATACTGTAGGTATATTTACTTATCGTGACCATGCCGCCGATTATTTGTGTGAATATTTGGTGAACATGCAAAGTTCAGGTGACTTTGCTAGTAATATTATAAAATTGAAAGATCTAATTCCTCTGGCAAAGTCTTATTATATCTTGGATAGAATTTCAACAATGCTGCTTATGGTTCATCTTATTATGTATAAACCCTCCTAATGTTCAACCTTAATTATTTGAAAGTAATAAATAGTAGAATATATATATTTTTTGCGGTAACAACAGCTGTATATATTGTGGAATAAAAAATCTTTGAAAGAACAAAAATGAACGCTATTTCGCAGATATATGCAAAGATATATGCTGACATATTTCACAAATATCTTCCTTATTCCTAAGCTGTACCATTTGCTACGAATTTTTTTCACAATTTCTGTTTTTAGGAGTAAGTGAAAATTTTATACCATAAGGAGGTTCTACATAATAGCTAAAATTAATGCAATCATAAAGCACATACGTGAGACTGTTAAGAATATTATCTATCTGGATTTACTAACTGCCGTTCTGAAAAAATGGTAACATTACTATTACCTCATGAAATGTTTCCATTTTGAATTTAAAAAGTTCAACAAATGTGTTCCGGCAAGATTTATATACTTTGATTACAATACTTTGCAAGTGTATTGTTCAATATTATTTTCATCTTGTAGTGCGCACCTATGCTGTAAGTAAGCAAACTAAAAGAGTATACAAAATTAAACAACTCCCTTTATAATAAATAGTTTAGTAAATTAATGTGTTTTAAAAACAATAACAATAACAACGTAAATTCCTAGTCTTTATTTTACAGTTAGTGTTTTTGCAAACATCTGAATTTTAAAGTTTCAACTTAACCATTTCAAGTTACTAAAATAAAATGACTATAAAAGATCAAAAACTATAAAAATTATACAAAAAATAAAAAGATTTTTATCTTTAAGATTGATGTTTACTATCCCAACTTATCATTTGACCTCTATACTCAAAAACTATCCTATTAATAGAAAATTTTGTCATTTTACAATAATTGTTTTTATTAGTTATTATAATTACTATATAATTTTATAATGTTTAGAAAACAAAAATATTTTTCTTATTTTAATTGAATAATTTTCAAAAATAAAACAATTTCAAAAAATTCAAATAATAGTGAACATTCATTCACGTTATGATTTCTAATATATATTCATACATACATATACATATATGTATAAATTTACAAATAGAATCAAATTTTTATTTTTGAAAGGCTTTCTTTTTTGTTTTTTCAATATGTGGATATGTATGTACGCATGGGTTTTAAAATTATAACATAACTTAAAAATATTTGAAAAACTCATCATTAATTTTTGTAAAATTTATAAAAAATCTTAACGGTAGAGTAAATTGAAAAGTATATTTAATATGTTTTTTTTTGTTGCAGTAAGCACACAATTTATTTATAAGATAATTAAAGCTTGCAACGCACAATTTGACATTGGTATTTTTCAAATTCAGAATTTTCTACTTTGTCATTATTTTCATAACAAGAGCATTAAATATCAATATCCAAAGGCTGGTCATGATTTACTCCAGCTTTGAAAATATATTGTTGTTGTAAATAAAATTCATCAAATTCGTAATATATTTGTAAAAATATTTGCAATTTATTGTGCAGGTGGATTTGTTTAGAGCTTTTAATTTTTTAAGATAATCTAACATTTTCTCTACGAACAAATATGGACAATTTTTAATAGTAAAACAGCTGGTTTACTTTATTACTCATTATTATATGGAAAAATTAAAATTATAATTATTTTGTTTTCGTAGCTGCATATTTGCATATGTAATGAATTGAAAAGCTAAAACAGCTAAGATTTTTTGCAAAGTACTGGGACTGATATTAGTAACTCCAGTTTTGGACAATATTTTTGATGAGCATTTTTCTCTTCGAAACAATTTTCTTAATTATATCTCAGTTTATAATTTCATAAAATGTACCAGTTACCAAAATAATTTTTTGTATAAATGAATTTCTAAAGGAAATAATTTATAAAGGAAAAGAACCATCTTACAGTATAAAAAAAGATTGTATAAATGGTGTGGAAGATTTAGATGGGGATAGAAAACAAAAACTAGCAACAGAAACACATTTCTCTATGATTCAAGGTTTACATAAAAATTATAAGTACGCATAGGGTCACAATTCATCCAAAAATAATTTGAAAAGAGAAACTTTAAAACCTTTCATTTTTTTATCAATTTACTACTAAAATATCTTAAGGAGCTAACAAAGATTGGTTCTAAAACTGTTGCACCTGCTTGTGACTAATGCAGTGCAAATCGAAATACTTATGAATTTCTTGGTGTCAATAAGGTAGACCCTTTTTTTATGATTGGAATGGAAATAAAATTTATGCTTTGTTTGATGCATCTTATAAAATCTGTCAGAAATTCTTTTATAAAACCCGATTTTGAAAACTGGAATAATGATATTATTAGCTTTCAACAATTTTACCTAAAGTTCGTAGCACCCATATTAGTTCTAACACATTTGAAAAAATGTCATTAAAATCAGCTTTTCAATTATTTAGTCATAGCACATATGCAGCCATAATAGCAATAAATAACAGTGATCGAAATTTTTTTAATTTATTGAGTAATAAAGATAATGTGACTGATTTTGTTTTAAGAGTTAACTAGTTAATTGATTACTCAAATTCTTCAAATTCTAACACAAAAAATTAAACATTTTGAATTCACAACCGTTAAAAATTCTCCGTTTTTATTCTTAGAGGAAAGGCTAGAATATCTTAAAAAATTAAAAGTACCAAAAAAAATCTTTCCATTAATGGAATGGCCCAAACAATAACTGCTGTATTATCTTTATCGAAAGATCAAATTGATAGAATATTAATTTCTTGATGACGCGCAGACTCTTGAAAATACATCCTCAAATTGTGAAACAGATCACAAAAATTATTTGGACATTGATGCCAATGATTTGGCTCATGAAGATTTTATTATTGAAAATTGTCCTGAAGAAATGAGAAGAAAAATGTTTTAGCTTCAACTTCAAATGCAGTTAAATTACATAGTAAGTCAGTTAGTAATTTTGAAGAATTAGCAATTAGATATTTTGCTGGATTTTGCACATAAAAAGTGTCAAATTGCCATACATGTGGATTATACTATTTTAAAAAAATTAACGCAAAATTTGAAAACGAAATTTAAATAGCTATTCATAATGAAATATTAGAGATGAAATAATTGAACGTAGGTATATAAGTACGTATGTATCAATCTTCCTCATCTCATATGGAATTCCCATAATGAAGAACCGTATTTGAATCCTATCCTAGTAACATTTGTAGTGAAATTGAATCCACATTTATTGATTCCCTTAACTTAATGTATCTTCAGCAGTCATGTGTAGTTCGCAATTATCAAACTCGTCAACTAGAGCTGTCAGACTGTAAAAATCAATTTTTGAATGTCAGGATTCGCTCGTTAATGTAGACCCTATCACGATCGGCATTCATATCACTTACTTTATTGGGTCTGCAAATATTCCCTATATACGTTGACACTTTTCTTCAATTTAATTTTAGTAAAACTGACTTTCAAAAATTAAATGATTTCTTTTATTCCTATGACTTCTCCTCCATTTTTATTTATTCTGATATTGAATGAATCACTCATCTCATACGAAATTTTTTTTAATGGCTTCTTACTCAGCGCTCCAAAAACGAAAGTTCACTCAAACTCAAGTTCTCCTTGGTTTAATCATGAAATTAAAAATTTGAGGAATCAAAAAAATAAAGACTGGACCAAGAACTTACTTACTTAGATGGCCAACAGACCATGTAGGTCCTGGGCCTGACTCATCAACATCCTCCAGTTTTGCCGGTCACGGGCGGATTCTCTCCAGTTGAAGATTCGAAATTGCTTTCAATCCACCGATATTTCGTCTCTCCAACGAAGGTTTGGTCTGCCCCGACGTTTTGTACCTTCGGGTCTGGATCCGAAGATTCTCTTGGCTGGAGCATTTTCGTCCATTCGCTCTAGGTGTCCGAGCCACTGTAGTCTCTTGACTTTAATTTTCGCGACTACGTCCACCTCACTGTACAGTTCATAGAGTTCGGCATTATATCTTCTCCTCCAGACCCCATCGTCGGTTTCAGGACCATATATCCATGATTCTGATTCGTAAAGCAAAACCGGGAGTATGAGCGTTTTGTAGATTTGTACTTTGGTGTTTCGAGAGAGGAGCTTTGACCCGAGATTTTTTGACAAACCGAAGCAACAACGGTTTGCAAGTGTTATTCTTCGCCGTTCCTCCACATTGACGTCGTCTGTGGAACACTGGTTCCAAGGTAGGTAAACTCCTGAACTACCTCGAAATTATATGTGCCGACAGTGATGTTTTGACCAATATGATGTTGAGAGGTCTTTTTATTTGTCGACAACATATATTTTGTCTTATCCTCATTTACTTTGAGACCCATTCGTTTCGCCTTTTCTTCAATCTGGGTAAAGGCCTCGATGTTCGCCCGTTGTGATCTGGCGATGATGTCAATGTCGTCGGCATACCCTAGTAGTTGAACAGATCTGAAAAATATAGTACCGGCCGTGTTTACTTCATGTCGTCGCACTATACGTTCCAGTACTAGATTGAAGAAGTCGCATGATAGTGCATCTCCTTGTCGAAATCCGGTACACGTCTGAAAGTAGTCAGAAGTGTTATTTCCAATCACCACAGCACATCTTGTGTTTTCCAGTGTCATTTTTGACAATCGCTGGTATATGCCATCGTACGCAGACTTGAAATCGATAAATAGGTGGTGTGTATCGATTTGAAACTCATGGGTCTTCTCCAGGATTTGTTAAGTGCGAACATCTGGTCGCTTGTTGATTTTCCAGGGCGAAAGCCGCATTGGTAACTGCCAATAGCAGCGTCACAATAGGGCTTCAGAAATTCGCACAAAATGTTGGACAAGATCTTATATGCGATATTTAAGAGGGATATTCCTCTATAGTTTTTACAGGACATGGTGTCGTCCTTTTTGAAAATGGGGCATATAGAGCTGGTGCCCCAGTCATTAGGCATGCTTTCTTCCTTCCAGATGTTGCCAATGATTTGGTGCATGCAGTTAACCAAAACATCGCCTCCAGCTTTAAATAGTTCAGCTGGGAGCCCATCAGGTCCTGCAGCTTTGTTGTTTTTCAGCTTGCTGATGGCTTTCTGGTAATGACTGGGTGTTGCTAGCTCTTGTTGTTGTTGTTGCTCTCAATTTCCCTTTAGCAGCTGGTGAAAGTGCTGCTTCCATGTCTCCAATATATCGCGCGTGTGTAGTGGGTTTATTACACGTGCGTATGTAGCGTGTGTAGCGGCTTGGCTTTTTTGTAGAAGTTCCGCACTTCGCCTCTATCTCTTTGAGATTCGATATTTATGAGCAGAGATTTTTCGAAGTCTCGTTTTTTCCGCCTGATGAGTTTCTTCTCATCTTTTCTTTTAGCCTTATATTCTTCTTTCGCTGCTCTTGCTCTCCGTTTCAGCGCTTTTTTATACGCCTCGTTCTTCTTCAACGTTTTTGATGCAAATTCCTCGTCATACCATGGATTTCTGGTGTTTCGTGGTTTGAAGCCAATTGTGTTAGCGGCTACCTCTTTGATGATACTGGCACAGTTTTTCTATTGACCATCAACCGAAGAATAGTTTGAAGGAGGTGTGGCTGTTAAGTTTAGGCTAATTTGCTCCTTAAAGCTTCTGGCTATCTCGGGCGACTGCAGGCTACTAATGTTAAATTTGGGATTATGATTTTTTAACATTAGATATTTTGGCTCTGAAAAGTACTATAACCAAAAAATGATCAGATTCAATGTTAGCCCCTCTGTATGACCGTACGTTCAGCACGCACGATGAGTGGCGTGCGTCAATCATAACGTGATGAATTTGATTGGTTGTACGGCCATCTGGATATAGCCAGGTGGCTTTATGAATATCTCTATGGGGAAATTTGGTGCTGCTTATAACCGTATTATGCGCTGCTGCAAAATTGATCAATCGGTAACCATTATCGGTGGTGTGTTGATGGAGACTATGTTTACCGATTGTTCTGCCGAAAATTTGCTCTCTACCGAGTTTAGCGTTGAAATCCCCTAGCACAACTTTTGCATCATGTTGCGGGCAAGCTTCGTATGCTTTTTTTAACGCGTCATAGAAGTCTTCCTTCTCTGTTTCTTCTTTTTCATCAGTAGGAGCATGCACATATATTAAGCTGATGTTGTAGAAGGTGCCTTTGATGCGGATTATGGCTAGACGCTCGTTAATTGGTTGGAAATCAATAACATTTCGTCTTTCTCCGATTGCAAAACCGCATCCAAATATGTGGTGTTTTTCGTGGCAGCTATAATATATATCGTATTTTTGTTTCTTAATTATTCCGGTTCCTGTCCAACGCAATTCCTGTAACGCAGTGATGTCCGCTTTATACTGCGTGAGGACATTTTCCAATATGTTAGATGCGCCTGGGCTGTATAGTGTTCGAACATTCCAGGTGCAAATGCTAAAATCAAAATCCTTACGAGTTCCAGCTCTGTTTCCAATTAATCCTTCCATATCCGAGGCTTGTTTTAAGTCTTTCATAACTATGTTTTTTTTTATGGGTTAGGTAGTTAACCTAACGCCAACCTTCGATCTGAAGGGTTGTTTTTGGGCACTTACAATTTTGGCCTATCGTATAAGCGGATGCTGTATAGAATGGTTTCCGGAGGTCACCACGTGGAGGTAATGTAAGCACTTGCTCAGGAACTTGACAGTTGCGCATCCAGGTCAACGACCGGTCAGATGTTACCCTGCCAATCCCAAGTCGAACCATCCCTGGACCAAGTATATAAAACCTAAAAATCAAACGATTATAATACTTTCAAATTACACAAAACAAAATACAACACAAAAACAAATTCCCCATCACAAATTTCAAAATTGACCAATTCCTTAGTTTCATCAAATTCAATAACTCACAGAGTAAGGACCCAAAAGTTATTTCACAATACTTTCAAGAATATTTTAATAATTCATATTATTCTTCTCTTTTCAAAATCAACTCCCTAGAATTCAATCACATGAATGATTTTTCGAAAAGCACATTTTCCTCCTTATTATCCCACACTATAGTGAAGCCTTAGTTTCTAAATACTGAAGAAAACTTGGTGAAAACACAGCCCCTGGCCCTGAGGGTGTTCCTGATATTAGCCCTAAATAATGCTCAAAATCTTTATCCCTAACATTGTACAAAATCTTTACTTCATATCGATTTCTAATGAAATTTTTCCTTCTTTGTGGAAAAAAACCTTCATTAGACCAGTTTACAAGAAAAATGAGAAAAATAATGTTAACAACTATCGACCTATTGCTAAATTATCCTGTATTCCCAAATTATTTGAACTAATCGTTTTTGATCAGCTTCATCACCATTGCACTTGCTTCTTAATTTCAAGCCAGCATGGTTTTGTTAACAATAAGTCCACAGTAACTATTCAATCCAATGTTATCTACACAGATTTTAGTAAAGCTTTTTATCTTTTACCACATAGTGTAATCCTATTTCAACTATTAAAGTTAGGATTTCCGAAGAAATCATTTATAAATTGTGTGCCATCATATAGTGTACCATTTAGATCTTCTATACTATCGTCATTTGAAGCATAATAATATCATCAATAAAGCTAATTAAATGCAAGGTTTTATAAAACGTTGACCTAGTGAATTCAAGATGCATAAATCCTAAAATCCCTTTTTACATGTCTTGTTATGCCCAATTAGAATCTGCCAGTTAGGTATGGTCTCCATATTATGAAATTCACATACATAATATTGAGGCAATCAAAAAGTTTTCTGAAAATTTGCACTACGTCACCTTCCGTGGCCTGACCAATTAATTAATTTAGTTAACTTAATTTTGCCAACATATGAACAAATGAAAGTAAGAAGTATCATCTGAATCATTTTTGAAATTTTCAATTAAGGTAAGTTCGGGCAACAACGACGGTGTTGTGCTGATTGAAAAGTAATTTTTACTTTATTGAGAAATATTTTTACAATTCTCTTATTTTATCTCTTTCTGACGAACTCCAAATTACAATCTAAATTTTTTATTGTTTGTTTTTAATGCATGTATGTATAGTTTTATTACAAAAGAGTCAAAGCTGGTCAAAGTCTAGTTATGTATGATATGAGAAGTATGAATATGAGTTATTAAGGCATTAACCAAACAAAATTTTTTTTGGTTAACTTGCATATGCATTGGCAAAGAATAGAGTCAGAAGAATGATTTAAAGAATTAATAAATTTTTTTCATTTGTTGTGTGGACGTGTGGTTGACGTTGAAGAAATGTTTCTTTTTTTTTCATTATTTATTTTAATTCTTGATTTTATAGAAATGCGAAATTATTCAAAATATTTTATGTCAAATAAAAACAAAAACAAAACAAATTAATTTGAAATAAAAAATATAAAAACAACAAAAACAAAAAAAAAATCAGTTGAATTGTTCATATGACTGGCCAATTCATTTTTATATAGTCGAGTATCTATAGTTATAATGGACAAGCATTTTAGGACCTGCGCAGTAAACACCTTTTCATTTTATCTCGGTTTTCCTTAATGAACTCTTAATATATACATAAGTTGTATATACAACAGAAATGTGCATACGGGTTGAAAAAATTTCTATTTTGTTTTATAATATTCAAACTTTTAAATAAAAGATATCCATTTTGTGTCATTCAACATCTTGGGAGGCTAAGGTTGATATAGGCCCTAGGCAGAGTGTACCCCTAACGTATAGCTCTGATAAAACCTAGGAAAAGCCTTCTGGTTTAACAACTACAGCTCTGTCAACAAATCCGACTCTCACCTCCCCGAAGGTAGGTAACATAGTTATCTGTCGGGTGCCTCCTGGAAACTTACTTTGTAAGGCGGACGAGAGCGGGTGAATGCGTGAACTTAGCGCAATAACTAAGTAAACCGGTTAGGCTGGATCAATCCGCGCAAACGAGGACGTATGTTTTCGACGGGCGCGAACAATCGGTTAGTTAGGCGGAGACGAAAACTCCGTCGTCAAATGACCTGGCCCTCCTGGTAGGGGGTTTGTGTGTAGTTTTATCTGCCCTACCACAATAAAATTAATGCAGTAATCAAAAATGTAATGGACAAAACAAAATATTCTATTACCCCAGGTGGCAGACCAGTTGCACTGGAAAATCCACCCTTTTCGGAGGTCGGTCCCACGGATTCTGGGCGGGACCAACTATTACATACAAAAGGAAATTTCAACAGGAGTTCGTTAACATCAAGAACTCTCCCTAAATCAATAAACAAAGAGAGTAAAACAACAAGAACTCCTTTGAAAAACGTGCCAGTAGAAAAGCAAACAAGAGTCGAAAGCGTTGGCGATAGCAAGATCCAACTAGACTCTGTAGGTGTAAATTTCTACAACGAATGGAAAAAAGAAGTAAAGGCACGGAAAGAAATGGAACAGATAGTGATCAGTCTACAGGATCACAAGCGCCAAGTAATTGCAACATCTTCAATTACTTCACGGATGAAGAAGAACTCACGAGAGAAACGGATTGGATTCTTAAAAAAACAAAAAGACCATCCAAAAAAGGGAAAGCAGAGGGTAGCCCCGAAACTGCCCAACAGAAAAAAGAATCACCAAAAACAAAACAAGCAGCACTTGGAAACAATACTGCGGATAAAAAAGCTAAAAAAGAGGAACATAAACCACCACCTATTATGGTTCATGGGTTAGGTACCTTTGGTGAGCTAAATAATTTAATAAAGCAAACCACTAAAAATGAATGCAAGTACACATCTTACAATAATAACGTCTGGAAGATCAATGTTACTGATAGTGACACATACAGATGTATAACAAACGATTTAACATCGAAGAAAGTTCAGTGGCACTCCTATGAGGACAAATCTACCAGACCAACAAAAGTTATGGCCAGGGGATTACATCCTTCATGCGATGAAAATGAAATAGTTCAAGACCTGAGAGATAACGGTTTCCAGATACTAGAAGCCAAAAACATAATTATTAAAGATAAAATCGAAAAGAACGATGGTAGCTTTATCACTCAAAGAAGAGGATTACCATTGTTTATGTTAACATTCGATAATAGAGAAAATATAGAAAAAATTTTTTCTATTAAAACAATAATGAAAATAGTCGTTAAAATTGAACCACTAAGAAAAAACAAAAAGTTAATCCCACAGTGCAAGAGATGCCAAGCTTTTGGGCATACACAAAGTTTTTCAAAGCATTTCACAAAAAGCTGCATTTTAAAGTTGGGAGAAAAAGCCAAATGTATTAATTGTCGTGGTGATCATCCGGCAAACTACAGAGGATGCCCAATTGCAAAAGAACAGCATGCCAGAAGAAACAAACAAGCAAAACTACCCCAAATTCAAAAGATTAATACTTTTAAAAATGAAAAATTTGTTGACACGAATAGAAAATTTACAGTAATAAATGCTGTACGTAATGTAAATGCTAAATCATATGCCCAAATTGTGAAAAACTCCCGTAAGGAAGATGATTACTCAGTCAAGGATATATTAAGTCTTATCCTACAGAGACTAACAAACCAAGACGAATTTATTAAAACATTATCTGACGAGATTACAACGATAAAAATCCATAGCAGAAAACCACCGCAGTCACATAAAAAATAAGCCACACCCTTAGAGTTGCTACATGGAACGCAAATGGACTCTTCCAACACATTTTAGAACTCGAAATTTTTCTGAAGGATCAAAACATAGATATATGTCTAATTTCTGAAACACACTTCACAAAGAAATTCAGTATTAAAATTCCTAATTACGTTTGTTATCATACTTCCCATCCAGATGACAAAGCAAGAGGAGGAACAGCAATACTGATAAAAGGCAACATTCAACACCATGAGGAGCAGAAAATAGAAAATGCAATGATGCAAGTTACAACAATTAACATTAAGGTCAAAAATAAGGACTTCAAAATCTCGGCCATCTATTGCCTACCAAGACACTCACCTACTAGAGTCGACTTCATAAATCTCTTTAAAATACTTGGAAACAATTTTATCATCGGAGGAGATTTCAATGCGAAACATACCCACTGGGGTTCAAGATTAACCACAACAAAAGGGAGAGAGCTATATCAAGCTGGAAGAAATCATAAGTGTGAATTTATTTCTTCCGGTGCCCCAACCTATTGGCCCACTGACCCAGCGAAAATACCTGATTTGATTGATTTCTTTATAACAAAGGGAATAAATAGAAACCACACATATGCCGTGAGCAATGATGACCTATCGTCTGACCATACTCCAGTGATCATGGTTCTAAGTGAAAAAGTTGAACACAAAAATTGCCTCCCAAGACTTACAAACAAGAAAACTGATTGGGATATGTTTAGAGAAAAACTTGAGCAATTCATTACTCTAGGATCCGTGGAATCAAGGAACCAAATTGATGCAGAAGTCGAGCAATTCATTGTAGACGTGCAGCAAGCAGCAAAGGAGAGCACGCCATGTTTTGACTCGAAACATCACTCGAGAGTGAGCTATCCTCCAGAAATAAGAGCACTGGTTATGGAGAAGAGAAGGGCACGACGAAAATGGCAATCAACGAGGTACCCAGGTGATAAAATTATATTCAATCGCTTAAATAATCAACTAAAACAGCAAATCAGAAATATAAAAAATAACTCATTTAATAAATTCTTAAACAATTTATCAGCCGATGCTTATACTGACTACTCGCTTTGGAAAGCAGCTAAACGAATAAATAGACCACAGGTGCAAGATCCACCTTTGAAAACACAGGCTGGTAGCTGGGTCGGTAACCCAAAAGAAAAAGCTAAGATTTTTGCTGACCACTTGGCAGAGGTCTTCAAAGCACCAACACAAAATCTTGCAAATAAAAATATAACTCTCGAAGTTAAAATAGATGAAGCGGAAATTTCGCATGTCACTCTAAGAGAAATTAAACAAATATGCAGACACAACCTGAGTGTCAAAAAAGCACCAGGTTACGATCTCATCAATGGCCAAATCATGCGGGAACTACCAGATCTAGCTTTGTTAAAGCTACAACATATATTTAATGCATGTTTTAAGTTCACATATGTTCCGAGACAATGGAAAATTGCAGAAGTAATTGTAATACCGAAGCAAGGAAAACCGCCTTCAGAGGTAAGATCATATCGACCAATATCGTTGTTACCTATTATATCAAAAATATTTGAGAAACTGCTCCTCAAAAGACTTGCCCCGATTATTGAAGAAAGAGATCTGATCCCGAACCATCAATTTGGATTCAGAAACAAACATTCTACAATTGATCAAGTGCATCGGATCACAAATATAGTGGAAAAAGCGTTCGAAGAAAAAAAAGTCTGCTCAGCAATCTTCTTAGATGTTGCTCAGGCTTTCGACAAAGTGTGGCACCAAGGCCTTGAATTTAAACTACATCGTGATTTACCAAGACAATTCTATGAAATATTAAAATCATATATGAATAATAGATGCTTTCGTGTACGTTATGCCAAAGAATATTCAGAAGTAAAAGAAATATCTGCTGGAGTCCCACAGGGAAGTGTTCTTGGTCCAATACTTTACCTGCTATATACAAGAGATATCCCACAAATTGACAACATTTTTATGGCTACCTTTGCAGACGACACTGCGATTCTTGCAGTTGACGTATCTGTCGAAAACTCCACAGCAAAACTTCAAAATGCAATGAATAAAATAAGATTATGGACCCAACGTTGGCGCATTAAACTTAATGAAAGCAAATCAACTCATATAAATTTTACATACAAAAAGATTGCAACCATTCCTATCTCAATCAATAACAAAATAGTACCATATGCCAATACAGCAAAGTATCTGGGAATGACACTCGATGCTAAGCTAAGATGGAAGGAACATATAAGAAAGAAAAAAGAAGAGCTAAACATTAGACTCAAAAAATTTTACTGGTTACTTGGGCGTGGTTCTGAGTTATCAGTACAGAACAAAATATTAATATATAAGCAGATATTAAAACCTGTGTGGACGTACGGTATCCAATTATGGGGCTGTGCAAAGAAAACCAACATTGAAATGTTGCAAAAATTTCAAAATAAAGTGCTCCGTGGTATAGTAAATGCACCATGGTACATACGTAACAAAGATCTCCACCGTGACTTGCGCATTGAAACAGTCACGGAAGAGATCAAGAAACATGCAGTCAAACACGAGCAGAGACTGCAAACTCATGTGAACTCGGAAATGGCAGCAGTTCTTCATATCGGCAGCAGTATCCGTCGACTCAAGAGAACGAAACCCCACGAGCTGGTCACGACCTAAAATGGAAAATTCTACGATAATAGTTTCCTTTACGGAAATTTTTATTTCAATAATTTTCCTTTGCGAAAAAATCTAAAAAATCTTCCCACGCGGAGCTATTGCTGTGACTATCTCCTTCACGGGAAATATCATAGTGATAAAGTTCCTACACGGTAATTATTATGATGTTAGCGATCCTCCACGGAAACTATCACTATAATAATTTCCTAAAGACGCGACCGAAAATTTACGAAAAAAAAAGTCATTAGTCGATCTTACGTAGATTGGTTATAACGGAAAAAGATAGGTGGGCTTTAGTGGGTTCGATTCCTACACTATCAAGATGCACACGCGGCTGGAGCTCTTGATGTCCTTCGGGGATTACCTCCTATCTTTCGCAAAAAAAAAAAAAAAAAAAAAAAAAAAAAAATTCAACATCTTATTATTTGTATACATAATTTGAGGAAATTTATTCTATTAATTTTTTTAAGTAACTGTCTCAAATTATTGTTTTCTATATTTTGGGCATTTGTAGTAATCATATAGTTGTGGTTAAAAATATGTATAAAACAAAATATTTTAATTACAAAAATATTTTAGTTTTAGTAATTTTATACATTAAATGCAACTGTATATAGGGAATATATCGAAAACGAATCAGTATATGAGGGTGGTGCATTTATGTATCCAAAATAAAACTTACTAACCGCAAAACTTTTTATTAAACGCGAGATGGCTTCTGCTATATCGTAAGTAGTTTATGTCAGTATGTAAATTACTGTTTTCTTAAAAGCTTCAACTTGAATTATAATTACTTAACAGGGGCCCCTAGTTTAATTATAATATGCAATACTATACATTTTATTTATAGTTTTTATTTACACTTCCAATTACAAAAAGGATAAATTGAGCAACATAAATAATTTAGTATTTGTTTGTATAAAGTTTCTATTGTATAAGATTTTATATTCGCAATTGAAGTACTTTTTCGCAATGCGTTCTTTAAAAATCAAAAAGTCTTCGGTTTCCGCAATTCTTTTTATATGCATATCAATTAAATATTTCAAAATATTTAGCATATTCGGGTTTATTTTGTTACAAATATGCGATAGAATAAGCCATTTAAATTCATTTATTTCAGATGATGACCATTCTTCTTTATAGATAAACGGTACAGCACTTTAGTTGTCCTTTTCCCATTGTGCAGGGATTTCTACTGGAATTTCTAAAGATAATTCCAATTTATCTGTAGAAGTTAATAAATATAACAGCTCACAACAGGATTTGAATCGAAAGAGAGAAGAACAGTAATATAAGACAACTTTATATTCAACATCCGGTCTAATATCTACAACTGATTTACCGTAAATATGAATTGATTTAATGATATTTCTAATGTAGCTAATAGATTGCCAGGGGTTGGCTTGGAGGAGTCAAAGCAATAGCGATTCTCATCCAAGACAACTCAAGTGTTAGTTATACCTCCACGCGGTGGCAATCGGGCAATGCATTCTAAAATGTAGCTAAATAACTAGTGCGAACAGGGCACAAGGTAACGGTTAACCCCAATCCTTAATCAGTCCCTAACCCTAACCCCAAGCCAAGGTGAGACACGTCTGCTGAGGGCTGAATGACCAGAGGGGTAAAAAATTTGGTCGATAAGACGGAACTCCGGATACCTGGTGACCTCCGGCTTAAATAAGCCTCTTACAGTGGAGGCTCTGCGGTTGTCGACCTCTATTCCTCAATGTAAATAAATTGTTGCATGAATATTCAAGAAATAAAAATAAACAAGGGTGGTGCTCCTTTGAACGCACCAGAAAATAATACAAAAAAGAACGACGAGGCGTGGAGGCCTCAGACAAATCAAAATTTTTCGAAGTCAGAAGACTCCGACCACGGAGCCCAAGAGGCTCCATGATCAGTAGAGTCGGAATCTGATGAGTCCATTAACACCACAGTCGTAGACATTGTCCAAACTCAAGGCCCTTATTTACCTAACTGTGAGACTGCTTCTACTTCTACAACAGCGGATCTACGAGATCGTATGAATGATCTTAATGTAAAGCAGTATTCAGACCTAAACGGTGCTGCAAAAAAAAGATTACGGCATCTAATTCTTCAGGGCTGCTCACAAGAAGAAGCCCTAAAACTGTGTCAATTTAAAATAAGAGATCGACCTCCGTTAAAGAGAAATCGATCTGATGAGGTGTCACCAAAAGGTAACCCTCCACAAAAAGAAAAACCATCCACGGATGGGGCCAAAGCCAAAAAATAGCCCATTACCCAAACCTACAGCGATGTGGTGAGGGCCATCAATCTGGCAATAATTCCTTCAGGATTTCCAAATATCAAATTTTTGGTAGAAAATATTGACCAGATACAAGTCAATATAATGGACACGATCGCTGACCTACCAATTGACGGTATTTGCCTAATATTTTTAGGCTGTAGGCCAAGAAACGGACACGTCATTGTCGCGTGCGCGGACGAGGAAACCGCGTTGTGGGTTCGCGAGACCGTCCCCAAATTAAAACCATGGGAAAATGCGGACCTCAAGGTAGTTGATGAGGCTGACGTGCCCAAGCCCAACCTTTTTACGTCTATCTACCACGTTGCTTGAGTGAAAGTAACGAAAAGATCATTAGGCGGCTAATGGTACAAAACAAAGAGCTAAGGGATGCGGATATACAAGTATATTCAAGGAAAGACAGGGAGAATGACTATCTCCAACTAATCATGGGCTTAGACCAACGGACTTCCGAAGTACTTAGACTGCAAAAATTCCGCGTAAACTGGCTCTTTTGTTTCGTCTATTTTAGACAGAAAAAAGATCCTGTACGGACCAATGTGGAAGATGGGAAAGACAAATCCCAATCCGCATCAGAACAGAGTCAACCTGGAATATCGGGTGTCCAATAAGCAACAAACAGAGATGAGAAAAAAGAATCTTCTCAAACCGTAAAAACTGACAAACCGCGAATCTCGGGTGCGCAAAAACCAGGGAAATCAGGGAAAAATCTCAAAAAACACGGTCTTCCCGCCCCCAAAAAGAAACAAAAAGCGAGACGCTTGCTAAACCGGGTGTGACACCCCCCCTAACTCCCACACAAGGCATACCAAAGCCTTAACAAAAAAAAAAAAAAATGAATAAAAATACGAATACAGCCTTATGTTGTATTCAAATAAATCTTCATAGATCAAAGGCAGCAACTGCTTTATTGAGTCAATTATTCATAAGCAGATCCTGGGACATTGCCTTCATCCAAGAGCCTTGGGCTCATAGTCACAAAGTATTAGGATTATTCAGAACCGGACAACTAATATATGACCCGGGAGAAGAAGACCTAGAACGGCGATTCTCTGCCTCTCTGGACTTGATATTTTCCCACTGAATCAATTTATCGGAAGAGATCTAACAGCTGTCTCTATAACCATCAAGCTACCACTCGGTGGTAAAACCTTAGCCAATTTTGCTTCGGCTTACTTTCCGGGTAATGAAAGGGAACTACCCCCAAAACTCCTACAAGAATTCGTTCATGAATGCAAAAAACTGAACATGAAATTCTTAATAGGTTGCGATGCCAACGCGCATCATGTTGTGTGGGGTAGCACAGACATTAACGAGAGAGGAGATCGCCTGCTCGAGTTCTGCCAAACAAATAATATCAACATTAATAATGTAGGTGACGAGCCAACGTTCGTCACGTCAACCAGGGAAGAGGTCCTAGACATTACACTTTCTGATGTAGATACCAGCAGGAGTATATCCAACTGGCACGTCTCAACGATTCCGTCATTGCACAACTCAATGTATTCGATATCACGGATTTAGAGAGTGTTGCCACAGAAACAACCGAGGCAATAATAAATGTCTATAGTATAAGTTCACCTCTAGTCAAGATCAGAGACAAAAGAGATGTTCCCTGGTGGAACCATGATTTAGAGACCAAGAGGAGAACAGTAAGAAAACTGTTCAACAGGGCCAGATCGACTAGAGATTGGTCATCCTATCGAAGGGCTCTCACTGAATATAACAAAGAAATAAGAAAGAGGAAGCGAGCAAGCTGAAAAGAGCTATGTTGCAAGGTGGACAAACTGCATGCAGCATGCCGGCTCCAAAAAGCTCTATCTCTGGACCACAAGAACCCATTAAGTTCTATAAGGAAGCCAAATGGTGACCTCACGGTATGGGGTAAAGAAACTCTGAAGTATCTACTTCAGGCACACTTCCCACAATCTATTATTATTGAACCATTGAACCGCCTACAAAAAAAAGGAAAAAATCTTTACTCCAGGAGCAATACACTGGGCGGTCAGCTCCTTTTCTCCATATAAATCTCCGGGTGAGGATGGTATATACCCAATCTTTTTACAGCAAGGTATAGATATACTACTTCCTTACTTAATAAAATTATTTAGGGCAAGCTATTGCCTAGGATACATCCCAAGTGTATGGCGAGAAACGAGGGTAGTTTTTATTCCCAAACCAGGTGCAACGAAGACAGGAGACGGGGTCAAATCTTATAGGCCAATAAGTCTAATGTCATTCGTTCTTAAAACCATGGAAAAAGTATAAAATCCAAATTTCTTAAGAAATTTCCCTTGAATGTGAATCAGCACGCATATCAAGCAGGGAAATCAACAGAGACGGCATTACATAAGCTCATTTATGAAATCGAAGATACGCTTTGGAACAAAGAGATGTTGTCTTGTATATTTGTTGATATACAGGGTGCATTTGACAACGCCAACTACAATATAATACAACAAGCCGCGGAAGCTAAAAAATTTGATTCCACTACTATAGAGTGGCTACTTAGCATGCTCAAAAGTAGAAGAATAACCGCAAGACTATATAACGAGTCCCTAACAATAGCACCAACAAGGGGATGTCCCCAAGGAGGTGTGATTTCGCCACTGCTGTGGCTAATAGTCATGGACCAACTACTGGCCATTCTAAACAAGGTTGGTATCTCCTGTATCAGTTACGCTAACGATCTAGTCTTACTAGTCAGAGGCAAATTCGAAAACACAATTGCGGAACGAATGCAATTTGCTATAAGCATAGTGCACAAATGGTGCAAAAACGTGGGTCTGAGTATTAATCCATACAAAATAAACAACATCCTTTTTACATATCGAAGAAAAGTAAACCACCAACCTCCTTTATTGGATGGAGTTGCTATCGAAATGGTAAAGGCAACACACCACCTAGGAATAATACTTGACAGTAAACTGTCATGGAATCCTCACATAGATTACATAAACAAAAAAGCTAACAGGGCATTTTTTGCTTGTCAAAATATGTTTGGAAAAACATGGGGATTATGTCCACAGATGACTGTATGGCTCTACAAGTCTATAATAAGACCTATAATATATTACGCGACATTTTTATGGTGGCCAAAAATAGAACAGACGAAAGCATGTAATAAGCTTACAAAAATACAAAGAATAGCGTGTCTTGGGGCTACTGGGGCATTCAAAACGTGCACAACTTTAGCTCTAGAAAAAATTCTGGAACTCCCACCGATTCATCTATACTTGATGAAGACGGCAGGAATGACAGTAACAAGACTGCATCTAACAAACAATTTCAAACACAAAAGACCAGGACATAGCATGATCCTGCAGAAAACTAAGCTGGGAACCGAAGCAATTGCAATGTCAGATTATATGACAAAGGCAATTGATTGTCGCAGGAACTTCACTGTTGTAATACCCAAAAGAGAAGAAGTCGAAGTTTTAAGAGCCTTACCTCCAGGAGCTTCAGTATGGTATCAGATTGCTCAAAAATCGGGGAGAAAACCGGTGCCGGGGTATTTGGACCAAGGTTCAGGTTTAGCCCGGCACTTGGCATATATCCCACTGCCTTTCAAGCTGAAACCTATGGCATCGAGGTATCGGCATTACAGTGCAGTAAAAGGGGGCACAGAGGGGCCAACATATACAAAATCTCAGATAGCCAAGCTGCTTTAAAAGCTCTGGCTTCCCCAATTTTTAAATCAAAGCTTATCTATAGCTGTTACAAAAGCTTAATAAAGCTAGCCGAACGAAATAGAGTTACTCTTATGTGGACTCCTGGAAGGAATACATGGCAATGAAGAGGCAGATGTCCTTGCAAAAACAGGTGCGAATAGTCAATTCTTGGGACCAGAGCCAAGTATTGCTCGTTCAAACTTCTACCTACAAGGAATTGTTTCCAAGTGGGAGTTCAAAGAAACCCAGAACATATGGGATAGCTTCCAAGGACTTACGCAGTCCAAATTCTTTTTCAAGCTAAATATTCATGGATTGAACCAGATAATCAGGGAGACTAGACTCAATGTCAGAATGCTGACATGGTTCATCACAGGTCATGGCCCACTTAATAAACATCTCTTCAAGATATGTCGAGCACAGATAGAAGCAGATTCTGCTTAGAAGAGGAGGAGTCCTCCTTCCATATTCTATTTGATTGCGACGCTGTAGCTCGAAAAAGATACAAACACTTCCAGGGATACAAATCGCCTGATTCTGACCTTGACATTAAGGCAGTAATATCTTTCATCAAGGACATAGACCTGCAATTCCGAAATGGACGGGGAAGTACAATATGGGAGTTCTAAGTAGCCGCGACCTCTCAAATCTTAAGAGGTCGCGGCTACTTAGAACTCCCCAATTTAAAAAAAAAAAAAAAATGTAGCTAATTGAAATCTCTTTTGTGCAATTTGAGTTTAAGTTAGCTGATGGAATAAGTTCTAAAAAAGAATAATACTAATTAATTTGGATTATTTTTGAGAAAGATAAGAGACGAAAATAAAAACAGAAAAACAAATTATCAGGAGAAGTGCGAATTCTCAATTAAAATTTTTGCTAAAACCAAACGAAATTGAGAAAATGATTTGCACTGAATCCATTACCTTAACTTTTACTCACTTAAACACTTTTCAAATTTTTTATTTTATTTATCTACTTTCATACGAGCTTAACAATTATTATTTCGAACACGGCAAATTTCATAAAAGTTTCTGAAATTATAACAAGCTACTTTTCGTTATTACTGACAGAAATTGTGAAACTTCTAGATCTGCGTGAAAAGCCAAAATTTTAAAATACAATTTTCAAAATCCAAATATTAAAGTACAAACTTTCAATTTGCAAACTTTCAAAATCCAAACTTTTCCAACCCGCATGGGTCAAAATCTAACAGCGAAATGATTGGGGTAAATATTCTGGATAAAGGAGAAATCCTTTTTCGTAGACTACAAGACACAAAAAACATTTAAATATTTAAAAACTTAACATTTCAATCAATTTTATTTTCATAATGACTTAACTCCGCAAATTTGCGTATCAGCAAATTATATATATCTAAATTATGGAATCAAAGTCGAGTTTCCTTTCACTAATCATTTGTATTTCTTTTATTTTTTTATTTTAAAAATTTATTAGTTATGCATTACAACTCGTGAACTGTTTACGGAATACCGATTTTTTTATTTCTTGGTGCAAAATCGTATTTCTCTTTCAATTTTGGTATATTTATTTTTTGAAGAAATAAAACAAGAAACAATCCATTTTTGATAGATTGTTTGTTTATTCTTTTTTTGTAAGGAGATAACATTACTACATATTGCTCGTGATTTAATAATATTCTTAAAATATAAAGTAAAATTGTATAATTTCAAAATTAGATCTTATATTGAAAGTATTATACTATATTATTAAATAATAGTATCGATATTTCGTTTGATTAACTGCTGATGATTAAAAATATATAAAAAAAAAAATATATAATCTAAATATGAACTGTGGAATTTGTGATATAAGAATTGGGCGGCAAGACATAAATAAAATTTCTTGTGGAGATTGTAATATGGTTTTTCATTGTAAATGCACCTATATTAAGACTGAAGATTTAGACTTCTACAAAACTTCAGGGAATAAATATAGATGTAATAAATGTAGTAGTAAGAGACGTAAAACATTTCAATCTGATGTATTTTTACAACCATCTTATTCTACGTCTCTCAATACTGAACAATCTAACAGTTCAACATCAATTACAACAGATAATGTCAACATTAGTAATACTAACAACAACAATTACAGCAAAATGAAGAATTCAAACGAAATCACAGTATCAATACCAACAAATAGTGATGCTATAACTCTTACAATGGTATACAATAAATTAATTAGTTTAGAAGATGTAAACAAAGAATATCTTAATACAATTAAAGAATTAAAACATGAGAATTCTGTGTTACGCTCTAGATTACACAGGTTAGAGAATAAATTCAATTATCTACAACAAAAAGAGCTAATTAATTCAATTGAAATTGTTGGTTTACCAACGTTATTTTCTGAAAATGAAAATTGCCTAAATTGTCCTTTTCAAAGATGGATTGTCTCTGGATATTGGTGAGGAACGAATTGAGAAATGCACTGTTAATTGTACTAATTAATTGTACATTAAAGAACGAACTGCATGTGTTTCTATCTGTTTATCGATTCAATAAATTTAATATTAAGTCATTTTCTGATGAATTTTTTTTGTTACTTGATAGAATAATCAAAAAATTTAGTTATTGTAGGTGATTTTAACATTAATTTAATTGAGAATAACTTAGCTGTTTCATATTTTTTAACAAAAATAGCTTCCTTTGGTTTGATTTCTATTATTAATAAACCGACGAGAAATTCTTCTGGTACTTGTTTGGATCATATATATATACATCTATCTAAACCAGTTTCTATCTCGTATGAAGTTCTAGATTCAAATATTTCCGATCATTGTATGTGTGGTATTATTTTAAATAATTTTTACAAATTCAATAACCAGAACGATGGAAAGGATAACAATAATAATTTTTGAATTAAAATTTTTTTGATTTAAAATTTTTGTTTAAAATTGATTTTGTAAAACTGAATCTGTTTTTGAGATTTGAATTTTGGGAAGAGGTCTACAGGGAAACGAATGTATCTAATGCTTATGTTAAATTCATTGAAATCCTAAACAAATATATTGAATTATGTAAATACAGAATAAACCGTAGAAAGAAACATATAAGGCTAAAACCTTGGATCAGTAATGAATTGGTCCAAAAGATTAATTTTAAAAACAAAATTAGAATTAAATGTAAAAACACTAATAATATTAATCTCAATAAAAAAATAAAAAAAGAGATCTATTTATGTAGAAATAATTTTTATAAAAATGAGTTCAACAAACATAAAGGAAATATTAAAAAGGAATGGGAAGTTGTTAATAGTATAATAAAAAATAATTTTCAAAATAAAAAAGTAATTCAACTCAAAGATGATAACTATATCACTTCTGATGCCTTTGATGTAGCTAATATTTTCAATAAGCATTTCGTTAACTTATCAACCGATTTGCTTTCTCAGTCTAAAACTTGTACTTGTTCCTTCTGCAGTAATGTAATATTTGACAAATTAACAGATGATGGTCATAGTTTTTTCTTTAACGTAATTAATACTTTTGAAGTTTCAAAAAACATACGGGCACTAAAGAATTCTCATTTATGTGGTCTAGACCATATTTCTAATTTCATACTGAAATCAATTTCCTTTAATATTGTTGATATATTATCCTCTTTATTTAATAAAAGTATCTATGATGGTGTTTTTTTCATGAAAAACTTAAGCATGCTTGTGTTGTACCTTTGTTTAAAAAAGATGATCCTCTAGACAAAAATAACTATAGACCAATTTCCCTCTTATCTCCGATAAGAAAAGTGTTTGAGAAAATTGTGAAAAACACAATACTAAGTTTCTTTAAAGGGAAAAACTTTTTCAGTAACTTTCAATATGGCTTTATGAAGGGAAAATCTACTGAGGATGCTCTTCTTGACCTTTGTACTAAGATTTACAAGAATTTAGATAGTAAAACAAACACAGCAGTTTTAATTTAGCTCTATTTATAAACATTACGAAGGCATTCGATATGGTTAACCATAAAATTTTACTAAAAAAATTAGAAAATTCAGGTATCAGAGGTTGTACATTAAAGTGGTTTTCGTCTTACCTTAATAATAGAGTGCAATTTGTTAAATTTGTAATCTACAACATACTGCCAGATTTTATTACCACAGGTGAACCACAAGGCAGTGTGTTACGGCCAATTCTCTTCCTTTTATATATAAATTCTTTGCTCAAACTTCCTTTTAAGGGGCAACCTACAACTTTTGCCGATGATATTGGCTTTGCTTATGGTACTGATAGTTTTTTGGATCTTATTTCTGATCTTAATTATGATCTAGACATGCTTAGGAAATGGTTTAACCAGCATGAGCTTATTATTTGTGACAAAACAAAGGTCATGTTTTATAATCTTAAAAAGAAAAATCTGCATCAAGTAAACCTTATATATCACTCTCCTGAGTCCTGTCCTGTTAAAATTTTTGATAAATCTTGTTTGTTTGTCAGTGATAAAAAACATTCTGTTTTTTGGAAAAATGTAGTTCTAAATGTTTTAATATTGAAGAAGTCTGTAATTTTAAATACTTAGGGGTTAACTTAGACTCCCAGCTTAACTGGAGTGATCACTGTGTAAATGTAGGAAACTATTGTAGGACTACTCTGAGAGTAATTTATGAATTGAAAAAACTATGTTCTGTACAAACTATTAAAACAATATACTATGGCCTATTTCAACCCAAAATTCAAAAAAACGCTTAACATAAGAAAACTCAGATTACTAAATATTTTTTGTAAAAAAGTAAAATCATGGTTATTATGTTTAGAATATTCTAGCGTTGAAACCCTTTTTGATGTACTCAGTTAAAGTTATCAATTCCTATTATAATACTTTATTTATTTATATATGTATATACTTTGCTCCTATCTTCTTAATTTCCCTTTGCCTGCATTATTTACCAAGCTCAGATCAAGATGTTTTTTTCTCTCTCTTTAATTTTTAAATTTTTTACCTAATTTTAACCTAATTGCTAAAATTGTTTATTATTAAAAAAATTATTTTGTTTTTGTAATATAAATTTAAATTATTTTTTTTTTAATGTAGTATATATTTGTGATTACCTCACATAATTGAAAATAGTATTTTATTTGTAAGCAAAATTAACTTTTAAAATAATAACAAGGTGACTCGATTCTATTTTTTAAATTAAATAAAGAGTCTTTCTATATTTTTCTCTTAAGAATGTAATTTTTAAATTTAATGTAATTTATTTTTATTGTTAAGCGAAAAATATGAAATGAAAAATAATAAAAAAATAAATAAAAAAAATAATATGAGTTAACTTAAGCTAATAATTTATTCATTAACTAATTAACTTAAGCTAATAATTAATTCATTAAAATAACACATAAAAATCCTAAATTTCATAAAATATTTCTTTTATATTTTTCAAGTTCAATTCGTAAAAAATTACAAAAACATGAACAATAGTAATAATAAGCTGCTTCAGTTATTATAGTCACTATCGTAAATTTTATTTTTTATTAAACAGTACTTTAAATTTTGTCAATATTATTTTTGTTAACTAAGCAGTATTAAAAAGAAATGTAAAAATTATGTTTAGTAAGCATTGTAAAATTATAATTCCAAATTCTATAAGAAATATTGCTTGACTAAAATATTAAATATTTTTTTTATCACAAGTTCTAAAACTAATCAGTTCTCATAAATGACAATTATAAACGAAATTTATAAATTAGAGCCATAAGTTCATAACTATAATTTATGAAACTGTAAACAATAACATTGCACTCTGTATCAGTATCACTTAAAATTGTAAGTTCTTTCAGAATTCTTTAAGTAGGGTAACAAGATAGAGTCTAGAATTCAAAAATTGTAACCTAAATTTTAAAGAAAATAATAATTACTTTCTTTGTTATTCTTATAAGAAATAAGGCTTTAAAAATTTTTTGTACTGAATACTTTTAAGAAATTATGAAATAGATTTTTAAAAAAATCAATTAATTACATTTTTATTGATTGTGTATTGTAATCTTGCTTTAAGTTCCAATTATTGTTCTTTGTTTTAAAATAGTATAAATAGCAAGAAAATTCTTATTAGAATTTAAGTCTAAAATCAGTTGTATCAAATTAAGGTTCTGCTTTAATTAAAGATGAAAAAAGTTGTTTTTATTTTACAAACAGTTCGAGAGACCTTAACTGGTCCCCGAGCAAAATAAAAAGTAGATTAATATTGCCCAAGACAACCTGGTTTAAAGTTTATCTGAGTCTGGATAAACGATATCAAACTATTAAGTTTAATATCAGCAATAAAGTGTTTCACTAAAAAAATTAAATAAATTTTTGTTAACACAAAAGGTAAAAGTAGGTTATAATAATACTCCTTTACCAAAATGAAGTAATTAATTTCTTTTTAAACAATATTAATAAAGGAAAAGTGGTCACTACAAATAAAAAGAAAAAAAATAATATAACAATAAAAGTTCTAGTGAAAATAATAAAAAAAAGGCAAGTAAGGAAATGAGAAAAGTTTAAATTATTCTTAATATTAAATATTACAAAAATTATTAAATATTACAAGATTCACTCCCAATGCTTCCCTTTTTTAAATAGTGAAACTTAATTGTTAGAGATTAAAATTAATAAGCCTAATATTGCTAATATTTTTATTAAAACCTTAATTTGAAATGAAATAACTTTTTAAAATTTACTTTATTTGTTTCCAATTTTAATAAATAACATTTTTGATCCTTATTACAAGTTGGAATAATTAAATTTCTCGTCTAATTAATTTTTCAATTATCCTTGAAATGAAATGATAATGAATAATTAAGAGTATACTTCAGAAAAAAGAAGAATAATTGTAAAAGAAAAAAAAATCAAGAATCAGTTATTATAACTTATCAGTAAGAACACCATCGACACAAACAGCAAACACAGAAACTGAATAGGAAATTATTTTTTTTAATTTCTTTTCATAATTTTTTAATTTTATGTTTTTATTTTTTTGTTAACTTTTCCACAGTTGACAATTCATCTGTCGTATTTAAAAAAAATTTTTTTTTGCATTAAACCCTTTAACACAAAATATCTTAGGCATTAAAATTAAATTGTAATTTGTATCATTACTAATTAGGAATTCTAGTCAGAGGGGGAATATGAAAGTTTCCTATCTTTTAAAATGAAAAAAAAAATTCTATTAAAAAAATACTAATCCGATTTTTTTTAAGTAATTTTGAAGTTTTTTATTTAATTGTATTCGTTTATAATTTTTTTTTTTTAAAGTACAGTCCGTGACAAATTGCTACTTTTTCTTTGTTTTTGGAACTAACCTTCAAATTCTTAGGGTCAGTTTTCAGGTGAACCCTTAAGTATCAAATCAAACTTAAGGTACAATTAAATCAAAAATTGTGTTTTTCAGTTGATACTTAAAACAATACTTAAGTGGCACTTAAGCTTGGTAAAATGACCGCTTAAAAGTTACACTTAAAATTTAAATATTTTGATAATCTTTCTTACACATATTTCTGACATTTACACTTTATTTGTCACTTGTATTGCATTTTAATGCCATTGCAAATAACTGAAAATGACAGCTGAAAATCAACACTTAAGTTTTAACTAGAAAACTCAATTTTTTTAGGTGGAGCTTAAGTGTCGTATGATACTTAAATTTAAGTGTAACTTAAGTATTCACCTGAAAACTGGCCCTTAAACAGTATTTAAGTGTCAAAACTAATTTAACAATCTGAGATTTAATAGTGTTAACAAGGATATTGAACTATAAATTTGTATCCAAGGTTGATTGTTTTACATAAGCATTAGAGTTCCGACTCAACCCATGTACCAGATCATAAAATCAAACAAACATTTTTTATGATAAACTTTTTTATAACAACTAGTATGAACAGCCCGGTTTAATGATTTAAATAAATTTTATCACAAAATTATATCTTAACTTAACTTATCTAAACCAACTCCCTTTCATAAAAAGAATACATAAAAGACTTATCATAGAGAATAAAGAGATAACGGATCGCGTGGTAATTGGATGTGTTCACATTGCATTGTAATTGCAGTCAACAAAATCTGTGGCAAAAGCTAGCTGTCAGCGTTTATATTATGTCATTAATTGCAATTGCATCTTCATATGGGCGCGTAAATGTTATCATTCCAATTTTTTTCATCAGTTCATCATCGTTTTAAATTTTCTACTTTGAAATTTTTATATTTTCTATTTTTTGAAAATTTAAAAAATTTATTTGTAGCAAATATTCATTTGTATTACACTTTATGTACACTTTAGTGTAGCAAAAAAAAATTATTTATTTTCTTCATTGCTACATATTTAAATTTAATACATATAGGTATTTTGACAATTTTGTGAATTTTGAAAAAACTTTTCACTATTTTATTATACCTACATTCTTAAATTATTTAGTTACCCTTCAATTTTATATCATAAAGTTAATAAAAAATGTATTCTGGTAAAAAGTGTCTTGGAAAAAAGTATCCAAATGTACACAAAAAAAAAATTTACATTGGCTCTCATTATGTATGGAAGTTCTCAACTTAAATAACTCTTTATATGATGTTGTATATTTATGTTGACAGCGCAACAATTCAGTGATTGAAGCGTCCAGTGGTTAACACCTTAAATGTTTTCTACTTATTAGTGTCAGAATTTGATTTTGAACTTGGTAACATCGCATATTATAAACATTAGACATATTTTATTGAAATATGATTTTTTATGTTTATTTTATTTGTAGTTTTTATTATCACTGTACCACAAAAACTAAAAAAAATATACTAATGCACAATATGTATTTGTATTAAATTTTTGTTTTCTTTTCTTTATTTTCAATTCTTTTCTTTACTTTCGTTTTTTATTTTTATTTTAATAATTCCGAGAAAAGGAGCTATAATTATATAATTAATAAAACAATGCGTTTGTAGCTATAATCATATAATTAATAAAAAATCTGTTTTGAAAGAAAAACAAAACAAAAACTATTTTAACTCATCCAATCATCCACGTATTTCTTTTTTTATTTTACATTCCTGGGCAGAAGATTGGCTCAATGGATGATAATAAATAATATATCATATTATATTATATACTAGCGGAGTTACCCGGCGTTGTCCGAGATATTGGGAAATTCTTAGGAGCTTTCATTGTTTTAAATTTGGAACGGAAAATATTATTTTATGCTTCTTTTTTAGAAAGCATTAGTAATTGGCTGGCTGTCGTAGGTAGTTGCGTGAATAAAATTTAGCTGATTAAATGGAAAATATTGCTTATATTCAAGCATTTCTTTTAAATATTTTAATATTATGTAATTTTTTTTGCATTAAAGACAAAAACCGAGCGAATATAAATTGATACCGCTGAAGATAAAAATTGCTTTGTGGGTTGAAATTGTAATAAGAAATATTTTTGGCAACTACATAATTGCTTATTTCTATGTTAGTATGAAATTTGTTTTATAGGTATAAGTAAGTAATAAACATTTTTATTACTATATAATGAAACATTAAGTTCTTAATTTTGTCTTAGTATAAGTTCTATACTAGACGTAAATAGTTAAATTTTAATTTTTGGAACTGTAAATTATTTCATAACTTCATACAGCATTTACAATAACAACAACTTATTCATATGAAATATATAAAATATAAATATATACATATAGCTATTTATTAATATACATGTGTGTGCTCATAGTTTACAATTATTCATATTAAACATCATTAGCTATATTACATAATTTCGAAATCAATTCTTGAATATACAATATATCTACATGTCACAATTAGAAGTCTTTTCATTATGCATACACACTAAGTTAAGTACATATACGATTTTGAAACAGCTGAGAAGAAAAAAATTTCGTTTACTTTTTTTTTATATTGTGGTATATAGGTACATAACCAAACGCAGCAGAGAAGAAAAAAATTTTGTTTACAGATTTAGATACATGTACTCATATGGATGCATATTTCTATTTTCATATTTTTTTCATCATGTACATTTTACAAAAAAATAAAAACATGGAAAATTTGTTTAAACAATTTATTAGTTATTATTATTTAGTTATTTATTTATTTATTTTATTTTCGAGCTTAAATCAAGCAAATTACAATATGTATATACTAATAATTACAATTTTGGTTAAATTACATAAAATTATAATTTAAGAAAAAAGAATAAGAAAAATGAACAACAATAACAATAATAATAAAAAAAAAAAAAAAAAATAGAAAAAGCATAGCTAAAAACTTATTCTAATTAAAAAAAAAAACAAAAAAAATATATATATAAAAAAAATAATAAATAACAAAGAACTAAAAATTAATAATGATATAATGATAATGATAGTGATGAGAGAAATGTAGTTAATTTTTAAAAATCACAATATTTGACAATTGAATTAAAAATTAATAAAATAAAAAATAAAAAAACGAAAAATTAAAAATTGATGTGAATTAAGTTACAATAACATAATAATGTAATTTATAAAAATTTACATATGTAGTTCAAGGGATAACATTGGATGCACGTTCATTAACACATATTTAAATTATTTTTTAAAGACTGCTTTGTTAGTAGTAGATTAATGTGGGAGTTATATAAGTTACATGAAGACATCATTCTATTTAATGGTTCATACTTGCCATAGTTAGTTCTATGATACTGTAGGTTAAACATATTATTAGATCGCAATCTGGAATTGGAACAAAAGTTAAGCTTAGCGAGTAATTGAGTAGAAGAAATGTTCCCTTTGATTAATTCAGTTAAGAATACTATATCAGCGACAGTTCTGCGTTTTACAAGCGTATTGAGATGTAGCAAATTCAATCTGTGCTCATATGGAGGTAATCTTAATGGATGATTGCGTAAAGCAAATCTTAGGAATTTTTTTTGGACCGATTCAATTCTGTTAATATGAATGCTATAGAAAGGATTCTATATCTGGCTGGCGTATTCCAAATTAGGTCTAACTAAGCAGGTGTAAAGAGATTTAAGTACATAGTTTGTACATAAATCTCTTTACACTTGCACATGTATAAAGGTAAAAGGTTATACATATATATAATAAATTTATTGCAGATTGGCCATTCGGCGTAAAAACTTCAATTTATCCAAGTCGGGACCGAAGACCTTGAAATCTTTTTTTTTTTTTTTTGGTACCAGTACAACTGCCCTTAAATGTGATGAAGACAATAGCTCCGTGGTCTCAGGATTTGGAGCTGAAACTTAATATCACATGCTTAAATTGTATTTTTGCGAAAAAAGGTTAATAATAAGTATTATAAAAAAAACATATTTTTTTTGGATAGATTCGACGGTTCGGAAGTCGTGACCGAAGGCCTTGAAATTTTTTTTTTTTTACATCAGTACAACAAACCCTTTATTGTGATAAAGACAATAGATCAGGGATCCCAGTATTCAGGGTCGAAACTTAATATCAGATGTTTAAATTGTATTTTTCTGTATAAGAAGAATTGCAGGATCTGAGAAATAAGGCTAACTTCTTAGAGTAGGACAAAATTAAAAATGACGTAATCTTAAATTGCGAAGCATCTCTTTCAACTGTTGAAATAAAAACTAAAATAATTGAAGCTGGCCAAATCATGAAAGTAAACTTAAATGAAAATGATTTTATCAACATCAATACACTTAAGAATTATAAGCTTAAAACTAATAATATCATGCATGAAAGGTCCGTTAATAAGATTCAATTTGCTAATAACTCATCTAAACAAGCATTTATGAGAAATAAAAAAGCTCTTAAGGACACTAATTTTAAAGAATTGTTTTTTAATGATGCATTAACTAGTATAGTGGAATACATTTGTTTAAATATGCACTGAAACTTAAAGCATCTGGTTTTAAATCTGTAAAGGGAAAATTTTTCACCAAATCTATGATACGACAAGACCATTATTAATAAAAAGCAAGGATGATGTGGATAAGCTGATTCTTAATAAGGTGATAGGCAGACCTGCCCATAGTAACAGAAGTGCTCAGGATCAGAGTTCTGAGGATGAACTTTATGCTAGTCCAGTATCTTAATTCTAATTTAATACCATAATTCTTAATTTAATAAATTGTTGTAATAGTAATTTGTAATTTTTTCTCTTTTTTACTAGTTAATGAATTACTTTAATATTGAAGATTATGAAAGTACATGCAATTCAAAGTACAACTTTAATATTTTATCATTTAACACTCGAAGCTTGTCGTCAATAAATAAATTTAATTCCTTTAAGGATCTTCTATATAACTTTAATGATTTGCCTAAAATTCTAATATTACAAGAAACCTGGTTTGATACGAATTTTCTTCAGTTATATAAAATCCCAGGATATGAATCTATCCACTCGGTGCGAGATGATTCGTATAGTGGTGTAAGTATTTATGTACATGATTCATTAAAATTTGAGATTATCGAAAATGTAAACCTTAACTTCTGCAGTATAATTTGTATTAAGTTGTGGAATATAATTTTTGACGGTAAAGAATTACATTTAGTCTATTACTACAGATCACAAATAGTAATTTTTTGTCTTTTCAATCCATTGTCAGCAATATTCTTGCCAAAACGGCAACTCGGTCATGTATATTAGCTGGTGACACTAATATTGATCTATTAAGTAATAATATAAAGAAACATAGTTGTTTATAATTTTTTTCTGCATTTAACTATGATCATAAACATGACTTAATAACTAGACCAAGTAAACATACAAGTATAGATCATGTGTATTGTAATGAATCTTCTATTGAAACAAATATATGCACCATAAGAAATAATATTAGTGATCACAATATTCTGATGATATCTTTAAATAAATTTTGTTAACATTAATAGCAGCAATGATGTTCATATAAACAAAATAAATTACTCTAGAATCACTTACATGATAAACTCATTATTAACTATGAACAAATATTCTAATTTAAATGCCGAAAACATGTATACTGAATTCACCAATGATTTGAATTCTATAATCAACGAAAATGCATCATCCTTCAACACCAACATTAATAAGAGAGATCTTATAGTACCATGGTTAAATGATTCCTTAAAAAATATAATAAAAGAAAAACATATTTTGAGGAAAAAGCTAAAAAAGAATCCTAATAGTTATAATTTAAGAGACAGTTTCAATAGAATTAATAAATTAACAAATTCATGTTCAAGCAAAATTATGGAACTTTCTAAACAATATAACAGGCAGAAGTAATGAAACAGGTGTGAAATATTTACGTAGTCCTGAAAACATAAGTGGATGGACCACTATTTATAGCAGAAGAGTTTAATAACTATTTCATTAGTGTTGGTAACTCAATATCTACTTCTATAAGGTCTACAATGTATGACGATATAAATTTCTTTGGAACGCTCAACGGGGAATTTTCACAGTATACCTTTACTCCTACAAATAATGAAGAAGTGTTAAATGTGATCTTAAATCTAAAAAATAAGAAATCAGTTGGACATGACAATATTCCAACAAAAATAATTAAAAACTCTGCTAATACTTTTGCTAATTTGATTTCGTCCTTGTTTAATAAAATAATTACAAGCTGTACGTTTCCTTCGGCTTTAAAAATTCAAAAGGTTATTTTAATATGGAAGAATGGTGATAAGTCTGTAGTTTCTAATTATAGACCTATTACTATACCCTCTGTATTCTCAAAAATTATAGAAAAATTGTTATATAAAAGAATAGAAAATCATTATACTAAAAACCGATTTCTGTATTCTTACCAATATGGATTTCAAAAAGGTATTGGTACACAAAATGCTCTAACAGATGTAATTATGTGAACTATGTGTCACTATGTGAAAATTTAGATAAATTATGGAGTCATATTTGAGTAAGCGAGTGCAGTATGTTTGTAACAAAAATAAAAATAGTACAATGAAAAATATTAGTATGGGTGTTCCACAAGGGTCTTCGCTAGGTCCATTACTCTTTTTAATTTTTATTAACGACATTTATAAATTACCTCTATATGGCAAATTATTTATTTTTGCGGATGATTGTAGTATTTTTTACCCAGGCAATGAAGTAAGACATATTGAAAGTATGATTAAACATGATTTAATCATTATAGAAGAGTTCCTTCGAATCAATAAAATTGCTCTGAATTCCTCGAAAACTATGATAATTAGTTTATGTCTTCTAAAATGAAAGTTGAAAAAATAAAAATCAAAATAGGTAGTAATTTTATAGAAGAAATTAATGAAATTAAGTTTTTAGCAATTCTTTTAGATAGTAATTTAAATTGGAAACCTCATGTTAACAACTTAGTAAGTAGGTTAAGCTTCTTAAACGGCCTTTTGTTCAAATTTAAAAATAAGATACCTCGCGAAATAAAATTAAAAATGTATTTTGCGCTTGGTCATTCCTTATTATCTTATGGTACAAGTGTATGGGGATGTAATAATAATGTTCGCATTTTGCAAATAGCTCAAAATAAGTTATTAAAGAATATTTTGAACTTGCCATTGCTACTTATAGTACTTATAGATTATACTCAGATAATTGAATTCTACCTATTAAAGGAATATCTCAGTTTCAGCAGATTTTGAAAATATATAAAATTATTAATAATGTTGATCACTCTAATATTACTTCTATACAGCGTCACGGTCACAATTTTAACACCAGGAACAGAAATGATATTAGGATTGTGGGTGGTCAATCTCTATTATCGTCTCAGAGAATCGATTGTATATAATGTTTCAATAATGCCAATCAGGCGATGAAACAATACTAAAATGTATAATAATAAATTAATAAAAATGAAAAAAAAAAAGAAAAACAAATCAAATTGTAAAACTGACCAAATTGGAATAGTTTAAGACCTAGAGACCCCTATTTATTAATTATATTTTAAGTTAAAGCCAAATTTAACGTTTTTAACATAACAGGGTTAAATAGACTGATATTTTTCTGATTAACCAGTAAACAGTCATGTTCTAATAAGAAGCTACTGTTTGTTATAGTTTGAAAAAACAAAATACTTCTTAATTACCATGCCTTTTATACCTTTTCTACCATTTTCCTATTAATATAGGCTATAGCTATGTAAATATTTTTTGATGTTTTTCCACATACTTTTCTGATAATTTGAATTCTCTATTTTATTTTTTATATAATAAGTTTAAGCTACATATACATTTAACTTATTTTTGTACAAGTTTCTGGTGTATTCATATGTTTGCCAGTTATTATGTCTATTTGTTAACTTTGCTATTTCATATTGGTTTATCTTTTGTGCTTTCATTAAATTTAATTCATTTGAATACCATGAATTTTAATTTGTTTTAAACATATTTCTACTACATTAAAGATTTTGTAGATTACTTTATTGGATAATTTTTACTTTAATATTACAATTTAACTAGTTTTTCTTTATTTTGATTAATTTTAATTTTATTTGTTAAATTTGAAGATTACTTCTAAAATGTTTGGAACCACTGATATTAAAAAATTAAATTAAATAAAATCTATATAACTGAAATTTGTGTTGTTCTTTTTTGCTAAAAATAAAATAAATAAAATTATCGAAAAACAATATTAAATTAAATATTGTACATAAAAATTGGTGACCCCGACGTGATAGTGAATTTGTTTTTTTTTTTTTTTTTTTTATATTGAAGTTGTTCTCGCACGTGGTTTTTACTTTTTAAACATTTTTTGGGACTATACATTAAAACAATTTTAATACAATTTCAATATTTAAAGTAATTAAATAAACTAATTTCATTTTTTGTTTTTATTGAAATACATGATAATTAGCTAAAAACAAACATATAGTTAAATAAAAAATGTATTTCATAAAATATATCAAAATACAAATATCAAAAAACAATACTGTAAAATATACAAAATAAAATTGAAAATGTTATGCTAAATCATTTGACTTGTATTACAAACATATTATTTGTGGACATTACGAATTATCGATTGTTGGCGTTCGTTGTTGCTGCTATTTCGGTTTCTTGCAATTATTATTACTATTGTAATTCGTTCGTAAGATCGTAAGATCGTTCATCGTTGTTGCTGCTATTTCGTTTTCTTGCAATCATTATTACTACTAGTTAAATACCCGTTACTACGTAACTTTTTGCAACCGTTATATATAGTGAAAAATCAAAATTAGAGCATTCTAGGTTGTACTGCATTATAAATTATCAAAATCAAAAATTAAAGTAGATTAGCAGACAGACTATATAATTGGATTGATATAGATTGAAATATTTAATCAACTAATATTTCATTAAAAACTATATTTCTAAGAGTTCTATTCTCTTCGGTGACAATTTTCAAATGATTTATATTCCCAGTAGTCCGCGGAATCCCGACATATAGTTGTCCATGTGAAAAACCTGGTGCATCAAGTAAAATACCAACCTTATTGAGAGTTTGACCTTGCGCTTTGTTGATGGTCATTGCAAAGGCAGCTCGGACGGGAAACTTGCGTCTTACTGTTTCGTTTTCTTTATAAATTAGGAAAACCAAAAAATTAAAAACTACTGTTTTTTTTATTTTAAAATACAACAGACTACAATATCAAATATCAATAAATAGATATAGGATATATTTATATATTACATATAGGTACATTTATTATTTATCTATACTGTTTATTTTTTTTTTTTAAATAAAAAACACTAAAATATTAGAAATAAAGTAAACTTAATATAGCTATTGTTTTTTATTTACAAATAAAAAACCGCTAAAATTAGGTACTAATGATTAGGTAACGTTTAGACATCAAGATTTAGTTTGTACTATTGAATGTTTGACTGTCCTGTAAACGTTGTTCCACAAATTTTGACATCCGACTTTGTTTAATGTAAAAATAGAATATTATCCTATTATCATGTTGTGTTTGATTATTTTTGTTGTTATATTGATTGTTATAAATAATAGAATTGATAATAACAATTAGTAGATACTAAACTACCTACATTTATAAGATTTTTTCAACTTTTTCTTAATTGTATTTTTTATTTATTTAAAAATTTAATAGGTAAATTTTTTTTTCCATTTTTCATTTTATTTGTTTATAATTTTTAATTTCTATATATTTAAAATCATGGTTTTTTATTTGAGCCAAACAAACCGTAAATAAATAAATAAGTAACAAAAATAAGTATTATCAAATAAAATCTTATGTGTAAACGTTGCTCTAAATGCTAACACTTATACCAACACTTATGTAGTTGATTATATAAATTGATTAGTTTTTTTGATTATTTTTCATAAAAAAATACGTAATAACTTACGCTAATCAATGTAGTCAAAAAATTATTTTAAAATATATTTTTCAAGTAAAGAAGAATGTAATCAATAGCTTTGAAATTATTATTCTAAATATTTTTAATCCATTTTGTTTTAGCAGGGGAGGAAACAGAAAGAATTACGTGCTAATTCGACATTTATTTGATTTTTTTGTTATCTTTTCTTTTCTCTTTTGTTTGGGTTAAAGAAATGTATCCATAAAAAAAAACATATCTCAGTAGATTGAAATAAAAAGGGGAAAGAATATGTACATAAATTATTATATAATATAAAACCGCACATGCATCTACTATCAAAGGACAGTAGGTAAAGGATCCATTAATAAGAAAATGCACTGGAATAAAATTTTATAATTTTTTAATGATTGGTTACCATTTTTCTAGTCGATTCTAAATGCTAACACTTATGCCAACACTTATGTAGTTGATTATTTATTTATTTAAAAGATCTTTATTATGGGCTTATCAACCACGTGGTTTTGTCAAGCCCTCATTTTTTAAAGTTTTTTAAATAATTATCTTAAGTTTATTTCATTATTATTTTTTAAACATAGTTTTAACAAATGTTTTACTGAATTGAATAACTTACGCTAATTAATGTAGTCAAAAAATTATTTTAAAATATATTTTTCAAGTAAATAAGAATGTAATAGCTTTGAAATTATTATTCTAAATATTTTGAATCCATTTTGTTTTAGCAGGGGAGGAAACAGAAAGAATTACGTGCTAATTCGACATTTATTTGATTTTTTTGTTATCTTTTCTTTTCTCTTTTGTTTGGGTTAAAGAAATGTATCCATAAAACAAAAACAATTCTCAGTAGATTGAAATAAAAAGGGGAAAGAATATGTACATAAATTATTATATAATATAAAACCGCACATGCATCTACTATCAAAGGACAGTAGGTAAAGGATCCATTAATAAGAAAATGCACTGGAATAAAATTTTATTATTTGTTAATGATTGGTTACCATTTTTCTAATCGATTTCCAAAATTGTAAGAAATAGAAAGTAATAAGAATTTAATTTTTGAGAGAGAGATAAAAATTCAAAACACAAAGTGGGAAAAAAATTATCGAACAAATATCGAGATGTGTTACATTTAAAAATGCATAGTAATAAGAAACATTATTTATTCCATTTTATTAATAATATTCAAATTTCCTTCCTATTTATAAATTCTAATATTATTAATAATTAATAAATTATCATTGATTATTAAATGTCAAAATTTTGAAGGAAATAAAAATGCATCGAGTCATTCATAAAAAAAAATTATTGGTTCTTGGTATTAACTACCTGTCTCAATACCTGAAAAAATTTATATATTGAAAATACATCAATTATAATCTGTTTGAAATAAAAAAAAATTTTACTTCCCTTATAAGACAATAAAAGAAAATAATATGATGTTTAAGAAATAACATATGTTTTTGAAACCAATATTATGTTATGTAGGTACCTATAAAAAATCAATCATTCAAAATTTTTTTACTCTCATACCCTAATAAATTTAATACGTTGATTTCAGACGACCATGTACATTAGAAATCTCTTCTCCCGTGGCCTTTTTAAAATTAAATTTCAAAAATTAAATGGCTTTTTAAATCATTTATATCGCACTCTTTCTTTCTCAGAACTTATTACATAAGAAAAACAATAGTTTTTTGCTTCTTTAACTAATGGAGTTTTTTTGTAAAAAGAATCTTGACTACCCCAGTTAAAAAGAATATTCTTTTCTACTATGATGTATTAAGAAGAAAAACAACAAAAGAAAATAACAAAAAATGTGTACAGTATATTCCGTTTCATTTAAATCAATTTGAGTAAAGTTTGATTTTTTTTCTCCTATATTAAAGGCATTCTTGATGAGGTGTAAGAAAGAAAGAAAAAAATGTCTTCCAATTTGATTGCAAATAAATTCTCTTCTTCATTTAGGTTAGAAACATAATGTATGCATGAACCAGAAACAATATTTCTCTTTCAAACAAAAAATTATAATGGTACATGTTAACACCGGCGAACAATTATATATAGATTATCACTCGTTCGTGAGATCGTAAGATCGTTCATCGTTATTGCTGCTATTTCGTTCTCTTGCAATTTTTATTACTATTAACACTTATAATAAATTCTCTTCTTCATTTATGTTAGAAACATAATGTATGCATGAACCAGAAACAATATTTCTCTTTCAAACAAAAAATTATAATGGTACATGTTGACACCGGCGAACAATTATATATAGATTATCACTCGTTCGCAATATCGTAAGATCGTTCATCGTTGCTGCTGCTATTTCGTTTTCTTGGTTTTACCACTGCATTATTATAATTTACTGCAATTTACGTGCTACATTTTGTATTCCATATATTTTATATTTGACTGGCTATTTATCCACATACAACATATTATAATATATCATGCCAGAAACCGACCTTGATGAATTAAAAACACAAAGGAGTACCGTTAAGGGCTCTATAACTAGAATCAAAACTATGATCAATTCAAAGGGTTATACCTTGAATCTTCATGATTGGGAATGCAGACTTGGTATTTTGGAATCATATTTTAAACATCTTATGGCTTTACAAACTCAATATGAGAATTCATATAAGGGTGATGATTCTTCTACGCGAGTTACGTCTAAGTTGGCAACTCCAACCGACTTGACAGTTCTTGAATTGAAATCGATTTCAACAGACTCTCTAAATAAACATTTCCACAATTATAAAGTCTGAAATCGATTACAATTATTATGACAAGTATTTCGTAATAACATTTTTAATACAAATATATTTAATGTCAATAACCACTTGACTTTTATTTTTTAAAATAAAACAAAAACAAAAATGCATTATTAATAAATTACCCAATGCATTTTTGGTCGGTCAGCTATTTTCGAAATCAATGTCAAGTACTTTTTTTTTTATTGTATAATTTTAAAAGGTTATTATTCTTTTGTAACAAGAAACCTTTATTTTTCTTTTTTAGAAATAATGTATGAAATGTAATAAATTAAATATTTTATGTTTGTTTGTTGTTTTGAAATACAAAACTTATTTTTTATCATGAAGAAATTTGGTAATAATTATGTATTCTAAATCTTGTAATAAGAAACCAAATTTCTTAATTTCCTTTTTTTAAAAAAAATAACACTTAAAAAATTCTTTTGTAACTTTGATAAAAAAAAAAAAAATTGATTCTTTGTAAGAAATCAATTTTTGATATATAAAAAATTCAGTCTTAAGATTCAGTTAGAACCTAAAGGTTACCAAATAAAAAAGTCCTCTTCCTTTTTTTTTAAGAAGAGAAAGATTAAATCTTTGTTTGTTTTTTATTTTTTGGCAAGTACTATACAGTACTTAATTGGCGCAGTCGGTAGGATACCAATCTAAAGATTGTGTATCTTGTGATTCTCGAACTTTTCGTGTTCCTAAACAAAAGTTTAAATCAATCGTATTTAAATACGAATTAAAAAATAAATAAAAAAAAAAAAAAAAAAAAATAAATTTATAAAATATATATATAATATAATATAAATTATTATAAAAACAAAAAAAAAAAAAAAAAATATATTGAAATTTTTTTTTATAAAAACATAAACTAAAAACAAAAAAAAAAAAAAAAAAAAACAATTAATAATATAATAAGTTAATGAAAAATAATAAATCAAAGAGTAAAAGAAACGAAACATTTGACGTAAATAGAAAAAAAATATATAATAGTGCTAAAATGACTGAATCAAATAATGTCATAATTAATGCAGCAGGCATTTCCACAAATGACCTAATGAGAGATGCCCAAAGAATTCGTGAATTTAATGGCAGTGGTGATTATGCCTTAACCTCATTTTTAAGAGAAGTGGATACATTACTACCACTTCTTGATGGAAACCCACAAGTTAAACAATATGTGTTCCAGAGAATTATAGTCAACAAAATACAAGGCCCAGCATTGGATGTTATTCGAACTTTGGAAGCAGATGCTGATTGGCAGAACATCAAAGCAACTCTAGTCGATGCATTTGGAATTAAAGAAAGTTATCATCAGCTATATCAACAGGCTTTTTCCTTAAAAAATTATTCGGTAAGTGACTATTTTATTAGACTAAGAAATATTTTAGATAGGCTTAATGAAAAATATGAATTCGATGAAAAAAAACCAATCGAATTCAGCCCAAAGACAAATGAGGCTATAATCCTCAACACATTTTTAAATAATATAGACGTAAACTTAGCTTCAGTTGTTTTAAATAAAAATATATCTAAATTCCGGGAAGCCTATAATCTTCTTGAAAATTCCGGCTTAATTAGAGATAAGAAAATAAATAATTTACATAGTTTTAAGAATAACAATAATTGTAATAACTTTAGAAATTATAAGAAAATTAATGATGATTATAGAAATAATTCTTCCAAATCAATACATTATAATAATCAAAATAATCAAAATAATTTCACAAACTTCGGAAATAGAAACAATTCTAAAATTTATTCAAGTTCTAGAAATAATTATAATAATGATTCAAACGTTAATCGTAATTCAACCAATTACTCCAATCGTAGTTCCAAAAATTCCTATAATCATAATTCAAATAATCTCTCCAATTCTAGGAATTATAATTCAAATAATTCCTCACACCTTAGAAACGATCATTCAAAAATAAATAAACCAACACCAATGGAGGTCGACCATCTCAATCAAGAGGTAAATTTTCAAGCAGTGCCTCACAAACACACTTACCCATAGTAGAGTTTACTATTGGTAAGGACAAAATCAGATGTCTTATTGACACTGGTTCATCCACCTCGCTTCTAGACGAAGATAAATTACCTATGTACAAAAGAAACATTTTGAAACTCCAGTACAATTTAACACACTTAATTCGAAAACAATTGTAAATCGGGAAATCGAAACTAACTTGCCATCTGAATTTAACGAAGATAATTTCATGATATGGAAGCTCACAAAATTCCAGAATAAGTGCTTCGACGGAATAATTGGTCAAAATTTATTAAGGCCATTAAACGCCATCGTCGACATGGAATCAAATATTCTAAAAATAAATAATAGGGAAATAAAATTTATGTACAGTTGTCCTTATAAGGAAAACGAAATTCACCAATTAGAACATTGTAACTTTAACGAAATTGATCTCCGAACCATTTCAAAACTATTAAATTCTGAAGAAGAAATAATTTTGAATAAATTATTAAAACAATATAAAGATCTCTTCTTTAAAGAGGGAGATATGTTAACTAGTGCATCAGGCATTAAACACCAAATAGTGATTACAACTAACAAACCTATATACTCAAAAATCTATAGATATCCTCAAGTTCATGAGGAAGAGATATCTAAACAAATTCGGGACATGCTCAAACAAGGAATCATAAGAGAGAGTAATTCTCCATATAACAGTCCTCTATGGATTGTGCCCAAAAAAACCGATAATTCTGGAAAGAAGAAGTGGCGAATAGTTATCGATTATAGAAAACTTAATGAAGTTACTATCGATAACAAATTCCCAATCCCTAATATAGATACTATATTAGACAAATTAGGTCGAGCACAATATTTTACAACTTTGGATTTGGCAAAGGGCTTCCACCAAATCTTGGTAAAAAAGGAGGATAGGAAGAAAAGCGCCTTTTCCACACCTCTAGGGCACTATGAATATATACGAATGCCCTTTGGCTTAAAAAATGCTCCAGCCATATTTCAACGGCTGATGAATTTTGTTTTGAGGGAATATATAAATAAAATTTGCGTCGTTTATATGGACGATATCTTAATTTTCAGCACAACCTTGGAGGAACATTTAAATAGTATAAAAAAAATTCTTAACAAATTGAGAGAACATAACTTAAAAATACAAGTTGATAAATGCAATTTTTTTGCAAAAGAAACGGAATACTTAGGTCATATTCTCACATCGGGAGGAGTGAAACCAAACCCTCAGAAAGTTGAGAACATTACAAAATTGAAACTACCTGCAACACAAAAACAGATTAAGTCGTTTTTAGGTGTAACAGGTTATTATAGAAAGTTTATCAGGGATTACGCTAAAATAGCCCAACCTATGACTAAATACCTAAGAAAAAACACAAAAGTTAATTTAAATGATTCTAACTACATAAATGCCTTCGAAAAACTGAAGAAAGTTTTAACTGAAGATCCAATTTTAAAATACCCCGATTTTAGAAAAAAATTCAAACTAGTTACAGATGCTAGTGCTTTCGCAATAGGAGCTATCTTACAGCAGGATAACCATCCAATATGCTATGCTAGCAGAACACTAAACGAACATGAATGTAACTACTCAACAACGGAAAAAGAACTTCTGGCAATAGTCTGGTCCACTAACTATTTTAGACCGTATCTCTACGGCACAAATTTCGATCTGCTAACAGATCATCAGCCGCTGAAGTGGTTGTATACAAAAACAAAAGGTAAAGACGTTAATCCTCGTCTTTATAGATGGTTGTTGAAATTAGGAGAATATAATATAAATATTGATTATATAAAAGGGAAAGAGAACAAAGTCGCTGATTTTCTCAGTAGAATTAACACTGAAACAAATGAAATAAATATTCTAGATGAGAATGACGTAGAAAGGGAATATTCTGAAAATATGACTGACGTTTCTATGATAAATAACGAGGATGAAGATGAAATTAGAAGTATTTCAACAATACATTCGCAAGAGGAAAACCTTAACAATCACATCCCCATATTAGATACAGTTGTAAACCGTTTTAAGACACAAATTATTTTAACCAACAATAAAACAACCGAAACGGAAATTAAATATAATAATAGAAAAATATATGTAAACTCTTATGATTTAGATCATAACTTACCAGATATCTTAAGGAGATATATAAAACAAGGAAAAATTGGTATATACTCTGAATTAAGTGAAGCAGAATATAATAAATTGCAACAAAAAATTATTGAACTCTTTGATCACATTCCCAAAATTAAATTTGTGAAATGTTCTATTAATGCCAGGGAAATGAATAATGAAGACGATGTATATAATCAAATAAAAAATTACCATAAATTTGAAACCGGACACACCGGAATAAATGAAAATTACGAAGGGTTGAAAAAACATATATACTACCCCAACTTAAAAATTTTGATCCAAAAATTTATTAATAATTGTGACACTTGTAATCGTGTAAAGTATGATAGGAACCCCATTAGGAATAAATTCAAATTTACTGAAACTCCTAAGGACATTAAAGAAATAGTCCATATGGATATTTATACTAATTCAAAAACAAATTTCCTCACATTTCTCGATAGATTTTCTAAACTTGCCACAGCCTTTTACCTTACAGATAGGACTAATCAAACTATTATAGAAAAAATACGAGAATATAAATCCCAAAGGGGAACCTTCAAAAAGCTTATTACTGATAACGAATTTAAAAGTATAAATATTAAAGACTATTTACGAAAAGAGGGTATAGAGCTTCATTTAGTGAAACCAAATAATCACACTGGGAATTCTGACATTGAACGTTTACACAATACCCTTGGTGAAAAAATCAGAAGTTTGGGTATTGAAAACAAAGAACTTAACATCCTTGAGAAAATGTGCAAAGCAATTGAATGGTACAACAATAGTTACCATTCTACTACTAAGGAAAAACCTATAAATATACAAGAAGGAAAGTGTAATAAAATTATTGTTTACAATAATATACGTCAGGAGAAAATTAGATATATACACAACCGTAATAGAACCGGGAAAAATATGTCGAAAATAGAGGTGAGGGATACATAAAAAATTATAAAAGCGTTTGGCATAAGGAACAACCTAAATTTATTAAAAGCACTTTACAAAATGTACATAGTTCAAATATTAAGAGAAAATCTAAATTTTTAGGTGAAATGGATCATTGATAATAACACTAATAACAACAACCCAGGCCCATCTCACAATTGAAGAAGTGAAGTCAGATTTCGGATATTCTGAAATAAAATTAGAAGACGTTCAGGTAGTAAAATCCTATGACACTATACTACATATAGTAAACCGTAAGGAAATTGAGGGAATCGTAAATAACTTAGAAAACAACATCAAAATAATGGATATGGAAGATAAATCAATATTCTTAAACCACCAAATAAACCACATAAGAAAAAGGATCCAAACATTAATACCCTCACAGACAAAAAAGGGGTATATTAAATTTCGTTGGTACAATTCACAAATGGCTATACGGAACAATGGATGACGTCGATCGACAGGAAATTGAAGATCACCTCAAAATAGTTGACGAAAACAACCATAACGCCATAGGAAATTTAAATTCACAAATCAAAATAAACACCAACTTCAATGAAACTTTTAGACAACTTAAGAAAATAATCGAAAATGACAGGTTGTTAGTTGAAAATTCAATAGGCCAACTTAAAGATCAACACAAAACCTTATATAAACAAATAGCATATACAGACTTTGTACTTAAATTAAAAATATTGGAAGATAATGTTGAACACATTCAGGATAATATAGCTTCCGCTAGGTTAGGATTAGTTCATAGCAACATACTTACAGACGAAGAAATCTCAGAATATGATGTTGATTTTTATAAGCTGCAAAACATGAAACTTGCAGCTCTTGTCGATAATAAAGACAACCTTATATTCGTTATTAAAATCCCTAGAGAAACCATAATCGTACCTAAAATCTTACTTATTCCAATAGGTGATGAATTAAACAAGGAATTAATGTTTGAATCACAAGTAATTATAAAATACGAAAATAAAACTTTTAATTATGAGAACAATAAAGATTTTAAAAATTTAGAATTATCAAAAAATTGTATTTTAAAAAGAAATTGTTTAAAAATGTATAATAATGTATCCGAAGTAATTAAGATAGAAATAGGTACAGTATTAATAAAAAACCAGGTTGATACTAATTTTAGTAGTAATTGTGACGAAAGAAAATTAAAATTAAATGGAAATTACCTACTTAACTTTAATAAATGTAAAATTAAAATAAATGAAAATACTTTTGAAAATAATATGAAAGAATTTAAGCAAAGTTTTGCCATACCAAATTATTTGGAAAAATATGAAAATGATAATATAAATTTAATGTTTAAGGATATAATTTATAAGCAAATTGAAAATATTAAGGAAATCAAAGAAATAAAATATGAAAAGAATAATTTTTACATATATTTAAGCATATTAATATTTATTTCATTAATAGTACTTATACTGATCGTAGTATTATTTTGTTTTCGAAAAAGGCTGTCGATAATTAATAAACTGACTCAGGAGAGTCTTAAATTAAAGGAGGGAGGAGTTACGTCTAAGTTGGCAACTCCAACCGACTTGACAGTTCTTGAATTGAAATCGATTTCAACAGACTCTCTAAATAAACATTTCCACAATTATAAAGTCTGAAATCGATTACAATTATTATGACAAGTATTTCGTAATAACATTTTTAATACAAATATATTTAATGTCAATAACCACTTGACTTTTATTTTTTAAAATAAAACAAAAACAAAAATGCATTATTAATAAATTACCCAATGCATTTTTGGTCGGTCAGCTATTTTCGAAATCAATGTCAAGTACTTTTTTTTTTATTGTATAATTTTAAAAGGTTATTATTCTTTTGTAACAAGAAACCTTTATTTTTCTTTTTTAGAAATAATGTATGAAATGTAATAAATTAAATATTTTATGTTTGTTTGTTGTTTTGAAATACAAAACTTATTTTTTATCATGAAGAAATTTGGTAATAATTATGTATTCTAAATCTTGTAATAAGAAACCAAATTTCTTAATTTCCTTTTTTTAAAAAAAATAACACTTAAAAAATTCTTTTGTAACTTTGATAAAAAAAAAAAATTGATTCTTTGTAAGAAATCAATTTTTGATATATAAAAAATTCAGTCTTAAGATTCAGTTAGAACCTAAAGGTTACCAAATAAAAAAGTCCTCTTCCTTTTTTTTAAGAAGAGAAAGATTAAATCTTTGTTTGTTTTTTATTTTTTGGCAAGTACTATACAGTACTTAATTCGCGCTCCACGTACGAAGAATTATATATTTCAATAAAATCTGGTATCTTAACATTACTGAAAGATAAAAGAAATGAACAGCATTTACCTGAATTGGAAAGGAGCATATCTATTCAACACCCTATCCCATTCACAAAATCAAACTTCCTCGTTTTGAGGGGAAATCTAAATGGATTAAGTGTTCAGCAGTTCTTAGCAGTTCTTAACACGCTGGTTGGCGCAGTAGGTGGAGCGCCTGCCTTTCAACCGTAAAGTCCCGGGTTTGATTCCCGATTAAGCAAAAAAAAAAAAAATGCTTCATTGGTTTTTCGAGCTGGTCTAGTACCCTTTGTCATTGGGATATAATAAATGGCAAAAAAAATTATTTATTTATAGAGAGTATATATAATCTGGTAACAAATTAAATAAAATGAAACTATTCTATTTAAGAAGACTTAGTTCCTGACAATAGAAGTAGTTTTCCACATTTAGTGAGTAGATAAGCCAGTAATTTGTTAAAATAAATACTCAAATTATTGTAGATACTGTAGTGTAAAATTGCAGTACCGTATTAATTAAGCACGAAAAGGTCATTCTACCTAAGTTACTGTCAAGATCATAAAAAAAAAAAAAAAAGTGCTGCCAATTTTTAGAATGTCGTGAGGCAAAACATGCTCAAATACCTAATTAAGATAAACATCAATCAAATTCTAAAAACTCGTATTTTCGTTCACAAAACTCTAACACCTTAACGGTTTCGCAAACATCTCGAGATTCATGTTCATTATGCCATGATAAAGGCCACAACATTTACAAATACAGCAAATTTATCGAACTACCAGAGCGTTTTAATAAAGTAAAGGGATGCATCTCTTTGTATTAATTGTCTCCGAATGGGGCATTAAGTAAAAAGCTGCACCTCTTCGAAGTGCAGAGTTTGTTCATGCCCTCATCACTCATTACTTGATTGTTACTCTAAATCGTCGATTCTAGCACAATGAAATAGTACTAATAATTCGCCTGCTGTTAAGTTGGATGAAAGAACCCAGTCATCCTCATATTTAGCTTCTTCTTATCAAACTTCCTATCAAACTTCTTTCGATCAAACTTCATCTGAACAAAATAACGTCTTCTTGGCCACAGCAATTGTTAACATCAAGGATCAATTTGGTGAGTTCAAATCAGTACGAGCCTTACTTGATTCCGGATCACAGTTGAATTTCATTACCGAACCTATGGTTCAAATCTTGCAACTTAAAAAATCAAAACTAAATAAAAATATAGTTGGTATTGGAAATACGAAATCAAGGGTTTGTTTCGCCACAAATTCAATTATTCGGTCTTGCCACAAGGAATTTAAATTAAACCTTGAATTTTGTATATTACTATCTATTGCTAGAATTTTGCCAGACAATAACTTATAACTAAATAGCCAGACAATAACTTATATTAAAACTAGCCGATCTATTATTTTACAAACAACAAAGGGTTGACTTACTTCTTGGAGCTGCACTTTTTTTTTGAAATTTTATCTGTAGGCCAAATTAAATTAGGGCCAAGCCTTCCAACTCTACAAAAAAACACTTTCAGGCTGGATCATATCTGAAAAGTATGGCCCATGTACATCAATATCAGCAAATCAATATAGTTTAGTTTCATCAGTTTTTGAATCCGAACGTATAACAGATCAAAATATTTGTGGTCTCAATCTTAATCAGTTATGTCAGTAGTTTTGGAAAATGGAGAGTTTCGAAATGGCCGCATTTTTACGAAGCTCACTTTCAAGGTATCTGTTTCTCAATTAGGAGAACGATTTCAACTTGCTGAAAAAAGATTTCTCAATTTAGAAAGAAGGTTGAAAAGGAATACTTGTCTTAAAGATCAGTATGGAAAGTTTTTGGAGGAGTATGAATCTTTGGATCATATGGAACTAGTTCCGCAACAATTGGAACATCTTGTTAAATACTACTTTCTTCATCATTGTGTTTTTAAGTCAGATTCTTCATCTACCAAAATTCGTGTTGTTTTTGATGGAAGCTGTAAATCAAGTTCTAATCTGTCTTTAAATGAAGTTCTGATGACGGGACCTACTATTCAGGATGACCTTGTGTCAATTATGTTAAGATTTCGAACTCTTAAATACGAATTAAAGGCAGATATTTGTAAAATGTACCGACAGGTATATATTGATGAAAATGACTCGTATTATCAGTGAATTTTGTGGAGTTTTCTCCAATTCGCATGAAAAAATAAGAAGATACAGGTTAAAAACCTTAACGTATGGGACTGCTTCTGCATCCTTTTTAGCAACCAGAGCTTTGACCAATTTAGCTGATAAGAACTCGAAAATATTCCCAATTCGTTCTGAATTAATCAAGAGGGATTTTTATGTAGATGACTTGATTACTGGCGGGGCTTCTATTGAAGAAATTAACAATATTCGGTATGAAATTAACTCAATTTTAAACTCTGGAAAAATAGAATTAAAAAAATGGCATTCAAATAATCAGAAATTTTTGTAATGCATAATTAACTGTAATTATGCTTACCACCCAGTATAATTATATTATCCATATGATATTAGTTTAAATTTTAAATAACAAAAAACTTAGTTTAAAATTTCAATATAAAATTTTTAGATTTGTCCCAACAATCAGGAGTTATATATATAATATCATTTAAAGGATTTTCATATCTTTTAATATACAAAATAATCGAGACGTACATTAAAAGTTGTATATAAAAATGTAGGTAACCATATGCTGTGTTCTCTTTCTTTCTCATTTTAATTTTCATATACGGTAATCTTAAAGATGGTATAGTAGTTTTTACTTGTTTTAACTAATGGAAATATTTTGTATGTGTGTAAAAAATTGCAGTAGGTTACGTAAATGAAGATTTTTCTTTCCTTGTAATAGATATTCTTTGATTTATAGCATACTCTAATTTTTTCATATACTACACAAATGTTTCAGTCAATTCTATTTTTTTTTAAATTCATTATTTTCTTAAATACTTCAGAATCTGTTTCCATTATTGTATTGTATATTATTATTTTTAAATATAATATATAATATATTATAATATAATTAGTTGTCAACAATTCCCCTCAAAATTATAAAAATTCTATTCACTGAAATTGAGAGAAAATAAAGAAAATAAACCACCATCCCAACCCTATCCTATTAAATATCAAGAGAGTGCATAGCAAATGCATATGAGTTTTATTTTCTACGTTGAATCACATAGAACTTATATTATCATATTTCATAATATCATATAATCAAAATATTCAAAATCATAATAACAAGAAAAAAATTTTTTTTTTTTTTTTTATTTATATTCTTATAGTTAGTTCAAAAAAATAAATAAAAAAAAAAAAAAACAATCGTTACTTAATCCGACATACATACAAAAAATACATCCTTCTCTTATAAAATATCAGTAACAAACAACTGATAATGAAAATAAAATAAAAAAAAAACGATTTTTTTTTAGAAATATTTGCCTTCAATTTAAATGTACTAAAACCACAAAAATAAACTTTAGAATCGTAGCTCGATATAAGGTTTTAAAAGCAAGTGATGATTGTAATTACGGAATAAGCAAATTATCCGAAATTCTATGAACTCTTGATATGATTTCATTAAGAGATTTGGTATAAAAAGAACGCTCTCCATCGAACAGTTTTTTAAAAATCATTTACTAATTTATTAGTACCAATTTCTTTAAATTTTCCAAATAAAAATACTAGAAAATTTTTTTAGTAAAAATTACAGTATTGTACTTAAATTAAGCACCAAAAGGTAATTCTATTGTCAACATTCAAAAAAACAAAAGAAAAAAATGTTATTTATCTAAATGCAAGAGTGTTCTTTTATAAGTTAATAAAAATGTGTTAATAAAATAGTGGACTTAAAAATAAGACCTGATTAGTGCACTAAGAGAAATAATATGTTTATCCAATGGTTGCGATAAACATATTATGGTTACTTTAAACTTATTATGTTAGATATAGTTGAAACAAACATTTGATATGTTAATGATGAATATAACTATGATTGATAAAAACATATTATATTTGTCTTAAAAATATTATAGTTAATCGAACTATATACCTACATTGTAATAAATTATGGTTGCTACAACTATATTTAAAAAAAATATAAACCAACTATAAATTATATTGCTTAGGTACAAAAATATTATGGTTGTGGATATCATAATATGGTTAAGAAGCTCATAATCCAGTAGTTGTAACAAACATAATTTGATTAAATAAATCATATTAGAGTTGCTTTACAAATATTTGTAGTAATATTAATCATATTAGGATTGAAGCAATCATATTATAGTTGCCTTATGATTAAAGTAATCATAATAATGGTTGAAGCAATCATTTCATTCTCATATAGTTGAAGTAATCATATTATAGTTATATTATGATAGAAGATCAAACATATTATGGTTGCACTAATCATATTATGGTTAAAGTAGCTATAATATTACAGTTGAAATAATCATATTATATTTGGCGTTAAAAGAAAATCCTTTAAAAATATAAATTCACTGTAATTTCCAGTCTACTGTTGCTCTTTACGAAGTTAAAACGTGTTTATAAATGCAGGCGTAATATAAAAATTCTCAGTTAATGGATATAACTATCTAGGAAATTTTTGCATAACATTTTATAAACAACAAATTTTTGCATAACATTTTATAAACTAACCATTAATTTTTCTCTTGATTTTGAGAGACAATGAAAGTACCTTATGAGAAACTGGATAAAATTTTTCCAAAAAATAATTAATAACCAAAATTAAGACGAAATTAAGAAAACTGTACAGGTTGGTTAAATAATGATTATTTAATAATTTTATGTATTTATGTATATAATATTATTTAATGTTTAAATCAAAAACTTAGTTATTTTTATGGCAATTTATTACGAAAGTTGAGGCTTTCCTTAGACTTGTCAAATGCTATAATATAAGTACTTTTTAATTTTAAAGATAATTTTAACTATTAAATATGTTTTTTTTTATTTCTTACAGTTAAAAATAAAAATTATCAATTCCGATTTAAAGAAAGAAGCAACAATTTAATCAAATATTTATTGGAACTCATTGGAATATTCGTTGCAAATATATATTTTAAACCACCATTTTATAATTAACAGAAAAATATAATCCTATAGAAATTAAATATATATTGTATTGTGTTATTATTTTAAGTATAATATGTCTAATTATATTTATTTTTGTTTCATTTAAAAATAATGTTGCTGCAACCATAATTCAAGTTTGGGAGAATAATATTGTTATTGAACCTACTATAAATTATGTTTGGTGTAAACATAAATATTTTGCATTCAACCATATTATATTTATTTTTAACATTATATATTAGTGAATCATATTTAAAACAACAATATTATAGTTGAGAATAAAAGATCGTGTTGTAGAAAGTAACTATAATATGTTTACTCCAAATACAATTGTAAATAATATTGCTGCAAACATAATTATGTTTGTGAATATAATAATATTGTTGTGAGGACTACAAGTTATTTTTGTTGTAACCATATTATATTTCATTCAACCATATGTTTCTTTTTGGCTTTATATAAAACCTATAGTTACATGATGTAATATGGTTAATGTAACTATATTTTTCAACCATATTATTGTTCTTTAATTTTATAGTTGAGCTAAACATATTTTTTTGCTCAGTGTAGAAGTCAACGGTAGAAGGTGACTTGCAGAAGTCAGATAGGTGATTAGTAGAAGTCAGTTTATAAAAAAACTAAATTATCCATGCAATTTAGGCACCAATACGTGCTCCTTTACCAGTGTATATTTCAAAATCTAAAACAACTCCATTAGATAAAGTAAACAAGTCTTATACAAATATAAGTCTTTTGAGCTAACACCGACTACAAAATAAATTAGTTATAAACCTAAAAAAAACTAAAATCCTCTTATTTGAAAACAAAACTTTTGCTCATCCCACCTTCTTATTTAAAAATGATCAAATTGATGTTGTTAAGAACTACAATTACTTAGGAATGGTGATTGATTCTAATCTCAAAATGGTGGAGCATATAGACTTTGTATATAAAAAAATTGCTCCTTATATATTCATATTAAAAAGACTGAAACAATTCTTAGATAAAAAAAACCTCTTTGTTATTTTCTCATGCTATATTATTTCCAACATTACATATCTAAATCCAATCTGGAGTAGAGCATCAAAGACCACATAAGTGAATTAAATGTTCTTCATAAAAAAGCTCTTATATTAAAAAGTATGAAACTAATTAAAATGAACTTTTGCATACATTTTATATTAATTCTATATTATTATTGTATATTCATGTGATCGTTTTAACACGTATTAGGAAAATAAAAATTGATTTATAACACACAATTCGAACATTTTAAATTAATTAGTATATAATGTTAATCTTAATCTAAACTGCTTTCTTTTATCTTTTACTAAATCCAATATAAATATTCTCTATACTCTAAGATCATGTTACTATTAGATTTAATAATAGATTTAATAATAAAATTGAACTTTATCTTATAAATATTTGAATAAGATTATAATTATAACAAAATTTGTATTTTACTCGTTTAAAATAATAAAGAAAAAAAAAAAAACATTTTGGTTCCCCATTTATTTGGATTTTTGGCATATATTGTTTAAGTTTACTACGACCTTTAAAACTAACCATCATTTCATCAATTGACTTAAATTGATCTTCTTGGTATTGGATACCTTTTAAGTATACTTTCTACTAAAGGCCTAACTTTCCATAACACATTATTAGGTTGATTTATATTAAAACAAATATTGTTCCTATTGAAGTGAAATTTTTTAAGCGACATAGTGTCAGTGGTGTTATTCCCGGAATCGCAGTTTCTCGGTTCCAATAATCTTTCTACGAAGAAATTTTAACGAGCTCATCAATATGGACATACCTATAAATCTATCAAGATCTACTTTTGACAAATTCATGTTGGTTCCATTTTTTTGTAAATATATTACATTTGAACAATATGGTATTTCATTTATTGTATTATCATCAAAATATTTTTTTTAAAAATTCAACTGGCGAAAGCATATTTTGTACATTCATATTTACATTTCCTTAAAGCTCTTCATTGGATTTAGTCCACTCTAATTTTTTCCATAAAAATATTTTTCTTATAATAGAATTGCTGCAAGTTCCTTCACACTGAACCAAAAAGGTACGTAACTACAATAAAAAAATTCGTTGAGACAATTAAAAATTTATTAATATTTGTCCGATGAACTTGTTCATTGAGCCAATGAATAGCTATTTATTAATTTAATAACCTCGTCGTTAATACAATGAACAATTATTAAATGTGTTTATTAAAATAAATTTTTGTTTTAATAAACATGTTTGTTGAAATAATAAAACATTTCATTAATTTAATAAATTTGTGTATTAATTTAATAACATAGATTTTTTTTTCAATAAACATGTTTGTTGAAATAATAAAACATTTCATTGATTTAATAAATCTTTTTATTAATTTAATAACATAAATTTTTGTTTCAATAAATATGTTTGTTGAAATAATAAAATATTTCATTGAAAATTTCATTTTGTCGGCATTTTGTCGGTTCCCACGTCTTCCACTTCTAAATAAATTTGATCGTTGTCCCCGCTTTCTGAGCTCTCCTCTTACTTCCCACTCTCCGCCACTTATCACTTCTTTAAATAAAAATACAATGTTTTTTACTTTTTGTGTATTTTTATTTTAATTATTTGGATTTTATTTTTTTAAACAATTTTTATTTTATAATAAATTTTTGTTGATAACTTATTTTCTTTTGTACCTTTTCTTAGTCTTAGTTTTAAATTTTCATTAGTTTTAAATATGAAATGATTAAATATGTTTTTTCATTTTTTAAATTATATTCTTAAGTAGTTTATAACATTTTATTTAATTATTATTTTCTTTACTTGTTATATTTATTTTAGATTTTTCGTTTATATTCTCACAATAAATTTACTTCTTAATTATTGTAAATAATTTTTTTTATGTGGCGTTTAACACTATTTTTTAAATAAAAAATGTCACTAACTATTCTCTTTTTTGCACATTTGTATTTAATTTTAATTTGTTATATTTTATTTTGGAATTTGATTTAAGTTTTGTGTATGATAGAACCATCTAATTATTATAAGTTTTTTTGTATTAATTTTTATATAGTTCTTTGTAATTTTCCTTCCTTATGTATATTTAAGACTATATTGGAATTGACCGGAAAGAAAATAAAGAATTTAAAATTACGCTAATTTATAAGATCTTACAATTATAAATTCTTTTTTACACTGAAAAATTCTGTTAAAATACGAGTACATAAATTACAAGTAACACGCGTCGTGTCATTAAGTAAACAAAAAAATTGTTAGTTTTAATAAACTAGTTCGTTGAAATAAAGAAAAAAATCCGAATTTTAAAGTATGAATTCGTTGACATAACGAAACATTTTATATTTGGTTGATATTATGCAAGTAACAAATATAAAAGTATACATGGATATTAATGAAGGCATTGCTAATCAAAGAGAACATTATTGATTTTAACAAACGAATTTGTTAAAACAACGAACACTGTTATTAATCTAATTTTAATGAAAGTGTTCGCATTATTAATGAATTAGTTGTTCAATTATTGTATTAAAAACTGCATATTTGAGTCAATAAATCCTAATTCGTTGAATCAATAAACAGTTTATTAAGAAAAAAAATAAGAGATGTTATATTTTCGTAATATTAATGAATAATTAATTGAGCCAACAAAAAATATGTTAATAATCGCTGTTCATTGATATTACGAACAATTTTTTTTTCAGTGCCGTCTCATAATTTTTTTCATTTACTTTAATATATTCATTTTCGTTTAGTTCTGATTCATTTCTACAACTAGCCTAAAATAACATTACTACTTACTACATGACAGATAACATGAATGACTTCAATTAAATAGGTCTATGTACAAATAGGTTTATGTACATACCAATAATTTATTTTATGTAGGTATATAACATTTTTATTTACCGCTATTTCTTCTTCTTGTTGCTTATCTTGTGCTAATCTTGTGCTTATTTTGTGCTAATTGATTATCAATATTTTCAAGAAGTTCGTTCTTCGTTGTAATCTACATCAGAATCGTCATACTCAGTATCAATATCTGATTCATCAAAATTTTTTAATAATTGAACAATATCTTGTTCTTTTAATTTTTCTTTTTTTTTCATTTCGCTTTTATCCATTTTTTTATCTAAATTCAATGGTAAATTTGTTTGATTTAATATTTGATACATGTATAAGTAATTCCATAACAAATTTCAATAAGAAAAAATTAATGAAATCTTAATATATAAAGAGTTGTATACATTGCCGAATTTGTATCTTTATCTATCTAGAGCTAGAAGAGTAATTGAAAACACTTTCGGAATTTCGGCAAATAGATTGCAAATTTTAACAAAAACTATTCATAGCAGTACTGGCAATGTGAAGAAAATTGTAGTGGCTACGGTTGTGCTTCATAATTTTCTGATGCTCCAAAAGCCTAATTATTTCGAGATCTCTCTCGTTGACGACTACTCAAATGAAAATTTCATTAAAGGCACTTGGCGAAGTTATTCAGTGGGATTGACATCAGCGCGAATAAGTGAAGCACAGAATGCACCAATTGAGGCTTTTCGGTTAAGAAATATTCTTAAGGATTATGTGAATTATGGTTTTAGAAATTAAGAAATTTAATTGAAATAATATTTGTATTTTTATGAATTTAATAAGTGTTTTAACAACAAATATAATACATATTAATAAATTCATTCATTGATTTAAAAACAATGGGCCTTATTCTGAGACGCGAATTTTTCGGTACGAACAGAAATATATATTAATTATATAACTATATAATATTAAAATAAAAACTTAATTCATTAATTAAAAAAAAAAAATATAACATTAAAATCAGTCTTAATTATAATACCTAAGTTAAAAAGCTTATGATTAATGATATAATAAAAAAAATTCTAAAACAGTCTGTTGAAATTTCAACATCTTTAACCCATTTTTGGTCAGAAAAAAAAACATATCTTGATTATTAATTAGTTTTAGCATAATTGATGCCCAAAAAATTCAAATCCGTTGTCAGATTGGGGCTAGCACGTTCCAGAGCCTGGGAAAGTGCTGTTCGAAAAATCTGGCCGCTATTTGTCATTTTTTTTTGTTCATGATAAATCAAAAAAAAATTGTTCATCATAAATCAAAAATTAAGTTTATGTTTTTATCAATTTGACGAAGTTAAAGCTAAACAATGAATGAAAATATGAAATAGAGTTAAACAAAAACTTTATTGAGATAGTTAAAGAAAAATTTGATAATATAAAATGTTATAAATTATGAAATCATAATACAAAAACTATTTTTCTTGATATTTTTCAAAACATTTAGTGTGTAAATTGACACACATTTGATTACAATTGACATCGACGATATTTTCCCTTTGCTTTGGAAAAAATAACATGTCTGCCTGATACTTTTGGTAAATTATGAGGCTGATATTCTTCATGAGATAATTCATATTCAAATCCCAATAATAATTTTTCAGCAACGAAAACTTTTTTGTGGGATAGATTTTTCATTTTTATATTTCGCTATACAAAACAGTGTAGCTTCCAGGAATTTACTATTGAAGAACTCAAACCAGCAGTCCACAATGTCCAATACTGTTGTTTGCTCTGATATTGATGCGATAAATTGTAGATATTGGTTATGTGGTAATAATTGTTTCTGATAGTTGACATAATCCTTCTTTTGAATTCATTGGTTCGATTTGGTCAAAGGTAGAACAAACTGTAACCTCGTTATTATCAGACTATCGACACAATAATAATTTGTTTGTTGTATCAAATACGTAATCATGCTCACCACGCTGTAATTTTTTATTTAGAAACACTAAAATACAAAGCAGTAGCCAAATTCTCTAAATTCATCCCATATGCAATAAAAAACACGAAAAGTAAATTTAGATAAAAAATCGCTTAAAGAACCAATAACAATATAGGTAATAAACTCAGGGAAAAAAGCGAAATAGCAATAGAAGATTCAACAGGTGTCTATAAAATAAAATGTGAAACATGCGACAAATTCTATATAGGCCAAACAAGTAGACCATTTCTCAAAAGACACAAGGAGCATCTACCTGTTAAACACATAATAAACTGCACATCAAATTACGCAGCACACACAATATAAGAAGGTCACGAATCTGTTGATTTTCAAAGTAATTTGATACCATTGTATAAACGTCCAAAAAGTAGAATAATGGACACTCTTGAAGAGTATGAAATATACAAGAACAACAACACCGAAATCTTGAATGACAAACTTACGTAATGTATTATATGACACTGCAATAAAAGCAACAAAATAGACGGTAAAAATTACCCAAATTAGTTTCGAAATATAATCTTAATTTTTATATATAAATATAAGTAATTATAATAACTTATCCACTGTTTACTGAAGATGACAACTTCAACGTTGTTGAAATATGTCTACTTTTTAATTTTAATTTTTAAATTTAAAAAAGGAAAACGTCCACATAGACGGAAAATAACAAAAGGAAAAATATTTCCTATTTAAAACATAAATTTTTTTTTATTTGTGGCATGGGAAAAGAAAGTAAAAACTACCAAAATGTATTCTTGCTTCATCTATTTGTTTAGCAATGGAATCTAAAAACACTGCAATAGCTGTTTTTGTAACTGGCTGGGAAATGAATGACTCCGTTGGATATTTTAAAAACCCTTTGAAAGAGTTTTCCATGTCATTTCTCCTATTTTTTTTGGATTTTCAAATTGAGATGATGTTAGATTCAAATTTTTACTTAAAAAGCCATCGTCTGACCATAAGCTTCGTTAGATTCATTTACTATTTCAATTGGATCATCTAAAAACATTTCTTGTTCAGTTATTTCTATTATGGAACATTTGTAAGAGTCCTACAGCTTTAAAAAAAATTCTTTGGTTAACAATAACCAAATTATAATGCATGCATAATAATCATCTGAAGGCAAATTTCTCTTAGAATTTTCTTTCCGGAAGCGGTCCCGGAAACTTTTCCATCTATTTTTGCAGTCTTTCAGTGAACATCTCAAGTTATACAAACACTCTCATGCTGCTTCACCTCTTCAATTAATTTCACTGATATACTCATTTTTAGTTTTTCTAATAAATCTATTTTTGCTTAAACCAATTTAATTTTAAAAATTTAAAAACAACCACCCGAAAAAGAAATGTCAATTCAATACATTCAAAATAGTTCAGCGTTCAGCTTTGAACATTATCGTCAACTTCAACTTTAAAAAATTTTCACGCTTGAAGTCAACGTTCACATTGTAGAAAGTTACGTTGGTTTTCATATGTCCAATATAGTTTGACGGTAAAGTTACAAGCCATAGCCTGCATTCACAAATAAATAACTATATACAGATGTCCTATACCTATATAAGAAAATGATGTTCTATGAATAAAATTCACAAAAGAATAAAAACAAAAACAATAAAAGCTTTAGAAAAAAATACAAAATCAAAGACAGAAATAATAAGATGGTTCAACAGAAAAAATTTCTGCTAAAAAGTCATTACTACTAAACACTAAAATTAAAAAAAAATAAAAATATTAATATATAGAAAGAAATACTAAAAGGAAAAGAAAAAAATTATTTCCAAAATCTTTGGTTTAATATAAAATTTTAATTACCAAAATCTTGTATGCAAACAATATGTAATTTTTTTTTTTTGCAAGTTCAAGAAATTTCTTTAAATTCAATAAATACGGAATGTGCTAAAAATAAAATAAATATGCTAATTTCTCAAAATTTTCTGTCCTGGAATAAATTAACAATATTTTCATTAGAGTATGACTTTTTTTTTACAATTGTTATCATTTTATCGTTTTACACGAATCTAGCCCTTTGAGATTCCTCAATACTTGGGTAAATATTTAATTTACTACAAAAACACCACACCTGAAATTTTTTTATTTTATATTATTTACATTATCAATTATTATAATCGCATTAAGGATAATAATAATTAATAAAATTACATTACTATTATTAAAATCATACAATCAAAAGAAGTTTAAATTTATCGATTAAATTGTTAAATTTAGACAACCCATATTATGCTCATTATTATTTACCTTTTATTTTTTTATAAATATTACTTCTTATAAATTACCTTAGACTTCTTTATAAATATAACAACAAAAAATGTAATACATATACATATGCAATCTATACATTTAACTGATCGATTGACCAATACGTCTATTACTGCTAGCCTGGGCTCTGGAAGAGCAACTTTAAAAATGGAATCTTATTATATTTGCCTTAATTAACTTGCCTTGGACTTTATATGTTTGTTTCAATTTACTTCAATTCAACAAAATACCCATTTCAATAACCATTTAACCAAAGTATATCCATAAAAAGAGTAAGAACTCATGTATGTATTCATTTGTTTGCACACAAATTCATACGCAAATTTGATAAACATTGTCAGAAATAGACGATAATAAGAATTTTACGTGTAAGAAAAAGAAAAAGTATAGGTTTACTAATATAATTAATAAAAAATAATAATGTTTGTAACTCCAAATTATTACTGACAAACATATTAATAATATTTTATATTATTGTGATGTAATTATAATTTAATATTTTTAATAGGTATATACGAAAATAATAATGTTTAAAACGAAAATATTAAAATAATAAAAGATCAGAATTAATCCTCGTATAAGGGAACAAACTATATTAGAACTAATGTTTTTTGCCACCCTGCCTCATATAAATAATGAGGAAACGTAAATAAATCCAAAGGAGAATAATAAGAACGCAAAATTATTTTACAGTATAAAGCAAAAGGCAAACATCTGTTTTGTACCTTTTCTCTCTCATAATAAATTTGGTGTACGATAAGTAAATGTAAATTTTACCTCTTTTAACTAATGATATTTTGCTCGGTTTGGTATTTCTTAAAAATTAGGTTTACGTAAAATGGGAGTGTATATTCTTGTTAATATAGATTATAGATATTCTTCGCATTCAACTAAGGTGAAATTTACATATGTGTGTGTACTAATAATGGAATATGGATATTTGATAAAGTTAAAATTTGGTTTCTCTTTAAATTCACTATATTTATTGACATTTCTATGGTGTAAAGAAGCAAAAAACAAAAACAAAAAAGGAATACAAAATAAATATGTGCAATACAAATCATTATCATTATATTTCAATCATTTTCTATTATTATTCAATTTCAATTATTTTCAATCATCATTTTCATTATATTTTTTTTGTGTTTTTAATTTAGTTTCTTTTATTAATTTCTTTCTTTTATTATTTCTCTTTCTCTCACTAAGTATATGTAAATGTACGTACATGTGTCATATAGGGCTTGCATTTGTTACATACCTACATAATCATATGGCTTAGTTTAATTGAAAATAAAATGCAAACACTATTTATGGAAGAAAACGAAATTTGAACCTATCAGTTATCCATCACTCAGTTCAAATATACATATTTTTATAAAATTTGTTACAGTAATATAAAATATAATTACACATTTGAAGTATGAGCAATAATAACCAAATTGCGTTAGAGTGAATTTTAGTGCCATTTGATTAGATGTGTTGTTCTTTGAAAATATATTATTTTTCATTAAAAAAATATTTTCACTAAAAAGTCGAAAATAAAATAAGGAGAAAAAATTTTTTTTTTAGAAATATTTGCCTTCAATTTAAGCGTACTAAAACTACAAAAATAAACTTTAGAATCGCAGCTTGATATAAGGTTTTCATAGCAAGTTATGATTGTAATTACGGAAAAAGCAAATTAGCTGACTTTTTTTAGACTTTTTACCAAATCTCTTAATCTCATCTCAAGACTTCCTAGAATTTCGGCTAATTTGCTTTTTCCGTAATTACAATCATAACTTGCTATGAAAACATTATATCAAGCTGCGATTCTAAAGTTTATTTTTGTAGTTTTAGTACGCTTAAATTGAAGGCAAATATTTCTAAAAAAAATTTTTTTTCCTTATTTTATTTTCATATAAATTTTGTTTTTTGTATAGGGATCTTATTTTGCTATATGAATAAGCTATTATTAAGATATAGTGTTATTTTTAAAAAAATATTCAATATTCTTTACCTAAGCTAAAATAAAAATTTACAAAAAATACAAAAACATTTTCATTAATAATTTTCAATTTAAAAAAAAAAATCGTGCAATCGTTCTATCAAGTTCTAATAAACCCTGAAAATAAAACTGCTGGATATAGTAAAATTTTTAAGGTAAAATTAAAATCGCATGTAAATTATTGTTTATAATTTTTTATCTGAGCAAAACATTTGACGGGGCTTGTATTTTGGTATTATATTTTTTAGAATATTCTTGTTTGCGTTAGTGGAGTTTCTGTCAAATTTTATTTTTATCAAAAAAAATTTATACACAAAACAAAAAAATTTAACAAAAAATCGTAATTCGATATAAGTATTCCGGAAAAATCATCGTGCGACTTGGGTAGAGGCATTGGAGTGACAACAACTTAACATATTTAATTTTAAGGTACCCACACTAACAAATACAGAACCAGGAATGCGCTTCAATCATATTTGTTCTTGTTCGAATCGTGCCATACATAAAATTACTTAAATAAAAAAAATGCGTTGGCTAAAAGAGATAAACACTATAACAAAAAACTCTTTATGGGAATTACTACAAGTAAGAACAGGTACACAATTTTCAGAAGTGAACTTTTCACCATGCAAATTCAAAGGCGAGCGTAGTTCTTATTTGTTTACATTTTTGCTTTGCATCTTATCTAATTTTATATAGGTTTTCATTAGCGGGTTTTCTTTAAGCTGATTCAATATCAGTGCAGGGTGTTTGCAAATAAAGACACTTTTCTAATATAGGATTTTATAAGCGGGCTTTCTTTAAACTGATAAGTTTCTTCGAAATTAGTTCAAATAAAGAACGAAATTTAGTTTTTTAAATTGAAAGTGATATTATTGTAGAAAATATAAAATTTTGTGAAATGGGTAAACATTATTACGAATGTCTAGTGTGTAGTTTGAAAAAGGCAGATAGTAATAATGTATTTAAATTTCATCAGTCACAGAAGGATTGTGTAGTGTACGAATATATTTAATTTTATTAAATTATATTTCATGGTGTTCTATTTAAAATAGTATTGTAAATAAAAACTTAGATATATGTAATTTTAATATTAAATATTTGTAAAATTTGTAGGAGAGAAAAATGGAGAAAAGCTATTGATAGATGTGATTTAATTAATCAAAAAATATCAATAAAAACAAATACCGCCGAATGATTTTATGATTATATTAGATAAGTTAGAAGAAAAACTGTTAATTTTACTTGATGATAGATATGTAGAAAAAAATTTTGAATATAAATTATTCCAATCTTTAAAATATGATTTTACTTGTAATTGCTGTAATATATGTAATAAAAGTTGTTTGATAAAACTGTATATTAGAGTAAGAATTTATTATATAATTAAAAATTTCAACAAAAATGTTAAAGAATGCAGTACGAAACATAAAATTGTAAGTGTAACACATTTATGAAAATTGTTAAAAAAACATTATGAATAAAAATTTAAATATTTATTTGTGAACATTCTTTTACACAAATGTTTTGGAACTTAATTTTTTCTTGGTAGACATTTTGCAATTCCTTCCAGAAAGTTCATTTAGCAATAAAAAAATTTATCATAATTCGAAAATATTAATTTTAGTTTAACATTTTTGGAACACCTGTTTTTTGTCTTTTTCTCACAATGTAACTGTATAATATCATAACAAACTTTCTTATTACCATCTTTTTCTTTTAATTCTTGGAAGATTTTTGAAAAATTTTTTTTTTCCATTTCAAGGCCACAAAGTTTTGGGAGCAATTGGAAGCAGTGCCTCTTCTTATTGTAGATATTCGTTGGCTTAAGGGTAACTTGAATTGTAATAATTAATAAAGGGGGTACCTAGTCTATATTATATTGTACTCATGCATCAACAATTCTCTCAAAAATTATTTAAAAAAATTCTATTCACTAAAAATAAGAGAAAATAAAAATCCACCATCCCATCCCGTTTACAAAAATATAAGACAAAGTTATTTTTTTTTTCTTCGGGGTATGTAAGTAGGTAAATTAGAAAAAAAATATCATATTATATTATTATCTCTTTAAAAGTTGTAATATTTCATTAGAAGTTGTTTAAATAATTTTCAATCGTATTTGTATGCAAAAATTTAAGTAAATAAAATAGTAAAAAAACTCGCAGATAGCAAAAAACTATATACCTACATTTATAATTGTTATTTATGAGTTATATGTTGCGGTATAGAAGATAAAAAATGAAACCGAAAACTTAGGACGATTGTTGTACCTTTTGTACTATGTGTTTTTAATGACAATTATTACCATTTCCTATTTCTTCCAATAAACATTTTACTCGAAATTAATGAAAACTCAAATAAAAAACTGTAGTGTTATTCTTTCAAGTCCAATGGAATTTTTATAATTTGTGGAACCAATAATATATTTACGTTGATTTTAGTTGAAAATTTATTCCCGCGAAACTACGTCGTTTTATGGTTAAGAGATTATTTTAAGTTTTTGCGTTATTACTTTCTCTTTAATTTGATGTATTGTCATTTTTCTTATAAATTTCAAAATCAAAGATCGAAATGTGAAATCTCCTCTTTCTTCTTGATTTATTTAATGCCCTAACAAAAGCGTATTCTTTTGATTTAGAAAATTATTTTAAAAAAAATTATATTTCACCCTTGCCGTATTTCAATTTTCATTTGGATATGTTGTTCATATTTAATTATTTTTCCTTTAAATTTTGACAACCAGTTTAGAAAAATTTAAGCAAATATTCTACTAATCTTTCTGTTCTAAAGAATACCAACAATGGCAACAACCATAACAGAAAGTAAAAAAATAATTTATATTTATCTTTTTCCCACATGCATAGTTCTATTATTGGTGTCACATCATAACAATTCTTAGCGTTTTATCACCAGTTCCATACCTGCCACTAAATACACTCCACCCTATCCACAGTATTATTCTAATTTATTGCTTATTGAATGAGTTTCATTGAATTTTTCATACGCAACACACTGGAAATTTTTAGTTGAAAATTGAAATTTTTTTAAATTTATTTTTATTCTTATCAATGGTTATCAAATTATCGCAGGAATAGTCGTTTTACTCGTCGTCGTTTTAAATTTTTGAGTTTTCAAAATACTTTAGAAACAGTACAAAAGGGTTGCGTGTTTTATTGAACTCAAAAAAAAAAATTAAAAAATAATGAAATCAAATTGTTACAAAATGATTTTTATTGTGATTTTTGCTCAACTTTGTTCATTCAAAACCAACAGTTTTTTTTTGTTTTATTAAAGGATATTCCAGAAAACGAAAGGCAATAGAAAATATGATGAATTTTTCGGATTTAGTAAATAATTAATAAATATTATAACAATAATAAATTTACAATTTTCTTCAAGTTTAGCTGGAAAACCCTTTTTTGTGTTTTTAGTTTTTCGTTGTTCAATACGATATTAAATTTTAAAGCAGGAAAGTAAATGTGCCTAAAGGAAATTTGATATCGTCAAAAAGAAATTAATAACACTTAAAATAAATAAATAAAAAATAATATCAAAAGTCACTTAAAAAAAAGGCGAGAAAAACAGCACTTCAGTGGGAATTATTGCGAGTTATATGATATCAATGAAGTAATGGAGAAATTTACATTTTATATTTTAAGCACATTCACAAGCACAAAATACAAAATTAAATCTTATATATAAAGATGGATGTTTGTATGTATGTATGTATGTATGTATGTATGTATGCATGTATGCATGTATGTATGTATGTTTGTATCAGAACTCCTCCTAGACGCATGGACCAATTTCAATAAAATTTTACAGGATGGTTTTTTACTACTTGGAATCGAACCCGTGATATGTTGTTTTCCAAAATTCTGACTGGCTCGGGTACCTGTCATACAACTCCGAGCACCTGACAAAAATATTTCAAAAACCAGAGGTGCTCCAGAGTTGAAAATTTGCACACAGTTACTCTCTCAAAAATAAATAAATATGACTTTCACATTTTTTCCAAATTTTGACTCGTTCGGGTAGCTGTCATACAACTCCCAGCACCCCACAAAAACATTTCAAAAACCAAAGGTGCTAGAGAGCGGAAAATTTGCACAAATTTTGAATGATTCGGGTAGCTGTCATACAACTCCCAGCACCCCACAAAACGATGAGCGGAAAATTTGCACACAGGTACTCTTTCAAAAATAAACAAATTTGACTTTCACATTTTTTCGAAATTATGACTCGTTCGGGTAGCTGTCATACAACTCCCAGCACCCCACAAAAACATTTCAAAAACCAAAGGTGCTAGAGAGCGGAAAATTTGCACATAGCTACTCTTCCAAAAAATAAACAAATTTGACTTTCACATTTTTTCCAAATTGTGACTCGTTCGGGTAGCTGTCATACAACTCCCAGCACCCCACAAAAACATTTCAAAAACCAAAGGTGCTAGAGAGCGGAAAATTTGCACACAGGTACTCTTCCAAAAATAAACAAATTTGACTTTCACATTTTTTCGAAATTTTGACTCGTTCGGGTAGCTGTCATACAACTCCCAGCACCCCACAAAAACATTTCAAAAATCAAAGGTGCTAGAGAGCGGAAAATTTGCACATAGCTACTCTTCCAAAAATAAACAAATTTGACTTTCACATTTTTTCCAAATTTTGACTCGTTCGGGTAGCTGTCATACAACTCCCAGCACCCCACAAAAACATTTCAAAAACCAAAGGTGCTAGAGAGCGGAAAATTTGCACACAGGTACTCTTCCAAAAATAAACAAATATGATTTTCACATTTTTTCGAAATTTTGACTTTGGTGTATTAAATTGGAACCAAATCGGTCCAGTTTCTGAGATATAAATTTTCGTTCAAAAGCTCTGGGGGAAAGCAGGTTCAACAAATTTGGCAGAAACTGCCGTAATCGGGATCCAAGGCCCCTAACGGTTTTTTAAATGTTTTCTTTTTAATTTATTATGTTTAGAGAGGAAGAGAAAAAGGGGCGAAGAAAACAGCAAAACAAAATTCTCATTTTTATTTATTTAAATCTTTCAATGAAATAAAATAAAGAAAAAAATATTTGCTTGAATTTAAGCGTACTAAAACTACAAAAGAAAACTTTAGAATCGCAGCTTGATATAAGGTTTTCAAAGCAATACAGAAGAAAAGTCGGACAGTCCGTCCCCGGATATAATGTGCTCAAGAGTGAGGCCTTGAGTCGAGTATATACTGTTCTGCCAAAGTCCGGCGCGAAAATCCGATGTTGGCAATCTCGTTTGGCCCGGACATATTCAACAATGCATTTATTATTCTTGAAGATAAATGTGTGGCTATGACCGGTAAAACATTCCTGCAACTCGGCCTATCTTCACCAGTATGAAACCAACAAAATGAACTTTATACAGATTACATACGAGAAAAGAACTGCAACGTCGAAGAGTTGAAAGCGTAATATCGCAGAAAAAATACCTCTTCTAAATCAAGATCAGAAAAAAGCATACAAAATTATCATGGATCAGGTAGAGAACCAACAAGGTGGTACCGTTTTTCTTGATGCTTCGGGGGGCACAGATAAAACAATTTTAACCAATCTGATTCTAGCCGAAATCAGAGCTCGAGGAGCTCTTGCCATTGCATCTTCAGGAATCACTTCAGCATTAATGGAAAGACGAAGAACAGCCCATTCTGCACTTAAGTTGCCACTAATCTCCAGACAGGAAAATCCTACCTGCAACATTAGTAAAACAAGTGGTCGGGCGCAAGTGCTCAAGACATGCAAAATTATCGTATGGGATGAATGTACCATGGCTCACAAGAAAGCTCTCGAAGCCCTTGACGTGACTGTGAGAGATCTGAGAGGAATAAACAACCTTATGGGAGGAGTTCTGGTACTTCTATGTGGAGACTTCCGTCAAAATTGACCCGTCATCCCAAAGTCAACACCAGCCAATGAAATTTACCCATGTTTAAAACATTCATCTTTGCGGAGACATGTACGAAAGATAAGTTTGAAACAAAACATGAGAGTACACCTGGGGGATGACAGTGTTCACATTTTCGCCAACAAGCTACTTAAGATCGGAGAAGGTAGATTTGCAGTTGAGCCATCTGGAAAAGAAAATTGCCATCCGATTTTTGTAATTTGGTGTCGTCCGTCGCAGAACTAATAGATGCAGTCTATAAATCCGGATATTCAGCAAAACTATCATAATTTGAACTGGTTTCGAGAGAGGGCAATTCTTGCTGCTAAAAATTGCAATTCTTGATGATTGCAGCACCTAAAAATATAAGAACGGGTACAAGTACCATTGTACTAGAATTAGTTAAATGTAACAGTTGACTGCCTGATGAGAGCAACTCCAGCTCTTTGATGTTTTTCTAATGTAATTTGTGGAGATAGTCGAGGTCGATCCTTAAATTCTGTTCCGCTATATTGGGCAACTTTGATGGTTTCGTTATAAAGCTGATCTATGTAGCTTCCATTTAGATGTTTTGTGCTGTTATCAAGTACTGTTTTTCCTAATCAGTACTTTTAATTTACAATTTATGGATTCGCCTTCGCTGACTGTGGTGATATTGACTCTATTGCTACTACCTCCTTTTTGAATATTGGCTTATGCTTTCCCTGAATTTGTTTCACGTTTACATATACAGTCTGGCCGGGGTTGACGTTTCGCGTTGTGAATTCTTAACTGGTGTTTTCGGTTTTTTCGTATGAGTTCGGTTAGGTCTTCATTAATTTTTCCCTAGCAGTCGAAGAGGTTTTGATAGTTTATCCTCTGTGAGCTCCTGTAAAAGACGTCACAAGATTTCATCTTTATTACCGAATGTATTGTATTGTTATACCGGTCAACGGAGATGTTCATAACCTTCTTCAAGGATAGATTAGGGTATTCCTTTTGCAGGCATTGTACGATTTCGATAATAGTGAAGTGAACCCTTTCTATTGTCCCATTCACTTCACTTTTTTGGCATGGTGTTTGGTATATCTGAATTCCGAGTGTTTTGATATAATTGGATATAATAGGACTCATAGGACAAATAGGACAAATTTTTTTCATTGTCGATAACAAGTATTTTCGGCACGGTGCAGAAATGTAGTATTTTGATTATTTTGCCCCTAAGATGCAGTACCGATTTATCTATAATTCTAAATAACTTTGTAAATTTTGAAAACGTGTCGATGCATGAAATGTATTTTTCCCGCTGGAATTCTATTATGTCCATGTGTAATATTTCGCTGGGATAAGGGCGTCTCGTGAAATTCCGGTTTTCTGGGATGACGGTCATATCTGCTGGCGTTGCACACTTCGAAAGTTCTAATATAATTATATCCCATATTTCCTTTGCAATTTTTGGACAGAAGTAGCTTTCCAAGATCTGGTTCTTGTTCTCTTCGTAATTCGATACGCTCTTTTGTGCTCGTTTTCGATGATATTGAACCTATTCTCTGGACTCGCAATATCCTGAGCTATTCTCTGAGTTATCCGAATTTTAAACTTTGCGAAGTGATCTCTGTATATATCTTGAGGCAATTGAATGAATTCTTCCGGAATTTTCAGGATATTAGGATTTAAATAGTCCTTCATTGTTTTCAGCAAGATCTCTTTGTTTAATCGTTGTAGAGATACGAAGTGTCTCTGGTAATCTATGTGAGGCTCTTCATGTACCGTAAGTTCCTTGCCCTCTTGGATAATAATTTGGTTTCGAAACACGTTTAAAGGGGACTCATAGTGAGGAATAAGATTTGAGTTGTCCTCTTCTGCGCCGTGGGCCTTTTCTGTTGTAGAAAAGACGGAGGTCAATGTATTAGCTTCCAATTTTAGTCGTGACAGCGCGTCAGCGACGACGTTAGTACGTCCTGCTTTATAGACAAGTTCATAATTGTATTCTTCGATTCTTGCCTTCCATTGTTTGTTGTTCCGATTGCTTAAGGCAAACATCAGCGTTTGGTGGTCGGTTAGAATTTTTATCTTCCGAGCTCCGTAGAGGTAGTTCCTCTAATTGTCGAGAGCCTACACGATCGCTAGCATATCTTTTTCGTTGACCGTATAGTTCTCCTCTGTTCTATTGAGGGATCGGGAAAATAAAAATTTCGGAGGAAGTTAACAGCTCCTTCAGGTTGGTGAAAGCCTTTTCCAGACTAATCTTCACCTTTTTTGATTGACTTACCTCGATTTGAGCATTTCCTGCAAAATTATGTATAACTGTATGTTAACTGACAAAATTATGCTAATGCGACAGTTTGTATTAATTTACGTATGATAATTTGAATGTGTTAACTTCAATATTCTTCAATATTTATTTATTGATGATTTTAGATTGAAGAGAGAAACATTTGTGTTTACACATCAGTTTTTAAACAATCAAACTATTTGTCAGTTTTTTCTTATATATTCACCAAAACTAATATAAAAATAAAAATTTTTTAATCAAGTATACTTTGAATATAAAGCAAATGTAAAATAAAAAAAAAAATAAAAAATTTACATATGATTAATACATATTGTTTTTCATTATTCGCCATATTTAATTTTATCTCTCTCAATATACATATATTGAAGAAAATAGGATAAATTCTATTTTTTTTTTCAATATATGTATATTAACATCAATATGTGTTTACACAGTATTTCTTCAATATTTTCTCTCATCAGTAGATACTGTCAAGTGTCAATATAATATATTGATGTGTAAACGCTGACTAACAGTGCTATTCTCTTCGGGTATAATTTTCAAATGATTTCTATTCCCAGTGCGCTACATACCGACATATAGTTGTCCATATAAAAAAACCGGTGTTTCAAGTAAAAGACCAACCTTATTGAGAGTTTGACCTTGCTCTTTGTTGATGGTCATCGCAAAGGCAGCTCGGACGGGAAACTGGCGTCTTTTAAAAGCGCATGGTGTAGTTGCAGCACTTTTTTTTATCTTAAAATATAAAACTGATACAACATCAAACAGTGTAGATATAGAATAAGGATATGTACATATATAAGTGTATTTTATCTAAAAATATATTTATTGATTGCTGTTTATTTTTTTTAGAAATTAGGAAAACCAAAAAATTTAAAACTACAGTTTTTTTTATTTTAAAACTAGCGGAGTTACCCGGCGTTGCCCGAGAAAATTTAAAGTTCCTCGAATTTTTTCCTCGTTTTTAGTTTGAAAAGGGAAGTATTATGTGATGTTTGTCTGTTAGTAAACTATCTCTTAAATGTTTTTATATGTAATTGTTTTTTTTTTTTTGGGGAAAGTTTGAAAAGCAATACAAAGAATAATACGCCCGTGCTTTGTAATAGTGTGGAATCCACCCCCACTAAAACCACTGACAGTTTTTAAAAATTTAATAAAAAGCTAATTCATGAAAATTTTAAAAATTATTGTAGGTATCTACTTAAATGAAATACAAAAAAAAATCAAAAGTGAACGAAAATGATTTTCAGTTTTGTACAAAAATAGTACTTACAAATTAAAATAAAATGCAAACATAAGTCTTAGGCGTTGTTTATAAATTTCAATTAGAATTTTGGGATTTTAATTAGAAGTATTTTTTGAAAACTATAATTATGGTCCGTTTTTTATGTTAGCATAAATCTTTTTTTAGGTATTAATAATAAACATTTTCTTTTTTATAATATTCAAACACTAAGTACTTATTTCTATATGTTAGAATAAAACTAATGCTACATAAACTTATGCTAGATGTTAGTAGTTTACATTTTAATTTTTGTTACTCTTAGTTTAATTAATCAATTCTTATCCATATAGCAGTTTTTTTTCATTGTTCAAAAAAGAAAAGTATAAAATGTTATAAAGAAAACAAAACCAAATTTAGAAAAAAAGATAGAAATCTAAAAAAGACAAAGACAATTAGGAAAAACCAAAAGAATAGAAGAAAGGAAAGACGAAAAAATACAAAATAATAAACTAATTAAATTGACGGGTGATTAAATAATTTTCTCAAGATAAAACTTGATTATAAACAACGTTTTTAGTTTCTTCTTCACACTTAAATCCACACCGCAGTACTTAATAGACTCTCCCTGTGCCTTGTTTATCGTAATCGAGAACGCAAGTCTAACTGCAAATTGCAACCTCTTAAAGTTAAAAAGGAGATCATTTGGAATAAGTGGTATCCTTGCGATGAAAACGACTTCATCCTGTCCCTTCACTGTTAAAATAGTCGCTTCAATTACATTTGCCAGCAATTTTTTAACATAAAGTCTTGTACCGTTGCAAAGTTTTGGTGGGTCGAGGTTCCGTATTAAAATAATTGGTGATTCCAGTTTCAGTAAAAGACGATATGGCGATAATCCAGTCGGATCACGAGAATTTAGGAACTCTGTTGGAAAATTGACTATCTCATCAGCATTTACTACGTTATCAAAGGACTTGTAATCATTTACTACGCCCGGTAATATGGAAAATATCTGATTATCCATTTCGCTGACATCAGCATTTTTAGCAGCAAGAATTGCCCTCTCTCGAAACCAGTTCAAATTATGATAGTTTTGCTGAATATCCGGATTTATAGACTGCATCTATTAGTTCTGCGACGGACGACACCAAATTACAAAAATCGGATGACAATTTTCTTTTCCAGATGGCTCAACTGCAAATCTACCTTCTCCGATCTCAAGTAGCTTGTTGGCGAAAATGTGAACACTGTCATCCCCCAGATGTACTCTCATGTTTTGTTTCAAACTTATCTTTCGTACATGTCTCCACAAAGATGAATGTTTTAAGCATGGGTAAATTTCATCGGCTGGTGTTGACTTTGGGATGACGGGTAAAGTTTGACGGAAGTCTCCATATAGAAGTACCAGAACTCCTCCCATAAGGTTGTTATTTCCTCTCAGATCTCTCACAGTCACGTCAAGGGCTTCGAGAGCTTTCTTGTGAGCCATCGTACATTCATCCCATACGATAATTTTGCATGTCTTGAGCACTTGCGCCCGACCACTTGTTTTACTAATGTTGCAGGTACTCAGCTAGAATTGGATTGGTTAAAAATGTTTTATCTGTGCCCCCCGAAGCATCAAGAAAAACGGTACCACTTTCTTACCTTTCTCTACCTGATCCATGATAATTTTGTATGCTTTTTTCTGATCTTGATTTTTTTTTTTTTTTTTTTTTTGTCTTTATTCTATACAACTATCTACATAAAATATAAAAGATATTGAGTATAATGTTGGAATTAAAATTGACGTGATGTAACTGACATGTAATCTAAGTCAAAAATCCATTGATTCTTGACTTAATATTCAAATTTATATTTATGGAGTCTCAGGTAAAGTGAATCTAGTAGATAAATCCAGCGGTCTGAAGCGTCTTAATCTGCGCTCGTTTGTTCGTTCATTATTGATGAGTTGAGGAGCAAGTAAATTTGGATGGTTTTCCAGTCGAACATAGTATTTTTCAGCTTTCTTTTTAATGAATTTCTTAACAGATGGGATATTTAAATCTGATCTAATTGTGTCATTTCGGACATACCAAGGCGCGTTAACTATAGACCTTAATACTTTGGACTGGAAGCGTTCTATTATTTCGATGTTGGAGTTACTAGTTGTTCCCCATAGTTCCAACCCGTAGCTCCAGATTGGCCTGATGATAGCTTTGTACACTGCAACTTTACATTCTAGGGATAAATTGGAGAAACGACCTATTAGCCAAATTAATTGGTTGAATTTTAATCGTAGTTGTTTATTTTTGCTGATGATGTGACTTTTCCAAGTGAGGCGTCTATCCAAGTGCATACCTAAGTACTTAACCGAGTCTTGGTGAGTCAACTCCATGTCGTTAAGGTGAACAGCGGGGCAATTTCCCTTGCGATTAGTAAAGGTGATATGAAGGGATTTCGATTCATTGGCCTTTATTCTCCACTTTTTCAGCCAGTTTTGTATATCCAATAAGTAGTTCTGAAGAACTTCTGAAGCTAATCTCGGATTAGTATGAGACACTGTTTGCACATGCTGTGTCGTCAGCAAAGGTAGCAGTGAGTACCCTCGGCGATGTTGGGAGGTCTGCTGTAAATATCAGGTAAAGTAGTGGGCCAAGGACACTGCCCTGAGGAACCCCAGATTTAATTTCTTTTAGTGACGATTGTTCCCCGTTGTATTTAACGAAGAACCTCCTATTTGATAAATAAGTTGACAAAAGTTGCTGGTAGTGGTGAGGAAGTAGTTTTTTAAGCTTGTAAAGGAGACCTTTGTGCCAAACTTTGTCGAAGGCTTGCGAAATGTCCAGAAAAGCTGCAGAACAGTATTTTTTCTTGTCAAGTGAATTATTTATATGGTTCACTACTCTATGTATTTGCTCAATTGTTCCATGATTGTGACGAAAGCCAAACTGATGAGCTGGTACGATATCTCGTTCATTATTTATTTTAATCAATCTTTTGGCTATTAGTTTTTCGATTAATTTTGATATTACTGGCAGAAGACTTATTGGTCTATATGAACTAGTCTCATTTGGTTCTTTCCCCGGTTTAGCTAGCATTATGATATGAGCAGTTTTCCGGATATCTGGGAAGTAGCTAGTTCTTAATATGGCATTAAAAATGTGGGTTAAGAATTTTATACTGCAATACGGAAGTTCCTTTACCATTTTGCCTGTGATACCATCATACCCAGGAGCCTTCTTGTCTGACACAGAGTTTTTTATAATTTCCTGTACTTCCCTTATCCGGACTTTCTTTATCGGTAAATCCATTTGATAAGGCACTTCAAGTTAGTTTTCAATCTTGTTGTTTTCGTCGGTTGAAATTACTGGTGGATACGGTACAAACACTTTTTGTAAATGTGATGCAAAAAGCTCTGCTTTCTCACCATCGCTTCTGGCCCAATTACCATTTGATTTCCTTAGTGGAGGTATAATTTGTTGTGGCCGTTTCAGTTTTCTTGTTGCTTTCCACAGTGAGTAGTCATTAAGACCGGTATATGTTAGTCTTTCAAGGTAATTCTTCAACGAACTTTCTCTGCTTTTATTTAACAAAAATTTAAGTTCTTTGATTGCACGGTTTAACCTGGCTTTGATTTCAGGGGATCTAGTTTGTTGCCAATATTTCCTAAGGTTTCTTTTTTCCATGATTTTGGATTTTATTTCAGGTGGAGAAATAACATATTTTCGGATGTTACCTTGCGTCGGAGTTGATGACATTGCTGCTTCAATCATGGTTATATTTAGGTTTTTTATAGCTTCATTGATATCTTGGGGGTTTTTCAGTCCTATATTTAGAGAAGTTTTCATTTCAATTTCCTTTCTATAATTATCCCAGTTTGTTTTCCTTGTATGTAACCGTTGTTCATTTTGAGTTATTACTACTTTGGATGAGGCAGAGATAATGATAGGCGTATGATCTGAAGACAGCTCGAGGCTTGATTTCACAGTAAATAGTTTTGGTGAGATACCTTTCGAGACGCAAAAATCCAAAAGATCCGGTGTCTTATTAAGATCAGAAGGCCAGTATGTAGGTTGTCCAGTAGACAGATAATTCAAGTTGAATTCTTGCATGGCTAGTAGCAGCTGCCTTCCTTTTTGAGTGATCAGCCTAGAGCCCCAGAACGTATGTTTAGAATTATAATCTCTACCGGCAATAAATCTATTTCCCAGAGTTTTAAAATAATCAATAAATTGAGATTTGTTGATATTGTGTTTAGGAGGGCAATATATAGCTGAAATAGTTAAGGGTCCATTCCAGTCAGCTATCACGACACTTGTTGCTTGAATATGATTAAATTTATATTTAGGAAGTTCATAGTGCTGTATGTTTTTCCTGATGATTATTGCAGTACCAGCATGAGCCGTCCCATCAGGATGATTTGTGGAATATGTTTTGTAATTTTTTATGTTAAAATAACTTTTGTTTGTAAAATGGGTTTCAGAAATTAACAAGATGTCTATTTGGTGATCAATAATAAAATGATACAATTCTTGTTGATGGTTTGACAGTCCGTTGGCATTCCAGACGACTATGTTGAGGAGTTTAGCTATTTTTATGTAAGTTTAGGAGAAGTGTATTAACGAGGTTAATCAAAGGCCCAACTTGTGACATTAATTCTTTCACCATGTTTTTTAATTCGAAAACTTCATTTGAATTGGTTGAGGAGCTGATAGTACAAGTTGCATTATTGTTTGATATGATAGCTGGTTGCTGTGGCGTATCACTCTTGTTTTTTAATATTTCCGCATAGGATTTATGGCCAAAAACAGTTTGAATATCACTTGTTCCTTTAACTTCCTCAGCGCTATGACTTTGTTGAGGTAGCTGCCTATTACGTAAACTGGGAAATTTTTTTTCTTTAATTTCTTTATACCGTTGACAACCCTTGTAATTAGCGGGATGATTTCCTAGACACAAAGTGCACTTTACATTAGACCCTAGGTATTTGTTTGGGCAATTCTTTGAGATATGATCACCAGCGCACTTTACACATTTAGGCAACCTATTACAGTATTGCCAAGTGTGCTCATAACGCTGGCATTTGGTACATTGAGGTATTTCCTTTTTCTTTATTGGAGCTTCTACAGTTATACGTGTATGTAACAGATATCGTATTTTGTAAATATCTTTGTTATTTTCACTTTGGCTAAGATCTACGAAGAAAAGCGGTACTGCAAATTCATTTTCTCCTCTACGCTGTTTGAGGTTGTAGATGTTAATTACTTCGTGATCTAATTTTTTAAGTTCTTTAATTATATTTAGTTCTACAGAAGGATGTAGACCTCTGATTACCACTCTAAAACTTTTGTCCTGTTTCAGTTGATACGTATGGAACTGAGTTTCCTTTAGTTTTAATCCTTTAACTGTTTCTCGGTAGTCATTGATGTCTGTCACTTGAATTTTCACTTCATTTCCCTTAAGAACCTTCGTGAAGTATTCGGCTGAGCAAGTTTGACTTAAAAGGTTAATAAGAGGAGACATGTTCTGAACCCCAGACACATAAATTGGAGGAGGTTTTGGCGATTTTGTATCCTGTGTAGTTTCTTCAGGTTCAGCTGTTTCGAGTTCGCTAAATCTGTTGGTGAATTCTTTGGAGTTATTCAACCAGTAATCATTGATTCTGGTTTGTTTTGGGTGAGGCAGTTTTTGAGGACTATCCTTCTTCCTTTTTTTTTTGAATTAATGACAAGTTCGAAGCTGTTTATACCATTTTTTTTTTCGGCATTATCAGAGAGGGTCACAACTGGTACAACCTTTTCAGTAGAGTGTTTTGATAGAACTTCCTTTAACTGCTTCTTTAGTTCTTCATTTTGCATTCGCAGCGACTGAAGCTCTTGGTGTAAATCATCTTCTTTAATCGTTGAGTTATTAGATGAGTTTGGAATGCTATTAATGTTTGAGGATGTTGAAGCTCGAGTTAGTGTTGATCCTGTTGATGTCGATGTCAAGGACGAATCTTTTTTATCAGATGAGAGCGGTGGAGTGCGCAACGTCATATCCGGTTATTTATTATATAATTATATTTTATATTATTTATGCTATAAAATAGTTGTATTTAGAAGTTTAAAAAGGCATTCTAAAGTGTTAGAATATAATTGTTATGAATATACAGGTATATGTTTAAACAAAACTAATATAGAATAATTAATATATATATATCATAAGATATATACATACAATTATATACAATTATATTTTATATTAATTATTAATTATAGATAATTAATTATAATTTAATAAATATTCGCTATATAAGACTAATAAAAAATATTCATAAATCAAATAGTACTTACAATTTATAATTTATATAAGACAAAGATATTTTCTATAAGTTCCAGAATTTGACGCCAGATGAACAATATTAACTTAATCTGCGAGTTTAAGTTGTCAGCACTGATTTTTATTGTTGAAGACGTTTTTCTTAATATTCTGTCACGGTGTCAAAAATGACAGTAACAAAATTATTATTATTTAAAACGGTCGCGGTTTTTATTATAATTTTTTTGTTTTTTTATTTATTTATATTTATTTATTTTATAATTTTTGTACTTTTTTTTTTCGGCGCGAATTGAATTTGCTTTTTTGCGCGAACAATTACAATTCGTCCGTATAGTTTCAAGGTTCGAGAACGAATGTCTTGTCTTGAAGTGGAACGAACGTCTTGTCTCGAGAATGAATGTCTTGATTTAGAAGTGGTATTTTTTCCGCGATATTACGATTATTTTTTACGCGATATTCGACGTTGCAGTTCTTTTCTCGTATGTAATCTGTATAAAGTTAATTTTGTTGGTTTCTTACTGGTGAAGATATGCCGGGTTGCAGTAATGTTTTACCGGTCATAGCCACACATTTATCTTCAAGAATAATTAATGCATTGCTGAATATGTCCGGGCCAAACGAGATTGCTAACATCGGATTTTCGCGCCGGACTTTGGCAGAACAGTATATACTCGACTCAAGGCGTCACTCTTGAGCACATTATATCCGGGGACGGACTGTCCGAATTTTCTTCTGTATTGCTTTGAAAACCTTATATCAAGCTGCGATTCTAAAGTTTTCTTTTGTACTTTTAGTACGCTTAAATTCAAGGCAAATATTTCTAAAAAAAAAATTTTTTTCTTTATTTTATTTCATTGAAAGATTGAAATAAATAAAAATGAGAATTTTGTTTTGCTGTTTTCGTCACCCCTTTTTCTCTTCCTCTCTAAAAATAATAAAATAAAAAAAACATTTAAAAAACCGTTAGGGGCTTGACATTTTACCTTGGATCCCGATTACGGTAGTTTCTGCCAAATTTGTAGAACCTGCTTTCCGCTAGAGCTCTTTTGAACGAAAATTTATATCTCAGAAACTGGACCGATTTGGTTCCAATTTAATACACAAAAGTCAAAATTTCGAAAAAATGTGAAAGTCAAATTTGTTTATTTTTGGAAGAGTACTTGTGTGCAAATTTTCCGCTCTCTAGCACCTTTGGTTTTTGAAATATTTTTGTGGGGTGCTGGGAGTTGTATGACAGCTATCCGAACCAGTCAAAATTTTGAAAAAATGTGAAAGTCAAATTTGTTTATTTTTGGAAGAGCACTTGTGTGCAAATTTTCCGCTCATCGTTTTGTGGGGTGCTGGGAGTTGTATGACAGCTACCCGAACCATTCAAAATTTCGAAAAAATGTGAAAGTCATATTTATTTATTTTTGAGAGAGTAACTGTGTGCAAATTTTCAACTCTGTAGCACCTTTGGTTTTTGAAATATTTTTGTCAGGTGCTCGTAGTTGTATGACAGGTACCCGAACCAGTCAGAATTTTGGAAAACAACATATCACGGGTTCGATTCCAAGTAGTAAAAAACCATCCTATAAATTTTATTGAAATTGGTCCATGCGCCTAGGAGGAGTTCTGACACAAACATACATACATACATACATACATACATACATACATACATTCATACATACAAACATCCATCTTTATATATAAGATTAAAGCTTGCAACGCACAATTTTACAATGGTATTTTTCAAATTCAGAATTTTCTACTTTGTCATTATTTTCATAACAAGCGCATTAAATATCAATATCCAAAGGCTTGTCATGACTTACTCCAGCTTTGAAAATATATTGTTGTTTTAAATAAAATTCATCAAATTCGTAATATATTTGTAAAAGTATTTGCAACTTATTGTGCTGATGGATTTGCTTAGAACTTTTTAAGATAATCTAACATTTTCTCTACGAACAAATATGGACAATTTTTAATAGTTGTTTGTACGTATTTTTAGTATAAATATTTGAAGAATTTAAAGAAAGACCAGCAGTTTACATATTACTCACAACAGCAGGTTTACTTTATTACTCACTATTATATGGAAAAATTATAATTACTTTGTTTTCGTAGCTGCATATTAGCAGCTACTGTAATGTAATTAATTGAAAATAAAGCTAATGTAATTAATTGAAAAGCTAAAAAGCTAAGATTTTTTGCAAAGTACTGGGACTGATATGAGTATTTCCAGTTTTGGCCAATATTTTTGATGAGCATTTTTCTCCTTGGAAACAATTTTCTTAATTATATCTCAGCTAATAATTTCATAAAATGTACCAGTTACCAAAATCATATTTTATATAAATGAATTTATAAAAGAAAAGAAACATCTTACAGTATAAAAAGGGATTGTATAGATGGTGTGGAAGGTTTGAATGGGGATGGAAAACAAAAACTAGCAACAGAAGCACATTTCTTTATGATTCAAGGTTTACATGAAAATTATAAGTACGCATAGGGTTACAATTTATCCAAAAATAATTTGAAAAGAGAAACTTTAAAACTTTTTTAGTTCTTTAAAAAAGTTTTTATCAATTTACTACTAAAATATCTTAAGGAGCTAACAAAGATTGGTTCTAAAACTGTTGCACCTGCTTGTGACTAATGCAGTACAAATCGAAATACTTATGAATTACTTGGTGTCAATAAGGTAGACCCTTTTTTTATGATTGGAATGGAAATAAAATTTATGCTTTGTTTGATATGGCATCTTATAAAATCTGTCAGAAATTCTTTTATAAAACCCGATTTTTAAAACTGGAATAATGATATTATTAGTTTTCAACAATTTTACTTAACATTTGAAAAAATGTCAGTAAAATCAGCTTTTCAATTATTTAGTCATAGTACATATGCAGCCATAATAGCAATAAATAACACTGCTCGAATTTTTTTTAATTTATTGAGTAATAAAGATAATGTGACTGTTGATTTTGTTTTAAGAGTTAACTAGTTAATTGATTACTCAAATTCTTCAAATTTTAAAACAAAAAATTAAACATTTTGAATTCACAACCGTTAAAAATTCTCTGTTTTTATTCTTAGAGGAATTGCTAGAATATCTTAAAAAATCAAAAATTAAAAGTACCATAAAATTTTTTTCCATTAATGGAATGCCCTAAACAATAACTGCTGTATTATCTTTATCGAAAGATCAAATTGATAGAATATTAATTTCTTGATGACGCGCAGACTGAACCAAGATCCGTTAGAAAATATGTTTTCTCATATAAGATCTGCTGGTGATTATTGCAGAAATCCATCTGCACAACAAATTGGGAATATTTTTGCTAAGACGAGGCGAGTATTTATAACGAAAATACATCCTCAAATTGTGAAACAGATCACAACGATTATTTTGACATTGATGCCAATGATTTGGCTCATGAAGATTTTATTATTGAAAATTGTCCTGAAGAAATGAGAAGGAAAATGTTTTAGCTTCAACTTCAAATACAGTTAAATCACATAGTAAATCAGTTAGTAATTTTGAAGAATTAGCAATTAGATATTTTGCTGGATTTTGCACATAAAAAGTGTCAAATTGCCATACATGTGTATTATACTATTTTTAAAAAATTAACACAAAATTTGAAAATGAAATTTAAATAGCTATTCATAATGAAATATTAGAGATGAAATAATTGAACATAGGTATATAAGTACGTATGTACCTAAAAACCGATTTGAATTGAATTTAAAATTTAGAACTGTATTTAAAACAACTTTAACAAAAATTTGATTCTATTTGTAAATTTATACATATATGTATATGTATGTATGAAATGAATATATATTAGAAATCATAACGTGAATGAATGTTCACTATTATTTGAATTTTTTGAAATTGTTTTATTTTTGAAAATTATTCAATTAAAACAAGAAAAATATTTTTGTTTTCTAAACATTATAAAATTACATTATAATTTTATAATTTATTATTACAAATAATATCCATGCACAATATCAACAATTATAAAAATCCTTTTTTTTACAATGTATATTGAGAGAAAACTAAAAAAAAAAATTTTCTTAAAAGACTACTCGATAAAAATGCTATCCAATTTGAAATTTTTGTACCTATCAATTTAAAAAAAAATTCAAATTACCTATACAAATTCAAATAACAAAAAGTTAAAAACAATAATATACATTCAAGAACAGTATAGAGAAACTGAACACTTATAAATTATTTAGAGAATAAAGTCGTATAAAACGTTCAAAAATTTAAAAATTCAAATTGAATATAGAAAATGCACCAACACATTGATTATCTTCCTGAAAATATATATAATGAAGAGAATTTGGAAAAAGTGAGCTGAACATTTTCTGTTGTATGAAAATGTCTATCTTTATAGTACTATTAATCAATGGTTTAAGCTGTCTGATCTTATTGTTTTTTTGTATATAATGGAATTTAATTTAAATAAGCTAACGAGTTTTTAGTAAGAAGACGAAAAGGAAAATTATATAAAATTACTAAAAAATTAATATAAAAAAAAAAAACAGATTTGAAAATAAATTTATAATTGTCAAGTTAAATAGTTTAATTTTTTCCTGTTTTTTTTTCTTTTTTTTTTTTAGTTATTGCATTATAAGTCTTTAATTTTTTTCACACCTGCTAACACAATAACAGCAACAATATTGTTTCTATACAATTTTTATCATAAATCATAATCATTACCATTACATTATTATAATTATCACATAGTTTATTATTCCCTATTGATTTTGATTTATTGGGTTTTGATTTAATTATATTTTTATTTCATTTTTGAAAATTCTAATTGAATCAATTTGTTTCAGTTTTGTTGGAAGTTCATTATATAACCAACCTCAAGCATTTAAACAAACAATTATTAAAATTATAGAATAAAAGTTGAGTTTCCTTTCACTAATCATTTGCATTTATTTTGCAAATATCGATATTTCGAAAGCAACTTACTTCCTTAATCAGTGCTTGCGACTAATTAATATTTACACTAATACATTTAATATTTACATTTAATATTTACACTTACATATATTTATATAATTTGAACCTTTAATAATATGTTCTTTTTGTTAACAACAGTTACTCCTTAATAGTGCTACCTAATCTACAATGTTTTTTTTTGTATTATTATTATTTATTAAATTTAAACTAGTCTATAATTAATTACGTGATAACCCTTATGCTAGTATTTATGATCTTAATTCTACCTGAACCTGATTTTTAATTTTAAAGTAATCTAAATAATGGTGAGAATCCACTTCGGACTACTAGATATATTAAGTGCATCAGTCACGTTAACAAAATAAGAGTTCATTCTGTTAGCTACACTGAAAAAAATACTAGGTAATATTGACAAAAATCTGGGTTAAAATGACAAAAACTAGGTAAATATAGCGTCAACAAAAATGATGAGTCAATATGACAAAAAAATACAAATTTTTTTTCATTCTGTAAATATGACAAACAGTTGTCTATATAACAATTTATATCTGAAGAGATGACAAAACTAAATTTCTTAATATGACGAAATGAATTTTCATTATGATAGAATATTTTGTCAATGTAATAAAATAATATGTTGAAATGAAAATAATATTTTGTTGATTAGAGAAAAAAATATATCAATTTAAATAAGGTTTTTATTAAATCAACAATTTTGTTTTGTCAAAATAACATCTATTTAGTTGTCGATTTAACAAAATTATTTTGTTAATAGGGTAGTGTATGCATATACAAATAAATAACTTTATTTTTGTTTTAAATTTATATTATATTATAAATAGCTTTATTTTTGTTTTACATATTTTGATTATAAACTAATCTGTAAATTATTTATTTGTATGCCTACCGTACTCTACAAGTTAAATGTAGAACCATATCTTATATTAGCAAAACAAGGCAGTCCTTATAAGCACTAGCACTACATAATATATGTGGGTCTGAAAAATAAATGCATGATATTATTACAGTTAGAAATAAAACAATAATAGTCTTGTTAACAATTAATTTATTTTATAACATTTCTATTATTTGAAAACAAAAAAAAAATTAAATTCATTATTACATTCAAAAAATTTAAAACAAAGTTAAAAAAATAAAGTTTTTCTTATCACATTACATTTTTCAAAATTATACAAATAAAGTTCAAAATATTTAAAAAATGTTCAGACTTCAGTTTCTGTTTGTTCCAGTTCTTTGGTTCATACTGTTTCTTCAAATTATTTATTTAATAAAATAGTAAAATTTATTATTTTCCTTCTTCAAATTATTTACTTTTTTTAATAAATGTTTTAGTTGCAAGATTCAACTAAAACTAACCAAATTTATTAACATCGAAAAAATTAAATAATTGACTAGTTCTGTTAAAATACATAAGTAAATAAATTTTAGCTTTAGTTATCTTTTTTTAATTTAATTCTTCAAAAAATCTTTTTTATTTCATTTTTCATTTTGTTTTTGAAGGGATTTTTATTTTTTTAAGGGTAATTTAATTTTTCAACTGCCTTTTTTTATTTAACTCATAACTTTTTTTTAATTGAACTCTTTAATAAGCAAATTCAAAAACGCAACTTCACAGAAAATCGCACCTTTACTTTTATATTTTCAACTAAAATGGAAAAAAAATTGTTTGTGAACTGTTTACAAAATTCTTTTGTTAATCTTACTAGGAAAAATTTTTTAAGTGAATATCATGCTCATTAGTGATGGTATCATTATTAATTATTAAGGTTTTAACACTTAGATTTTGCTTGTTGTATGTATCTGTGTTATAGAAATTTCAAAGATTTTTACCGTTAGATATGCCATGCTGGACTTCATTAGAGAAATAGTTTTTCATAGCTTGAAGAATTAATTTGTGCACCTCGACTTTCATATTTTTGTATAAATTCAGAATACGACTATTTGCTTTATATTTCTTAGAACATTTGTAGTACGAGTCCCTGATTTTAATTTTATCAATATATCCTTTGTCATCCGAATGGCCTTATCTTTATATTTTTTTTTGCTACAACCGATTTTGTATTTTTTACAATCAGATTTTGCAAATCTCTAAAGAAAGTATCAAATACACAGTAACCGTTTATGTTTGTTCAAAAATTATTGAATTAAATTTTTTCATAATCCAAAACCGTTTTATCAAAGATTTTATTTTTGGTAACTGGCTTAAGATTGATATTGATAAAGAACATTTTATGATCAGATAAGGAGGTATCACTAATTAAAAAGTTGTATTTATAATTTATTAAATCCGTGATAAAATGGTCAATAATCGTTTTCGTGGTATTGTTTATTCTTGTTGCATATTCAACAGATATTTTATTGTATATTAGAAATCCGTTATCAATAAGAGTATTAGTATAATCAATAACATATTGTTTATTCATATCGAGCAAGCTTATATCCATATCTCCCCTAAACTCCCCTAAAGCTTCTTCATCTAAACATTTCCCGAATTTTATCAATACTTTACTGCCTCCATCAGTTCGTCTAACTCAAAATAACGCGGGCAGTGATAACAAATATATTCTCTCAAGGTTTAGAGATCACAGCATTTACAATCACATTCGGCTATATCTTGCTTATCTACATGATGATCCTAATAGTGTTTGCCCTAATGGTAAGATCAAAACCAACACTAGGGTTTTAATTCAACAGGATGTTTTAAATGAGACTTGGTTTAGTAAATCCATTATTGATTTGGAATTATTTGACCCTTCCTTCAATGTTTATAGAAAAGATAGGTATTGTTCCAATTCAATTCAAAATTCTAATTTTATCGCTCCAAAAGGTGGTGGTGTTCTGATTTCTATAAAGAACTCATCCAATACGGAAGAGATTAAAATACCTGAAACAAATTTTTTAGAGATTATATGCGTCAAGGCTACTTTATCACAAATGAACATAATTTATATTATAAATTGTTATATTCCTCCAAATAGTGACATCGAAATATATAAAAGTCATTGCAAAGCTATCAATTTCATATCTGAAATTTCCGAACAATCTAGCGAAATTATTCTGTGTGGGGATTTTAATCTTCCTAACATTGAATAGTCCAACCATGACGAAGAGTCATACTTAATCCTACTAATCTTCATAGTGAGATTGAGTATACATTCATTGACTCCCTTAACTTAATCTCCTTACATCATTCATCAACAATCCATAATAATAAACATCGTCAACTCGATCTAATATTTCTATCTGATTGGAACAACTCAATAATAATGGAAAGTCCTGACACTCTTGTAAATATTGACCCTTATCATTCTCCAATTCTTATTACCTACTTTACTGAGTCTAATGTTATTCCAAATAAAACTGTAACTTATCAATACAACAAGGCATACTTGCAACAGCTTCAAAATTTCACTAGCACTAACATTGAGATAATCATTAGTAAGTCCTATGATTTACTCTTTGAAGGTTTAAATCTACACGTTCCAAAAACGACTATTTTTACTAATTCTAGTCCTCCGTGGTATACTCGGGATATGAAAAAAATAAGAAATAAGAAAAACAAAGCCTGGTCTAAATATATGAAATCCAAAAACTCATCTGATTATAACAATTTTAAGTTTTTTTTTGATCAATTTAAATCACTAGTCCATTTAAGCTATAATATTTATTTACAAAATATGTCTTTCAACCTTTTCGAACCCAAGAACCCAAAGAATTCTGGAAAATTATTAATACTAAAAAAAAGTCTGATCAATTCCCATTTTCATGCAATATAAGGATACACTTAGTAATGATCCAAAAGTCATATATCAATGTTTTAGTGATTTTTTTTGGAAATTCATATGCAACACCTATATTTAATGCTACCGCATCACAATTTGACCATTTACATCATTTTTCTAAAACAACCTTCTCCTAGTTTTGCATTAATGATGCTATCCTTACACATTATTTAAATAAATTAGGTCATAACACATCCCCTGGTCCAGATGGTATTCCAGAGGTTATCCTGAAAAATTGTTCAAAGTCCTTGGCCCCAACGCTCTCGAATATCTTTAATTTATCCATTTCTACTGGATCGTTCCCTTCTATTTGGAAAAAAGCCTTTATTAGACCAGTGCATAAGAAGAACTCTAAAAAAGAAATTAGCAATTATCGTTCAATCGCCAAACTTTCCTCTATTCCCAAATTGTTTGAACTAATTATGATGAAATTTAAGATTACTGCAATCGCCTTTTAATACCAAACTAACACGGATTCTTTAAAAACAAATCCACAGTTCCGAGCTTGGTGGAGTGTATTTCTAAGTTAATTCTCAATATGGGGACAGGATTTCCAAATTATGTCATATACACTGACTTTAGTAAAGCTTTTGACCTTCTACCCCATTGCATTATGCTATTGAAATTAACTAAACTCGGATTTTCCTCCTTTTTCGTCAGCTGGGTCGGATCTTATCTGATAAGTCGGAGTTACATAGTGCAGCTTAGAACAGCCTTTTCATCATCGTTTGAAGCCAATTAGTCCCTCAAGGCAGCCATTTAGTCCCACTCAAATTTATAATTTCTATCAATGATGTAACTTCGGTAATCAAAAACAGTCCAGTTAAAATTTATGCTGATGACATGAAAGTCTTCAAAAAAATTACATCTTTACTAGACTCAACCCTTTTTCAAGAAGATTCAAATAACTTTTTTTTATTGTGCAAAACGAATAACCTTCAGTTAAATATAAACAAATTTGCCACAAGGAGTTATCATAGGCGAATTAACTGCCTCTCATATATCTATTCACTTAATGAACAAGCCTTAGAAAAAGTCAAGTCTATCAAAGACTTGGGAGTTACCTTCGATGAAAAACTTACTTTCAAAATGCACTACAATAACATCATCAATAAAGCTAACTCATTGGTAGGATTCATAAAACGATGGTCCAAAGAATTCAATGACCCATACATCTTGAAATCCCTATATACTTGTCTCGTTAGACCCCAGCTTGAATATGCCAGTCAGGTATTGTCACCTTATTATGAAATTGACAGTAATCGAATTGAATCAATTAAAAAAAAATTTCTTAAGATATGCTTTACGTCTCCTTCCTTGGTAAGACCCTTTGGCTCTTCCACCTTATAATAATAGACTCAACCTCATTCACCTAACTACATTACAAAATAGACGTGGGATCGCGGATGTGCTCTTTATCACACAAGTAGTTACCGGGAATATCGTATCGTCATTTATATATAAATTTGCTAAAATTAACACTTGTACCCGATTTCGTTCGCCCAATTTTTCACCCTAGTGTTTCATCGTACTAATTATGGTATGAATGAACCTATCCATCGATTGATGATCATTGCCAATAAGTACAAGGATGTAATTGATTTAACCCTCTCAAAAGATGCTCTAAGGAAGCGTTTATATTTATGTCACCAAACTAATAATTCGTTTTAGTAATTAATTTTTTTTTCTTCTTTTTTTAACTAATCCAATTTACTATATAAAACCCTAACCATGATAATCCAGCTAACTCATACCTGTTTATACTCATATCTACATGAAATGAATTTTATAAAATTTTGAAAATTGTTAATTTCTTTATTATAATTTACTCTTGATTAATTGTTTTGCTATGTTTTTAAATTTTTTGATTTTTTAGATTCTTTTTTTTTTTCTTATTAATATGTTAAAATTATATTTTAAAGATCTTGTAATTTGTTTAATTTAAACGAAGTAAATAAAATAAATAAATAAATAAAATCTCTGATTATCAAAGAATTTTTGTGTGCCAATGTAATATTATTTAATTTATCTATAAAATCAGGTATATGAGTTTTGTGAGATCTATATATGCCTATAATATTTATTTTAAGATTAGGTAAATTTACTATTAGAATATTACTTATATTAAATTCTTCTTTATATACAGATTCGAATTTATATTTCAATCAATATATATTACAACACCGCCGTATGGCTCTTGTCTATTTGAAAAGTACGGAATATACCCGGAAATATTGAGAAACTGATTTTCTTCCTCCATTAATTATCTATGTATGAATTCATAAGGGATTCCACGATGTAGAGTTTATTACGAAAACTTTGTATATTAATATAAACAACATTTAGATTTTCTTTGCTTTGTGCAAACTTTGATAGGTTACATGCCCCTATCATATGAACGACTCTCTGTAGTTCAGAGATGTTTATTTCTTTAGAAACTAGAATTGATTGTTAAAAATATATAAACAGAAAAAAAAATTAAATAATGAAATACACATGTTCTAAGAAAATAGATTTCTAGTGGAAGCTTCTATCGCATGCGGTAAGCAGTTTGTTTTGAAATATTTAACCTTCGCTTGGGCGACAAATGAAATATACCGTGTTTTCCATATTGTGACTTCCACTTCCATCTTACAATCTAGTCTATTCTATATTGTTTAATATAAGTTTCAAATGCGAAAAACAAAGCAGAGCACATGCTTTTTATAAACTTTTGGTATACAGTTTTTCATTTGACTGGATACTGGGATATGACCTCGCAAACAATTTTTTTTTTGTTTCTTAACTTGTCTTTGGTACAATGGCTCTTAAGAACGATGCAAACAAGAGGTCCGGTGTACGAAGTGTGGGCACCGAAGACCTTGATTTTTTTTTTGTCATCAGTGCAATGGCTCTTAAATGTGATGAAGACAATAGGTCCGGGGTCCAAGGAATTGTGAAAAGTGTTATTGATGATTGATGAGATGATAGAGGAGAAATACAAATAATAGAAAAATTAATGAATACAATTGCAAATGCATAACAGTAAATTAAAAACAAAATATATGGGGTTTTGTATATACTATTTTTGAAGGTATTAATTTTTTCTGGAAGGCTATTGTAGAAAAAAGAAATCTTTTATAATAAAATAATATTAATAAGTATAAGTTATGTCAGATTAATAGAGAAAAAACGGCTAAATTAATATAATTCATGAAGTATTAAGAAATCTGTATCAATTGTTATTTCTCTTTTTCAATTGAAATTTAAGTGAAGACAAGTGATCTTTTGGTGGAAAATAAAAAAAATAATACCATAAACATTTTATATAATTTCAGACAGTTTTTTGATTTTTTTGAACAGCATTAATTTATAAACATTTTAAACAATTTATTATTGTTTTTTCATAAAGAAGTCTTCGCAAATCTTCAAAGCGGGCTGCTGAATTTGATACATATTCGCTCCAGCAAGATGAGAATATAATGGAAAACTTGTGAAAACATTTTCCATAAATTTTGAAAATCTCTCATCAATTTCCAATGAAACGTCTACTTTGGAATATCAGAATTCGAAAAATTTATTGATCAATTGATGATTCAGAATTTTGAAGAAAATTTTCTTAAAAGAAATGAAGAATTGAATATTCTAGAATTGGTGTCTTTGTGGTAAAATATTCGAGAATACTATACACAAAAAGAAAAATGTTGGAGAAATTCTACACTTTTTGAAGGAGTGTAGATTAGACCGGTGTTTTACGGATTTCACAAAACTTTGTCAATTAATTAACTATTCCTAAAAGTTTTCTTTCTGTTTTTTCAATTGAAAAAAATTTACTGAAATCAATTAAATCTTCAGAGAATTTTAATGATATTGAAATTGTTATTTTTTCAGAAAAGGAAAGGAAGATTAATTATCAATATAAAAATTGTTTTAGTGATTTAATTTATTTGCATTTCTAGAATTAATTTTGTTTCTATCATGATGAGGGTGTTAATAATTCACATTTTAGAGAAAAATTGATTAGTCTACTAGTAATTCATCTCTAATTGACACAGTCAATTAAGCTGCGATACGGCCTATTAGGCTCTCTTCCAAAATTTTCACCTTCAAAGGGAAAAAAATCTGAGCTTAATATTAAACTATTATTTCCAGAAAACTATTCTTGTATAAACTATTTAATTACAAGGTAAAGGTATATTTGATTTGTTTTTTTTTTCTAATGAACACGCAAAAGCGAAACTGAATTTGAAACTGACCTGGTAGAAAAGTGATAATTTAAGAGTTTTAATGTTATTCTTTTTTTACTTAATTTATTGATTTATTTCATGTTTAATTCAAACAGTTACAATATTTTCTTAATCTAAATAAAAAAATATATATTTTGTATTTTATACAAAGATTCAATTTTTTTTTTCTTCTAGTTTTTTTTTTTACAATTTATACTAAGCTAGCGGAGTTACCCGGCGTTGCCGAAATATTCGGAAATTTCTAGGAGCTGTCTTTGTTTTTAATTTGAACGCAAAATATCTTTTTTACAAAGCATTGGTGATTGGTTGGCTGTTGTAGATAGTTGTGTGAATAATTGAACTGAGGAAATAGAAAATATTGCTTATATTCAAGCATTTCTTTAATTGATTTAATATGTAATTTTTTTTGCGATAAAGACACAACCCGAGCGTACATGAATTGATACCGCTGAAGATAAAAATTGCTTTTTGGGTTGGAATTGTAATAAGAAATATTTTTGGCGACTACAGAATTGCTTATTTCTATGTTAGTATGAAACTTGGTTTATAGGTATTAGTAAAATAAAATTTTTTTATTACTATAATATCCAAACATTAAATTCTTAATTTTGATTTAGTGTGGAACTTATGCTAGATGTAAATAGATACATTTTAATTTTTGGTACTGTAAATTTTTTAATTAATTAGTAGTTATCCATACGTTTTTCATTATTCAAAAAACAGCAGTACCAAATTTTATTGAAAGCAACAACAAATTAGTAAGAAGTTAAAAGTGCAAAGAAAACTTAAAAGGGCAAAGAGCAGAAAGACAAAAAACAAAACGATAAAGCAATTAAATGAACGGACGACTAAATAATATTTTGTTTTAATTGTATCTTGAAATGAAACTTGATTATAGACAACATTTTCAGTTTTACCTTCAGGACAGAAAATATTATTGGGTAAAGAAAAAGAAAATTATTGGGTAAACCCACCCTTTAGCAAGAAACATAAAGTTGGCCATGGGTGAAACTTGGCGATCTTAAATCCACTCCACAGTACTTAATAGACTGTCTTTTTTAGACAATTTCTTGTGGAAATTGCAATCATTTAAAGCGAAAAAGCAAATCTGTCGGAATGAGTGGTGTTCGTGGAATAAAAACTATTTCATCTTGTCCTTGTTAAACTGGTCGCTTCAATTGTATTTGCCAACATCTTCTTAACACAAGCCTTGGGCATTTGCAAAATTTTGGCAGGTCGAAGTTACGTCAACTAATTGGTGATCCGACTTTAAATAAAAAACAATGTGGTGGTAATCCAGCCGGATCAAGTGAGTGAGCTCTGGTGGAAAAATGGTGACTTCGTTTAACATCTGCTATATCGTACTGACTGATAGTATAATGCTTAATTTGTATTGCTGCTGGTAGCATGGCATGTATGTATTTGCTTATTTATTTGATTAGTGCTAGTGCTGATTAATGTTTAAAAAGCGTAGAGTGTAAATTTTCGTACCTTGATTTTAGTGTTAGCAAGTTCATTTATTTCCTTTTTTGCTATAAGATCTACTTATTCTTTAACTAATATTCTTTCTTGATGCTTTAGGTCGGATATTACGACCATATAGAATTTTCGAAGGTAGCTTGATTTTTTTTATTTTCGTTTAAAATTTGAAATATGTACAAACAAATATTATTAACATACAAAATACTGATACATATTTATAATGTAACTGTAGAGTTTACCGTGGAAAATGCCACAACGTGCAGAATTATTCAGTCATTTTAGATGGACTGCCTGTTGAGCTAAAATTTTGAACACAATTTGGATCCCGATGTCAGCACTTTCGGCGAGATCTGTTGTTCCCGCCGGAGCTATTATTTGAACGAAAATTCATATGTCAGAAATTACTGGGCAATTTTGGTTCAAACTTAGAACCCATGTTGGATTCTCATAAAAACTGTTTTTCTTATTAGAAAATTTTGGGGACGCGTCTGTCCACGTCCTGTAGGAGCTTTGTTTTGGACCAAATTATATTTTGCCTCAGAAATTACTGGGCCCACTGGTTCAAATTTTGTGCATATGTTGATTCCTGATAACAACATACTTTATTTTGATAATTTGTTTAGAAGATCTTTATTTTAGAAGATCTGATTTTCGCTAAAGCCCTAATTTGAATGAAAACCTGTATCTCATAAAATAAATGGCCAATTTGGTTAAAATTAAATACACGCATCTTAGGCTCCGATCAAAAAAACTTTTGGGTGCCAGAAAATCTGAGAGAACACATTTAGTTTTGTAAGCTTAAAATTCTAAAAAGTACAATAAAATAAAAATACTAAAATTTATAATCCAATGTACAAAAAACTTTTTATAATAAGAATTAAATAATTCAATTGTGATTTAAAACTACAGAAAACTAATTTGATATTATTGTTAAATGTATAAAGAGAGAATAGTTAGAAGCATTTTTTATTAATAAAAATATTAATATCCCGCCGAAGCTCTTACTTTCTCTTTTATTTTCATATTGTCACTATTTTTTATTTGTACCAAAAATGAATTAACAGAATTGAACAAAATTTGGTTTTAAGTTTTTTTAAATTGTAGCACCCTCCTGTGAAAGTGAAGAAACGAAAAAAGTTATTAGACCGGCATGGCGAATCGGGTCATTGGAATTAAAGAAAAATTTGTTTTTCGCCTTTTTTAAGACCATAGAAGCTGCTCTTAAAATTTGACACAGTTCTTTTGCAAATTTTTTTTTCAACATTGACCATAGAAGCTGCTCTTAAAATTGGACACAGTTCTTTTGCAAATGTTTTTTTCAAGATTGACGTGTGTCGGAAAGGGTAAAAAACCAGTGAAAAACCAAACAAACCAGTGATCTTCTATGCCAAGAAACAATATTTCTACAAAATTTCCAGTCAATCAGTCACGTCTCTTAGACAACACAAGGAAACGAAAAATATGTAGACCAACGTGCCGAAACGGAATTTACCAAAAAACCGTGGTATAATATATACTCTGTATATGCCTAATTAAAAAGTTATTCACATCAACTAATTAATTCAGAATAAATATCTGTATTTACTCCCGTTTCAAATATATATGAAGTGGGCTATGAGTTGTATCACAGCTACCCGAACCAGTAAAATTTTTTAAAATGAAAGAAGGTATATTTGTTTTTTTTTCAGCTATGTAGCACCTTTGGTTTTTGAAATATTTTTGGTCGAAAGTCAGAGTTGTATGACAACTACCCGAACCAGTAAAATTTTCGAAAAAATGTGAAAGGCATATGTGTTTATTTTTGAGAGAGTACCTGTATGCAAATTTTTAGTTCAGTACCGCATTTAGTTTTTGAATCATTTTTGTCAAGTTCTCGGAGTTGTATAACAGCTACCCGAACCAGTCAGAATTTTGGAAAACAACATATCCCGGGTTCGATTCCAAGTAATAAGAAACCATCCTGTAATTTAATTTGGTTGAAATGCATCTAGGGGGAGTTTTGACACAAATATCCTTCTTTATATATAAGATTAAGTTAAAATTAACGATAACTTAAAATTATTTATTACTTAAGTTTTACAATTATTATTTATCTATAAAACACATGATTAATAATTAATATATAGTCTAAAACAAAAAAAAAAGAAGTATGTTAGTGGTAAATAAAGGAAAATAGTGGAAGTTAAGGTAGATGGTGAAATAAAGATTTTTAAATTTAAAACATTTTTCTTATAAAATAAAATAAAATAAATAGCTTTTAATAAATAATTACTAATATTATGTATTAATTACAGGAGAATAAAGCTAAATATCTTGGCATGACCTTGGATGCAAAACTGAAATGGAAAGAGCATGTGAAAATCAAAAAACAAGAATTCCAGTTCAAATATAGAGAAATATACTGGCTGATTGGGCGGAATTCTACAGTCTCGACCTATAACAAAGCTTTGATGTATAATCAAATATTGAAGCCAGTCTGGGCATACGGTATTCAAATATGGGGATGTGCTAAACAAATCCATATTCAAACTATCCAAACGTTCCAAAATAAGGTACTGCGCAACATAGTCAATGCTCCATGGTATGTTCGCAATGCCGAAATTCATCGAGATCTGAAGATCTCATCTATAAAAGACGAAATAATTAAATGCGCTGCACGGCATAAAACTCGTCTGATCCAACATGTCAATACCGAAGCTTCTAGCTTAATTGACAATCAAAACTTTGTGAAGCGACTAAAACGAACAAGACCACTTGAGTTAGGTTAAAACCTTTTATCTATTAAAACCTTATTGGATTTTGGTAGATCAAAGGTATCTATGTTTCTTTGAGTTAAATGTAAATTAATGGTTAGTCTATAAGACTAGTTTTAATGTTGCAATAATGATAGGAGTTTTTAGTGGGTTAAAGTCCCACAGTCCTTCAAACTGCCTTCCCCGGTAATAGGTAGTCCCTGAAGCCTCTTTCGATGATTTACTATATAAAAAAAAAAAAAAAAAAAAAAAATTACAAAAAACATTGATTTAATAAAATTTATCTTTTGGATTTCCTTGAAGTTTTAACATTGAATGCAATCCAAGACCAATGCTTCCGCAATAATAATATGGTGATCAACAAATTAAGAACCTTTACCTGAATAGTTTTTAATATTATAAATATTGTCACCTTTTTAATTTTCATTATAACCAAACCTAAATTTCGAATTGCACCTTTGTGCAATGTTCTCTTGCATATTGAATCAAGCGAAAAATGTTTGTCACTTAAAAGTAATAAGGGAGAATCCGCTACTAAATTCCCACTTCACAAATTTGCATGTTTGCGCCCCTAATCTAAATAATTCAGAGTTCGAATTTTGAGATAATGATTATTTGATATCATTAAGTTGTGTAAAAAGTACATCAATTCTCTAACACTCAGTCAATTATAACAACAATAACTAAAATAAACATGTATAATTAGACAAGCATTTAAGAACCTGCGCAGTAGACACCTTTTGATGTTATCTAGCTTCTTCTTAATGAACTCAGAATATATAAAGAAGTTTAATATAAAACATTAATGCGCACAGTTGAATTTTTTTTTAATCATTTTTTATTATTCAACAAATACATTTTGCATATGTGAGCTCGAAGCAGTATATGAGGGAGGTGTATTTATGTGTCCTAAATAAAACTTAATACCTAGACCTAAAACAATATATTTTGCTTTTGCTTATTTTGTTGTTTTTTCTGATTCAATTTTTTTTATCTACGCATATTATACTATTTATATTTTTAAAATATTTTGTTAGATAAGCTATAAAGCTTCTTAATTTGATTCTCAAGTTTTTTAAAACCATAAGAACATAGTTTGAAAAAGTATTTTTATTTTTGTTTTTACTTCTTTTAAAAATTATGTCTGAAGTAGGATTGAAATATTTTTGATTAGCACATCTACAATACAACGATGTATTCTTTTTCGAACTGCACACAAACTTTACAGCTGGTTAGAAGTGGAATTATTTGATTATTTCGTAAAGATTTATTTTAGTCTTGCATGGCAAGATCATGGGATCGTAGGAAATTTTTAACAAAGGTTGTTGTTGTTCGAAAAATAGAGAAATTAAATTATTATTATTCAAAATGTAGGAAATTTTAAGGTATGAATTAAAATATTTATTTAAAATTCAGAATTTTTTTATCGAAACTATTAATTGTAGAAACCCATTTAACAAATAAACGTAAATTGATATTAAAAAATCAAAATAAAAGTATATTCAAAAGCGAATTGAAAGAAATGTTATTAGAAAATTATTTAATTTAAAAATGTATTTTAATTTATGTTATATGTATATTTCTGAAATGTTAAAGTTTTCTCTTTGCTTATAAAGCCAATTTGTTATTAAATAATCTAAATTTAAGTTTGTTGAATTGTAAATTGTAATTTAGTTTCTTCTACTTGAACATTCTTATTATTCTTAATCAATGGTTTAACAAAAATATTGTCTATTATCTTTATGAAATTAAGTTGCGGAATAAAAAATTGTTTTACTTTATTGCTCTAAATAAATAGTTAATAATAAAAATATTCAAAGAATTTATTATTTACGTGGATCTATAAAAATGTATACAACATAAAATTTACACGATAAATAATCAAAAATCAAGTTTTGATTACAATTTTCAGTACGCGAACGTTTTTCGCGTAAAAATGTATGATTTTTTTAATTTTTTGTAAGGCTTTTGACTACACAAATATATATTTGATTACTAAAGGAAAAGTATTAATAAACACTAGTTTTTTTTGCAGTTGCTACAAAAATATTTTTTTTACGACCGTCGTATCACGGTCTTTTTTACTATATCTATATTTTCATTTTCGGTAAAGAAAAAATATTTCTATTTACTTAAATGTTAGCACTGGATTGGGTGTTCTTGTTCCTGGATTTTATTTTTAATTTTGGATATTTTGCTCTGCTTTCAATTTTTAATTTGTATACGATTCACAACACTTTTTCACTTACATAGTTATAATGTGCTTTTTAAATTTTCTTTAGTTTTTTTAAAGTACTGTCTGCCAGACTCAGCAAAAGCGTGTTGGTCTCTTTTTCAAAAAAAAAGTTGCAATACTTTTTTTTATTAATTTTGGGTAATGATGCAGATACTTTTCACCAAAATGTTAAGCAAATATCTTATATATAAATCGGTGGTGCATATTTTCGTGTTTCAAGATTTCCAAAATTACTGAACCAAATGTTACCATATTTTCAACATATATTGCAGACACAGTGACTGAACATATATGTTACTTTTTTCGATAGTTGGCGCGTAGTGGCGTTATTTTGTAAAATCGTATTTATGGGACAAATTGACTGAAATTTGCAACATAATAGATAATAAAATAAAATACTTTGTGAAAATTTGGACCAGATAGGTCGCGTACAAATTGAGATATTTAAAGAAAAAGTTATATTTTTTAATTAAAATTCATTTGAATTAAATCTAAGCATGCTGAAAGTATTTAATAAAAAACAAAATTATAAAATTTTAAAATACATAAATAATATTGAAAAGTGACAAGTGAAATTTATTAAAAAGTGAAATTACAAAATGCTACGACGACGTAAAATTTAAATTAATATAGTAGACGAAATATAAATGAAAGGAGACGTCTATCAAATTTAACACCACAACAACAACCACAAGAAACAGAAGCAGAAAGAATACGAATGCAACAATTATATTAAAGAGAAGGTGAAGAACACTGAGGTGAACGAATATAATATGGAAGAAATGAAAATAAAAGATCACGTCAACAATTAAGTGATACAAATAGCAATTTAAACCAATTAAATAATAGAACACGAATGCAAATACGTATATCATTAACATTATCATCATTTGACCGTATTGCATTTCACTATAATCCTGAAAAAGATTATGCTGCTCATTCAAAAATTAATATTGCAGAAATGGACAAAGAATGTGAGTGTTGTTATGCATTAAAATTTAAAAATTAAGCATCTGATTAATGGTAATGAAAAGAGAAACAGCAGAATCAAAATTATTTAAAAAAAATGACAAAATTTTAACAGTGTTTTCAAATGATAAGTTTCATAGCAAATGAAATTGGAAGTAGCCATACTGCTCATAACTTTAATTCAACATTTAAAATTCAAGTCTCAGTGTGTTTTTAAAAGTTGCATCTTTACTTGCAATGCCCGACGAATCTCCAAATTTTTAACAAATTTATTTTATGCGGGATGAAGAAGATCAAGAAGACTAACGTTTTTTTATATTAAGATTAAATTTGTTTATTTAAATCTTAGAAGTATTGATAAAAATATTAAAATATCTTAAATTGTCTATTATCAGAAATTATATACATACATACATAGATGATTCACTTACATGTATATATTCTTTTAGAATATTTTTTTATTTGCAAATATTTCTGAATATTTTTTTTTGCAAATACTTATGTATGTATGTATTTTAAAATATTTTTATTATTACAACTTTATTTAAGCTTACTACGGTTTTTGTTTAAAATTTTTCGTAGGACTTTTTAAGCACATTTCCCGATAAACCAGACACTTGAGCACTGTTTGGCTTTCAGTGACATCACTTTCTATCAAAACCTGGGGAACCTGGATGTCGCCAAATTTCTTTCAAGGACCAAAAACCATATTATAAAATAGGTTTGAATCAATACCTCTCAGAGAAACATCCCATTGATTAAGAACTTGAAATCTTGACCATAATTTAGCCAACAGTAACAACACCTTTTGTCGAAGCTCTTATTTGAACCAAAATCCATCCCATTTTTTTTCACTTCGAAATCTGGTTCAGCACACTTCCTATTGCACTAGAAACTTGAAATTAATAATCAAATGAGATGTTGATTTTTAAAAGAAAAATTTCTCTTTGCTTGTTGCTGGGAAGTCTTGACTTGTTTTAGAAATATCATAGTCCTTCCTAGCAACTGTATCGAGAGTTTTGTTGCAGCAGGAACAAAATTACTAAAGATTTGAGTGGAAAAGTGGTTTGGAATATTATTAAAAAATAATTTTCGAGTTTTAAAATTTATTATATAAAAAAAAAATTGGAAAAAGTTGAATGTATTAGTTGTTATACGACATTGTCAGTTACAGTGTCACTGTCAGTAGTTTTTCTCTATCTTTGTCCTTCTAGAATTTTAATTTTTAGAGCAGTGGATTATGTTGAAATTTATGTTTAGAGCTGACCATGGGCAAATGTAGGTTCAGGGATATAAATTCCGACTCTTTGAAATATTTGAACTTTTGATTAATTGATTTATATTGCATATGCAAGACGTAATGGAAATTGATGTCTAATAAAATCTCACCTGATATTTTTGTTTTGATTTTATAAATAAAAGAGTTAATTTTATAAAGATTAACTTGAAACTTAGTATATTTTTTGTGCTATTAATATTCGTTTTGCTATTAATATTACTATTCTATACATTGTTGTGAGATTCTTTCAACATGCCATATATTCTAATTTATTAAAACACATTATAAGCCCCTCATTAAAATTTATTAAAAGCGGTTTCACAGAAAAAATATTTTTTTTTTGGCATGCCGGGTTCTTACCCAGGGGCTTCTTCTAGTACTGTAATAATATAATTCAATAGAAATTTACAACCGTATCATCGACGTAACAAACGATTTTATTTTTGCTCTATTTTTTCTGAAACCATGGTTGGTGTCATTAACATTAACTATTATTTGGTTCATAATCAAATAAAAGGATTAATGTACCATTATTATTATTATTAAATATTGATATATATTTATTACTATTTACATTTTCTGGTGTAATCGTATTCGAACATACATTTTCAATTATCTATATCCGTCATTAATTTTTTTGTAGTTACAAGTTTTGGGTTTGGAAATTTGAAATCAACTTTTAGTGAAAAACGTCAGCTTCTGCGAGTCTTTTTAATTTTTTTTTTGTCAATATCGGAATAATGACGCTTTTTTTTATAATTTTTTACGAAATAATGAATTTCCAGTATTCTACCGTTTTTAACTTTTGAAATAACGTAGTAGTAGTATTTTAAAATTATCTCTTTCATACTTTATAAGTTCGCTGTCGAGTCGGTTATGTCCATTTGTTCTTCGGTTTTTTTTTTTTTTTTGTTATGATTTTGACAGTAACTTAGGTAGAATCCCCTTTTCGTGCTTAATTAACTACGGTACTGCAATTTTACACTACAATATCTACAATAATTTGAGTATTTATTTTAACAAATTACTGGCTTATCTACTCATTAAATGTGGAAAACTACTACTATTGTCAGGAACTAAGCCTTCTTAAATAGAATAGTTTCATTTTATTTAATTTCTTTGATTATAGTTTCATTTTATTTAATTTGTTTGATATATACTATCAATTATTTTTTTTGTCATTTATTATACCCAATGACAAAGGGTACTAGGTTTTTAACATTTTTGGCTAATGTTTTTTCTTGTTCAAATTAATTCTAAAATAGAGTTGTAACGAGCAACTTCTGTTTATGTATAAATATTTCTATTTTCATATTTTTCTGATTTTGTGAATTATTTTGTTTGTTTTCTACTGCCATCCTATTATTTTTTGTTGCATCCACGCGACAACCATCTATTTGTATTAAGTTATGAAACCTGCACTTCGAATGAATATTAAATTAAATTATATTAATTTTTACTGCTGGGCCTTTTGATTTAAATTATTTAAGTTAATGGAGTCAAAGATTTAAATTTTGAATTCTACTTTTGGGTGTTAACATTTTAACAAAAATTTATTTAAATCTTAACAAATTGAACAAATTTTATTTTTTTAAGATTGTGCCACTTTTTTGATATGGTCGTCTTTTTAAATAAAAATAAAAATTATTCAACGCTAGCAAGATTTTTATTAATTATTTTTTATTTTTCATCTGTTTTTTTTATTATTAATTTTTGTTTTGTATATTTCGGGAAATTTATTTTATTAAAAGTATTCAAGAAAAATAAACCCAATATTTATTTATTAAATAGAAGTGTGATTGAATTTTTAACTTTTTTTGCCCTGTTTTGGGACTCAGTACTGTATTCCCGGTTTTGTTTGACAATGACAGATAGACTTTTATATTAAATTTTGTAAGCAAGGAAAACGATGTTTTAAGTTTAATTTGTTTTTTCCTCGGTTTTCGTTTCTTTATTTTTAATTTATTTTATTTTTTTGAGTATTTATAATGAATGCTTCAGCAGATGATGTCCTTTAATATTTGAAAAACTTAATGATTCTTTTGCTTTTATTTTTTTTCTTTTCTTATATTTGGCTCATTTTACTTTGTTGAGTTTTTATTTTAGAGATTTCATAAAAATGACAAGAGTTAATTTTTAATTAACTTGAGTATTATCATCGGGGAAGTAGGTATAATTTAACACAAATTATAATTTAGTTTTTTTTTGGTTTTTTCGCACACATTTGTAACACATTTTTGAAAATGTGAATTTTTTTAATATAAAACTGTATAGATAGAAAAGCTGTTGTTCATATAATGTAATGAGACTGTATCAGTTTTTTTTCTCTTGGGTAAATTTACATTAAAAAAACCATAACTTTAGATAATAATTTACAAAAGGGTTTTAAATAGTTTTTAATTTTATGACATTAAAATAATAATTAATCAAAATATACAGTTATTTTTAATATACGAAAAAATAAAGAGAAAATCTCAAGTTTCAAAAAAATTTAAACAAGTCAACATTTATTTTGTTGATTAAAATTACAAATATAAGCTACCTACTGATTAAAATAAAGTCGTTCTTAGAAAGCTGATTGCAAGATAATCAATCTATCACTCGATCAATGAATGACATCAGGAGTTAAGTATTGTAACGTAATACACATGGAAATAAGTCCAGAATATTTAGGTTATGATAAATTGAAGACCATATAGAGTATAGGTACTATATTTTCCACAAAAAATTTAAAACGACAATTCCCTCTTAATTTTTGAAGAATTGATAGAAGAATTTTTTTTTTTTGTTGTTTTTTATGACCACACAATTCAATTATTTAAGTTACTCACAGATTTATTTTATAAAGATAAATTTTATTTTATGAATTTTTTTCCCTAAAATGATAGATATATACCCTAAAATTATAGATATAATGATATATTTAAACTTTGTAGGAACCCAAAATTGAGATAAAAATTATAACATGAAAAAAAAATTTATTTATAAAAATGATTATTATTTATTTTATTTTACCAAAGGAAAATTTGGTTGATTTTTGTTTTAGTTTTATAAATTTTAAGGAGAAATACTGAGAAAACCAAAGGAAAATTACTTAAAATAAGTTTCTTATTTTTGGTCGTAAAATCCGAATTTACAAAAACAATATCCTTTCCCATTTGAAAATCTCGATTTCGGCAATTTTTGGGCTTAAAACCCTTTTCCGGTCCATCTCGGAACTTGAAAATATCGATAAAGCATCCTCGATGTAGTTAATAATTTTTTTTTTAAATTCTCAAATAACGGCTCCTTCCCCTCATAAAAAGCTGATACGCATGCTCTGGAACACTCAGAATGTGGATTGTTATTTTATATTTACAATTTGAATATAATATTGTTCAAAATCAAAAAACTGAATATTTTTGTACCTGGAAGAATAGTGATGACTGAAGTTCTATTTTTTTCTTTTTTTTTCTCATAAAATAAAATGAAATTAATAACTTTTATTAAATATATACATATAATTAGCAACATTATGTATTAATTTTAATTGATTCAATAAAATTCATTTTTTGGATATTTTGATGAAGAATGTAGTGATCAACAAATTTAGAACCTGTACCTGAACCTGTAACTGTATATAGTTATTATTATCAGTATTTTTCATTGTTATTATTATTATCCAAACCCAAATTTGGAATTGAACCTTTTTGCAATATTATTTTTCATATTAAATCAAGTGAAAAGTGCTTGTCACTTTAAAGCTAATAAGAGAAAATCCGCTTCTAAATTTTCACTAAATTTACACGTTTGCCCATAATTTAAATAAATCAGTCAGAATTGTAATTCATTTTCAAATTTATTTATATTTATATCCGAAAAAACGATGGAAATCATATGCCTAATGTTTGTAAAAAAATAGGAAAAAAATATTTATACTTATATTAATATTATGAGCTTAGCTCCAAAAATTGATATTCTAAGATCAAGTATTTCCAAAACTAATGTTCAGATTATTATGGTTTCTGAAACTTTGTTAAATTCTAATATATCTTTTAATGTGGTTAAAATTCCTGGTTTCAAGCTTTATAGATGTCATCGGAAAAAGCTTGAAAGCTTTGGTAACACAAATCGAAGAGGTGGAATAGCAATTTATGTCAAATGTGGTCTTGCGGTTAAACTTTTAACTCATTCAGTTGAAAATGATGATATTGAATTCAATTTTGCTGAGCTTAAATGTAAAAATAATACTATTCGCTTATCAACGGTGTATTTTCCTCATCCCACAGCGTTCAAAATGGAACCATTTAAAAAAGCCTTGGATAGCTATGGAAATATCATCATTGATGGTGATTTCAACATTGATTCTTCATTGCTGTCCAATATTAGTAATCGACACACGTCTATTCCTAGCTTAACTAATACGTTTTCTTTAAGAAATGTGACGACTGACGAAGTGTATAATGCTATTTTCCAGGTCAAATCTAATGCAATAGGACCTGATTTAATTCCATTGAAATTTATTAAATTAATTATACCAATTGTGCTTCCATATCTAACACACATTTTTAATGTTATCCTGACTACTGGTCAGTACCCTCTAATCTGGAGATGCGCAAAAGTTATTCCTACTCCAAAAAGAATAATCCTACAATTGATGATCTTAGACCAATCAGCATACTCTCTGGTATTCCTAAATCATTTGAACGCCTATTGTATGCACAAATGTATAAGTACCTAAGTGCTAACAATTTACTATATAAATTCCAATCAAGCTGCTGAAAACAGCATAGCACCACTTCAGCTCTCCTAGAAATAACTGATAATATTTACTATGAAATCGATAAGAAACATGATGTTGTACTACTTCTTCTGGATTTCTCTAAAGCTTTTGATTGTGTCAATCATAGCTTGTTATGTTTTAAACTAAGACCAACTTTCAATTTTGGGTCCTCTGCTATCACTCTTATTCAAAGCTATTTAAATAATAGAAGTCAATTTGTGTACTTAAATGGTGTTAAATCTAATAATAATAATAATGTCCCAACGATTCAAAAAATTTTATTCAAAAAAGAATACAAGCACGTGATAACCCTTAATGAAGAATGTGTTAGTAAGGAGAGAATTGGGTCAGGAAATGCTTAAAACAAGCATGTAGAACAAAACAAAAAAAAGGGGAATTAGTAAACATGATTAAGGAAAATAGTAATTAGTAATAAATTGATAAAATACTAAAAACAGAAACAAAAATAAAATCCATAAACGGAAAAAACGGTTAAAAATCTAGTAACTTTGATTTGCCTTCCAACATGTCAAGGAAAATCAAAGAACAAAAATCAATAAGCAATATGCTCACAAGTCGAAAGTTGAAGCAATTTAAAATCTTCAATCAATTAAAAAATTATATCATAGATTTAGACTATCTTCCAACATGTCAAGATAGGCTAAATCAAAATTTTGCAATTTTAAATCATGCCGAAGAAGCATGGACTTACTAATGTGAAAATCGAAGACATTAGAGTTATTGTTTACGTTGCGCAACATCCTTGTAATTGGCTCATTCTTTCCATAACCCGTGCAATGAAAGTGCAATGAAACTTTAAACGAAAGAGGGCAGAATGCCTAAGAGAACGAAAGTTGATATTGAAGTGTATGTGTTCTAAAATACCAACCGAGTCAACTGCACCTGAGAGAATTTGGTGTACAAATATAATATCAGCCACTTCACGACGATTAAAGAGACTTTGCAGACCTAGAAGTTTAAGGCGGTCTCTGTAAGGGGTAAGTTTTATTGGGCTGTCCATGAAAGACCACGAAGAGCGAAACGAAGGAATCTACGTTGAACAAATACAATCCTGTCTATGTTAACTTGATGAAAAGGTGACCATACCTGAGACGCGTATTCAAGTAATGGTCTTACCATAGTCAAATATAAAGCTCTGGTGACATATGGGTCGGAAAATTCTTTTGACCATTTTTTGATAAACCCAAGAGCTGAATTAGCTCTGCTGACAATATTATCTACATAAGATCTGAAATTTAGTTCGGTGTCTAATAGAATACCTAAGTCTTTTGTGGATGTGACAATGGAGATAAATACGCCGTTAATACTATAATAACGCACCGATATTGTCGTTTTACGGGAAAAGGTGATGCTTTGGCATTTACTCGGAAAAATTCCTGAAGAGAGGGACATTTGGAAAAGCCTGGTTAAGGGTTGTGTTAACGTGTCAATGTATTTTTTTTAGAACTATGGGAGGTAAACCATCATGACCGGAAGAGTAATCATCCTTTAATTTGTTAATTTTAGAGTCGGGCACGAAATTGTTATCAGTGAAGCCTTGACTAAAGAAATTTACAAATAGGTTTTATATAACCTTGGAATCGATAACGGAATTATTTGCGTATTTGAAAGTCATAGGATAGCCATCCGATTTCTTTTTTGAGTTAATAAAATGCCAAAACCGTTTAGGATCTGATATTAAATCAAATTGCATTTTGACTATGTACTCATCGTAAAGACTTGTACATAGTTCAGAAAATTCGGAGAATGCACTAAGCTATCGGTTATAATCAATTGGATCTTTTGACGATAGAAATTTGGATTATGAATTTACATGTTGAAGGGAGTGGACATGCATTTTAATTTGTGCGAGCTATTTGAGAGATTTCAATAAAAATATAATAAACTATATAATAAAAAAATAAAAATAAAAAAAAAAATAACAAAAATTAGTTAGTTATTAAATAACTATAAAATAAATAAAAAATAATCAATTTTTAAATAATTATAAATAATAAAAATAAAAGAACTGCCAGTGATATAAATATATGAAATATGGAAAGGTAGGTACCAGAAAAAAAAGTCATCTCCAACATGGCGAGAAGAAGACAAAGTATTAGTGAAGGGGAGACTAAGGTCTCAGCCAAGCTTAATGCTATATTATTAGAACTTCAAAAAGTGAAAAATGAAAATAAAAAATTAAAGACCATGATTAATAATAATATAGATCCAAAATAATCAAGTATTGATAATAATAATTATTATAGTGTATCAATGGATTATGATCCAATTAGTGAAACAGTTGATAATACAGAAAATAATTTTAATAAAGAGAGTTTTACTGACACTGCAAATCACAATACAATCACAAATAACCAAGGCTTTATTGAATATAAAAATATAAATATAAAATATACATATAAAAAAAAGAATTACACTTTCGTTCATTTGAACAAAATGTAATTGCTAATGACTTTCCAACTACTACAAATGAATGTAATACAGAAAAAATAAATAAACAAAATAATAATAATAATACAATTACTAATAAAAAAGTAAACAAAACCATACCACCAATAGTTGTTCATTTCACAGACATAATCTTTTTAAAGAAACACATAAAAGAATCATTAAAAATCCAAAACTTTTTAATCAAAGAAATTAATTCTGAAAAACACTATACACAGAAACAATTGAAGACTATCACAAAATAAGAGAAATACTAATACAATCATCTACGAACTTTTACACCTATACCCCTAAATCAGAAAAAAAACAAACGCTTGTTCTAAGAGAATTACATTACTCATATGAAGACAATGAAGTTCTAAATTTACTAAATGAAACAAATCCAAATAATGTAATATTTGAAAAAGTATCAAGACTTAAAACAAAAAAATCAATAAGAGATATAAGATACTACCATTATACATGGTACAAATATCGCCGAACAGCTCATTAGCGGAAATTTATAAAATAAAAAACTTAGACAATCAAATAATATATTGGGAGAAATTAAACAAACAACCAATATTACAATGCACAAAATGTCAACATTTTGCTCACACTGCGGCAAACTGTAACATGAAATATACATGTGTGAAATGTGGTAATAGCCACAATCCAGGTGAATGTACGATAAAGAAGGAAGATGATAAAAACAAACTATTCTGTATACTCTGCAAATCACATGGCCATCCGGCATCATACACTAAATGTCCAGAATTCGCAAAAAGATTGAACCAATATCATCAATAAAAAAGAATTTTAAAGGAGTAATCAAGTATGAAAAAAAATATGTATAACATTTTCATAAGTCCAAGCATTTCCTTTGCAAATCAATTTTCAACTAACAAGGTAACAACAACTAACAACACAATAACTGAAAATAATAATAACTCAATACTATTAGAAATTAAAACCATGCTTAAGTCAATTAATAATAAGATATCAAACCATAATACAAGACTTGATTATATTTACAATCTCTTACAAATACCAAATGACCAATTATACTAATAAAATTACTAACAAAAATATTATAAACATAATATCGATAAATGCTTACTCTATAGCATCACACTTAAAAAGACTTTCACTTTTACAATTTATTCAAAAATATAACCCTGACGTTCCTTGTATATGTGAGACTAAATTAAAGAAAGAGAAAAAATTAACAGTTAAAAATTATAATATAATTAGAACAGAGAGACCAGACAATCAGGAGGGAGAAGGGACTGCTATTTTAATAAAAAAAGAGTTAAAGTTTCAAAAAGTGGATTTGAGCGAAATTAAAAACTTTAAATGCTTGGAAACTACAATTATATCACAAAACCTACAAAATAATAATAGACTATTTATTGTCAGCGCCTATGCATCACAAAGAAATTCAGATAAATTTAAAGAAGAATTTGATAAATTATTCCGATTATTAAAATTAGATAACACTAATAATTACTTTGTGATATCTGGTGACTTTAATGCTAAACACATAAATTGGTCAAATAGCACAAATAATACAAGAGGTAATATTCTTAGCAACTGGTTAATAAACAATAGAGTGTTGTATAGAGCAGAATTATATAGCACTGATATCGTTTCCCAGAGGTGGATCATTCCTAGATTTATGCATAATAGACAGCAGACTAAACATAATTAACAAATACAGTAACAGAAAATTAAAATCTGTACCTTACGACAGTGATCACAACGCTGTACTACTACAGATTAAATACACAAATAGCGAAGTTTTCATCTTAGAAATTAATAAAAATGACTATCTAAAAACAAACTGGAATAAATTCCATAGAATTCTCAACCAAAATTACACAGAAGCACATGATAACATAAATATCCCTAATAATAAAAACTTAACAATAAACGAGATTAATAGCCATATTTAAAAAATACAATGAGTGAAACAATACCCAAAAATAGTGTCGAAAATAGTATAGATAAATATATAAACTCTACTATAAAAGCTCTGAACACCAAAATAAGCAAAATTTTAACCATAATTATATCCATATATAATCATACCAAAATATATAGAAAAAAACTAAACATAAACAGCTCAGAAATCCTTTTATATAAAAGTTTACTATTTAATATCAATATACTTATTAAACAAAATATAAACCTTTCAATTAATAAATACTGGAAAAATCGAATTCAAAATATAAACCCTAAATCAAAAAACATGTTTAGCGAAATTAATAAAATATTTAAAAGAAAATACAAAGAAAATTAAATTTTGTTAGAACTAAAAATACCAAAAACTAAAAAACAAATCTTAGTTTCAGCTGAAGTTGATATATCTTCAATAGAAATCGATCAACATGCAAACTTTGTAATTAAAGAAACAGACCAAATAGTAAATGAAATGGGAGCCCACTTAGAAAAAGTGCATAATCAAACAGCTAAAAGAAATAATACATCAAGAAGTAAGAGTATGACAAACTTATTGAAACATTTAAAAAAAGAGCAAAAATAGAAAGATCTAGAAATAAAACTATTGTAAATTTTAGTCAAGCAAACCCTGCAGATAGCCCTCAATATGAAAATAGTATTTTTAACAATGTTTATACACTAAAAGCAAAATTTATGAGGCCGAATAATAAAACATCTTGTGGGCTAGATGGAATTCCAAATATAATACTTAAGAACCTTACAGACAATATTATTAGACATTATTGTATTATATTTAATAACTGCTTGAACTCTTCATATTTCCCAGAATGCTGGAAAAAAGGTAAGGTTATACCAATCAAGAAACCGGGAAAAAATCCATATGACACCAACAGTTACCGTCCAATTAGCTTGATGCCTAATATTAGTAAGGTATATGAAACATTGATAAATGATATAATAGTAGATTATGTAAATAAAAAAAACATAATATCAAATAACCAGTTCTGTTTCAAATTTAAACAGTTCTCCATCCAAGCGATTACAAAAGTAACCTCAGATATTTGCTGGTTGTTAAACAATAGGAAATGTGTAGGGGCATGCCTCATTGATTTAGAAAAAGCTTTCGATACTGTCTGGTTAAATGGACTACAGCAGGGAACTGTTAATTCTCCCATTCTATTCAACATATTTTTAAGCTCTTTATTGAATTATTTTAACAACATGTCTGGTCCAGAATTCGCGGTAGCATTTGCTGATGACCTAATTGTATATGTAGCTAATAAATCAGTTATTGAAGCCCAAATAGACCTACAAGATACGTTAGATGAAACAAATTACTACTGTGATTTTTGGAAAATGAAAATCAACTTTAGTAAATGTGAAGTGATTCTGTTTAGAAACACAGTAGATAAAGTGAACCAAGACATTCGGAAAAATTGGAAACAATTTTCTCTTAGAGCGTCTGATGGTTCAATAATAACAAATAGAAAAACTGTAAAATACCTAGGTGTGTATCTTCATCATCACTTAAACTACAATTTTCACATAAAAAAACAGGTCGAAAAGGCAAACAAAGCTGTCATGGTTACAAAAACAATGTTCTTCTCTAAACATCTAACACCGAGGGTAAAAATAGTGGCATACATGTCATTAATAAGACCAATAATAACTTATGCTTCACCGATTTGGTTCAATATTAATTCATCCATGATGGAATCAATTCGAAAATTCGAAAGAAAATGCTTAAGAATAGGCTTGAAAAAAATTAAAAAACATCAGAATAACCAAGTAACATATTATGCAAACAAAGTAATATACAAAGAGGCAAATATAAGTAGAATAGATAACTTCATAATTAATTTAAATAGAAAACATTTCGACAGAATACTCAATATTAAAGAAAACAGTCTCATAAGCCACATTTATTATATCAACAACAATTATATTAAGAAAACTTTAGAATCTGGATTTGTCCCACCAGAAGCATTTTACTATCTAGACTCAAATAATTTTTTTCAAAACAATAACAACATTCCCATATTATACCACTACAATAGAAGGGTAACAGACAAAAAAATCATTTCTAACCCAAATAGCACAAATCTAAGCGAATTAAAATTTGATACAAACATACCGACAATAGACAATAACGTAAATAAAAATTACTGGTGGATAGAGAACAGATTATATTAATGAATAAATATATATAGTATTATGTTAATAATATTAGACGTAAGGTAGTTAAGTTATAATTTAATTAGATTAAGCATAGATTTAAGGAAAATAGGTTAAAATAGATAATAAGTTTACATTTAGAAATAAAAATAATAATAAATCTAGGGTTTTTTTAAAATAATTTTCCCAAGAAGATATTAAAAGATAAATAGTATTAAATACTAAGGTGCCTATTATGTATTTCGATAACGCTTACGATTTGATCGAACGAAATGTCAAAATGCAAAATTGCCATTATGTATTACGATATCGTTCAGAAATTGTCGACGAAATCGATAAAATTTATCGATGTAAAATTTTACCACGAAAGAGACATCGAAAGAGAGATTTTGTACAAATTATTTCAATTTTGAATTGAAAGGATAAAATAAAAGAGATACAAATATATTTTATTTATATTGGGGTGTTTTGTTTTATATTTATGATATTTTTTGAAATAAAAATAAATTTAAAAGTTGAAATGAAAGTAGGTATTTTACTTTATTCTTCATAATAATCTTTTATTGAAATAAATTTTAATAGGAATGAAAGGCCTGCTACAAATAGACTGCAATATGAAAAGTCAGCGTAAAACAGTGTTTTCAAATGATAAGTTTCATAGCAAATGAAATTGGAAGTAGCCATACTGCTCATAACTTTAATTCAACATTTAAAATTCAAGTCTCAGTGTGTTTTTAAAAGTTGCATCTTTACTTGCAATGCCCGACGAATCTCCAAATTTTTAACAAATTTATTTTATGCGGGATGAAGAAGATCAAGAAGACTAACGTTTTTTTATATTAAGATTAAATTTGTTTATTTAAATCTTAGAAGTATTGATAAAAATATTAAAATATCTTAAATTGTCTATTATCAGAAATTATATACATACATACATAGATGATTCACTTACATGTATATATTCTTTTAGAATATTTTTTTATTTGCAAATATTTCTGAATATTTTTTTTTGCAAATACTTATGTATGTATGTATTTTAAAATATTTTTATTATTACAACTTTATTTAAGCTTACTACGGTTTTTGTTTAAAATTTTTCGTAGGACTTTTTAAGCACATTTCCCGATAAACCAGACACTTGAGCACTGTTTGGCTTTCAGTGACATCACTTTCTATCAAAACCTGGGGAACCTGGATGTCGCCAAATTTCTTTCAAGGACCAAAAACCATATTATAAAATAGGTTTGAATCAATACCTCTCAGAGAAACATCCCATTGATTAAGAACTTGAAATCTTGACCATAATTTAGCCAACAGTAACAACACCTTTTGTCGAAGCTCTTATTTGAACCAAAATCCATCCCATTTTTTTTCACTTCGAAATCTGGTTCAGCACACTTCCTATTGCACTAGAAACTTGAAATTAATAATCAAATGAGATGTTGATTTTTAAAAGAAAAATTTCTCTTTGCTTGTTGCTGGGAAGTCTTGACTTGTTTTAGAAATATCATAGTCCTTCCTAGCAACTGTATCGAGAGTTTTGTTGCAGCAGGAACAAAATTACTAAAGATTTGAGTGGAAAAGTGGTTTGGAATATTATTAAAAAATAATTTTCGAGTTTTAAAATTTATTATATAAAAAAAAAATTGGAAAAAGTTGAATGTATTAGTTGTTATACGACATTGTCAGTTACAGTGTCACTGTCAGTAGTTTTTCTCTATCTTTGTCCTTCTAGAATTTTAATTTTTAGAGCAGTGGATTATGTTGAAATTTATGTTTAGAGCTGACCATGGGCAAATGTAGGTTCAGGGATATAAATTCCGACTCTTTGAAATATTTGAACTTTTGATTAATTGATTTATATTGCATATGCAAGACGTAATGGAAATTGATGTCTAATAAAATCTCACCTGATATTTTTGTTTTGATTTTATAAATAAAAGAGTTAATTTTATAAAGATTAACTTGAAACTTAGTATATTTTTTGTGCTATTAATATTCGTTTTGCTATTAATATTACTATTCTATACATTGTTGTGAGATTCTTTCAACATGCCATATATTCTAATTTATTAAAACACATTATAAGCCCCTCATTAAAATTTATTAAAAGCGGTTTCACAGAAAAAATATTTTTTTTTTGGCATGCCGGGTTCTTACCCAGGGGCTTCTTCTAGTACTGTAATAATATAATTCAATAGAAATTTACAACCGTATCATCGACGTAACAAACGATTTTATTTTTGCTCTATTTTTTCTGAAACCATGGTTGGTGTCATTAACATTAACTATTATTTGGTTCATAATCAAATAAAAGGATTAATGTACCATTATTATTATTATTAAATATTGATATATATTTATTACTATTTACATTTTCTGGTGTAATCGTATTCGAACATACATTTTCAATTATCTATATCCGTCATTAATTTTTTTGTAGTTACAAGTTTTGGGTTTGGAAATTTGAAATCAACTTTTAGTGAAAAACGTCAGCTTCTGCGAGTCTTTTTAATTTTTTTTTTGTCAATATCGGAATAATGACGCTTTTTTTTATAATTTTTTACGAAATAATGAATTTCCAGTATTCTACCGTTTTTAACTTTTGAAATAACGTAGTAGTAGTATTTTAAAATTATCTCTTTCATACTTTATAAGTTCGCTGTCGAGTCGGTTATGTCCATTTGTTCTTCGGTTTTTTTTTTTTTTTTGTTATGATTTTGACAGTAACTTAGGTAGAATCCCCTTTTCGTGCTTAATTAACTACGGTACTGCAATTTTACACTACAATATCTACAATAATTTGAGTATTTATTTTAACAAATTACTGGCTTATCTACTCATTAAATGTGGAAAACTACTACTATTGTCAGGAACTAAGCCTTCTTAAATAGAATAGTTTCATTTTATTTAATTTCTTTGATTATAGTTTCATTTTATTTAATTTGTTTGATATATACTATCAATTATTTTTTTTGTCATTTATTATACCCAATGACAAAGGGTACTAGGTTTTTAACATTTTTGGCTAATGTTTTTTCTTGTTCAAATTAATTCTAAAATAGAGTTGTAACGAGCAACTTCTGTTTATGTATAAATATTTCTATTTTCATATTTTTCTGATTTTGTGAATTATTTTGTTTGTTTTCTACTGCCATCCTATTATTTTTTGTTGCATCCACGCGACAACCATCTATTTGTATTAAGTTATGAAACCTGCACTTCGAATGAATATTAAATTAAATTATATTAATTTTTACTGCTGGGCCTTTTGATTTAAATTATTTAAGTTAATGGAGTCAAAGATTTAAATTTTGAATTCTACTTTTGGGTGTTAACATTTTAACAAAAATTTATTTAAATCTTAACAAATTGAACAAATTTTATTTTTTTAAGATTGTGCCACTTTTTTGATATGGTCGTCTTTTTAAATAAAAATAAAAATTATTCAACGCTAGCAAGATTTTTATTAATTATTTTTTATTTTTCATCTGTTTTTTTTATTATTAATTTTTGTTTTGTATATTTCGGGAAATTTATTTTATTAAAAGTATTCAAGAAAAATAAACCCAATATTTATTTATTAAATAGAAGTGTGATTGAATTTTTAACTTTTTTTGCCCTGTTTTGGGACTCAGTACTGTATTCCCGGTTTTGTTTGACAATGACAGATAGACTTTTATATTAAATTTTGTAAGCAAGGAAAACGATGTTTTAAGTTTAATTTGTTTTTTCCTCGGTTTTCGTTTCTTTATTTTTAATTTATTTTATTTTTTTGAGTATTTATAATGAATGCTTCAGCAGATGATGTCCTTTAATATTTGAAAAACTTAATGATTCTTTTGCTTTTATTTTTTTTCTTTTCTTATATTTGGCTCATTTTACTTTGTTGAGTTTTTATTTTAGAGATTTCATAAAAATGACAAGAGTTAATTTTTAATTAACTTGAGTATTATCATCGGGGAAGTAGGTATAATTTAACACAAATTATAATTTACTTTTTTTTTGGTTTTTTCGCACACATTTGTAACACATTTTTGAAAATGTGAATTTTTTTAATATAAAACTGTATAGATAGAAAAGCTGTTGTTCATATAATGTAATGAGACTGTATCAGTTTTTTTTCTCTTGGGTAAATTTACATTAAAAAAACCATAACTTTAGATAATAATTTACAAAAGGGTTTTAAATAGTTTTTAATTTTATGACATTAAAATAATAATTAATCAAAATATACAGTTATTTTTAATATACGAAAAAATAAAGAGAAAATCTCAAGTTTCAAAAAAATTTAAACAAGTCAACATTTATTTTGTTGATTAAAATTACAAATATAAGCTACCTACTGATTAAAATAAAGTCGTTCTTAGAAAGCTGATTGCAAGATAATCAATCTATCACTCGATCAATGAATGACATCAGGAGTTAAGTATTGTAACGTAATACACATGGAAATAAGTCCAGAATATTTAGGTTATGATAAATTGAAGACCATATAGAGTATAGGTACTATATTTTCCACAAAAAATTTAAAACGACAATTCCCTCTTAATTTTTGAAGAATTGATAGAAGAATTTTTTTTTTTTGTTGTTTTTTATGACCACACAATTCAATTATTTAAGTTACTCACAGATTTATTTTATAAAGATAAATTTTATTTTATGAATTTTTTTCCCTAAAATGATAGATATATACCCTAAAATTATAGATATAATGATATATTTAAACTTTGTAGGAACCCAAAATTGAGATAAAAATTATAACATGAAAAAAAAATTTATTTATAAAAATGATTATTATTTATTTTATTTTACCAAAGGAAAATTTGGTTGATTTTTGTTTTAGTTTTATAAATTTTAAGGAGAAATACTGAGAAAACCAAAGGAAAATTACTTAAAATAAGTTTCTTATTTTTGGTCGTAAAATCCGAATTTACAAAAACAATATCCTTTCCCATTTGAAAATCTCGATTTCGGCAATTTTTGGGCTTAAAACCCTTTTCCGGTCCATCTCGGAACTTGAAAATATCGATAAAGCATCCTCGATGTAGTTAATAATTTTTTTTTTAAATTCTCAAATAACGGCTCCTTCCCCTCATAAAAAGCTGATACGCATGCTCTGGAACACTCAGAATGTGGATTGTTATTTTATATTTACAATTTGAATATAATATTGTTCAAAATCAAAAAACTGAATATTTTTGTACCTGGAAGAATAGTGATGACTGAAGTTCTATTTTTTTCTTTTTTTTTCTCATAAAATAAAATGAAATTAATAACTTTTATTAAATATATACATATAATTAGCAACATTATGTATTAATTTTAATTGATTCAATAAAATTCATTTTTTGGATATTTTGATGAAGAATGTAGTGATCAACAAATTTAGAACCTGTACCTGAACCTGTAACTGTATATAGTTATTATTATCAGTATTTTTCATTGTTATTATTATTATCCAAACCCAAATTTGGAATTGAACCTTTTTGCAATATTATTTTTCATATTAAATCAAGTGAAAAGTGCTTGTCACTTTAAAGCTAATAAGAGAAAATCCGCTTCTAAATTTTCACTAAATTTACACGTTTGCCCATAATTTAAATAAATCAGTCAGAATTGTAATTCATTTTCAAATTTATTTATATTTATATCCGAAAAAACGATGGAAATCATATGCCTAATGTTTGTAAAAAAATAGGAAAAAAATATTTATACTTATATTAATATTATGAGCTGAGCTCCAAAAATTGATATTCTAAGATCAAGTATTTCCAAAACTAATGTTCAGATTATTATGGTTTCTGAAACTTTGTTAAATTCTAATATATCTTTTAATGTGGTTAAAATTCCTGGTTTCAAGCTTTATAGATGTCATCGGAAAAAGCTTGAAAGCTTTGGTAACACAAATCGAAGAGGTGGAATAGCAATTTATGTCAAATGTGGTCTTGCGGTTAAACTTTTAACTCATTCAGTTGAAAATGATGATATTGAATTCAATTTTGCTGAGCTTAAATGTAAAAATAATACTATTCGCTTATCAACGGTGTATTTTCCTCATCCCACAGCGTTCAAAATGGAACCATTTAAAAAAGCCTTGGATAGCTATGGAAATATCATCATTGATGGTGATTTCAACATTGATTCTTCATTGCTGTCCAATATTAGTAATCGACACACGTCTATTCCTAGCTTAACTAATACGTTTTCTTTAAGAAATGTGACGACTGACGAAGTGTATAATGCTATTTTCCAGGTCAAATCTAATGCAATAGGACCTGATTTAATTCCATTGAAATTTATTAAATTAATTATACCAATTGTGCTTCCATATCTAACACACATTTTTAATGTTATCCTGACTACTGGTCAGTACCCTCTAATCTGGAGATGCGCAAAAGTTATTCCTACTCCAAAAAGAATAATCCTACAATTGATGATCTTAGACCAATCAGCATACTCTCTGGTATTCCTAAATCATTTGAACGCCTATTGTATGCACAAATGTATAAGTACCTAAGTGCTAACAATTTACTATATAAATTCCAATCAAGCTGCTGAAAACAGCATAGCACCACTTCAGCTCTCCTAGAAATAACTGATAATATTTACTATGAAATCGATAAGAAACATGATGTTGTACTACTTCTTCTGGATTTCTCTAAAGCTTTTGATTGTGTCAATCATAGCTTGTTATGTTTTAAACTAAGACCAACTTTCAATTTTGGGTCCTCTGCTATCACTCTTATTCAAAGCTATTTAAATAATAGAAGTCAATTTGTGTACTTAAATGGTGTTAAATCTAATAATAATAATAATGTCCCAACGATTCAAAAAATTTTATTCAAAAAAGAATACAAGCACGTGATAACCCTTAATGAAGAATGTGTTAGTAAGGAGAGAATTGGGTCAGGAAATGCTTAAAACAAGCATGTAGAACAAAACAAAAAAAAGGGGAATTAGTAAACATGATTAAGGAAAATAGTAATTAGTAATAAATTGATAAAATACTAAAAACAGAAACAAAAATAAAATCCATAAACGGAAAAAACGGTTAAAAATCTAGTAACTTTGATTTGCCTTCCAACATGTCAAGGAAAATCAAAGAACAAAAATCAATAAGCAATATGCTCACAAGTCGAAAGTTGAAGCAATTTAAAATCTTCAATCAATTAAAAAATTATATCATAGATTTAGACTATCTTCCAACATGTCAAGATAGGCTAAATCAAAATTTTGCAATTTTAAATTATGCCGAAGAAGCATGGACTTACTAATGTGAAAATCGAAGACATTAGAGTTATTGTTTACGTTGCGCAACATCCTTGTAATTGGCTCATTCTTTCCATAACCCGTGCAATGAAAGTGCAATGAAACTTTAAACGAAAGAGGGCAGAATGCCTAAGAGAACGAAAGTTGATATTGAAGTGTATGTGTTCTAAAATACCAACCGAGTCAACTGCACCTGAGAGAATTTGGTGTACAAATATAATATCAGCCACTTCACGACGATTAAAGAGACTTTGCAGACCTAGAAGTTTAAGGCGGTCTCTGTAAGGGGTAAGTTTTATTGGGCTGTCCATGAAAGACCACGAAGAGCGAAACGAAGGAATCTACGTTGAACAAATACAATCCTGTCTATGTTAACTTGATGAAAAGGTGACCATACATGAGACGCGTATTCAAGTAATGGTCTTACCATAGTCAAATATAAAGCTCTGGTGACATATGGGTCGGAAAATTCTTTTGACCATTTTTTGATAAACCCAAGAGCTGAATTAGCTCTGCTGACAATATTATCTACATAAGATCTGAAATTTAGTTCGGTGTCTAATAGAATACCTAAGTCTTTTGTGCATGTGACAATGGAGATAAATACGCCGTTAATACTATAATAACGCACCGATATTGTCGTTTTACGGGAAAAGGTGATGCTTTGGCATTTACTCGGAAAAATTCCTGAAGAGAGGGACATTTGGAAAAGCCTGGTTAAGGGTTGTGTTAACGTGTCAATGTATTTTTTTTAGAACTATGGGAGGTAAACCATCATGACCGGAAGAGTAATCATCCTTTAATTTGTTAATTTTAGAGTCGGGCACGAAATTGTTATCAGTGAAGCCTTGACTAAAGAAATTTACAAATAGGTTTTATATAACCTTGGAATCGATAACGGAATTATTTGCGTATTTGAAAGTCATAGGATAGCCATCCGATTTCTTTTTTGAGTTAATAAAATGCCAAAACCGTTTAGGATCTGATATTAAATCAAATTGCATTTTGACTATGTACTCATCGTAAAGACTTGTACATAGTTCAGAAAATTCGGAGAATGCACTAAGCTATCGGTTATAATCAATTGGATCTTTTGACGATAGAAATTTGGATTATGAATTTACATGTTGAAGGGAGTGGACATGCATTTTAATTTGTGCGAGCTATTTGAGAGATTTCAATAAAAATATAATAAACTATATAATAAAAAAATAAAAATAAAAAAAAAAATAACAAAAATTAGTTAGTTATTAAATAACTATAAAATAAATAAAAAATAATCAATTTTTAAATAATTATAAATAATAAAAATAAAAGAACTGCCAGTGATATAAATATATGAAATATGGAAAGGTAGGTACCAGAAAAAAAAGTCATCTCCAACATGGCGAGAAGAAGACAAAGTATTAGTGAAGGGGAGACTAAGGTCTCAGCCAAGCTTAATGCTATATTATTAGAACTTCAAAAAGTGAAAAATGAAAATAAAAAATTAAAGACCATGATTAATAATAATATAGATCCAAAATAATCAAGTATTGATAATAATAATTATTATAGTGTATCAATGGATTATGATCCAATTAGTGAAACAGTTGATAATACAGAAAATAATTTTAATAAAGAGAGTTTTACTGACACTGCAAATCACAATACAATCACAAATAACCAAGGCTTTATTGAATATAAAAATATAAATATAAAATATACATATAAAAAAAAGAATTACACTTTCGTTCATTTGAACAAAATGTAATTGCTAATGACTTTCCAACTACTACAAATGAATGTAATACAGAAAAAATAAATAAACAAAATAATAATAATAATACAATTACTAATAAAAAAGTAAACAAAACCATACCACCAATAGTTGTTCATTTCACAGACATAATCTTTTTAAAGAAACACATAAAAGAATCATTAAAAATCCAAAACTTTTTAATCAAAGAAATTAATTCTGAAAAACACTATACACAGAAACAATTGAAGACTATCACAAAATAAGAGAAATACTAATACAATCATCTACGAACTTTTACACCTATACCCCTAAATCAGAAAAAAAACAAACGCTTGTTCTAAGAGAATTACATTACTCATATGAAGACAATGAAGTTCTAAATTTACTAAATGAAACAAATCCAAATAATGTAATATTTGAAAAAGTATCAAGACTTAAAACAAAAAAATCAATAAGAGATATAAGATACTACCATTATACATGGTACAAATATCGCCGAACAGCTCATTAGCGGAAATTTATAAAATAAAAAACTTAGACAATCAAATAATATATTGGGAGAAATTAAACAAACAACCAATATTACAATGCACAAAATGTCAACATTTTGCTCACACTGCGGCAAACTGTAACATGAAATATATATGTGTGAAATGTGGTAATAGCCACAATCCAGGTGAATGTACGATAAAGAAGGAAGATGATAAAAACAAACTATTCTGTATACTCTGCAAATCACATGGCCATCCGGCATCATACACTAAATGTCCAGAATTCGCAAAAAGATTGAACCAATATCATCAATAAAAAAGAGATTTAAAGGAGCAATCAAGTATGAAAAAAAATATGTATAACATTTTCATAAGTCCAAGCATTTCCTTTGCAAATCAATTTTCAACTAACAAGGTAACAACAACTAACAACACAATAACTGAAAATAATAATAACTCAATACTATTAGAAATTAAAACCATGCTTAAGTCAATTAATAATAAGATATCAAACCATAATACAAGACTTGATTATATTTACAATCTCTTACAAATACCAAATGACCAATTATACTAATAAAATTACTAACAAAAATATTATAAACATAATATCGATAAATGCTTACTCTATAGCATCACACTTAAAAAGACTTTCACTTTTACAATTTATTCAAAAATATAACCCTGACGTTCCTTGTATATGTGAGACTAAATTAAAGAAAGAGAAAAAATTAACAGTTAAAAATTATAATATAATTAGAACAGAGAGACCAGACAATCAGGAGGGAGAAGGGACTGCTATTTTAATAAAAAAAGAGTTAAAGTTTCAAAAAGTGGATTTGAGCGAAATTAAAAACTTTAAATGCTTGGAAACTACAATTATATCACAAAACCTACAAAATAATAATAGACTATTTATTGTCAGCGCCTATGCATCACAAAGAAATTCAGATAAATTTAAAGAAGAATTTGATAAATTATTCCGATTATTAAAATTAGATAACACTAATAATTACTTTGTGATATCTGGTGACTTTAATGCTAAACACATAAATTGGTCAAATAGCACAAATAATACAAGAGGTAATATTCTTAGCAACTGGTTAATAAACAATAGAGTGTTGTATAGAGCAGAATTATATAGCACTGATATCGTTTCCCAGAGGTGGATCATTCCTAGATTTATGCATAATAGACAGCAGACTAAACATAATTAACAAATACAGTAACAGAAAATTAAAATCTGTACCTTACGACAGTGATCACAACGCTGTACTACTACAGATTAAATACACAAATAGCGAAGTTTTCATCTTAGAAATTAATAAAAATGAGTTCACGTATAACTATCTAAAAACAAACTGGAATAAATTCCATAGAATTCTCAACCAAAATTACACAGAAGCACATGATAACATAAATATCCCTAATAATAAAAACTTAACAATAAACGAGATTAATAGCCATATTTAAAAAATACAATGAGTGAAACAATACCCAAAAATAGTGTCGAAAATAGTATAGATAAATATATAAACTCTACTATAAAAGCTCTGAACACCAAAATAAGCAAAATTTTAACCATAATTATATCCATATATAATCATACCAAAATATATAGAAAAAAACTAAACATAAACAGCTCAGAAATCCTTTTATATAAAAGTTTACTATTTAATATCAATATACTTATTAAACAAAATATAAACCTTTCAATTAATAAATACTGGAAAAATCGAATTCAAAATATAAACCCTAAATCAAAAAACATGTTTAGCGAAATTAATAAAATATTTAAAAGAAAATACAAAGAAAATTAAATTTTGTTAGAACTAAAAATACCAAAAACTAAAAAACAAATCTTAGTTTCAGCTGAAGTTGATATATCTTCAATAGAAATCGATCAACATGCAAACTTTGTAATTAAAGAAACAGACCAAATAGTAAATGAAATGGGAGCCCACTTAGAAAAAGTGCATAATCAAACAGCTAAAAGAAATAATACATCAAGAAGTAAGAGTATGACAAACTTATTGAAACATTTAAAAAAAGAGCAAAAATAGAAAGATCTAGAAATAAAACTATTGTAAATTTTAGTCAAGCAAACCCTGCAGATAGCCCTCAATATGAAAATAGTATTTTTAACAATGTTTATACACTAAAAGCAAAATTTATGAGGCCGAATAATAAAACATCTTGTGGGCTAGATGGAATTCCAAATATAATACTTAAGAACCTTACAGACAATATTATTAGACATTATTGTATTATATTTAATAACTGCTTGAACTCTTCATATTTCCCAGAATGCTGGAAAAAAGGTAAGGTTATACCAATCAAGAAACCGGGAAAAAATCCATATGACACCAACAGTTACCGTCCAATTAGCTTGATGCCTGATATTAGTAAGGTATATGAAACATTGATAAATGATATAATAGTAGATTATGTAAATAAAAAAAACATAATATCAAATAACCAGTTCTGTTTCAAATTTAAACAGTCCTCCATCCAAGCGATTACAAAAGTAACCTCAGATATTTGCTGGTTGTTAAACAATAGGAAATGTGTAGGGGCATGCCTCATTGATTTAGAAAAAGCTTTCGATACTGTCTGGTTAAATGGACTACAGCAGGGAACTGTTAATTCTCCCATTCTATTCAACATATTTTTAAGCTCTTTATTGAATTATTTTAACAACATGTCTGGTCCAGAATTCGCGGTAGCATTTGCTGATGACCTAATTGTATATGTAGCTAATAAATCAGTTATTGAAGCCCAAATAGACCTACAAGATACGTTAGATGAAACAAATTACTACTGTGATTTTTGGAAAATGAAAATCAACTTTAGTAAATGTGAAGTGATTCTGTTTAGAAACACAGTAGATAAAGTGAACCAAGACATTCGGAAAAATTGGAAACAATTTTCTCTTAGAGCGTCTGATGGTTCAATAATAACAAATAGAAAAACTGTAAAATACCTAGGTGTGTATCTTCATCATCACTTAAATTACAATTTTCACATAAAAAAACAGGTCGAAAAGGCAAACAAAGCTGTCATGGTTACAAAAACAATGTTCTTCTCTAAACATCTAACACCGAGGGTAAAAATAGTGGCATACATGTCATTAATAAGACCAATAATAACTTATGCTTCACCGATTTGGTTCAATATTAATTCATCCATGATGGAATCAATTCGAAAATTCGAAAGAAAATGCTTAAGAATAGGCTTGAAAAAAATTAAAAAACATCAGAATAACCAAGTAACATATTATGCAAACAAAGTAATATACAAAGAGGCAAATATAAGTAGAATAGATAACTTCATAATTAATTTAAATAGAAAACATTTCGACAGAATACTCAATATTAAAGAAAACAGTCTCATAAGCCACATTTATTATATCAACAACAATTATATTAAGAAAACTTTAGAATCTGGATTTGTCCCACCAGAAGCATTTTACTATCTAGACTCAAATAATTTTTTTCAAAACAATAACAACATTCCCATATTATACCACTACAATAGAAGGGTAACAGACAAAAAAATCATTTCTAACCCAAATAGCACAAATCTAAGCGAATTAAAATTTGATACAAACATACCGACAATAGACAATAACGTAAATAAAAATTACTGGTGGATAGAGAACAGATTAGATTAATGAATAAATATATATAGTATTATGTTAATAATATTAGACGTAAGGTAGTTAAGTTATAATTTAATTAGATTAAGCATAGATTTAAGGAAAATAGGTTAAAATAGATAATAAGTTTACATTTAGAAATAAAAATAATAATAAATCTAGGGTTTTTTTAAAATAATTTTCCCAAGAAGATATTAAAAGATAAATAGTATTAAATACTAAGGTGCCTATTATGTATTTCGATAACGCTTACGATTTGATCGAACGAAATGTCAAAATGCAAAATTGCCATTATGTATTACGATATCGTTCAGAAATTGTCGACGAAATCGATAAAATTTATCGATGTAAAATTTTACCACGAAAGAGACATTGAAAGAGAGATTTTGTACAAATTATTTCAATTTTGAATTGAAAGGATAAAATAAAAGAGATACAAATATATTTTATTTATATTGGGGTGTTTTGTTTTATATTTATGATATTTTTTGAAATAAAAATAAATTTAAAAGTTGAAATGAAAGTAGGTATTTTACTTTATTCTTCATAATAATCTTTTATTGAAATAAATTTTAATAGGAATGAAAGGCCTGCTACAAATAGACTGCAATATGAAAAGTCAGTGTAAATAATGAGACACCATTATAAATTTTTCAAAGAGGTACCAGGATATCTTGCACTCACAAAACCAATTACCTGATTATGATCACATATCTAAAAACAAAAACTGTTATAATAATGTAAACTAATTACAATAAAGTATCAGAATTGCATTAATGCTAAAAAATCCCTTTCTACTATAACATAAATGTTGTACGTTTTGCTTCGGTGATTTAATTTGAATAAGCTTTCCATCTACTACTCCAATTATTTCAGTAATTCTGCTTTAATCATAAAAATAATGTTTGCCTGACTTTTTTCTTCTAGTGCGTAATGGATTTTGATTCATTTTGCACATAATTATAAACTGCAAATACATATAAAACTTCTTTAAGAACAAAAAAAAATTAGCTGTGCTAGTCCGACATGGAAATCATTTCCTACGTTGAAAATCATTTGCTTGGTACAAGCCGCACAGAATCTTAATACACTAACCAATTTAATTATATTTGAAATCGACGTATTACTTATTGACTATTTCAATTTTTGCCCTAATTTAATAGTTTTGATAATGTAGATAATAACTAAAATGTTTAAATAACATACGTATAATCTTCCAAATCTAGTGGATTAGAATAATCCCGAATATATGTTCGCTTGTTTTTTAATTCTGCAATTTGATAGCGTTTTTCAGCACTATCAGAAATTGAAAAATTTAACTCTGCTCAAATCATTTTATTTATAAAAAATTATAATTTTATAATTATATTTTATTTAAACACTTCAACTTATTTTCAACTTAAAAATTTTAAATATAACAGTATTGTTTTTCGTCTAATAATTTGAATTTGACAGTTAAAGAATGAAACATATGTCATTTTCATCGTAGATTTGAATTTTACAATGGCAGTATTTTTAAACACTTTCGATCAAATTTTCATTGAAATACATAATGACACTAACGATCACAATCGATTAACTTTAACGATAACGATGAACGATTCGATTAATTTCGATCGAAATACATAATAGGCACCTAAATATAATTATTGAGTGAGCGGAGGAAATGCTAAAATAAAAATTATAATAAGGAATGCGAGTTTTCAAATGAAACATGTAATTCTGATATAAAAATATATAGATAACCTTTTTTATGTTTTATTTTTAAGGATTGTAAATACGATCAGTATGAATAAAAAATAAACATTTAAAAAAAAAAAAAAAACGATAGAAATTTTTTCCATAATTTATTTCTTCGATTACGTAGGGTTCGAAGATGTTTATTATACCAGGGCGGAGCCGAGGACAAATTTTTTTGAATTGATATTAGAACACACCGCGTGAGGCAGTTAAATAATATAGAGTATAATAAATTACTAATTGAGCTACTTAAATCAAGATTATTTGAAAGGATTGTACTGAAATCAATTTGAGATAATAATTCGTTTGATAATAATACGAAAATTGAATTTTTTCGGTATTTTTAGAATCTACATTATCATTACCATTCTCAAAAGAAAAAGATAGAGGTATAGGAGGATGGTATAGATCGATTTTAGAAAGAGTGTATTCACTAGTCTCTACCAGACAGTTGTTTGCGTTACTTGAGAAAATTAGATCCAGTTGTCTATTTAAATTATTTTTTACCCAACTGATCGCTGCTGAAGGCCACAATCAGTAAGTCTGCCGGCAAAAACCGTTTCTTTTAAAGATGACACATTAGACGCAATATAATGTGTTTCATCTTCTGATTGGGTCCACTGTAAATCAGGTAGATTGAAATCACCAAAAACAATAATGTCATCGAGACCATTAGCAGAATTACTAACATAATCGCCGGCGTCTAGGAACCTTTAAAATACATCAATGGGGCTGGCGGGGCGGACGTAAAAGCACACAAAGTAAATACTCTTACGCTCCAATCTCATTTTGGTACAGAGATGACTTCTATATCATCTGTATTTGAAATCTGAAACAAGGAGCAATTGTACTCAATTCGACTTGCAATTAAAACTCCACGGCCCACAGCATCACAAACGGAATCCACATCCTTTCTAAAAACATTAAAATCAGGGGAAAAGTACTCGGTACTCAAGAAGCTATTGCATAAATTGGTTTCAGTTAAGGTAAACACATCGAAAGGTAGTTTTTGAAAGCTTAAAAATACATCAGGAACCTTAGAACGAAGTCCCCTTACATTTTGATAATAAAGGGCAAACATTTCAGTTTTTTGAGTTATTAAGACTTCCAAATGGCGGCAATACTGCTGAATTCGCTTTTGACCTTTAGACAAATTCTTTGACAAAAGTGTTACGGGGCTATATTGATGGAGATAATAGTAAGTTAAACATAGAATCAGGAACATACATTTTAAAAAAAGCGACGCTACTATTTACTACTAGAATTTTTTTTAGCATTTTATCAAGTTGAAATTATCTCTAATGTTGTGTGATGATAATTTGTTTTTAGCAAAATCAATAACTTGTTGCGGTGTTGAGGCATGATGCAACCTTGAGATAAATACGACGCGTGATGGAGGGACTGATAATAGCGAATGAAGAAGTATTAGTATTATTATTATTAAAGTTCAGTTCATTTGAGTGTAAAGAGGTGTCGTGATTATAAAAGGAGGGTGGGAGAGGAGGCAATAATTCGGCAGCTTGTGTTACGAATGGGTGTACCGCATCAACTTCACGTAATTCCTCAAGTAAGGAAGTTGTTTGAACTGAAGTCGAAGAAGGGATTCTCAAAGTTTTTTTAACTTCATTTAATTTTTTTAGGTTGTTAGAAATATTATCCACGTTATGATTTAGGTTTCTAAGTTGACACTGAATTCGTTTATAGAGCTCAAAGTTTTATCATTATTTTTCAATGTAACTAGAACTCTGTCAATTTTACTATCTATAACGTACCCGTTTTTTGTGGTGTACCTCAAGAATCCATACTGGGTCCTTTACTTTTTAGTATTTTCATTAATGATTTGTCCTGTTGTTTGTCTGAAGCCCATTGTAGATTACATGGTGATGATGCCCAAATTTACATAAGTGGTCTAGTTTCTGATCTTCACCACTTGATCGCCAAAATTAATGACGATCTCGATGTAGCTTTCTGGGCTCTAAACAATGGGCTACGATTAAATCCGTCCAAATCCCAGGCATCGGTTGCTTATGTTCGAAATATCGACACAAGAAATTTTTCGAATGTAAAACTTGATAATTCTATAGTAAAATTCGTAAATAGTGCTGAAAATTTAGATGTTGTCTTAAATAAAACTCTTACGAGGAATGATCACATCAATGCTATTTCTAAAAATGTTTTTAAAGCTATGGAAATTTTCTTATTATATTAGTGAATGGGTGAAAAAGAAACTGGTTCTGTCTTTAATCTTTCCACATTTCACTTATTGTGATGTAGTTTATTCTGGAATTAGTGCAAATGAGTTTTCCAGCCTAAACGTAATTTTTAATGCTTATACACGCTTTGTTACAAACCGGCGTAAATTTGACAGTATTAGGGATGTTTCCAAAGTCACACTTGATTGTACCTTTGAAAACTATCTGAAATATGAATATACATGTAGGAAGTTAATTAGGAAATCTCAAGAAGAGTATAATGTGTTTGATGTTTTATGTCATTTATTATTTGTGAAAATTTCAAGAAGAGTACAATGTGTTTTATGTTTTATGTAATTTTTGTTTTTAAAACAGTTGTTGCTGAATATCCAGAGAAGAAAGTTGATTCGGAGAACCAATTATTATAACAACTATTATTATAACTATTTTTATAATAAATCTAATAAATATCATTACCTACATTAATTAACTAATATTAATTTCAAAAGTAATTTTATTTTCCCACATACATGTTTTATCAAAAAAATTATATCTAAAAGTACGCCAGAATATCTCTATGAGAAAATAACCCATGGTAGGTCACTAAGAAGTCCAAGCTTAATTATTCCAAGGCACACAGGAAGATTAAGAAATCTATCCTTTTTTGTAAGGGCAGTGGCGTTATGAAATTATTTGCGTTCTCAGGTGTTAGTTATGTAATTCTAAATCTTAAGCTTTGTTGGGTGTACTTTAAAGAAAAGTTGTAGCCAGTATTAACTTTAATTTTAATTTTAATACTGAGAATTATTATTTTAAATAATATTTGTCTGTTATGTGTAGAAGGTGCTTTTGTAAGAAGAAATTTTGCATTAAAAAATTTTATGTACATTTTAAATTTTCTTTTTTTTATCATTATTATTTTTTTTTCTTTTAAAGGAAAAAATTAGTTTCCAGCATTTTTTGTTTCAAAAATGTTTGATGATAATAGGATAATATTCTATTCTTTTCGTTAAACAAAGTTGGATGTCAAAATTTGTGGAACAACGCTTACAGGACAGTCAAACTTTCAATAGTACAAACAAAATCTTGATGTCTAAACGGTACCTAATCGTGAGTACCTAATTTTAACGGTTTTTAAAAAAAGAAACAGTATAGATAAATAATAAATGTACCATGTAAAATTTTGGTTTTCCTAATTTCTAAAAAAAATAAACAGTAAGACGCCACTTTCCACAGTACCACTTTCCCGTCCGAGCTGCCTTTGCAGAGACCATCAACAAAGCGCGAAGTCAAACTCTCAATAAGGTTGGTATTTTACTTGATACACCAGATTTTTCATATGGACAACTATGTGTCGGGATGTCGCGCACTGGGAATAGAAATCATTTGAAAATTGTAACCGAAGAGAATAGAACTGTTAGAAATATAGTTTTTAATAAAATATTAGTTGATTAAATATTTCAATCTATCAATCCAATTCCATAGTCTGTCTGCTAATCTGCTAATTTAACTAAAGTATTATTACTAAAATATTGTTGATAGGGTAATTTTGATAATTTATAATGTAGGACAACCTGGAATGCTCTAATTTTGATTTTTCACTGAATATAACGGTAGCAAAAAGTTACGTAGTAACGAGTATTTAACTAGTATAATATAGAACTAAAATTAGGAAGTCTTATTAGTATATTGGTGAAATGTTATGTTTATCGAACCTATGTTAAAATTTTATTATTCAAATTATTTTACAGATTTTACAATATTTAATTTTAATAAAAAGGAAACATATCTAAAAAGTCAAATAAAAAAAAAGTTTTAAATATGTATGTATACCTTTTTTTATTTAAATAAACAATCAAATAAACTTTTCATTTCGTTTATATTGTATTTAATTATATTTATATTGAATTTGTTTTTTAAATGTAAAAAGTTTTGAAAAAGTTATTAAAATATCTTACATACATACATTGTATATGTATGTTATTATAACTTAATGATAAAACTGACAATTTATTTAAAAACAAAACTAGGAGCAAAATTATATATTTTCTAAATATTTATTAATATTATAAATCTATGACATATTCATTTGAAAATACATTATTTATGTTTAACTAGCGGAGTTACCCGGCGTTGCCCGAGAAAATTTAAAGTTTCTAGAATTTTTTCTTCGTTTTTAGTTTGAAAAGGGAAGTATTATGTGATGTTTGTCTGTTAGTAAACTATCTGTTAAATGTTTTTATATGTAATTGTTTTTTTTTTGTGGAAAGTTTGAAAACCAATACAAAGAATAATACGCCCATGCTTTGTAATAGTGTGGGATCCACCCCCACTAAAACCACTGACAGTTTTTAAAAATTTAATGAAAAGCTAATTCATGAAAATTTTAAAAATTATTATAGGTATCTACTTAAATGAAATACAAAAAAAAAATCAAAAGTGAACGAAAATTAAAATGAGTTTCAGTTTTGTACAAAAATAGTACTTACAACTTAAAATAAAATGCAAACATAAGCCTTAGGCGTTGTTTATAAATTTCAATTAGAATTTTGGGACTTTAATTAGAAGTATTTTTTGAAAACTATAATTATGGTCCGTTTTTTATCATCATCATCATCATTGTCCTGCAACCCCATCCGTGGGGCATAGGGCGGAAGTAAATTCTTTCCAACGGCTCCTATCTGCGGCTAACCTCTTCAATTGTGGCCACGTTCTTTGCTGGGTACTTGCTTCGGCTAAGACAGTTGTTCTCCACGTTTTTCTCGGCCTTCCGACGCGACGTGTACCCTGAGGATTCCATTCGAAACATTGTTTCGCGATGTTTTTGTCAGGTTTCCTCAAAGTATGCCCGATCCAACGCCATTTCCTCTGTCGGATTTCCACGTCTATTTGTGTTTGTTTCGTTTTTTGCGACAGCGTTCTGTTGGAAATGGTTTGTGGCCAACGAATGTTTAGGATGCGCCGGAGACATCTGTTGATGTACGCTTGGAGTTTCCTGGTGATGTTTACAGAAACTTTCCATGTTTCGCAAGCGTACAGGAGAACAGATTTTACACTGGCGTTGAAAATTCTTATTTTTGTGCGCTATCCAAATCGGCGCCTCCATCTGATGACACGATGCTGCCCAAGTAATTGAACGTAGTCACCTCTTCGATTCGAATTTTTTGATGGAGGATCGGATGTTGTGATGTGTGAGTTGTGCGCATGATTTTAGTTTTAGCTGAATTGACTTTTAGGCTCGCACTTTTTCCAGTGTCATACAGCTTTTGGCACATATCGTTCAAACCTCCATTCGTATGTGACAATAAACACACATCGTCGGCGTAATCTAAGTGGCTGATACGTTCGAAAGGACGCCACTGGATACCGTTGCTCTCGTTTACACCCACAGTAGTAGTCATTATGTCATCCATTACTACTAAAAACAATATGGGTGATAAAATACAGCGCTGCCTTACTCCCTGACGCACCTCGAAGCAATTTGTAAGCTGTCCTCGATGTAAAACGCGACATCTTGCATCTTTGTAGGATTCCTTAACTATAGCTATAATTTTTTCTGGAATGCCTCTCCTACTAAGCGACTCCCAAATATACTCTCGGTTTACTCTATCAAAGGCTTTCTCAAAGTCTACAAACATGAGATTCAGCGGTGCTTTAAATTCAGTGGATTGTTCAAGAATTATTCGTAATGTGTTGATGTGATCCACACACGAATGGCCACTGCGAAAACCTGCTTGGTGTCTTTTGAGTGTAGCTTCTATTCTGCCTTTAATTCTTTCGAGTATTATTCTAGCCATTAATTTCGAGAAAACTGAGAGTAGAGTGATACCTCGCCAGTTATTGCAATGATTTAGGTTACCTTTCTTTGGTATTTTGACAATAACTCCTTCCTTCCATTCACTTGGATATTTTTCTTGTTCCCATATAGCCTGGAACAAAGGTAACAAAATATCGGCTGATACATCTGGATCAGCTTTTAGGAATTCGGCGGGTATCTCATCTACTCCTACTGCTTTATTATTTTTTAAAAGGAGAATTGCTGATTTTATCCCGCTTTTACTTGGGGCTTCCACATCGATACCCCTAAATGATCTGCGCATGGTTGGCATAGGAGAGCTTGTGGATACATTTTGTTCTACGAATTGCTCGTTTAACAATCTGCAGAAATGCTCCTGCCATCTTTGCAGTTGATCATCCATAGATACCAACAGCCTTCCACTCTCGTCCAAGATTGTTTGATGCTCTTTACTGTTACGTTTGGCAATTTGGTTCGTAATCTTGTAAAGAGTTTTGACATCTCCTCTGTTAGCAGCGCTCTCAGCTTCCTTTGCAAGATCTTCTATATTTTTCCGTTTGTCACGTCTTACACTCCTCTGTGCAGCCTTATGTGCTAATCTATGCTGCAAACGTAGTTCTTCTTTTTTTTGCTGATTGGATTCGGCATTGATTTTCCTCTTTAAGGAACTACGTTCGAGGTTTGTGATATCCATGGATCTCTTTGGGTAGATAGCGAAGGTACTGTTTCGGAACCGGATTCTATAAATGCTTTTTTCGTATTTTCCCACATAACATCTATAGATGCATCTTGCTCATTTTCAACCATCCATGTTGTTACTTTGTCGTTGATGCTGGCTACCAGATTACGACATATGGTGGGGTTTTTTAATGCTTCTACATTGAAATGAGCTCTCCTTTCCGGTCCGATTCTACGTCGATTGACGGCTGACGTTCTCAACTGCATACACGCGAAGACCAAGTGGTGGTCACTACCGACATCCGCGCTCCTTTTGTTTCTTACGTCGCAGAGCGATTTCCTCCATTTCTGTTGTACGATTATATGGTCAATCTGGTTTTCTGTACGACCATCCGGGGATATCATCTGCGTCTTCAGTTGGAGCATAACACTGGATGATGGTAATATCTCGTACTCTAGATTTCAATCTGGCAGTGATAAGTCTTCTGGATACTGGGGCCCAGGAGACCAAACTACGTCTAGCATTGCGACTTAACATAATGCCGACACCTCCTCTCCTTATGCCACCAACTGCTTCATCATCTCCAGAGTACAGCATAGTTGTTAAATTGCTGGGAGATATATAATCTCCTTGCCCTCTCCATTTGGTTTCGCTTATACATAATATTTCCAGCTTGAGTCGAATCATTTCGCGTTCAACTTGCTCGTATCGACCTGCATCGTACAGGGATCTAACGTTCCAAGCTCCGAAAATTGTTCGTGTCCTATAACCGAAGGTATTTTCCGCGCGTACGAGACGATTTCGATAATTTACTTCCGATTCAGTTATCTCGGTGTTCCGCTCGACACCACCACATGAAATATGCCGCACCCCCAAATCCGATGTGCGGTTTACTACAACCGAGGCTGTAGGAGGATTCACCGTGATTTCATCGCGATTACCTCTTGGGGACCTACCATTCGTTGTCATGTTTCATGAAATGTTATCAGTTGGTTGACCCTTTGGCATTTTCTGAGATATGGGTGATAAAACCATAAGCTCAAATCTGACAGGCACGCCCGCCCGTTGGATGGTCAGATACATCTTCTTATAGGCCGCTCATTATGAGTACAGACGCCTTTTGCAGCCGCTCCAACTAGGAGATGCAGACGCTGCATACATGGTTACGGAAAAGACCCTTAAATTCCCGTTTTTTATGTTAGCATAAATCTTTTTTTAGGTATTAATAATAAACATTTTCTATTTTATAATATTCAAACACTAAGTACTTATTTCTATATGTTAGAATAAAACTAATGCTACATAAACTTTTGCTAGATGTTATTAGTTTACATTTTAATTTTTGTTACTCTTAATTTAATTAATCAATTCTTATCCATATAGCAGTTTTTTTTCATTGTTCAAAAAAGAAAAGTACAAAATGTTGTAAAGAAAACAAAACCAAATTTAAAAAAGACAAAGACAATTAGGAAAAATCAAAAGAATAGAAGAAAGGAAAGACGAAAAAATACAAAATAATAAACTAATTAAATTGACGGGTGATTAAATAATTTTCTCAAGATAAAACTTGATTATAAACAACGTTTTTAGTTTCTTCTTCACGCTTAAATCCACACCGCAGTACTTAATAGACTGTCCCTGTGCCTTGTTTATCGTAATCGAGAACGCAAGTCTAACTGCAAATTGCAACCTCTTAAAGTTAAAAGGGAGATCATTTGGAATAAGTGGTATCCTTGGAATGAAAACGACTTCACCCTGTCCCTTCCCTGTTAAAATAGTCGCTTCAATTACATTTGCCAGCAATTTTTTAACACAAGGTCTTGTACCGTTGCAAAGTTTTGGTGGGTCGAGGTTCCGTATTAAAATAATTGGTGATTCCAGTTTCAGTAAAAGATGATATGGCGGTAATCCAGTCGGATCAAGAGAATTTAGGAACTCTGTTGGAAAATTGACTACTGATCATAGCCACACATTTATATTCAAGAATAATAAATGCATTGTTGAATATGTCCGGGCCAAACGTGATTGCTAACATCGGATTTTCGCGCCGGACTTTGGCAGAACAGTATATACTCGACTCAAGGCGTCACTCTTGAACACATTATATCCGGGGACGGACTGCCCAACTTTTCTTCTGTATTGCTTTGAAAACCTTATATCAAGCTGCGATTCTAAAGTTTTCTTTTGTAGTTTTAGTACGCTTAAATTCAAAGCAAATATTTCTAAAAAAAAATTGTTTTTCTTTACTTTATTTCATTGAAAGATTGAAATAAATTAAAATGAGAATTTTGTTTTGCTGTTTTCTTCATCCCTTTTTCTCTTCCTCTCTAAAAATAATAAAATAAAAAAAACATTTAAAAAACCGTTATGGGCTTGACATTTTACCTTGGATCCCGATTACGGCAGTTTCTGCCAAATTTGTTGAACCTGCTTTCCGCCAGAGCTTTTTTGAACAAAAATTTATATCTCAGAAACTGGACCGATTTGGTTCCAATTTAATACACAAAAGTCAAAATTTCGAAAAAATGTTAAAGTCATATTTGTTTATTTTTGGAAGAGTACCTGTGTGCAAATTTTCGGCTCTCTAGCACCTTTGGTTTTTGAAATCTTTTTGGGGGGTGCTGGGAGTTGTATGACAGCTACCCGAACCAGTCAAAATTTCGAAAAAATGTGAAAGTCAAATTTGTTTATTTTTGGAAGAGTACCTGTGTGCAAATTTTCCGCTCTCTAGCACCTTTGGTTTTTGAAATCTTTTTGTGGGGTGCTGGGAGTTGTATGACAGCTACCCGAACCAGTTAAAATTTCGAAAAAATGTGAAAGTCAAATTTGTTTATTTTTGGGAGAGTACCTGTGTGCAAATTTTCCGCTCTCTAGCACCTTTGGTTTTTGAAATCTTTTTGTGGGGTGCTGGGAGTTGTATGACAGCTACCCGAACCATTCAAAATTTCGAAATAATGTGAAAGTCATATTTATTTATTTTTGAGAGAGTAACTGTGTGCAAATTTTCAACTCTGTAGCACCTTTGGTTTTTGAAATATTTTTGTCAGGTGCTCGGAGTTGTATGACAGATACCCGAACCAGTCAGAATTTTGGAAAACAACATATCACGGCTTCGAATCCAAGTAGTAAAAAACCATCCTGTAAAATTTTATTGAAATTGGTCCATGCGTCTCGAAGGAGTTCTGACACAAACATACATACATACATACATACATACATGCATACATACGTACATACATACATACAAATATCCTTCTTTATATATAAGATTTATAGATTGAAAAAGTAAGGTTCAAATCTGAACCATCTAACAACCGATGTTCATTATTATTTTTTAAAATGATAGATAGCTATTTAAAAGGCTAGTAAGCAAAATTCAATATTTTTTTTATTTTTTTTAATTTTAATTAGAAATTTCAATTTAAAATTTCACCCCAAGTACCAAGACATTTTAGCATACCTACAAAATTTATTTTTTTTGTTTAAATAGATTATTATTTACGTATACGGTTGTTTTCTAAGCAAAACCAATACAAAAATAAAATATAGTATTTATCTACCAAGGATAAATTGAAATGATGGAGTACAATTCATAATAAAGCAGATTTTCCATTAAACCGTATAGCATATCTGAGGTACATATGTATTTTTATATGATTTCATTAGTTATATTCCTTTTTCAATTTAAAAGTATTGCGAAGTAATTTGAAGTACTTCGGAAATGGAATGATTGCATTTTTTTAAAACAATAATTTTGTGACAATTATTTTTTTATAAGAACAAAAATATAATATTTTTTTAAAATCTACATAAACTCCATCTGTCGGCAAATAGAAAACTAAAATACATATTGTTGGTCGCAGGCTTGGTTCATCCATACGCCATTTTGATATTTTTGACATTAGAACATTTCTTGGGGTTTTGCGATATGCTCTTTCTTTCTGTCTTACCCATTTTTTTCTATATTTAATTCTTTTTGCGATAATGAAAAGTATCTTTGAACCACATCAACTTTTTTATAATTTTTTATGCAACTTTGATCTATATCCAAAACTTTGGCGTTGGTGTCACAAAATATATGAAATATTGCGTTTATTCTTTCATTGACAGGAATTTAAAAAACTTGGAAGTGCATAGCCCCTTGCATCTTGTAAATAGTAAGGTAAATTAATTTGTTATTTTTGATTTTATTTAATAAGATGAATGTTATTAAACAAATATCAATAAAAAACTGTTAATACATAATATTTAGAATAAGATTTTGCAAAGAAAGCAATTTTTGTGAGATATATTTTTTTTGTTTTATTTAATAAAAACTAAAATTTAAACAATATCGTATTTTATTTTTATGTTTGTTGTGTTCGTGAATATATATAACTTTTTTACTTCAAGAAAAATGTAATGCTTGCTTATTTGATCCACGTGCGTTGCCTTTGATCCACGTCATACAATGAAAAACTAAATTCACTTAAAAATTGGATATGGATCAAAGGTAAAACTATAATTTTCTTTTTAAAATGAACAAACCAAGAGTTATTAGTCTAAAAATTTGAATGAACATATTTTTGGGGCATATATGTAAGTAGGCGAAAGTTGGAAAAATTCTATCGAACAGTTTAATTTTTATAGTCTTTAAACTCATTTTTCTCAATATAATTTTTTGGCGTATATATCAACCAAGCCTGCTACCGATTATATATTCATTCGCTAAATTGTTAATATTTCAGTAAAATATTAGGTTTATTCAATAAACTGTTCAAGAACGATCTAGAACGATCTCGAGTAAAAATATTTGTTGTGTTCAGTAGTTTCCGTTAATTTAACTTTTTTGCCCAAAAGGGCTCTGATCGTTGTTGAGTAGATTGTTTAAAATAGTTCTAAATTGATTTGTTTTGTTCCGAATCTTTTTGTACAAAAATTTTGTACGTATATCTTTTTTAATTTGACCAGCTGAATAGTCAAGTCAAGAAAAATTTGATGCATTTGACATGTTTAAAGTACCTGAAAACAATGTATAGAATAATAATATTAATAGCAATCCACAAAAAAATAAAAATTGCTCAAACTTTTAAGTTAATCTTTATAAAATTAACTCTTTTATTTATAAAATAAAAAAAAAAATATCAGATATAGAATGAAAATTATTTTATAAGAATTTATTAGAGAGTGCGCGGTCTGCTTAATATTTTTCGAGGCTTTCACCTTCCCTCCAGAAATAAAAAAATAATAAAAACAAATTAAATATTAAAAAAAAAATAATTTTAATTTAATTTTATTTTTAATCAACTTAACATTTTGAACATTTTTTATTTTTTTGTGGCTTGCTATTAATATTACTATTCTATATATTGTTGTCAGATACTTTCAACGTGTCAAATGTATAATTTTATTAAAAATCATTTTATTGTACCGTTTCACAGAAAAATTCCTTTCTTTTGCTCGGCCGGGTATGTATCCGGGGGTTTCTTCTAGTATGAATATATTTTTCAAAATACATATTATGTATTTCTGTATTTATTTTTAAATTTACATATTTTCTAAACAACAAAAACTTATGAAAAATTTATAATTTTACGACCTAAAATTCTGTGCCCTATGTAATTGCACCGTTTGCACATATGGAACCGCCGACCCTGTGTATCCCCTACATTTTTATTAACTTTTGATCGTAGAAATTAAGGTATTCGTCCATATCTAAATAAAATATGGGAATAAAGTTTCATCGTAATCTAAAACTTGTACAGTGCGAATTATCTCAAAAATTACATTCATTTGTTTTTTTATTTAATACACATTTTATGATTTTTCGTTCCCAAGTTCAATTTGAGGATGCGTAAAATATGTTTACTTTAAGAGTTCATATTTAACTGATCAATGATCATACCGTAATTTTCTATGAACTATTTTTTTAAGCTTAAATTTTCAATGGATGTGGTAGACAGTTTTACACAAAATCAAGATTATTTTGATCCATTTCCGTGTAATTAAAATTTCTTGTGCATATGGGATGGGACAAAATAACATTAACATTTTTTTGTTTATTATTTCACTCCATATCCATGGGCAATGGAAGTAGGTGAAAATAGTACAAACAAAATAACTTTTAATAACAAATAACTTTTTATATGACATATAAATTAAAATTTACATTTTATGGCTTATGGGATAGTAATTATAAACTTTATGTCGGATAAATTTTTAATTCATATCTATTAAAAGTAATAAATTCATAGGTACTCTCTAAAGGATGACAGTAGCCTATTTTTCACGAACATTGATAAATCAAATGCATTAGCCAAACATTTTTATAACAAACACGACGTGAATAACACCATAAGTGTGTATGATACAAATTTTATGGTGGAGGAATCTGTAAGCAAAATTGATCAAGTAGATAAATGATCCTTTGTATTAATTGAACTGAAATCTGTCAATGAAATATTTGCTCAATTAAAAACTAAAAAATGTGCATCAAAAACTTACCAGTAAACGCAAGAAGATATCTTATTCTGACTTACAATTCATGCTTAAAGCTAGGTTATTTCCCGAAACTTCATATTATTAAGAAAGCTCATATTATTCCGATCCTTAAGCCTGGAAAACCGATGGAGGAGTTAAGTAGTTTTCGGCTTATAGTTTCTAATGCAGCTTCTCAAAAATATTTGAAAAACTTATCAAAATCAGACTGGAAACGTTTGTTTCAGCTAAAAAAAAAACTTCCAAACGAGTTTGGATTTAGGGTAAGTCCCAGTACCATTCACCCTTTGCTACGTGTCAAAAATTACGTTAAATCCAAATAAGATGAACGTAAATATGATGGCTTAAAAGCGCTTAATTGGCTTAATTTGGCTAATTGGCTTAGTACTTGATTCCGCCTTCGATACTGTGATGCACTCTGGCTTGCTTCATAAATTAGAAGTGTATAAATTTTCTATATATTTAATTAAAAGCATACAAAACTTTCTTCATCAAAAAGTATTTCGTGTGACATTGAATAATACATTCTCGAATTTGTATGAAACTGAATCAGGAGTTCCACAAGGCTCAGTACTTGGTCCAATTTTGTACAACACTTTCACTGCAGATATCCCTCGATTATATTTTTACAAAAATATCACTATTAGCTGATGATACTGCAATTTACTCTGGTGGCACTAATCCAAATTAAATATTAACGAATCTACAAAATTCACTCAATAAACTCTCTAGATATTTTGCAAAATGGAGACTTAAAATTAACGCTTCAAAAGCAGTATCCATTTATTTTACGAAAAAAGGAAGCCTCCCTCTTACCTTCTACAACACTAAAACCGCAAAGTAACGAAATTAACTGGACCGATACTATTAAATACCTAGGCGTAATGCCTTTGATAAAAGGTTAACCTTTCAAAAGCAAACTTCTATCACTATTAATAAAGTTAATAAATGCACTCGCATGTCTTTATTAACAGAAAATCAACCTTATCCACAGAAAACAAATTGATGATTTTTGCAGCTAGTCATATTAAAAAATTTCAAATTGCGAAAAATTAACTTTTGAAACATGTACCCGATCTTCCAGGATGGTATCCAACCAAAAACTGCAGGATAAAGCTAGCATGAATACAATTTTAGAAAAAAATAAGTTATTTAATTGTAAGGTTTCACTCGGAATGGTTCATGTCAGAAATTTAAATTAAGTTAAAAAAAATTTCGACTAGTTTAGTTCGTAGATTTTATTGTTTAAGTTAGTGTTAAGTTTTATGAAACAAAAAGAAGATTTTTACTTCTTCAATTTTCTTTTAAAATTATACTCGTATCTAAACTAAATACTAAATTTCTTAATAAAAAATACAAATTAACTGTAGTCAAGATAATCATATATATATAATAGTTTTAAAAGAATTAATTTTACAATTTATGGAGCATAATAAATAAAAAAAAAATAATAAATCTATTAAAAGTAGTCTTACCCCTTAAAATTATTATTTTTTTGACGTACCTACTAATTTTTGCATTTTGTTTATTATTATTTTTTTTTTACAAATACGAAAGTACTATTATATGGCAAAAGGATGACTGACTATATACATAAAACATGAAACAAAGAAAAATAATACTAATTCAATACAAGAACCACCATTAGAAATAATTGTCAACAAAATTTTATCTAATATAGATATTGATAAGTTATTTGTAGTTTTTTTGTATAAAATATTTTTCTTATGCGTTAACTCGATCTTATCAAACTCGATATCAATATTAATTAAACAGAATTAGGTTTATGATATTCCTTCTATTTGGTTGTAGTAATGAATGCAAACTGAATAATACAACCTATAGTCCGCAGTATCCCACACCATTGATACCAATTAAGTACCTGCGGTCAGTTAAAACAACAAATGGAAAACAAATAGAGTTGTTAGCTATAAAATTAATTTAGAGTGCGTAAAATAGAGAATTCAAGTTGTATAGGGCGACAAAAAAATCCATTTAAATTTAAAGGTAATATAGTTTGTAAACTTAGGTACTATTAAGTATGTAGCAGAATTCTGCGCAATACAGAAAAATTTGTCAATAACTTACAAGTTGCTGAAATGCAAGTGCTCTTTTGGGTACTTAGTCACACACTCGAACATAAAATTCAGCACACCTATTTTAGATGAAGTTTACAAGTTTCATGCTGAAACTTAAAATGAAAATATATTAAATTTTATTGTCATGTTCGGAAAAAAGAACACTATTTTGTATTTTGTTGCTAAGAAAGCCATACAGTGGTTAGAAAAAGAAGGGGAAGATCACCATTTTTTTGGACCAATACTTTCTGCTAGATTATAAGGGAAATGAATTGAAAGAAAGAAATTTGAAAATATATTTACACAATCATGTACCATATATATTATAATACTTCAAGCAATTTGAATGAATTCTCATTAAAAGAATCAATCAAATATATTCTTATCAAATAATAAATTTTTTTTCTTCAATTATTTATTACTACCCGTAATTACCTCCCCCTCATCTTTTAATTTACTTTCAAATAATGCATATGTTGTATATTCAATTTTACATATAATGTTTCCAACTCAATAAACAACACTTTCCTTTTACATACACATTTCTCGAATACATTAAAATAATTCAATATTTTTCTATAACACCACTGTTCATAATTTCCGTACTTGATTCTGTTCTTTTAAGAAATCGGTTTAGATAATAATTATTTCCTCTATAGTTCCTCTAAGTAAAAATAAAAATAAGAGCAAAAGAATGAGGAAAAATCTAAATTAGTAGTCTTACATTTCCTTACAGATAATTTTTTTTTCTCCTTAAATACTTTTATACATATATCTGTATTATAATAAATTATATTCTCTTTTTATTTTAATCAATTTTCTTCTCACCCATTTTACTTCAATTTTTATCCCCTAAATACCCATATATCCTTTGAAATTGCAGAATGTCATGAAATGAATCAAAATACAAATAAAAAAATAAAAAGTATTAACGTAGAACAGAACGTACAAGGAATAGTAGTACCAAGCCCTATCGTTCTATTGTTACTTTATGTTAATCATAGTGTTTGATTACTATGCCAAGCAGTTGAAAATTTGATATTTCCGCAATATTTAATTTCGTTACTGAAGGTATCTTCTCGTAAAGAACGTTTTCGGAGAGTTTTGTGTAAAAAATTTATTTTTACATAAGATAGCTAGTTTGATAATTTATTATAATTAATTTTTCTTTTTTCTTTTTGGTTGTAAATTTTTTATAAGAAAGTCCCAAATCCCGAAAGTATATATCCAGTAATTAGGTTTAGTTGGCTGATTTTTATTAAATTTTTTCAGATGTCGAGCATTCTATTTTTGTCTTTCAAAAATATGAAGATTTTAACATTTTTGCTATAGAATTTTTATGCAAGTGAACGGACACATTTATTATTATTATTTTATTATGCCTTAATTTCGTTGTACAAGTTTCCTTATTTCTAATTTTAATAATTAAGAGCTTATACTAATGTATTTACACCTATGACTTTTAATTTACTTAGACTAACATCAACTTTTCTATTAATAATATATTTATTTTTTAAGGAAAAATGGCGAGTAAAAACCTTTTTGATCAATTTATTTTTATCCTAAAACTTAAAAACTAACTTCATTATAAAAAAAAAAGAAAGTCCAGTCATGGGACTAGCGGTAGTAAGTGAAACAACATTTAAATGCAGATGATTGAGATTGAGGCCTGAGGATCGATTAGATTAGACAATTTTCATTATATTCTAAAAAGGATACAATAGGCTTATGGTAACTGAAGTAGAAACAAACATTTTTTATTGGAATTTATGTAAATATCGTGTAAAAACCGCATCGATCGTTGTTTTATATTTGTTGACCTGAGTTTTTTTTTATATAACACAAACACACAATTAAAATGTAGGTATATACCAATATTTTTGTTTATAAAACACCATACACAAACTTTAAATGACTTAGGTCAATAATATTTAGTTTGCTTTATCCTTAATTTTTTTTATATATTTTTAATAATACTTTATGTTTTTACAAATTTCTTCAAATCTAAATATTTTAACTTAAATATATAACTAAACTATAAAAATATATACATAAACTTAAATTTAAATAAAAAAGTGTTTATAATTTTTAAAAAAATTTGTTGATTAATATATTGATTTGGAAAAAAAAATTTCGACAAAAATTTCGTTGAAATATATGCATATGATTTTTAGGAGACCTAGCTAAAAGAGCGTTGTCATATTCTTTAAATTCTGTGTAAATAGATGTTGTCCTCAGTATACCAATATAACAAATATTTAGGTTTACTAACATAATTAATAAAAAATAATAATGTTTGTAACTCCAAATTATTACTGACAAAAATATTAATAATAATTTATATTATTGTAATGTAATTATAATTTAATATTTTTAATATTTTCTTATTTTTAAAAATTTAAACAATAAGAAAATAATAATGTTTAAAACGTAAAGATTGAAATAATAAGAGATCAGAATTACCTAATCATCGTATAAGTGAACAAACTAAATTAGAACAAACATTTTTTGGCACCTTGCCTCATATAAAAAATGGGAACGCAAACAAATCCAAAGAAGAATAATGGGAACGCAAAATTTTTTTACAGTATAAAGCAAAAGGCAAAACATTTGTTTTGTACCTTTTCTCTCTCATAATAAATTTGGTATAATAATATGATAAGTAAATGTAAATTTTATCTCTTTTAACTGATATTATTTTCCTTGTTTTGGTTACTGAGCTAAGTAATTTAAAAAATTACTAGCTATTCCCGGCGTAACATTCGTGGGTCTAGCATTAGCTTTATAAATGAAACAATTTATTTTATTTATTTATTTTGTTTATTTTCTTAAAAAAAATCAATGTTTTAAATATTTTTGTGTTACATAATAAATAAGTTAAATTGAAAAACTTAAAACTATAATTCACTTTATTTAATATCTTTAAAATAGTTTAACATTTTAATACTTATTTATTATTAGTACTCGTCACGCTTCGTATCTTCGTATTTTGCAAGTTTAGAAAGTGGATTTTGCATGAAGAAATATAGTATACTTTGCAACCATATTTGTTTATCTTTGAGATATGTAAATAAAACTTTTGAAATAAAATTTGATTTTGGTAATTGCAATAAAATTTGTAAATTTAATAAAAATAAGTAAAACAAAATTTTCATGAAACAAAATCTGATGTCTAAACTCTCCCTAACAAATACTATTAATAGAGACGTACATTTCAACAAAATGTGGCAAACAGAGATGTCGCTGGCAGTATAGATATGAAATTAAATGCATTTAAACTATATACATACCACACCCACATTAAAAACAAATTAAAATAGCCATAGATACGTTTTTTGTGTTTTTTTTTATTATCATAATAGCCCTAACTATTTCAAAACTCAAAATAAAAAAACAAAAACATTTATTTATAGAATTTATATTTTTATTTCACTTCTTTTAAATTTTAGTTTTGACGTTTTGGTATGATTAGGTATGACCATTATATTAAAGGTTATGATTGGTTATGAGTTTGTTAAATCATATCGAATTATTTAGGCCATTTAACGAAGTATCATATGACATCATATGATGCCCTATGTTTATTATAGCTAGGGGTAAAGCCAATAATTATGCTTTTTATCTTATTCTTCAGTTTTTATTGTTATATTGTTATGTCGCTAGGGTCTTTGATGTAGGTAAGGGTAGTCTGTTATATTTCTTTTTAAAGTTTTTTTAATTTGGATGTGTACTAAGCGGTGCTGCCGTTTTAAATATACTGAAGGTAGCACGAAGTTGTTAAATTTTAGTAAATTCCTTTTATCATTCTTTATTAATTTTAATAATGAAAAGTCCTCGCAACTGCTATGAGGCAAACTCAAAACATTTCCAACAAATTGTTTCAATCATTTAAAAAAAATTTCATTCAAAAAACTTGATTCCAATATTCTTTAAAATTTAAATCTTTCGATAGGCATGTAAAACTGATAAACTTCTCCATTCTTGATTTACTTATTCGAGGTTATTTTCACCATAATTTATATTTGGAAATGCAGATAGTACCTTCAAGAAATCTCCCATATTTTTCAGATTCAAAAATTGTAATGCCAAAAGTTTTACAAAAATAACTCTGCCAAATTTGCTTACAAAATTCTTTATAAAATTCCAAGCCATATTGCTTAATATTAAGAATTGCGTCAGAAGTTAACTTAGAAGAGTTAATAAGAAGCTGATCTTTTACTCCTATATATGTATAAGAAACATTCAAAAATAAATTGAATTTAAAAAACTATCATTTGTAATTTTTTCATTATTTACATATTAAGGTTACAAAATTTCCTTTAAAGACTGAAAGTAATATATGACCTCTTGCTGATTCTGACTGAAACTCTAAGTTCATTTTGTTGGCTATATAAAATAAATTCTAAAAAATTATAGTAAAAGTTTATTATTTATATTTAGATTTTCAAGAACGTCTTTTGCTAAATCTGAGTTGTGCTCAAAATTTTGAAGTAAAAAATAATGATGTAAGTTATTCCATTGATATAGTATTCTTGTTATTATTTGTTCTAAGGAAAGCCATCGAGCTTCAGCCAATCTCAAAATTTTCAGAGGCTGGTATCAAAATTTTCTTGAAGCTCACGGAATTCTCCTTGGCGTTTTGGACTATGAGAAAAAAGTAATAAATATTTCGAACCAAATTTTCTAAATTATTCGAAATCAGTTTTTTTAACAACAGTTTTTTTGAAGCAGCAACAGAACACAAGTACCCCAGGTGGTAATCCAGATCTTCTGGAAAATCCACCCTCTTTCGAGGCAGGTCTCACGGATTCTGGGGGAGACCACTTATTGCAAAACCACGAAAGCAGAGCTGCTTTAATTGACCCATTCAGAAGAAAACTGGTTGCCAAAAGTAAAAGAAGAGGTAAACCTACTCCAGTTATACTTAGTAATGTAGTGGAATACCCTCAAATAAACAAAAAATTAAAAGAAACCAATATTAAATATAAAGTTAATATGCTTAACAATAAGCAACTAAAAATTAATGTTGAAGAAGAAAAAGAATATAGAGAGTTGACTAATTCAATAAATGAAGCCAATATTGAATGGCACACTTATGAAAATAAGAGTACCAGGCCTATTAAAGTAATGGTTAGGTATTTACATCCGTCATGCCAACCTGAAGATATAAAAAATGAATTGAAAGAGTTATCGTGGTTGCCAGGTGGCTAGAGAGTTGCAAAAAAGAAAGAAGCTACAAAAAAATGCTCCAAAACAAACGCAACATAGACAAGAAAAACAAAAGACAAAACCTAGGCAACCTCGTGCACAGAGACAGAATTGCATTGAAACTCCAGAGATACCTAAAACTTTTACGTCGAAAAAAGTCGTAGAAGGCTTATCATATTCACAGGTAACACAAAATAGCCTAAGTCAAAAAAGAAACCCGAAAGAACAAAATAAAGTTTCTACACAAAAGTTGACTGAAAATACCATTATGCAGATGATGCAAAATATGATAAAAACAATGAATGAAATCTCAACAAGACTATGCACATTAGAAAACAAACATAATGAAACATATATGTATACACCAAAAAATAAATCCGCAAGGCATGGTTAAGAAAGCACTTTGTATAGTCATGTGGAATGTCAAGGGTATTCTGAACAAGAAAAATAATTTGGAAATTCTATTGAGAACACAAAATTATGATGTATGTCTCTTGACAGAAACACATGTGACAGATAAGTCATCGCTTAAAATAAATGACTATACATGCTACAGCGCAAACCATCCAAGTAATACACCCAGAGGTGGTAGCTCAATTTTAATAAAGAAAGATATTAAGCAACACGAGGAACTTAGTCTAGAAATAGATGAATTCCAACTAATCGTGCTACAAATTATGTCTGTTAAATAAAGCCTTTGTGTCGGCGCATTGTACTGTCCACCCAAATATAACATAAAGAATAACATGTTTGAAAAAATTCTTAAACTACTTGGCGAAAGATTTATACTGGGAGGTGACTACAACGCCAAGCAAATAGACTGGGGGTCTAGAGTAACCTTTCGAGAGGAAGAGAGCTAAGAAAAGCTATAAAAGAAAAAGTGTGCCAAAAGTTACCAATCTACCGGTAAGCCAACCTATTGGCCAACTGATAGAAATAAAACTCTTGATCTGCTTGATTTTTATATAACAAAAAAAATGTCACCCAATTATATTCAGCTAGAAGATAACCATGATTTGGACTCAGATTACTCTGCAGTCATACTAAATCTATATGAAAAGGTTATTAAGAAACAGTCGAAACCTCTGCTAACGAGCAAGACAACTGACTGGGCTAGCTTTAAACAAGAAATAGAAAACAAAATAAACATAAAAACAAAACTAAGATCCAAATGTGATATAGATTCTGAAGTAGAAAATTTTATTAAAATTATTCAAAATGCTGGATGGAATAATACAAAAAATTGTGAATATAAATCGGTAGGATTCAACTACCCTAGAGAAATATTAAATATGATAAAAATAAAAAGAAGAGCTAGACGCAGATGGCAACAATCGCGTGATCCGGCAGACAAAACTCTGCTAAATAGGTTAACTCAGAATCTTAAAAGAAAAATTAAAGATCTTAAAAATGGAAATTTTGAAAAATATATAAAAAAGTTATCAGCTAAAAGAGAAAATAACTACTCGTTGTGGAAAGCAACAAAGAGTACAAAAAACTCGATCTCTCAAATCCCACCAATCAGAATGAAAAGCGGTGAATGGGCGAGAGATAATAAAAATAAAGCTGAAACATTGGCAGATCATCTTGAAGAAATTTTTTGTCCAGACGAGACAGATTCGGATGATCTCACTGAAGAAAATAATAATTTGCAAGAAAATGTCATATCACCATTTTCAGAGAGAGAAATAGTTGAACAAATTAAAAAACTCAGAGATAAAAAAGCTCCAGGTTTTGATCTAATTACATCGGAAGTCCTGAAAGAACTTCCGAAAAAAGCTATAACAATGCTAACACGCATTATAAACAATGCTATAAGAATAAGGTATGTGCCGAATATGTGGAAAACAGCAGAGATAATTATGATACCAAATCCAGGTAAGCCCATAAATGAGGTCAAATCCTACAGACCAATATCATTACTACCAATAGTATCAAAATTATTTGAAAAACTATTATTGATTCGAATGAGACCGATCATAGAAAATAGTAATCTGATTCCAAATTATCAATTTGGCTTTAGATCTAAGCACTCGACAATCGATCAAATTCATAGAATAACAGACATAATAGAAAAAGCTTTAGAGGAAAAGAAAGTATGTTCTACCATATTTCTAGATGTAGCCCAAGCTTTTGATAAAGTATGGCATCGAGGCTTAATAAATAAACTTAACAATATGTTACCTAAACAATACGTAGATATACTCTCATCATATCTAGAAAACAGACTATTCAGAATAAAACAAGACGAAGAGTATTCTACTATTAGAGATATTAAAACGGGTGTGCCTCAAGGTAGTATTCTGGGTCCCATACTGTATTTGCTCTACACCAATGATTTACCAGAAATGGAAAATATAACTGTAGCTACATTCGCTGACGATACTGCGTTGATGGCAGTAGGATCAAATATTGACGAGGCTACAATTAAATTGCAAAGGGCAAGCGACAAGCTATACCTCTGGACAAAGAAATGGTAAATTAAACACAATGAGTTAAAATCAGTACATGTAAATTTTACAAATAAAAAATTAGAAAATCAACCATCGGTAAATCTGAATGGGGTCAATATATCCCAAGAAAACAATGCTAAATACCTAGGAATGACATTAGATGTCAAACTTAGATGAAAAGAGCACGTCAAAAAGAAAAAATTTGAGCTTGAAAATAAATATAGAGAAATGTACTGGCTCTTAGGTCATAATTCTAAATTACCTATACATAACAAGATTTTGTTATATAATCAGATAATCAAACCGATATGGTTGTACGGCATACAAATATGGGGATGTGCCAAACAAACACATGTACTTTGTATACCAATTAAAATTCCAAAATAAAGTCTTGCGCAACATGGTAAATGCCCCCTGGTATGTTCGCAACAGTGATTTGCACAGAGATCTAAAAATTCCTTGCTTAGAAAATGAAATAAAAAGATATGCAACAAAGCATATAGCTCGTCTGGAGGGTCATGTTAACGTTGAGGCTACTCAACTGCTAGATAAACAAAATGATGTCAGAAGGCTTAAAAGAACTAAGTCACTAGATTTAATACGATAGAATTTCGTAAACTTTTGCTTTAAGAAAATCAAAATAGAAATAAATTAATGGTTAGTCCGTCGGACTAGTATTAATGGGAGGGGTGTGGTTTAGTCAGTAAAAATCTGGCATACAATGGAAGCTACGGGGCTCATTGTGTCTATGAAGACTCCACCACTCCACGCACAAAAAAAAAAAAAAAAAATATAATCAGATAGTGAGATGTTATCAGATCAGTATATTGCTCAATAGGTGAATTGTTTTTAGGTTAATTTTATTTTGGTTTTGGTTTTATTTGGTTTTATCGTTTTGTGGTTTATGTCTTTAAATAAAATTTTTCACACTATCGTAATACTTAATAGTTCTAATAAAGTTGTCTAATCTAGTTGAAAAAAGCTTCGTATATCGTATCGCTTCGTTACATATATATAAAAAAAACATTATTGGTACCTACATGATATATAAATGCATCCCTATTTACCAAAAGTTATAAATTTTGGAAATAAAAAAGTGATTGATTATTAAAATTTTATTTTTTAAAATACTTTTAATTTTCTTTTTAGTTAATAATTAAAGCTATAATTAAAAAATTGAATTAAAAATTACTTATTTTAAATTTATATATTGTATTACATATTTTATATTTTTCTTTTTTTTATCTTTTCTTTATTTTACAAGTTGAAAAATTTTTAAATTAAGAATTACATATATAACGTATCTTAAATTTTTAAAAATAATACATAAAAAAGTGATTGATGTTAACACAAAAAATACTTTTGATTTTGTTTTTTAGTCGATGCGGTTTTTACACGATATTTACATAGATTCCAATAAAAAATTTTTGTTACCTACTTCAGTTACCATAAGCCTACTGTATCTTTTTTGGAATATAATGAAAATTATGTAATTTAATCGCCTTAAACCCTCAGGCCTCAATCTCTATCTCAATCATCTGCATTTAAATCTTGTTTCACTTACTACCGCCAGTCCCATGACCGGACTCTCTATTTTTTTTCTATTTAAGATTTAGAATCTTATAAGTTTTATTATCACGAAATTTATATTAATAATTATATTTTATTTTATTACAAAATGCAATATAGGTATACAAAATTTATATTAAATACTTATGTATTAATCACATGTAAATCCTTTACCAAATAATAGATATATTAATTTATTGAAACTATTATAAAGAATGCGGAGGTATAAGTGAAATTGTTGTTACGTAACTGAAAAGAAAACAATAACTGCAATCTTCTAACTCATACATATAAAAATTTTTTTTTTAAAATTAATTATAATAATTATTAATAGCCTTTTCCCAGAAAAACACAATTTAAACCCGTGAAATAGAGTTTCGGCCCCAATTTCTTGAACCCACCTATTGTCTTCATCGCATTTAAGGGCCATTGGACTGGATACAAAAAAACAAAAAAAAATTCTAGGTTTTCGGTCCCGACACTTGGTACACCGGACCTCATGCTTGCAAGACATATAAAAACCATTGTACTAATGACAAAAAAAAAAATTTAAGGCCTTAAATGTGATGTAGGTCTCATCTCTTTAGACGTAACATCTCTTTCCCATATTATTTAAAAACTAGCTTTGTAACCCGCCATAAATGACGGAAGCAAAATAAATTCTTGCATTTCTTCCTTCATTAGAGTTTTCATTTCAACTTTAAGAAAAATACGAATTTCCTTACTAATTTATCATACGATTATTTTATATAACGCTTTCAATTACCATATAAACAGAATATTTGTAGAAAGGTGCAAAATTTTTTTCAAATCTCATGTGTTGATGTGGTATTGGCAGATTCTAAATGTCGTTAGTGTCATATTAAATTTTTTTCGAATTGCTCCTTGTCTTCTAAGGTGTCAAGTTGTGTTTGAGGAAGTAATAAAAACCTAAAACCGCGAAGCGAAGTTTAAAAACGCGAAAAAAATCATTATAATTTTTCATAAAAATTATAAAGTCGAAACCACAAGAACAAAAGGAAAAAAAAAAAAAAATCGTGCGCGGGTGACAACCAATAATAAAGAACTGACATATAACCAGTCATCAGTTATCATTGTCAAATGTAAGTGTCAGAAATCAAGATCGAAATCCAAAAAGTGCTACCGTTGTAAGTAAATACAATTGAGCGACATCTACCGGTGAACATCATATCATTATAACATTTACAAATTAATTAATTATAAAAAAAATACTATTAAAAAAAATATTTTCTTATGAAATAAATTTTATCTACTAAAATAATATCTATATTATTGTGTACTAAATATATTTTAAATTTATAATTAATCACAATATTCTAATAACTTTATAATATAAATATCTATTATAATTGTATGTATATAGTGAATTCTATATACATATTAATTGTAAAATATTGAATATTGTACATATTACCATTCTTGTGATTGAGTACAATTATATATATATTATTCTGCATTTATCTGGATGTTTGTAAGTTCGACGGAACGCTCCAACACATATACAAATTACATATGTATACAAATGCATATATATACAAATTGCTTTGGTGCTTTTTTTTAACCCCTGTCTACCATGCTGAACCTTTGCAGGAAAAATTGGTTGCATGAACTATATTTTTTTAATTTAATGTTAGTCTTCTTCGCAAATAATAAGGAAAAATAAAAAATAATAATAATAATATAAATAAAACAAACAATTTTTTTGATTTATAATAATAAGGACTAATAGAAATTTAATCAATAGTTTAATATGGTATAATAACCAAAAGGCAAACAGCATTTAACACAAAAAAAACATAATTCACTCAAAGGTTATTCTTATTACTTAAAATTATACACAATAATATACATGTGTATCAGCATATTTGTATTGTATAATATTATACATTATACTACTTTATTGCTTCTACCTTTTATTTTTGTCATTATTGTGTGCGTAATTCACTTGACTCAAAAAAAATTATTTTTGTTTTTTTTTGTTTTTTTTTATTATTTCCTGTATCTGTATTCTGTATGTTCTGTATGCTCCATTCCAAAAATATTATTTTATTTTCATTGTTCAGGTTCACTGTTCAATCAATAGAACTTGATAGAAGTAGAGTAGGATAATAAACTCTACTTCTACGTCGGATAATAAAACATTGTTTTTTTAAATTGAAAATTATATATGAAAATGTTTTTGTATTTTTTGTAAATTTTACCAATTTAGATACAAAATTTTGAATATTTTTTTTAAAAATAACACAATACCATAATAACAGTTTATTCATATAGCAAAATAAGATTCCTATACATTATACAAAAGACAAAATTTATATGAAAATAAGATCCCATTTTTAAATTTGTTCTCCCAGAGGCCACAATAACGCTAATACGGTATAATTTATGCTAAATGGAACCCAACTAACGAATTATAACTAAATGGAAGTGAGTACGAGTATACCATACAAAAATACAAACATTTTATACAAATTTGTTGGTATGGGTCTTCTTTTTCTGTTATATAAAAAAAAAGATTAGTGTTAGGCCAATATAGTTTTTTTAAATAGAAAATTAGTAAAATCTTTGTGTATGAATAATATAAAAGGAATCAAAATCAATCTTAATAAAAATAACAATGTTTTTTCAATTTAAACTTACTTTTACTTTATTACCGTATTCTATTATTACACAGAAAACTATTGTTGTTAAATTATTTGAAAAAAAAACAATAATTATTTATGTTTCTGAAATATTGAAAATGTAGCAGTAGTTAGTAATATATGAATATATGAAATTTTTAAAAAGTACTAACACTAGCCATCAAAATAATTTCCATTAAAAAGAGAGAAAATATATTGAACGAATATGTTCATCTTTAATAATATACATATGTATCAGCATATTTGAATTGTATAATATTATACATTATACTACTTATACCTGCTTATACCTTTAATTTTTGTCAATATTGTGTGCGTAATTCACTTCACTCAAAAAAAATTATTTTTGTTTTTTTTTGTTTTTTTTTAATATTTGCTGTATCTGTATTCTGTATGTTCTGTATGCTCCATTCCAAAAATATTATTTTATTTTCACTCTTCAGGTTCACTGTTCAATCAATAGAACTTGATAGAAGTAGAGTAGGATAATAAACTCTACTTCTACGTCGGATAATAAAACATTGTTTTTTTAAATTGAAAATTATATATGAAAATGTTTTTGTATTTTTTGTAAATTTTACCAATTTAGATACAAAATTTTGAATATTTTTTTAAAAATATCACAATACCATAATAACAGTTTATTCATATAGCAAAATAAGATCCCTATACATTATACAAAAGACAAAATTTATATGAAAATAAGATCCCATTTTTAAATTTGCTCTCCCGGAGGACTTAATAACGCTAATACGGTATAATTTATACTAAATGGAACCCAACTAACGAATTATAACTAAATGGAAGTGAGTACGGGTATACCATACAAAAATACAAACATTTTATACAAATTTGTTGGTATGGTACTTCTTTTTCTGTTATATAAAAAAAAAAAAAGATTAGTGTTAGGCCAATATAAACATAAATAAAAATAAATAAAAAGTGATATAAACATAAGTACTTTAATTTCGGAATAAAGAATCTAATGAAAGAAAAAAAGAAACTAGGATTTATTTTGCTTCCGTCATTTATGACGGGTTACAAAGCTAGTTGTATATATACTTAAGTATATGCATATTGATTATATTTAACTACTTTGGGATGGTAACTATATATGTATTAATAATACTAATAATACCTTTTTATATCGCTTATTGATATTAATTACTAAACCATATTATTATTTATATATTATATTATTTTTAATTATATATTAAATATATATATATTATACAATTAAAAAAAAAATTAAGCAATAACTAAATGGGGGTGGATAAGGAAAACCAGGAACACACACACCACACAAACAGAAAACAATCCCACAATGTACAAATTGCCAACGTTATGAACATACGGCACAATATTGCAACAGATCACCTAGATGTGTCAAATGTGCCGGAGACCATACAACAAAAAACTGCCCAATAAATCATATCGGTGAAGCTAGAAAATGTGTCCTGTGTATGGGCAACCACGCAGCAAATTACAAAGGGTGCCAGCACTATCAACAGTTAAAACAAAAAAAATACCCAAAACCTAGAAATAGACAAGAAATGATAGACAACCAACAAGTATCACTACCACAAAGTGTTGTCCCAGGTCTGCAATACTCGCAAGTTGTCAAACAAAATAATGATCACTGGCAGCTTAACCAAGGCCAAACAATTAAAGTCCACCAAAGTCCACCTGCACAAGAATCTTCAAGTGACATGGAAGAGCTAAAAAGTATGGTGAAAAATATCTTGGAACAGTTTGCTCCAATGTTAAATCTATTAACCACACTAGTCGCAAACATAAATAAAAATAGTTGAGCTCTTCAAAATTGCCGTATGGAATGCCAACGGATTAAACCAACAATCATTGGAACTAAGAATATTTATTATAGACAACAAAATAGATATAATGTTAATATCAGAAACACATTTTACAAATAAAAGCTTCTTCAATATTAATAATTACAAAATTTATGACACAAAACACCCGGATGGCACATACCATAATAACAGTTTATTCATATAGCAAAATAAGATCCCTATACATTATACAAAAGACAAAATTTATATGAAAATAAGATCCCATTTTTAAATTTGCTCTCCCGGAGGACTTAATAACGCTAATACGGTATAATTTATACTAAATGGAACCCAACTAACGAATTATAACTAAATGGAAGTGAGTACGGGTATACCATACAAAAATACAAACATTTTATACAAATTTGTTGGTATGGTACTTCTTTTTCTGTTATATAAAAAAAAAAAAAGATTAGTGTTAGGCCAATATAAACATAAATAAAAATAAATAAAAAGTGATATAAACATAAGTACTTTAATTTCGGAATAAAGAATCTAATGAAAGAAAAAAAGAAACTAGGATTTATTTTGCTTCCGTCATTTATGACGGGTTACAAAGCTAGTTGTATATATACTTAAGTATATGCATATTGATTATATTTAACTACTTTGGGATGGTAACTATATATGTATTAATAATACTAATAATACCTTTTTATATCGCTTATTGATATTAATTACTAAACCATATTATTATTTATATATTATATTATTTTTAATTATATATTAAATATATATATATTATACAATTAAAAAAAAAATTAAGCAATAACTAAATGGGGGTGGATAAGGAAAACCAGGAACACGGAAATGAAAGAAAAAAAGAAATGGCACCTAATCATATTGCAGAAGCACCTAAAACAAAAGAATTTAACAGTACAAATATTTTACAAAAGGAAAATGAGGAATTAAAGGAAAAGTTAAACAAAATAGAAAAGCTCGCTGAACAGCTTAGCAAAGATGTTCAGTCCTTACGAAATGAGAACGAAGAGATGAGAAAACTACTTACCCCAGAGGAGCCTTTTACTCCAACAGAAATTCATTCTGAAAGCAGCACAAAGCGAAAAAGAAGTAGTCCGTTGAAGGCACCTGCCCCAAAGCAAACAAAGATAAATACCAATGATATAAAACCAAAAAAATCCCAAGTAAACAATGATGGATTCATCATAGTGAAAAAAAACAAGGAAACAAAAAACGATAGCAATAACAATACCCTAAGCAGTAAAAAGAAAAAAGAAAACAACACACAAAAAGCACAAATTCAAAAGCAAACGATAATAAACGACTATTGGCTGAATCAACTTAAAGGTAGTGCCAGTGACATACAACAAGAGTTTGCAGAGCTGGAGGATGAAATGACTGAAGTAAAACAGCCTAAAGAAATTAAACCGCCACCAATTTATATTCTTCTAAATCAAGTGTGCCAAGTTGAACATTTTACAAAAATATTAAGCACTGAAGAAGTGAAAGTGCAAACAAGGAATCCGGATGATTACAGAAACCTAGTAAAATGCTTGAAAGAAAAAAACACTCAATTCCACACTTATCAACCAAAACAGGAAAAATCATTTCGGTAGTACTAAGAAGATTACATCCGTCGACACCTACTTCAGATATTGAAACGGCAATAAATGATCTGGATCATGAAGTAACAAATATTCACAATATAACGCAAAAAAGAGGCGAAGAAATTGTCTCATTACCTCTCTTCTACATTGATATAAAACAAAAGTACAACAGCCACAAAATATATAGTACAAACAGACTACTAAACACATGTATCACGTTCGAGCCACCACACAAACAGAAAACAATCCCACAATGTACAAATTGCCAACGTTATGAACATACGGCACAATATTGCAACAGATCACCTAGATGTGTCAAATGTGCCGGAGACCATACAACAAAAAACTGCCCAATAAATCATATCGGTGAAGCTAGAAAATGTGTCCTGTGTATGGGCAACCACGCAGCAAATTACAAAGGGTGCCAGCACTATCAACAGTTAAAACAAAAAAAATACCCAAAACCTAGAAATAGACAAGAAATGATAGACAACCAACAAGTATCACTACCACAAAGTGTTGTCCCAGGTCTGCAATACTCGCAAGTTGTCAAACAAAATAATGATCACTGGCAGCTTAACCAAGGCCAAACAATTAAAGTCCACCAAAGTCCACCTGCACAAGAATCTTCAAGTGACATGGAAGAGCTAAAAAGTATGGTGAAAAATATCTTGGAACAGTTTGCTCCAATGTTAAATCTATTAACCACACTAGTCGCAAACATAAATAAAAATAGTTGAGCTCTTCAAAATTGCCGTATGGAATGCCAACGGATTAAACCAACAATCATTGGAACTAAGAATATTTATTATAGACAACAAAATAGATATAATGTTAATATCAGAAACACATTTTACAAATAAAAGCTTCTTCAATATTAATAATTACAAAATTTATGACACAAAACACCCGGATGGCACAGCACATGGAGGTTTAGCCATAATCATAATTAAAACAGTGAAGCATCTTGAAATTCAAAAGTACGCCAAAGAATAATTGCAAGCTACAAGCGTGGTACTAGAAGATTGGAGTGGTCCACTTACCATCTCAGCCTTATATTGTCCTCCTAAGCATATCATCAGTAAACAACAATACATTACTTTTTATAAAACACTTGGAACAAGATTTCTGGCTGGTGGAGATTATAACGCCAAACACACACATTGGGGGTCAAGAATAATCACGCAAAAGGGTCGACAACTACTAATGGCAATGGAGGAATACAATCTGCAGCACTTATCAACGGGACAACCAACCTATTGGCCTACAAATAGAAACAAAACCCCAGATTTAATAGACTTTTGTGTCACGAAAGGCATTTCCAACAACCATTTATGCGCTGAGTCTTGTACGGATTTATGATCAGATCATACACCTATAATTATTTCTGCATCAACTGGACTATTAGAGGTAACACATGAGCAAAAACTTCACTCAAAAAGCACAAATTGGAATATCTATAAAAATAATCTCTATGCTAGTAAAACACTAGATATGCCGTTGAAGAATATTGTAAATATAGAGGAAGCTATCGAAAAATCTAATAAAGTAATATCAGAAGCAGCGATGGCAGCAACACCAAAACAAAAAGCTCCAAAAAAACATGAAACTTGTCCGGAAATTATAAAAAAAAATAGAGGAAAAGAGAAAGCTAAGAAAATCGTGACAGAAATTGAGATCGCCAGAAAACAAAACAAAACTCAATCGGGCGGTAAAGGAATTAAGGCGTTTAAGGAAATCCGTAAGAGATGAAGCTGTACAAAAATCCCTAAAAGAGCTAACTGCAACAGCAGATACAGATTACGCATTATGGAAGATGATGAAGAATTCATATCGACCCCAGCAACGTGACCCTCCATTCAAAAAAAGTGATGGTAGTTGGGCTAGAAGCCAAAGAGAGAAAGCAGAATTATTTGCTTCGCATCTAGAAACTACATTCACTCCATACCCGCAAGAAATCGCAGAACCCCTGAATAAGGAAATAATAGATTATCTTGATACACCACTTCAGCTTAATCTACCAATAAAAAAATATAGCGTAAAAGAAGTAAAAGCAGTCATTAAAAATGAAATAAACCCAAAAAAAGCACCAGGATATGATAAAATAACTGGTAAAATGATAAAACAACTTCCAGAAATAGGTATAAGATATATGACATACCTATTCAATGCTATCCTAAGGTTAAGCTGTTTTCCGGATCAATGGAAGAAAGCCCAAATTGTCATGTTATCAAAACCGGGTAAGGATCCAAGTGCAATAGCTTCATACAGGCCGATCAGTTTACTACCTATACTGTCAAAGGTATTTGAAAAATTGTTGATGACGCAACTAAAGCCAATATTGATAACAGAAAACCTAATACCAAGCCACCAATTTGGGTTTAGGCAAAATCACTCAACGATTCAACAATCCGACAGAGTAGTAAATGTAATAAACGACACTTTGGAAAGAAAAAAATACTGCTCAGCAGCGTTCCTAGATATTGCACAGGCGTTCGACAAGGTGTGGCATGAAGGACTTCTATAGAAATTGAAGCAAAGACTACCTCATGAATTATATCTACTCATAAGATCATACCTAGACAGTCGTAAATTTGTAATAAAACAACAACAAGAACACACATCAGAAAAAATAATAAAATCAGGAGTCCCTCAGGGTAGTGTGCTAGGACCTACCTTATACTTAATATATACTGGAGATTTGCCAACAACAGAAAACACAGTTACTGCAACGTTTGCTGATGACACGGTAATATTAGCAACAAACACATGCTCAACTGCTGCCTCAAACCAATTGCAAGAACACTTATTAAAAATTGAAGATTCGCTAAAAATATGAAAAATCAAAGCGAATGTGAACAAATCAGTGCATGTTACTTTCACCACCAGAAGAAAAGATTGCCCGGCTGTAACACTAAATAATGTGGCATTAACACATTCAAACTCTGCAAAGTATCTTGGTATGCATCTGGATAGGCGTTTAAATTGGAGAGAGCATATTGTCAACAAAAATAAACAACTTAGATTGAAGTTTAACAGCCTCTACTGGTTAATAGGACGTTATTCGCAGTTATCAATGGAGTGCAAGATCCTACTATACAAGGCCGTCTTGAAACCAATCTGGTACTATGGTATAGAACTGTGGGGAGCCACAAGTAATTCCAACGTTGAAATACTGGAAAGGTTTCAATGCAAAGTACTCCGATCAATAGTAAATGCACCATGGTTCGTGAGAAATGAGGAAATTAGAAAGGACTTAAAAGTCGAATCGGTTAAAGAAACCATAGTATAATAAGAAGCTCAAAATACTTTGCGAGATTGGAAATACATCCCAACGATCTCGCATCACAACTACAGTGTACAGACCAACATGTGCGAAGGCTGAAAAGGTTTCATCCGATAGATCTAAGCAGCAGATTTATAAATAGTCAAACCAGAAATCCCCACTAGCTTGACCAGAAATATAAAACTTCGGAGATAAGCCAATGGGCTCACTCACCACCTGTTACAAAAAGAAGCCAAAAAAAATTACTTAATATCGTCTAATAGTGACATACTATTATTAGACAAAAATAAGATAGATTGTAAAGTTAAATAAATAAACTAAAAAAAAAAAAAAATATTAAATTTACTTTTATCAATTTATTTATTTTCTTGTCTTATTTATATAAATTTTTAAATATTATAATATTTATTAAGAACACGCATAAATAGAATTTTGAACAAACTAATAATATTTTATAATTAGCCACAACTTTGAACGAAAACAATTTTAGTAATTCAGTTTCGATTTTGCACTTACAATTTGCTAAATACAATAGAAAAAAAAAACAAAAATAAATCAAATTGTACCTAAATATATAAGAACAATAATAATTATGTAGGTATTTTGATGAATAAAATAAAAACTCGTGTTGGAGAAAAAATTAATATAAAAAAATTTACTGCAAATTTATATTAATAATTATATTTTATTTTATTACAAAATACAATATAGGTATACAAAATTTATATTAAATACTTATGTTTTAATCACATGTAAATCCTTTACCAAATAATAGATATATTGATTTATTGAAACATAAAGAATGCGGAGGTATAAGTGAAATTGTAGTTACGTAATTGAAAACAAAAACAATAACTGCAATCTTTTAACTCATACCTACAAAAAAAATTTCTAAAGATTCTAAATCTTAAATAGAAAAAAAAATAGAGAGTCCGGTCATGGGACTGGCGGTAGTAAGTGAAACAAGATTTAAATGCATAGGTATAATAGGTATTTACAAAACTGTTCATAACTTGTGAACCATTGATCGGTTATTTAAAATTTCATTTCATTTCAAAAAATTCATTATCGAACTCTTCATGTTAAAATTGATACATAATTATTATTTATAACATACATTAAAAAGAAGAATAACAATCAATATGGTTTAACCGATACCTATATATACCTACCTAATATATTAAAAAAAAATCATCACTCTCTACACACATACATTTCTACGACACTTGAAGAAAACAAATATACCTAAAAATTATAAATTTACAAAGCTAAGAAATAAAAATTAATAGTACAAAATTTCATTTAATTTCTTTAAAAATGTATAGGTTCTTATTGTTTTTATGTGTAAATCAGCAGAACCAAAACCAAATCCCTTAATACATACTAAATACTATATACGATCATAAATTTATATACCATATAGATATATATATATATATATATATATATATGTATATATATATATCTATATGATATTTAAATATATATATATATATATATATATATTAAAAAAAAAACAAAAAAATAAAAATAAGTAACAATTTTAACTCTTAATCGCCATATATACCTATAGTAATATACAGGCTATGCATACGGTAGCAAAATTATGATATTCATGATCATTATCATAACAACAAAAAAAATCGAAAAAAAACAAAAAATATGTAGACAGACACATATGCATATTGTGTATAATTTTAAGTAATAAGAATAATCTTTAAGTGCATTATGTTTTTTTTTTTGTGTTAAATGCTGTCTGCCTTTTGGTTATTATACCATATTAAATAATTGATAAAATTTCTATTAGTCCTTATTATTATAAATCAAAAAAATTTATTGTTTTATTTATATTATTATTTTTCTTTAATTTTTCCTTATTATTTGCGAAGAAGACTAACATTAAATTGAAAAAATATATTTCATGCTATGGTATTTTTTCCTGCAAAAGTTCAGCATGGTAGACAGGGGATAAAAAAAGAGACCCAAAGCAATTTGTATACATATTTGCAATTTGTATATGTGTTGGAGTATTCCGTCGGACTTACAAACATCCAGATATATGTAGAAAATTATATATATATAATAAGTTTCTGTTAGGCAAGTAACATGATTTCCTTCTTTTCGAAAAGAAAATCGAGTTTGTTTTTTCGCCATTGATTTTGATTTTCCATTTGTAATAAAATTGTTGAACTATTTGGAAACCATTTTCAAGATGACCTATAGATTGATATTTTAGGTTTTCAACTGAATCGTTAACCGCATTAACGGTGATTGTGTCGCTATAATTATCAGTCAGAGAATTTTGATTAGCAAAGTGCTCTGCTAGTCAATTAGCTTTGTCTTTATCAGTGGACAATAAATCATTTTTATGTACAAGTGCTGGCATTTTGCATTTTTTCTTTTTTAAAACCTTGCAGACGTTCCAATACGGCTTAGCATTGTTATCAAAAAATGACAAAAAGCCGTTCCAGTTTACATTGTTAAATTCGAATATTTCTTTTCTGATCAAACAGTTGAAATGACTAAATAATATTTTATGACCAAAAGATCTTGTTCTTTGCCATCTCATCTCCGTCGTTCTGCATTCCTTAATGAAATCAGATGTTGAATGTGATCAGGTAGTTTAGGTAACTCGTCTGTAAATGCAATTGATTTTTGCGGAACTATTTTATGAATTTTATCTTGTAGGCTCTCATGAAAATATTCCCCTTGCTCACCTGTTGAACATTTGAAATTTTAGTAAAGTTCAATTTTTGTAAAGATGTGTCTAATGCTTTACCGAATTTTCCCCAGTTAGTTTTTTTTTATTCAAAAATGTTTTCTAATTTTTCCCAATTGATTGATGTTAAATTATACCGGTAAACGATCAGAATTTAATTCGTTAACCGTGAACGGATCGGATAAACAATTCAGAATATTTGAAATAATTAGATCCAGTGTAGATGGGTTGGATCTAGCTGATGCGGGTATATAGGTTGGGATTAACGGAAATAATAATGTATAGTTGCTATGGCATAACTGATACATGCCTTCAATTGAAATCGCCCGTAACGAAAACATTTATTTTATTATTTATTTGTTGCCACACCACCAAGTTTACGAAATCCGATGGAACGTTAATAATCAGAAACTAAATTTATAAAACGGAATTTCTAAGAAAAAATTCATATATTAAAAATGAGATTTAAAGAAAACCGACGAAGTTACGATTTTAAGAAAATTATATAAAATATTTAATATTTAACTACTTTGATATAGAATTTTATATTTCTACTTTATAATATCTTCTAATGTTTACAATCATTGTCCTTTTCTTCAAATTTGTCAGACGATAGTTTATACTTCAATAAGTTTTCTCAATGTATGCCTAATCCATGTCCACTTTTTAAAAGATTTATGAAAAATTATTCTCCAAAGTTTACCTACAAGTTTCTAGAGTTATTCACGCCTTTAGTAAATTACTTGCTAATTGTTTCTTTTTTTATTTATAATAAGAGAATTACGAAATTTCATATATATTTACTTACAGGTAACACAGTATGACAAATTTACGCTATTAGTAAATTACTTGCTAATTATTTCTTTTTTTATTTATTTAAATATTAAAACTGCGAGAAAGCCAAATTAATCATATCGAAAATTTCAGAAATCATTTCAAGAATTAACTAGAAAATTGCTTGAAAAAAATTTTCTTAATTAATTTTCTTCCATTATAAGAGAATAAATTGTTTTTTTTTTTGCTCTCTTTTCAATTATTTACAATTTTTTTGTGAATTCTAAAAAGTTATAAAGCCGTTCCATATTTTTTATTTTTATTTTTTGTAAAAATTGAAAGTAATGGGAAAACCAAATAATAACAATTGAAATTCCAACATAATTCTATTCATCATCATCATCATGATAATTAACTAACTATTTGAATATGCTAAGATAGGCATAGAACTAGCTACCATGGTATACAGAATTAATAAGGTAATATATTATTCAGAGTGTAAATTTTGAATTCTACTGCGCATGTACGTCACTCAACGACAAATAGTGTGACAGTTGATTGAAATAATTTATATTCAAAACAAAATCGCGGCAGTTTAGTTATTTTAGTAAAAATAAATAAAAAAATTTATTAAATAAATAATACTGAACTTTATAATTAATAAAAATAGATATTATATTAAAATATATGAATAAAAACTATAAAACAATGGTGAATTGTGCTGTATTTGGTTGTTTTAGTAACAACAACAAGAAACTTAAAAACGTTAAAGATTATATTGGTATTAAATATTTTCATTTTCCTAAAGATGAAAATATATTGAAGATTTGAAAAAAAAGTGCCACAGAAAATATAATTTTAATGTAAAAACGTTTTATATTTGTTCCAAGCCCGAGGATTATGCGGGAAATTTACAACGAACTGTTAAATTATTCGCCGAAAAGTTGTAAAAAATTAAAGGCAGAAGTGGAGATAGAAGCACACAGAGTCGGTGATAGAAGCACACTATTACCTTTTCGAAAAGAATATTATTAAGCATCAGCTCACTAAAAATGATGTTCAACGATATGAAAGAGAATTACGAAATTTTATATATATAAACTTACAGGTAATAAAGTATGTCAATATACTTATTAATAGTATTGATAATATACTTATTTTACACATAGTTTTTTCAAATAACTTTTGTTTTGTTAGGTTAAATCAGGTTCCTTTTAAATGAGTTCAAATATAGATTACGTAGCTTTCTACACAGAAAAATTATTTAGCAATTGTTTTGAAATTTGGAAATCAATTACAAAACAAATTAATTGAAAAATCTCTATTTGAACATTACATAGTAAAATTAATTTTAAAAAGTATAATTTGAAGTTTTTTGTTTATTAAGTTATACGCAAAAATGTAAAGAATTATTTTTGTCGTTGCATGACGTCACAAATATAGAAAGAGACATCAACATACATGCGCAATATATTAGGACCGTTCCCGTACTTTTCTGGCAAAAACTTGCAAATGAGAGAAAAGAGAGAAAAAAAAAAAAAAAGAAAAAAGAGTTAAAAAAACTCTCATCTGCAAGTAAAAGTACTGGAACGCAATTCTTGTAAAAACTTGCAGCTGTCAAACAGATGACAAGCAATCTGATATTCTGAAATTAATTTAATTATAAACAATCATTTTGAATTTCCGGAGGTGTTTTTTTTAAAAAATTGTAATTAAATTTAAACGAAATGGCAGCGGAAGATATAAAAAATATATATTACTAAGTAGCGATTCGGATTACATTTTTATTACATTTTTTTTAGTGAAAGCGAAACTGAAGAGTTAAGGAATGTAATTCTAAAGCAAGTATTGTTGGAGAACTTTTTACATAAAAACAAAAGACATTGCATTCGAAACTATTTGGAAGAAATAGTTCCAGGTTATTGTGAAGAGGAATTTGTAAGACATTTTCGTGTAAGCAAAAATGTTTTCAAATATTTATATGAAGAACTGCAAACATTTGAAAGTTTTGCAAACCTACGTGCAGATAAAAAATGTAGCTCAGAAAAACATATAGCAGTATTTTACATATAGACTTAGCTGACGATTTATCCTTATCAAGTGTATCCGTATTATTAAATTAAATTATACATACATATATTACAATAATAAAGAATTATGAAATTTATCCTCCACTAAATTTATATTTTTCATTTTTTTTAATAAATTTCATTTAAAAAACAAAATTTTGCATAACAGACACATATGAGAAATTACAAAAGTAAATAAAAACATAACCTAAAAAATACAACAACAACAAAAACAACAACAAAAATTTAAAGTATAAGTTTTTACAAGTTAAAATTTTACTTGCAAAAACTTATTCGAGAGAATCTTGTTGAACTTTGTTGAACGAAGTTGAAAACATATGTTTTCTTTCGTTTTTAGAAAAAACTCTCAGTACAGGAACGACTTCTGGTAAAAACTTGGAAAAATTTGGATAAGTTTTTACAAGATGTGCGTACGGGAACGGTCATATTATCTTATTATTCTTTATACCATGACTAGCTACATGAAATTGAAAGAATGAATTCATCAACACCATTATTATTATTTTGTCGATCATTACCGTTCGTTGCTCCTGTCATTAAAGTAAACTAAAAGGTACCCTACAAAATGTATAATTGTTTACTACTGACTTGTGCGAGTAGTGATGTTCAACGTTAAAGTGTAGTGTTGGTGTTGCTGCTGTTAGCATGTATGTAGATATTACACTGTTATATATTTATTTACTTAATTATTTAGTTTAGCTCAAACTTCATTACAATTATTATTTTTTTTTTTTTACAATACAACATAACACATTTAATTTACAAATTAATTATTTATATTAAATATTTTAATTACTACAGATTACTTATATAATTTAAGTTTTTGAGTCTGTTTCGAAAGTGTGAAGTCAATATAGTTTATGTGTCTATTACCAATTAGTAAATTCTATGCTCATTATAGGTTCATAACTGCTATAATTGGATTTATGGAATAAAAGACGAGTTTCCTTTCACTAATCATTTGTATTTATTTTGCAAATATCGATATTTCGGAAGCAACTTACTTCCTTCATCAGTGCTTTGCGACTAATTAATATTTACACTAATCCTTACATTTAATTATATAATTTGAACCCTCAATAATATGCTCATTTTGTTAACAATAGTAATTCCTTAATAGTGCTACCTAATCTATAGTATTTTATTTATTAAATTTTTTTTTTTTTTTTGTTTAATTATTATTTATTGCAGGTAGAATTAAGATCATAAATACTAGAATAAGGGTTATTGCGTAAGACTAGTTTAAATACAAATCTGATTATCAAAAACAATGCTATAATTGGTCCTATGGAAACTAAATGTAAAGAAGTTTGTATTTCGTAAGAGATTATTTGAACTAATGTTGATGTTATTCAAAATCTGAGGAGAAGCAATGTTTCCTTTAATAATTTCAGTAAGAAAAATAACATCCGCCACATCTCGTCTTAATTTAAAAGTTTTCAAATGAATTAAGTTCAACCTATGTTTATATGGAGGTAAAAGTAATGGTTTTGACCATTGAAAGTTACGCAAAACAAATCTTAAAAAATTTGTTTGCACCGCTTCAATCCTATTAATATGAACATCCTAGAAAGGTGACTAAACTCCGGGCATCCTCCGAATTTGGTCTAACAAGACTAAAATACAAGGATTTGAGAACATAGTGATCGTTAAATTTCTTTGACCAACGTTTAACAAAACCTAGCATAGAATTAGCTTTATTGATAATATTACAAAAGTTAAGCTTGCCGTCAAAGTAAACCCCTAAGTCTTTAATTGAGCTCGTTTTGGAAAGGCATTTAAAGAATAACTAAAACAAACCTGATTACGTCGACGTGTGTAACACACAAGTAAGTGCACATTTATTCACATTTAAAAAAAGATTATTATCTATACACCATTTAAAGAAGTTATCTAAATCGCCTTGTAGGAGTAAAGCGTCTTCTAAAGAAGTAATTTTTTTTTAAATTTCCATTTCATCCGAGTAAATTTTAAGTTCACTGTTAAGAATTACTGAACAGACATCATTAACCGAGATTATAAAAAAGCGGTCCTAAAAGACTGCTTTGTGGTACTCCTGAATTCATAATAAAAAGGTTTAGAAGTATTTTTTTTAAATAAAATACTATAAGATCTATCGGCTAAATATGATTTAACCCATTTTAGAAATAATTCTGGGAAAAAAGTATCCTTAATTTTAGAAGTATTATTGCATGCGGTAAAACATCAAAGGCTTTACCATAATCGGTATAGATAACATCCGTTTGAAAACTTGCTTCCATATTTCTCGTAAAAGTTGAAACTGACTCAACAAGATTAGTAACTGCGGATTTTTAAAAAAGACTTACAGTGATAATAAATTAATCATACAATATTAATTCAAAAAGTTTAGGAATAGGGGAAAGTTTCGCGATTGGTCTATAATTAGTGATTTCATTTTTGGCGTTCTTCTTAAATGAATGCTTCCAAATAGAGGGAAAAACTCCTGATTTTAAAGAAAAATTGAACATTAATGACAATGGGCATATATAGCCAAATGACATTTTCTTAGTTTATTTTATATGGGTGTTGAAATAAAGTCAAAATTAAAAATAAATAAGATTAAAAATCAATTTATACTTTTTTGGTATAGCACATTTGAAATAAAGCTGAAATAATAAACTTTTTACCTTTTAAAATTAAATAAATGCAATAATATTATTAACAGATGATATTGATAAATTTGAATTTTAATTACAGATTAAAATTAGCGAATTCCATTTTCCAGAATATGTATAATATTTATACTGTATATGCGGTAACAGCTCACGCGCCAGACTTCCCGCAGCATGTCCGTCCCGCGAGTGCCCTTCAACTTTTTAAAATAATAAAACCAATTCTCTATGGTGTTATGGTTCCTTACTGATATTTTAAACAGTTATCAGGATTGACACTCCTTGCTTTTATGCATAGCAAAGTTCATATATTTGCTTTTTTTGTACAAAAATTTTATCTAACATTATTTTTTCCTGCCTGAATTCAAATTTTAGAATTACAAACATTGCATTTTTGAAAAATATATGTCTTTAGTAGCGCATCTTATCCTTTAAGGACGAAAAGGACATTTGAAGATATCGTTGTTGTTCTGAGATTTTTACATAAAAACTGTTATATCTGTTGATCTATTAGAAATATATATATATTCAGTTATATATTCTAGAAAGACAACGGTCTGGACCATATTTTAACATTTATTTGAGATGATTAAGATGATGATTAGATGAATATTGGTGCCGCCGTTATGAGGATATTGTAGTTCAAAATAGAAAATTTTGGAATCTTATTTACCAATCTTTATTTTTTATAAAACCATCAATCCTTTTTTTTATGAAAACCAAATACCTCAAGATTTTACTGTAATCCTGCCCCCCTCCCCACTATTTATATACTGTTGAAAAGGTATTTTTTTCTATAACTCATATATACATATTATATATCTACGTCGAATTGTTTAGAAGATGTAGTTATTATAGGTTTAGAACCTTATAATTACTTCACCTAACAAAAAAAAGTTTAATTTTATTAGGGTACTAGTGTCAGCACAATTTCATAATTTCTGACCTACATCATTAACAAATATAAAAAATATAATAATAATTACGTAGTACGGTCGAAAAATATCTAAATAAAGTAATAGTTATTTATATAAAAAAAATAAAAAATTAAAATGGCATTCAAATGCCACATGGAAAACTGTACATAGGGTAAGTCCTCAAAAATGGTGCATTGTAAGGCGTTTTGTAACAGAAAATTGAATGGTGCTTGTATAGGTGCCCCAGAGATTGATACCATCCCTCTCTGGACGAGTACTTCATCTATAATGATTGCCAAAATCCTGATTACTTGCTCCGGAAAATGTATTTGGTAAATTTAATTATACAACTCAATCAGGATAAGGATGGTTTAATTTCTAAGCAGCTTTCATCAATTAATTCACATAGGGAAAGCTTTGATGAAATGGCAAGTTGTTTTGACATCCTGATGAAACATGAATATGCAACCTTGTCAAAAAACAATTTAAAATAACAGGTTGTAGCTGCAAAATGATTTCACACAACAAAAACAAGAAACACTGCACCTACTCATGAATCTCATTCTTCAAATTTCTCGAAACCTACTCCATCGTTAATTAATCCAAACGTGAGTTTTGGTAATAAATTTACATCATTAATTTCGTCGGCACCTATGTCATCATTGACTATGGTAAATATGAGTTTGCGTAAAAAGGACGATGCATTATATCCTAATTTCAAAAAAGGGGAAAATCTTATAGATTCGACCATTGGACATCAGTTAACTCCTTCAATAACTGATTACCCTATATCACCAAGTCCTCAGGAGGTAAATTGTTTACCAGCAAACTTGTAATCCCTGCCAATACTCAACCATCTCCATCGAGTAATTCCTCACCCAATTTCGTTAATCCATTTATTCCGCTAATTGTTGGATTAACTCAAATTTCAGTTGAAGAAGAGGAGGGAAAATATGTTCTCGTTCGACTGAGTGACCCTAGAATCTATGAAAACGTTAGGTTATATTTGACTTACCTACACAACCAAGATAATCATGTTTGTATTGATCGGAATACCAAAACCACCATAAAGACCTCAATTCATCAACAAGGTTTGTCAGCAGGGCCTAATGACTTAAAAAAATTATTACGTATTATATCATGATGGCCTTGGAATATCGCAAAAAGAGTTGATTGCAGATCTTGCAACATACCGCATCCACGCTGAAAGTAATAGCGTAAACCATATTCAAAGATCGCGGGGAGATTATAATAAACTTTACCGTCCCTAACAAAATTAATTTAAAACAGTTGGAAACTTTCCAAAAAAAGACCCTTAAAATATATCCTACCTTTTGAATTATCTGCTTATTATCAAAACGTAAAGGGAGTTACGCACTAAAACGTCAAATGTTACTTAAACTCAAATATTTTAAACTCTGATATTTTTCTTTTGACTGAAACTTGGTTACATTCAGCAATCAATTCCCTGAAATTATTTGATCACTCATATGCAGTATATAGCAAAGACAGATACAATACTCTTGTTAGTAATTTAATAACCCCTAAAGGCGGCAGAGTTTTAATTGCGATAAAAAATATCTTAAATAATTCTGCTATTGTGCTTCCACCAAATATGCATTTAGAACTAATTGCGGTAAAAATTGAATTTCGAAATAAGTCAGTTTTTATTATTTCTTGTTATATACCACCAAATTCTCCTCTTGCAAATTATATTAACTTTATTAGTACTATTTTATGTACTACTTTATTAGTAGTATTTTATTTTATCTCTATCAGCTTCACTTACCGCTACGATAATGATATTAGTGTTACACCGACTATATCTTATAACTTCAGTAATGCAAACTTCACAGGTCTTAATAACTTTTTATTATCTATTGACTTTAACACATTAATGAACAACGTGAGTATTAATGTAGCGCTTTGTAAGTTTTATGATGCTTTGTCACATGCTTTTTGCTTATATGTTCCATTGTCCAGAGTAAGTAAATACCACTCCCATTTGGATTAACAGGGAATCAAAGTCATTATGGAACAAGAAAAATCAGGCATGGTCAAAATATTAAAAAAACAAAGATGAAGATACATATCAACAATTCGTAATTCTATTTAATTCTTATAAATTCTTTTAACCTTTAATTATACCAATTACCTAAGCGACATTGCTTTTGAATTTAAAAAACTATCCTTAAATCAGATCAATTTACAAATATTATGGCTTACGAAAACATAACTTCTACTAATTCAGAAGTAATCGCGAATCTTTTTAAAGATTTTTTTTTAAGCTCTTAATTAAATAACTCTATGCATTAGATATGAACAATTTTCATGATTTAGAAAATTTTCCTAGAATCCCGCTCCCGACGATAGACTTTGAACCAAGTAAACTGAAAAAATATTTAGAAAAACTTAACGATGATTCATTTCCTGGACCAGATAATATAGCAGAAATTATTTTAAAAAAGTGTTCTGAATCTCTCTGCGCTCCTTTATCAATTTTATTTAAATTTTCACTATCTCATGGGAGGCTAAGGTTGATATAGGCCCTAGGCAGAGTGTACCCCTAACGTATAGCTCTGATAAAACCTAGGAAAAGCCTTCTGGTTTAACAACTACAGCTCTGTCAACAAATCCGACTCTCACCTCCCCGAAGGTAGGTAACATAGTTATCTGTCGGGTGCCTCCTGGAAACTTACTTTGTAAGGCGGACGTGAGCGGGTGAATGCGTGAACTTAGCGCAATAACTAAGTAAACCGGTTAGGCTGGATCAATCCGCGCAAACGAGGACGTATGTTTTCGACGGGCGCGAACAATCGGTTAGTTAGGCGGAGACGGAAACTCCGTCGTCAAATGACCTGGCCCTCCTGGTAGGGGGTTTGTGTGTAGTTTTATCTGCCCTACCACAATAAAATTAATGCAGTAATCAAAAATGTAATGGACAAAACAAAATATTCTATTACCCCAGGTGGCAGACCAGTTGCACTGGAAAATCCACCCTTTTCGGAGGTCGGTCCCACGGATTCTGGGGGGGACCAACTATTACATACAAAAGGAAATTTCAACAGGAGTTCGTTAACATCAAGAACTCCCCCTAAATCAATAAACAAAGAGAGTAAAACAACAAGAACTCCTTTGAAAAACGTGCCAGTAGAAAAGCAAACAAGAGTCGAAAGCGTTGGCGATAACAAGATCCAACTAGACTCTGTAGGTGTAAATTTCTACAACGAATGGAAAAAAGAAGTAAAGGCACGGAAAGAAATGGAACAGATAGTGATCAGTCTACAGGATCACATTAAAGAACTAGAAAAAAAGGTTATCTTATTAGATAGAGGTAATTCACCAGCGCCAAGTAATTGCAACATCTTCAATTACTTCACGGATGAAGAAGAACTCACGAGAGAAACGGATTGGATTCTTAAAAAAACAAAAAGACCATCCAAAAAAAGGAAAGCAGAGGGTAGCCCCGAAACTGCCCAACAGAAAAAAGAATCACCAAAAACAAAACAAGCAGCACTTGGAAACAATACTGCGGATAAAAAAGCTAAAAAAGAGGAACATAAACCACCACCTATTATGGTTCATGGGTTAGGTACCTTTGGTGAGCTAAATAATTTAATAAAGCAAACCACTAAAAATGAATGCAAGTACACATCTTACAATAATAACGTCTGGAAGATCAATGTTACTGATAGTGACACATACAGATGTATAACAAACGATTTAACATCGAAGAAAGTTCAGTGGCACTCCTATGAGGACAAATCTACCAGACCAACAAAAGTTATGGCCAGGGGATTACATCCTTCATGCGATGAAAATGAAATAGTTCAAGACCTGAGAGATAACGGTTTCCAGATACTAGAAGCCAAAAACACAATTATTAAAGATAAAATCGAAAAGAACGATGGTAGCTTTATCACTCAAAGAAGAGGATTACCACTGTTTATGTTAACATTCGATAATAGAGAAAATATAGAAAAAATTTTTTCTATTAAAACAATAATGAAAATAGTCGTTAAAATTGAACCACTAAGAAAAAACAAAAAGTTAATCCCACAGTGCAAGAGATGCCAAGCTTTCGGGCATACACAAAGTTTTTGTAATAGAGACTGTGCTTGCGTTAAGTGTGGCGGTAAGCATTTCACAAAAAGCTGCATTTTAAAGTTGTGAGAAAAAGCCAAATGTATTAATTGTCGTGGTGATCATCCGGCAAACTACAGAGGATGCCCAATTGCAAAAGAACAGCAAGCCAGAAGAAACAAACAAGCAAAACTACCCCAAATTCAAAAGATTAATACTTTTAAAAATGAAAAATTTGTTGACACGAATAGAAAACCTACAGTAATAAATGCTGTACGTAATGTAAATGCTAAATCATATGCCCAAATTGTGAAAAACTCCCGTAAGGAAGATGATTACTCAGTCAAGGATATATTAAGTCTTATCCTACAGAGACTAACAAACCAAGACGAATTTATTAAAACATTATCTGACGAGATTACAACGATAAAAATCCATAGCAGAAAACCAACGCAGTCACATAAAAAATAAGCCACACCCTTAGAGTTGCTACATGGAACGCAAATGGACTCTTCCAACACATTTTAGAACTCGAAATTTTTCTGAAGGATCAAAACATAGATATATGTCTAATTTCTGAAACACACTTCACAAAGAAATTCAGTATTAAAATTCCTAATTATGTTTGTTATCATACTTCCCATCCAGATGACAAAGCAAGAGGAGGAACAGCAATACTGATAAAAGGCAACATTCAACACCATGAGGAGCAGAAAATAGAAAATGCAATGATGCAAGTTACAACAATTAACATTAAGGTCAAAAATAAGGACTTCAAAATCTCGGCTATCTATTGCCCACCAAGACACTCACCTACTAGAGTCGACTTCATAAATCTCTTTAAAATACTTGGAAACAATTTTATCATCGGAGGAGATTTCAATGCGAAACATACCCACTGGGGTTCAAGATTAACCACAACAAAAGGGAGAGAGCTATATCAAGCTGGAAGAAATCATAAGTGTGAATTTATTTCTTCCGGTGCCCCAACCTATTGGCCCACTGACCCAGCGAAAATACCTGATTTGATTGATTTCTTTATAACAAAGGGAATAAATAGAAACCACACATATGCCGTGAGCAATGATGACCTATCGTCTGACCATACTCCAGTGATCATGGTTCTAAGTGAAAAAGTTGAACACAAAAATTGCCTCCCAAGACTTACAAACAAGAAAACTGATTGGGATATGTTTAGAGAAAAACTTGAGCAATACATTACTCTAGGATCCGTGGAATCAAGGAACCAAATTGATGCAGAAGTCGAGCAATTCATTGTAGACGTGCAGCAAGCAGCAAAGGAGAGCACGCCATGTTTTGACTCGAAATATCACTCGAGAGTGAGCTATCCTCCAGAAATAAGAGCACTGGTTATGGAGAAGAGAAGGGCACGACGAAAATGGCAATCAACGAGGTACCCAGGTGATAAAATTATATTCAATCGCTTAAATAATCAACTAAAACAGCAAATCAGAAATATAAAAAATAACTCATTTAATAAATTCTTAAACAATTTATCAGCCGATGCTTATACTGACTACTCGCTTTGGAAAGCAGCTAAACGAATAAATAGACCACAGGTGCAAGATCCACCTTTGAAAACACAGGCTGGTAGCTGGGTCGGTAACCCAAAAGAAAAAGCTAAGATTTTTGCTGACCACTTGGCAGAGGTCTTCACAGCACCAACACAAAATCTTGCAAATGAAAATATAACTCTCGAAGTTAAAATAGATGAAGCGGAAATTTCGCATGTCACTCTAAGAGAAATTAAACAAATATGCAGACACAACCTGAGTGTCAAAAAAGCACCAGGTTACGATCTCATCAATGGCCAAATCATGCGGGAACTACCAGATCTAGCTTTGTTAAAGCTACAACATATATTTAATGCATGTTTTAAGTTCACATATGTTCCGAGACAATGGAAAATTGCAGAAGTAATTGTAATACCGAAGCAAGGAAAACCGCCTTCAGAGGTAACATCATATCGACCAATATCGTTGTTACCTATTATATCAAAAATATTTGAGAAACTGCTCCTCAAAAGACTTGCCCCGATTATTGAAGAAAGAGATCTGATCCCGAACCATCAATTTGGATTCAGAAACAAACATTCTACAATTGATCAAGTGCATCGGATCACAAATATAGTGGAAAAAGCGTTCGAAGAAAAAAAAGTCTGATCAGCAATCTTCTTAGATGTTGCTCAGGCTTTCGACAAAGTGTGGCACCAAGGCCTTGAATTTAAACTACATCGTGATTTACCAAGACAATTCTATGAAATATTAAAATCATATATGAATAATAGATGCTTTCGTGTACGTTATGCCAAAGAATATTCAGAAGTAAAAGAAATATCTGCTGGAGTCCCACAGGGAAGTGTTCTTGGTCCAATACTTTACCTGCTATATACAAGAGATATCCCACAAATTGACAACATTTTTATGGCTACCTTTGCAGACGACACTGCGATTCTTGCAGTTGACGTATCTGTCGAAAACTCCACAGCAAAACTTCAAAATGCAATGAATAAAATAAGATTATGGACCCAACGTTGGCGCATTAAACTTAATGAAAGCAAATCAACTCATATAAATTTTACATACAAAAAGATTGCAACCATTCCTATCTCAATCAATAACAAAATAGTACCATATGCCAATACAGCAAAGTATCTGGGAATGACACTCGATGCTAAGCTAAGATGGAAGGAACATATAAGAAAGAAAAAAGAAGAGCTAAACATTAGACTCAAAAAATTTTACTGGTTACTTGGGCGTGGTTCTGAGTTATCAGTACAGAACAAAATATTAATATATAAGCAGATATTAAAACCTGTGTGGACGTACGGTATCCAATTATGGGGCTGTGCAAAGAAAACCAACATTGAAATGTTGCAAAAATTTCAAAATAAAGTGCTCCGTGGTATAGTAAATGCACCATGGTACATACGTAACAAAGATCTCCACCGTGACTTGCGCATTGAAACAGTCACGGAAGAGATCAAGAAACATGCAGTCAAACACGAGCAGAGACTGCAAACTCATGTGAACTCGGAAATGGCAGCAGTTCTTCATATCGACAGCAGTATCCGTCGACTCAAGAGAACGAAACCCCACGAGCTGGTCACGACCTAAAATGGAAAATTCTACGATAATAGTTTCCTTTACGGAAATTCTTATTTCAATAATTTTCCTTTGCGAAAAAATCTAAAAAATCTTCCCACGCGGAGCTATTGCTGTGACTATCTCCTTCACGGGAAATATCATAGTGATAAAGTTCCTACACGGTAATTATTATGATGTTAGCGATCCTCCACGGAAACTATCACTATAATAATTTCCTAAACAAGTCATTAAGCATTCCTTAAAAGTCATTAGTCGATCTTACGTAGATTGGTTATAACGGAAAAAGATAGGTGGGCTTTAGTGGGTTCGATTCCTACACTATCAAGATGCACACGCGGCTGGAGCTCTTGATGTCCTTCGGGGATTACCTCCTATCTTTCGCAAAAAAAAAAAAAAAAAAAAAAAAAAAAAAAAAAAAACTATCTCAAGAAATGTTTCCTGATTTTTTAGAAGAAATCTTTTATTAGACCAGTTCATAAAAAAGATTCCAAGAATGATATAAAAATCGTCCAATCAAAAAACTTTCAAGTATTCCTAAAATATTTGAATTAATAGTATTTGACTCTATTTATGATCATTGTTCAAACTTACTGTCCCCTAACCAGCATGGTTTTATGAAAAAAAGAACCAGTAACCAATTTAATAGAATATTGTTCTAAATTCATAGACTGTATGGAAGCTGGGTTTCAGACAGATGTCATATACACCGATTTAAGTAAGGCTTTTGATCTTCGTATTATTTAGATCCGCTACTTCTGAACCTAACTCTTGCGTTCCACAAGGAAATTAATTAGGTCAGCTTCTCTTTATAATTTCCAATAATGATGTTACTTCTGACATTGAGCATAGTAAAATTACTATTTATGCAGATGACATGAAAATTTTAAAAAAAATTACATCAGCAAGCGACTTTCAACAAGACTTAAACTCTTTTTGAAATTGGTGTAAAATTAACAATCTGACCTTAAATATTAAAATAAAAAATCTATAATTATAATTGACAAGCATTTAAGGTCCTGCGCAGTAGACACCTTTTTATTTTATTTCGATTCTCCTACTCCTTAATGAACTTCTAATATATATAATATATAAGATTGTATATAAAACAAAAATGCGCACACAGTTGAAAATTTTGTACTCATATGAGTACTTTTATTATTCAGCAAATACATTAAGCATAAGTGAGATCTTATGAAAATAATAAACAATTGTTTGCTTTCCCTATGTGAATTAATTGATGAAAGCTGCTTAGAAATTAAACCATCCTTATCCTGATTGAGTTGTATAATTAAATTTACCAAATACATTTTCAGTTATTATAATTTACATATGTACTTGCAAATGAATCTATATACATATGCCAAAAAAAAAACAAAAAAACAAATTCATCTAAAATAAGAAATATAAAAACAACAAAAAAGCAATCACTTGAATTCTTCATTTTTATCTTTTTAAGTAACTGTTTCTAAATTTTGGTTATTTGTAGTAATAATATAGTTTTTATTAAAATTATGTATTATGTCGGTATATATATACGTACCTCTTTAATAACAAAACTTTTTAGTTTTAGTACTTTTATCACTAAATGTCACTTACTATAGGGAATATATCGGAAACGAAGCAGTATATGAGGGACGTGTATTTATGTGTCCTAAATAAAACTTACTAACCACAAAACTTTTTATTAAACACGAGTGGTTTCTGCTATATCATGCGAAGGCTATGTCAGTACGTAAATTACTGTTTTTTTAAAAACTTTAAATTTGCCTTCAACTTGAAATATAATTACTCAACAGGGGCCCCTAGTATTTTTATATTTTAATTAGGAAATATTTTATATTTTGTCTAAAAAAAATTTTTTTTATTTGTGGCGTGGGAAAAAGAAAGTAGAAACTAAATGTATTAATAAAAGTGCTTGATTACTTTTCCTATTGGCCTTTAAAAAAAGGGTCGACTAAATTGAGCGGTGGAGGAGGGCATAAAGGGCTAAATTTCTACATGCCGGCCCTGACATATTGACCACCTCCGTGAGGAAAAAAAACTGACTTTTTCTGCCTCTTCTGAATCATTAGTGATTTATTATACTTTTGAAAATAAATCTATGAAATAAATATAACCTTAATGTTCTATTTTTTGAGATTCGCGCTACGTAATTTACACTGGTCAAATCCAGTTATTCTCCCACCTTATAGGGACAAGTTAAAGTTATTGGATTTTAAATCATTAGAATCCAGAAAGGCGGTTGCTGATATTATTTTTTTTATTATTAAAGTTTTAAATAATGAAATTGATTCTCCTTATGTAGTCTTACATTAAACACAGCCCAACTAAAAAAAGCTACTATATTATATTTAAATTACAAAAATGTATAATTGTCAATTTTAGTATTAAGATTTAAAATAAGATTAAGTTTAAAATTATATTTTGTTTGTTTTTTTTTGTACACTTATGTATATCTTATATAAAATACACAAGATGAACGACGTGGTGAGTAAAAAAGCAAGAATAACTGCATAGTAAATTACACTACAAAAATATAAAAATTTTAGCAAGTTCTAGGTGCTGAATACTTTAAACATTTCAAATATTTACACCAAATAAATTGCGGTTATTTCCAAATTGAACGACATCTATACTCTAACAGAAATTACATCACGGAAAATTTTTAAAAAGGCTTTTGACTATAAACGTTTTTGACAATCTTCAACTAAAACAGCTATACAAAATTAAATAAAACCATTGATTAATAATACTATAAAGATAGACATTTTCATACAACAGAAAATGTTCAGCTCACTTTTTCCATTATATATATTTTCTGGGATATAATCAATGTGTTGGTGCATTTTCTATATTCAATTTGAATTTTTAAATTTTTGAGCGTTTTATACGACTTTATTCTCTAAAACAAAAAAAGCAATGCAATACGACTTTATTCTCTTTACAAAAAAAGCAATAAAAATGTGCAAAAGTTATTATTATTATAAAGAAATAGGGTTCCTATTTTAAGTTATTGAAAATTGTTGTAAAGATAGCAAATTATTCTAAAGTAGGCTAGTTTAGTTATAAGTTTACTAATTTATGCAATAAAAGTTGAGTTTCATTTCACTAATCCTTTATTTTTCTTTTGTAAATATCGAAATTTCGGAAGCAACTTACTTCCTTCATCAGTGCTTGTGACTAATCGAGAGATTAGTAGTCGAGATCAGTCACAAGCACTGGTGAAGGAAATAAGTTGATTCCGAAATATCGATATTTGCAAAATAAAAATAAATAATCAGTGAAAGGAAAATCGACTTTTATTTTATAAATTAAATATATCACTAAAAACAAATCTTATCAAAAATAATTAAGTTTACTAACTATATTAGTTGTTACTTATACAGCTTTGAAATGTTAGTGTTAATTTAGTTATACGTTTATCAAAAATTAGTTCTATAAGATTACCAAATATTATTGTAATTCTAATTTTAGTTTGTTAAAATTTAATTATCAGTTGTTAAACAATAAAACTCATGTCATTTGAATTTGAAACAAAATTTTTATGTTTATTTTTCAGTCAAGTTCAAAGAATTTACTTATTTTCTAATCAATGAAACAATAATAAACAAACATACATACATATTTATTATTTACACACAAGATTTGAAAACTAAATTTAAATATTCATAATGAATTATGAGAGATGAAATAATTGATGCCAAATAAAAGAAAAAAAAGTATATACCTATATACCTAAAAACTGATTTTAATTGCATTGATAATAATGCTTGCATGCTTGTTGGAGAATAATAAAAACACAACGCAATCAACAACATATCGAAAACCGTATTTAAAAACTTCTTTTAAAAATAAAAATTTGATTCTATTTGTAAATTTATACATATACGTATATGTATGTATGAATATATATTAGAAATCATTACGATTTTTTATAAATTTTACAAAAATTAATGATGAGTTTTTCAAATATTTTTAAATTCTGTTATAATTTTAAAATCCATGCGTACATACATATCCACATATTGAAAAAACCAAAAAGAAAGCCTTTTAAAAATAAAAATTTGATTCTATTTGTAAATTTATACATATACGTATATGTATGTATGAATATATATTAGAAATCATTACGTGGATGAATGTTCACTATTATTTGAATTGAAATTGTTTTATTTTTGAAAATTATTCAATTAAAACAAGAAAAATATTTTCGTTTCCTAAACATTATAAAATTATATTATAATTTTATAATTTATTATTACAAATAATATACATGCACAATATCAACAATTATAAAAATCCTTGTATTACAATGTATATTGAGAGAAAAATAAAAAAAAAATATTCTTAAAAGACTACTCGATAAAAATGCTATCCAATTTGAAATTTTTGTACCTATCAATTAAAAAAAAATTCAAATTACCTATACAAATTCAAATAACAAAAAGTTAAAAACAATAATATTCAAGAACAGTATAGAGAAACTAAACACATACAAATTATTTAGAGAATAAAGTCGTATAAAACGCTCAAAAATTTAAAAATTCAAATTGAATATAGAAAATGCACCAACACATTGATTATATCCCAGAAAATATATATAATCAAGAAAACTTGGAAAAATTGAGCTGAACATTTTCTGTTGTATGAAAATGTCTATCTTTATAGTATTATTAATCAATGATAAAACTAAGATGAAAAACATAATAAGAAAATCTGAGAATAAAAAATTACAATATGTCAAAAATTAAATTACTGGTTACAAACTCTTAAAATACTGGAAGAGTCGACTAAATTAACGGTGCGGTTGGAGCACACCTTATAGCAATCGGAAGTGAATTGCACAAAGATACTACCTTTGCAAAAAAATAAGTGTCTCAGTCTAAATGATGACGAGGGATATTTATTCAGATAGATCTCAGCGATCTATTGGAGTCAAGTTTATTACAAATATAAGAAGGAAACCCGGAAGATGTAACATTGAATAGAAAGCAGACATTAAGTCTTAATTATAGATTTTAAAATGTAAGTATTATTAAGTGTACAGTCTAGAGCGCACTTAGAGACATAAGAGATGCTGACATATCTGCAACGGTTAGGGACATACCTCGTTCATGCATTGAAGATAACATTTAATCTTGAACTATCATTAGCACTCATTGATGACTACACAACATCACAATACAAAAAGTGCAAGATGAGTGATTTAACAAGCTTACACTTAGTTTTTAAAAACTTCCAAATTTTACGAAGGATTGATAAAGGGCCTCAGATAGAGTCTTTAGGGCCGCACATTCCACTTGAAGCTGATCAGAGATAGAGTCATTGAGGAATACAGACTGTGATCTGCTCAGAAGATAGTTTTTAATTAAGTTAACAACAGAAACATGTAATCCAAAGTAATGTGACAATTTACTGCATAATAGGTGGTGATTTACAGAGTCAAATGCTTTAGAAAAATCCAGTAGTAACAATATGGTAGCATACTTATTATCAACTGCAGTAAAAATATTGTCAACGACTTCAAGAAGAGTGGTTTTTGTACTGTGATTCCTCCTAAATCCAGACTGAAATTCAAAAAAGATACCAAGATTTTCAACTTCAATATATCGCGAGGCCTGGCTATGAATAAGAGACTGAAAAGCCTTAAAGAGGCCCCAAACAATACTAATAGTTGAAATAAGGAATAAGATCTTCACGAGTTTTGACTTTACGCAAAGGAACATAGTAATAAAATAGGTAAAAATCATTTTATTGAAGTAATCGACTTTATCGTCTATCGGGAAGAGTAAAAATATTATTCCAAGGAAGTTGGACGGCATGTGACAAAAGAATACCAGTGTTACAGCTTTTATAGTCGCGGAAGTTGGATATGTTCTTATGAGAAAATTTCAAAAGGATTTTGAAAGCAATACCGTTAGTTACAGTAAGAAAAAGATCTAGCAAAGAAGATCGAGTTTCATAATATTTTGTTGGAACAGATTTGTTGACAATACTCAAAGAAAAACAGCCGAGCATTCTAATAAAACCTGATTTAAGTGGGTCAATCGCATTTAATATGTCAATATTAAAATCACCACCCAACTATAAAATTCTCATATCGCGAAGATAGGGCGCTTAGTGATAGTTTAAAAGGCTCTAGGCGTGAAAGAGTGGTATGCGGAAGGTATAGAACCCCCAAAAGCCGATTATCTTCATTAGTTCTCATTTTAGCTAATATATATTCAATTTCGTCACCGGGATCAGCCTTTTGGAGAATCTTAATTGCAATGTATCATAAATTAGCTCACATAAAGAGCAACACCACCACCTCTGACCCAACAACCATTGTGATCTAGTTTAGAACGATCATTACGATAGACTTTAAAATCAGGAATCTTAATCATTTCAGATGAAATATCCGGATCCAACCAAGTTTCCGATAGAATAATGACATGAATATAATATTCGAGACAATATCTCTGGAGAATTCGAGTGCTTGACAAATACAAAATGGAATTTTAGACCCATAAACATTAATGATATATTGAGTTTTACCGAAAAATAAATATTAAGTTTGATAAGCAATAAAATATTAGCAAAATGAAAACAATAGAATAAAAATAAAATGTACAACTTGATATACAAATTTAAGACTAAAATTAAATTATGAGTAAAGTATATAAATTTAGATAAATATAAAATATTATATAATAAAATAACTGGCAAAATCATTGTGTTATTCAGATGTAATGTATATTATTTTAATAATAAGTGTAAAATATAAATTTTGAATGTTGAACGTCGACATCATCCTAAAAACAGCAACCATTATGCATTAACAAGCTTAGATTTGTCGGAATCATTGCTTGAAAACAGCTGATCTTTTGAGGTTATTTTAACCGCTTTGCTCTCCTAAGTCTTGACGATGTACAGAAAACTTTTTCTTGCTAATGTTTTATAAATCCAACAATCTTTCCTCGTTTTATTTGCAATGCGACGGAGAAATAAGGTGTGGGCTGGTAAGCTTGCATTCACGTATATTCGATCATTATCACTGAAACCTATATGCGACGCATTAAGGTTCTTAAATTGCAAATAACTTTTTAAAGAATATTGTTTTCAAAGAATTTAGTGTAAATTTGATAATAATCATGTTAGTTCTAGTACGGAACATGGATTTAACACAGACAGAGTTATAAGTAAAAATTACTTTATAACAGTGAAAATAGTCGAATATTTTCCTTTTAATTTTACTGATATGCTTATCATACAGATACGCGTATTTCGTCTACTACTTGCAGACTTCTTCAGTTTTTTGTACTCGACTGAGGAAAGAAATCTAAAATTGTCTTATTTATTTTATTCGTACAGGTAACAATTTGATGTTTCACGCAGCTGCATGGTTGTTTATTATCCAATGAAATAGCACAGGTAGGGGGTTGAATAAAAATATTTTTATTTATTTTATTGTTGGTATTTGAAATAATTTTTCCGACGTTAGAGTGACAAATTCAACTTACTTCAGGAAAAACAACAGGTTGAATCAGTCCTCTCAGACGTTCACCGAAGATCAAATGGTGCTACTTAACAATGGACTTAATTACGCGATACCCAATGAAACTGATGTCGAAAGACTTATTGTAGACTTAGAAGCAGGAATCAACACGTACAATCCAACGTTGCCCATTATAACAGAACAAAAGGAGCTTATAAGAGCATTCACAGCAAAAGTCATTAAAGAAAGGATGTCGATTGACTATGAGAATAAAAAGGTAATCAGAAATGAGAAAAAGGCCATCAGAGACATCAAGGCGAAACCAGTATACTTTGTCAAGGCTGATAAAGGGCAACGCACTGGTAATTTTAAACAAAGAAGATTACGATAATAGGATGCAGGAGAAGATCACGAACGGACCTTACAGGAAATTATGAAACGATCCTCTTCAACAATTCATCAAGCGAGTCCAATTTATAAAATAGCCAAATGGTTAGTGGAAGAGTTTCGTAATATGGATAAGCAGTTCGAAGCCCAATCAGTGAAAAACTCTAAGGAACTTGATCAAGAATTACAATCAATGGGAGGACTTAACGAAGACGAGGTCATGGTCTCTTCTAACGTAAAATCCCTGTTTCCCAGTATCCCAGTCAAAGAGGCTATTATTCTGGTAGAAGAATGGTTACTACAACAAGAAACTGGACCACAGTGAAGGACAAAAGTAAAACAGTACATAAAGCTGATCCGGCTTCGCATGGAAGAAAATTATTAGAATAGAAGTAGAAAAAGAAGGTCAACTACCGTTCTTAGATCTGCTGTTAAGTAAAACAGGAACGTCTCTAGAACTAGAGATTTACAGGAAACCTATGGATACTGACAGGGTCATCCCGAATACCTCCAACCACTCCTATCAACATAAGATGGAATCGTTGAACCACATGATCCATCGAATGTTAACACTTACCATATTCCAAACAGGTTTAATAAAAGAAACTAAACACATATTTCAAATTGTGAGAATAAACAGATATCCGGAAAAAACCATCACGGCCTTAGTAAACGGAAAAGAAGTTTACAACGGAATTCCCTCACTAACCTACTCACTGATCAAAAACCTAAAAGAAGAGTAGCATTGGAGCTTAGCAAGATTTCTCTCCCACTCAAAGCGATATTAAGAAAACACGAGTTAGATATCGTATATAGCAGCAGAACTAACCAACTCAAGTCTGTTCTAGGTTCAACTAAAGACCCAATCGAACAAATGGAAAAATCTGGTGTATATAAGGTAACTTGCAGTCATTGCAACAAAGTTTATATTGGGAAAACTGGGAGAAACATGCAAACACGACTCAATGAACACCTGAAAGAAGCAGAACTGGCTAAAAAGAAGAACTGAACAGAGTTCCGATCCAAAGTAGCAGAACACATCATCCAGGAGAATCATAGCGTTTCGAAAGAAGACATTGTAATGGTAAATTACATTAGAAATTCTAGGAAACTTGATTCAGCTGAAAGCATCGAAATCTACAAAACTAAAAATGACTCACTTCTAAATAAAAACCAAGGCAACGAATTCTTTATTTAAAGTTTTAGTTAAATATAGTAAAACGAATAACACAACCCCTACCTGTCACTCTAAACGTCTGAAAAAATATTTCAAATACCAACAATAAAATAAATAAAAATATTTTTATTCAACCCCCTACCTGTGCTGTTTCATTGGATAATAAACAACCATGCAGCTGCGAGAAACATCAAATTGTTTTCTGTGCGAATAAAATAAATAAGACAATTTTAGATTTCTTTCCTCATTCGAGTAAAAAACACTGAAGAAGACTGCAAGTAGTAGATGAATACGCGTATCTGTATGATAAACATATCAGTAAAATTAAAAGGAAAATATTCGAAAATTTTCACTGTTATACCAAAATTTTACTCTAATGCTGGAAAACAAGTTTTTATCAACGTCAATAAAAAATCTAAATTTCAAATAAAAATTTTTTTAATTATTGTATGAAATTATTATTTTAAAAATTTATTTTAAGAATTCATATTTATTAGAATATAAATATTAAATTTAATTTTCATCCTTTTTTTTATCTTCATTTATTAATATTAATTTCTTTATTAACATTTTTCAGTTACTTTCATGAAATTTGCACTAAATTTTAAATATTTTAAGTGTTTAAAAAAAAAAAAGAATAAAATACATGAAAATTTACACTTAGATACTCTTTCACAAATTCAAAATTAGAACTAGATTTTAAAAATTTGGACTGGTTCGGGTTGCTGCCGTACAACTCCTTCAGTTTGGAGTTTCATATCAAGTGTTTATTAACTATTAATTAGTTCGGTAAAAATTGATGCTATATCAACATATTATAGCCATATTAACATAAATTTGAACATTTTTCTATATCTAAATATAATTATAACTAAAAAAAATATATAAATTTAAATTTAAAATAAAACTAATTAATAATTATTTAATTTAAAAAATTTAAGCTCCTTTTAAAAAAAATCGTTTAAAATTCATAGTAAAAAATATTTAAACAGAAAAATCATTCTGTTACGTGAACAAAATATTATGAAGAGAAAAATTTAAAGAAAAAAACATCTGTCTTCAAAAATATTTGAAGATGGTGTAAGTAGTGAAAATGTTTATAAATATTAATCATAGTTTCATAAGTATATGTGGTTTAGAAATGCATCTATTTTGTTAAGAAAAAGTGAAAGTGATGGAGTTATTAATATGTGCGCGTAAATGTTATCATTCCAATTTTTTTTATAAGTTATTCAGTTCATCAACGTTTTGAATTTTCTATTCTGTAATTTTGATATTTTATATTTATGAATGAATTAGATAATTTGCTAAAAACTGAAAAGTCAAATAATCTATTTTTAAGCAGTGATATAAATATTGACTTGTTAGATAATTGTTGTGATGCCGATAATTACAGGTTTCTAATGGCTTCAAATAGTTTTTTATATTTTTTTTAAAGTTAAGCCAAACACTAGGTTTTAAACGTTACTTTATTCACGAATGTATAGCTTGGACTAATTGAGAATTGTAGAAAAAAAATATCGCCTTGATCAGTAGGGAACTTTAGAATAAATTTATTAATAATAGTCTTGAACTTTTGTAGATTGTACTTAGGTATATTTTTGAATTGGGGAAACACTTTTGTTGGAATATGGTTCCAAATTTGATGTCTCTCTTGTTCCTTGGCGGAAATATTTGAGAGGTGCCATTAGGGCTTTAATTTTAGTATTAATTTTTAATTTTGAACAAGTGTCTAAGCCTACGAGATATTTATAAAATAGGGAAAGTGCTCCAACAACATGACGATTTTCAAGTGTTACAAGGGAGGATGTCAGATTAGGGTTGTCAATAAAATGAATGGCACGCTTTTGATCTTTCTCAAGAAAATTCAGTGCGGTTCGTGATGCACCGGCCCCGTATATGTGAATTGTGTTCCAAATTGGGTCGTATGTATGATTTATAGATATTTAGCATGTCCTGGGGAGAAAAATACATTTTGCAGAGACTCAAAAAACCCAAATATCTCGCGGCATTTTTAGCAATGTCAAAGATATGGTCAGTCCATATCATTTTATTGTTGAGCTTCATGTTCAGGATATTCAAGTGTTCATTTCGCTTAACACGCACATCCCCGAATAATAGGGTGGAGTTAAATAAAGTATTTTTGCGCGAGACTAGACAGCTTTGGGTTTTGTAGGTGTTAAACTCAATTCTATTAGTTTTCCCCCAGTTGAAAATAAGGGCTAAGTCATAGTTGACCATCATATTAGGTTTAGTGTCAGTAACTGGTATTGTAGCATGTAATTTTCGAAAAAAGTACATCCTTGATAAATATCAAAAAGATAGTAGGAGAGAGAACTGATCCTTGAGGAACACCAGCGTTAATATGATTTTTGTCGCATATGAATTCATCAGTTAAGAAAAGATTCGAGAGGAAATTTCCAATCTATTTTATGAAAGTAGAACCCAGGCCTATAGCTTGGTATTTGAATAAAAGAGCGCAATGCCAGACTCGATCAAAGGCTTTTGAACTATCCAGGGTTACAGCAGTAGATTCGTCAGAGTTGTGAATGCTACTATTGAGCTTCTCGCTAAGGCAAGACATTAGATCGCCGGTGGTGCGTCGTGATCTAAAACCATATTGCCTATCACTAATGATACTTTTGCATTTAAGATGCTTCATTAGCCTTTTGTTGATAATAATGTCCATTACTTTGGAGAGGATCGATGTGATGGCTACAGGTCTGTAATTAGAGGGATCGCTTTTGTCATCTTTTTTGGGAATAGGATTAACATGCGCAATTTTCCATTGAGTTACATATTTACCAGTGGACTATGACAAATGAAAGCGGTTTAGAAATGGCGAGGGCAATGTGTCTCAGGATCATAGCTTGAATGCCATCAGGACCGGTCGACTTCCTTATATCAAGATTAATAAGAATTTTCACCACAGAACTTTTTGAGTTAATATTATATGATTCCATTTATTATCACTGTAAATCTTTTTTAGTTCACAACTATCATGGATTTGTGGATCAAAAATCCACAGTTACTAATCTTCTTGAGTCAGTTTCAACTTTTACGAGAAATATTTTTTGTAATCTCGGTTAATTATGTCTGTTCAGTAATTCTTAATAGTGAACTGAAAATTTATGCGGATGACATGAAAGTTTAAAAAAAAATTACTTCTTTAGAAGACGCTTTACTCCTACAAGGCGATTTAAATAACTTCTTTAAATGGTGTACAGCTAATAATCTTCTTTTAAATGTGAATAAATGTGCACTTATGTGTTACACACGTCGACGTAATCCGGTTTGTTTTAATTATTCGTTAAATGGTATTAGCCTTTCCAAAACGAGCTCAATTAAAGACCTAGGGGCTTACTTTGACGACAAGCTTAATTTTAAATCAAATTTTTGTAATATTATCAATAAATCTAATTCTATGCTAGGTTTTGTTAAACGTTGGTCAAAGGAATTTAACGATCCCTATGTTCTCAAATCTTTGTATTCTAGTCTAGTTAGACCAAATTTGGAGTATGCTAGTCAAGTTTGGTCACCTTTCTATGATGTTCATATTAACAGGATTGACGCAGTGCAAACAAATTTTTAAGATTTGCTTTGCGTAATTTCCAATGGTCAAATCCATTAATTTTACCTCCATATGAGCATAGATTGAACTTAATTCATTTGAAAACTTTGAAATTAAGACGAGAAGTGACGGATGTTATTTTTCTTACTGAAATTATTAAAGGAAACATTGCTTCTCCTCAGATTTAGAATAACATCAACATTAATTTAAATAATCGCCTACGAAATATAAACTTCCTTACATTAAGTTTCCATAGGACCAATTACGGCAATTATGAGCCAATTCATAGAATCTTACTAATTGGTAATAAACACATATAAATTGGTATTTGAGATATATTTGAGATATATATATTAAGTATTGAGAAAAAAAAGAAAAAGAACAGAAATAAAAAACCAAAAATAAGAATAGAGAAAAGGAAAAAATACTTAATAGTTATATTTAATGAAAATAGTGAAAGAAAAGAAACAAAAATTAATAATAACGTTTACGTAATCCTCATGTTAACCTTCGACTCAAACTAAAGATCCACTGAAAATGCATCTGCGACTTCATTGTTATACATACAACAGTTTTTATGACCTTATTGTATGTAAAATCAATATCACATATGCACTTTCAGTAGACTGATGCACCGAACAATAGTGTGAGAAAAAATAAAATAAATAAAACGGTGGCAAGATTATTTCTTTTTTACAAATTTTACATGGTGAGTAAATTAGTCTTTCTAATTTACTTTAGAAAGAGATCAAAGAAAAATTACTTGGTAAGGACAGTTATTAGGACAGTTTTGTAAAATAGAAATTGCTTTGAAGGAATAAGATGGTTTTATTTAAATTTTGATACAGTCCAAGATAAAGATTTTTTTTTTATTTCTATTTTTTTTCAACTCGACTAAACCAAAAATCAACTATTTCCCTGAACTTTCAGCAATGAATTGGAGGGAAAAAGGTAATATCAAAACTGAATGGCAAATTATAAATAGTATTTTAAATAAATCAAAAGATAAATCGGAAAATTTTGAATTGAATATTAATAGTATTATCAGATCATTTGAGTGTTGCAAATGGGTTAAATGACCACTTTTCTGTTGGAATTAATAATGTGATACAAAATACACCAACTAGTTATGTTACAAATGATTTAAATTATGAGGTTACGTAATCCGACAGTTTCTTTTTTCAGCCTATATCTTCAATTTATTTGACATTCTTGCATGCATTTTCAATTTAAATATTTACCAAGATATTTTTCCATCTTCCCTTAAATCAACTGATGTTTTGCCACTATTTAAAAAAGGTAACAAAAAGAATATGAGTAATTATAGACCGATCTCTATATTACCATCCTTCTCTAAATTATTTGAAAAAGTCGTTAAAAAGAGATTTGTTGATTATTTAGATAAATGTATTTTTTGAGCAATCGTCAGTTTGGTGTTAGGGAAGGTAGATCGACTGAAGAGGCATTATTAAAATTTTTTAGTTCAGTTTATTCCAACTTAGACGTTAAGAAATCTACTGCAGGTTTATTTGTTGACGTTACCAAGGAATTTGACATAGTAAGTCATGATATTTTGCTAAGTAAATTTTACAATATGGGTTTCCGTGGATTTATGTTGGCTTGCGTCTTATTTGAACTCAAGATCTCAAAAAGTGAAAATTCTTTGAGTTCTGAGAAAACTCTAAATATTGGAGTACCTCAAGGGTCAGTACTTGGACCACTTTTGTTTCTAATTTATATTAATTCCATTTTGAATCAAAAGTTCTATGGTACTCTAACGGCTTTTGCAGATGATATTGCTTGTGCTTATGGTAGTTCTAGTCCATTAAATCTTATTGCTGATCTTAACCACGATTTGGATTTATTTAAGAATTGGTTTTCTCATCATATATTAATAATTAGTAGTAAAAAAAAAGTCAATCTTTAAACTTTCTGGAATTAATTTAAAGGGTTGTAATTTGAAATACCACTCATCTAATTGTAAAATTATATCTGAATCTGAATACCATCGATTCACTGCTAACTGTTAAATTGTATAATGAAAATGTTAACTGTTCTGATGAGTGTTTTTCTGTCAAAGTAATGTCTTCTTTTAAATATCTTGATGTATTGATTGACGAAAAGCTGAAATGGTTTGATCACACCTTGCAGTTAAAACAATATTTTTTGGTTTCAATTAGAAGCATTTTTTACTTAGTTTTGATTTGTTTAAAAGCTTAGGTATCTATTCTTCCTATAAGTTAGTTAATTTTTGGTTTTTTTTAATTGTTTTTTTTTATATAGCTTCTTTTAAATTATAAAGGTACACAATTATTTATACATTGCATAGCTATATTTTATTTATTTTATTTTATTTTAGTTTTCGTTTTCATTTTTAAATTTAAATCATACATTATAATAGCTTAAAATGTAGATTTAGCTTAAAATGTGTATCCTTAAAATTAAATAAATATTAAAACTCTAGGTTTGTTTCACAATTTTATTAAATATCTTAATCGATTTCGGTTATTACACCATCATCAGAAAACTGAGTAATAAATCAGTCTTCTGATGATGGACTGAGTAATAATAAAAAAATAAATGATGGTGTAATAACAGAAATCGATTAAGATCTTTAATAAAATTGTGAGACATACCTAGAGTTTTAATATTTATTAATTTCAATAATGTTTCACCTAGAGCCTACATCATATTCTATAAAAAGTTTATTCTTAAATTTACAACAAAATAGTTATACGCTGTAATTTTTAAATTTTCTTAAAATTTTATTGTTAAATTAATTTTCTTTTTTTTAAATTTAGATTTTTTTTTTTTTTTTATATATAAATATGTTATACCCCACAATTGATTTGTTTTAAACGAAGATAGGTTTGCTTTTAAAAGGTGCATTCGACACTAAATTTTTTTTATTTAAAGAATGTAGCCTATCTGTTTTCTTTTTCTTTTTCTTTTTCTCAAGTTATATAAAATGAATTTTAAAAAATTGTTATATTAACAATTATTAAGAAGAATAAAATAAAAAAACAATAGCACGTCTCAGGCATATTTAATTTTTTTAAATTAAAAAGTATAAAATAAAATAATAATGTAAATAAAATAAAAATGTAAAAATAAGAATTTTGAAAATATACTTTTATCGAAACAAAACTATTTCATTTGCCTGCTTTTCATTTGACTGGATACTATATTCATAATAAAAATTCATGTACCAAGTTTTTATCAATCAACCAGTATCAGAACTACATCCTCTAGGTGGTGACTGGTGGAAAGGTCCAATTTCAAGAAATTGAGCAACCCTCCAGCAAAAATAGTTCCGGGACCAGTCTCATAAAGCAATCAAATTATTTATTTATCAATTATTTTGTTAACTTGTGATTACTACAATGGCTAAAAAGCATGATGCAAACAAGAGCTCCATCGTTCCAAGAGTCGGGCCCGAAGACCTTGATTTTTTTTATTTTTTTTAATTCTGGAAAAAGGAGTTATCGTCTGTTTCGTATCCCACAGCGGCTACGCATAAAAATAATTTATATAAATATTCTTTAACAGGCGTATAATTGTGTATAACAGGCTTTTTTTGAGTCCAACTGTAGAATCTCACCTAATTCAGAACCTGCCCAAATAAGGACTAAATGATATCCCAAATTTATTAATTTAATAATGTTCATTACGTATCAATTTAAGTATAAAAAAAAATGTTGATGTTTTTGTTTTGTTCAAAGTTTTGGTCCGGAAGTCGGAACCAAAGGACTTCCGGACCGTCGAACCAATTCGAAAATTTTTTAAAAATTATTTATAATAATTATTAATAACCTTTTTTCAGACAAATACAATTTGAACACGTGATATAGAGCTTCGGGCCCAACTCCTGGGACTCTGGATGTATTGGCTTCAATACATTTAAAGGTCCTTGTACTAAAGACAAAAAAAATTCAAGATCTTCGGTCCCGACACTTGGGACGCCGGAACTGTTGCTTGCATCGTTCTTATGAGTAGTTCTAGAGGAGTTTTAAAAGATGTAGTTTTCCGTTGATTGATAAAAACTACATGAGATTTTTATTATGAATTCTTATCATACCCAGTCATATAAAAAGCAGGCAAATGAAATGCAGGCAGATGAAAATACAGGCAAATGGAAATACAGGCAAATGAAAATACGGGCAAATGAAAATGCAGGCAAATTGCAAGAAAAAAGGAAAATGAAATACAGGCATATGACCCGCTCCCGGGAAATCATAATCGAATGAAACTAAGCATTTGATGAAATCGTTGCAATATTAACATACATTATAAAGTTGATATTTTTATATTGCCATATGTCTGTTTGTTGTATTCGAACAGTACAGGACCAACTTATACTAAATGTAAGAAGTTTGTTTCTTTTAGAAAATTTAGTAAAATTTCGCCTTTCAAGTTTGTTTTAAAGAGTTTTTACCACTATTTTCAATCACCAGAACTATGATTTATTACATACATTTTGCCTTTCATTTTTGATTGAAATTTGTAAGTAAATCAGTTTTTTTATTGAAACCCAAAGAAACTCTTTTATTCTATTAGACCCTTAAAAATAATTTTTGTAATTTTATGCTATATAAAATTCTCGCAAAATTTTAGTAAAATGTGATTTAATATGTATAATGAGATACATTAAATGTATACAATAAAGTAATGTATATTATATACCTACAAATTTCACGTAAACAAATTAGAACCCCCTACATCAATAATTATTATCATAAAAATGAAAAAAAACAAAAAAAAAAATTGTCTTGGTCAATTATCTTACGCTTCTCATAAACTCTTGCTTTCTCCCTTTTTCTTTTTCTTTTTCTAATTCTATTTAAGTTTCTTTTACTATATCTTGTAAATTACATTAATTTTATTCTTCTTTTTTTTATTAATTTTTTTCTGTTAGTTTTAATTAGAAGCTTGGATATACCACCTGATGAAATGAAGAAGAAAAGAAAAAAAAGAGAAAAGAAACCAACCCAAATCGATTATCTAAATTAATTAGAAAGGAAAAATAAAATAATATATATAACATAAAACTAAATAGCCTCACTACCTACAAACAGATCATTTAAAGATAATACTGGTATAAAATTGTAAGCGTGTACCATATTCAGTAGAACATTTTGTTCTTATAAAAAGAATTATGGTTAAGTTTTTATTTAGTATCGAACCTATAGCTCTTAATGGATTAATTTTAGTAAATGCATGTAAATAGATATACGATATCTTTATACAAGCACAAATTAAGTGTATTCGTAAGGTCACCATTGATTCATTAAAAAAAATTATGAACAAAAATAGTTTTGAAAAATAAAAACTCGCAAAAAAAAAATCTTCAATCTTTTTTTAAAATATAAATGTGGTTTTTTTTTCTAGACGTAAAATAATTATTTAAAATATTTTTTTATTACAAAATCCGATTTATTTTTTATGTATTTTTTGGGCAAACAGATATCTACCTCTATCTACGTAGCGCTTCTGTAACCAAACTTTAGTTTTATAACTTATTGATAAAAGAGCAAAATCCCTCTTTTCTAGTCAAACTGTGGTTACGCACAAAAAGGCTTCTACAAAAATTTGAAATAAAATTGAAAAAAAAGTTTTATTTGCTTATGTTTTTCTCGAAAAACTGTCTTTTTTTGCAGACGGAAAAGTTTACAAAGAATATACAAAAAACATATTTAAGTACATACCTACATTAATTTATTATAGCTTTGTTTTTCCAGACCTAAAAATAAGAAACCAATTTAATTTTGTTATGTCGATGTTTTTTGGTTTTATAAATTAAAAAAAAAACCGAAAAATCTTGAAAAATTTTTAAGATTAAAACTAAAAGCAAAATTTTTCCGGATTTCACTGTTCTCTTTATTTTAAGGTTTTATTTTTCAAGATAATTTTGATGATATCGGGGTGCTCCCGCATTTCACATCTTATTTGAAAAAACATTGTATTATTGAATTTGTAAAAATATATGCATAATTTGCGAGATAATTTGAGATAAATGCTGAAAAGTAATCAATACAAACGAATTTACATCAAATGTATTGGATCAAACGCACTTTCATTGCAATTCCAATTACATAAGTTCAAAACATTAAAAATAAATGTTTTAGAAAAAAGTAAAAATTTTTCGACCTGATATAATTCTTGTTTCGGTAAACCTGCCTTTATGATATTATGTTCGAAAAATTGATCATGAAATATCTTCTAATCATATAATACCGAAATTTTTAAAGTTTTGGTTTCTTTTCATAATGAAATAAATATGAAAAATTAAATAAATTTAAAAAAAAAACAAAAAATTAAGTAAATTTATACGTGTGCACAGTTTCCATGGGTATCAGCTGCTTTTTTGACAGTTATAATTCAAACCGATATAAAGTCACAAAACTGAAACCGATCAAAAAATAAAAAGTCACTGCTATGTGTAACCAGAATATTATCTGCTCTTTCCAGAATTTTTGACTTAATATATCTTGGAGTTGTTTTCATAAATCGAAAAATTAAATAATATTTTTATCGCTATGGATCAAAAAAAATTCTGTCGAACTTATTTCATTTCAGTTCAAAGTTTTTTCTAAAAGCATTGAAAATATTTTTTTAGAATTTGGTTTCAAGTGCAATATTGGACCTTATTTTTTAACATAGAATCTGAGTACTTTCATATTTTTTAACATAGAATCCGAATTTTCATTAAAAAATACCCCTTTCCATTTGAAAATCTCAATTTCCGCCAATTTCAAAAATTTTTGGGATTAAAAATCGATTTGCGTTCCTTTCCGGAATATCACCAATCGATAGAGCACCCTGGACTTAGTTAATAATTTTTTTTAAATTCTAAAATAAAGGCTTCTTCCCCTCTTAAAAAGTTTAGATGCATGCTGGGGAAGACCCGGTATAATTTACAGCTTTTGTTATCTTTAATTAATATTATTTATTTTAGTTGTTAAAATAAAGGAAAATCTTTTAATTTAAGATTTTTACGTTTTTTTCTAACAAAACTAATTTGCATATGATTTACAGAGATGACGTAAAATTTACGTACAGGGGTAAAAATTACGTCATCTCTGTGTTCTCTCTGTGACTTTTTTTAGGTTCGATTGAAACTCCGGCAGTTTTGTCAGGTTTGTGTTTTTTCGATTTATATTTTCGTTTTTAAATAATTTAAAGTGTTAATTTCTTATATATTTGTAAAACCTTTGTGTTTTGTTAAATCATGTATGCTAAAAATCGTTTTGAATAAGATGCTAAAATTTTAAGAGGCTCGTTATAAAAAAATTTAACTTTTGTTGTTTTACTTTTAATTTTAATTTTAATAAACTATTTTTAATTAGTTTTTTTAAATTCCTACGTAGTTTTTGGATTAATTAACTTAACTGATACGTCCAGAACAACACAACAGAAAAAAGGTGTCCAATTTACGTCACATCTGTGATTAAGGTTAAAAAGATTGTTTTTTGCTAATTTTAGGCTGGTCCAATTCATATGAATTTGGACTTGTATATTTTATGTTGTTAATATTAAATAGGCTCATATTATAGTAAACTTGAATTAAAACCGATTGACATGAGAATCAATATACTGATTCTATATGTTCATACAGAATAAGAAAGGAATCCCCATAATTATAAGAAGATAATATATTATTATCCAGTGAAGAATTTATTTTGTTCCATGAACTGGAAAAGTATCCAGAATATTTACTCTTGTATCCGTAGGGCTATAACAAGGAAAAATTATAATAATAACTCATTGGTAACAAATAAATAAAAAATATATAAAAATAGTAATTAAATGAATATACAAATATTTATATGATATTATACGAGACTACAAGAGTAGTACAGTAAATTTAATAACTATGATAAAATTGCATTTAAAATATATTTGAGCGATGGTGCCTCAACCTTGAATTAGTTTTTAATTAAGTTAGTCCAGATTATAATTATTTTTTATTTAGTTATAATAAAAAGAAAAATATTAGTGATTATTAAAATATTTTTATATACCTACTTAGATACTTACTCATAAAATGAATTATTACCAAAAAGTTATTTATTTATTTTACAGTTAACAGAATGTGTTACCATAAAAATTTACAAGATGAATAAAGTACACTAACTGCTACACCTAACCATCGTTTTTAAAATTGTGTCATTGAAATGAAGGTTCTAAATTTCGGAAGAATCATAAACTGCACTAATAAATAACTAACTGGATATGTTAACAATATTCAGATTTCCAGAAATCAGATTTTTCTTCAAAATTTAAACTGACGCTACAAAATCAAGGCATGATTAAGTTCAGACAAAATTCGTCAAAAAAGTACGATTCCAATAATTTAAAGTGAAGTTTGCGAAAAAAAATAGTTTACTAATACTTTAATATATAATTAGTTTATTTTATAGAGGTGTTAAATAAAAATATAAATTACTTCTTGCAATAACAGCTGCAACTACATATTATACAAATTTTGATTTCAAATTATAAAGATAGTAATTATTTGCTGTTTTTTTATTATAATTTTGTAAATCATAAGAGGCAAACTTGATTTTTGGAAAATTTAATTAAACTTGTGAATAATTTAATTTGTGTTATTTATCTTAATAAATGTAAATTTATAATAATTTGTGTAAACTTTTTCATATTATATTCTTCTTACATTTATACATATTGTTTTTTCCTGTGTAGATAAATAAACGAATAACTCTTTCATTTGCTTTTCAATGTTGTAAATAGTAACGTCTGTTCTCAGTATACGTTTACCAAACAAGTTAATGCAATCAACGGGGTTACTATCATATGCCTGCATTTCATTTGACTGGATTTAATTTGACTGTATTTCATTTGCCTGTTTTTTCATTTTCCTGTTTTTTCATTTGTCTGAAATTTCATTTGCCTGTATTTTCATTTGCCTGTATTTCATTTGCCTGCATTTCATTTGCCTGCTTTTCATTTGACTGGATATGATAAATATTCATAATAAAAATTTCCTGTAGCAAGCCTTTATCAATCAACGGATACCAGAACTACATCTTCTAGGTGGTGACTGGTGGTAAGTGCCAAATCCAAGAAATTGAGTCGCCTTCAATCCGGCAGTCGGGACCGAAGACCTTGAAATGTTTTTTTTTGCATCAGTACAACAGCTCTTAAATGTCATGAAGACAATAGATCCGGGGTTCCAGGATTTGGGGTCGAAACTTAATATCACATAATTAAATTGTATTTTTGCTGGACGCGGATCAATTTCTTGGATTTGGCACTTTCCACCAGGTACCACCTAGAAGATGTAGTTCTGGTATCCGTTGATTGATACATGAAATTTTTATTATGAATATTTATCATATCCAGTCAAATGAAAAGCAGGCAAATAAAATACAGGCAAATTAAATGCAGGCAAAAGAAAATACAGGCAAATAAAAAAACAGGCAAATGAAAAAACAAGCAAATTGCAAAACAGCAGGCAAATGATACTACTGGCAAATGAAATACAGCCATATGACACACTCCCCAATCAACGTAATGATTTTAACACTTTAATTATTGATTTATTTTATTTAAATTCATTTACGGAGTTATCATCACATTAGGAATAATGACTTTGTTGCTTTTTTACAATTACTTGTAAATATTTTTTTATTCAATGTTAGGTAGCTGGAATTCTCCAAATAACTTAAAGAAGATCAGCAAGTGCCACTTAGTAACGGAAAAATGATATTCACTAAATTCATTTCTCTTCATTCAGTCAATTTGAGATAAAAAATAAATTATTTTGTCAAAAAGCTATTAAGATCACTCTTCTAAATAAGTTCAATTACCTTTTATATTACACTTAATTACCACAAATGTTAACATTTTTCATATACTTGAAAATTCCATCGGATATCTGTTAAAAATATTTTCCTGAAATATTTTTTTAGCAAAAGCTTAAATAAAAAAAAAATCTTTATAATAGGACCTTACCAGTTTTTATTATGATATTTCACAATTATATCAATTTATTACAAAATGATTGTAGTAAAATGTAAAACTTGAAACATTTTATAAAAAATTCTTTTTAAAAAAGTTATTGTATATAAATAGTTTTTGACATAAAAAATTTAAAAAAAAATTATAATAGAAAACAAAACATGCTGAATTATTTGCAGAAATCAGGGAGGAAAATTGCAAATAATGAATGAATGATTTTACTCACGAACTAAGCCTGTAACCCAACTAAGTGCAGACTACTCATGTTAGCAGTTAGATATAATGTAATTAATGTACAAAATTGTTTTAGTCATATAATATATTTTTAAATTATTTAAAATGGTGTGTGCATATTATATTTGTGTTTGGGTTAAAGAATTGTTTCAGTTGATTAATTACAAAAAATAACCAAAAAGGTTGAAAAAAACAAGGTTTTCATTTTTACTACCGGACCGGTCTAATTTAATTTTTTTTTTAATTCTTCAAAGATAGTTAATAATATAACGTTTTAGATATATATATAATAATTAAAAAAAATTAAATTAGACCGGTTCGGTAGTACCAATGAATATATATATAATATATATATTATATTATCTGTATATTATAGATTATTATATTATATGTATATATATATATATATATATATATGTATATTTTTTATTTTATATTATAAATACATTTTACAGTAATATTAATGATGTCCTTTTTTCTTTAGTTATTCAATATACATATAAATTATATGATACTTCAGTCAAAAGAATTGTACGCACTGATGTGCAAATCTACTGTAATATACATACTCATAAATTCACTGTGGAAAATTTTTCAATTCATTGCAAAGCGTACAATAAATGAAAATAATGTTAATAAAATTAAGTGAAATTAGCTTGGATGAACTAAAAATATATGTACTAATTAAAGATAAAATTATGTTCCACTATTAAAGGGCGCGTCGAAATTTAAATTTTTCCGAGGAAAACAATTTTTTAATATGTGAAGTACATTTAAACAATTAATGTATTATGGAAATTATTTTTTTAAAAATTATTAAAATGACGCAATAAATAAGAAAACAATTGTTAAAAGTTATATAACATATCTGATGGTATATTTTATTTCATTGGTATATTTATTTTTTTTTATCAATATTAGCATCACCTGGATTAATAAAACATTCACACCGTTAGTGATGCATGTTATTGAATTAATCTAACAACATATTTTTAAGAGAAAATTCAAAAATAATAATAATTTTAAATTACTACTGCTTGTTAGGACTATAATATTTTGGTTTTTTTCCTTTAGCCATATTACATACACTTAATTGACAGTAATAACTTTTGTAGAAAATATTAGAATTAGAATTCATTTCATTTCTGTAACAAACATTTTGATGGGTCTGAAAATGCTCTGATTGATTTTTGCAATAGAACGTTTTCAGATGTCAGGGACTACTCTGTTGTTCGGCAAAAGATTCTTGACAAGAGGTATTTGATATTATATTTTATTTTAAACTTTACACTGACTGTAGAGCAATTAGTTTTAGACGATGAGAATTAGGATGTAGCTCCATTGAATCCTTCTATGAAAAACGCATCATTGCAAACCGTTGAAACAAAGTCGTGGTGAACGAATTCAAAATAATTTATATCAATCTAGTAATGGAAGGATTGTATTTATCTAATTATCTGGCAGCTTGTATGTACATATGTCAATGTTTCGAACTGAGATAATTCTAAGATTTAGTAAGTTTACTCTGTACTCGTAGTTAAACATTCTTTTTTAATCGAATCAAAGATAATAAACAAAAACATCATCAGAAAACCGAAAAAATATAAAATGAAAAATGTTGTGCTAAGAACGTGCATTTGATGAAGCTCCAATTATGGAAATAACAATAATAGGTTTTAATAAAATTTAATACATCAATTTAGATCTGAACAAATAAATTGTCAAATATAAATATATTTACATTTACATTTAAAAATGAGGTAGTTAGTAAAAAACAATTTAAGTTTGGGTTTGTAATTTTTAGCTGAATGACAAAAAAAAAAAATTCGAATTAACGTTTTTCTTACGTAACAAATGAATATGATACTAGCTGTAAAGATATATTTTTTGTGTATATCTCTTTCTTATTAAGTTAAAATAGAATAAAAAAATATAATAAAAAAAATTAAGCTTACTATAACTATTTAATAAAAAAATAATACAAAAAATTGAAGAACAATAAACAAATAAAAAAATAAATTGTTCTAGCAAGAGTGTTAAAAATTAATTGAGGGTATGATTTGCAGATTAGTAAAATTTTATGAATGTAAATGTAGCAGCATCCAAATCTAAGAAAAACATATTTTTCTTCCATTAAAACGTGCATGCTCCGATTTTAATTCGAACTATCGTATTAGCCAATATAGTTATTTTAATTTGTTACGCAAAATAAGAAGCCTAATTTGCTCAAAATTGCTTATTTTGTTTATCATATTTAATTAGGATGCACAATTAATGAAATTATATTATGTAAAAAAAGTCCAACTATTCTCTATTTTAAATTAATAAATTTCCAGTACTTACAGTATATTGTACGTAAAGGTTTTTTACTTACCTTCTGGACATAGTTTAAGAAAAAAAAAAAAACATGAATTCATAAAATTTTTCTTTGAAAATAAAATTGTTAAAATTTAAAATAATAAAAATAAAAATGTAAAAAGAGAAAATTTGTGAATTTATTCAGTAAAAGTCGATAGCTAGTATCCATAAGTATTTAATCAATTTAATAAACTAAATCAACTATATCAGCCATATATATATAACACTAATACTACTCTCTGTCCAAACTTACAATTTTTTCCATGTATACATACCAAATAGTAAATTTAAAGTTAAGCTTTATTTTAATTTTTAATTTTAATTTTGCTTTTTTATTATAAAACATATTTTTCGTTATTCGGAATATGGTCTAAGAAAACCAAGTTGGTTTTATAAAGTTTAAATTGAATCAATTATACAATCAATTCATTGATTAAGAATACATACTATATAGATTATAGATAGACATTTTAGAATAAAACATTTTTGGACGAAATTGGATGTATTAGTGAGTCTCTCAACTTATAAAATTTTATATTTTCCATTTCGTATTTATATTTATAATTATGTATTTGAAATTAGAATAGCTTTTCATTAATCATTATTATTGCTATAATATTATTATTATTGTTCTTGAATATAGTTTTGTTTTAGATTTTTCGTTTTATTTTGTATATGTAATTTTGGATTTTTTTTTGAATTAATAACTTCCGAAATTTCAGGATATCATTTTTATCGAGCAGGCTTTTAAGAAAAAAAAAATATTTTTCTCAATGTAATCTCAATACATTATGTAATAATATAATTTTATAATTGTTAAATTGTTGTAAAATATTATGTCAAACTATGTTTTAAACAAATCTGTTAACAAATAGTACGATACGACAAAGTCGGCGACAAAGGTTTGTCAAAAAATATAGAAAAAATATTTATAAAGGTACATAGAAACTTTCAGGAACAAATTAAGTAAGCCGAATAGATCATGGACTATCATTAAAATGGTTGTTATCAAAAATCGATACAGTAAAGGTAGGAAATTGCGACAGCGATCACTATCAAAGCAATACTACGCCAAAGAATATCAAAGAAAAGGAAGAGGAGTACGAAGCCGAAAAAGAGAGGAATACGTTAAACTAAATGGGGATAGTGACAAAATGAAAAATGACGAAATAAACGAACAATTTTAAAATAAGATAAAAATCATTATTATTCCTGAAAATAATATTAGAGTTGAAGAAGTAAGATATGGATGAGAAATGGAAAAAAAAACAAGAGTACCTACATGTGCAAGTCATAAATGCAAGAAATATAATCGGTAATGAAAATGCAACAAATAAATTCAGAATGTTTTTGGTAATGATTGCAAAGAAGCAATAAATATTAAAAATCAAACACCATTAAAATTTCTTCAAAGATGTATCAAAGCACCAGGGTAAGATTCGATAACATCTGAGCTACTATGTTAAGGAGGGGTAACATTTACATAAGAAGATACATAAATTAATATGAAACGATACCAGAAAAATGGTGTATAAATATACTACATGTTTTATTTTTTGACTACAAGCAATCCTTCGATAGCATTAATAGAAATAAAACAACTCATTAATAAAACAAGGTGTACCTCGCAAATTAGCTAACATGACCATGGAAACCATGCTCAATTAAGTTAAGTTAAAGTCTTTATTTTCAAATTTATAATTAAAGTGTAACATATCACAAATATAGAGCGATTTTTTTATAAATTTATTTTACAAATAAGAGAATAGTTAGTGACACTTTTTATTTAGAAAATAGTGTTAAGCACAACGTCAATAAAAGTTTACAACTTGAAATTAACAAAATTTTATTGTGGGGTAACAATAAAGTATTAAAAATTCAATATACCAAAACAAATAAAAAATTCAAAATAATACAATTTTAGGTAATAAAGGAAAACGAAAAAATAAAAAAAAAAACAAAATAAATAAACTTAAGATAAAATAATATGTGTATAAGCAATGTGAAACAAAAATCAAATTATTCACTAACAAAATATAAGTTCAATAATTAAATAATTCAAATATTGAAATATTGAAAAATAAATCATAAATTAAATTTAAATCATAAAAACAATTGTTAAAAACGAAATGAATGTAATAAAATATTTTACATAAAAGCTAATAAAACAAAATTAAATTCACAAATCAAAAGTGGAAAAACAAAAAGTTAAAAGTTAAATTCAAGAACAAATTATAATTCACAATATTGTTATACTAAAAACTCTAGAAGAATTTCGATTTCATCATGATTAAACTTGTCAAGTTTAAAAACACAATTTTATTACGTAAAATTCGGATTGCGTGTAGAAGTTTTTTTAATAATCTACATGAAACTATGAAGTAAGAATTTCGGAAATTTGTTATGCAGAAATTAGGAATGTTAACTAACAGGTTACTAACAGGTTATGATTGATTCTTAAATTGTGATTTCTAGAGTTTAAATATCCGCTCCTAACAAAAAAGTTTTAAAGTTTTGAAATAATACAAATATCTGACAGGTAAGATTTTAAGATTTGAAAAAAATTTAAATGTATGATGGAACCGACTTGTTACAATTATTTCTGATAACACATTTCTGAAGTGTAAGTAGCAGGGATATTTTATTATAGTATGATCCCCCCCAACAAGCAATACCATACTGTAATTTAGAGTGAAATGTTCCATAATCAACAATTTTTAAAGTGTTAGAACAACATAGACAAATCGATAAAATCAACGTAAAGTAGATCGTAAATAGTTTTTTAAAAACAATGAATAATCAGCCCAACTCATATTATTGTCAAAAGTAACATCCAAGTATTTAAAGCTTTTCCCAATTTCACAACAATTAACACTACAAAAAGGTCATCACAAAAGGAACGCTGAATAGCATTGAAAGAACAATTTTCATTAATTGATTTACTACATTCAGGCGCATGGAAAATTAAATCTAAATCCTGATAATCTTGTTGAGACAAACTAAAAAACAATAATTTCGTTTTATTACTAACAACCAGCCTATGTTCTGAAAACCAACTTCTTAACACATTTAAATCGTGAGTAATTTTTGCAACCATATTAAGAGGACTTAGCGAGTTATAACAACAGCCGATATTATCAGCTATATCACGAGCTTTCGTTTTACAAAATAGAACCTCGATAGATTTTGGAATTAAATCGAGAGTACAACAAGGCTTTCAGCTCTGTTATTTAATATGATCTTAGAACAATTCCACAAAGAAAATTGGTAAAGGGGGTAATATATTCACAAAATCCTTCCAAATTATCGCTTACACTGACGATATATTGATTCTAGTTAAAAATTATAGGAAAATGGTAGAAACATATGTTATACTAGAATAAAAGACAAGAGCAGCTGCTTTGGAAATTATCGAAATCAAGACAAAATATATGAAAATTACATATCAATAACTTTAATTTTGAAACTGTCACAACCTAAAGGTTAAAATTAAAATTAAATGGGTGTACTGTGTACAAATGAAAATTGACAACAGTATGCAGTCGTGAATACAGGAGTGAATAAACGCAGGAAATAGAAGTTACTATATTAATAAGAAATTAGTACAATCCAAAATTCTTACTAGGGAAACAAAACTTGTGATATATAAGACAATAATAAAACCAATAGCAACATATAGATGTGAATGCTGGACATTTGCATTAAGAGACGAAGAACATTTATGTATATTCGAAAGAAAAATAATCCGAAAAATCTTTGAACCAAAAAGAGGACAATATGAGGGTACTGCAAAGTTTGTAGAGGCACAACGACTGAGATGTGCAGAACATATGATAAGAATAAACGAAAATCGCCTTCAACAAAGAATTTTTAAAACATCACCAATATAATAATAGAACAAGGCACAGACCAATAATCAGATGGACAGATACAAGCATGCATTAAAGCTTTTCTTTTTTTCATGCTGGAGCGGTTGACATTAAGCTCATAAATCACCTGGTAAAGTGTCAACTCAGCATACCATACATAATGAAAAAGAAAAGAAGAAACTCATATCTTTATTGTTATATGCAGGGTTCTCAGATTTTCACTGAAACTAGTAGCCTAAATTTTGAGTAGAATAAAGTAGTCCAAAGTTGACTTTATTTAAAAATATTGAAAATTTATAAGAGTAAGCTAATTTTGTTAATTACAATTTCATTTTTACAAAAAATAAACTAAAACGAAGAAATCCTTTTTAATTATCATATTATTAATTGAATATTATTTTTTATCAAACTGTTTTGAATTTCTAGGAGCGGAAGAATACTAGTAGATATTATAAGAAGACGTAAAAAAGCATGTATTTCGATTTGAATCGTAAAAGAATGCTCTGTTTTTATTAATAATGAGTTTTTCAAATAGTAGTTATAAATTGTAGTAACTCTGTTATAATTTCAAACTGCATATTGTAGGAAATAACATTTAAACCTTCCTTTCATAAAAAAAAAAATAATAGTAAAAAAAAAATGTGGTTCTTTTTGTAAATATACATATACTAGCAGACCCGCTGCGCTTTGCTACAGCCAGTTGATAAAAGTGTCACACAGAATACTGATACCTTCATGTAGGAAGTGGATTAAAGTAAACTTTATTTGTTAATATATGCTAATTGTACAAATTAATTCTAATTCTTTATTAAAACACATAATAATAACTTTATATTTTGAATTTTAAATGACTACAAAGTTTGAAAGCTTAAAATATGTTACTATCCTATGAAATTTTATTGTATTATTATCCTATATCTTTGGTAAATAACATGTATTGTTTTTCCTTTATGTGCAAATATAAATGACTCCAAAGGTTTTCCAACGCGTGACGTGAATATTCTACGTAAAATTGGTCATGTGAGAAACAGTAATTTTAAAGATTTAACCTACATACTTGTATAGCGATTGACCTTGCGATTTTTTTATTGTCATTGCAAATGCTAAACGAACTGGAAACTTAATACGTTTAAATTGTTTAATGTCACATCTGACGGATTGATTGATGATATTCGTGGAATTAATACACTGTCTCCTTTGTTTTTGCCAATATAGTTGCTTATATAATATTTTTCATTAATTTTTTCACTGATAATCTTGTACCATTATTATAACCGTGGTTGATTTAAATTGTGTAACATAATGTTGGGCATACCAATTTTTAATTGTAGAATATGTATGTGGTGGAGTTCCTGGTAAATCAAGTGCATTTAAAAATCTAATTAGGTAATTTACAGCTTCATCATTATCCATAACGCAATTGGTTGACTTGAAAACAAAATTCTCTTTTAAATTACTAACTTATATGTGTTGATGGAGCTATGCTTCTTGAATTTTTTCTGAAATTTTAAAACAAAATTGTACATATTCTTTGTACGGACTTTATGCCTCTGTATATAAGTTCTCTGTGATTATATGCTTTGCAATTTATAAATATGCATTGGCTGTACCCAGTATACACACTGGTATAGATACATATATAGTTATATATATCTAATTAGAATTTTATTTTTACGTTTTTCAATTCTTCTTGCAAAAGTTTCGTTTTTATATTTTGGTTGAATTGAAAAAAAAGTGTGAATTGTTGAATGTAGGTATAGGTATGTATAAAATAAATGTGCTAATTCCACAAAATATACTGTCTTGATATCTCGCCAACATTTTAAATAGAATATAAATTTTTTATAATGGTTATTATCTTATTGTTTTTGATGAATCTGAAGTTTTGATATAGTACCTCGATTCTTGGGTATATATTTAATTTACTATGAAAAATTTATTGATACACTATGGTTACAGATCAAATTTTGTAATTTGTATTACATATTTATATTATTAATTATTATAAATTACTATTTATTTCATAAAAACAGTAGTTCTCCCGGAAAATGGTTAGAAACATTCAGCTTTCTTAATATAAGATTAGGAATCTTTATCTGCATGAACGTGAATTTTTGAATTTTTTTTTCATCGTTAATTTTTTAAAATTGTTGAATCAAATAAAAAGAATAAGCAAAGAAAACCATTTTTGTATTCTAAACATCATAAAATTATATTATATTATAAACAAAACCATATTCAAGAACAATAATAATAATATTATAGCAATATGAATATATTCAAATTTCAAATACATAATTATGAAAATATATGTACCTATATAAAAACTAGTGGATTCCGGCGAAAGTTGTTCCGCCCTAGTAGAAGTGAAATTTGTGAACGTACTATTGCAATTATTTTTTTTTTTTTTTTTTTTTTATATCATTCCAAGTCTATGGGATGAACACCCTAACTGCTTTTACACAGAGACTTGGAATACACAATCACATACAATAGCTTTTCTATAGAATTTTTTGGGTTATATCTACTAATTTAAATGTGGAAAACTATATCTATTGTAGAGTACTTCGCCTTCATAATAGCATAGTTCCATTTTATTTTTAGTGATAACCAAAACTCTCAACTATTTATCATTTATTTTATCCCAATGATGAAGGGTACTGGACCAGGTCGAAAATTCAGAAAGCATTATTTTGCCTTCGTCGGGAATCGAACCTGGACCTTTCGGTTGAAAGGCAGGTGCTCTACCTACTGCACCACCCAGCGTGTTATATATAGATAAGTCAATTATACAATAGATAAGTCACGTGTAAATCTCAAAGATTTATAATTTAAATTTCTAGCGGACCCAGAAAACCTCCCGGACCTATATTTGGATCTGGAATTTCTGTTGATAGTAGTTTATCAATTTCGTCTGATTCAGTAATGTTTTTTTTAAGCAAATCAAGATATAACCAAATGAGCATGTGATAACTTACTTTTTGCCATTCAATGGAATACATACAACATCCACCAAAAACGTGATGTTTAAATAAAAGCTATTAATGATTTTATTTTTTGTTTAAATACGCGGGCTGTGATACCATGTCGATCACTTGCTGTATGTCGAGCACTTGCTGTAAATGTGTATTTTGAATGGCAGGTAAATGTGATGAATAAATCTGGTCGACCATACACACGAACATAAGCCATTGCGTCTTGAATATATTCTTGTATATGGCGTGGACTACCTGTATATTATGAGGTTAATATACAAATATTTCCTATATCATTTAAATTTATATTACCTTCATTGTTACTATTGATTGCTTCAAATTAATATATTCATCAGCACATTATTTTTATTGATTAAATCGAATGTAGCGTAGACAATCGCTTTGAATTTTTGTATACATGTCGACAATACACTGATGATATAAATGACGGAATTTTAAAATATTATTTTCTTTATTTGTTCTAATCATAAGACGATATACATAATAATTCATTGCGCTGACATTCTTTGTAGTTTGAGTGCCTGTTGTTGAATTTTTTTGTTTAATATTTATTTGATATCCATCCTCACCTTCCCAAAATATAAGCGGATATTGTAATGTATCATATGAGCGGTGTAAATCATTAATTTTTTTACAAACATTATTTCTATGTTGAATTTTAATTGATTTTCTTTCAAATACATCACCAACTTACAATACCTACTTCATTAACAGTTGGTGCATTAACTCTACGTGTATGTTCACCAAGTGGAACTTTATTTGGTTTAATAATAATAGCATAATTGTTATTTGCTAATCTATTTGATACTTTGTTTAAATAAATGATTAAATTTTTTTCATTTAAAAAAGTTTGTAATGTATCAAACAATAGCTCGTTCTCTTGTTACTTCTATATGATTGTACTGACAACGAATTTATTAATCTTCTTCATCCCCCAAAAAATAAATTTGTAAACATTTTGGAGATTCATCTGGAATTGCATGTAAAGATGCAACTTTAAAATATACTTGGACTGAATTTTAAATGTTGGATTAATATTATGATCAGTATGATTACTATGAATTTCATTTGCTCTGAGCATTGTCATTTGAAAACATTGCTTAAATTTTCTTATTTTTTTAAAAAATGATTTTGATTTTGCTGTTTCTCTTTTCATTATTGTTTTTAAAGGTTTTGATGGTGAATTTAATTTTGACAAACCAGCTTTTCCGTAGCAACACCACATACCAATTGTTTCATTTTTAAATTTTAATACATGACAACACTAATATTCTATGTCCATTTTTCCAATATTATTTTTTGAATGAGCAGCATAATGTTTTTCATATTTATTCGAAAAATCGTATCGTTAAAATGAATGTATTTATACCATAAGTACGCAAAGTGTACTTAATAATTTACTTTACTATTTATCAGTTAATATAATTATTTTGGTAATTTTTAATGAATAACTCCAGTGGCAACACAGGTCTTCACAGCCTTAATCCCGGAGACATTTGGTAAATCAGATGCCATGGAAAATGATTTACTAAGTGTTTCTATGGATAACCTACTTCTTGAGGACATTGAACCAATCGCTGATGTGTCTGTTGAAATACAGACCACTGGTTGTGATTCAAGTATTCAGGAAGGAGGTAAGAGAAGAAAAAGGACATCTGCGGTTCTGTAAAGAAAAAACGGAAAATGGCTAAGCGTAAGGCGGCTATAAATCCTCTCCCACAAAGCTCTAAAGAAGTTGGTCCTTCAAACGGGCTAACTTTGGAAGAGAAAGGTGATGTATCTAAAACTGTCGTCAAAGACGGTCTCGAGAAGACTAACCAAAAGGTTAGTCTCCATGCTGCGACATCATCAACTTCGAATCAACTTCGAATGGTACCCAGAAACCGAAAGGCCCCAAATCGTCGTCGAATCCTGGAGGTAGGAGGGTCCCGAAAAAAGGGTGCTCAGAAGCCAAAGGGAACATCAAAGGCTAGAAAGACGAAAACGTCCTCTCGACAAGCTGTCAGCTACGCGCAGGCGGCTAGAAAAGAGTTCGATACTATCGTTCAGGTAGTCGATGGAAGGATTACTAAGGAGCAAGGTGAATTGATTCAACAAAAATTATTTCAACTCATGCTCACCAGTAATGAGATATCTCTCAGCTTTGCAGGGGTCTCTTTCAAGACGGGAAAACTATATTTTTTCTGTCAAGATGAGGCTTCATCAAATTGGTTGAAATCTCCGACGTCTAACTGCAGTCCGTGGAAGGGAGCCAGGCTCTCAGCAATGAGCGAATTTCCAAAGACAAATTAGCAATAATCTGGATCCCGGGACGTACCCATCTGAGACGGACGTAATGAAGGCGCTCAGTATTCAAAATGGTATGGATACTACGAAGTGGAAAATACAGTCGTATAGAAGAGCAACTGGGGCTACTAACACTGGTGGTACTGGTTCTTTTTTATACGTTTATATCGATCACAATAGCGCTAAAGCTATAAAAGATCGAAATGCCAAACTAAGTTTAAAATTTTGTCAGATAAATGTAAAGTTGATCACGGCTAAAGGAGAAACTAGGCTGGCTAATAGATTTATATCCCGAGCTATAGCGAGTCTAGTAGTTAAGCAAATCAATTTGCAGCATAATATAAGTGGGTCATACACTCTAATGGCCTCACTAACTAAGAAGTTGCAAACAAAACTAATTCTGATTCAAGAACCTTACATTATCAAAAACAGAGTAGCTGGTCGTTCATTGGAAGGCTGGCACACTTTGTACAATGCGACACATTTTGTACAAGTATTGACGTGCAGCTCTTAATAAACTGTCATCAGAAGATCTGACGACGGTAGCCATAAAATACAAGAGTCAGGGAGAAGTGCGAAAACTTATTATAGTTTCTTGCTACTTCCCCTACGATTCTACAGAACCCCCTCCAACAAATGAGCTCGTGCAAGTGGTCAACTATGCGAAAAACAATAACTTTGACATAGTAATTGGCTGTGATGCAAATGCTCTTCATGAGAACTCTGGGGAAGTACCAACTCAAATAACAGAGGCGAGGTGCTCCTAAAGTACATTGCTACTACTGACATGGAAATCCTAAACACTGGAGGAATACATACATTTTTAAACTTCAGGCGACAATAAACCATAGAGTTAACTCTATGTTCTAGGTCTCTTCTTTCAGATATCAAGGACTGGAAAGTGTCTATGGAACTCTCTATCAGTGATCACAGATACATTGATTTCTCCTTAGAGGCTGATCCCAATAAGATCTTGGTCTTTAGAGAGATTAAAAGAACCAACTGGCAAGAGTTTCGGGACCTGGTGGCTAAGGATGCAGATTCAATAAGGATCTCGAAGGTCTCTGCAATAGACAAATTGGTTGAAAAACTGACAAATCTGTTAACGGAGGCTTTTGAGGCCTCTTGCCTGGTCATAAACAAAAACTGCTTGGTGAATAGAGCCTTAAAAACTAATGAAGAAGATGATTGGAAATCCTATAGCGAATCTAGAAGAGAATGCAAAGGATTGATTCGGAAATCAAAGAAACAGTCCTTTGGGAAATTCTCTGAAAAAATCGAAGATATTGCAGATGGAGCGGCTTTGCTTAAGGCCCTGAAAAGGGATCCGGTAGCAAAGTTACACAATCTGCAAACATCAGAAGGATCTTACACGGCATCGAAAGTAGAAACATATAGAGTCCTCTTTCGAACACACTTCCCGGGAATTTGACTCGCCTCTAGAGGATACTATCCAGGAAGTTACCATTCCAAACCGTTCGAATTGGACTATGGCAAGAAAGATGATATGGCCTGATGTCTTAGACTAAGCTATCACCTGTTTCGAACCATATAAAGCTTCTGGGCCGGATGGAATCTGGCCTATTATGCTTCAAAAGTGCAGGAACAGCATAAGCAAATGGCTTTCCAGAATCTTCACAGTCTGCATAGCCTTTGGATATATTCCAAAGGTATGGAGATCAGTGAGGGTCGCTTTCATCCCTAAACCAGGGAAAACAAACTATGCAGTCCCTACTAGCTTCAAACCTACCAGTCTCTCTTCGTGTTTGCTAAAATGCCTAGAGAAACTGGTGGACAGGTATATTAGAGATGTATGTTTGATCACGGTACGCCTGAACCGTAAACAACATGCCTAAAAAGCAGGTAAGTCTACTGACTCTGTTCTTCAAGAAGTGATCCCGCATATAAAGGAGGCTATCGTGAAGAAAGAGATAATACTCGGTGCATTCTTGGACATTGAAGGGGCCTTTGATAAGCAAACTTTTAAGTCACTTCTAGATGCAGCAAGAAAACAGGGAGTAAACAACACACGACTGAGATGGATAGAAAAGATGTTTGGAACAACGTCAGTTGTTCATCCAGGTAGATGAAACTACTAAACTTCAGGCGAAGGCGGTTAGAGGATGCCCACAAGGAGGTGTTCTATCGCCTTTACAATGGAACATGTTGGTAGACGAACTCCTAAGTATACTGAACGAGGAAGGATTCGACACACACTGCTTTGCCGATGATGTTAGTATTCTTTTAAGAGAAGGATATATGAGGCGTCTATGCACACAAATGGAAAATGCCCTTAACTTAACCACCGAATGGTGTCAATCGAATGGGTTAACCATAAATCCTAGCAAGACACATTTAGTGGCCTTTACAAATAAAAGGCGACTGAACAACTATGCTCTTCCCTCCATTTCTTCCCTCCATTAGAGGAAATAACCTAGAACTTCGAGACGAAGTAAAATATCTAGGGATCATATTGGGGATCAATTGGGGCCTAACACCGAAAATAGCCTTAAGACAAAGTGTGCATCAGGCCTATTGTTAGCTATGGGTTCCCAGATCATTCACAGCAAATGTCATAAAAAAATTAGAGGCAGTACAAAGACTTGCGTGTCTCTGTGCAACAAGTGCTTTTAGAACCACACCTACAGCGGCTATGCAAATACTTCTTGGGCTTCTACCCTTGCATCTTTATGTAAGAATGGAGGCCCTCAAAGTTGCAAAAAGATTTCAAACTCTAGCGAATACTAGAGGATGTAGGAACAAACATCAAAGGCTGTGGAAGGACTTAGAAGAAGAACAAAAAAAGTTCTTCATGCCAACAGATGACATCACTACATACGTATCCCTAAAGAAGAGATACGAAGTAGAAATCCCGAAAGAGAGACCTGGCGCGGTTCAGAAGAGCAGACTAGGTCTTCGAACAACTCGGACATTTTCACTGACGGCTCTCTTACGGATCTGGGCGCGGAAGCCGGAGTGTTCTTTGAAAAAGAACAACTTGAGCTCCAGTTTCCTCTTGGCAAATACTGCATAGTCTTTCAGGCTGAAGTCTTTGCCATAAACGCAGCAGTGAAAATAATAAAAGAGCAAAGATTGTCTAACAAAGTCATTAGAATATTTAGTGACTATATATCAGGCTGCCTTAAAAGCTCTTGGAAGTAACTTCATCAAATCTGGATTGGTGGGAGAATGTTCGGAAGCCCTAAACCTCATAGGCCTCCGAAACAAGGTACAACTGATCTGGATACCGGGTCATAGTGGCTTGACTGGAAACAAGAAGGCTGACGAACGAGCCAGATCATCGGCGGGAACCATTTATGGCCCAGAACCGGCAGTTGGTATGTCTATTGGTAATATCAAACTATCGATAGAAAACACCCTGAAGGGGGAAACAAACATTCTTTGGGAGCGTATTGAAGGCCACAGAGTCTCGAAAGTATGTGTACCAAGAACAAACACCAAAATAACAAACTTTCTGCTAACTCTCAATAGAGTAGACTGTAGGAAGATGGTGGGCATTCTTCCTGGTCATAACCACACGAATAAGCACATGTGAAGACTAGCACTAAGTGACGACCCAACCTGCAGACACTGTCTGGAAGAGGAAGGAACCTCTACATATGTTGTAGGAGAAGTGCCTAGCTCTTTTAAGGCTGAAACTTTAATCATTAGAAAAACTTTTTTTTCTTGCTTTTTCACAAATAATTTTAATTAAGACTTCCTCTTCATCTTGCAGCCAAATCCCAACTATAACGTCGACTGTACTTTTTTCTCTACCTTACCATGTTCTGAAGGGTAGAAACATCCCATTACGATCATATCTAAAACATGGTTACCGACCAAAACCCAATACGGCAGCAATCCGCAAAGCGTCAAAGCAGCAGCAACAAAATTATTTTAATTTCTAATCTTGCTGAGCCTGTCAAATTAATATTTCGTATTCCATACAAACATTTATACGGAATTTTATAAAAATTTTATTAAGATTTATATAAAATAGGAAATATAAATTTGAAGGTAAAAATATCTTGTCGACCATTACCGTATGTCTTCGTGGCATTTTGTAATTTCACTTTTTACTAAATTTCGTTTTTCAATATTATTCAGCTATGTAGCTACATAATACATATGTATGTATTTTAAAATTTTATAATTTTTTTTTATTAAATACTTTCAGGATGCTTTAATTTAAGTTAATTTTAATACGATTTAATTGTACATTTTAATTCAAAAATTACTAAAAATATCTTAACTTGCACCCAACTTGGGTTCAAATTTTCAAAAGCATGTTATTCATTCATCTAAACATATGTTCCAAATTTCAGCCTATTTGTCCCACAAATACGCTTTTGAAAAATACCTGGCCACCTATCGAAGCAAAAGTAGGCTACATGTTAAGTTAAAATAAAATACACAGGAACTCAAATATTTTCTAAGAACCCATGACATTGATGTAATGCTAATTTCAGAGAAACGCTTCACAAACAAATCTTATTTAAAAATGAAAGGCGACGAAATATATACTACTAATCGAGCAAGTGGAAGAGCTCGCGGAGGGGTAGCAATATTAATCAAAACAAACATTAAACATGCCGAAACTTCAAAATATTCGTTTGATTACCTACAAGCAACCAACATCGAGGTTTCACTAAGTCAGGGAAAATATATATTCTCATCAGTGTACTGCCCTCCACGACATACAATAAATAGACACCAGTTTACCAAATTTCTCGATACACTTGGCGGCAAATTTAATGTGGTGGAGATTTCAACCCAAAACATATCCATTGGGGATCCAGATTAATCACGTACAAGAGTAGAGAGCTTCTAATGTCAATGGAAAGCAGAAATTTGCAATTTATATTACCTGATACCCCAACATACTGGCCATCTGTACCAATAAAATTCCAGATTTACTAGACTTCTTTATTGCAAAAAGAATTGATCTTAAAAAATTAAAGATAGAATCTTTGTTAGAATTATCATCAGATCACTCGCCAATAATTTTGACTCTACATGATTTGGTAAAAAAAAAGGAGAAACCCCCGACGTTATGCAGCCGAAAAACAAACTGGGTTCCGTTCCGGGAATACCTAGATAGTAAACTCAATCTACACATTCCGTTGAAAACAAAGGAAGACATTGATTGCTGTCAACGACTTCACCAACAACATACAACAAGCACCTTGGGCAGCTACACCCGATTCTTTTGACAGGCTTATTACATATCGAACTTCGCGTAACATACTGGAAATGATTGAAAATAAACGCGGTCTAAGGCAACAATGGAAAAACACATGAACCCCAGAATAAAAAAGGAACATCAAAAGACAGTTAAATCGTATAATTAAGGAACTAAAATATGAGCTAAAAAGAGAAAACAATGAAGCAGTTCAACAATATCTGTCTAAATTGAGGGTAACCAAAACAACTGACTATGATCTGTGGAAGGCAACAAAAAAAGTCAAACAGCCTTAAATTCAAACCCACCAATTCATATGGAAGCTGCTTATCAGATGGAGTTACCAATAAAAAAATGTAATAAAAAAGAGGTAAAGCAAGTAATAATGAAGGAAATTAACGGGAAAAAGTCACCAGAATATGATTTGATCACTGGAAACATATTACGCCAAATTTCCCCACGGGGCCTTATTCAACTGACACAAATCTTCAATGCGGTCGCAAGGCTCAAATTTTTCCCGAACCGAGGAAATATTGCGCAAGTCCTAATGATATTAAAACCAAGCAAAATATCTGAAGACGTCAAATCACATCGGCCAATCAGTATTCTTCCGGTGATATCTAAAGTGATGGAGAAACTAATGCTACGATGACTTTAACCAATAGTTGAGCAAAAAAATTAATCCCCGCACACCAATTTGGCTTCAGGCATAAACATTCCACAGTGGAACAAATACATAGACCTGTAAAAAAAATAAATGAAGATTTTGAAAACAAAAACTATTGATCTGCAGTTTTTCTCGACATAAACCAGGCATTCGACAAAGTCTGGCACAAAAGAATCCTCTACAAATTAAAACAAAATTTGCCATATCACTACTATGAATTGTTAAAAAGCTATCTAGAAAATCGCTATTAGTTTGTCATGCAAAATTAATATTTTACCAGCCTCAAAGAAATTCATTCGGGAGTTCCACAAGATAGTGTTCTAGGTCCAGTGCATTACTTGCTATACACTACCGATTTACCGCAAACATCAAACACAATGATAGCTACATTTGCCGATGACACATTTGCTTCTGGGCTCGTGCAAGTGAGCTTAAACAATATCGAGTTATGGTTGAACAAATGGAAGATTAAAGCCAATGAAACTAAGGCTCATCACGTTACGTTCACATTAAGGAGGGATACATGTCCTACAGTATTTTTAAATAGTAATGGTCTTCCTCAAACAGAGAGTGTCAATTATCTCGGAATGCATTTGGATCGTCGTCTGACCTGGAAAAAGCACATCTACACAAAAAGAATCCAACTAAGCACGAATTTCAGAAAATTATATTGGGTCGTCGGTAGAAGGTCTCAAATGACACTGGAAATCAAATTGCTGATATATAGGATGATACTCCTACCAATATGGACTTATGGTATACAATTATGGGGAACAGCCAAAAAAACAAATATTGAAATATTACAACTCTTCCAAAATAAAGTACTGCGAGCTTTAGTTGATGCACCTTGGTTTGTGCCAAATTACATAATACACAATGATTTGGAAGTGTCGACGGTCCAAGACGAAATTCACCGACACAGCCAGAGATATCGTGATAGATTAAATTGTCATCCCAATGTAATAGCAAGTACACTTATGAATATTACACAACATACAAGATTACAACGAAATACACCTGGTGATCTGTAGAAATTTCTTCACGTTATTATTAATATATTTATATTTTTTATTGTAAATTAGGAAATTACTTTTATTGGATTGTAATTTCACATGTATATTCAGTCAAAAATATATTTCAGTCAATATACACATGTATAAGTCAGTTCAGTCAGTTCAGTCAATTTCACATATATCATTCAGTAAAAACATATTCACTTATTGTATTATTTTTAATTAACATACAGATTGTGAATAAAAAAACAAACAAACAAAAAAAAAATTATAAGTTCGATATCAGTAATATATGTTGAAAATATGAACATTTGGTTCGGTAGTTTTCGAGATCTTGAACGACGAAGATATACACCAACGATTTTAAATAATAATTTTAAAATTAGAATTTTATAAGCTGAGAGATTCACTAAAACATTCAATAGAATCGGCAAATATTGTAAAAAGGACCATGATTGTCCAAAAGGTCTAAAAATGCTGTATTTTTAAATGTCTATCCACACATTATTCTTAATCAATGATAATAGTCTTAAATTTACTTTTCAAATTTAAAAAGTTTTTTATACTGAATATTTTCTATGTTTAGCTCTTCTTTCATTTATTATATTACAAATTTTCTAATAATATAAACATTTCTATATATACTATAATTATAAACAAACACATGTAATTCTATTGATTGCTTCACTTTCTTTCTTACTTTCAAATCAGTCTGCTGTCATACCAAATTTTAATGAAAATATTATACATAAAAGCAAAACATAAATCAACACCAAGTATTACCCAAAATCACTTATTGGGCTAGTTTTTAAAGTTGTAATAAAAATTTAGAATTAACATAAAATCATAAGAGCAATTATAAAACTTTGATAAATTAATTCAAAATACTACCTGAAGGAATCAAAAAATAACGAAATGTTGATTTGCTGGAGTAAGTAATACCAGAGAAATAACTAATTTAATTAAACAAAGGATAGATCGCACCATTCATCACCTGATGGCAAAGATATTCTAAATATATAGAACCATACGAATCATACATAAAAACTCATCAGCGACAGCGGAACCAACGAAAGTGAATAAAAAAGTGTGAGAAATCTGATAAAATAAATTCTAGAATTCAGAAAAAGTGACGAAAAATTTAAAAGAAAAAACTGATATCCCAGGATAACTTTGGATGCCAAATTGAGAATAAAAGAATATATTAAACGGAAAACGGAATAGAATATAAAAGTCATATTTGTAGACCTCATGTGTCAATCAATTAGACTGTATTGTTATCTGTTCTTTACCTAAAGACTTTTCTTTTCAAAAACTTTCAGCTTCAAACAAAATATGAACGCAAGGTACAAAGCTATTCATTGTTTAAAATCCTTTCAAAGATATCAAATTTGCATTTATTTACAAGATGAAATAATTATAACAACTACTTTACAATCTCAAAATAAAAAAAATATTAATGTGCAACGGTTTATGAAAATTGATTTTATTCCTCAACACATATTATGCATATTTAGGAATTAAATTAAAATCTAAAAAACTAAAAATTCATATTTGAAAGGGTTTTAATATTTTTACCGAAAATTGTTAAACTAAAGAAATTTGAAAGAGTCTTAATATTTTTACCGAAAATTGTTAAACTAAAGAAGTACTTACTTGATAAGAATTTCTTCTATACAACTTTAAAGAACCTACAAAATCTATACGTTTATCAATTACAGTTACACAACAAAAACTGGGAAATGGGGATCGAAAGAAAGAAAAAATGTACGTATAAAATTTTTCTTCTATGCTATGCAAATTCTTCCAGCGGGTTATAAGGCAGAAACATCAGTTAAGTCCGAAATCAAATGGCTTACATTAAAATTTAAAAAAAAAACTATAAATTTTATTGAAAAGTAGGCATTTATTAAAACATGCTATCTCACCGATTTTATTTTTCTTTACAAAACATTTCGCTATACCCCAAAATAGCTGGTTAAAGAGCAAAGAGTAACTAGTAAAGTAAGTGTACACTTTAAATCTTATTCATACAAAAAGGAAACATGGAAGCTAAAAATGAATCACTAGTAAAACTCTCTCAATTTAAATTGCGAGCCTTTATATATTTTATACTTCGTTAGACTTCGTAATGTGTTATAACAGTAGATAATAAAATAACAGAAATAAAAAAGAAAACATCTACAGAAACAAAGCTAACTTAAATATAGATTCTAACTAATCAAAATGGGGGAAATTTTATGCAAGAAAAATTTTCTTTCAATCATTGTTGAATTTTTTCTTTTAATTTTACTTTTTGTTTTCCTTTTTGCAATAGCCTAAATCCATTTCAAGTTAAGTGTTTGTTAATCAAGGCAATTGGTAATTTTTTTTATGATATTTCAATGAAAGAAAAAAATATTTTTGTTATTTTTAAAAAGAAAGATTTCCTATTTTCATTCAAAATGAAAAAAGAGGAAAATTCAATTTTGTTTATTTTACAATAGTTTTCCATTCCAATAACCTTACAACAGATTTGTTATTATTTTAAGAAAGTTAAATACTTGAATGGACTTGTGTACAGTTTACTAATAGTCCCCAGAAAAGGTTTTCATTGTCATTATTTAAGAGAAAAGTTATAAAAAAAGGAATGGTAAATGGTTACATGACAAAATTATATAGGATAAAATTTCGTAAGAAAAAATTACATACGGAAACGTTTACCTAAGACAAAATTACACGTGGACAAAATTACTAGTGGACAAAATTACACGATGGCAAAAATTCAAATGGACAAAATTACATACGGACAAAATTTCAGATTTAAAAATATTACATATTTTATATAAATATTTTATATAAATAGTTTTTATAAAAAATTTAAAATTATTTGGTTTTGTAATGAAGGTACTTTTTTTCTTAAATAGCAGTAAGAATATTATTTTATTATAGAATTTTATTTCATAAAAATTTAAAACAAAAATCCTATTTTGAATAGAAACTTATTATTCAACTAAAGATTTTGACAATTTCTTCCACATCATAATTATATTTAATCTGTAAATGGAAAAAATTCGGTACAATTTTCAGAGCCATTTCTCAACCGATTTTCATTATTTTTAAATGATAGATATTTTTAATTAGAAATTTCAATTTAAAATTTTACCCATATTAAAGTATATACATGCACACATCTTCACAAATGCAAAACAAAAGTAAATTGGAATCAGCCATTTTAATTTACATTTTCATAATCCAAATAAGTTCACCGAAATGTAAATTCCGCACTATATATTAGAAATGAATTAATGAAGAAATTAAATATGTCAATTGTTGAATAAAATGACAAAAAAGAAACAGAAATGATTATTTCAATAAATGGTTTCAGAAAAATAATATAAAATGCTGATGCATTAGCGCTGTGGAATGAATTTAAAGAGTTTCTGTGAAGATTATTTCTTGGGAAGAACTTGGCTTACCAATTTCACAATATAACTCCATTTTGGAACTTTCTTCACATATAAACCCAGAGGAGGCAGATGTTTCAATATTTAATGAACTCTACGAATCTGCTAATAACGAAGAACGTATTATCAATTATCATTGATAAAGTAATTCAACAGATTTTCAAACATAATACTAGAAGCAATGTTTTAAATTTTTAGTTGTGGTAAAACTTTTATTTAAAATACAATCATTTTCAAATTAAATTCATTGAATCATAGCTTTTATTTTATTGCCGGAGGGTTAAACTTTGCACAATGTTTCCGGTATTAGAATCTTCTGTTTCCAGTATTACTGATGGTGACAGTTCATATGCACAATGTATTAATGCTGCCTCATTAATTATCATCGACGAGGCTCCAATGTGCCCACTTTATTGTTGTAAAATTAATTAATAAATTATTACTTGATAGAGATGCAAATCTAAAGCAAATTGAAAAAAAACTTTTTGGAGGAAAAACAATTTTATTACATGGTGCGGCAAACTTTGTCAGTAATTCCTCATGCTGAACGTGCAACTCTCATTGAAAATTGTATAACATCTTAGTACGAATATTCTCTATTTCATAAAAGTACTTAACAACAAAATATGAGAGCTTCACCCTGTGAAATTGAGTTCGTCGAATTTCTTCAAAAAATTGGTGATGGTAATATGCCAATTTTTCCTCAATTTGATCCAGATACAATTTAAATTCCAAATCATTTAACAGACACAGATTCTATCATTAATGATATTTATGGCAATGTTGTCGATATTGTTCAATTATCAGAAATTTTAAGACGCGTTATATTAACTCCAAGAATGAAGATTGCTCTTTAATAAACGTTTACAGTAGTTATAACAGATGATGAAAGAGAACGCAATCTATATCCCATTGAGTTTTTAAATTCTCTAGCAATAAGTAGTTTGCCTCCACACGAATTAGTTTTAAAAGAAAATTCAATTATTCGAAATTTAAATACTGGTAATGCATTAGCTAATAGAACACCAATGCATGTTAAAAGAATTTACCGCAATAGATCTACCATAGATTACGAAATTTAAACTGAACGTTCTTGTGGGCAATATATTTTAATACCCAGAATTCATTTGAACTAACCTGGCATATTATTACCATTTTCTATAAAATCAAAAGTAAATTGCTCACCTTAGTTTTTAATTATATAAAAATAAATAAATTATTATTTATAAAAATGTATAAAAAAAGTAAGCCCAAATAAAAACAAACGTTAACACAAACGACCTTTTAAGATCTACAAAATATATTTATTAGAGTAAATTATAAAAAAATTTGTACGAGTTTTATCAAGTTTCTTCGAATTTCGAAAAGCGGGCGAATTATAGTTGTATATTACGGAAGAAATTGTCAACATTTTTAGTTCAATAATAAGTTCCTATTCAAAATAGGATTTTTGTTTTAAGTTTTTAAGAAATAAACAAATTAGTATCTTAGTTTTTTTCAAGAAACACACTGTAAAACCAAATAAATTTAATTTTTTTTAACAATATTTGTCACAAAAGTGTTTTAACAAAATTTATTATATTATTTTACTTTGAATTTAAAATTTGTTTTTCTATATTTTATTGAATTTCGTTTATTTCATTTTTAAACACAATTTATTCCGTTAGTTAATTTATTTATATATTTATTTACATATTCGGACCATAAAGATTTATTTTGACTTTATATGAAGAGTTTGTTTTTTATCTTTTAAAACAAAATTTCAACAAACAAAACTTCATTGAGAAATGTTCAGCTTTTTGTATTTTTTTTTTTTTTTTAAATAATTTCGAACCTTAAAAAACTGCTGAGTGTCGACTCTAAAATTTGTGTGAAAAGGATTTGATTTGTAATCCATCATCTGGGGTCGTCATATCTATTTATTTCCGCATGCTCAAATTTTTTATTAAATGGTTACATATATTATCCATATCATATATTACACGAGTTTTACCGTTTATAATTGGTAACATAATTTTTTTTAAACCTTTTATTAAGTTGCCTGATTTGATAATGCGGAACACATTTTAGATACACTTCCCGTCAAGCAAGAAACGTGAAATCTTAGAAAGCTTGAATCCCGGTGACAAAGTTTTGGGATTCTGGTCCAGACCGAAGCCCTTTTCTGTACTGAAATCCGTATCTCAATTAGGATCTTTTAGTAACACTTCCGTTATTTAGAGACAAGATATCTTAAACACAGCTTTATTACTGACAGCACGAAATAGCGTTATTTTATTGTTCATTGAAAATATTTATTTGCCAATATAGCTAATATTATTGTATCGTAAAGTGTGTCAAATGACAGTTACAAATGACAGTGTGTCAAATTGGGTTGAATTTATTAGATCGTCAATTCAGCATTACACATTTGTTTGGAAACGCGTAAAAGCGAGGACGTGTGTAATAAATCGTTTTTAATTTATTAACAAAAAAATGGAATCAGTACTAGACCGCTAAATAATTGTTATATAATTATAAATTAATTACAAAAGGAAACAAAAAAAATAAACCGAAATTGTGTTTTATTGTAACACGCGCGTAAACCCAATTTTTGAAGTTAGCTAATTATAAACAACTTTCTATCTGACACTTTATTTGCCAAACTTAGTATTATAGATTTATTAAAAGTAGTCATCTATATTTTCATTATAGAAAATACATGATAGGTGAAAATTAAATAAAAAGTACGAAGAGCATTGCCAGCATGCAGTAAAAAATCTTCAAGAAATGTATCGTACTCCTACCAAAACACCTACTGAAAACATTAAGGTTTTAGAAATGAAAAATAAAGTATTTTAGATAATGCTGTTAAACTCAATCTAAATGGTAAATGCACAAAAAATTCGTCAACATTAAATTCACCATCCATAATGCGAAGTCAACTTTCAAGTAGTGCAAAAGCACTATCCGAGCTATTTGGTAAAAAAATCGGTAATCAAACAACAGATATCGACGTTGCTCATTCCGATATGAAAATAGATTGCCAAAGTCAAAAAGGTATTGACCGATACATTACTGTAGTCAAACGACTTCGAAGTCCAAGATCAGCCAATCGCGAAAGCATAACGAAAAAAAAAATCGAAAACAATTTACAAATTGATAAAAATAACAGATTTGCCTTACTTAGTATAGATGATGAAAAAAAATATCTGAATTTCGTCAAATCTAAACCTCCGTCAATATATATCAGGGAAGAAAATAGTGCTACTCTAATAAAGTCACTAACCGAAGCAGTAGGAACAATGAATTTTTACACAATTAACCTAAAAAAGGGAAATGTTGAAGAAACTAAAGGGCAGGTAAACAACGAAGAAAGTTATAGAATTTCGGTTAGAACTCGTATCAACTAAAATCCAGTGAAGGGCTAATTGTCGTAATAAGAGTAATAGGAAAAGGTTACCCAACAGTTGAAATCGAAGAAGCATTAGAATTGGAAGGATTTAAAATCAGAAATGTCCATAATATGATAAATCACCTAAAAAAGCTTGTACCGTTGTACAAAGTGGAACTACAAATTCTTAGCACTAAATCACAAAATAAATAGGAGAGGTTCATCGTATATATAATCTGATATACATATTACATCGGAAAATAACAATAGAAGAACCAAAGAAACGAGCTTGACCCGTACAGTGTATGAACTGCCAGGAGTTCGGCCATACAAAAACTAACTGTAAACTACCACCTGTATGTGTTGTATGCGGTGACTATCACTCTACAGTAAACTACAACAATTCTAAAAACGATCAAAAAATTAAAACATGTAGCAATTGTGGAGATAAACATACAGCAAACTATAGAGGTTGTCCGGTGTACATGGAACTTCACAGAAAACAAGCACCAAGAAGAATTTACTCAACTCAACAAAATTTATTACAACATCAAAATAATTTATATCAATATCAACCAATTTTCAATCAACATCAACCAGATCTGAGAAATATAAGCGATCAAATAACTGAAACCTATTATAATGTTGTAAAAAGTGCAGACAAACCGAACGCAAATCAAAGTGGAATTCCAAACAATCAAAAAGGCCTGGAAGCTATAATGAACACCTTTATTGCAACAATGAATAAATTCATGACCTCTATGCAGAGTATGATGCAAGAACTTAAAAACCAGAAAACATTAATAAACAACTTCATACTAAAACCATAAACTACCTAAAAATTTGCCACTGGAATGTAAACGGCGTAATCCAACATAAACTAATTAGAAACCTTCCTCAACTTGCATCAAATTGATGTAATGCTTATTTGAGAAACACATCTCAGAGATAAATATAATTTTAAAATTCACGGCTACCAATTTTATGCTAATAAACATCCAAATGGGAAAGGGCATGGTGGTGTTCCGGTATTCTAGTGAAAACAATAATAAATCACTATTTACCACAAGGATGTTGTACTGTTTCCCTTCAAGCTACCTCCATTTACGTTAAGCTCAAAGATGGAGAAACTATAATAACTTCTTTATATTGCCCTCCAAATCAACCAGCTATTTACCAGGTAGATAATTTACAAAAAATGCTTTCTGCTTAGGACTTAGTTTTGTGTTAGATTGCAGCAGGAGATTTCAATGCAAAGTTCAATGCAATGCGAATGCAAAATTCCTGACTTAATTGACTTTGCCATCACCAAAAATATAAGTAGGAACAAAATCTCAACATCAACCCTAAACGACCTATCTTCTGATCATTCTCCGGTTTTACATGAATTTAAATCTGAGATTGCTGAAAAAAAGGAAGCACTAAGCATCACGAAAAAGACTACAAACTGGCCAAAATATAAAAATATATCAGTTCACATATATGTTTATCAGTACCATTAACGAAAGCTTTATGACATTAACCGACCGAAAATGACATTAACCGAGCTTTAGCATATTTTGATAAACTTCTAGTTCAAGCAGCGTAGGTAGCAACTCCACACAACCCTATTACCAGACAACCCCAAAAATGGACAACAGCAAATGAAATACCGCAAGTTTTAACAACAAAGCGTCAACTTAGAAGAAACTGGCAATGTACTCGATCTCCTTTTGCTAAAAGATTACTAAACCAAGCTCAGAAAAAATTAAACCACTTATTAAGTTCAGCAGAAAAAAAAATAAGTGATTACCTCATTGACTTATCGCCTACGGCAGAAAGTAATTATTCCTTATGGAAAGCTGCTAAGAACTTAAAAAGACCACAAAATCATGAACCACCGATTAGAACACAAATGGAAACTGGGCAAGAAATAATCGAGAAAAAGCAGAGGCATTTGGCGAGTATTTAGAGAATGTACTTAAACCACACAATACTGGAAGTAACGAGATGTTACATCCTACCAGAAATCGATTACAAACAATAAGGCCGCTAAAAATAAAAAATAAAATAGTTCAACTCTACATAAATCAAAAAATTAACATACAAGAAGTACCAGGCAAAATGTTGAAAGAACTTCCCGGTATTTCTGTGATATTCGTTGCAAAAGTTTTCAATGCGATTTGTAGATATGGGTGCTTTTCCCCAAGTGGAAACTTTCTTCAATGATTCCAAAACCTGGAAAAGACTTAACAAAAGTAAACTCTTACCGAGTAATTAGTTTTCTTCCAATCATCGCCAAGGTATAAATAATAATAAACAAAATTTTGGCGAAAATAAAAAGTAAGGGTGTAATTCCTCTCCACCAATTTGGATTCCAAGCAGCCCATATTACCATTGAACAGGTTCATCGGATTGCAGCACATATCAGAAAAGATTTTGAAAATAAAAAATAATGTTCTGCCTTATTTCTCGACGTGTCACAGTCATTTGACAAAGTCTGGCATGAAGGGCTAATTTATCAAATACAAATACAAATATTAATATCATATCTCTCCAACAGACGCTTCAAAGTTAAATTCAAAGCTCACTTGACTATGGAGCACATAAAGTGGTCATCTAGTAACCTCCACATTTGCAAATGACACTGCAATCTTAAGCTCTCACACAAACCCTGAGGTTGTATCCAGAGATTTATAAGAACACGTGCATTAAATTGAAAACTGGTTGAAGAAGTGGAATATGAAAATAAATGAAAGCAAATGTATTCATGTAACATTTACACTCAAAAAAGGTCCTGTCAACAGATAAACATAAATGGAATACAAGTACAGCAAGCAAATGAAGTTAAATATCTCGGAGTACACCTTGATAGAAGGCTGACTTGGAAAAAACATATTTCAAGTAAAAGAGATCAACTCAAAATAAAATTAAATACTTTATACTGGTTAATTGGTAAAAACTCAAAACTAAAATTGGACTATAAATTACTGATATATAATTCCTTGCTAAAACCCATCTGGTCATATGGGTGCCAACTATGGAGAAGTACTTCGAACTCAAATGTGGAGATAATACAAAGAATGCAATCAAAAGCTCTAAGAGTTATAACAAATGCCCCTTGGTACGTGAAATATAGAAACTTGCACAAAGACTTAAACATACCAACAGTAAAAGAAGAACTTGAAAAGGTCACAAACAACTATGCGACCAGACTGTCGTGTCATCCAAATTCATTGGCAAGAAACCTACTGAACATCCCAACTAATAGCAGACTAAAAAGAAGACTTTAGCTGTCCAGCAGAAAAATAATTTGTCTTATCTTTAAAGTAAGACAATCCGTATACTAACCTTTATTTTAATACATCCCTTAAGGATTCTATACATTAGAATTATGTATTCAGCCACAAAGAAGAAAGCGAAAAGTAGCACATTATACTTACTGCCAAAGATATGGCCCACGAATGTTTATGTTTACTGTAACAAACTACGAAGGTGTGTAAAATATGCTGAACCCTAGAGCTTCTACAGTACCGACTATAATTTAATAAAACCTTGGATATCATATGCACAAATGGCTAAAGAGGGACATGAGCTGCGTCATAGAGATAAGCTGACCTATCAAGAATCAAGGTTCACATATCTAGTCTTTTATTCGGAGTCATTCTTTTAGAATATTTTAAAATTTTCAGATCTCTAAAAACATATACAGAGAAACTATAACATTGGAACACATGTCAATATTTCCTTAAAAAAAGTAAGTCCTTGAACAAATAAAAAAAATACACACATGTTTTCAAATAGGGATAAGCTATATAAATATTTCATAATTTTTTTTTTATTCAAATCCGTTCCGTGGTCTAATCGGTTTGAGCACAGAAATGTATTTCAATTATGATGTGGTAGTCACAGGTTCGATTCCCGTGGGGGTACAAAATATAACTAAAAAAATTGCAAAAGTATTATATACAATTTATAATCAATAAAAATAAAAATTCTTCTTCAGTAGGCCAATCCCCTACTTAGACAGTACAAACAGATTAGAAATGAAATTAGATATTGCCTCGGAAACAGAAATGATGATACAAGACGTGTGAACAAGTGAAATCAGCAGTTAGAAATCGAATGAAAATTTCAAGTGAAAGCCCTATGCTCCCAAAAGGAGTAAGGAAAATTTTTTTATTCAATATCTGTCATTTTACCATTCGCCTATTATTGAACAATAGGAACAAAAGTATTCGTCAATGTGGGACTCCGACCAGCACTATACAAACTAAAAAACAGATTGGTCATTGTTCAGGTTGCAACTGACTAATAACGTTGATCGGAATATTTCTCAGAAAACAAATGATGAAATTGATGAGGAAGTTGAAAATTTCAATAAGTCTTTACAAAAAGCAACCGGGGCAGCTACTCCACCAATAACTATTCAAAAAATATGTATATGTTCCGGTTATTAAGAATAAAGTGATCGAAAAAAGACAACTAAGACAGATATGGTAAATAACAAGGATGGTGAGTGATAAGAAAAGGCTTCACAGGACCATGAAGCAATTAAAAAGGTTACTTAATAATGAAAAAATTGTAAAATGAAACTATTCAAGAATATCTTTGAAGCATAACGTCAACTGAGGGAGGCCACGGATTATTCACTGTGGAAAGCTACAAAAAATATTAAACAACCACAGCAGTCCTATTCACCAATACGAAAAACAAAGCATTAAACTTTATTTGAAAATTGTATTTTAAAAATACCAGTGCATACGTTTAGTTGAATAGTTGATAGAGTATATAACTTTGCGCTTAAATTAATTAGCATTTTGAATACATATAAAAAATTGCTTCTGCTTTCAATAAATTCGAATAACTATATTCGGTTAATCGTAAAATGATAAGATTATGTTATTAGCAGGTTAGTCGATAATAGGATTGGACATTCTAATTAAAAGTAGTAGTATTCCCGAAAGAAAAAATATTTCGTCATTCTATCATCAAGAAAATTAGGTTTTCAATAAATTCAGGCGAACGTTTGTGAGTTGCAGTTTTGATATAAATATCCCTTCATATTATAGACAGTTATTTTAACTGTGAACTAAACTGGTTTTCGAAGCCAATTGTGAACCGTAATTTCATAAAGTTCATCAAAGCCTTAAAAAATCAGAAACAATATAATGGCAGCATAAAAATTTATAATTACTTATATTGATTCGAAACGTGTCATTATATTTTTTAAAAAAAAATTGCTATTTAAGGTTACATCTTAATTACGCTGTCAAAAAAATATTGAGTAAAAATACTGTGGTCTCAAGAACGCTAAAAATAGTTTTCACAATGGTGCTTATAACCATATGCTTATAACAATAACTATTAGTGATTAGGACTCGTATGCATGTAAGTACCTTTGAATTATTTAATGGGAATCTCTTAGAAAAAATTTTATTTCTCGAATTCAATTTACTTTTCAGATTTTCAAAATTTACAGAAATGAACGAGTAATGATAGAAGAGACTTAACAAATAAATAATACTGTGTAGTGAAATTTAAAGTGGATACACTTAAGACTTTATTCATCCAAGACCTCCATGATAGTGTAAGAACATCTTGAACAAGGACATTATTTCTTTTTTTTTCACATTAGTTTTGTATCCTGAACTACTTTTCGGTCCATATTTTCTCCTTTTGATTATAATAAATAAGTTACAAAAATCGAGTGAGAAAATTACAAATAAAGTAGAAAGAAAGTGAAGGAAAAATGTATAAAACGGAAAATTATAATACATGTACAGTACATATATATAAAGAGAAATCATACGAAAAAAAAAAAAAAAAAAAAAAAAAATAGATTAATTTAATGTTATTTGTCAAAATGGAGGCAAATCTTTTAGCTTCTAAGAGTGTTTTCATGTAAATCTGTTTAGATTTATACCTAAACATCTTCTTTAGCTTATTACTCAAATTTATAAACCTAAATATGTATATTGTACACCAACATTTTATCTATATAGGAGTATGACGATAATGTGTAATGTACGAAAATTAAAGAAAAAATGAATAAAAAAATCAAAAACTAAAAAAAAAAGAAATTATAAGAATCTAATGTAGAAAAATGGAAAAAGAAAGAGTTGTTATTTTATGTGAGGCACATATCTAAATTATGGCTATTTCAATAATCTAGTTATGAGTTATAAGTAACTTTCCATTTTTTGTATTTTTTTGTTTGTTTTCGAATTAAACCAAAATTAGAAAAAGATTTTCACTATTTATCATTCACTCCTGTTATAATAGTACAGTAGTGATCATGGAAATATATTTTCGATGAAAATAAAACGGTTTAATGTTTTAAATTTCTAAACAAATTAAAAAATGGAAAACTATTTATCTATGTATTTTACAGAAATTTTGTCTTAATATTTAATTTTAATTTCTTTATTTTGCCGATACATAAGACATAATATACAAAAACAAAATACACTAAAATATTTGCATTTTATTGAGTGCTTAACTTATTACATTTCAAATTAATTTTAAGGAATAATTACAACATTTTTAACATTCATGTCACAACCGGAATCGAACTACCGACCTTTATGTTAGTAGTAAGATAATTTGACCACTGTGTTATGACGATCGGTCGGGTCGAACTTGCATACCGCTTAGAGTTTGCATTTCTTTTTATTTTCATTTCGAAAAGTTTGCAATGCTTTGATAATACTACAATTATCCAGACACGTCAAAGAGAAGTCTAATAATGTCATAAATGCAAAATACATTCATTTTATAGAAATTAATAAATGAAATTCGTTGATATTGGTAGTAATGACAAAAAATTTTATTGAAAAAAATAACATTACTGTTTTACCATACTAATAAAAATTTGCAGTACCGTACTTAATTAATTAAGCATGAAAAGGTAATTCCCCCTGAGCTACTGTCAAAAACATAAAAAATAGTCTTTTGTAGACTGTATAATGTAGTAATAAGCATTTTGAGATGGATGATTTACATTAAATGATTCTAAAAATTTAATTCCTTTGTACAGTATTTTACACCATCATAGGATAATATTGTCGACGTAGAATTTAGATTGGAAAAGAAAAAAACTTATACATATTTAATTCCTGTACCTATTACGTTTTTTCCAGACCTCAGAACTCTAATTTAATTGTAACTGAATTATATATGAGATTTTTAGCTATAGAATAGAGTTGTTCTTTATCTAGTTAATGATGGGTCTAAATTTAGTGTTGTTTTTCACCATTTATTGTTGATTTAATGGAATTATGACAATCTTAATTGAGATTTGAGATTTTGTTGTTGAAAAATCTTTCGAGCTAAAAAAAACAAAAAAATGTCAATGATATATTGTTAATAGGTATGGTACTAAATTTATTAAATTATTTATTTCACCACAAAATATAAAGCTCTATTTCACCAAAATGTAGTTTATATTCAAATTGTTTACCGCATTTTGGGTTGATAAATGTGTAAGATGTTGAAATTATTAATATGATGAATATGAGATAATTAAGTTTGTTAAGCTTCAAATAATATTTTACTTTTTTTTTATAATAAGTGCAATAATTTTAAATGATTCAAAGAGTTGGCAATATCTGATCACTACTGTACATTACAGTATAATACAGACCATACATAATACTAGTTTGAGGAGAATTAAACCAGCTCTAATATATTATGTTTGGCACTTTTAATGGAAATCAAAACAGTTTTACTATTATTTTTGACAGTTAACATTTTAAGTGCTTTAAGGGTACAATTTTTTAAATTTATTAATTTACTTTTATTAAATTTCCTTGATCAAATGTGCTTTTAATTATTGTTTATTGGTTATTGGTATTTTATATTAGATTTTATTTGTTCAACTTCTAGTAGTTGAGTTAATTGCTAATCCGACAGGTAAAAGCTTTTATACTTTTTTATGTATCAAATAAATTTTATTGAAATTGGCGATAGCAAATAATTGGAATAATTGGTTATATTGTTGGGATTAATTGATGAAAATTAAAAATTATATTCTAGGTATACGTCCTCAAACATTTTACTGGTGACATACGAAAATTTTAAAATCTTATAATGTAAAATTGTAATAATATCGTTCATTGTATCGGATATCAGACTAGTCATTAAAATTTCTCAATTACGTAACACTGCAGAAAATTGGAGCTAGATGTTATTTTCGAATTCGATTTGACTAGATATTATTTTTTTACAACTTTTTTTTTAACAACTTGAGTATTTTAATATCTTGATGATATTTAATTATTAAAAAATCTTGATGATATTAAAATTTTAGTAACCACAATACTGAATAGAAACCGAGAGCATCGTTTACATATAAAGAATCCATTTAGTCAATTTGTTAAAACAAAATATGTATTGAAATAATAAAAAAAATTTTAAATAATATTAAATATATTTAGCTTCAATTATATTGTAAAAACTTCATATAGTGAAATGGATAAATAAAATTATTTAACTTATTAAATTTAGATGTCAAATATTATCCTTTGATGTTATATTAATAAGAGAACAAAAAATAAATTCTATTCATAAAATTCAAAGACATCTTTGAATTAGAAATTACTGGAATTCAAAAATTTCAATTAATAGAAAATAGATTCATCCGAAATTCTTTGGATCGCACTTACGAATTTTTTTAAATATCTTTAGTACCCCTTAATATTACCAATAAAGATGATGATAAAATGAATTAATTCGATAAAATATCAATAAAATAAAAATTATTCAACAATTATTATTGAAATTCTTTACAATATTCCCTAATCACAAAACAACAACCGCACCAACAACCAAACGAAAATAAATGAAAAGAAAAAAAACTGTATTAGAAAAAGGTAGAAAAGAATTAGGAACTATTGAGAAAAACTCCCAAAAAACTAATTTGTTTCTTTCTTCCTTAATTTCCAATAATCTTTTCTCAATTTTTATGTAAACGCTTTTCCTAAATAATAATTCGAAGATAACTTTAATAATACGTAAAAAACAAAACCAATAAAACAAAAATTTTTTAAATATGGAAATAAAAATAAAATAATAAATAAATTTTCTCATAACTTAAATACGTTATTGTCGTCCTTAATTCAATATTCAATGTTCAGTTAATTCTGTAAAAGCTAAATACAGAATATCTTTTATTTTTTGGAAGGAAGAGATACAAAGAATATTTCACTTTAGGTTAACAAACATAACCTGAAAATTAACTACAAAAAAAAAAAAAAAAAATTTGTTATAGGCAAAAAAAAAAAGAAGAGTTTTAACTAAATGTCATTCAATGAAAATATATTTCACATTTCATGAATGTCTTATGAACAATTTGACATGTAGTACTGGTAGGTAGCTTGAGAGATAAAACAATTTATCTTATAAATTCAGATTTTTTTTTTTTTCATTTCTTGACAAATTTCTAAATATTATTTACTAATCGTATGTCTGAGTAGTAGCATTAAACGTACTATGTCTAGACATTCGCCAAAACTGAAGATTGATTTTTACAAATAATCAAGTTGGAGGTCAGAAAGTTTTAGTACTAGTTTTTTATAAATATTGAATGGTGACTTAAGTAGGGTAGAAATTGATACTTTCTTTCAATATAGCTGTTGATGCTTTTTTCAAATTTAATAAATTGATAACAAATATGTTGCCGTTATTTAGAAAGAAATTGTCAAAAGTAACTACTTTTTGGCTATATTTTTTGGTTGATGGCAAAATTTCAGTACACAATTATTTAGAATAATTTCCAGCTATGATACTAATTAATGATACAAAAATGTTAGTTGTTTTTAACAGCTTGCAAAAAAAAAATTTATGAAAACTTTAGAAATTTAGAAGTGTTCAATTTAGAAAAAAAATATATTTTATTCAATTTATTTATTTAGGTTCTTCATTTAGATTTTTTATTACTTTGACTAATATCTCCAAATGAAAAATTTAACTTAAAAAAATGTTGATATTTGCTAAATATACTGAAATATGCAAATTAGCAAAATTTTTAAACTTTTTGATTTAAGATTGTTCTGCTAAACTGTAGGAGGATAAAATTAAAATTATTTTCGTAAGATTGGTAATGTTGTTGATGTCATTTGTGATCTAGTCCAAACCAACACCAGCTATTTAATGATATATTTCGTTATAAAAAATGTTCAATTGAAAATACGAAAATTTGACAGTTGCGTAGAATACAATATTGATATACAATATCACTTCATACTAAATAAACTAAACTTGTCGACGGAGGTCGTTAGTATATAATATTTGATGACTAATCAAAGGTCACTGGTTCTAATCCCACTGTGTTCATGAATGTTTTACTGGAAATAATTGACTGGGTTTTATTATTTACTAAAATTATTTCTGAGTATGAGTAACCAAATATAAAAGTGAACTTATGTTATTGAAGAAATCCTAATTATTCAAAAGATGTAGTTGATTTTCAATTAAAATTAATTAATGTAAAAAAATTGTAGATCAACTAAATATATTTTAAAAATAAATACCAGTACTGTATCTAATATATAAAACGTCCCTAGCAATGGTGTGAAAACCAAAAAAAAATTAATACTTAAATACAATTATATTTTGAAATATAATAAATGATTATTTAAGTCTTACTTATGTTTAAATTTTAATTTTTATATTTTTAATTCTAATTCTTACTTGGAATTTAATGATTCTTATTACCTGTGAAGAAAAAAAAAGAACTAGTTAGATTTTCAATAAAAAAAGAAATGTTTTTTTATAGTTGTGTTTTAAAAAATTAATATTAAAACATAGTTTTAAAAAAAAATCAAAATTGTTTCAATAATAGTAATGAGAATTCAATAATTTGGACGCTTTTAACAAAGTTATTTAATAACACTATTGTATATAAAAAAGAAAGCGATTAGTTCGAATGCTATTCAGAAAAAAACACAATGGGTTCGTTCAGTACAATTAACCGGTGGGTCTGGAATCCATTTTGGAACCATGTACCATGGATCTGGCCACTGAACGAAATTTTCCACAAAAACTTACCGCAATACTAGCGCCATCACCGGAAAATATACTGAGTGCTTTAAAAAATAAATTAAATTTGAATGGAATAATATTTATAATTTATTTTTTATAACTCTTAATTTAAGTTTTATGTACCTACATAAATCTTCCTTAAGAATTTAAATTTTCATACTAATTCAAAAAATAATGGCGATTTAAATTTAACAACTTCCATAAAAAAATAGAAACATTACAGTAGATAATGTGTTATTGTTGTTTTTACATATAAAAAGTCAGATTCATGAAATGTATCTAGAATTTTTTGAGATCCATTTTCACTAACTGCGATACATTAACCGGCACATTTACCACACCGTTCAGTAAACTGATCCATTAATCTGTGGATTTCAGATCCATCGGTTAATTTCACTGAACGCTACCAATATAAGTTTTCATCCAAAGTCACTTTTTGATAGAATAATGTTTGCTGTTTGGACCCTTTTCATATCGAAGTGGTGAGGAGGAAGGAGCGTAAATTTAAACTATGTGCTGATATTTTAAACATATTTTGAACAGATCAAGATTGACGCTCCTTGCTTTTATGCATGGTAAATTCATATATTTGCCTTTTTCGTGCAAACATTTTATTTAACATTATTTTCTCCTGCGTCAAGTCAAATGTTAAAATTATACACATAGCCTAATTTATTTTCTCCTTTTATACCTAATTTATTTTCTCCTTTTTAGTGCATTTAATGTTGCTACCAAAATTGTGTAACTCTTCGAAAAAGCAAGTTTTTAAAAAATATTTTTGTTTTTTTTTATTATTTACTTTTTAGTCATAAATTACAAAGTCTTCCTTTTTTTTATTAAAATTAACTATTATAAAATCTGTAAAATAAATTTGAACAATAAAATTTTAATCGATAAACACAATGAAATATCACATCATTTCAGTTATTTCTTTATTTCATTGGTTTTGATGTTTCCTTAAGATGTGTTAATCTGTAAAATTATATAAATTCCTAAAAATTCCGTGTATCTGAAAAGGAAATACTTATCTTTAATAAATTTACCTTTACAACCTATATTAATGTTATACTACTAATTCGTGTTTTTTCGTACTAAAAATCCAAAAAATCAAATGCAATAATTCATAAATAATACAAAAAAAATTTGACTCAAAAGAGAATCGAATCGAACTAACACAAAATCTCTGATATTAATTAATATCATCAAACATTTTATAAAGCACGACGATAATGTACATATATCTAAATGACACATCGATATATATAGTGTCAACTGCATCTGTCAACCAAAGAATGTCTATTTCAATAAGAAGTCAAACTCTTCAAGCATCCCGAAAGCAGTACGGGCTTTACTGATGCGGGTTTCAATATCCAAAGCGATGTTGCCCAGGTAATTGAACGTACTCACCTCTTCCATTCGCACTTCTTAATGTAGGATCGGATGTTGTGATGTGTGAGTTGTGCGCATGATTTTAGTTTTAGCTGAATTGACTTTTAGGCTCGTACTTTTGCCAGTGTCATACAGCTTGTGACACATATCGTTCAAACCTCCATTCGTATGTGACAATAAACATACATCGTCGGCTTAATCTAAGTGGCTGATACGAGATGATCATGGAATTTAGGGATGCTTTAAATTCAGAGGATTGTTCAAGAATTCGTAATGTGTTGATGTGATCCACACACGAATGGCCACTGCGAAAATCTGCTTATCATCTTTTGAGTGTACCTTCTGTTCTGCCTTTGATCCTTTCGAATATTATTCTAGCCATTAGTTTCGATAAGACTGAGAGTAGAGTGATACCTCGTCAGTTATTGCAATGATTTAGGTTATCTTTCTTTGGTATTTTGACAACAACTCCTTCCTTCCATTCGCTTGGATATTTTTCTTGTTCCCATATAGCCTAGAACAAAGGTAAATATAGGCTCATACGTCTGGATCAGCTTTTAGGAATTTGGCGGGTATCTCATCTACTCCTGCTGCTTTGTTTTAAACAAAACCAGCTTTCACAAAATAAGAATAATAAAAAACAAAATTAAAAATGAAAGCTATTGTGTTAAACAAAAAGTGTGAACAAAAATATTTAAACAAAATTTAATTCAATACATTTTTGTGTTATTTAATAAATCATATTTCAGTACGGAAAAATATAAAATAAAATAATTTTTAAATAAAATTAATTTTTATTTATCGCATCAGCTTTTTAAGAGAGGAAGGAGCCGTTATTTTAAAATTAAAAATTAAAATTTGTTGACTAAATCGAGGGTGCCCTATCGATTGGTGGTATTTTAAACTTCCGGAAAGAACCGCAAAACGGTTTTTTAAGACCATAAATTGCTGAAACTGGCCGAAATCGCAACCTTCAAATGGGAAGGGGAATCCGAATTAATGCAAATTCGGATTCTACGTTCAAATACATTTACTTATAACGACTATGGTAAAACCATTACTTGAATACGCGTCTCAGGTATGGTCACCTTTTCATCAAGTTCACATAGACAGGATTGAATCTGTTCAACGTAGATTCGTTCGTTTCGCTCTTCGTGGTCTTTCATGGACAGACCCATATAACTTACCCCCTTACAGAGACCGCCTTATCTCTAGGTCTGCAAAGTCTCTTTAATCGTCGTGAAGTGGCTGATATGATATTTGTACACCAAATTCTCTCAGGTGCAGTTGACTCGGTTGGTATTTTAGAACACATAAACTTCAATATCAACTTTCGTTCTCTTAGGCATTCTGCCCTCTTTCGTTTAAAGTTTCATCGCACGGATTATGGAAAGAATGAGCCAATTACAAGAATGATGCGTAACGTAAACAATAACTCTAATGTCTTCAATTTTGACATTAGTAAGTCCAAACTAAAGAATCTGCTTTATTCAAACAGGTCACAAGTTTTTGAAGGACATGTAATACATGTAGTATACGTAGTTGTTCACGATGAATCAGTAGTATTTCATACTTTTAACATGTATACATAAGTCTATATAAATTAAGTTAATATTTATTATTATAATTTTTATTTTTGTGTCTTTGACTAATTGCGTTTTGCATGTGTTGTATATATTAATTATCTTTTTTTTCTTTCTTTTTCTTGCTTTTTTTAATTTCTTTAGTTTATACCTTAATAAATTGACTAATGCTTCTTCGGCATAATTTAAAATTGCAAAATTTTGATTTAGCCTATCTTGACATGTTGGAAGATAGTCTAAATCTATGATATAATTTTTTAATTGATTGAAGATTTTAAATTGCTTCAACTTTTGACTTGTGAGCATATTGCTTATTGATTTTTGTTCTTTGATTTTCCATGACATGTTGGAAGGCAAATCGAAGTTAATAGATTTTTAACCGTTTTTTCCGTTTATGGATTTTATTTTTGTTTCTGTTTTAAGTATTTTATTAATTTATTACTAATTTCCTTAATCGTGTTTACTAATTCCCCTTTTTTTTGTTTTGTTTTACATGCTTGTTTTAAGCATTTCCTGATCCAATTCTCTCCTTACTAACACATTCTTCATTAAGGGTTATCACGTGCTTGTATTCTTTTTTGAATAAAATTAAAATATAATAATAAATATTAAAGTTTAATTAATGAAAGTTCATTGAGTGTATGCTCGTGACAGTATTACATACTGAATACTTTAACTTATTAAAATCTTTCTATACTTTTAATAAGAGGAGATTTAATCTTCCAAGAACTGTGATGACCTTGTATACGAAACTCCTAGTCATATGCTAAATAATAATAATAATGAGAATATAGACTCCCCGCATGCGCGGTACGGGAGGAGTAACTGGTCGTTGGGACATTATTATTATTATAAAAACGATTATCATTAATTTTAGTTTACCAAAGCAAAATATTGAGCATTTTTTTTATTGTTATTAATTTTGAAGAAAAATACTAAGAAAACAAAAAAAAAATCAAATAAATAAATAAAAAAGAAAAACGAATTGTAGAAAAATGCACATATTTTAATATTATCTTCAAAAATTATTCAATAAAAAACAAAATTGAAACCTGTAGATATTTAAATATTTAATTATGATTCATAATTCAATAAAGTAACTTCATAAATAATTTTATTAACTCTATTTAATAAAATTTATACCAAGTAACAGTCCCTTATTAAAAACTTTGAAATAATTCTAGTCAATAAATTCATACCAAGAAGTGGTCCGTTATTAAAATTGTTGTTTTAAAAAAATTCTTCCTACCGTTATTAACATTATTTCATTTTAATATCAATTCAAAATACTATTTTTCATTTTATCAACATCACAAAAATTCATATTTAGAGATTGTCCGCTATTACAATTCTCGCATGCAAACTCAGTAAATTTAGTTTAATAAAAGAAAGCACATACATTCCTGTAAATTAACAATAAAGAATTAACCATATAAAAAGAAAAAACCGGTTTGTCGCTGCAAAAAACTTTTAACAAGGCTTTTGTTTTTTATCTTTTGTTTTCATTACAAATTTTTTTTGTTTTGCAAAAACTGTTTGCTAAAATTGTCCGCTGTTAGATGTCCGCTATTAAAATTTTTTGTCTCGGATTTTTTGTTAGAACTGCTTTATCTGTATAATTAATTATCTGTGCTATAACTCTATTATATAAAGATGATTTTTTTTTTGTTTTTGTTGTTTTTATATTTTTTATTTCACATTAATTTTTTTTTGTTTTATTTTTATTTGACATATGTACATTATATATTCACTGCAAGTAATTATAATAACTGATTTGATCTGTTTTTGTTTTTTATTTTAATAAGAATTCACAATGCATAATGTATTTGCTGAATAATAAAACCATAACGAGTAAAAAATTTTCTGCTGGTGGATTCCCTCTTCATGGACGAACGTCCGGACAATTTTATTTTACACTATAACTGAATAACAAATACCATTAAAGAAAATTTTATGATTTCCTCTCAATGTGCGAAGGACTGACATCTGTTATAACTTGAATTTGAAAAAATTTGTCCGGACGTTCGTCCATTAAGAGGAAATCCACCTGTATGCGCATTATTGTTTTATATACAACTTATTTATTTATTAGGAGTTCATTAAAGTGAAGCGAAATAAAATGAAAGGGTGTCTACTGCACAGGTCCTTAAATGCTTGTCAATTATAATAATATAGATTTTACTAAAAACACTCTGATACTCCTTTCCTACGTTCAAAAATGTTATGGTTAAATTGTTAAATGGAATTTCTTATTTAAATGTTATACAATAGATTAATGCTTGATGGAAATAATGCTTATATTTTGAATTCGGTAAAAAACAAAAATTATAAATGTTTTTTTAAATGAAACTGGAAAATTTTTGTAAAATTTTGAACATAATTTGTTATTCATATTATTCAATTTTAATCTATAAAACTTGATCTATAAAACTTGATTTTACTTAAAATAACTTCCAAAAAAAAATTTTTTTTATATATTTTTTATTTTAAATAGTTTTTATAGTGGACAATCAAAAACAAAAACCATTTATAGATAAATAAGATAAATTGAAAATTTCTTTTTGCCATAGTGACTTTATATCTTTAAAAGATATCGAATAATATTCATAAAATCGAATAATAACTTGTACTCAAATGCCAAAAAAAATAACAAATAAAAGAAAGAATGTATGACCCTAAGAACATTATTTAAAAGTACAAGTTTGACAATTTTCCTTTTTTTCTCTGAAATTTATGATGTAGATATTTTATGGTTGCATGACAAAATTATATAAGTCAAAATTACATATTTTTCTTTTTATAAAAAACGTAAAGCTATTCGGTTCATAACGTTATGAAGCACTCTCTTCAAACGTTCCTCTCCTTTAGTTTCTAAATCTCAACTTTCTAAAAATAATACAAAATTGTCAAGTGTTCATCGTATTACACAATTTTCTTTGTCAATATTTTGTTACAAATATATCACATTACAATATTCTTTTTAATAATTCACACACGGAATTATTAAAAACAACAAACAAACCCTTTTTTCGAAAACAAACTTCTTTTTTCAGCAACTAAACACATTTTCTTAAAATAAAAATAAATTAGCAAAAGAAGCCTTTTGATTAAAAAAAAACACTAGTGCATATTATGATTGCGCCCAAATTACAAGGGTAATTGACCAATGAAGAGCGTCATCAAATGCACTCGTAGTAAAGAGGAAGAAATTTCGTAAAGAGAAATTCAAAAGATAATCTATAATTATAATTGACAACCATTTAAGGTCCTGCGCAGTAGACACCTTTTCATTTTATTTCGATTCTCCTACTCCTTAATGAACTTCTAATATAATAGTCGTATATAAAACAAAAATGCGCACACAGTTGAAATTTTTTTACTCATATGATTTTATTATTCAGCAAACACATTATGCATAACTGAGATCTTATGAAAATAATAAACAAAAGTAAACAAATCAGTTATTATATTTTATATTATGTACTTGCGAATGAATCTATGTACATATGGCAAAAAATAAACAAAGAAACAAATTCATTATATATATATTATTCTGCATTTATCTGGATGTTTGTAAGTTCGACGGAATGCTCCAACACATATACAAATTGCATATGTATACAAATGCATATATATACAAATTGCTTTGGTGCTTTTTTTAACCCCTGTCTACCATGCTGAACCTTTGCAGGAAAAATTGATTGCACGAACTATATTTTTTTAATTTAATGTTAGTCTTCTTCGCAAATAATAAGGAAAAATAATAAATAATAATAATAATATAAATAAAACAAACAATTTTTTTGATTTATAATAATAAGGACTAATAGAATTTTAATCAATAGTTTAATATGGTATAATAACCAAAAGGCAAACAGCATTTAACACAAAAAAAAAACATAATAATACACATGTGTATCAGCATATTTGTATTGTATAATATTAAACATTATACTACTTTATTGCTTCTACCTTTTATTTTTGGCATTATTGTGTGCGAAACTCACTTCACTCAAAAAAAATTATTTTTGTTTTTTTTTTGTTTTTTTTGTTTTTTTTTATTATTTGCTGTATCTGTATTCTGTATGTTCTATATGCTCCATTCCAAAAATATTATTTTATTTTCAGTGTTAAGTGTTCACTTTTCACTTCACTGTTCAGGTTCACTGTTCAATCAAAAGAACTTGATAGAAGTAGAGTAGGATAATTAACTATACTTCTACGCCGGATAATAAAACATTGTTTTTTTTAAATTGAAAATTATTGATGAAAATGTTTTTGTATTTTTTGTAAATTTTACCAATTTAGATACAAAATTTTGGAAATTTTTTTTAAAAATAACACAATACCATAATAACAGTTAAAATTTATATGAAAATAAGATCCCATTTTTAAATTTGCTCTCCCAGAGGCCACAATAACGCTAATACGGTATAATTTATACTAAATGGAACCCAACTAACGAATTATAACTAAATGGAAGTGAGTACGAGTATACCATACAAAAATACAAACATTTTATACAAATTTGTTGGTATGGTACTTCTTTTTCTGTTATGTAAAAAAAAAAGATTAGTGTTAGGCCAATATAGTTTTTTTAAATAGAAAATTAGTAAAATCTTTGTGTATGATTAAAATACAAGGAATCAAAATCAATCTTAATAAAAATAACAATGTTTTTTCAATTTAAACTTTCTTTTACTTTATTACCGTATTCTATTATTACACAGAAAAGTATTGTTGTTAAATTATTTGAAAAAAAAACAATAATTATTCATGTTTCTGAAATATTGAAAATGTAGCAGTAGTTTGTAATATATGAATATATGAAATTTTCAAAAAGTACTAATACTAGCAATCAAAATAATTTCCATTAAAAAGAGAGAAAATATATTGAACGAATATGTTCATCTATTAATAATATACATGTGTATCAGCATATTTGAATTGTATATTATACATTATACTACTTTATTTCTTTTACCTTTTATTTTTGTCATTATTGTGTGCGTAATTCACTTCCCTCAAAAAAAATTATTTTTGTTTTTTTTTTGTTTATTTTTGTTTTTTTTTATTATTTGCTGTATCTGTATTCTGTATGTTCTATATGCTCCATTCCGAAAATATTATTTTATTTTCAGTGTTAAGTGTTCACATTTCACTTCACTGTTCAGGTTCACTGTTCAATCAATAGAACTTGATAGAAGTAGAGTAGGATAATTAACTCTACTTCTACGCCGGATAATAAAACATTGTTTTTTTTAAATTGAAAATTATTGATGAAAATGTTTTTGTATTTTTTGTAAATTTTACCAATTTAGATACAAAATTTTGAATATTTTTTTAAAAATAACACAATACCATAATAACAGTTTATTCATAAAGCAAAATAAGATCCCTATACATTATACAAAAGACAAAATTTATATGAAAATAAGATCCCATTTTTAAATTTGCTCTCCCAGAGGCCACAATAACGCTAATACGGTATAATTTATACTAAATGGAACCCAACTAACGAATTATAACTAAATGGAAGTGAGTACGAGTATACCATACAAAAATACAAACATTTTATACAAATTTGTAGGTATGGTACTTCTTTTTCTGTTATATAAAAAAAAAAAGATTAGTGTTAGGTCAATATAGTTTTTTTAAATAGAAAATTAGTAAAATCTTTGTGTATGAATAAAATAAAAGGAATCAAAATCAATCTTAATAAAAATAACAATGTTTTTTCAATTTAAACTTTCTTTTACTTTATTACCGTATTCTATTATTACACAGAAAAGTATTGTTGTTAAATTATTTGAAAAAAAAACAATAATTATTCATGTTTCTGAAATATTGAAAATGTAGCAGTATTTTGTAATATATGAATATATGAAATTTTCAAAAAGTACTAATACTAGCAATCAAAATAATTTCCATTAAAAAGAGAGAAAATATATTGAACGAATATGTTCATCTATTAATAATATACATGTGTATCAGCATATTTGAATTGTATAATATTATACATTATACTACTTTATTGCTTCTACCTTTTATTTTTGTCATTATTGTGTGCGTAATTCACCTCACTAAAAAAAAATTATTTTTGTTTTTTTTTTGTTTTTTTTTGTTTTTTTTTATTATTTGCTGTATCTGTATTCTGTATGTTCTATATGCTCCATTCCAATAATATTATTTTATTTTCAGTGTTAAGTGTTCACTTTTCACTTCACTGTTCAGGTTCACTGTTCAGTCAATAGAACTTGATAGAAGTAGAGTAGGATAATTAGCTCTACTTCTACGCCGGATAATAAAACATTGTTTTTTTTAAATTGAAAATTATTGATGAAAATGTTTTTGTATTTTTGGTAAATTTTACCAATTTAGATACAAAATTTTGAATATTTTTTTAAAAATAACACAATACCATAATAACAGTTTATTCATAGAGCAAAATAAGATCCCTATACATTATACAAAAGACAAAATTTATATGAAAATAAGATCCCATTTTTAAATTTGCTCTCCCAGAGGCAACAATAACGCTAATACGGTATAATTTATACTAAATGGAACCCAACTAACGAATTATAACTAAATGGAAGTGAGTACGAGTATACCATACAAAAACAAAAACATTTTATACAAATTTGTTGGTATGGTACTTCTTTTTCTGTTATATAAAAAAAAAAAGATTAGTGATAGTCCAATATAGTTTTTTTAAATAGAAAATTAGTAAAATCTTTGTGTATGGATAAAATAAAAGGAATCAAAATCAATCTTAATAAAAATAACAATGTTTTTTCAATTTAAACTTTCTTTTACTTTATTACCGTATTCTATTATTACACAGAAAAGTATTGTTGTTAAATTATTTGAAAAAAAAACAATAATTATTCATGTTTCTGAAATATTGAAAATGTAGCAGTAGTTTGTAATATATGAATATATGAAATTTTCCAAAAGTACTAACACTAGCAATCAAAATAATTTCCATTAAAAAGAGAGAAAATATATTGAACGAATATGTTCATCTATTAATAATATACATGTGTATCAGCATATTTGAATTGTATAATATTATACATTATACTACTTTATTGCTTCTACCTTTTATTTTTGTCATTATTGTGTGCGCAATTCAAAAAAAATTATTTTTGTTTATTTTTTGTTTTTTTTTGTTTTTTTTTTATTATTTGCTGTATCTGTATTCTGTATGTTCTATATGCTCCATTCCAAAAATATTATTTTATTTTCAGTGTTAAGTGTTCACATTTCACTTCACTGTTCAGGTTCACTGTTCAATCAATAGAACTTGATAGAAGTAGAGTAGGATAATTAACTCTACTTCTACGCCGGATAATAAAACTTTGTTTTTTTTAAATTGAAAATTATTGATGAAAATGTTTTTGTATTTTTTGTAAATTTTACCAATTTAGATACAAAATTTTGAATATATAAATTATGAATATTTTTTAAAAATAACACAATACCATAATAACAGTTTATTCATATAGCAAAATAAGATCCCAATACATTATATAAAAGACAAAATTTATATGAAAATAAGATCCCATTTTTAAATTTGCTCTCCCGGAGGACTCAATAACGCTAATACGGTATCATTTATACTAAATGGAACCCAACTAACGAATTATAACTAAATGGAAGTGAGTACGAGTATACCATACAAAAATACAAACATTTTATACAAATTTGTTGGTATGGTACTTCTTTTTCTGTTATATAAAAAAAAAAGATTAGTGTTAGGCCAATATAAACATAAATAAAAATAAATAAAAAGTGATATAAACATAAGTACTATAATTTCGGAATAAAGAATTTAATGAAAGAAAAAAAGAAACTAGGATTTATTTTGCTTCCGTCATTTATGACGGGTTACAAAGCTAGTCTCAAATAAAAAATATAAAAAAGCAAAAACAAAAAAAATCAGATGAATTGTTCATATGACTAGCAAATTAATTTTTATATAGTAGAGTTAGAGTATCTATAATTATCCTTAATGAACTTCTAATATAATAAATGAGATGTACCTATATATAAAACAAAAATGCGCACACAGTTGAGAATTTTGTACTCATATGATTTTATTATTCAGCAAATACATTATGCATAAGTGAGATCTTATTAAAATAATAAACAAAAGCAAACAAGTCAGTTATTATAATTTACATTATGTACTTGCAAATGAATCTATGTACATATGCCAAAAAAAAAGAAAAAAACAATTTCATCTAAAATAAAAAATATATAAACACGAGTGGTTTCTGCTATATCGTGCGAAGTCTATGTCAGTACGTAAATTACTGTTTTTTTAAAAACTTTAAATTTTACTTCAACTTCAAATATAATTACTCAACAGGGGCCCCTAGTCATTGTATACTAGAATAGAGTACTGTACGGTTGGTTCAAATGAACCATATTAAATTAATTATAATACTAAACTAGAAGTCTGCGCCGCCTTCGCGCCTACTACACCGTGATGCTGATAAAGCACCTGCTGTAGTAAAGCTAATCAGACCTATTTGAGTTTTTCAGCAAAATTTTTATAAAAAAGTTAGCAGGGTTAAAATGTTGATGCCTAGAATCTATTCGCGGAAAAACGTTTTAAGAAAACGACAAAAATTGGACTGAAAACTGTACAGGTTAAAACCCATTACCGTTAGTTTAAAATTCTACAGTCAGAATTCTTGTAAAAATTCCAGCAAAATATGTAGGTACCATTTTCAAATTAAAAAAATTATTATATATTATACTTAAAGTTCTAATAAAATATAATTATAACAAAATTTTAAGACAAAAATTTATGATTTCAATATTTTTGTTTTTGAATTTAATAAAAATGTGCATATATGAACTATACATAGGTATACATACATATGTATGTATTTCTGCTACATTAACACTTCTAATTCTGTAAACTGTTCTAGAACAGTCTAAAACGATATAGAGTAGAACATTTTTTTGTGTTCAGTAGTTTCTATTCAAATTAATTGAACTTATTTGTGCAAAAGTGTTCTGATCGGTGTTCAGTTTTGGTAAATCCAGTTCTAAATTAATCTATTTTGTTCTGAATGGTTTTTAATTTAGTTTTGAACAACTTCTTATGTTGTGGTTTTTTTTTAAATTTGGATAGTTAAACCAAGAAATTTGATAGCAAACAAAAATTAGAGCAAAAAAGTTCATAAGCAGATAATTACATCTAATCTTATATATAAAGAAGGATGTTTGTATGTATGTATGTATGTATGTATGTATGTATGTTTGTGTCAGAACTCCTCCGAGACGCATGGACCAATTTCAATAAAATTTTACAGGATGGTTTTTTACTACTTGGAATCGAACCCGTGATATGTTGTTTTCCAAAATTCTGACTGGTTCGTGTACCTGTCATACAACTCCCAGCCCCCCACAAAAAGATTTCAAAAACCAAAGGTGCTCGAGAGCGGAAAATTTGCACACAAATACTCTTCCAAAAATAAACAAATTTGACTTTCACATTTTTTCGAAATTTTGACTGGTTCGGGTAGCTGTCATACAACTCCCAGCACCCGACAAAAAGGTTTCAAAAACCAAAGGTGCTAGAGAGCGGAAAATTTGCACACAGGTACTCTTCCAAAAATAAACAAATATGACTTTCACATTTTTTCGAAATTTTGACTTTTGTGTATTAAATTGGAAGCAAATCGGTCGAGTTTCTGAGATATAAATTTTCGTTCAAAAGAGCTCTGGCGGAAAGCAGGTTCAACAAATTTGGCAGAAACTGCCGTAATCGGGATCCAAAGTAAAATGTCAAGTCCCTAACGGTTTTTTAAATGTTTTTTTTATTTTATTATTTTTAGAGAGGAAGAGAAATAGGGGTGAAGAAAACAGCAAAACAAAATTCTCATTTTTATTTATTTCTATCTTTCAATGAAATAAAATAAAGAAAAAAAATTTTTTTAGAAATATTTGCCTTGAATTTAAGCGTACTAAAACTACAAAAGAAAACTTTAGAATCGCAGCTGATATAAGGTTTTCAAGGTAATACAGAACAAAAGTCGGACAGTCCGTCCCCGGATATAATGTGTTCAAGAGTGACGCCTTGAGTCGAGTATATACTGTTCTGCCAAATTCCGGCGCGAAAATCCGATGTTAGCGATCACGTTTGGCCCGGACATATTCAACAATGCATTAATTATTCTTGAAGATAAATATGTGGCTATTCCCGGTAAAACATTACTGCAACTCGGCCTATCTTCACCAGTATGAAACCAACAAAATGAACTTTATACAGATTACATACGAGAAAAGAACTGCAACGTCGAAGAGCTGAAAGCATAATATCGCGGAAAAAATACAACTTCTAAATCAAGATCAGAAAAAAGCATACAAAATTATCATGGATCAGGTAGAGAACCAACAAGGTGGTACCGTTTTTCTTGATGCTTCGGGGGGCACAGATAAAACATTTTTAACCAATCTAATTCTAGCCGAAATCAGAGCTCGAGGAGCTCTTGCCATTGCATCTTCAGGAATCACTTCAGCATTAATGGAAGGAGGAAGAACAGCCCATTCTGCACTTAAGTTGCCACTAATCTCCAGACAGGAAAATCCTACCTGCAACATTAGTAAAACAAGTGGTCGAGCGCAAGTGCTCAAGACATGCAAAATTATCGTATGGGATGAATGTACCATGGCTCACAAGAAAGCTCTCGAAGCCCTTGATGTGACTGTGAGAGATCTGAAAGGAAATAACAACCTTATGGGAGGAGTTCTAGTACTTCTATGTGGACACTTCCGTCAAACTTTACCCGTCATCCCAAAGTCAACACCAGCCGATGAAATTTACCCATGTTTAAAACATTCATCTTTGTGGAGACATGTACGAAAGATAAGTTTGAAACAAAACATGATACATTTCTCTTGATCCGACTGGATTACCGCCACATCGTCTTTACTGAAACTGGAATCACCAATTATTTTAATACCTCGACCCACCAAAACTTTGCAACGGTACAAGACTTTGTGTTAAAAAATTGCTGGAAAATGTAATTGAAGCGACTATTTTAACAGGGAAAGGACAGGGTGAAGTCGTTTTCATCCCAAGGATACCACTTATTCCAAATGATCTCCCTTTTAACTTTAAGAGGTTGCAATTTCCAGTTAGACTTGCGTTCTCGATTACGATAAACAAGGCACAGGGACAGTCTATTAAGTACTGCGGTGTGGATTTAAGTGTGCAGAAGAAACTAAAAACGTTGTTTATAATCAAGTTTTATCTTGAGAAAATTATTTAATCACCCGTCAATTTAATTATTTTATTATTTTGTATTTTTTCGTCTTTCCTTTTTTCTATTTTATCTTTTGGTTTTTCCTAATTGTCTTTGTCTTTTTTAGATTTCTATCTTTTTTTCTAAATTTGGTTTTGTTTTCTTTACAGCATTTTGTACTTTTCTTTTTTGAACAATGAAAAAAAACTGATATATTGATAAGAATTGATTAATTAAATTAAGAGTAACAAAAATTAGAATGTAAACTACTACATCTACCATAAGTTTATGTAGCATTAGCTTTATTCTAACATATAGAAATAAGTACTTAGTGTTTAAATATTATAAAAATTAAAATGTTTATTATTAATACCTAAAAAAAGATTTATGCTAACATAAAAAACGGACCATAATTATAGTTTTCAAAAAATACTTCTAATTAAAATCCCAAAATTCTAATTGAAATTTATAAACAACGCCTAAGACTTATGTTTGCATTTTATTTTAAGTTGTAAGTACTATTTTTGTACAAAACTGAAACTCATTTTAATTTTCGTTCACTTTTGATTTTTTTTGTATTTCATTTAAGTAGATACCTATAATAATTCTTAAAATTTTCATGAATTAGCTTTTTATTAAATTTTTAAAAACTGTCAGTGATTTTAGTCGGGGTGGATCCCACACTATTACAAAGCACGTGCGTATTATTCTTTGTATTAGTTTTCAAACTTTCCATAAAAAAAAAAAAACAATTACATATAAAAACATTTAACAGATAGTTTACTAACAGACAAACATCACTTAATACTTCCCTTTTCAAACTAAAGACGAAGAAAAAATTCTAGGAACTTTAAATTTTCTCGGGCAACGCCAGGTAACTCCGCTAGTTATTATTAGATAAATTGTTTGAGGTTGGATAATGGATATGGATTAAAACAGATTTAAATACAACAGTTCATTGATTATGTTTAAGTTTATGTAGCATTAGCTTTATTCTAACATATAGAAATAAGTACTTAGTGTTTAAATATTATAAAAATTAAAATGTTTATTATTAATACCTAAAAAAAGATTTATGCTAACATAAAAAACGGACCATAATTATAGTTTTCAAAAAATACTTCTAATTAAAATCCCAAAATTCTAATTGAAATTTATAAACAACGCCTAAGACTTATGTTTGCATTTTATTTTAAGTTGTAAGTACTATTTTTGTACAAAACTGAAACTCATTTTAATTTTCGTTCACTTTTGATTTTTTTTGTATTTCATTTAAGTAGATACCTATAATAAGTCTTAAAATTTTCATGAATTAGCTTTTTATTAAATTTTTAAAAACTGTCAGTGATTTTAGTCGGGGTGGATCCCACACTATTACAAAGCACGTGCGTATTATTCTTTGTATTAGTTTTCAAACTTTCCATAAAAAAAAAAAAACAATTACATATAAAAACATTTAACAGATAGTTTACTAACAGACAAACATCACTTAATACTTCCCTTTTCAAACTAAAGACGAAGAAAAAATTCTAGGAACTTTAAATTTTCTCGGGCAACGCCAGGTAACTCCGCTAGTTATTATTAGATAAATTGTTTGAGGTTGGATAATGGATATGGATTAAAACAGATTTAAATACAACAGTTCATTGACATTGGGCTGAAAGATATACTTATAAGTTTGAACAAATATATCACATTTACCAAAATATTCAATAACAATAATATAAATTGAATAGTTTGTCGTTTTTTAACTTTTGTTAAGGGTACTATAATATTACGCAAAGCTGATTATTTTTTGATCTTATGGATACATTTTGCCGTTTTATGTTTTTCTTTTCAAGAATAGTGAACTACTTATTATATTACAAAAATAATATTGTTATATGATCGTCGCTAAAAATATCAATTTAGCTCTATAGAAACCTATTTTTTTTCGATTGGGGATATTTTTAACTTCCTGGAAGGACCGGTTTGTTTAATCAAGAAAAGGCCGAAATCAAGATTTTCAAATTGGAAAGTGTATTTTTTTTTGCAAATTCGGATTCTGCGACAAACAGTAAGAAACTTATGTTAAATGGTTTTTTTTTGCTTTCTCGGTATTTCTCCTTAAATTTCTCCTTAATCGATAGATTTAGTTAATATATTTTTATTTTAATTCTAAAATAACGGATCCTTCTCCTTTTAAAAAGCTGATACGCATGCTCTGATACACCCGGTATATTAAGATTAATACTCAGCGAATGCGTATTCTACTCTAATATTATTATTGTGTTTTGTGTAAGACAATACATGTAGGCTCTTTGAAAGCAATTTATATAAATAGTATTAGATAAAGTGTTATTAATTTAATTAAAATTCTAAATAAAGTGTTATAAAAGTAATTATTAAAAACAAAATAATTGTTTTATTAGAGATTTAATGTTTGTTTTTATGTGATATAACAATAATTAGATATCTTTTCCTTGAAAGCTTAGAATTCTAACAGACAACGGCAAGGTTTTAGTAAAAAATATATAGAAACAAATAATATAACAAAATATAAGACCATAATAAAATAAAATTAGATCATAATAAAATATATGTAATAAAACCATATTTTAATACATTTTACATATATTTACATATAAAAATTAAATTTTTATCATTTAAGATAAAATGTGGAAAAATAAATTGACAAAATCTTTAGTTAAATAATAAATTGATACTTACCTCATTCAAAATAGGATTTTTTGTAGATCTAATAAATTATGTGTAAAATTAAATTCACAATATGACCAAAGACAATAATGGTTGTGAAAGTTTTGGTATACCATAACCACATTTTTTATTATTTTTTTTTCTTTATTAATTAAAAAAAAAAAGTTAATAACGAACAATTTCAATAATCAGTTCATCTTAGATCTTAGCATATGCTGTATGATCTACAAAAAATATTCCTTTTGAAAAATTTAAACTTAATACATTACTTAATACTAAATACTAAAATAATAATAAAAGTACAGATAAGTAATTATACAGATGAAGCAGTTCTAACAAAAAACTCGAGACAAATAATTTTAATAGCGGACATCTAACAACAATTTTAGGAGGCAACTTTTGCAAAACAAAAATGATGAAAACAAAAGCATTTTTAAAGTTTTTTGCAACGATAAACCGGTTTTTTTTCTTTTTATATGGTTTATTCTTTATTGCTAATTTACAGGAATGTATGTGTTTTCTTCTTTTATTAAATTAAATTTATTAAGTTTGGTTGCGAGAATTATAATAGCGGACAATAACATTTCTAAATATGAGTTTTTGTGAAAATGATAAAATCAAAAATAGTATTTTGAGTTGATATGAAAATGAATCTATATCTATATTATAAATAATTCTTCGACGGAGTCAGCATGTACCGTTATAACTTTTTGTTTTAAAGAGAAATCTTTCAAAGAGTTTCTGTTTTATGCATACATTTTGTTTTTAACATAAATGAAGAAGAGAATTTGCAATCAAATTGGAATAGATGTTTTTCTTTCTTCCTTATACCTCATCATCAGAATGCCTTTAATATAGGAGAAAAAATAAATCAAACTTTACTCAAATTGATTTAAATGAATTTGGATGTCAGTTCAGTATATCTGTATACATTTTTTGATATTTTCTTTTGTTGTTTTTTTTCTTAATACATCATGGGAGAAGAGATTTTTCATGTGTGTGCTCGTCTGAAATTTTGTGTTCGAATTTTTTTAAAAATGGACGTATTAAATTTATTAGGGTATGAGAGTAAAAAAATTTTTAATGGTTGATTTTTTACAGGTACCTACATAACAAAAACATACGTTATTTCTTAAACATCATATTATTTTCTCTTAAATTGTCTTATAAGGAAAGTACAAATTTTTTTTATGTCAAATAGATTATAATTAATGTATTTTTAGGTATTGTGAAATTTTTTCAGGTATTGAAACAGGTAGTTAAAAAGAATACCAAGAACCAAATTTTTTTTTTTTATGAATGACTCGATGCATTTTTATTTCCTTAAAAACTAAATTTTGCCATTTAATAATCAATGATAATTTATTAATTATTAATAATATTAGAATTTATAAATAGGAAGGAAATTTGAATACTAATAATATGAATATTTCAAATTTGAATCAATAATATTTTTTATTGCTATGCATTTTTAAATGTAAAACATCTGTAAATTTTGATAACTAACAATAAATACAACAATATTTCTTTGAAACAAAAAAAGTTGTTTGATAATTATTTTTCCTCTTTGTGTTTTGAATTTTTATCTCTCTCTCTCACAAATTAAATTCTTTTTACTATCTATTTTTTACAATTTTGGAAAACGACTAGAAAAATGGTAACCAACAAATTGACAAATCATAAAATTTTATTCCAGTGCATCTTCTTAGTAATAAATATATTCTTTGATAGTGGATGCGTATGCGGTTTTAATCTTAATATAGTGAATTTAAGACAAACAATTATTTATCTTTACTGACTGTTCTTTCTGCCCCTTTTTATTTCAATCTACTGAGAATTGTTTTTTAAAAGAGATATTGTTTTTGTTTTATGAATACATTCTTTTACACAAACGAAAGAGAAAAGAAAAAATAACAAAAACAATACAAATAATTGTCAAATGAGCACGTAGTTCTTCTGTTTCCTCCCCTTCTAAAACAAAATGGATTAAAAATATTTAGAATAATAATCTCAAAGCTATTGAATACATTCTTATATACTTGAGAAATATATTTTAAAATCATTTTTAGAATACATTGATTAGCGTAAGTTATTATGTATTTTTTTATGAAAAATAATCATAAAAATTTAATCAATTTATATAATCAACTACATAAATGTTGACGCAATAGCATTTAGGGCAACGTTTACATATCAGATTTTATTTGATAAAAGGTACTTATTTATTTATTTATTTAAGGTTTATTTAGCTCAAATAAAAAACATTGATTTTAAATATAGAGATTTAAAATTATAAACAAATAAAATACAAAATAAAAAATACAAAATGAACAAAAAAAAAATGCAAAAATTCAATTAAGAAAAAGTTGAAAAAATCTTATAAATGTAGGTAGTTTATTATCTACTAATTGTTATTATCAATACTATTGTTTATAACAATCAATAAAAACAAAAATAATCAAACACAACAAGCATTAAACAAAAAGTTCAACAAATGACAAAAGTCGATTTCGATTTAAAGGAAAAAATTAGTTTCCAGCATTTTTTGTTTCAAAAATGTTTGATGATAATAGGATAATATTCTATTTTTCCATTAAACAAAGTCGGATATCAAAATATGTGGAACAACGTTTACAGTACAGTCAAACTTTCAATAGTACAAATAAAATCTTGATGTCTAAACGGTACCTAATTGTGAGTTGATTTGATGCCGAAACAACATCATTTAATAAGAATTTTTTTCTTATATATCACATGTGTAAATGTGATATTGTTTATATTTTAACAATTTTTGCTATTTGAAATTACTTTATAAATTATATTCTAAAATTATTGGGATTTATAATATTAAAATATTAACTAAAAAAACAAAATTAACTAAAAACATGCATCTACCTGCATAAGGTATTATATGTACCGTATAATCTCTAACATAATTTTTTAATTTAAAAAAATAAGCAGTAGTTAATAATAATATTAGTGCAATATTACAGATAAATAATAAATATACCTATGCAATATATGAATATATCCTATATCTATCTATTGATATGTGATATTGTAGTTTTTTGTACTTTAAAATAGAAAAACAGTAGTTTTTAATTTTCTGGTTCTCCGAAGTTCTAAAAAAAAATAAACAGTAGTTAATAAATATATTTTCAAATAACACTTATATTATGTAATAAAATACACTTATTTATATCTGTATTGTATATCTATACTGTTGGATGTTGTAGCAGTTTTATATTTTAAGGTAAAAAAAAGTATTGGAACTACACCATGCGCTTTTAAGAGACGCCAGTTTCCCGTCCGAGCTGCCCTTGCGATAACCATTTTTTTTTTTTTTTTTTTTTTTAATAGTTTTATTTATATTTCTAATATATAATTAATAATTCCAAAACAAAACTTAAAAATAGAATTTCTTACATATAACTTAAAGTATTCATATGGCTAACTTATATTTAGCTCTCTTACTTACATTTAATATTAATTATTATGTACATATTTACATTTGAATTATATAATTTGGTTATGTTAAATATTATTTTTTTTTAAATAACTAATGGACTAATTTTGGTACTGGAAAAGATTTATTCAGAAAAAAAAAACCAGTTTTTGAAAAATAATTTTTTTGTAAAACTTAAATACTACACTACACTAACTAACAACTAAAACTTAACTAATAATTATAACCTACCCTAATCCTAATTGTTTCCAAAATAAAGGTTTGGAATTTTTTAATTTGTGTTGATTAGGAACATATTTATCAAATGAAAATATATCTGCATCATTCACATCACTTACATTTATACCTAATGGTACTTTTTTATTCCAACTATTTTTTTTATAGTGATATATAATAGGAATATATTCACTATTTTCGATGTAATTATTTTTATCTAGGAATACAAATCCCTCTGGCGGAATAAATCCCGTGTCTAATGACCTTTTAATATACAGGTCGTTTTCGTACCAAGGATGGCTTATTAAGGAATTTTCTAGCACTTCGCTGCTCCGTTGGATATGATTTCGTATGAGACGAATAATAAAATTATCGATTCTGATAATGTTGGCCTTTGAATAAACTGCCTTATTAGAATAATAGTGCAGATAGTTTGATGTAGGTTTTCTGTTCAAATTTGTACATGCTCTTAGGCATTTTCGTTCAAATATTCTGACTTTTTCCATCAAAGAAGAATTGATGTTAAACCAGATTGGACAACCATAAGTTAATATTGGCCTTATCAGGTTCTTGTAGCAAAGTAGTTTGACTTTACTACACAGAATTTTCGAATAAAAAAGTTTACGTAATGTTAGAAAGGCATTCGTTGCTTTTCTTATTTGATTTTTTATATGGTCTTTGAAGTTATAGTTATGATAGTATAAAATGCCTAAATATTTGAATTTACTCGAGTTGCTGATTTTTGTATTGTCTGGAGCATTTATATGGAATTCTCTCCAGTGTTTTTTAATATTATAATTGACCAAGTTGACAGTGTTACGGAAAAGAACACTCTCGCATTTTTGGTAATTAATTTTAAGTTTCCAGCTGGCACTATACTCAACCACTTTATTAAATAGTTTCTGTAAATGGTATTGAGCCTTTTGGATGTTGTGATTCGCTGTATATATGGTTAGATCATCAGCGAAAGCTATGCTGTTGCTTAGAGAGTCCAGCAGCTCACTAATATATATATTGAATAATACAGGCGAGTTCACAGTACCTTGTTGAAGACCGTTGTTTAGCGAAAACTCTTTAGAGAACTTTTTGTTACCAGAAGTTACTCTAAAAGTTTTGTCCCTTATCATGCTCTCAATCAAGAATACTAAGTGTGGCGGATACTTGTATTTTAGCAGCTTGTATATAATACCATCAAGCCAGACTGTGTCAAATGCTTTTTCAAAATCAATGAAGCAAGTTGCTACACATTTCTTATCATTTATATGTCTGCGGATATCAGAAGATAGTTTTGTCATTGCATGTGTTGTGTTTGTCATTTCGTTGCAAACTATGTTTATAACGAAAACCAAATTGATTTGCTGGTATTATTCCTTTTTTAACGGTTTCATCTACTAGGATTTTATTAACTATAACTTCGAAGACCTTACTTATGTTGGGTAATAGACTGATAGGCCTGTAGCTATTTGGATCGGAGGGATCTTTGCCCGGTTTTTTTATTGCAACTACCAATGCTTTTTTCCAATCTTGTGGGAAATAACTTACGTTTAAACAATTATTGAATATTATACAATACCTTTCTATTAGCGAATCAGGGAGTTGCTTTAAAACAATGTTAGGAATTTTATCGATACCAGAAGATTTTTTATTTACTAAGTTATTGAATATTTCTTTAAGATCCTGAATTGTAATAAAATATTTATTTTGAGTTTGGACTGCGCTTAATTTATTTGCCTTTAGTGTATTATTGAATTTTATTACCGAAATATTGTAATTTTTATTGTTTTGAATGCGTATTTTTAAATTATTTATAGAAGCCATGACTTGATTATCATATGGAGAAACTCTTTGGTTTGTTTGGTTATGTACTTGAGAAAGATGAGATCCTATGGTATTTAGGATGTCATTTTCGTTTTCGATGCAGAAGTATTCGTTTTCTATTTTTAATTTGTTAGTGTTTATACCAGCTTGTTGAATTTTGAGAATATGACTACGGTGAACTCTTAATATGTGGATTTTTTCAGGATTGAACGACTTGTATATTTTTTTGATTTCCGCAAACATGTTTTTACTGTTGCAAACTTTTATATTTGCAACTCTATTATGCCAGTATTTATTAATATTTAATTTAAAATTTTGTTTTATTAAGCAATTGATATTTTTTAAAAGAGAATTTATTAAATTTATTGAAGTAGTATTATTGGCATTTAATTTTAGTAATTTGAATTTGGAACTTAGTAGTTGGCTCTTAACTTTTTTTAATTGGTTGATAACCCGGTTAACATAAATATCAATGCTATTTTTGTTGGAATTTGATAGGGGTATTGATTTTTGCATGGCATTTTGGATAATAAGTTCAATTTTTTTTAGAAAACAGTTTATTTCGGTAATTGATAAGTTTCTATCATTGGGCATGCTGCTTAGCGATTCATCAAGCTGAATGTCGATGTTAATATGTTTCCGAAATTTGTTCCAGTTAGCTTTTCCGTAAAGGAAGTGTTCATTGTTTGTAAGGGTTGTAGTGAATTCGTTCCCTCTAAGTGATAACTCAGTGTATATAGCTAGATGGTCGCTGTCGTAAATTAGAGTTTCCAATTTACCAGTATTAGTCGTTTTAAGTGTAAGTCTGGCATCGGCTAGAACTAAATCTAGGAACGAGTTTCCCCTAGGGTACGAAGGTATTTCGGTGGTGTATAAGGAAGTTTTGTATAATATTCGGTTATCTTCGATAAATTTATTGAGGAGTACAGGATTGTGGTGAGTATTTCTCCAAGATTGGTGTTGAGCATTTAGATCGCCGCAAATAATGTAATAGTTATATAATTCGGAAAGTTTCAAAATTTCAAAGAGTTTTATCAGTTCATTGTGGAATACGTCCTGATGACTCACTGGCGCATATATAGATAAAATAATAAGTTTATTATTATTTTCCCCGTTAATTTCCACTGCGCAAACTTCTAAACAGCGAAATGATTTTAAAAATTCGGTTTGAAGTCTTCGAAATTTTAAACTTTTCCTAATTATTATTGCAGTACCGCCTCCGATTGTAGGTGAAGCTCTATCGTGCCTAATAATATTATACCCTTTAATTTTTATACGATTGGTTTTATTAAGTTTCGTCTCAGATAACGTTACTACATCCGGATTGTGCTTGTTTAGAAAATCTATTAATGACAACTGCTTGTAATATAGGAGTTGACATTAATAGATATTATTTTTAATTTATTTTGTCTCAAAGCGTTGTTAAGCATCGAGGTTTTCGAATAGAAAATCGATTCTGTCCGCTTGACTTTGAATTTTTGTTTCCAATACTTTAAAACTCTGGCATAAGTTGGACAAACTCTTGCTGAGTTCAGTTAGTATTGGAATTATATTTCCGATTGAGGGACTTAATCCACCAGTGGAAGTTGTATTTAAGTTACTTGTATTAGTATATTTGTTTCCAGCTGTAATACTGGCATATGATAAATTAGGATTAGTAAAATTTGATGCTATATTAATTTTTTTTACTACCTTCGCTACCTTGTTTTCCTTTAATAATTCTAGCTTTTCCTGTCTGGCTTTAAACACTGGGCACTGCCTAAAAGATGCGGGATGTCCGGTTGTCTTACAAAGTATGCAATAAAGTTTGTCCTTTGCACTGTTTTTGATGATGTGGCATTGATTAGCCAAGTGCTTCCCACCACACTTGACGCATCTCAGCTCCATATTGCAATTATATGCCGAGTGGTTGAACCGCTGGCATCTGGTGCATTGTGCAATAGGCGATTTGTTGAGAGATTCCCATTTTATAATCTGGTTATCAAGATCTTTTATTTTATACAAGTTGTTGATGTTGCTTTGTGGTCCTATTTGTACTATATAAATTGGCAGATTTATATTGCTTGCTACCGATTTTTGTGTTGTTAGTCTTAAAACTTTATTAATATTTATTTCTTCGACCGCTTGTGCTTGTAGCAAGCTGTGGATTTCTTCTGGCTCATAGTTGTTGTGAAGGCCTTTTAATATTACGTTAATTGGTTTTTCGTCTTTTGGTGTGTATGAGAAACATTGCACTTCAGCACTCTTTAACGCATTAAATATTTTTTTGAAGTCCTCTGTATTTTTTTCATAAAGCATATGTCTGTTATTTGTGGATTTTATTAAAAACTCATTAATTTTGAGTTGTATTCTTATCATTTTTTTTATGGTAGGGATGAATATTTTTGCTTTTATTATTTTTATTTTCTATATCTTTTTTGGTATCGGCATCATTGCTACTTGGGTATTTTTCAGCTGTTTTATTATTCGGTATATTTTTATTTAGTTGACTATTTATTGCTTGTGACGTTTTTTTGTTAATATTATTATTATTATTATTTTTTTTTTTTTAAACTTGAATAAAATCATTGTTCGAATCTTCATTATTGGGTTCCTCTAATTCCATATCGTTGAGAATATGAAACTGATTAGTATTATTAAGTACTTCATTGTCAATGTTAATATTTTTGTTATTATTTTTTAATAATTCATTTAATTTTTTTTTAAGTTCTAGTAGTTCTTTTTTTAGTGATGAATTGTCTAAAATTAATCCTTTATTTTTTTGGGCTACTTTATCTGTAACCTGTTGTGATTTTACTTTTTTTGGTGACATTTTTGTGAGAGTTTTTTTCACTTTATTTTTATTATTAGTTTCATTTTTTAGTTGAGTGCTTCTGACCATGTGGTCAAATAACACTAGAGTTTATATATTATTAAACACAGATAAATTTATTTTTAATTTGCTAATTTACTTTGTTTTCTTAATTTATAATCATTTTTTTTTTTTTTTTTATACTTAAGGTAAGTTTTTTTTTTTTGTTTTTTTGCTAAATTTGTTTCTCAGTGTGAAAACTATATTTTTCAATCCTTCCACTTTGAAAGCATAGTACAAAACTCCTTGCGATAACCATCAACAAAGTGCAAGGTCAAACTCTCAATAAGGTTGATCTTTTACTTGATACACCAGTTTTTTCTACAACTATATGTCGGGATGTCGCGCACTAGGAATAGAAATCATTTGTAACCGAAGAAATTTCAAAATTGTAACCGAAAAGAATAGAACTGTTAGAAATATAGTTTTTAATGAAATATTAGTTGATTTCAATCTATCAATCCAATTGCATAGTCTGTCTGCTAATCTACTAATTCAACTAATGTATTATTACTAAAATATTAGAATCATAGAATTTTGGATTTTGATAATTTATAATGTAGTACAACCTAGAAAGCTCTAATTTTGATTTTTCACTATATATAGGAAAAAGTAACGTAGTAACGGGTATTTAACTAGTAAATATTAATAACAGTAGGAAGAATTTGTTTTAGAACAAAATTTTTAATAACGTACAACTTCTTAATATGAATTCATTGACTGGAATTATTTAAATCAAAGTGTTTAATAACGGACTGTTACTTGGTATGAATTTTATTAAATAGAGTTGATCAAATTATTTATGAAGTTGCTTTATTGAATTATGAATGATAATTAAATATTTAAATATCTACAGATTTCAATTTCATTTTTTTATTGAATGATTTTTAAAGATAATATTTCAAATATGTGCCATTTTTCTACAATGTACTTTTCTTTTTTATTTATTTATTTAAATTTTTTATTTTCGCGCTAATTTTATGTAATAAGTGCAAAAAGTATGTACAAATCTTTGAAACAGGTAAATGAGAAATTTCAGAAAAGAAAATGGTTTAGATTTTTTTGTTTCTAAGTACCTAACATGTTTTGTTTCTTCCTGTGTTTTTTGTAAATATATGAATAATGAATGTTAAATTAAAGGATTAAGCATTAAAAAAATATTGTGATATTTTAAGAAGTACTTAATTAGTTGTTTCAAAATATTTCAAAAAATATATACCTATATTTTTTATAAAAACTTGTTGTCTAGCGTGAGAGTAAAATTTTTGTATAATAGTGAAAATAGTCAAATATTTTCCTTTTAATTTTACTGATATGCTTATCATACAGATACGCGTACTTCGTCTACTACTTGCAATATTTTGTACTGGACTTATTATCTTGAGATCATCTTCAACTGCAAATTTTAATTCTACTCAGTACTTTCGGCATACTTTAATATAGCATCATCCGCGTATAATTCAAAAGAACCTCTTAAATCTAATTTGGTCACATCATTAATATAAATTTTGTAAAAATCGGATCCTAAGATAGACCCTTGTAACAACACTTGCAAAACTATAATTATTAGTTATACAAAATACTTGTTTACGATTACTTGGGTATGAATGAAAAAAAATTATTTGGCTATCGTTAAGGTTCATTAACTAAATTTTTTTTAGATTTCATGATCTACGCAGTCAAAAGCCTTTTGCAAGTCTAAGAAAACATATGCAACACAATTTTTCGAAATAAAATTTGTCAAATTTAAACATGCATCATGTTGTGTTAGAGTGTTGATCTCAAAGCCATATTGTTCTGTATGAAGTTTGTCATAATTTCTCATGAAAGATCTCTTTCTGAAAGAACAGAAATGGGATGATAATTAGAGCAAATATTTTTGTTTCCACTTTTGAAGATTGGAGTAATTATTGCCTTTTTAATGAATTAAATACTATTTATATAATTTTTTTTCAAAAAGCCTGCATGTATTGGCAAAAAATATCCATTAATAATTTGACGAAACGGTGATTAATATAGGGTCAACAGAAACAGACCGTTGAATTGAATAAATATTTTATTCAATATGAATATTTTTTTCCCTTCTTCAAATCAACAAATTATTTATCAAATTAACAAAAGTTTTCATCAAATCTTCGTTTCGTTATTTCAACGAAAAATTTTGTCAAATTAACAAAAGTTTTGTTAAGCATTTAATTGTTGATTTGAATAATTTTTTGTTAAATGGACTAAAAATTTTTTATATTTCTTCTTCAATATGATGAAAATTTTATCAGATTAACAGAGGATTTGTTGCACATGCATTTGTTGACTTGATTTTTATTCTTCATTGCGACAAAAGACTTTATCGAATTGAATGTAATTATCAATTCATTTTTATTGTAGGTAATGATATTACAATTAAAACTTCAATTTACAGTTTATCATTGTTTTCTTTATTTAATGTTTACTACAGATTATTATAACAATTAATATTTAAAAAAAAGGAAAACAAATAAGAAAATTCTTTTAAAATAAAATATTAAATGAAATTTATTATTTTCCATGTTTTAGTAATTAGAAAGTATTTATTTAGAATATTTTAAGAATTTAATTTACTTAAATTATCAAATCTTAATTTTAATACTATTTATGTTAATATTTACAAAATAAAAAGAATTAATAAGAAAATTATTTTTAAAGTAAAATATTAAATGAAATTTTATAGTTATTTTTAATTTAAGTTTTAGTAATTATTTTAGAAAATGCTTACACATATATAGTTTAACAAAATCACCGATTTTCCAAAGAAGAAATCAAGCAATTTACATGTATATTTTCAGAATAGTATTTAGTTTTAATTTTATGAAAATATTTTTGTATAAATTTCCAGATTAAAATAGAAGGTACTAGATATTCTAAATTAAATAGATTACAAATTTTTAAATATATTTCTATTGCATTAATAAGAGAATTTATTTGTATTTTATCCCATCAAAATATACAATTATAAGTCTTTCGTTCCAACACTGTGACAGCAATAAGAGTGAGAGGCTGTATTAGAGCCTTTCTTTCCTTCCTCGAGGCGAACCTCTTTAATTCGTCCTCACAGGCTTCAATACTAGTGGCGTTTATAATGATACTGCATTGTGAGTCTTTTATAGTAAAATTTGTATTTACTTTTTATTATTTTTCATGGTTACTACTTTTGTTGTTGGTATTAATATCTCATAAAGCATAAAAAAAACAGCTAAACATCGTCCATCTAAAAAATAAAAATTATGAAATTTTATTTCAAATAACTTGAGTTCAAGTTACTTAAAAAACTTACTTCTTAACTTCTGGAATAATTTGATTTCATTCTTATATTTAATTATTAATAATATTTTAATTTTTAAAATGTTATTATATTTTATAATAAAAATACTTTTTAGTTTCCGTTTTTTAACTTCATAATGCCACTGTTTAATTTTTATACACCTTCGCTGAGCACTTGACCAATGCAACTAAAAATATTCTCTGATAGATCACTAGAATATTTTTTTAGCATAGGATACTGCGTTTTTTGTTGATAGTTTGATACACAAAACAACATTTCAATAAAATAACGGTATTTTACTACTTGTTTTTTGTTAATTTGAATAAATTTCGTCAAATTGAAGAATAATTTGAAAAATTGACGGATGTGCCTTCAATTTTAATAGAAAAATTATAATTTTTTTCGTAATCTTGAAGAAAATATTTATCAATACGACGATATTTTCGTCAAATTCCAAAATTTTTAAGTGAGGAAGAAATTTTCGATTTTGAAGAATTTTTGTTAATATGAATAATTTTTTTGTTGTATTGAAGAATTTATTTTTGTATATGATGTAGATTTAATTAAAAAAGTTCTTTAAATCAACAAAACCAAATTTGTTTATTTGAAGATAAGTTAGTTGTTCATTTGATGATTTTTTTGTTGAATTGACGTACATTATTCATTTTGACAAAAAAAGTGAAAAACATTTCTTCAAAATGACAAATTCAACCTTCAAGATTTAACGAAATTTTTTTGTCAATTCTATATACAGTTTTTGGTTCAGTGCACATTTACAAAAAAAAATCCATTAGTTAAAGAAGCAAAGAACTATTGTAAATATTTTGTTTTTTTTTTTAATAAAAACTTGTTTTCCAGCGTTAGAGTAAAATTTTGGTATAACAGTGAAAATAGTCGAATATTTTCCTTTTAATTTTACTGATGTGCTTATCATACAGATACGCGTATTTCGTCTACTACTTGCAGACTTCTTCAGTGTTTTGTACTCGACAACACATCAGTAAAATTAAAAGAAAAATATTCGACTACTTTCACTGTTATGTAAATATTTTGTTATGCAAAAAGTTGTAAGAAAGAAAGAGTGCGATATAAACCATTTAAAAACAACTTATTTTTTGCAATGCTGTTCAATTCTCGTTCAAGTTTTGTGTTCAATTCTCTGTAAAGTCAATTTTTTTTTTTTTATTAAAAAAATGTTTATTGTCACTACCCCTACATGTCACTCTAACGTCGGAAATATTATTTCAATTACTAACAATAAAATAAATAATAATATTATTATTCAACCCCCTACCTGTGCTATTTCATTGGATAATAAACAACCATGCAGCTGCGAAAAACATCAAATTGTTACCTGTGCGAATAGAATAAATAAGACGATTTTAGATTAATTTCCTCAGTCGAGTACAAAACACTGAAGAAGCCTGCAAGTAGTAGACTAAATACGCGTATCTGTATGATAAGTAAAAGTAAAAGGAAAATATTCGACTATTTTCACTATTATACCAAAATTTTACTCTAACGCTAGAAAACAAGTTTTTATAAAAACTATTTGTTGTTGTTATTAGCTATATTATAAAATTTATAACATTAATTTTTAAAAACAAGAAAAATTATTTTTTTCATAAAAAAAAAGTGATTTTCAATTATTTCAACAAAACACGAAATCGTTTAGAATAAAAATTCAAGCATACAAATTATGTATACATGTATGTATATTATATTATATACTTTTTCCTTTTAAGTATGAAATTAAATTAGTAAGTCCGGATTTTACATCATAGTTTTAGTACAATTTTTTTTTCCTGTCGTCAGCTAAATTCGGATTTCAATAATATGGAGCCGGGTTTTTTTTTTTTTTATATTATAGCCAAAACTTAGGTTTTGAACCTTTTAGCACTTGCCATTTACCGCCACATACCGTTGACCATTTGAAAAAGGAAAGGATAGTTAAAGGAAAGGAAGAAGACAAGTTTTGTGGGAAAGAGCGAACAAAGTTGTTAATATTCGTATTAAATCTCTGTAAATCATAAATAAAAAATCCTTCTCTCATTGAGAATGCTTCGATTGGGACGCGATTCCACAATCGAGATGTTCTTACTATAAAAGAATTTCCATAGCCGGACTTAAACCATCTCGGAATTTCCACTGTGAAAGGGTGTGCACTTGATGCCTCTCGTGTTATGCGACAAAATTGCTTGAGAGGAGGAAGAAGTGACTTTAGTTCCTCGGAACAAGTGCCAACACCAAGTAGATATCTATAAAATAGAGAAAGTGCTCCAACAATACGACGATGACCAAGTGGTATAAGGGATGAGGTCACGTTTATGTCGCCTATAAGACGAATGGCGCGGTTTTGAACTTTGTCCAAAAAATTTAAAGCAGTTTTTGGTGCACCTGCCCATAAATGTGAGTTATACTCGAGCTTGGGTCGTATATATGCTTTATAGATTTTTAAGAGGTCTCGAGATGAAACATAAGCTTTGCAGGAACTTAAAAAGCCCAAACATTTGGCGGTGCTTTTCGCAATATCGAAAATATGCTCATTCCAGTGCATATTTTGATTCACTCGCATCCCGAGAATGTTCAAGTCTTTGAGTCGCTGAATAACTTCATTTTGAAGCCGAAGAATTGGTTCGAATGTTGTTAGCTTGTTACTAACAAGACAGCTTTGAGTTTTTGAAACGAGTTGACTGCTGAAGCTGTAGCATTATTTGTTTTAAGAAAATCATATGATGCTACTAGAGTGCTGTCATCAGCAAAACTATGGATTGGATTGAAAGTTAATTTGAGAAGGTCATTAATGAAAATGAGAAATAGGGTGGGTGAAAAGACGGAGCCTTGTGGAACACCAGCATTGATTTGAAGTTGGTCGGAAAAACTACCGTCAACTGAAACTATGATAGATCGATTTAAGAGAAAGCTTTCAATCCATTTAGAAAAGGTTGGACCGAGGCCTACAGTATTGCATTTTGCTATAAGAGCAGAATGCCAGACTCGATCAAAAGCCTTAGATATATCTAGAGCTAGAACAGCAGCTTCACCAGATTGAAGAAGACTGGTGTTAAGCTTTTCGCACAGGCATGTCATGAGATCACCGGTGGAATGCTGAGCTCGAAAGCCGTATTGACTATCATGAATTATACCTCTACTATCAAGATATTTCTTCAACTTTTGATTGATTAAGATTTCCATCGTTTTGGAAATAATGGAAGTAATAGCTATGGGCCTATAGTTCGAAGGATTGCTTTTGTCACCTTTTTTAGGAATAGGATAAACTTGGGCAGCTTTCCAATAGGACGGATGAGTTCCTGAAGAAAAGGACAAATAGAATAAGTTGGGCAGAGGTTTAGAAATGGCGAAGCAATGTGTCGCAGCACAATCGCAGGAATACCATCGGGACCGGTAGATTTTTTATATCAAGATTCTTCAAGACTCTTAGTACAGCTCTTGTTTTGAAGTATATCCTTCCAAGCAAAGAATTAACAACAGGGATTGTTGGCGGATTTTGGGCTGTATTAGGAAGTGTGGAATTGGCTGCAAATAATTTTGCAAAAAGGTTAGCTTTTCGAACAGAATCTGATATAATTGTACTATTATCAATCATAGGTGGAAATGAAGATTTGCAAAAGTTTTGCCCAACGCTTTTAGCAAACGTCCAGAAGGACCTGCTGTTGTTAGGGAGATTAAAGATTTCTCGTCTCAACCTTTTGTTGTGCAGGAATTTTTGCTGATTGATAATTTTTTTTTACATTTATTCCTAACCACTTTATAACTCTCATATGTGTTGACAGTTTTATTATTCTTGTATTTTTTATAAGCTTCTTCTTTGGATTTCAGAGCTTTGCTGCAGAGGTCATTAAACCAGCCTGAGGGATTTCGTTTTATACTTTTAAGGCTATTTGGAATGAAGGTTTTCATTTCTAATAGAATTCTTTTGGTAATCACCTCTGCAGCAAAGTCGACATTTTTATATTGGAAACACAACGACCAGTTCGATGCATTTAAAAAGTTGTTGAAGCCTTCCCTGTCAGCTTGGTGATAATGTCAAACTATTCTTTTGAGAGAAGAACTGGTTGTTGTGCCTACTTCGAAGCTTGTGCTTACAAGACAATGGTCGGAACCACCTAGCGGAGAGTTAACAGAGCTTGAATATTTCTCTGGATGGGTAGTTAGGAACAAATCCAGGAGATGTCCGTTCTGGTCGCGTCGGTCTGGTATCCTCTTAGGGCTTTTGACAAGTTAAGAAAGGTTGAAAAAGTTGGAAAAAGTTCAACTTGTTTGCCTTCGGGACTGTTGTGATTAGAAAAATGAAGCCAGTCCCTGTTATGAATATTAAAGTCTCCCGGCAAAACAATCTCAGATTCGGGAGTGGTTTCCAGAATTGAGTTTATCTGATTGGATAGACTTTCTATAAGCATATCAGTTTCTAGCTGGTTCACTTGAGGCGATCTGTAAATAAAACAGAAGTGAATGATGCGCTTATCGACGTGTATTTTCATCCAATTATATTGATAAATTGGGTTGGAGCACTCAAAATTTTGAACTGTCTTATAAGCTACATCATTTCGTATATACAAAGCAATTCCTCTATGGGGTATAAAAAGTAGCACAAGCGAATAATTATTGATATTAAAATTAATATCATTATTCACAATCAATATCACTTGTGTTTCACTTAGTGCTAGAATTGCTGGATTTTGAAGCCGTAGATGGCTTTCGACGGAATGGAAATTCGTTGATAGACCGCGGATGTTACAAAAATCTATCTTAAACATTATAGCGAACAATTTACAAGAGAAAAAGTAAATAAATTAAAATTAACAGAAGTAATCCAAAAATAAAAAACAACAAAACAAAAAAAAAAAAGAGAACTTAAAAAAAAATAAATAAATAATTTAAATTTTTAAAATCTGTTTTCCCTTTAAATTTTAAATTTTTTTCTTTTTGGCCCACATTACCACTTACTTGGTGGTTTGCTGGGCAACCACCGAAAATGTAAAAAAAAATTTAATAATTTTCAAATTTTGTTTTTTCCTGCCATCTACATTTTTCTGCCGTAAGCAAAATCAGGATTTCAACAATACGGAGTTTGGGTTTGGGCGCGGCAGCTCCCTACAAAAAAAAAATGGATTAATATTTAAATTTTGCAACTTAGTTCAGAAAAAATTCAAATTTTAGTTTTTCGCGAAAAATTAAAATCTGAATATTTTTAAAAAATTCGACTATTTTCACTGTTATATAAATATTTTGTTACTTTTTCAAGGAATATCAATTATTTTAAAATTACAATAAAATTAAAAAATTAAGGAATTCAAATATTAGAAAAAATTAATTTGAATTCCTTAATGATGTGCCAATATAAATGCAAAGAACTTCATTAAATTGTTGAGTCTGTTACCAGTTTAAAATTTTTAGGAGTAATAATAGATAATAAATTGAACTTCAATGAACATTGGGAGTATATATATGTAAGAAATTGTTCAAAAAAATTGCGTTTCTAGCGAGAATCAGATCAAAACTATCGCGTGTAATAAACTTTATGTGTAATAAAAATTTACAATACCTTAATACTACTGCATTATGACTACTGTTCCATCATACTTTTTGTGTGCAGTCAGTCGCAAAAAAATCGATTGCAGGTATTGCAAAATAGAGCAATCAGAACAATACTCAAAAAAGGAACACGAATTATTCGAGATATGATAAATGAATTAAAATGGATGGGTACGTTGAAATTGTTCTTCAAATTGAAGAATGGTCTGTTACCACTTACCGTGCTATATGGAAAGGCACAATGGAGATTTAAGATTACCATTATATAGAAAAGCTAGTACACAAAACACCGTTCTATACATGTGAGTGCTAATTTTCAACGAGTTGCTGCGGAATATAAAAAATGCTAGAAAATATAAAAATAGAGAATATAAAAACTAGAATTAAAATATTTAAAAAAAAAATAATTGAATAAATGAGTAGAATTTAAATGATTTTTTGTAATTAAACTGTTTATTGAATTTTTTACAATGATTTTATAAAAGTTTTTATTAACCCATTCCGACACGTCGATCTATAAAAAAATTTGTTGCAAAAGAATTGTGTCCAATTTTCATTTTTATTTTTTTATTTATTTCATTTCAGTATCTCAAAAGAGCTCAGTCGATCGTACAGAGTATTTTATTATTATTATTACTAATAATATTAACACTATATAACAACATTATAATTATTTATTTACTTATTTACAGGTTTAAATCAAGCGAGTTACATGTATTACATTTATATCAAGTTAAACAAATTTTAAAATTAACAATATAAATATAAAAAACTTAAAATTAAGAAACTAGCTAATTGCAAAAATTGTGAAATAATTAAAATGTAAATCAATGGTTACCAAATATATTTTCTATTCTTATATTTGACAAATATTCTTATATTTGACAATTAGTAAGTAGTTATGGGTTAAAGTTAGTACTTAAAGGAAAATTTATAAAAATATTGAAGATAGAGAGATGAGATCAGAATTAACTAAGAGGAATATAAAAGCTTCTTTAGGGTGTCTTTGGAGAGACAGAGATCAATACGGTTTTTGTATTTGTTGTTCCATAGTTGGTTCGATGAAATGTGAGGATAAATAGGTTAACAGAGCGGAAGCGACTACTAATCACTCTTAATTAATCTGGGTTAGGTTTGAAATATAAGGGGAGTTAATATTTCCTTTAACTATTTCAGTGATGAAGATGACATCGGCAATTTCGCGTCTTTTCTTCAGAGTAGCAAGATTAAGTTATTCTTATCATACAAGATAGATAGTCGAGCACAAAACACTGAAGAAGTCTGCAAGTAGTAGATAAAATACGCGTATCTGTATGATAAGCATATTAGTAAAATTAAAAGGAAAATATTCGACTATTTTCACTATTATTGTGAAATAATTTTTGGGTCATTACTCTGTGAGTTATTGAATTTCATGAAAATTGGTCACATTTTCTTTTTGTGTTGACAAATTTCCAAAAGATTTTAGGTTTGGTTAAAATATTAGAGGATACATTTTGTAAATAAATATTATAACTATGTTCTATGTGCCTTTTGAATTGATCAAAGAGTAATTTAAAGTTATTATAATCGTTTAAATTTTTTGATTTTATATACTTGGTCCAGGTTTTATTTTTCTTATTTCTCAAATCTTTAATTTAACGAGTAAACCAAGGATGACTTGAGCTTGAGTGAACTTTCGTTTTTGGGACGCTGAGTAAGAAGCCATTGAATAGAATTTCATACAATCTTGTAGTGAATGATTCAATATCAGAGTTAATAAAAATGAAGGAGAAATCATAGGAATAAAAAAACTCGTTAATTTACGAAAGTCAGTTTTACCAAAATTATATTGAAAAAAAGTGTCAACGTTAGAAATATTTGCAGAGTCCGTAAAGTAAGTGTTATGAATGAGTGGATGATAGGGGTCTATATTAACGAATGAATCCTGACATTCAAAAATTGATGAGTTATTTCAGTCTGACTGGAATACTAGGTCTAGTTGACGACATATTAAGTTAAGGGAATCAATAAATGTAGATTCGATTTCATTACAAATGTTTCTGGGAATCCGATACGGTTCTTCATCATGGGAATGTCACGTGAGATGAGGTAGATTGAAATCACCACACAAAATTATTTCATCAGAAAGCATTAATTTGTCAAAAATGAAGTGGATGGCATTAGAATAATTGCTGTAGATATCTAGGCTACGGTTCGGAGGAATATAACAATAAATATTAAATAGAATGGAAAACAATCTTAACGCAGATAATTTCTAAAGAATCCGAATTCGGAATTACTATTTCGCTAACACTGAATGAGCTCTTTATAGCGATAAAAACACCACCTCCTGTGGATATAGTGCCATAACGTGTGGAGCAATACTGGAACCATGTCTGTCTTTCCTAAACACTAAAAAGAAGATTGAAATAATTCTAAGTAATTGACAGTATGAGCTAACCATGTTTCTTATAGTTTAGTAAAGCTCTTACATTTTGATAAAATAGAAGAGAGTTAGTTCTTATAGAAGTGGTATTGGATTGGGCAGGACTAAGATTAACGTGAACTAGTGAGTTATGGTAAGGGAAGAGCCGGCCGAAAACGGTCACGTTTGAGCAAACAAACACGCGAAGCGTTTCTAGATCCTTCTTTACGCTATCGCAGAATAATAATTCATTACACTAACTTAAAATTAAATATCAAAAGAGTCTTCTCTTATAGAATTTATATATTTTATTTTCTTCATAGTTAAATTGTTCAAATTTTATTAAAAAAAGAAGTAAAAATTAAGTCAAAAAATTGTTTTTTTTTTTTTTTTTTTTTTTAATAATAATTGTAAAATTTAGAACCTATAACATCAAATCAACACGTCACATGGTAAAAGAGATTTCAAATTTGGCATATGAGATAATCATTTAATTTTCTTTTAAATCTACCTATATTATTTTCTTCTTTGAAGTCATTGGGTAAGCTATTGTAGTTCTTAAATGCTAAGTTATATATTGTATCCTGCCTATTAAATCATGTCCTAGACGAGACTAACCTAATGTTTACTGCACTTCTGATAGAATTATTATAAACAGAATTGTTAGTAGTATGCTGGACATTTATATTGCAACAAATAATGTTAGGTCAAATGTTTCTACGAAAAAAGCAAATATATGAACTTGCCATGAATAAATAAAGCAAAGAACGTAAATTAATGCTGTGTGCTGATATTGTGAACAGTTATCATGACTGACTCTATCGCTTCTTAGTTTTAGTGGAAAATATAAATAGTCATTCGTTGAATACTTTCTTTAATGCCATAGTCATTTCAAAATACATCATTTATATTTAATTTGTAAATTGAAAAAGTACGGTTCAAATCTGAACCAGTTTTATTTGTTTATGTTCTATATTAAACGAAACATAAATTATTGGATTGATTTCTGTTCCAATAGAAAAATTTCTTCTGAGCGAACATTTATGCTGGGGGTGGGTGAGGGTCGGGCTTTGACAATCTAAGCAATTGATGCCAAAATAAAAAAAGAAACTTTTTAACGAATGGTAATTTCATGTTGAACTTTCTTTAAAGTACTTTAGTTAGAAGTGTTCTTTTCCTTATGTATTATATAAAATAAATAGCTCCGGTATTAACAGGACAAACTATTGTTTTTTTTAACTTAATAGAGAATGGACAAGATGTTTTCCAATCTTTATGTTAACTAAAACATTCTAGTGACATTGTTTCCTATATATAAATTGTTATTGAAAGTTTATGATTTCCCAATGGAAAGGTATTTTTTTTTTGTAAAGGAACGATTTTGAACTCATGATACTTATATGAAGTAAGATACATATTGTTGAAATTAGTTTATCATCACATTTGTGTACAATATTTTGTTCATGTCTGTTGATGTTTAGACGTATCGTATAAGAATAATTACATTGTATTAGTTATAAGAATTGAATGTAAGCTGTACTTGAATTATTTCTTTTCTCATTCTTTCTTCTTAATAAAACTTGTGAACTGCACGGACGTGGTTTCAATTTAACAATTCAATACATATAAATATATTTTGCAATAAGAAAGAAGAAAAAATAAATGATGGAATTAGATTCTTCATTCATTTACGAGTTTACTCTATTGCTGCTTTCGTATAATATATAAGTTAAGATACTTTTTTAATATTTAGTTTTAAGGAAAAAATGGCTAGAACAAAAACCTTCTAAAATTTTTTTATATAAAACTTACTTAAATTTAACCTACAACTAACTAAAATTATCCTAACTTAATCTATAATCGTTGCAATGAGCGGATTTTCTGAATATTGACAAAAAAACGTATTTACATTAGCTAATTCGTGTAGTTTTCTTGTCGAAAACTAAAAAGGTTTAGAAAGTATCATTTTTAAGATTACATTTTGCTTTCTTTGCAGTATTTCTAAATTTGTTTTGGTGGCCTGGGCCCAGATGGGGTAGCCGTATGTAAGCGCGCCGCGAAAAATTGCTTTAAAAAGAAAGTTTATTTTCTACATGAAGTTAGATTTACGGTTTTTTAATGGATATAACAGCCTAATGTAAAAGTCTATCTTGTTAATTGTTTTCATAATATGTATCTTGATTAGCAATTTTTTATCTAAGTGAAAGCCGAGATAGGTAATAAATTCATTTTCCCAACCTATTTCAGAGTGGTTTATATTTAGATTTCTCTTAGGCAGAAAACATGGTTTTCTTCTCGTGGTGAAGAAAATCGCTTTTGTTTTCTCACCGTTGATTTTGATTTTCCACTTGTAATAAAAGTCTTGAATATGAGAAAAACCATTTTCAAGATTAGTTATTATCTCGTTTGGACATATTGAAGTGCAGTATCATCTGCATAAAGTGCTAATTCACAGTTTGGTGGCTTTGGTAAATCTGAGATAAAAATATTTTATAACAAAAGAGAAAGTAATGAACCCTGTGGAATTCCTGCTTTAATTTCTTTACTGATTGATGCTTCAGGACAGGCTTTTACGAAAAAATATATATTTCTTAGGAAGCTTTCTATTACTTTTGTTAAGTAGATGGGAGTATTAAACGTCATAAGTTTGTGGACTCAGACTGAGTCGAAAGCTTTTTCAATATCGAGCGTTAGCATACCTACTGAATGTTTACCGTGAAAGTTTTGTTTGATCTGTTTTTTAATTCTACAAACTTGATGAGAGGTTGATTGTTGGCTCCTGAAACCGAATTGCTCATTTGGTAGAATGTTAGCAATTTTAATATATTTCTCAAGCCTAGTTTTAATGAGTCTTTCAAATAGATTTCCGATTGTGCTTAAGAGACTAATTGGACGATAGCTCTCAATCTTTCCGGGGTCTTTCCTTGTTTTGGGATGCAAGAAACTAAAGCAATTTTCCATCTACTAGGAAAAAACCTAGTTCCAAGCAGTTATTAAATATTTTATAACTTATCCTGGATAAGTTTTTAAGTACTATATTTGGTATTTTATCTTTGCCATCGACGATGCTCTGCATTTCTGAGAGCTATCAGATTCTTTGTTTGCTCGGACAGTTTGGGTTGGGAATTCAGTCTGTGAGTGTAGAGGATTTTTGTAGAACAACCCGAATTATGACTTCCTCTAGACTTTTGTGGAAAATTTCAATTGAGTTTTCAATATGTGCGATTGTGTTGATGTTTGTGAAGTCATGGTTTGACAAACAAGCATCTAACTTTTGTCCAAATTTTTTCCAGTCTGTTTTTTTGAAAAGAAAATGTTTTTCTTTTTCTCTGATATTTACAGACTGCTTAATATTAAAAGTAACAGGCAAATGGTCTGAATTGAGCTCATTTATTGTTATTGGGTCTGTTAGATGGTTGCAAACATTTGAAAGCACCAGGTCCAGAGTTGACGGCTTTTGTCTTGTGGAGGAAGGAATTAATGTTGATGTAACTTGGAACAGTAGGCTAAAGTTCCTATGACACAATTTTTGGTTAAATGATTTTCCCCACGTGTAATTTTTGACAGTTCCAACTTGTATGTCTAGAGTTGAAATCGCCAGCTATGACGTAATTACCGGATAAATTGTTGAATACATTAATATTATGCTTAAAATCATACATTTTTTCTTTAGAACTATTACCACCCGCAAAATACACCCCTGTTATTAGAATTTCATTTAAGTTAAAATTAACTTTGACAGAAATAGTTTCCAAATTTGGTTTTTAACTGTGTTGTTGCTTCATGCTTAATATTATTTTTAATAAAGATTGCTACGCCACCTGCTTTTTTGGATGTCCTATTATGAGTATAAATATTATAGAAAGGGTCTTTTAATATTTTCGTTTTTAACCATGTTTCGGTTAAAATACATATATCTACGTCATATTTCCTTAAAATATTTGAAATTCAATATATTTGTTTGAAATGCTTCTGGCATTCCAAAATAACATTTTTAAATTATCCACATTATTTACCAACATCATCAAAAAGATATTTGAGTGTTAATTCTGTAAGAACATTGAATTGTTCTGCTTTTGTTTTACATCCTTTCAAACGAGTTAGTAAATCTTGAAAGATAGAGAGTAGTTCCGTATAGCTAAACAGATTCTCTCTATCTATGTTTTGTGTAGTATTAACATTATTACTAGTGTTAGTATAGTTTGATCTATTATTATTATAGTTATAATTAGTTTTAGCAATACATGCATATGATGTTATGTTTTGTGTTGATGTATTTTGAGTGGCGTGATTTTTAATATTTCTCGTTGGATAACAGGAGAGATTTGGAAATTGTTTGACGTCATTCAAGTTGCTTGCCATAGAATGCGTTTTTCCATGTGGTTTATTTTGATTTTTTTTCCTCTTATCGAGTACATGATTTCCTCATATTTTATACGAGCTGAACAATTTTTGAAGTTAGTTTTATGAGAACCTTTGCAATTATCACACTTAAATTTTTGTTGTTCGGTCGGCTTTTCCATTTCTGGACATTGAAGTGTTCCATGTGATGCCGCGCATATTCCACATGTTGTTTTTAAATGGCAGTGATTCGCACCGTACCCAAAAGTTTGGCATTTATAATACATTACATGACCGCAATTTTTTTGGCTGTAGTATTCCCACCTTACAATACGATGGAAAATTGCTTTAATTTTGATTCTAATTTAATTTAAAGATGTTTTTTTCAATGTAAATTAGAAAATCTAGTTGTTCAAAAAATTAGCTTTTCCTCATTTGCATTGTTTTAACTTCAGTGCATTTAATATTATTATTTTGGAGTTCAGTGCCTATATCAGAACATGTAATTGATTGGTCGAGTCCCTAAAGAACCTGTTTCATCAGTTTTTGTGAACGGATTGAGTGTGTGAAAAATTTCCATTTACCTGTTTCTGTAATAGATGAATTATGTTTCAACAAGTTGTCATACAGGTTGTTGTAATCTTCGATTGTTTCGGACAAAATTTCCGTACCAATGCTACAGTTTTATATTGCGTAATTCTTAATTCCAAGGAGTTCCATGTGCGTACGGATTTCTGCGTTGGTTTTACCAGCCACGTTTAGAGGAGCTGGCTTATGCCCTTTTTCAGGAAAACTTCTTGGAAGTTTCTACTTCTTCATCATCAAACTGTTGACTCAATTGAGCAAATCTGTTAATAAATGTTTTATCCATAATTGTATTTTGTTTTTTTTTTGGGTTGCTGGTCATTTTCATCTGCCGACAGGCAATTGAATTTCCTTTTATTCCCTATATTTGCGTGCTATTTCCTTTGATTAGTATTGTGTTAGTTTTTTTAAAATTTTAAATTTTAAAATCTTAAAATTTATTTATTATGAAATTTTTTTTGTTTTGTAATATTAAAGTTCTTTAATGTCACAGTCACAGTGAGAGATTCAAATTTTTTTTAACTTTATTAAGTTTCCTGTTTTTTCTGTTGAACTTGGTTTTGTCTCCTGGGTGCTTAGTTCTATGCCATATACGTCTTAATTTCTGTCTTTCCCTTATCAGCTCTCTAATTTCTAACGGGTAGTAGATCTCTCGTTCTGGTGGTTCTTTAGGTGAGTTTCTTTTGGTGAGGCGTGGCTTCGCTGGCAGTTTTATAACCAAAATAAAGTTTTGGGCATGAAGTTCAAGTTCATTTAAAGTTTTTAAACAAAATTTTAAGTTAATCGCTAATAATTTCCAGATTAATTCGAAATAAATCCCAATTAGTTAGTATACTTGTTTGTTAGGGTTATTCTTTTTTTTATAACACTGGAACTGAGGGTCATTAACACTGGAGTGCCGTCTGACGATAACTCGTATATTCCTTCTATATTTATGTAGTTAGAAGCTTTCCCTTTCGTAATAAAAAAAAATCGATTAAATCAGCTTCTTTATTTACTTCTGTTGGTCAGTATGTTGGTTTATTCGATGAGTGGTATTCGCAGGACTATAGTGTTTAATAATTCGTTTCCTTTTCTTAGAGTAATTAGTTGTGAACCCCACGCTGTGTGTTTTACATTGAGATCTCCAGCAATTATAAATCGTTGACCAAGCTGGTTGAAAACATCAATGAACTTTTTTTTCGATCCTATGTCTGGGGGGCAATATGCTGCTGCTATATTTAATGAAGCTCCATTAAAAGTAACTCATATATATAGTAACAGTAGCCTGTATGTAGTCAAACTTAATCTCATTCTGCTGAAAGTGAAGTATATTTTGTCTTATTATTATTGTGGTACGTCCGCGTGAACGTCCGCTTGGATGGTTAGTCCAGTACGCAGGAATGTTAATATAATTCTTCTCAGTGAAATGAGTTCCAGAAATAAGTGCAATATCAATGCAATTTATGTTTAAAAATATTACTAGTTCCTGAACTCTTTGGTTCAGTCCGTTGGCGTTTCATGTTATTATACGGAGCAATTTGTCAGTCATCTCTTGTTGGACTTAGGTAGTCAATGAGTGGCGATCCCTCTGTTTTCGATCTGTTCAACTAGTTTTGTTTTACCTCGGCCTGGAAATTAGAAATATTTTTTATCAAATCGTTGATGTTCGATACTTCTGACTGTGATTGTATTTATTTGTTTTTAGCGCTTGAGCGTACGTTGTTCCTGTAGTATAGTCAGTTTGAAATTTTGGGTTTTCATGTAAGCGTTGCACAACTGATGTTGTTTTGGTAATTGTGATTTTAGTCTGGCCTTGTATACTTCAAACACTTTATAGTTAACTTTACCTGAAAGGGTGACCTTCCAGCCTGCAAAGAATGCGTCTAGGTTTCGTGGTTAGCTGTATTTTCAAAAATTACATTTTGGATGATTTTTGGCGTATTTGACGCATCTTGGTTGACGACAGCAGAAATTTTTTGTGTGACGTAGCTGTTGGCAATTTATACATTGGGGAATTCCTTTTTCTTTTTTTGGTGGTTCAATTTTAACTATCCAGTGCTGACTCGATAGAATATCATAAATTTTTTTGTTGTTTTCTTTTTGACGTAATTTCACTCGAAAGATTGGGGACTGTTTTGTAATTTTTTATCGTTTATTATAACTTTTTTTGGATATTTGAAATATTTGCCATTGGTTTTGGACTTGTATTTTTGTCTTTCATTTTGACTATTATGATCTGCATGCCTGATGTATTGTATCTTTGTTATATCATCCGAGTTACTTGCAACTGGTGATAATGGTGGTGTACGCATCATATTATTATTCCTCAGACCTCGATTTATTACGCATATTTTATGTATTATACTAGCGGAGTTACCCGGCGTTGCCCGAGATATTGGGAAATTCTTAGAAGCTTTCCTTGTTTTTAATTTGGAACGGAAAATATTATTTGATGCTTCTTTTTTAGGAAGCATTTGTGATTGGTTGGCACCCAACAGGGTGTTGTATAATTGAACTGATGAAATAGAAAATATAGCGAAAAAACAAGTCTGTCGGAATGAATGGTATTCGTGGAATAAAAACTATTTCATCTTGTGCCTGTTAAAATGGTCGCTTCAATTGCATTTACACATCTTCTTAATACAAAGCCTTGTGCAGTTGCAAAATTTTGGCGGGTCGAAGTTACGTAGTAAGCTAATTGGTGATCCGACTTTAAATAAAAAACGATGAGGTGGTAATCCAGCCGGATCAGGTGAGTGAGCTTAAGAACTCTGGTGGAAAAATGGTGGCTTTGTCGATATCTGCTATATCGTACTGACTGATAGTATATTGATTAACTTGTATTGTTGCTGGTAGCATGGTATGTACTTGATTATTTATGTGCTTAGTGCTAGTGCTGATTAATCTTTAAAAAGCATATAGTGTAGATTTTCGCACCTTCTGGGCAAGTTCATTTATTTCTTTTTTTGCTCTAAAACCTACTTCTTATTTAATTAACATTCTTTCTTGATGATTTATGTTAGATGTTATGACCATATAGAATTTTCTAAGGAAGCTTGAATTTAGCTTATTTATTTTCACCTTTTTAGTGCAGTTGATATTGCTACGAAAAACTTGTGGCACCCGTTCAAAAAGCAAGTTTTTAAAAATCTTTTTTTTTTTTTTATTTTCGTTTAAAATTTGAAATATGTACAACCAATAATATATTATATACTGATATTTACAATGTAACTGTATATAGTTAATAAAGTTAATGTTTTTATTTTATTTTTATAAGTTTACCGTGGCATATGTCACAACGTGCAGATTTATTCAGACATTTTAGACCCACTTCCTGTTGAAGTAAAATTTTGAGCACACTTTGGATCCCGAAGTCAGCACTTTCGGTGAAATTTTTTATACCTGCTTCCCGCCGGAGCTGTTATTTAAACGGAAATTCGTATGTCAGAAATTACTGGGCAATTTCGGTTCAAACTTGGACACATGTTGGTTTCCCATAAAAAGCTGTTTTTCTTATTAGAAAATTTTGGGGATCCTGTAGGAATTTTGGACTAAATTTTTTGTCTCAAAAATTACTGCGCCAACTTTTCCAAATTTTGTACACATGTTGATTCCAGATAACAACATTCTTTAGCAAAGTTTAGAGGATTTTCGCTAAAGCCCTAATTTTAATTAAAAGCTGTTCCTCAGAAACTACATACCAATTTGGCTCAAATTGAATACAGGCATCTTGGGCACCATTAAAAAAAACTTTTGGGTATCAGGAAATTGGAGAGAACACATCCGCCGAAGCTCTTACTTTTTCTTTTATTTTCGTATTGCCATTATTTTCGGTTTGTACCGATATTATTCTGTTAATAGAATTGAACAAAAGTTGGTGTTGTTTTTTAAATTATAGCACCCTCTTTCGAAAGTGAAAAAACGAAAAAAAATTATTAGACCGGCATGGCGAATCGGGTCGTTGGAATTCAATAAAAATTATTTTTTCGCTTTTTTTCAGACCATAGAAGCTCCTCTTAAAATTGGACACACTTCTTTTGCAACAATTTTTTTTTCAAGTTTGACATGTCGTGGAAAGGGTGAAAAACCAAACAAACCCGTGATCTTCTATGCCAAGAAACAATATTTCTACAAAGTTTCCAGTCAATCAGTCTAATCTCTTAGACGACACAACGAAACGAAAAGTCTGTAGACCGACGTGCCGAAACGGATTAACGGAATTTACCAAAAACAGTGGTAGTCTGTATATGAAATACATTGTAAGAACAAGGTAGAGCAGTAAGCAATTTTACCAACATCAAAGTGGTGTTTAAATAATTTTAGCAAAGTAATTTAGACCGAAAATAAAGTAATACTCCCCGTTATTTATTTCAAGGTATATTTACTGTATTCGCAAATTAAAAATTTTCCCTTAACATTAGAGTAAAAACTATTTAAAATTACTTTAAAGAGTATTTTTACTTCATCCTACTTTGAAGTAAAAGTATTTTTAATTCAAAAATGGATGAATTCTATTTCGTTCCGTTTCAATTATCATTATACCTATATAGTGGTGATGTCATCGTGTTTAAATTTTAAATTTTCAATTTCAAAAGGAAGTTTCCTGAGTGAAGATTATACTAAGTTGATATATCTAGTGTTAATTATAATTTTAAAAATATAAATAAAAATTTAAAGAATTATTTTAGTGCTAAAATATAAAATAATATAAAAAAATAAATAAAACCCAATCAAATAATTTGTATTTAATAGTGAATTTATTTGTGTAAACTATAAAAAGATACATAATATTTATAATTTATCATTATATTTTGTATTTTTCTATTTAATTAAAATTATTTGTTATTAAAAAGAAAATGTTGAATAACTTATGTGAAGTGATTTTTAATTTTAATTAGCGTTATTGTTGAATAAATTTTTATTTAAAAAAAATATTGATTAATTTTATTAATTTTAATTTACAGTTTAATACTCAATTTCTCGTTAACTTGCATATTTACCAATTTCACAAAGTAATTTTGCTCTATTAAAAGTAAAAAAAATTCATATCTTGAAGAAATTTAGTAAAATTTTAAAGGAAAATTATTACTATTTTCAATCAGAATTACTTTAGGTTTATATTAAATTTTACAAGTTTTTCGGAGTATAGTTGTCACTCGTATAATGTACATTTACCTCATATTCAGCGAGATTTAGTTGTAATATTATTTTCAATATCAAGTAAAGCTTACTTTGCAATTGAAGTAATGTTACTTGAAATTTTCTATTGTGTAATTTTACTACTTTGTAAGTAGGAAACAGAATAACATATTTTAATAGTAGTAAAAATATTTACAGTGTAATTAAAAAGTTATTCACATCAACAATTTAGTTCACACTCTCGTTTCAAATATAGAGGACTAAGAGTTGTATCACAGCTACCCGAACCAGTAAATATTTTTAAAATGGTAAAAGACATATTAGTTTTTTTTAGAGAGTACCTGTGTGCAAATTTTTAGCTCTGTAAAACCTTTGGTTTTTGAAATACTTTTGTAAGATGCTTGGAGTTGTATGACAGCTACCCGAACCTCAAAATTTCGAAAAAATGTGAAAAGCGTATTTGTTTATTTTTGAGAGACTGTAAATTTTCCTGTGTGTAAATTTTCAGCTCGGTAGCATTTTAGGTTTTTGAAAAAATTTTCTCAGTTGCTCGGACTTGTATGACAGCTACCCAAACCCCTCAAAATTTTGAAAAATTGAGAAAGGCATATTTGTTTATTTTTGAGAGAGTCCCTGTGAGCAAATTTTCAGCTCTGTAGCACTTTTGGCTTTTGAAATATTTTTGGCGGGTACTCAGAGTTGTATGGCAGGAACCCGAACCACACAGAATTTTGGTAAAAACAACATATCACGGGTTCGATTCCAAGTAGTAAAAACCATCTTGTAAAATTTGGTTGAAATTGGTTCATGCGTCTCGGAGGTGTTCTAACACAAACATCCTTCTTTATATGTAAGATAAAATAAAATAAAAAATGAACTATTCGTTTAACTGAATAAAATATTCCGTAATTTAACAATAAAATATTCCGTAAAATAATAACAAAAAAAAATTCATCTGAACTTATGTACATATAAAAAAATGCATCTAAAATAAAAAAATATAAAAAAAACAAAAAAAAAACAAATCACTTGAATTCTTCATTTTCTATTTTTTTAAGTAGCTGCTTCTAAATTTTTGTTATTTGTAGTAATAAAGTTTTTATTAAAATGATGTATATGTAGGTATACTTACTTTACTTACTTACTTAGGTGGCCAACAGACCATGTAGGTCCTGGGCCTGACTCATCAACATCCTCCATTTTTGCCGGTCACGGGCGGATTCTCTCCAGTTGAAGATTCGAAATTGCTTTAAATCCGCCGATATTTCGTCTCTCCAACGAAGGTTTGGTCTGCCCCGACGTCTTGTACCTTCGGGTCTGGAATCGAAGATTCTCTTGGCTGGAGAATTTTCGTCCATCCGCTCTAGGTGTCCGAGCCACTGTAGTCTCTTGACTTTAATTTTTGTGACTACGTCCACCTCATTGTACAGCTCATAGATTTCGGCATTATATCTTCTCCTCCAGACCCCATCGACGTTTTCAGGACCATATATCCGACGAAGAATTTTCTTCTCGAAGACACCAAGTGCATGCTCACTTGCCTTAGGCAGTGTCCATGATTCTGATCCATAAAGCAAAACCGGGAGTATGAGCGTTTTGTAGATTTGTACTTTGGTGTTTCGAGAGAGGAGCTTTGACCCGAGATGTTTTGACAAACCGAAGCAGCAACGGTTTGCAAGGGTTATTCTTCGCCGTACCTCCACATTGATGTCGTTTGTGGGATTAACACTGGTTCCAAGGTAGGTAAACTCCTGAACTACCTCGAAATTATATGTGCCGACAGTGATGTTTTGACCAATATGATGTTGAGAGGTCTTTTTATTTGTCGACAACATATATTTTGTCTTATCCTCATTTACTTTGAGACCCATTCGTTTCGCTTTTTCTTCAATCTGGGTAAAGGCCTCGACGACCGCCCGTTGTGATCTGGCGATGATGTCAATGTCGTCGGCATACCCTAGTAGTTGAACAGATCTGAAAAATATAGTACCGGCCGTGTTTACTTCCGCTCGTCGCACTATACGTTCCAGTACTAGATTGAAGAAGTCGCATGATAGTGCATCTCCTTGTCGAAATCCGGTACACGTCTGGAAATAGTCAGAAGTGTTATTTCCAATCACCACAGCACATCTTGTGTTTTCCAGTGTCATTTTTGACAATCGGATGAGCTTGGCTGGTACACCGAATTCCGACATAGCAGCATATAGCTCGCTGCGGTATATGCAATCGTACGCAAACTTGAAATCGATGAATAGGTGGTGTGTATCGATTTGAAACTCATGGGTCTTCTCCAGGATTTGTCTAAGTACGAACATCTATTCGCTTGTTGATTTTCCGGGGCGAAAGCCGCATTGATAACTGCCAATAACAGCGTCACAATAGGGCTTCAGACATTCGCACAAAATGTTGGACAGGATCTTATATGCAATATTTAAGAGGGATATTCCTCTATAGTTTTTACAGGACATGGCGTCGCCCTTTTTGAAAATGGGACATATAGAGCTGGTACTCCAGTCATTTGGCATGCTTTCTTCCTTCCAGATGTTGCCAATGATTTGGTGCATGCAGTTAACCAAAACATCGCCTCCAGCTTTAAATAATTCAGCTGGGAGTCCATCAGGTCCAGAAGCTTTGTTGTTTTTCAGCTTGCTGATGGCTTGGCCAACAACCTCTACAGTGGGTGGTGGGGGTTTGCTGGTAATGACTGGTGCTGGTGTTGCTAGCTCTTGTTGTTGTTGTTGCTCTCCATTTAGCAGCTGCTGAAAGTGCTGCTTCCATGTCTCCAATATCCCTTGCGTTTCGGTAACCAAATTTCCCATATTATCTCTTAGCGCGTGTGTAGCGGGTTTATAGCCAGCTGCCAGTTGCTTGGCTTTTTTGTAGAAGTTCCGCACTTCGCCTCTATTTTTATGAGATTCGATATTTATGAGCAGAGATTTTTCGAAGTCCCGTTTTTTCCGCCTAATGAGTTTCTTCTCATCTCTTCTTTTAGCCTTATATTCTTCCTTCGCTGCTCTTGTTTTCCGTTGCAGCGCTTTTTTATACGCCTCGTTCTTCTTCAACGTTTTTGATGCACATTCCTCGTCATACCATGGATTTCTGGTATTTCGTGGTTTGAAGCCAATTGTGTTTGCGGCTACCTCTTTGATGATACTGGCACAGTTTTTCCATTGATCATCAATCGAAGAATGGTTTGAAGGAGGTGTGGCTGTTAAATTTAGGCTAATTTGCTCTTTGAAGCTTCTGGCTATCTCGGGCGACTGCAGGCTACTAATGTTAAATTTGGGATTATGATGTGACTGCACTGTTTTAACATTAGATATTCTGGCTCTGAAAAGTGCTATAACCAAAAAATGATCAGAGTCGATGTTAGCCCCTCTGTATGACCGTACGTCCAGCACGCACGATGAGTGGCGTGCGTCAATCATAAGGTGATCAATTTGATTGGTTGTACGGCCATCTGGAGATAGCCAGGTGGCTTTATGAATATCTTTATGGGGAAATTTGGTGCTGTTTATAACCGTATTATGCGCCGCTGCAAAACTGATCAATCGGTAACCATTATCGGTGGTGTGTTGATGGAGACTATGTTTACCGATTGTTCTGCCGAAAATTTTCTCTCTACCGAGCTTAGCGTTGAAATCCCCTAGCACAACTTTTGCATCATGTTGCGGGCAAGCTTCGTATGCTCTTTCTAACGCGTCATAGAAGTCTTCTTTCTCTGTTTCTTTTTTTTCATCAGTAGGAGCATGCACACATATTAGGCTGATGTTGTAGAAGGTGCCTTTAATGCGGATTATGGCCAGACGTTCGTTAATTGGTTTGAAATCAATAACATTTCGTCTTAGCCTGTCTCCGATTGCAAAACCGCATCCAAATATGTGGTGTTTTTCGTGGCAGCTATAGTATATATCGCATTTTTGTTTCCTTATTATTCCGGTTCCTGTCCAACGCAATTCCTGTAACGCAGTGATGTCAGCTTTATACTGCGTGAGGACATTTTCCAATATGTTAGATGCACCTGGGCTGTATAGTGTTCGAACGTTCCAGGTGCAAATTCTAAAATCAAAATCCTTACGAGTTCCGGGTCTGTTTCCAATTAATCCATCCATATCCGAGGCTTGTTTTAAGTCTTTCATAACTATGTTTTTTTTTTATGGGTTAGGTAGTTAACCTAACGCCAACCTTCAATCTGAAGGGTTGTTTTTGCGCACTTACAATTTTGGCCTATCGTATAAGCGGATGCTGTATAGGATAGTTTCCGGAGGTCACCACGTGGAGGTAATGTAAGCACTTGCTCAGGAACTTGACAGTTGCGCATCTGGGTCAGCGACCGGTCAGATGTTACCCTGTCAATCCCAAGCCGGACCACATATGTAGGTATATACCTCTTTAATTACAAATTTTTTTATTTTTAGTTTTTATCCACTAAAAGCCACTTACTATATAGTGAATATATCGGAAACGAAACGTTATATGAGAGACGTGTATTTGTCCTAAATACAAACACGAGTGGTTTCTGCTATATCGTGAGGAGTCTACATCAGTACGTAAGTTACTATTTTTTTAAAAATTTTAAATTTGGCTTCAACTTGAATTATAATTACTCAACAGGATCTTCTAGTATCTATATAGTTATGTGTATATCTATATTTATTTATTTCATATTTATAAGTTGTTGTTATTGTAAATGCTGTGTGAAGTTATGAATAGTATAATAATTTTGGATTTCAATTTTATATTTTTAAAGGTTCTTAATCAAAATAATTATGTTATGAAGCTGTGTAGATAGTAATCTAACGTATGACCAAAGTTTGCCAAATCTAATCGAAGTTCCTTCGAATATGATTTGCAATAATTTTATCGCACAAGAAATTTTTGGAGAAAGTCTAAATGTGGATAATTTTTGTAACTATTCAAAAAAGGCAATAGGTACTTTGTCCAAAAAATTCGGATGTAGATACAATTAACGAACGAATTTTAAACATTTTGGAAGGAAATGTAATAACTTATCTTAACCACAAATAAAAATGCACCTTTTTCTTTACCTCTGGTGCAGAAAACGGAAAATACATTTTCAATAAATTGTCGTTGCTGTTTAGCTCAATTTGATTTTGTAAAAAATATTGTTCAATTTATCTAATTATTTCGACCTTTAAACACAAAAAAAAAGATTTTTGCACCTGACTTAGCGTAATACACCCAATATTTGATTACATTTTTTAGAATTCACTTTTTTGTGCATTTTCACAGGAAGTTATTTTTTTCCAATTAGAACACCTCTTGAGACGGATTTTTAAGAGCCCGCTAGACAGCTAGTTAAAAATAAAAAGGAAAATAAAAAAGAAAACAAATATTCAATGCATTAAGAAATAAGAATACAGAAATAATAGGAGTTAAGAAATTTAAGGAAGTAATAATACCATAAAACTATTTCGAAGTTATGTGACAGTGCTTGGGATGATTAGATGATTTCTGTGTTTAAAATTTTATATTTTGTCAGCATGATTTTGCTTTCACAAATCAATTTTTATTAATAAATAAACGAAAATAAGAAGTAGTTCATAAATACTTAGTCTAGAAATTTAAGAAAAAATAATATGCTGATGTTTAATTTTTTATGTTTTTTCAGAGTTTGAATTGGTTATTGGTAAAGAATGAAAAATATTTTTATTTAATAATGATTATTTACATATTGATTTTTTTCTTGATATATCTTATATATAAAGAAGGATGTTTGTATGTATGTATGTATGTATGTATGTGTGTTTGTGTCAGAACTCCTCCGAGACGCATGGAACAATTTCAATAAAATTTTACAGGATGGTTTTTTACTAATTGGAATCGAACCCGTGATATGTTGTTTTCCAAAATTCTGACTGGTTCGTGTACTTGTCATACAACTCCGAGCACCTGACAAAAATATTTCAAAAACCAAAGGTGCTACAGAGTTGAAAATTTGCACACAGCTACTTTCTCAAAAATAAATAAATATGACTTTCACATTTTTTCGAAATTTTGAATGGTTCGGGTAGTTGTCATACAACTCCCAGCACCCGACAAAAAGATTTAAAAAACCAAAGGTGCTAGAGAGCGGAAAATTTGAACACAGGTACTCTTCCAAAAATAATCAAATGTGACTTTCACATTTTTTCGAAATTTTGACTGGTTCGGGTAGCTGTCATACAACTCCCAGCCCCCCACAAAAAGATTTCAAAAACCAAAGGTGCTAGAGAGCGGAAAATTTGCACACAAATACTCTTCCAAAAATAAACAAATTTGACTTTCACATTTTTTCGAAATTTTGACTGGTTCGGGTAGCTGTCATACAACTCCCAGCACCCGACAAAAAGATTTCAAAAACCAAAGGTGCTAGAGAGCGGAAAATTTGCACACAGGTACTCTTCCAAAAATAAACAAATATGACTTTCACATTTTTTCGAAATTTTGACTTTTGTGTATTAAATTGGAACCAAATCGGTCCAGTTTCTGAGATATAAATTTTCGTTCAAAAGAGCTCTGGCGGAAAGCAGGTTCAACAAATTTGGCAGAAACTGTAGTAATCGGGATCCAAGGTAAAATGTCAAGTCCCTAACGGTTTTTTAAATGTTTCTTTTATTTTATTATTTTTAGAGAGGAAGAGAAATAGGGGTGAAGAAAACAGCAAAACAAAATTCTCATTTTTATTTATTTCTATCTTTCAATGAAATAAAATAAAGAAAAAAAATTTTTTTAGAAATATTTGCCTTGAATTTAAGCGTACTAAAACTACAAAAGAAAACTTTAGAATCGCAGCTTGATATAAGGTTTTCAAAGCAATACAGAAGAAATGTCCGTCCCCGGATATAATGTGTTCAAGAGTGACGCCTTTAGTCGAGTATATACTGTTCTGCCAAAGTCCGGCGCGAAAATCCGATGTTAGCAATCACGTTTGGCCCGGACATATTCAACAATGCATTAATTATTCTTAAAGATAAATATGTGGCTATGACCGGTAAAACATTACTGCAACTCGGCCTATCTTCACCAGTATGAAACCAACAAAATGAACTTTATACAGATTACATACGAGAAAAGAACTGCAACGTCGAAGAGCTGAAAGCATAATATCGCGGAAAAAATACCACTTCTAAAACAAGATCAGAAAAAAGCATACAAAATTATCATGGATCAGGTAGAGAACCAACAAGGTGGTACCGTTTTTCTTGATGCTTCGGGGGGCACAGATAAAACATTTTTAACCAATCTAATTCTAGCCGAAATCAGAGCTCGAGGAGCTCTTGCCATTGCATCTTCAGGAATCACGGCAACATTAATGGAAGGAGGAAGAACAGCCCATTATGCACTTAAGTTGCCACTAGACATCTTCAGACAGGAAAATCCTACCTGCAACATTAGTAAAACAAGTGGTCGGGCTCAAGTGCTCAAGACATGCAAAATTATTGTATGGGATGAATGGCTCACAAGAAAGCTCTCGAAGCCCTTGACGTGACTGTGAGAGATTTGAAAGGAAATAACAACCTTATGGGAGGAGTTCTGGTACTTCTATGTGGACACTTCCATCAAACTTTACCCGTCATCCCAAAGTCAACACCAGCCGATGAAATTTACCCATGTTTAAAACATTCATCTTTGTGGAGACATGTACGAAAGATAAGTTTGAAACAAAACATGATAAAATTCTCTTGATCCGACTGGATTACCGCCACATCGTCTTTACTGAAACTGGAATCACCAATTATTTTAATACCTCGACCCACCAAAACTTTGCAACGGTACAAGACTTTGTGTTAAAAAATTGCTGGAAAATGTAATTGAAGCGACTATTTTAACAGGGAAAGGACAGGGTGAAGTCGTTTTCATCCCAAGGATACCACTTATTCCAAATGATCTCCCTTTTAACTTTAAGAGGTTGCAATTTCCAGTTAGACTTGCGTTCTCGATTACGATAAACAAGGCACAGGGACAGTCTATTAAGTACTGCGGTGTGGATTTAAGTGTGAAGAAGAAACTAAAAACGTTGTTTATAATCAAGTTTTATCTTGAGAAAATTATTTAATCACCCGTCAATTTAATTATTTTATTATTTTGTATTTTTTCGTCTTTCCTTTTTTCTATTCTTTTGGTTTTTCCTAATTGTCTTTGTCTTTTTTAGATTTCTATCTTTTTTTCTAAATTTGGTTTTGTTTTCTTTATAACATTTTGTACTTTCCTTTTTTGAACAATGAAAAAAAACTGCTATATTGATAAGAATTGATTAATTAAATTAAGAGTAACAAAAATTAAAATGTAAACTACTACATCTAGCATAAGTTTATGTAGCATTAGTTTTATTCTAACATATAGAAATAAGTACTTAGTGTTTAAATATTATAAAAATTAAAATGTTTATTATTAATACCTAAAAAAAGATTTATGCTAACATAAAAAACGGACCATAATTATAGTTTTCAAAAAATACTTCTAATTAAAATCCCAAAATTCTAATTGAAATTTATAAACAACGCCTAAGACTTATGTTTGCATTTTATTTTAAGTTGTAAGTACTATTTTTGTACAAAACTGAAACTCATTTTAATTTTCGTTCACTTTTGATTTTTTTTTGTATTTCATTTAAGTAGATACCTATAATAATTCTTAAAATTTTCATGAATTAGCTTTTTATTAAATTTTTAAAAACTGTCAGTGATTTTAGTCGGGGTGGATCCCACACTATTACAAAGCACGTGCGTATTATTCTTTGTATTAGTTTTCAAACTTTCCATAAAAAAAAAAAACAATTACATATAAAAACATTTAACAGATAGTTTACTAACAGACAAACATCACATAATACTTCCCTTTTCAAACTAAAAACGAAGAAAAAATTCTAGGAACTTTAAATTTTCTCGGGCAACGCCGGGTAACTCCGCTAGTATTTTTATAAAAAAATAAAAATAATTTAAATATTTTGGTATCTAATCTACTACTGGCAATCAAAATAAAAATATTTTGAGTGAAAGTTGCTTGAGTAATATTTTTATTTTATAATTATGGTTCAGTTGTTGTTTGTAAGTTTTTCCAGTTGAAGTTAAGGTTGAATATTTTTATATTACAAAGAAACAAAACTAAACAGATTTGTTAATATCATAAGTAGATATTAGATTCATATTTATTATTCAATATTTTTTTTTGTAATGTTTTTTCAATATTTGTACTCTTCAGAAAAACATAAAAATAATAAATAGAAATATTGGATTCTTTTGTTCCGTTTGTATTAGAAATAATGTGTATCCAAATAAATATTGCGAAAAAAGAATTGTGTATGCATTCTAAAATATTAACAAGCGTTAAAATTTATTTAAATAATTGTACCAAGATAGGTTTAATAAAATTGATGATAAAATATTTTTTTTCTAAAGTATTTACTACTCATTAATCTTCATTTAATGGTATATTATTCCCACAAAAAACAAGAAGAAAACAACTAACAACTAACAAAAGAGGTTTTAATGCAAAATTTCTTTTGTTATAGTTTTAGGAACTTGTTACAATCTAGTCAAGCTCTTGGTTATTTTATTTTTAAAAATTGTAATGATTTAAACTATTCAGATCAGCTTCTTGGGAGGGAAAGGAGCCGTTATATTAAATTTAAAATAAAAATCGAGAGTGCTCTATCAATTGGTGACATTTTCAACTACCAAAAAGGACTAAAAATAGTTTTTTAAACCGGGAATTCACTGAAATTGAGATCAGGTGACAACAGTACTTTTTTATGCAAATCTGAATTCTACGTCAAAAAATAAAAAACTTTTTTTAAACCATTTTTTTTTTTGTTTTCTCAGTATTTTTTTTTAAAATAATAAAAATAAAACAAAAATACGTCATATATTGCTTTGGCCAACTAAAATTGATAATAGTCATTTACTAATTATAAAAAATTAAATGTGTTTTTCATATTATCATAATTTTTATATTTTGGGTACAAAAACTTTGGTGCTTTTTTTTTTATTAAAATTTTTTTATTTTTTTTTGCTATCTTAGAAAAATAATTGTATTCTTACATAAATTTCGGTTTAACATATTATTCTATTAATTTATTTTTAAATACATTTGTACTATTTTCTTAAGGCAAATCATTAAGAAGTTGTAAACCATTGTACAAAAGCATATTTTTGATTTTTTTCTTTGTAAATAAATTCAATCTAAAACAATTAATATTTCTTAAGCTATAATTATGAATATCAGATACATAAACTAGAAGATCACATAAAAACTTTGAATATCTACCAATTTTAATTTTGTTGACAATTACCAATACAATCATTAAAATTCTTTGGTTGATACTTAACAATTTTAAAGCATTTAACATAAATTTACTTGATGTGCATCTACTTACTTTAACTATCTTTCTCATAGCCTTATTCTGTAACATCCTACAACAAAAAATTACTTAAGTCGTAATAAATCTTCTTTTTTTTAAGAAAAGCAACACACCAAGTACAGAAACATTATGGAAAACCAAAAATAACATCCACAGTATCAGATAAAGAATTACTAAATTTTGTCTTTCTATTAAGTAAGTAAGAACGAAACCACTCCAATTCGATATCAATTCGGTTTCTAATACCGTAACTCAATTTTGTTAATAAGATATTTCTGTCAACAGTTTCAATAGCTCTTCTGAAGTCCAACAACCTTGTTATTATGTGTTGCCATTTTCCAATTAGTAATTGTCAAGTTTAAAAAGGACTCACAATTGTGATCCTTTCTAAATCCTGATTGAAATTTAGATATTAAGATACGCTTTTCCAAATAGTCAGCAATTTTTCATTAATAATTTTCTCCATTATTTTCGTCTCCTCCATTACATCTACACGCTTGCTGGATTTTAATACAATATTTAATATAGGCAACTTAACCGCCTATACATTAGGTATAGTGAAATTCAACAGACCATAATTTTTTTAACTTTCACACTAAAAATGTGTTGTACTAAATAAATATGCAAATTTCACTACAAACAGTATAATATACTCTCATATTTTGAACGATTTTCAAGAAAAAAAAAACGTAATTTACTATCATACATGAAGCGACTTTCAACAAAAAGGTGAAAAAGTTTGACTTCCCTACAAAAAAAGTGTGATCCATTTTCAACAATTTCAACAATGCTGTAAGTGTAATTCATAAATTATTTTTTTAATAAATAATAAATTTATTAGAGTATTTAATTTTTATTACAAGAAAATCTTAAAATAAAAAATATAATGTATAAATCATCACGTTTTTTTTGAATTCCAATATATATATACATTTAAAATGTATTATTCGATAAACAATTTGAAGAAATTAAAATGTAAAATTAATAGGTAGCTATAGGGCTTTCCAATAAGAGTGATATGATTTCTTTTTAAAAAAAAAACACACACTAATCAGCCGAAATTCTAGGAAGTCTTGAGATGAGATTAAGAGATTTGGTAAAAAGTTCGGCTAATTTGCTTTTTCCGTAATTACAATCATAACTTGCTATGAAAACATTATATCAAGCTGCGATTCTAAAGTTTATTTTTGTAGTTTTAGTACGCTTAAATTGAAGGCAAATATTTCTAAAAAAAAATTTTTTTTTTCCTTATTTTATTTTCGACTTTTAAGTGAAAATATTTTTTTAATGAAAAATAATATATTTTCAAAGAACAACACATATAATCAAATGGCACTAAAATTCACTCTAACGCAATTTGGTTATTATTGCTCATACTTCAAATGTATAATTATATTTTATATTACTGTAACAAATTTTATAAAAATATGTGTATTTTTAAAAAATGTTTGGAGATTTTTGATTAGATACCTTTGAATTTTTTAATTTACGTATTAAAAAATTACGCACTTTATAAAAAGAAACCCTGTTAAATACAAAAAATATTTGACGTAAAATCGTAGATTTAAATCTGTGGAAAAGTCTGAAATGTAAACACTCATCCGACTTTATCTACGATAAAATTCGATTTTGTCCGACGTGTAAACGCTGCCTAAGCATAAATTGGCATATAAAAGTATAATATATACATGCATAAATCGGAATTGAACTTTTTTTTACATGCGAGAAGAGTAATTTGTAACTGAGTGATAGATAACTGATACTTGATTGGTTCAAATTTTGTTTTCTTCCATAAATAATGTTTGCATTTTATTTTCAATTAAACTAAGCCATATGATTATGTATGTAACAAATGCAAGCCCTATATGACACATGTATGTACATTTGCATATACTTAGTCAGAGAAAGAGAAATAATAAAAGAAAGAGATTAATAAAAGAAACCAAATTAAAAACACAAAAAAATATAATGAAAATATAATTGAATAGTAATAGAAAATGATTGAAATATAATGATAATGATTTGTATTGCACACATTTATTTTGTATTCCTTTTTTGTTTTTTTTTTTTGCTTCTTTACACCATAGAAATGTCAATAAATATAGTGAATTTAAAGAGAAACCAAATTTTAACTTTATCAAATATCCATATTCCATTATTAGTACACACACATATGTAAATTTCACCTTAGTTGAATGCAAAGAATATCTATAATCTATATTAACAAGAATATACACTCCCATTTTACGTAAACCTAATTTTTAAGAAATACCAAACCGAGCAAAATATCATTAGTTAAAAGAGGTAAAATTTACATTTACTTATCGTATACCAAATTTATTATGAGAGAGAAAAGGTACAAAACAGATGTTTGCCTTTTGCTTTATACTGTAAAATAATTTTTCGTTCTCATTATTATCCTTTGGATTTGCTTACGTTTCCTCCCATTATTTATATGAGGCAGGCTGGCAAAAAATGTTAGTTCTAATTTAGTTTGTTCCCTTATACGATGATTAATTCTGATCTTTTATAATTTTAATATTTTCGTTTTAAACATTATTATTTTCGTATATACCTATTAAAAATATTAAATTATAATTACATTACAATAATATAAAATATTATTAATATTTTTGTCAGTAATAATTTGGAGTTACAAACATTATTTTTTTTTATTAATTATATTAGTAAACCTAAATATTTATTATATTGGTATACGATTATAAAATAATACTGAGGGCAACATCTATTTATAAATCACAGAATTTAAAGAATATGATAACGCTGTTTTAGTTAGGTCTCCTAAAAATCTTATGCATAGTTGATACAATTTAGAAAATAATATTGTTAAATATTTCAACGAAAATTTTTGTCGAAAATATTTTTCAAAATTATAAACTTTATTTATTTAATTTCAGCCAACTTTTTTTGTTACTCTCTTTTGTTTACTATATTTTTTCTTTTTCTTACACGTAAAATTCTTATTATATCTATTTCTGACAATGTTTATCAAATTTGCATATGAATTTGTGTGAAACAAATGAATACATACATGAGTTCTTACTCTTTTTATGGATATACTTTGGTTAAATGGTTATTGAAATGGGTATTTTGTTGAATTGAAGCAAATTGAAACAAACATATAAAGTCCAAGGCAAGTTAATTAAGGCAAATATAATAATCATTAACTCAAAATTCCAACTCCTATTTATTTAGATTAGGAGCCGCAAACATGGAAATTGGCGGATTCTCCCTTATTACTTTTAAGTGACAAGCATATTTCGCTTGCTTTTTTAAATAAAGCTCTAAGACACATTTTATTAAATCATTGTTTTTTTAATTAGGTGTCAATAGCGTGAGTTAAGTCAAAGTCACCGTGAGTTAAGTCATTATGACTTTCAAAAGTCGCTAAAAAAAGTCACCCTACCGCGGATTTCTCTTAATTTTTTCCATTAAACACACATTTTTTTCGAACTGTGTTTTGTTACTAGATATTTTCTGAAAAATATATTTTATTATTTCAATCTTAAACTTAAATAAAATTTAAATATTTTTATTTATTTTTTTTTTTTTTTCAAATTTTTAATTTTTATAAATTAAATTACACCACGCAATGAAAATCGTTCACAAAATAATGTGCGACTTTAAAAGTCTCCGAAAGAGAAAAAAGTCGCAACTAAAGAAACCCGCGGCAGCGAATTGCGACTTTTTTCTCCAAAAAGAAAAAAGTTGCAAAAAAGCGACTCCCGCGGTTGACAACTAATACTACATAATATTGGTAAATATTGTTATTAAAAGTTATTTATTTTATTCTATTGTATAAGGTAAAAAAATTAAAACTCTCAATTATTACTCTTCAAATATTCAAGACCTTTCAAATATTTACATAAGTATTCAAATATTTATAAAAACTGTGTATATTCTAGAATATTCTAGAAAAATGGAATACCGTTTTCCAGGTAAAGTCATATTTAATATTTGGGTAACCCATGTTTTAGTTTTTTTTTTTTTTTTTTTGCGAAAGATAGGAGGTCTTCCCTGAGGGACATCAAGAGCTCCAGCCGCGTGTGCGTCTTGATAGTGTAGGAATCGAACCCACTAAAGCCCACCTATCTTTTTTCCATTATAACCAATCTACGTAAGATCGACTAATGACTTTTTTTTTTCGTAAATTTTCGGTCGCGTGTTTAGGAAATTATTATAGTGGTAGTTTCCGTGGAGGATCGCTAACACCATAATAATTACCATGTAGAAACTTTATCACTATATTTCCCGTGAAGGAGATAGCCACAGCAATAGTTGCGCGTGGGTAGATTATTTAGATTTTTTCGCAAAGGAAAATTATTGAAATAATAATTTCCGTAAAGGAAACTATTAACGCAGAATTTTACATTTTAGGTAGTGACCAGCTCGTGGGGTTTCGTTCTCTTGAGTCGACGGATACTGCTGTCGATATGAAGAACTGCAGCCATTTCCGAGTTCACATGAGTTTACAGTCTCTGCTCGTGTTTGACTGCATGTTTTTTGATCTCTTCCGTAACTGTTTCGATGTGCAAGTCACGGTGGAGATCTTTGTTACGTACGTACCATGGTGCATTTGCTATACCACGGAGCACTTTATTTTGAAATTTTTGCAACATTTCGATATTGGTTTTCTTTGCACAGCCCCATAATTGGATACCGTACGTCCACAAGGGTTTTAATATCTGCTTATATATCAATATTTTGTTCTGTACTGATAACTCAGAACCACGCCCAAGTAACCAGTAAAATTTTTTGAGTCTAATGTTTAGCTCTTCTTTTTTCTTTCTTATATGTTCCTTCCATCTTAGCTTAGCATCGAGTGTCATTCCCAGATACTTTGCTGTATTGGCATATGGTACTATTTTGTTATTGATTGAGATAGGAATGGTTGCAATCTTTTTATATGTAAAATTTATATGAGTTGATTTGCTTTCATTAAGTTTTATGCGCCATCGTTGGGTCCATAATCTTATTTTATTCACTGCATTTTAAAGTTTTGCTGTGAAGTTTTCGACAGACACGTCAACTGCAAGAATCGCAGTATCGTTGGCAAAGGTAGCCATAAAAATGTTGTCAATTTGTGGGATATCTCTTGTGTATAGCAGGTAAAGTATTGGACCAAGAACATTTCCCTGTGGGACTCCAGCAGATATTTCTTTTACTTCTGAATATTCTTTGGCATAACGTACATTTTCTATTGTTCATATATGATTTTAATATTTCATAGAATTGTCTTGGTAAATCACGATGTAGTTTAAATTCAAGGCCTTGGTGCCACACTTTGTCGAAAGCCTGAGCAACATCTAAGAAGATTGCTGAGCAGACTTTTTTTTCTTCGAACGCTTTTTCCACTTTATTTGTGATCCGATGCACTTGATCAATTGTAGAATGTTTGTTTCTGAATCCAAATTGATGGTTCGGGATCAGATCTCTTTCTTCAATAATCGGGGCAAGTCTTTTGAGGAGCAGTTTCTCAAATATTTTTGATATAATAGGTAACAACGATATTGGACGATATGATGTTACCTCTGAAGGCGGTTTTCCTTGCTTCGGTATTACTATTACTTCTGCAATTTTCCATTGTCTCGGAACATATGTGAACTTAAAACATGTATTAAATATATGTTGTAGCTTTAAAAAAGCTAGATCTGGTAGTTCCCGCATGATTTATTTGTCCATTGATGAGATCGTAACCTGGTGCTTTTTTAACGCTCAGGTTGTGTCTGCATATTTGTTTAATTTCTCTTAGAGTGTTTTAGTAAGAAAAATAATAACTGAGAGTTGAATATTGTAACAATCTTATTTTTTAGTCAAAATTAGTTAAAATTACTGAAATTAGTTAGTGTTAATGAAATTTTATATGACTTTACATGAAAAATGGCAAGTCTGATATGAAAGTTCTTTATGAAAAAGTTGTAGGGGACGATGTAGCGCATCAACACGATAAAAAAAAAATCAATACAAATCAACATTCGAGATAATCAACGTTTTTTACAAAATTTTCAGTTTTTAAAAGCAAAATTTTAAGTTTATGCAGTTATTATTCAAAAATGGTAAGTCTGATACTCATTCAACATATACCGTTAATTAGGTGTAGTTGATATTCTTTAGACTTTCTAGTCCGATTTTCTTTAACCTTCTGTAGCCCAGGTAAATTTAAAGATAGACCCCTCTTCTACAACAATTTTTTTGCTAAAATACTCCAAGGAATCACCCCTTAAAAACTTTTTACTCTAAACCTGACCACCCTGTATAATATATGCATAGATAAAAAAAATAAAATCAGAAAAAACAACAAAATAAGTAAAAGCAAAATATGGAATTCAAACAAAATTAAAACAAATATACGTTTGATGAGGATTTTTAAAAAAATTTTTTGTTTGATAAATAGGTTACTTGAAATAAAGCCGGAAGAAATAAAACCGATCTCATATAATATTTGTTTTCGTCTTTATTTTATTTTTAAAATACCAATAAAGCCATTTCAAATATTTACATAAGTACTCAAGTATTTATAAAAACAAATTCTGTGTGTAACTCATATACGTGCATATGAATATTCTAGAAAAGTGGAATACCCTGATATGAGTTCAAGTCTTAAATCCTAATTCACCCCTCTTCTACGGTATCGGTTAGGAAGCATAACACCGCAGATAATTGGTTTTGTTATTTTAAAAAGTTAAACTTCACTGACGGGACGGAAAACGGCGAGAAGTCCGACGCGTGAGCTATTACCGCATATACAGTATAAATATTATAAATATTCTGGAAATTATTATAAATATTCCTTGATTTTAATCCAAATCTACGTAGTTACAATACGTAATTAAAATATTATACTTGATTTGTTTATAAATACGTAATTAAAATTCAAATTTATCATTATCATCTGTTAATAATATCTTTGCATTTATTTAATTTTAAATGGTAAAAAGTTCACGATTTCGGCTTTATATCAAGTGTGGTATTGAAATAAAGCCAAAAAAGTATAAACTGATTTTTATTCTTGTTTTATTTTTAATTTTTACTTTATTTTAACACTCATATTAAATAAAGTAATAAAATGTCATTTGGCTTTATTTCTTTCGGATTTACTTCAGGTAACAGTTTCATAAAAGACTATCATCTATTTGATAGACCTATAGCATAACATTTTGCTACTAGATAGGGCCATACTCGATCAAAAGCTTTTGAAATATCAAAGGCCACAACAGCAGCCTCACCAGACTGATGTAAGCTGATGTTTAGCCTTTCGCAGAGGCAAGTCATAAGATCACCAGTTAAACGGTGGGCTCGGAAGCCATATTGACGATCATGAATTATACCATTGCTATTAAGATATTTCATTAGCTTATTGTTGATCAAGATTTCCATATTTTTGGAGAGAATGGAGGTGATAGCTATAGGTCTGTAACTTGAAGGATTGCTTTTGTCACCTTTTTTTGGAATAGGGTAAGCCTGGGCAACTTTCCATTTGGATGGGTATGTTCCCGAAGAAAATGAAAAAATGAAATAAGTTACGTACAGGCTTAGAAATGGCGAAGGCAATATGTCTTAGGACAATGACAGAAATGCCGTCTGGACCGGTAGATTTATTTATATCCAGATTCTTCAGAACTTTCACTATAGTCCTTGTTCTGAAGTAAACCCTTCCTAAGGAAGAGTTTACTACAGGGATTGTTGGAGGATTTTGGGTATAGAATTTGCTGCAAAGAGTTTTGCAAACATGTTTGCTGTTCCAACTGAATCTGATATAATATCATTGTTATTAATCAAAGGTGGGAATGATGTTTCACAAAAATTCTGCATAACATTCTTAGCAAAGGTCCAGAAGGACTTGCTGTTGTTAGGAAGATGTAAAATTTGTCACTTCACTTCAAATTCATCACTTTATAACTCTCGTGAGTATTGATTGATTTATTGTTCTTGTAATTTTTGTACGCTTCCTCTCTGGTTTTCAAAGCTTTCCTGCAGAGATCATTAAACCACCCCGAGGGGTTACGTTTTATACTTTTTAAACTATTAGGAATAAAGATTTTCATTCCTAATATAAATCTTTTGGTAATCACCTCTGCAGCAAAGTCGACATTTTTATTGCGTAAACACAACGACTTCAAATGATTTCAGAAAGCTGTTGAGATCGTCTCAGTCAGCTTGGTGGTAATGCCAAACTGTTCTTTTGGGAAGATTATTTGGGTTGATCGTTGTACCTAGTTGGAAGCTTGTACTTACAAGACAGTGGTCAGAGCCACCTAGGGGAGAGTTAACAGAGATGGTGTATTTCTCTGGGTGTGTGGTCAGGAATAAATCCAAAAGGTGGTCGTTCTGGTTCAGTCGGTCTGATATCCTTGTGAGACTTTTAACAAGTTGAGAAAGATTGAAAAAATTGGAAAATAATTCAACTTGCTTACCTTCGGGACTATTGTGACTTGAAAAGTGGGCTTCACTGTTATGAATATTGAAATCTCCTGCCAAAACAATCTCGGATTCTAGATGGTTTTCCAGAATTAGGTTGATTTGGTTCGATAAGGTTTCAATTCACATATCAGTTTCTAACGTACTCGCTTGGGGAGATCTGCATAAAAAACATAAATGAATTATGTGCTTATCAATATGTAATTTAAGCCAATTGTAATGGAAAATTTGGTTGGATCACTCAAAGTTATGAAGAGTTTTGAAAGCGATATCATTTCTGATGTATAGAGCAATCTCTCTATGTGGAACAAAAAGTGATACCAAAGAATAGTTGTTGATATTAAAGTTAATATCTCCGTTATTAATGTGTGTCTCACTCAATGCTAAGATTGCTGGATTCCGAAGCATTAGATGACTTTCGACTGAATGGAAATTCGCTGATAGTCCGCGTATATTGCAAAAATCTAATTTAAACATAACAAGAAGAGAAAAATAAAGAAGACAAAATAAAAATTGGCCCGCACTGCCACTTACTGGAACCACCCATGCAATGAATGAGACTGTGTTTGATTTCTGCACACAACAGTTCTTAATACCTTATTGTGTACCTGCCCCCGCTCAATGAGAACGACAACGACAACGACAATCAGCTGTTGTCGTTTACTGACGCACAATATAACGACAACGACGATACGATAACATTTTTAATTCAGGTACACAAAAACATAAAATAAAAAATTAATAAATCACATATTTTTAAATCGAAAAAATAAATAAAAAAGAAATTTTCCAATTCATAACTTAGGGCGTTTCAGAACCTCTCGCATTTGCACTTGATACTCGCACTAAGGCTGTCAAATCGCACTAAATTTACTAAATTTAATTTTGCGATATCTAGTGTAGTTGAGACTACACTAAAATTTTGACAAAACATCAAGTGCGATTTGACAGGTTTAGTGCAGTATCAAATGCAAGTGCGAGAGGTTCGGAAACACCCTGAACTTATTCAAAATAACGTCCTTTTTTCTGCAATTGCACTTTTGATTAAACCTAAAATTTTCATTTCCAATTAAATTTTTTGTATTGTGGTAAAATTTGCTTCTCTTATCAAAATATCCACATTTTGGGAAAAGGTGAAATATCGGCTGATTTGGTCGTATTGTTTCTTACGTCTTGGATGAATTTCAAGATTTTTTTTTCAACCTTATTTTCACTTCTTTTAGGAAGACTAGGTTATGAAGTAACCGATATTTCATCAAAATCAAAAGTGGGTGTACTTTCATCAAACTAACTTTCATCGAAACTGGTACTAGTTCTTAAAATTAAATTAAATTTTTTAAATTAACTTCAAATGAATATGTTTGAATTTTTTTAATTTTTTCTTACTGTCTTGGCTAGTATACATCTTTTAGAAATTGGAGCCTTTGAAAATGTTTAAATTTGGGATCATAAGTACTGCCCTCACTTCCTGAAGGCTTTTGCATTTTTTTTATTTCCCTAATGAACATATCCCGTAAAGTGATCCATTTTTTTTAACAATTTCAACTGAAAACAAACAATTACCTATCTACATAAAATATTATTTTCACATTACCTTTAACACCTAGAGTTTTGGATATTTCTTCCCAGCATTTGTCCTTGAATTTTGTGTTTTTACACAACTTTGATTTTTTATCGTATAAAAATGCCTTTTCAGAAATTAGTTCGATTAAAAGTTCTTCGTTCATTACAAGAATCAGTCCTATCAAAATCCTATACTTATATATATATTATATAATCAGTCCAAAAAAAATTTAAAAATATTGATAATAATTATTTATATAATTATAAATAAATATTATCAGTCTCCTCTTTCAAAATTATGTTTCCAACCGCCATCCAAAAATATTTTGTTTTGTTTTATATTTTACATTTTACAGTGCTGGCACAACTTTATTTATTCTTTTGTTACATACTTTGCCTAATTTGCTACATTTAGCATTGAAATTTTTAATACCGAAATCATTTTTTTTTGTAAACAAAGTATCAATGAAAAAATTAAAACATTTTGAATCAATTTTTTTTAATAATTTACGGAATGCTTCGTAATAAATTCAAAAATTACCTAAACAAATATATATGCCAAATTTGATACATTTTTGTTTCCGAAAGTACAACTCTATATCTGATGAATTATAATCTGACAACCAAATGTTATTTAGTTTCACTTTGTGAAATTTGTCAAAAATATGTTCCACAACGACAAAATTAAAATTAAATCTAATTGAACGACAACGACAATTTGTTGTTTTTTTCTGTAGGAGTTGTCGTTGTCGTTGCCATTGAGCGTGAGGAGTACAGAACCAATCACAGATACATTCATTGCAGGTTAAACAATGAGAGAGTTAAGGTATTTAAATAATAATATCATGGATAAAATTGAGTATTAGAAGTATTAGAAACTATTGCAACGGTAGTTTACTAATTATTAAGTACATTTCATTGGATGCGTTTATTTTATTAAAAATAAACACATATTGTTTAAATGTGATCAATTGTAGAATGTTTGTTTCTGAATCCAAATTGATGGTTCGGGATCAGATCTCTTTCTTCAATAATCGGGGCAAGTCTTTTGAGGAGCAGTTTCTCAAATATTTTTGATATAATAGGTAACAACGATATTGGACGATATGATGTTACCTCTGAAGGCGGTTTTCCTTGCTTCGGTATTACTATTACTTCTGCAATTTTCCATTGTCTCGGAACATATGTGAACTTAAAACATGTATTAAATATATGTTGTAGCTTTAACAAAGCTAGATCTGGTAGTTCCCGCATGATTTATTTGTCCATTGATGAGATCGTAACCTGGTGCTTTTTTAACGCTCAGGTTGTGTCTGCATATTTGTTTAATTTCTCTTAGAGTGTTTTAGTAAGAAAAATAATAACTGAGAGTTGAATATTGTAACAATCTTATTTTTTAGTCAAAATTAGTTAAAATTACTGAAATTAGTTAGTGTTAATGAAATTTTATATGACTTTACATGAAAAATGGCAAGTCTGATATGAAAGTTCTTTATGAAAAAGTTGTAGGGGACGATGTAGCGCATCAACACGATAAAAAAAAAATCAATACAAATCAACATTCGAGATAATCAACGTTTTTTACAAAATTTTCAGTTTTTAAAAGCAAAATTTTAAGTTTATGCAGTTATTATTCAAAAATGGTAAGTCTGATACTCATTCAACATATACCGTTAATTAGGTGTAGTTGATATTCTTTAGACTTTCTAGTCCGATTTTCTTTAACCTTCTGTAGCCCAGGTAAATTTAAAGATAGACCCCTCTTCTACAACAATTTTTTTGCTAAAATACTCCAAGGAATCACCCCTTAAAAACTTTTTACTCTAAACCTGACCACCCTGTATAATATATGCATAGATAAAAAAAATAAAATCAGAAAAAACAACAAAATAAGTAAAAGCAAAATATGGAATTCAAACAAAATTAAAACAAATATACGTTTGATGAGGATTTTTAAAAAAATTTTTTGTTTGATAAATAGGTTACTTGAAATAAAGCCGGAAGAAATAAAACCGATCTCATATAATATTTGTTTTCGTCTTTATTTTATTTTTAAAATACCAATAAAGCCATTTCAAATATTTACATAAGTATTCAAGTATTTATAAAAACAAATTCTGTGTGTAACTCATATACGTGCATATGAATATTCTAGAAAAGTGGAATACCCTGATATGAGTTCAAGTCTTAAATCCTAATTCACCCCTCTTCTACGGTATCGGTTAGGAAGCATAACACCGCAGATAATTGGTTTTGTTATTTTAAAAAGTTAAACTTCACTGACGGGACGGACATACGGCGAGAAGTCCGACGCGTGAGCTATTACCGCATATACAGTATAAATATTATAAATATTCTGGAAATTATTATAAATATTCCTTGATTTTAATCCAAATCTACGTAGTTACAATACGTAATTAAAATATTATACTTGATTTGTTTATAAATACGTAATTAAAATTCAAATTTATCATTATCATCTGTTAATAATATCTTTGCATTTATTTAATTTTAAATGGTAAAAAGTTCACGATTTCGGCTTTATATCAAGTGTGGTATTGAAATAAAGCCAAAAAAGTATAAACTGATTTTTATTCTTGTTTTATTTTTAATTTTTACTTTATTTTAACACTCATATTAAATAAAGTAATAAAATGTCATTTGGCTTTATTTCTTTCGGATTTACTTCAGGTAACAGTTTCATAAAAGACTATCATCTATTTGATAGACCTATAGCATAACATTTTGCTACTAGATAGGGCCATACTCGATCAAAAGCTTTTGAAATATCAAAGGCCACAACAGCAGCCTCACCAGACTGATGTAAGCTGATGTTTAGCCTTTCGCAGAGGCAAGTCATAAGATCACCAGTTAAACGGTGGGCTCGGAAGCCATATTGACGATCATGAATTATACCATTGCTATTAAGATATTTCATTAGCTTATTGTTGATCAAGATTTTCATATTTTTGGAGAGAATGGAGGTGATAGCTTTAGGTCTGTAACTTGAAGGATTGCTTTTGTCACCTTTTTTTGGAATAGGGTAAGCCTGGGCAACTTTCCATTTGGATGGGTATGTTCCCGAAGAAAATGAAAAAATGAAATAAGTTACGTACAGGCTTAGAAATGGCGAAGGCAATATGTCTTAGGACAATGACAGAAATGCCGTCTGGACCGGTAGATTTATTTATATCCAGATTCTTCAGAACTTTCACTATAGTCCTTGTTCTGAAGTAAACCCTTCCTAAGGAAGAGTTTACTACAGGGATTGTTGGAGGATTTTGGGTATAGAATTTGCTGCAAAGAGTTTTGCAAACATGTTTGCTGTTCCAACTGAATCTGATATAATATCATTGTTATTAATCAAAGGTGGGAATGATGTTTCACAAAAATTCTGCATAACATTCTTAGCAAAGGTCCAGAAGGACTTGCTGTTGTTAGGAAGATGTAAAATTTGTCACTTCACTTCAAATTCATCACTTTATAACTCTCGTGAGTATTGATTGATTTATTGTTCTTGTAATTTTTGTACGCTTCCTCTCTGGTTTTCAAAGCTTTCCTGCAGAGATCATTAAACCACCCCGAGGGGTTACGTTTTATACTTTTTAAACTATTAGGAATAAAGATTTTCATTCCTAATATAATTCTTTTGGTAATCACCTCTGCAGCAAAGTCGACATTTTTATTGCGTAAACACAACGACTTCAAATGATTTCAGAAAGCTGTTGAGATCGTCCCAGTCAGCTTGGTGGTAATGCCAAACTGTTCTTTTGGGAAGATTATTTGGGTTGATCATTGTACCTAGTTGGAAGCTTGTACTTACAAGACAGTGGTCAGAGCCACCTAGGGGAGAGTTAACAGAGATGGTGTATTTCTCTGGGTGTGTGGTCAGGAATAAATCCAAAAGGTGGTCGTTCTGGTTCAGTCGGTCTGATATCCTTGTGAGACTTTTAACAAGTTGAGAAAGATTGAAAAAATTGGAAAATAATTCAACTTGCTTACCTTCGGGACTATTGTGACTTGAAAAGTGGGCTTCACTGTTATGAATATTGAAATCTCCTGCCAAAACAATCTCGGATTCTAGATGGTTTTCCAGAATTAGGTTGATTTGGTTCGATAAGGTTTCAATTCACATATCAGTTTCTAACGTACTCGCTTGGGGAGATCTGCATAAAAAACATAAATGAATTATGTGCTTATCAATATGTAATTTAAGCCAATTGTAATGGAAAATTTGGTTGGATCACTCAAAGTTATGAAGAGTTTTGAAAGCGATATCATTTCTGATGTATAGAGCAATCTCTCTATGTGGAACAAAAAGTGATACCAAAGAATAGTTGTTGATATTAAAGTTAATATCTCCGTTATTAATGTGTGTCTCACTCAATGCTAAGATTGCTGGATTCCGAAGCATTAGATGACTTTCGACTGAATGGAAATTCGCTGATAGTCCGCGTATATTGCAAAAATCTAATTTAAACATAACAAGAAGAGAAAAATAAAGAAGACAAAATAAAAATTGGCCCGCACTGCCACTTACTGGAACCACCCATGCAATGAATGAGACTGTGTTTGATTTCTGCACACAACAGTTCTTAATACCTTATTGTGTACCTGCCCCCGCTCAATGAGAACGACAACGACAACGACAATCAGCTGTTGTCGTTTACTGACGCACAATATAACGACAACGACGATACGATAACATTTTTAATTCAGGTACACAAAAACATAAAATAAAAAATTAATAAATCACATATTTTTAAATCGAAAAAATAAATAAAAAAGAAATTTTCCAATTCATAACTTAGGGCGTTTCAGAACCTCTCGCATTTGCACTTGATACTCGCACTAAGGCTGTCAAATCGCACTAAATTTACTAAATTTAATTTTGCGATATCTAGTGTAGTTGAGACTACACTAAAATTTTGACAAAACATCAAGTGCGATTTGACAGGTTTAGTGCAGTATCAAATGCAAGTGCGAGAGGTTCGGAAACACCCTGAACTTATTCAAAATAACGTCCTTTTTTCTGCAATTGCACTTTTGATTAAACCTAAAATTTTCATTTCCAATTAAATTTTTTGTATTGTGGTAAAATTTGCTTCTCTTATCAAAATATCCACATTTTGGGAAAAGGTGAAATATCGGCTGATTTGGTCGTATTGTTTCTTACGTCTTGGATGAATTTCAAGATTTTTTTTTCAACCTTATTTTCACTTCTTTTAGGAAGACTAGGTTATGAAGTAACCGATATTTCATCAAAATCAAAAGTGGGTGTACTTTCATCAAACTAACTTTCATCGAAACTGGTACTAGTTCTTAAAATTAAATTAAATTTTTTAAATTAACTTCAAATGAATATGTTTGAATTTTTTTAATTTTTTCTTACTGTCTTGGCTAGTATACATCTTTTAGAAATTGGAGCCTTTGAAAATGTTTAAATTTGGGATCATAAGTACTGCCCTCACTTCCTGAAGGCTTTTGCATTTTTTTTATTTCCCTAATGAACATATCCCGTAAAGTGATCCATTTTTTTTAACAATTTCAACTGAAAACAAACAATTACCTATCTACATAAAATATTATTTTCACATTACCTTTAACACCTAGAGTTTTGGATATTTCTTCCCAGCATTTGTCCTTGAATTTTGTGTTTTTACACAACTTTGATTTTTTATCGTATAAAAATGCCTTTTCAGAAATTAGTTCGATTAAAAGTTCTTCGTTCATTACAAGAATCAGTCCTATCAAAATCCTATACTTATATATATATTATATAATCAGTCCAAAAAAAATTTAAAAATATTGATAATAATTATTTATATAATTATAAATAAATATTATCAGTCTCCTCTTTCAAAATTATGTTTCCAACCGCCATCCAAAAATATTTTGTTTTGTTTTATATTTTACATTTTACAGTGCTGGCACAACTTTATTTATTCTTTTGTTACATACTTTGCCTAATTTGCTACATTTAGCATTGAAATTTTTAATACCGAAATCATTTTTTTTTGTAAACAAAGTATCAATGAAAAAATAAAAACATTTTGAATCAATTTTTTTTAATAATTTACGGAATGCTTCGTAATAAATTCAAAAATTACCTAAACAAATATATATGCCAAATTTGATACATTTTTGTTTCCGAAAGTACAACTCTATATCTGATGAATTATAATCTGACAACCAAATGTTATTTAGTTTCACTTTGTGAAATTTGTCAAAAATATGTTCCACAACGACAAAATTAAAATTAAATCTAATTGAACGACAACGACAATTTGTTGTTTTTTTCTGTAGGAGTTGTCGTTGTCGTTGCCATTGAGCGTGAGGAGTACAGAACCAATCACAGATACATTCATTGCAGGTTAAACAATGAGAGAGTTAAGGTATTTAAATAATAATATCATGGATAAAATTGAGTATTAGAAGTATTAGAAACTATTGCAACGGTAGTTTACTAATTATTAAGTACATTTCATTGGATGCGTTTATTTTATTAAAAATAAACACATATTGTTTAAATGTGGTGTATTGAAATTTTGATAGAAATAGAAAAAAGGTATTGAAATTGAAATTGAATTAGTATACTTTAGTAGATGGATGGGAGGAGAAACGACGCCAAGTTCTGACTATAAAAAGTTTTATTATAATTTTGATTTTATTAATTAATTTTTTTTATTATAATTTTAATTAAAGTTAGATTATAAAAAAATAAGAATCTTAATTTTGTTTTAATTAGTGTAAGATATTATGTATTTATTAAATAGTTATTAGAAAAAATAGATATTAAAAAAAGTTTTTTATTAAAAGTATTAAAACTATGTTGTTGAAATTTATTTTTTGTTTGTTTAAACAAAAAAAAAAAAAAAATTTTTTTTATTTTTGGTTTTATTTCAGATTCAGGCACTATGGATTTTGAGATTTTGACTTTAACACTATTGAATTTTGGAATTTAATATTTTTAGAATTCCTATTAAATCACAAGCTATTAAAATTAAGTGAAAATAAATCATTTTCATATTAATATGAATGCATAATTTTTTCAATTTGTATATTGGTTTTTATTTGTTTCTTATTGTTTTTTTTTGTTTTTTGTTTTTGGCACTATTGAGTCTTAAGAAGTTTATTATTAAGTAATTTATAATTAGGTAAAATAAAAAAATTTCCTTTTTTTCCTTTTTTTTGTGAAACACAATTTTTTTAATTAAGTTTGAATTTAATTTGTATTGAATACGCGCAATCTTATTTCAGGTGTTAACTGTTTTAAGTACAGTGGCAGACTGATGTATGAATTTACATGCAATGATATATGAATTTACATGCAAACTAAGTATAGTAGGTAACGTATATGGTAACTAAGGAAACATGTACGGTATCTATGTCCTCAGACCAAAAACAGAAATAGTATATATAAGATATATTTGTATTAACTCCAGATTTTGAATTGATTTCGATGTTAAAAATTTTTGTAAAAGTTATATGGCAAATACTAATATATAAAATATAAACGACATTGCTATTCTGTATTTCTACGCATAATTTGACGTATTTCCAACAAAGAAAACGAAACGTATATATTTCTAATAGATGGTGTGAAATACAACATTAAATGCGTGAATACCAACAGCAAAAGGAGGCATATTTCAATCCTGTAGTGCTAATTCACTCATGAAAATGTGGGATCAAAAGAATAATGTGAAATTACACATTTTATGTTGGAAATTAAACACTATCGCCTAAATTACCTATATTAATGTTATTTCAGGCGTTATTTTTAGTTTATACACTTTGATAGTGTGTTTTCACACGCTTGATCAAAATTCTCTACAAAAACTATTGTAAAAAACTATATTTATTGTAGTTAATCTACCATTTTTTTAAAGTGTATTCTTTCCATATTAAAAAATATTTTATTAATGTTTATTGGGTTTCTTTTAGAACATACTTTTTTGTGTTTCGCCCCATTACAATTTAATCTCGAGTTAGTATTTTATTACTAACTAGCGGAGTTACTCGGCATTGCCCCCGAAAATTTAAAGTTCCTAGAATTTTTTCTTCGTTTTTAGTTTGAAAAGGGAAGTATTATGTGATGTTTGTCTGTTAGTAAGCTATCTGTTAAATGTTTTTATATGTAATTGTTTTTTTTTTGTGGAAAGTTTGAAAACCAATACAAAGAATAATACGCCCGTGCTTTGTAATAGTGTGGGATCCACCCCCACTCAAACCACTGACAGTTTTTAAAAATTTAATAAAAAGCTAATTCATCAAAATTTTAAAAATTATTATAGGTATCTACTTAAATGAACAACAAAAAAAAATCAAAAGTGAACGAAAATTAAAATGAGTTTCAGTTTTGTACAAAAATGGTACTTACAACTTAAAATAAAATGCAAACATAAGTCTTAGGCGTTGTTTATAAATTTCAATTAGAATTTTGGGATTTTAATTAGCAGTATTTTTTGAAAACTATAATTATGGTCCGTTTTTTATGTTAGCATAAATCTTTTTTTAGGTATTAATAATAAACATTTTCATTTTTATAATATTCAAACACTAAGTACTAATTTTTATATGTTAGAATAAAACTAATGCTACATAAACTTATGCTAGATGTTAGTAGTTTACATTTTAATTTTTGTTACTCTTAATTTAATTAATCAATTATTATCCATATAGCAGTTTTTTTTCATTGTTCAAAAAATCGAGAAGGCAAGTCTAACTGCAAATTGCAATCTCTTAAAGTTAAAAGGGAGATCATTTGGAATAAGTGGTATCCTTGGGATGAAAACGACTTCACCCTGTCCCTTCAGTGTTAAAATAGTCGCTTCAATTACATTTGCCAGCAATTTTTTAACACAAAGTCTTGCACCGTTGAAAAGTTTTGGTGGGTCGAGGTTCCGTATAAAAATAATTGGTGATTCCAGTTTCAGTAAAAGACGATGTGGCGGTAATCCAGTCGGATCAAGAGAATTTAGGAACTCTGTTGGAAAATTGACTACCTCATCAGCATTTACTACGTTATCAATGGACTTGTATTCATTTACTACGCCCGGTAATATGGAAAGTATTTGATTATTCATTTCGTTGGCATTTTTAGCAGCAAGAATTGCCCTCTCTCGAAACCAGTTCAAATTATGATAGTTTTGCTGAATATCCGGATTTATAGACTGCATCTATTAGTTCTGCGACGGACGACATCAAATTACAAAAATCGGATGGCAATTTTATTTTTCCAGATGGCTCAACTGCAAATCTACCTTCTCCGATCTCAAGTAGGTTGTTAGCGAAAATGTGAGCACTGTCATTCCCCAGATGTATTCTCATGTTTTGTTTCAAACTTATCTTTCGTACATGTCTCCACAAAGATGAATGTTTTAAATATGGGTAAATTTCATCGGCTGGTGTTGACTTTGGGATGACGGGTAAAGTTTGACGGAAGTGTCCACATAGAAGTACAAGAACTCCTCCCATAAGGTTGTTATTTCCTTTCAGATCTCTCACAGTCACGTCAAAGGCTTCGAGAGCTTTCTTGTGAGCCATGGTACATTCATCCCATACGATAATTTTGCATGTCTTGAGCACTTGCGCCCGACCACTTGTTTTACTAATGTTGCAGGTAGGATTTTCCTGTCTGGAGATTAGTGGCAACTTAAGTGCAGAATGGGCTGTTCTTCTCTCCTTCCATTAATGCTGAAGTGATTCCTGAAGATGCAATGGCAAGAGCTCCTCGAGCTCTGATTTCGGCTAGAATTAGATTGGTTAAAAATGTTTTATCTGTGCCCCCCGAAGCATCAAGAAAAACGGTACCACCTTGTTGGTTCTCTACCTGATCCATGATAACTTTGTATGCTTTTATCTGAGTTCATCATTAACGTCACAACAAAGCACATCAACAGTAAAATTTTCAGTAATAATAAAATTAAAATAAATTATTAAAATTAAAAATAAGAACTTTATTTTAATTAGAAAATTAAAAGCATTTATTGTAAATTATAACAAGTGTTTATAAATTTAATTAGTAATTATCATTACAATAGTTCATTAAAAAACCTAAATATTAACTTTACGCGGTAAAAAAAATAAATAAAAAGGAAAACAAAAAACAAAAAATCTTGTGTATAATAATACCTGTAAGATCTTACGAATATATTATAAATATTTTTTGTATACTTGAAAACAAAAAATTTATATTGAAGGAATTATTGATAATACTTCCAGAAGTGTATACCTACAAAAAAAAAAAAAAAATAAACAAAATAAAACTTGTGATTTATATTTGTCTAATCTCAATATTAACAAAGACAATTATTAACTTACCCAGAAAAATCTTGATGTTCTTGGTGTTGTAGATTTATATAACTTATAATTAGTGCATTTATTTACATAACTTATAATTAGTGCACCAAAACTTAATACAAAAAAAAAAAGAAAGAAATAAATAAAAATTCACTTTTGTATAAAAAATAAACTAAAAGTTAATTAAGTTTAATAATTGTAATCAAAAATAATTTTTAATATTTTGATTTGAACCTTTAATAAACAAGTAAATTTCACACAGTTTTTCCAATATTGTATATATATACATTTTATTTGGTACACATATTTATTAAACAAAATCAGAAAAAAGAAAACAAAATAAAAACATAATAAGAATAATAGAAATGAAATTCTTACAATAATAAATTTTTTAAAACTGGTAATCAAAATATTTTTATTATTATAATATTATTATATAACAAAAAGAAATAAATTATAGAAAAACAGAAAATAATAAGAAGAATAAAAAATTCATTAAAGCAATAAAACTAATATTAAATTTAACTGAAACATATTAATAATACTTATGTATATTTCATAAACACTTTAATCACTAATTTCTTTAATTTTATTAATATTTCTTGTATAATATACAATATTTTTATTGCACTTTTCAACACCACAAATAATTATTTAATCACAATTACCGATAATTTATTATTTTAATAATTTATTAAATAAAAACATTAAATAAAAATTAATCCCGACCGCTTTTGATAAGCACGCACTATTTTTGTTTATTATAACTATCAAATTATTATTACTAATAATCAACCAAATTGCAATATCATGAGTTTTAAATGTGAAATTGCCAGTTGCATCGCCTATGATAAAACCCTGAAATTTATTACATGTAAGGGTTTCTGCAAAAAAAAATTTCATGGGGTATGCATTGATGCTCCGAGAGAAAGTAGTTTAAGTTTTATAAATAACTACTTCGTATGTAACGAATGCCAAAGTTATCACATCCTTCTTTCGAATATGCACGAGAGTCTTGCAGCTGGGATTAGAGAATTAAATGATAACAATGCTAATATATTAAATAGAAATGCCAGAGACTTTGAGTCTTACACTGAAAGTTTTGGACATATGGGAAGTAGCTTTGATACGCTTATTAATAAAATATCAGAGTTTACTAACCATGAGCATGATTACGAATGAAGCATTGAATAGCAGCTTAGCTGATACTAAATCTGAAATTATATACATCCTCCGATCTATAAAAAATGACGTAAGAAATCCATCTGATAAATGTATATGCGAATTTACAGATCAGAAAATAAATAAAATAATAGATATAGTCACTAATATCGAGAAAAATGTTACGGACAACAGCAAAATGATATTGGAAGCCATATTAATGACGGGCTGTGGTAGCAGTAAATCAGTACCATATAGCGAGTCGTTGGATATTGGACTATTAATTTCTGAACTAGATTCACTAAAAAAAAAGCTAAATGCGATGGATGACAAAATTAATAACATATCTGCTTCAAATTCATATATCTCTACCATTCAAGAAGAACTAGCTATTAAAAATGTAAACATTCGAGATGAAATTGCCGCTGCTATTAATGAACCAAAAAACTCAATATTCAATGATAATACTTTAGATGCCGATGTAGTAACAAATACCATAGTGTCAACTGTCAATAAATTTGGCACAACTTGGTCATCATAGGATTGGAAGAAGCGAATTGAAAAATTGAGTCTCTCAAATATCTCTAACGAATCTAAAAGGTCTAATGAGTTAACTGATTTCTTTATGAGAGGGGCTCCATGCTATGCTGGAAAAGAATGGGTTGAAGAATTTTTTGAAAGTAAATTTTGTATTCCTATTGTGAATTGCCAACGTTTAGCAGCAAATCTAAAAAAAAATAACAGCTGGTATTCCTGCTTTAATTTTTCAGTTCCCAAGAAGTACAGTTGGCTTTTTTCCAGTTAACTTTAATCAAATAAAAGGACTCAAAATTACTGTTGTACCGTGGCGTGTGAAAGAACTAAAATCCAACAAAGTAAACAAATCACTTAAAGTAAATAAATCAAATAAAATATCAGACCATACTAACATTAACAATGCTAATCACATTAACTCTCATACTAACTTAAAATCTAAGAAAATCATTAATAAAAATTATTGGTCTAATCCTAACACTAACCCTATAATTAGAAATTATTCTAGCAGTAAAGCTAACGTTACGTCTAGTTTATCTTATAGAAATTATCATAATACTAATAAAAACATAAATAAAACTAACCCTATTTTGATAGCTCATAAAAAACATTATAAATCACATTACAATAATATTAATAAAACTAACAGCATAAACAATGTTAGCAATAAGATTGTCACTTCTTAATAAATCGCTTTATATTGTTTGTTGTTATATACCTCCAAAATCTGTTGTTGACATATATTCTAACTTTAAGCTTTGTCTTGACCATATCTCAACCTTAATGAATCCCTCTGATGAATTATTAGTTTGCGGTGACTTTAATTTACCGAAAGTATCATGGGTACATCACGAGGATGACACATATCTAATTCCACTTCAGATTAATTCTGACTGCGAATATACTTTACTGGATGGTTATAATTTAAAAGGTCTTCAACAAATTTCTTCAGTGACTAATTGTATGGATAGGCAACTTGATCTTATTTTTGTAACAGATTGGGCTAATTATACTTTTAGTGTTCCTATTATGCCCTTAGTAAATGTTGATAATTTTCATCCTCCTATATTTCTTTCATATTGTTATAATAGCCCAGTATTACCTGCTTATGATCTATCTTATAATTATAATTTTGCCAACGCTAATTTTTCTGCGCTAAATAATTTTCTTTTATCAATTGACTTTGATTTTATAGTTGAAGATGATGACATCAATAAGGCGGTTTCTAAATTCTACGAAATTCTATCTAAAGGCTTGGAATTGTATGTACCCTTGGCTCGTAATAGAGACCTTAGTTCTAGTCCTCCTTGGTTTAATCATAAAGTAAAAAAAATTAAGAAAAAAAAGAATAAAGCTTGGAATAAGTACTTAAAATAGAAAACCAATAAAAACTATCATGAGTTTGTAATTTTGTTCAACTCCTACAAACTGACATTAGATTTCAGTTATAACAACTATTTAATAAATGTTAGCTCTCAGCTAAGGATTAATCCTAAGTCCTTTTGGAAATTTGTTAACTCCAAACGTAAATCTGATCAATTTTCCGTCACCATGTCCTATAATGATGTTAGTGCTAACTCTCCGAAATCTATTGCACATCTCTTCAAGCTATTTTTCTGTAATTCTTATTCAGAAAATCTCTTTGAAGTTGATGAAAATAATTTTAATCACATGATAAACCAACCTGAAAACCAAGTTATCTCAATAGATTTCTCTACTCAGAAAATAAAGAGTTATTTGAATAATCTCAACAGTGATGTATTTCCTGGACCTGACAAAGTACCATCTTTAATCTTAAAAAACTGTTCTGAATCTTTTGCGTTACCATTATCCCTTTTATTCAATCGATCGTTTACTTCTGGAATATTTCCACAATATTGGAAAAATTCATTTATTCGCCCTGTTTATAAAAAAGGTGCTAAAAATACGGTCACAAATTACCGTCCAATAGAAAAACTTTCATGCATACCTAAACTTTTCGAATTAATAGTTTTTGATTCAATTTATGATATTTGTTCTAAACATTTATCAATTAACTACCATGGTTTTGTAAAGAAAAAATCTACGGTTACAAATTTAGTTGAGTCTTGTCATTTACACAGATTTGAGCAAGGCATTCGATTTACTGCCTCATAGTGTTGTTTTATTAAAACTTAAAAAACTGGGATTTCCTAAATTTTTTATAATGTGGATTAAATCATTTTTATCCAATAGATCTTATAGTGTCATGTTTAGATCAGCTTTTTCTGAATCGTTTTCTGCCACCCCTTGTGTACCACAAGGCAGCCATCTAGGTCCCTTACTATTCATTATCTCAATTAATGATGTCAACAATCTCATTAACAATAGTAACGTGATCATATATGCTGATGATATGAAAATTTATAAAAAAATATTTTCATATAATGATTGTACTGTACTACAGAACGATCTTGATTCGTTTTTTAAGTGGTGCGGCTATAATAATCTTCTCCTTAACATTGATAAATGCGCTGTTATTTCCTATACTCGTAGATTGATTCCAATAATAACTGATTATACTTTTAATTCTAAACTAATCAACCGAGTTTCTCATTTTAAAGATCTTGGCGTACTTTTTGACGATAAACTCACATTTAAACTTCACTTTAATAGCATAATTAACAAGGCAAATTCCATGTTAGGTTTTATTAAAAGTCTAAGGAATATGATGATCCATACATTACTAAATCTTTATTCACTACCCTTGTTCGCCCCCACCTTGAGTACGCAAGCCATGTCTGGTCACCTCACTACTCCACTCATATTAATAGAATTGAATCTATTAAAAAAAAATTTTTGCGATATGCTCTACGTAATCTTCCCTGGTCTAACCCAATGATCCTACCTCCATACATAAATCGTCTGAAGCTTCTTCAGATGAACACATTGATTGCAATCGAAGGGTTGTTGCAGATATCTTATTCATATCCCAAGTATACAATGGTGAAATTGATTCCAAAATTATAAAAGATCAGATTAACTCGTACATTAAGACCAGTACGCGTTTTCGTATAGAGCATCTTTTTAGTCTTCCTTTCCATAGAACTAATTCTGGTAAATTTGAGCCAATTAATAGAATGTTAATGGCAGTTAATCAATACAAAAACAGTGTTGACTTTTCTTTGAACAAAACCAGTTTAAAGAAAACCTTGTTTCACTTGCTTCCTTAGCCCTCCTAATTAATCTTGTTTTTCCGCTACTAATATTAACTAATTTGTAGTGTTATAATTAACTTTTAATACTTTTAATAACTTTTCATCTTCTCTTTTTTTTCTGATGAAATTTATTTTATCTAATTTTGTTTTTGGTTTTTTATAAAACTATGTTGTATTAAATTTCAAAGTAATTTAAACTTTAAATCATAAATCTTATTTGATACATTGTGTTAATTCAAAATTTTAATATTTAAATTGTATTATATTTTGTAAACTGTTTGAACTAAATAGTAAATAAATAAATAAATGATCTTGATTTAGAAGTGGCATTTCTTCCGCGATATTACGCTTTCAGCTCTTCGACGTTGCAGTTTTTTTCTCGTATGTAATCTGTATAAAGTTCATTTTGTTGGTTTCATACTGGTGAAGATAAGCCGAGTTGCAGTAATGTTTTACCGGTCATAGCCACACATTTATCTTCAAGAATAATTAATGCATTGTTGAATATGTCCGGGCCAAACGTGATTGCTAACATCAGATTTTCGCGCCGGACTTTGGAAGAACAGTATACACTCGACTCAAGGCGTCACTCTTGAACACATATAGTCCGACTTTTCTTCTGTATTGCTTTGAAAACCTTATATCAAGCTGCGATTCTAAAGTTTTCTTTTGTAGTTTTAGTACGCTTAAATTCAAGGCAAATATTTCTAAAAAAAAAATTTTTTCTTTATTTTATTTCATTGAAAGATAGAAATAAATAAAAATGAGAATTTTGTTTTGCTGTTTTCTTCACCCCTTTTTCTCTTCCTCTCTAAAAATAATAAAATAAAAAAAACATTTAAAAAACCGTTAGGGACTTGACATTTTACCTTGGATCCCGATTACGGAAGTTTCTGCCAAATTTGTTGAACCTGCTTTCCGCCAGATCTCTTTTGAACGAAAATTTATATCCCAGAAACTGGACCGATTTGGTACCAATTTAATACCCAAAGTCTCACCCCAAAATTTCGAAAAAATGTGAAAGTCATATTTGTTTATTTTTGGAAGAGTACCTGTGTGCAAATTTTCCGCTCTCTAGCACCTTTGGTTTTTAAAATCTTTTTGTCAGGTGCTCGGAGTTGTATGACAGGTACCCGAACCAGTCAGAATTTTGGAAAAAAACATATCACGGGTTCGATTCCAAGTAGTAAAAAACCATCCTGTAAAATTTTATTGAAATTGGTCCATGCGTCTCGGAGGAGTTCTGACACAAATATACATACATTGATACATACATACATACATACATACATACAAACATCCTTCTTTATATATAAGATACATGAATTTTTGTGTTTCTAAGTTCATTTTTCTATAGATTTATAATATTCTCATAAATGTACTCGTACTATTACTGTTTGTTAAATTTGCTTTTATCATATTGACTTACTTTTTGAAATTTCAATAGTCTCAATTCATTTGTATACCAATTAATACGGCTTTCTTCAATGTAATTTTCCACTAAGTTCTACAAAGTTTTTCACTAAGTTATGTAAATTATTAGTAAAAATACTGGCTGTCATTAAAAGTTATTCTATATCTTAATATTTATTTTTTTTTATTTTTAAGACTTAATTTTTTTCATTGGTTTTTTTATATCTTTAACTTCTTTTATTATTATTTTCACAAATTCATATTTTATATTTTATACCTATTTTAGCCTCAATATTATTATTTCTAATACACTTACAACCTCATTCTCATTCTAAGGACGTTTCAGCACCTCTCACAGTTACATTTGATTCTAGCACTAAACCTGGCAAGTATCAAATTTTTTCCTAAAAACTTCCAAAATTTTTTAGGGTGTCCGAAGATACTCGCACTGAACTTGTCATATCGTACTTTACTACCAGTCAAAATTTAGTGTTTTGTTACAACTACAAATATTTCACTAAAAGAGTAAAACACATAAAAAATAGGAAAGATAAAACTTTAAATTTGTGATATGAATATTCAAACATATTTATTATAAAGTATGGCAACTACAAATGTGTAACAATAATTTAAAATATAAAACAGTATATAGACAAGGTAAGTTCCTTTTTTTTTAAATAATAAATTTTAAAACTACAATAATATCTTGTAATAACACAAATGACATTAAAATTTATCAAATATATAATAATATATATATATAATAACCATAGTCATAAATTTACAAACATTGCTAAATAATGCTAGAAAAAAGCAGAGCACTTTTCTTCTACTTTTAAAATAAATTTGACATAACAATGCTAAAAAAAAATGCATTAAGGTGCAAAATCGAAACTGAATTACCAAAATTGTTTTCGTTTAAAGTTTTGTCTTAGTATCAAATATTATTTGCTCAATTATCTATTTATGCTTATTGGTATTAGCAAAGAACATATACACATTATTATGTATATATATATTATTTGTTCTTCGGTATTAGTTAATAAACATTCTAAGATTTAAAAATTTATATAAATAAGACACAAAAAGAAATAAATTGATAAAAGCAAATTTAATATGACACTAACAACATTGAGATTCTGGCAACTTCATAGAACCATATGACAAAAAACAAATGACTCATATTAATAAGATCTTCATAATTATAGTTATACATTTCATAATCTTTCTATTGATGAGATTGAAATCTCTAGTTTTTTGACACTGAGGTTGGGTCTATATATTAGTTTAATTTCTCTTAAAATGACATGTGAAATTTTCACTTCATCTACTTTATCTTCCAAATTTATGTTTTCATTAGCATGATTTCGGATTGGTGCTATGACCTCTGCACATGGTCAGCTAAAGTTGTAGTTATTTCTTTCAAAATTCAAAAAGAGTGAAGAACATATTTTCATACTATTACTATAAAAAAAAAAGATTAAATACAATATCAATTAGTTTTTTTGAAAAAATCAACACTGTATAGATTTTTTTTGTTTAAGTTTTGTGTTGTTGTCCAAACCTCTATGGCTTTTTTTCTTCCGTTACCTACTCTTCTAAAATATTTCATAATCATAAACATAGTTTTACTCTTATAATCTTTCAATTATTTTTTGTCAATCAATTAAGTTTCACAACATTCCTATAAGAGTACAAGAAAAAAAAACAGCTGAACATTTTAACTTAAACGCTGTATGTTTTTTTCTTTCGTTTTTTATTTGTATTTTGTTTATTTTTTAATTTACACACATAAAAAGACCTACTTATCTAAATGAAAAGTAAACACTTCTAAAAAGAAAAAGCACAAAGAAAATAACGGATTTTATTTTCGTATTGCTCTCTTTCAGTTGGATGTTTTTTTGTTCTTTAAAGTTTTTTTTTTATTTTTGAGCAAAACTCCTCAAATTTACAAATAAATGGTGTGAAAAAGAATTTTAAAAATGGGGGAAACAAAATAAAATTTCGTCCTTTGGAAACATTTCCACGAAATAAAATGAACATTATAGTATTTTTTAATAGTAAAGCTTTAAGATGTTAATATGCAAAAATTCTTCTAATGGAGAAATTAATTTTTTTTTTTTATTGTTTTTTTTTCTTATTAGTATCTTTTTTTACTTGAATAGAGCATATCAGCACTCACGAAAAAAAAAACATCGCAGCTAGTAGATATGGGAAGGCTATTAAAACCTATTTGAATGTATTTGATAACCTTAATAAGGTTTCTCTACTAACTGCTACAGAAATGTGAATAATGACATTGTCTATGTCATTTACATATCAAAGTGTACAAAAAGGATGACTTTTAAAGAGAGAAAAAATAAAAATAAAATAAAATAGAAAATTAAAAAGTTAAATATCGTTTTTGTTCCTAACTTATTATTATTATATTTTTATCTATTATTTTCTTCAGAAGCGTTATGAAAGTCTTAATAAATTGTTAGAATAAAAAATTTAATTTTTTGAGAAGTTTAAAGAATGGAGATGAAATTATTGTTAATGTAATAATGAGATTTCAAGCAAATTCCAAGGATATGAAAATGTAGAATAAAACAAAAATAAAAGCAGTTGAAAAATAATTTGAAATATTCTAAATAAGATAAGAGGTTGTGAAGAGAACTTGAAATGGAATTCGTTATTATCAACATTTACACAAAAAAAAACAATAAGAAAAGAAAATCTTAAGTGTCACTGAAGGCGTAAGTATATCGAAACGTTGCAAAAAGTTTATATGTATATATTATGTCATTGTATACGATTAGGAGGAAAAAGACAAAAAACAGTAAATTTAAGATGACAAAGCAAGAAATTTGTTACATTTCAAAAGAGTACTCTTTCTTCTTTTAGATTTCGTTGCCTATACTATGTTTCTTTTGTCTTTTACTTTAGGTTTTAACTTTTAATTCTATTGGTAAATTTTTTTTTTTAATTCCTTGAAAACTAATACTTCTTTTATTGGAAATATCTTTATCCTATTTTTATTTTTCATGTTGATGGTACGGAAAAATTTCAGTCGGAACTTATCTATTTTCCGGTTACATTTTCTTTATCTCAATAAGTTTTTTTAACGGGTTTGAACTAAATTACTATATGTACTTATTTAGGTAACATAGGTGACCAACAGACCATGTAGGTCCTGGACCTGTCCAATTAAGCCCCTCCATTTTTATCGGTCACGGGTGACCTCTCTCTAGTTGAAGATATGTAATTTTTTTTACTTCAGATCTGTATTCGAAGAACCTCTTGGCTGGTACATTTTCGTAGGCCACCTAGAGCAGGTGTCCGAGCCACTCTAGTTTCTTGAGTTTTATTTTTCTGGTTACTTTCTCCTCATTATACAGCTTATAGGGCTCGGCATTATATCTCTTCCTTCAGACCACATCGTCGTTTTCAGGATCATATCCGGCGAGGAATTTTCCTCTCAAAGACACTAAGTACATGCTCATTTATCTTTGGCAGTGTGTCCATGATTCTGATCTTTGGAGCAGAACCGAGAGTGTGATTGTTTTGTAGATTTGGACTTTGGTGTTTCGGTATAGGAGTTTTGACGCGAGATGCTTTGAAAAACCGAAGCAGCAACGGTTGCAAGGGCTATTCTTCATCGTTCTTCAGATATATAGAAATATAGTGCATTTGGAAATATTAGTTCCACACTTAGTATCAGTACACTTGAAAAATACCAGAAAAATAAATACCCAAATAAAAACATAAAAAAAGCCAAACTATTTACGCCGAGCTGAATTTGATTTCTTTTATTTATAATATAGATAATAACAAAAAAAGTTGGAATTTTAGCAGCCAAATCAAGTGTGAACCTTTTTTTCTTCAAATAAAATGAATAAAATAATTTGATCTCTTACAGCTTCAAAATAAAATATCTCAAACAAATTGAGTACTTGAGCAAACACTCGACTTCTTTCAAAATTTCTAAATAAAAAAATCTATATGACCGTGCATTTTTCAAACTACTAAATCCATCTATTTTTTTCTCATTTCAAAATGAATCTTTAAGCTGACAATTTTCAAAATCATTTACAATTTACTATCCGAATTCCAGTAATATAATATTATGTATTTAATTTTTTGAAACATTCTTGTACTTTTTACAGTAGTACCTTTGAAGTATTTACATTTTCAATTTAAATGATCCATTTTTTTTTCTTTTGTTTAAGTCTTTCAATCCAAATGCTATTTACAACAGACACGAACACAAATATTTAAAAATTACTTAGGAACATTTTTTTTTAATTAACTTTCTCTCAACGGTAAAAAAAATAAAACTTCCGAAAATTCTAATTGTGTCCTAGGGTCTCAACTAACTTTGCATTGTAACTTTTTTTTGTTTGTTTTTTACTTTCAAGTTTTCGTTTTGTCGTTATTTTTTGATGGTTGTTGTAATTTTTTTTTGATTGTTTGGGAATGATTTTCTTCAAGAACAAGCGAAACAATATTTGAATAACTTGAAGGAAGCTGAATGTATTTTACATAACGGCATACAAATAATGCCCACATACATCTGTATTATAATCCTGTGGAAAGTTGCCACAACATGATAACTACAAAATTGCAGTTTGCAGTACAGCAATTTCAAAATTTTAATAACGACTATGGTTGGTCCGGCTTAGATTTGACAGGGTAACATCTGACCGGTCGCTGACCCAGATGCGCAACTGTCAAGTTCCTGTGCAAGTACTTACATTAGCTCCAAGTGGTGACCTCCGGAAACTATCCTATAAAGCATCCGCTTATATGATAGGCCAAAATTGTAAGTGCGCAAAAAAAACCCTTCAGATTGAAGGTTGGCGTTAGGTTAACTACCTAACCCATAAAAAAAACACATAGTTATAAAAAACTTAAAACAAGTCTCGGATATGGATGGATTAATTGGAAACAGACCCGGAACTAGTAAGGATTTTGATTTTAGAATTTGCATCTGGAACGTTCGAACACTATACACGTCAGGTGCATCTAACATAATGGAAAATGTCCTCACGCAGTATAAAGCTGACATCACTGCGTTACAGGAATTGAATTGGACAGAAACCGGAAAAATAAAGAAACAAAAATGCGATATATACTATAGCTGCCACGAAAAACACCACATATTTGGATGCGGTTTTGCAATCGGAGGCAGGCTAAGACGAAATGTTATTGATTTCAATCCAATTAACGAGTGACTAATCTGCATTAAAGGCATCTTTTACAACATCAGCCGAATATGTGTGCATGCTCCTACTGATGAAAAAGAAGAAACAGAGAAAGAAAACTTCTATGTCGCGTTAGACAAAGCATATGAAGCTTGCCCGCAACATGATGCAAAAGTTGTGCTTGGGGATTTCAACGCTAAACTCGGTAGGGAGCAAATTTTTGGCAGAACAATCGGTAAACGTAGTCTCCATCAACACACCACCGATTGATCAGTTTTGCAGCGGCGCATAATACGGTCATAAGCAGCAGCAAATTTCCCCATAGAAATATTCATAAAGCCATCTGGCTATCTGCAGATGCCCGTACAACCAATCAAATTGATCACCTTATGACTGACGCACGCCACTTATCGTGCGTGTTGGACGTACGGCCATACAGAGGGGCTAACATCGACTCTGATAATTTTTTGGTTATAGCACTTTTCAGAGCCAGAATATCTATCGTTAAAAAAGTGAAGTCACATCATAATCCTAAATTTAACATTAGTAGCCTGAAGTCGCCCGAGATAGCCAGAAGCTTTAAAGAGACACACCACACCTCCTTCAAACCATTCTTCGATTGATGATCAATGGAAAAACTGTGCCAGTATCATCAAAGAGGTAGCCACAAACACAATTGGCTTCAAACCACGCAACACCAGAAATCGAGGATTTCGAGGTATTACGAGGAATGAGCATCAACAAGCGTATAAAATAGCGCTGCAACGGAAAACAAGAGCAGCAAAGGAAGAATATAAGGCTAAAAGGAGAGATAAGAAGAAACTCATCAGGACAATAACAAAGCTGCTGGACCTGGTGGACTGCCAGCTGAATTATTTAAAGCTGGAGGCGATGTTTCGGTTAACTGTATGCACCAAATCATTGGCAACAACTAGAAGGAAGAAAGCATGCCTAATGACTGGAGTACCAGCTCTATATGTCCCATTTTCAAAAAGGGCGACGCTATGTCCTGTAAAAACTATAGAGGAATATCCCTATTAAATATCGCATTTAAGATCTTGTCCAACATTTTGTGCGAATGTGTGAAGCTCTATTGTGACGCTGTTATTGGCACTTACCAATGCGGCTTTCGCCTCAGAAAACCAACAAGCGACCTGATGTTCGCACTTAGACAAATCCTGGAGATGACCCATGAGTTTCAAATCGATACACACCACCTATTTATCGATTTCAAGTCTGCGTACGATAGCATATACCAGATTATATATACAAATTGAAGAAAAAGCGAAACCAATGGGTCTCAAAGTAAATGAGGATAAGACAAAATATATGTTGTCGACAAATAAAAAGGCCTCTCAGCATCATATTGGTCAAAGCATCACTGTCGGCACATATAATTTCGAGGTAGTTCAGGAGTTTACCTACCTTGAAACCAGTGTTAATCCCACAAATGACATCAATGTGGAGCTACGGCCAAGAATAACCACTGCAAACCGTTGCTGCTTCGGTTTGTCAAAACATCTCGGGTCAAAGCTCCTCTCTCGAAACAACAAAGTACAAATCTACAAAACGCTCATACTCCCGATTTTGCTTTACGGATCAGAATCATTCTAAGGCAGTGAGTATGCACTTGGTGTCTTCGAAAAGGAAATTTTTCGTCGGATGTATGGTCCTGAAACGACGATGGGGTCTGGAGGAGAAGATATAATGCCGAACTCTATGAGCTGTACAATGAGGTGGACGTAGTCACGAAAATTAAAGTCAAGAGACTACAGTGGCTCGGACTCCTAGGACGGATGGACGAAAATGCTCCAGCCAAGAGAATCTTCGAATCCAGACCCGAAGGTACAAGACCTCGGGCCAGACCAAGCCTTCGTTGGAGAGACGAAATATCGGCAGATTTAAAGCAATTTGAGATTCTTCAACTGAAGAGAATCCGCCCGTGACAGGGAAAAATGGAGGATGTTGATGAGTCAGCCCAGACGTACAAGGTCTGTTGGCCACCTAAGTAAGTAAGTAAGTAAGTAAGTAATAACGACTATGCTTAAAAAAATTAATTTAGTAACAAACTTTTAATTATAGATTTTTTTTCAATAGTTGATTATTAAAAAAACTAGTTTTTGTCATAAATGACGGAAGCAAAATACATTTTACTATGTCTTTCCTTCATTAGAGTTTTCATTTTAAGTTCAAGAAAAATACGTATTTGCTTACTAATTTATCATACCTTTATTTTTGTATTAGAACGCTTTTAATTTTAATTATTAATTAATTATTATTTTAATTATTATTTATTTGGTCTTTCTCAAAAGAGCATCATTGCTCGTACAGAGTATATACATGCATATATTTACCTATATTTACAAATTTTTTATTTTATTTTTATTTTTTTTATATATTCAAAGTTAATTTTAATATAAAATTTTAATATAAAGAAATGAAAATGGTTGCATTAGTGATTAATAACATTAGTGTAAAACTATAAAAAGAAGAGAAATTCAAAGAGGCAATAAAAAAAAAAGCTAATTTATTTGTTTGTTTTTTTTTTTGTTTTTGTTTATGGATATCAAATTACATTTTTAGATATTAACCATACCATAGAAATATTTATTGATTCCATATAAATAGAATATTTGTAGTAAGGAGCAAAATTTTCTATTTCCTAAGGGTCATTTACTCGATAATTTTAGTGACATCTTATTTGCCAAGGAATTCCGCGATTATTAAATTTAATTTTAGAGCTTTCACAGCTAATGGAGTCTCATTGCAGGGGTAGCATTTGGTATTTAGGTTTCTCAGTAGTATTATTATACTACCAAATTTCAAATTAAGCTTATGTGGAGGCATTCCATTTGGAAAGCAGTCCTTTTACAAACTCTAGAGAAATTCACTGCATAATTTTCACCGCAATAATTAGTGGAATCAGTACTAAGATAAGTTATTACATTTCCCTCAAAAATGTTTAAAATTCGTTCGTTAAGACTATCTTCAAAAATTTCTTGTATGATGAAATTATTGCAAATCATATTCGAAGGAGCTTCGATTAGATTTGGAAAAGCTTGGTCATTCGTTAGATCATTGTCTACCACAGCTAATACATAGCTTCATAACATAATTATTTTAATTAAAAACCTTTAAAAATTAAAATTGAAATCCAAAATTATTATTTATAACTTCATACAGCATTTACAATAACATCAACTTATTCATATGAAATAAATAAATATACATATACATAACTATATACATAATCCATTACTACATACATACTAGGAGCCCCTGTTGAGTAATTATAATTCAAGTTGAAGCCAAATTTAAAGTTTTTAAAAAAACAGTAATTTACCTACTGACATAGACTTCTCACGATATAGCAGAAACCACTCGTGTAAAAAGTTTTGTGGTTAGTAAGTTTTATTTAGGACATATTTTATTTTATATATGTACTGAATTTCAGATGAATTGTTTTTTTTTGTTAATATTTTACATATATGTATATAGGTTCCATGTAAGTAATAATAATAACTGCTTTGTTTGTTTTCGTTTTTATTTTCATAAGAACCCACATATGTATAATGTATTTGGGGAATACAAAAACCACATGAATAAAAATTTTTCAACTGTGTGCGCATTATTGTTTTATATACAACTTAATTTATATTAAGTGTTCATAAAAAATAAAAAAATAAAAAGGTGTCTACTGCGCAGGTCCTTAAATGATTGTCAATTATAATTATATCCATATATTTATTAATATACATGTGCAGTATACAATTATTAACAATATTTTAATTTAAAAAAAAAATTAAAGAACTTATTCTATCATAGTTCCATTTCATTGCCTAATATAATTAAACTAGCAGAAACCCCGGGTACATACCCGGCCTAGTAAAAGAAAGGAATTTTTCTGTGAAACGGCATATCTGACAACAATATATAGAATAGTAATATTAAGAGAAAACCACTACAGCAAATTCTAGGAAGTCTTGAGATGAGATTAAGAGATTTGGTAAAAAGTTCGGCTAATTTGCTTTTTCCGTAATTACGCATAATTATGCATAGTTGATACAATTTAGAAAATAATATTGTTAAATATTTCAACGAAATTTTTGTCGAAAATTTTTTTCAAAATTATAAACTTTATTTATTTAATTTCAGCCAATTTTTTTTGTTACTCCCTTTTGTTTACTATATTTTTTTCTTTTTCTTACACGTAAAATTCTTATTATCGTCTATTTCTGACAATGTTTATCAAATTTGCATATGAATTTGTGTGCAAACAAATGAATACATACATGAGTTCATACTCTTTTATGGATATACTTTGGTTAAATGGTTATTGGAATGGGTATTTTGTTGAATTGAAGCAAATTGAAACAAACATATAAAGTCCAAGGAAAGTTAACTAAGGCAAATATAATAAAAAAAATATCAGATAGCATTAATAAATTAAAATATGTTTGTTTTTTATTAAAATTAAATATTATAAAATCTGTGAAATAAATTTGAACAATAAAATTTTAACATAGCCTCGATATACATATAACATTTCACCAATATACTAATAAGATTTCCTAACCAAAATACACAAATTACATTTTATTTATTGTACCTACATTTTAGCTGTTTGACTATACATATAGGTAGGATAAAATGCTAATTGGTAAGTCTTGCATATGCAATATCAATCAATAAATCACAAGGTCAAACATTTCAAAGAGTCGGAATTTATCTCTCTCAACCTAACTTCACCCATGGTCAGCTCTACAAAATCCACTGCTCTAAAAATTAAGATTCTAGCTGGACCAAGACAGGGGAAAACTACTGACAACGACACTGTAACTGACAATGTTGCATACCAGGAGGCTAACAATATGAAAATGTTGCATACCAGGTCTCGAATACTTCATTTTATCCAATTGTTTCCTATATGATGAATTTTATAACTCACTCATAATAATCGGGAAATGGTACTGACCCATAGGTATGATTAATGGTTTAATAAAATTATGGGATACTATTTTTTAATAACATTCCAACACACGTGTTCCAACTAACACGAACAATCAATTAATCGGTTAATAATATCAGTTATGGTGTCGGTGGTTTTAGTGAGTTAGAATTCCACATATCTAAATACCTACGGGCGCGGTCTGCTTAGTATTTTTCGGGGCTTTCTCCTTCCCTCGAGAAATAAAAAAATAATAAAAACAAATTAAATCTTACAAAAAAAGTTTAATGCTTTCTGATATTTTCTTTATTTTATTTCAAAATTAATATTAACTTAAAATTTTGAACATTTTTTGTGGTTTGTTTGTATATATTGTTGTCAGATACTTTCAACGTGTCAAATGTATAATTGTATTAAAAATCATTTTATTGTGCCGTTCCACAGAAAAATTTCTATCTTTTAGTCGGCTAGGTATGTACTGGGGGTTTCTTCTAGTTAATAATATTATCCTACTAATTAATTTTTTTTCCTACTAAAAGTGCAAAAAACCAAATGCGATAAATAAATAAAAAAGTAAAAAGAATTTGACTCAAAAGAGAATCGACAAAAAAAATTGATTGAATGAAAAGAAGACGAAGCACACGAAAAATCACGAAAAGTGTGCCTTCAAAATCGTGCTCTTGTGTATTATAATATCGATCAAATAAATATTGATTTTGATCGCCACGGCCTGCGTCATCGCCGATTGATTGAATGAAAAAAAAAACGAAGCAGACGAAAAACCACGAAAAGTGTGCCTTCACTAATCATGCTCTTGTGTATTATAACATAGACTGTTGACTAATTATATTTCAAGTTGAAGTCAAATTTAAAGTTTTTAAAAAACAGTAATTTACGTACTGACGTAGACTTCGCACGATATAGCAGAAACCACTCGTGTTTAATAAAAAGTTTTGTGGTTAGTAAGTTTTATTTAGGACACATAAATACACCTCCCTCATATACTGCTTTGTTTTCGATATATTCCCTATAGTAAGAAGCATTTAGTGATAAAATTACTCAAAATAAAAAGTTTTGTTATTAAAGAGGTACGTATATATATACCTACATAATACATAATTTTAATAAAAACTATATTATTACTACAAATAACAAAAATTTAGAAACAGTTACTTAAAAAGATAAAAATGAAGAATGCAAGTGACCTACTATATCAAAATGAAGTACTCTAACTCTACTATATAAAAATAAGTTTACTAGTCATATGAACAACTAACTGATTTTTTTTGTTTTTGCTTTTTATATTTTTCATTTGCGATGAATTTGTTTCTTTGTTTTTTTTTTGGCATATGTACAAAGATTCATTCGCAAGTACATAATATAAAATATAATAATTGATTTGTTTACTTTTATTTATTATTTTCATAAGATCTCACTTATGCATAATGTATTTGCTGAATAATAAAATCATATGAGTACAAAATTTTCAACTGTGTGCGCATTTTTGTTTTATATACAATCTTATATATTATATATATTAGAAGTTCAATAAGGAGTAGGAGAATCGAAATAAAATAAAAAGGTGTCTACTGCGCAGGACCTTAAATGCTTGTCAATTATAATTATAGATATCTACAGCATTCAAAACGCACCCAAAAAGCTTTAAAAGAAATGAGAGAAAGTTAATGTAAGGGAAAATACAAAGAACGAATAAAAAAGCATGAACGAATAAAGCAATGAGAAATGAAAAAAAGAGAGATAATAAAACAAAAAGCAAAAACAAATAAAATCTGTTCTATAATATCTAATATTTTTAGCGTAAAATGAAAAAAAAAAACGAAAATAATTTTAAGCCAAGGCCTGTAAATTCACTACTTGAATGAATAATTTATAATTATAAATATTTTAAATATAAGTAAGTTAAGATATATTCTTTCACTTGATTATCTGCCTTGCCGTGGTGTGAAAGCTGAGTACGGTCAATGTCTCTCAGGCTGACTCTGAACTTGGTTTATTTTTCTTTTTTAACCATGATCAAAGACATGTCTCAAGGGGAGACTAGAAACCAAAGGATAATCATTGGGCTGGATTAAGGTGTTATACAAACCGTGCTGACAATCGACCGGGCTGAGAGCCCATATCAAAAATAGCTCAGTCGCGTGTATCCGGATACCTGGTGACCTCCGGATTATATAGCCTTACCTATGTAAGCGAATCTCTGCATAGGTGGACATTATTTTCTTCGCTTACTCGTGGGTCCAAATTATGGATAATATCAATAATAAAAAAAAAGAACAAACTTCTAGCCTAAGTGGAGAAGGGCTTAAAAATAAAATTCCCACAACTTTTTCGGTCATGCGTGAACATATGGCTATGGCTTCTAAGCCCAGCCAGTTGACCGTATCTGGTCATGTTGCTATACCTAGTATAGTTTGCAAAGCTCGACCTAATATCAAGGTCAAAGCAAAAATTTCGGTTAAACGAAATGCTCCTGCTGCGGTTGCAGAACCCGGCAAGAACAGTAAGGCTAAGAACCTCACCAAGAGAATTGAAATGCTGCCTAAACGGCAGAGATCTCAGGAGGAAACTTCGGGTAATTCCACACCCAAAAGGGTAAAGTCGGATTTGAAGCTACAGACTAAGTCTGTTGTCAAAAATCTGAACAAACTCTCGGCAATACCTGTTTCGAAACCTTTAAACGAGGTATTGAAAGTGCACCTAGTAGTAGCCGTCATCAATAGGAATGTGGATAATGGTGAAATCTCCTGTGACACCTGGAAGAAGGTCGTACTTGCTTTGAGCGGGGTCTTCCTTCAGGTGTTGGAAGAGAATCCAGGTGATGCGCCAGTTTGTTCGGAGGCGGGCTGGTATCACAAAAGAATAAAGTTAATAGCGTGTGGGGACGAAAGATCTTTGTTCCTTTACAAGATTGCTATCGCCAAATTAGGTGAAATTTGGCCAGGTGCTAAGTTCGAGGTCGTTAGCAAGGACCAGATCCCTGAGCGACTAAGAGCTAGAGCTTGGATACCTGCTATACCATCCGATCAAAAGAGTGTCCTTCGAATGCTAAAACTTGGTAACCCCAAACCTTCCAACTGCAAACTGGAAGATTGGTAAGTTTGACGAGGCCAAGGACGAGTCCAGACACATTATGCTGGTGTTAAACAAAGACTGTGTGGCACCCATAGCTAAATCTAATGGGGTTATTGGTTTCGGCTTCGGAAAGATTACTCTGAAAGTCTACAAGAGTGATGAAGCAATGGGGCAGAGTGCTTCAACACAAACTTGTAGCGAAACTAACATAACAAAGGCCGTCATAGCTCTCCAGGACGTGAAGGAAACTTCACAAGACCAAGATATGGAGGAAAATGACGACATCGCAACACTCTGTGTGGACGAAGATACCTTCTTATATTCAGAGGACAGCGATGCAACCATAACTTATGAGGAGGAAGAACTGCTGATGTAGTGCCATGCTACGTTTCTTGCAGATCAACCTCCATCACTCGAAAACGGCATCAGCCGGTCTTATTATCCGCCTGGCAAAGGGTGGAGAGGATATAGTCCTTATCCAAGAACCATGGGTTAATGGCAACCTGATTCAGGGACTAAGGGCACCAAATTATAAGCTAATTTATGTTAAAGATAAAGGTAAACCCAGATCGTGTATCTTAGAGAAAAATAACTCTTATTTCTGCTCCCTATCTACAGCGATCCAGATGCGGTTGTGGTTAATCTAGAGCTTGGCAAAGTCAATTACTGGTTAATCTCAGCTTATCTGGCTCATGACGACTAAGGACCACTACCTTCGAGAAATTTGGGTAGTGCGGTACAGGAAGAGAAAGATCTAGAACAGGGCTCATCCTTGGATGTGATGCTAATGCTCATTACGAAATCTGGGGAAGCACGGACACTAGTTATAGAGGTGAGCTATGTTTTGAATAGTTATTAAATACTAACCTCATTATATGCAACAACGGTAGAGAACCTACCTTTGTAATAGTATCAGACAGGAAGTTCTGGATATCACCCATGCGTCAGACCTTATCATGCATAAAGTCAATGACCGGAAGGTGTCCAATGAACACTCCTTCTCTGACCATCGCTACATTGAATTCCACTTACAGGAATGTTTATCCAGACTACCGATCTTCCGTAATCCGCGGAAAACCAACTGGTCTAAGTACAATTTGTCTATCTATGATACACTTTCCTCAAAGACTCTCAGACCTCCTAATGGTTTATCGGAATTGGACGATCTGGCAGTCGTTTTAAATAACGCCTACAATAAGGCTCTTTCCGTCTCCTGCCCCACAGGGAAGTCGGACGTCGGGAAAGTTAAAACTAGACCACCGTGGTGGAGCGAGGAAATAAAAATCTTTCGGCAAACTAGTAGAAGGAGGTTTAATTTCGCAAAAAGTACTAGAGACGCTCAAGACTGGAAACTATATAAAGATTCTCTTAAAGTGTACAAAGTTGTACTAAAAAAGGCCAAAAGGAATTCATGGAGAATCTTCTGTGGCAACATAGTAGAAACTTCAAGGCTCCGTAAAATACTATCCACTAATTCGGCGATCCCCAGCTACCTTTTAAAAGCAGATGGCAAATGGACCACTTCTAGTGGAGAATCATTGAAGCTGCTGTTAGAAACTCATTTTCCCGGCGGCTCTAATACACAATCTACGATAAATCAAAGCGGTATTGCACTTATATAACACTCTGATTTATCGGAGAGAGTGGTAACAAACTCAAAACTGCAATGGGCTATAAATAGTTTCAAACCATTCAAGTCACCAGGACCTGATGGTATCTATCCAGCTGAATTGCAGCAATCCTTTAGTACTACTTTTCCCTGGCTCAAACCAATTTTTAAGAGTTGTCTAGATCTAGGCCACATTCCAAAGCTTTGGTCTGAGGTTAAAGTAGTATTCATACCGAAAGCGGGTAAAAGATCCCACGCCTATTCCAATATCGATAATAATCGACTCTCAACGTCACACCATGCGTACAACAAGGGAAAGTCGGTGGATACCGCCCTGCACTCTCTAGTTAGTACTATTGAAAAATCATTGGCTTACAAAGAGTACACTCTAGTTGCGTTAATGGATATAGAAGGAACCTTTAACAATGTCAACGTTGAGGCAATCACACGTACACTGTCGAACCTTGAAGTAGAATCCGCACTAGTAGCACTTGTTAACAAAATGCTTACAAGCAGGGTCGTTAATGCTAAACTTGGTGCGGTTTACGAAAGACGGTTTATCAGAAGAGGCACTCCTCAGGGGGTGTTTTGTCTCCTCTTCTATGGAACTTGGTGGTAAATGAATTATTACTAATACTAGAAGGGGCAGGCTGCAGAGTGATTGCTTATGCGGATGACATTGCTATCGCTGTCTCTGTAAAGTATCTAAGCACTCTAAGAAACCTCATGCAAAACGCTTTAATTCAGCTAGCTAAATGGACTACAAACTGTGGAGTCTCAGTAAACCCACAAAAGACCGATGTAGTCTTCTTCACTAGAAAATATAAATTTTCGGCAGTAGACCCTATTTATATTAACGGCACCCAACTAATTCTCAAAGAAAGAGTAACTAAGTACTTGGGTCTTATCTTAGACAAGAAACTATGTTGGAAACCGAATATAATTGAAAGAGTAAAGAAAGCTACAACAGCACTGTACTCTTGCAAACGAGCTATTGTAAAAAAATGGGGAATGAATCCACACATTGTCCACTGGCTATATACAGCAGATGTCAGGCCTGTACTAATGTATGGTGTCGTGCTGTGGTAGACGGCACTCAACACTGGTACAATCCTCAACCTCCTTGTAAAAGTTCAAAGATCAGCCTCCATCTACATAAGCGGAGCACTTAGAACAACTCCTTCCCCGGCACTGGATACGATATTTCTTCTCTTTCCATTAGATATCCATGGCAAGGAAATGGCATCCAGAACTGCAATCAGGCTAAAAGCCAATTCCCAGTAGAAACCACAATTAATTGGCCACTCTTCTATTATGGAATATAAGAAATTTATTCCAGAAAACCTAGATCTGACTCTTACAGGGTACTTCTTTGAGAGATCATATCAAATCGATATTTCGTCTAGCGAAAGTTGGAAGAGTAGCTCGGTTCTAAACAAGGAACACGTACACCTCTACACTGATGGCTCAAAATTGAATGACAGAGTGGGGGGTGGATTCTACTCGGAAAACCTGAATATTAGTCTATCCTTCAGCCTACCAAGACATTGTAGTGTGTTTCAGGCGGAGATGATGGCAATAAAAGAAGCCTCAGACTGGCTGAGATCCAGCGTATTATCTGTTAGAAATATCTGTATACTCACAGACAGTCAGGCCGCAATTAAAGCACTGGAGTCGGTAGCCATCAACTCAAAAACCGTGTTGGCCTGTCGCAGTTCTTTGGACGAACTAGCGGATAGGTTCAACATATTATTACGATGGGTGCCAGGACACAGTAATATGCGGGGTAACTGCATGGCAGATCTACTTGCTAGAGAGGGCACTATATTAGAACTCCTTCCGGAAAGGAGCAATCTGTGTGCACCTCTTGTCACCTGTAATTTATTGCTTCGAAATGATGCAATAAAAGCTTCAAACTTCAGATGGTCAGTCAGACCAGACTGCAATATCACCAAGCGGATCTGGCCTATGTTGAACCTGAAGCGATCCCTTAACCTACTAACCATGAAAAGGTGTGACATTAGCACTATGGTAGGGGTCATTACGGACTCTCCTCAAACGACTTCTGCAGAACTTGTATAGAGGTGGACGAGGATGAAACTCTCCAACATCTACTTTGTTCCTGCCCTGGTCTCTACCATAAAATGTCGGCAGCCACTACTACATACCTACCTACATAAGTTAAGATATAAGTAAGAATTGAAATAAATAAAGCAAAAAAAAATTATTATTCATATTAAACACCATTTAGCTATACATAATTTCAAAATCAATTCTACAATAATATCTATCTACATATTTCACAATTAGAAGTCTTTTCATTATGCATATATACACTAAGTACAGATACGATTTTGAAGCAGCTGAGAAGAAAACATTTTGGTTTACGTCGTTTTTTTTTATATTGTGTATGGGGTAGGTGTCTACTGCGCACGACCTTAAATGCTTGTCAATTATAATTATAGATATCTACAGCATTCAAAACGCACCCAAAAAGCTTTAAAAGAAATGAGAGAAAGTTAATGTAAGGGAAAATACAAAGAACGAATAAAAAAGCATGAACGAATAAAGCAATGAGAAATGAAAAAAGAGAGATAATAAAACAAAAAGCAAAAACAAATAAAATCTGTTCTATAATATCTAATATTTTTAGCGTAAAATGAAAAAAAAACGAAAATAATTTTAAGCCAAGGCCTGTAAATTCACTACTTGAATGAATAATTTATAATTATAAATATTTTAAATATAAGTAAGTTGAGATATATTCTTTCACTTGATTATCTGCCTTGCCGTGGTGTGAAAGCTGAGTACGGTCAATGTCTCTCAGGCTGACTCTGAACTTGGTTTATTTTTCTTTTTTAACCATGATCAAAGACATGTCTCAAGGGGAGACTAGAAACCAAAGGATAATCATTGGGCTGGATTAAGGTGTTATACAAACCGTGCTGACAATCGACCGGGCTGAGAGCCCATATCAAAAATAGTTCAGTCGCGAACGGTGTATCCGGATACCTGGTGACCTCCGGATTATATAGCCTTACCTATGTAAGCGAATCTCTGCATAGGTGGACATTATTTTCTTCGCTTACTCGTGGGTCCAAATTATGGATAATATCAATAATAAAAAAAAAGAACAAACTTCTAGCCTAAGTGGAGAAGGGCTTAAAAATAAAATTCCCACAACTTTTTCGGTCATGCGTGAACATATGGCTATGGCTTCTAAGCCCAGCCAGTTGACCGTATCTGGTCATGTTGCTATACCTAGTATAGTTTGCAAAGCTCGACCTAATATCAAGAGCAAAGCAAAAATTTCGGCTAAACGAAATGCTCCTGCTTCGGTTGCAGAACCCGGCAAGAACAGTAAGGCTAAGAACCTCACCAAAAGAATTGAAATGCTGCCTAAACGGCAGAGATCTCAGGAGGAAACTTCGGGTAATTCCACGCCCAAAAGGGTAAAGTCGGATTCGAAGCTACAGACTAAGTCTGTTGTCAAAAATCTGAACAAACTCTCGGCAATACCTGTTTCGAAACGTTTAAACGAGGTATTGAAAGTGCACCTAGTAGTAGCCGTCATCAATAGGAATGCGGATAATGGTGAAATCTCCTGTGACACCTGGAAGAAGGTCGTACTTGCTTTGAGCGGGGTCTTCCTTCAGGTGTTGGAAGAGAATCCAGGTGATGCGCCAGCTTGTTCGGAGGCGGGCTGGTATCACAAAAGAATAAAGTTAATAGCGTGTGGGGACGAAAGATCTTTGTTCTTCTACAAGATTGCTATCGCCAAATTAGGTGAAGTTTGGCCAGGTGCTAAGCTCGAGGTCGTTAGCAAGGACCAGATCCCTGAGCGACTAAGAGCTAGAGCTTGGATACCTGCTATACCGTCCGATCAAAAGAGTGTCCTTCGAATGCTAAAACTTAGTAACCCCAAACCTTCCAACTGCAAACTGGAAGATTGGTAAGTTTGACGAGGCCAAGGACGAGTCCAGACACATTATGCTGGTGTTAAACAAAGACTGTGTGGCACCCATAGCTAAATCTAATGGGGTTATTGGTTTCGGCTTCGGAAAGATTACTCTGAAAGTCTACAAGAGTGATGAAGCAATGGGGCAGAGTGCTTCAACACAAACTTGTAGCGAAACTAACATAACAAAGGCCGTTATAGCTCTTCAGGACTTGAAGGAAACTTCACAAGACCAAGAGATGGAGGAAAATGACGACATCGCAACACTCTGTGTGGACGAAGATACCTTCTTATATTCAGAGGACAGCGATGCAACCATAACTAATGAGGAGGAAGAACTGCTGATGTAGTGCCATGCTACGTTTTTTGCAGATCAACCTCCATCACTCGAAAACGGCATCAGCCGGTCTTATTATCCGCCTGGCAAAGGGTGGAGAGGATATAGTCCTTATCCAAGAACCATGGGTTAATGGCAACCTGATTCAGGGACTAAGGACACCAAATTATAAGCTAATTTATGTTAAAGATAAAGGTAAAGGAAAAATAACTCTTATTTCTGCTCCCTATCTACAGCGATCCAGATGCGGTTGTGGTTAATCTAGAGCTTGGCAAAGTCAATTACTGGTTAATCTCAGCTTATCTGGCTCATGACGACTAAGGACCACTACCTTCGAGAAATTTGGGTAGTGCGGTACAGGAAGAGAAAGATCTAGAACAGGGCTCATCCTTGGATGTGATGCTAATGCTCATCACGAAATCTGGGGAAGCACGGACACTAGTTATAGAGGTGAGCTATGTTTTGATTAGTTATTAAATACTAACCTCATTATATGCAACAGCGGTAGAGAACCTACCTTTGTGAATAGTATCAGGCAGGAAGTTCTGGATATCACCCTTGCGTCAGACCTTATCATCCATAAAGTCGATGACCGGAAGGTGTCCAATGAACACTCCTTCTCTGACCATCGCTACATTGAATTCCACTTACAGGAATGTTTATCCAGACTACCGATCTTCCGTAATCCGCGGAAAACCAACTGGTCTAAGTACAATTTGTCTATCTATGATACACTTTCCTCAAAGACTCTCAGACCTCCTAATGGTTTATCGGAATTGGACGATCTGGCAGTCGTTTTAAATAACGCCTACAATAAGGCTCTTTCCGTCTCCTGCCCCACAGGGAAGTCGGACGTCGGGAAAGTTAAAACTAGACCACCGTGGTAGAGCGAGGAAATAAAAATCCTTCGGCAAACTAGTAGAAGGAGGTTTAATTTCGCAAAAAGTACTAGAGACGCTCCAGACTGGAAACTATATAAAGATTCTCTTAAAGTGTACAAAGTTGTAGTAAAAAAGGCCAAAAGGAATTCATGGAGAATCTTCTGTGGCAACATAGTAGAAACTTCAAGGCTCCGTAAAATACTATCCACTAATTCGGCGATCCCCAGCTACCTTTTAAAAGCAGATGGCACATGGACCACTTCTAGTGGAGAATCATTGAAGCTGCTGTTAGAAACTCATTTTCCCGGCGGCTCTAATACACAATCTACGATAAATCAAAGCGGTATTGCACTTATATAACACTCTGATTTATCGGAGAGAGTGGTAACAAACTCAAAACTGCAATGGGCTATAAATAGTTTCAAACCATTCAAGTCACCAGGACCTGATGGTATCTATCCAGCTGAATTGCAGCAATCCTTTAGTACTACTTTTCCCTGGCTCAAAACAAGTTTTAAGAGTTGTCTAGATCTAGGCCACATTCCAAAGCTTTGGTCTGAGGTTAAAGTAGTATTCATACCGAAAGCGGGTAAAAGTTCCCACGCCTATTCCAATATCGATAATAATCGACTCTCAACGTCACACCATGCGTACAACAAGGGAAAGTCGGTGGATACCGCCCTGCACTCTCTAGTTAGTACTATTGAAAAATCATTGGCTTACAAAGAGTACACTCTAGTTGCGTTAATGGATATAGAAGGAGCCTTTAACAATGTCAACGTTGAGGCAATCACACGTACACTGTCGAACCTTGAAGTAGAATCCGCACTAGTAGCACTTGTTAACAAAATGCTTACAAGCAGGGTCGTTAATGCTAAACTTGGTGCTGCTTACGAAAGACGGTTTATCAGAAGAGGCACTCCTCAGGGGGTGTTTTGTCTCCTCTTCTATGGAACTTGGTGGTAAATGAATTATTACTAATACTAGAAGGGGCAGGCTGCAGAGTGATTGCTTATGCGGATGACATTGCTATCGCTGTCTCTGTAAAGTATCTAAGCACTCTAAGAAACCTCATGCAAAACGCTTTAATTCAGCTAGCTAAATGGACTACAAACTGTGGAGTCTCAGTAAACCCACAAAAGACCGATGTAGTCTTCTTCACTAGAAAATATAAATTTTCGGCAGTAGACCCTATTTATATTAACGGCACCCAACTAATTCTCAAAGAAAGAGTAACTAAGTACTTGGGTCTTATCTTAGACAAGAAACTATGTTGGAAACCGAATATAATTGAAAGAGTAAAGAAAGCTACAACAGCACTGTACTCTTGCAAACGAGCTATTGTAAAAAAATGGGGAATGAATCCACACATTGTCCACTGGCTATATACAGCAGATGTCAGGCCTGTACTAATGTATGGTGTCGTGCTGTGGTAGACGGCACTCAACACTGGTACAATCCTCAACCTCCTTGTAAAAGTTCAAAGATCAGCCTCCATCTACATAAGCGGAGCACTTAGAACAACTCCTTCCCCGGCACTGGATACGATATTTCTTCTCTTTCCATTAGATATCCATGGCAAGGAAATGGCATCCAGAACTGCAATCAGGCTAAAAGCCAATTCCCAGTAGAAACCACAATTAATTGGCCACTCTTCTATTATGGAATATAAGAAATTTATTCCAGAAAACCTAGATCTGACTCTTACAGGGTACTTCTTTGAGAGATCATATCAAATCGATATTTCGTCTAGCGAAAGTTGGAAGAGTAGCTCGGTTCTAAACAAGGAACACGTACACCTCTACACTGATGGCTCAAAATTGAATGACAGAGTGGGGGGTGGATTCTACTCGGAAAACCTGAATATTAGTCTATCCTTCAGCCTACCAAGACATTGTAGTGTGTTTCAGGCGGAGGTGATGGCAATAAAAGAAGCCTCAGACTGGCTGAGATCCAGCGTATTATCTGTTAGAAATATCTGTATACTCACAGACAGTCAGGCCGCAATTAAAGCACTGGAGTCGGTAGCCATCAACTCAAAAACCGTGTTGGCCTGTCGCAGTTCTTTGGACGAACTAGCGGATAGGTTCAACATATTATTACGATGGGTGCCAGGACACAGTAATATGCGGGGTAACTGCATGGCAGATCTACTTGCTAGAGAGTGCACTATATTAGAACTCCTTCCGGAAAGGAGCAATCTGTGTGCACCTCTTGTCACCTGTAATTTATTGCTTCGAAATGATGCAATAAAAGCTTCAAACTTCAGATGGTCAGTCAGACCAGACTGCAATATCACCAAGCAGATCTGGCCTATGTTGAACCTGAAGCGATCCCTTAACCTACTAACCATGAAAAGGTGTGACATTAGCACTATGGTAGGGGTCATTACGGACTCTCCTCAAACGACTTCTGCAGAACTTGTATAGAGGTGGACGAGGATGAAACTCTCCAACATCTACTTTGTTCCTGCCCTGGTCTCTACCATAAAATGTCGGCAGCCACTACTACATACCTACCTACATAAGTTAAGATATAAGTAAGAATTGAAATAAATAAAGAAAAAAAAAATTATTCATATTAAACACCATTTAGCTATACATAATTTCAAAATCAATTCTACAATAATATCTATCTACATATTTCACAATTAGAAGTCTTTTCATTATGCATATATACACTAAGTACAGATACGATTTTGAAGCAGCTGAGAAGAAAACATTTTGGTTTACGTCGTTTTTTTTTATATTGTGTATGGGGTAGGTACATAAACTAACGCAGCAAAGATAAAATTTTTGTTTAGAGATTTTGTTTTTTTTTATTTTATTTTATTTTACATAGCAACCTAGCAACGGCTGCTACGGCACGTTGGCAGCAGTATTGCTTCGATATAAGAAAAATGAACTTTCAATAAATAATTGTCAAAACTACCTAATTTAATTTCTCCTTTTTGGTGCATATAATATTGCTACCAAATCCATGTAACCCTTCGAAAAAGGAAGTTTTAAAAAAATTGTTTTTTCGTTTTTTATTATTTACTTTTTAGTCATACATTAAGAGACTAGACTTGTTCCCTTCTTATTAAAATTAGCTATTATACTTACAATCTGAAAAATAAATTCTGAACAAACAAAATTTTAATACAGGTTCGGTAAACATAATAAATAATAATATATCACATCATTTCAGTTATCTCTTTTTTGTATTGATGAATATGTTTCTTTAAAATGTTTAATCTGTAAAAGATAAATTCCTATAAATTTCGTGTATCTGAAAAGGAAATACTTATCTTTTATAAATTTTCCTTTAAAACCTATATTAATGTTTTTCTACTAATTAAGTTTTTTTTACTTCTAAAAGTCCAAAAAACCAAAAGTAATAATTAAAAAAATTTTACTCAAAAGAGAATCGAACTAACACAAAATTTCTGATATTAATATCAAAAATTTTATTAGGAGCGTAACGCTTTACGCAATTTCACCAAATTACAAAGAAGGTTTTATAACCAAAATACAGTATTATAATTTAGTGTACATTTGAGCCATTTGAATATAAATAGGTATACACAGGGATGTGCTGGCAAATCGTTAAGAACCGGCTCGCATTAATGTAAGTAAAACATAATTCATAATATGAATAAATTAATATCGAAACAAGAACAATATCAACAATAAAGAAATTTATTTAGCATAAAATATTACAAAATTAGCAGGATCAAAGTTAGATAAATTTCTTTATTGTTGATATTGTTCTTTGATTCCCTTGCATCCAATAAGGTACTAAAAACTGTTGAACGTAGGTAATGACTATTTTTTCTTCACTGTATTTTATACAATAGTCTATGATGGTAATACTAAATTCTTCTTAGTGTATTTTTTATCGTGATCTTTCATGTTCAAAATCAATTTTTGTAACATTCGTGGCTTATCAACGAATTTCCATGAAGTCGAAGCTCATCTACATGCTGAAAAACCAGCAATTTTAGCATTAAGTGAAACCCAAGTAAACAGTGAAAATAATTTCAACATTAATAAACATTCACTAGTTCCACTTTTTGTTCCCCATCGAGGGGTCGCCCTATATATACGATCTGATGTTGCTTACAAAACTCTTCACAACTTAAAGAGCTCCAACCCATTGTTCCACTACGTATGGGTAAAAATCCATGTTGGAAAGCACATCATCCACTTTTGTTTTCTATATAGATCACCTCAATTAATTGGGCCCGAAACTATTGTGGAATTAGATAATCTATCTGACACAATCAACACGATTTCAACATAATATCAACTGGCTCAAACATTCTAGTCGCAATACTCCCGAAGGCACGCATATTGAACTTTTTTCTAATTTACACAATCTTTCTCAACTTGTAAAAAGTCCAACAAGAACCCCGGACCGGATTGGCGATAAAATGTATCTCTAAGACCTATTTTTGATCTCTCATCCAGAGAAATATTCCACCTTCGTTAATTCTGGACTTGGCAAATCTGACTATTTTCTTGTAAATGTCAGTTTCTTTACAAGCACATTGACCAACCAAAATGTACATCCCAAAAGATTGATCTGGCATTATAATCGAGCCAACTGGGATGGTCTAAACAATTTTTTAACAAGCTTTGATCCTTGTGTTTCCATCGTGGTTCAACGACGTCTGTAGGAAAGCTATTAAAGAAAAAGAGGTGGCATTTAGAAATCTCATGACCAATAAGTCAGAGAAATCAAGGAAAAATTACAACATCGTCAGAAATAATTGTAAAAAGGTCATTAACCAGCAGAAGTTTTTACATACTCAAAGGTTGAGACAAGAAATCTTATATCTCCCTAACACTAGCAGAAACTTTTGGTCCTTTGCTAAAAACGTCATGCATAACGTTTGCGAATCTTCATTTCCGCCACTAATAGACCATGACAAAATAATATCAGATTCGGTTGGAAAAGCAAATTTATTTGCCAAATTGTTTTCTGCTAATTCCACATTTCCCCCAACGACTCAAAATCCACCTTCAGTTCCTATAAATAACTCATCCTTCGGAAGAGTCTACTTCAGAACTCGTGTCGTTATTAAGGTACTTAAGAATCTGAATATCAGAAAGTCTACCGGTCCCGATGGCATCCCTGCTATGGTTCTAAGACATATAGCCTTCGCTATTTCCAAGTTATTGCGCAACTTATTCCATTTACCCCACTCTACAGGAGTATACCCAACTCAAGGTAAGATTGCGCATGTTCACCCAATTCCCAAAAAAGGCGACAAAAGCGATCCCTCCAACTACAGGCCTATAGCTATAATATCTATCCTCTCCAAAATGATGGAGATCTTAATAAACAAAAAGCTGACTAAATATCTAGACAGCCAAAATATTGTCCACGATAGTCAATATGGATTTAGATCCCACCGGTCCACCGGTGATTTAATAACACACCTTAACGAGAAGCTAAATATTTACTTGCACAATTCAGGTGAAGCAAATATTATGGCTCCAGTTATTTCCAAAGCTTTCGATCGAGTATGGTATAGCGCATTATTAGTAAGATGTCAAGCAGTAGGCCTGGGTCTCTCTTCTCTCAAATGGATTGAAAGTTCCCTTTCGAGTCGTACAATTCAAATCTTAGTTGATAGACTTAAGTCCGATCAATTCCAAATAAACGCTGGCGTTCCCCAAGGATCAGTTCTCTCACCTACCCTATTCATTATATTTATAAATGATTTAAGATTTTGATACCCTATTCCTTATAATTATAAATGATTGAATTAATGATTTATCTACATACATACATAATATCAAAAATAATATGAACAATAGTTTTGTGTTATTTATAGTTTGTGTTATTTACAGTGTTATTTATAGTTTTTTTTGTTATTTATATATATTTTTTATAAGAATCGGTTAGTTTTTGAAAAAGTTTTTGACGATTTAATAAATTATGTAATATCACTTAAGTGCAAGTTTATCATTAAAAAATTTTGCATAATCACTTACGTACATATTTTTTTTAAACTTAACTATATTGATAAAATAAAATTAGTAATAATCACTTAATTCGATTTAAGGTTTTTTTGCGCAATTGCATTTTTCATTATTTTATATTAAAAAAATTTATTATAATCACTTAAATAGATTTAAGTGGTTATTCGGAGTAAAATTTTTTCGTTGTCCAGTAAAGATAAATTTTTTTAAAATAACTTAAGAAGACGTAAGTGGTTTTTACGTATGCAAAAGTAGCCTTATATTTTAAAATTTCATTTTAGAATAACAAGCCAATACAATTAAATGGTTTATTTCAATTATGTACGCCAATGTTGACAACAAGGCATACTATACAATAAAGGCATTTAAGTGGTTACTCTTGATGCTGTCAAGTCATATTCCACAGTTAAGTGATTTTTGTGAATCTTTTTTAAGTAAGTAAAAGATATACCTGTAGCTAAAAAAAATAAAAACTATCAATGTTGAAGAATATTCTGATAAAAGGGTAAAAGAACATACATGTTAACATTTCTGAAAGTCATTATTCTAGGAAGTACACGTCTCAAAAATATTTTATGCCTCATTTAAATCTCGCAAAATTACATCGTCTTTACACAAAAATATATTCTAATCCAGTGTCAATATCAAAATATACAGAGATATTCTAATGTATTCCTATAATTTTAATTGTTTTCTTGTAGAAAATTAGTATCCAACTAAGTAATTGACCCACAAAATCAATTATTTTATATAACTATTATTTTTCTAGAAACGAGAATCAAGTTTCAAAAACCAAAATTAGACACCTGCAATAATGTGAACTTTTTGAAATAAAAATTGCTGCTGAATCAGATGATCTTCCAAAAAGCGTTATTATTCGTGAACAAGAAGATCATCAGGAACAAGCAGATCTTATCTATATATCTTATATATCGAAAAGAAACTTGATTGATATCAAAAAAATTATCTAAAAAATAACCAATACTTAAAACTTTTACATTTGATCTTCAACAGTGCCTTCCAGCGTCTTACTTGAAAACTTAAGAATTTTTTTATAAATGTCCTTTATGGACTTTCAACTTAACGATACACAATAGTGATACAAGCAACTCTAGATGTTTGATGTGGCATCAAGCTATTGCAAATAGAGAGGCAATGCAATCGCTTCTTCTATTTTTGAGCATTTGTCAAATTTTCCGGTCAATTTAGAATCAGTAATTTACTACAGCGATAGCTGTCCGGGAGAAAACAAGAATTTATAATATGTAGCTGCCATGTTTTTAATTTTTTGCAATATTCAGCCAATATAAAAGGATAGACCATAAGTTTCTGATTCCGGGACATGCACACATGGAGTGTGACTCTGACCATGCTCTAATAGAAAGAAGAAAAAAAAGAATGGAAATAAAAAACCAACACCCTCACGACTGGTATCAATTTATTCGTACTGTAGGCGAAAAAGGATGCTTAAATTTCAGATCTATAGCAAAAACTAAACTAATTTTTCGAAAGAAAAGCTTAGAGCTAGAGATATTTTACTGGACTAAAATTAAATGGCTAAGGTACACCAAAGAACATGGAAAAATTTTCTACAAGAATTCCTTCAGCGGAGACGAAGAATTCAAAACCTTAGACGTGAGCAAAAGGGGCGTTACATCTATTAAAATTTCTGAAATTGCGAAATGCTATAATGCTCCAATAAAAATAAATAAAAATAAAAAAGCATATCTACTTTCAATTTTGCAATATATAGATGAAGAGTACCATCAATTTTATCATAACCTAATTGTCGATAAGAACGTACCAAATATTCATCCAGATTTAACTGACGATTCCGATGAAGAAGTTTAATTTTAAATAAAGTATTAAACTTTAAAAAATTAAGTATTAAACAAAAATGTAATTATATTTTTTTTCTTGAAATGAAAACACTTATGTTAATTTTGTTAACTGAAAAAAATTTAAAATAACAACTTAATTACACTTAAGTAAAAATAAAAAAAAAAATTTCGAAAAAAATACTTAATTGAATAAAATATAAATTTCTACTATAGTTTTACAAACATTTCATAGTACAACATTTTTCCAAAATCCTTTCCAATTTTTTGCAATCTCATTTTGCACCTTCTTTTGATGCTCCTGAAAAATTGATGAAACTCACTTAAGTGGTTATTCCAAAATACCACAGATATATTGTACACAATTGGTATAATTGGTATGCTTTTGCTTTCCTTATGCTTATACTAGCAGAGTTACCCGGCGTTTAAAAGTAAATATAATTTGATGTTTCTTGTTTAGTCAGCTAACCACTAGATGGTTGTTGTAGATAGTTGCGTGAATAATTGAACTGATGAAATAGGAAATATTGGTTATATTCAAGCATTTCTTTTAAATGTTTTAAAATTAAGTAATTTTTTTTCACAAACCAAGCGAATACGAATTGATACCGCTGAAGATAAAAATTGATTTTTAGGTTGGAATTGTAATAAGTAATTTTTTTGGCAACTATATAATTGCTTATTTCTATGTTAGTATGAAACTTGTTTTATATATTAGTATAAACATTTTTTTTTCTATAATATTCAAGCATTAATTTCTTAATTTTTTTTTTTTTTGGCAAATAAATTATTTATTTTTTTTATTATGTACATATACATGAGACGATAAGTCTCTAGAAGAGTAATGATAAAAAATAATGTAAATTCATTGTACTTAAACTACTTAATCTATGGAAATTAACAGTAAAGCAAAATACAAATAGAAAAAAAAAAAAATTATAAAAAAACACAGAAAATTTGAAAATGTATATAAAATTTTTGAATGCAAAATTTCTTTTTCCTAACAAAAACACCTTCTAAACATAACAAACATTATTTCAAATAATAATTCTCAGTATTAAAATTAAAATTAAAGTTAATAATAGCTACAACTTTTCTTTAAAGTAAAGCTCGTAAAATTTAGAATTACATAACTCACACCTGAAAATGTTCGGCAAAGAATTACAAAAAAAGATTGATTTCTTAATCTTCCTGTGTGCCTTGGAATAGTTAAGCTTGGAGTTCTTAGTGATCTACCATGGGTTATTTTCTCATAGAGATATTCTGGCGTATTTTTAGATATAATTTTTCTGATAAAGCATGTATATTTATATTTCCGATAGTCTTCAAAGGTACAATCAAGTATAACTATGGAAACATCTTTAATACTGTAAAATTTACGTCGGTGTGTGACAAAGCGTGTACAAGCATTAAAAATTACCTTTAGTCTCTCACCTGCACTCATTCCAGAATAAACTACATCACAATAAGTCAAATGTGGAAATATTAAAGACAGAACCAGTTTCTTTTTCACCCATTCAGTAATATAATAAGAAAATTTCCAGAGCTTACATAGTTTAAAAAAAAACATTTTTATAAATAGCATTAATGTGATAATTCCACGTAAGAGTTTTATTTAACACAACACCTAAATTTTTAGCACTATCTGCGAATTTTACTATAGAGTTATTAAGTTTTACATTCGGAAGATTTGTTGTGTTGATATTTCGAACATAAGCAACCAAAGCTTGAGCTTTGGACGGATTTAATCGTAGAGCATTGTTTAGAGCCTAGAAAGCTACGGCGTCGAGATCGTCATTGATTTTTGCAATCAAGTGATGAAGATCAGAAACTGGACCACTTATGTAAATTTGGGCACCATCAGCATATAATCTACACTGGGCTTCAGACAAACAACAGGACAAATTATTAATGAAAATACTAAAAAGCAAAGGACCCGTATGGAGCCTTGAGGTACACCACATAAAACGGGTGCGATATTAGATTTAACACCATTTAAGTACACAAAATTTACTTCTATTATTTAAACATCTTTGAATAAGAGTGATAGCAGAGAACTCAAAATTGAAAGTTGATCTTAGTTTAAAACATAACAAGCTATGAATGCCACAATCAAAAGGTTTAGAGAAATGAAGAAGTAGTACAACAGCATGTTCCTTATCGATTTCACAGTAAATATTATCAGTTATTTCTAGGACAGCTGAAGTTGTTCTATGCTGTTTTCAGCAGCCTGATTGGAGTTTATATAGCAAATTGTTAGCACTTAGGTACTTAAACACTTGTGCATACAATAGGCGTTCAAATGATTTAGAAATACCAAAGAGTCTAAGATTATCTGATTGGTCTAAGATTATCAATTATAGGATTATTCTTTTTTGGAGTAGGAATAACTTTTGCGCATTTCCAGATCAGAGGGTACTGACCAATAGCCAAGATAACATTAAAAATATGTGTTGGACATGGAAGCACAATAGGTATAATTCATTTAATAAATTTCAATGGAATTAAATCAGGTCCTATTGAATTAGATTTGACCTGGAAAATAGCATTATACACTTCGTCAGTAGTCACATTTCTGAAAGAAAACGTATTAGTTAAGTTAGGAATAGGCGCGTTTCGAATACTAATATTGGATAGCAATGAAGAAGTGTTAGTGGAGGATGTTATAAATTTATTGTTTACTTCGTTCACGTCAAAATTACTCAAATCGTCCATTTTGTTTTCCTTTCCAATTCTAAGGTTGATGGTATTATACCAAAGAGAGACGAGGATCAAGAATTTTTGAAATATATTGTTTTTTGGCTTGATTAATGCGCAGATTCACAATGTTTCTTAATTTGTTAAAAGAATTTTTGTCGTTAGAATTTTTAGTTCTCTTCCAAGCTTCATTGGTAGCATCACGAACCGAAGCTATTTTAACAATTTCAGGAGAGAAATATGGGATGAGTTATTTACTATATTCAGGGAATAATTCTCAATGATGCGGTAGAAAACATATTTTCATAATTGCAACTGTAGCTATCGAGTGCTTTTTTAAATCGTTTAATTTTAAACGCTGTGGGATGAGGAAAATACCCCGTTGATAGGAGAATAGTATTATTTTTACATTTAAGCTCAGTAAAAATGAATTCAATATCATCATTTTCAACTGAATGAATCAAAAGTTTAACCGCAAGACCACATTTGACATAAATTGCTACTCCACTTCCTCGAATTGTGTTACCAAAGCTATCCAGTTTTTTCCGATCACATCTATAAAGCTTGAAACCAGGAATTTACCACATTAGAAGATATATTAGAATTTAACCAAGTTTCTGAAACCATAATAATCTGAACATTAGTTTTGGAAATAATTGATCTTAGAATATCAATTTTTGGAGCTAAGCTCATAATATTAATATGAATTATATTAAGCAGCTGGTTATTATTCAGGGCAGCTTTAAGCACAATATTGGGAATAAATACAGAATTGTTATCAGCTTAACTTAGTATTATCAGTTTATCTTAGAATAAAACTTATGCTAGATGTTTTAGTTTTTATTACTGTAAATTATTTATTTGATTAATTATTGTTCGTACGATTTTCATTGTACAAAAAAAGTAGTACAAAATTTTATTCAAACTAACAACAATTTTAGTAGGAAGATAAAAGTGCAAAAGAGCCTTTAAAAGCAGAAAGACGAAAAAGGCAAAACTATAAACCAATTAATTAACGGTCGATAAAATAATATTTTAATTTAATTGTATCTTAAAACAAAAATAAAACTTGATTATAAACAACATTTTTAGTTTCATCCTCAGGAGCAAGATCAAATAAATTACTACCACCACCCTTAAGCAAGAACATAAAGTTGTCCATGGGGGAAACATGGCGATAAATCCACTCCACTGTTTTTAATAGATTGTCCCTGTACCTTGTTGATAATAATTGAGAGCGCAAGTCTTACTGGAAATTGTAAACATTTAAAGCGAAAAAGCAAATCTGTCGGAATGAGTGATATTCGTAGAATAAAAACTATTTCACATTGTCGCTGCCACTTGTTCCAAAATGTTCAATTGCATTTCCCAACATCTTCTTAATACAAAATTTTGTACAGTTGCAAAGTTTTAGCGGGTCGAAGTTAAGTCATAAAATAATAGGTCGCCCTTCAGTAAAAAAAGGTATGGTGGTAATTCAGCCGGATCAAGTGGGTTTAAGAACTGTGGTGAAAAAATTGTGACTTCTATACGTACTGACTGAAACTATATCACTTGACTAACATCACATCACTAACATCACTTGATTCATGTACTGCTGGTAGCATAGAAATATTTTTTCATTTATTTCACTAGTGTAATTTACTTTGTGATTCACGTAATTTATGATGAGTTAGTTTGTTATAAAGTATTATGTCAATATAGCTTTCAAGCGAATTGCTCGGGTAAAGCTATATTTTACATCGTAAGAATGTTTAAAGCGCATAGCTTTGTCAAACAATTCTTAGAGTTTTGTTCTGCATATAATCTTTGAGCCTATAACTCTATAAAGATTATACACTTGCATTGAAAAGATCTTTAAAAGCGTATGGCTTCATGAAAAGATCTTTCAATTTAAGCCAATCCTAAATAAAAGAAAGAGTTCTTTTTGTTCAAGGTTTGATTTAATGATGATTCTTGTTCTGGACAATCATGCCTTTTTATACAAATTTTACATAAATATCAACTTATTTATTTACAACTAAAAATAATAAATTCAATAAAAATATGCTTATTAAGTATAAAATAAATAACATTAATTTTATAATAAGTTAATTTTACATTATGTAAAGTTCATTGTGCCTTACATGATTTATTTAATTTGAATAACAATTTTTTTTAGTGCATTTGAACTCAGAATAATACTATAGTAAATTCCATAATATTTATGTTAGTCAGCATAATTTTACAAATGGAAATAATATTTAACATAGTGTACTAATTATTATTATATCTTGAGCAAAGTTATGAATGAATATAGAGTTTTTTATTATAAATTTATATATACAGTTATATAAATTCATATATTCATTACATTAGTGCCAGTGTTGATGATTAAGGTTTAAAGGCAAGCGTATCTTGCTTTTAGTCTTAGCAAGTTCATTTATTTAATTTTTTGCTATAAAATTTACTTCTTCTTTAACTACCATTTTTTCTTGTCGCTTGAGGTCAGATGTTGTGACCACATACAATTTTCTAAGGAAGCTTGAGAATATTTTAAGGAGGTTTAGCTTATTTCTTTTATACTTTGTAGTCCAGTTAATATTGCTAAGAAAAAGTTGTAGCACCCGTTCAAAAAGAACGTTTTTAAAATCTTTTTTTTATCATTGTTTAAAATTTGAAATATGTACAACCCAATATTTTCAATCTTCAAAATACTGATATTTACAATGTATGTAAGTTGAGCTATTGACTGAAGTTTTGGACTAACCTTGGATCCCGATGTTAGCACTTTCTGCGAAATTTGCTGGAACTGCTTCCCGTTGGAGCCGTTATTTGAACGAAAATTTATATTTCAGAAGCTACTGGGCAATTTCGGTTCACATTTAGGATACATGTTGTATTCCGATAAAAACTGTTTTTCTAATTAGAAAATTTTGAGAATGTGCATCCTGTTGGAGCTCTGTTTTGCCCCAAATTCTTTATCTCAGAAATTGCTGGGCAAATCAACCGGTTAGAATTCTGTACAAATGTTGATCCCTGATAACAACATTCTTTCCCAAAGTGTAGAGCACCTGATTCTCGCCAGAGCCCTAATATAAATTAAAACCTCTATCTCAGAAACTAAATGGGCATTTTGGTAAAATTGAATACAGGCAACTTGGGCTACGATAAAAAAAAACTTTTGGGCGGCTAAAAAACTTTTAAGTTTTTTGAATTATAGCACCCTCCTTTTAAAGTGAAAACTTCCAACAAAATTTTTGACAAATCGATGTTGAAATTGTGCCCGGTTTTCCAGCGAGTTCCCCTGGCAGAAAAAGTGTTTCTACCGTATTTGAAAACCATCGGTCAAGACATTTAGAGGGAAATCAAAAACGAGAAAAAACTTATTAGATCGGCATGCCGAAACCCAATCCAATCAAATCAGTGACCTTATATGCCAAGAAAAAATATTTCACGGTCACAGTCACAGTCACGGTCACAGTGATTTTACGTTACAACGAAACAAAAAGTCCGTAGACCGAGGTGCCAAAACGGGTTAATAGAATTTACCAAAAACAAGGGTATAACATATTATGTAGTCTGTATATTGTTATATGCCGGATAAGAAAGTTATTCACATCAATAAATTAGTTCAGAATAAATATCTATTTAATCTGTTTCAAATATATATGAAGTGGGCTAGCAGTAGTTGCACCCCAGTTACCTGAACCAGTCAAAATTTTTAAAACTGGTGATAGGCGTGTATATTTATTTCTGAAAGAGTACTTGAGTACAATTTTTTAGCTCAGTAACACCTTTTGTTTTTGAAATATTTTGTTGGTGCTAGAAGTTGCATGACAGTACCCGAACCAGTTAAGATTTTGAAAAAAGGTAAGAATATTTTTGTCAGGTGCTAGGAGTTGCATAACAGCTACCTTAACCAGTCAAAATTTTGAAATAAGGAAAAAGCAGATTTATTTATTTTTGAAATGTTACCTCAGAACAAATTTGCAGCTCTGCAGCACTTTTGGTTTTTGAAATATGCCTGAGGTGTGCTAGGAGTTGTATGACACCTATCGGAATACCTGTCAGAATTGAACAATTCAACATAGCGAGCGCAGGGTATTCAGAGTATCTTTTTGTAAAATTCGGTTTAAATAGCTTAATGCGTTTGGGTGCAGTTTTAGAGCAAACATACAAACATTTTTCATTATATATTAACATTTTCGCTCTTTGGTGTAGCTAGACTCATCAAATTAAAAGTACCAAAATTTAAAATTTCAAGAAAATATATAAGATAATGTATGAATTGAAAATTTATTAAATCAACAAAAATTAAATAAATTAAACCTAACGACCATTAACTAAATTTTTTGGAATATCTAAGCCAGAACAAAACTAAATATTCAATTTTCTTTAAAACATTTTTTTTACATTTAAATTAATTATCAGTTTTTATTTCATATTTGTGGTGAATTTAGTCTTTAAATTAATTTTTAATTAATTTTTAATATTTTCTACCATAATCCGATTACATAAACCTTTACAAAAAATATTTTTTACCGAAAGGAATTATTTTTAAAGCCCGTGAACATTTATTAATTGCCATACTTTCGCAAAATAAAAACAATACAAACAAATAACCGTAGTGGGCTTGTGATGTATGCCCATGTATATTATAAGAGTATTATGTTCATAAAATTATTTTTATATTATCACGGTAATAAAAATAATACCTTTTGTATCAAATACACACATACAATACCATTTTTATATAAGGAATTATAAACAGATATACATATTATAATCAATGGGGCTTAAATGTCCTTAGAGATGTTTTTTAAAAAAAGAAAATAAAATAAGAATAAGTAAAAGAAAAAAAGAAGAATTACAATATACAGACACTTATGCTAATACAGAGTGTTTCATTGCTTTGCTGTTATTTTTCACAATGCAAAAGGACGTTTGTTTTTAATTTCCAAATTAATAATAAATTATCAATAGAAAACCCAAAAATAAAAATGTATTTGACAAAACATTGAGACGATTTTAAAATGTGACATGTAAGACAAAATAAAATAAAAATGGTGTCCATGTCAATGTTGACGTAATTTTCTATTTTAAATGAAATTAGACCAAAATAAAATTGCAATTATTTAGTTCTATTATCTAAAATGTCTTGAAATTCTTCCTCAACACCTTGTATAAAAATAGTTTAAGTAGATAGAAAAAGAAAGAAAATAAAAAAAAATTTCCCACAAATGGAGTTTTATAACTTTGTTCTGGTATTTTCATCAAATAAGTCTATTAAATTCATCGTGATTTTGAATAAATCTGATGTAATTAAAATTGTAACATAAAATTGTTATTATTTCGCAGATCCCGTAAAGTTCTATCTAAAGCTTCAAAAAATAATCTATTAGCCATGGTGCACTCGTCCCAAGGTAGTTCCTTTTTTGATATTACAAACTGAACTTTTGGAATTCGAATTTTTTTATATATTTATCTCACCTGAACAAACTTATTATTATATTTTTTGCATCATTTCGCTATCCCATACAACATTTTGTGCATTTTTTTATAGTATTCTATTTCTTATAGTTTAAAATAGGAATATTCGTTTTTTTTTATAGGACTAACATTTAGTTTTACAAATTTTCTAGAATTCTAGAAATTATAGAATGAGCTCGTGAGCAAGGAGCTAAAAATCTTCAAAGACGATCGATGTCTAGTTTAACAACCAGGTACTATTTCACATTCCATATTTGTTTATTGGAATATGTCACTTAATTTTTATAGTAAATGAACAGGAATGAAAGGAATAGAACTAAATATTCGAAAATCAAATGAAAATCAGTGGTTATTTGAAGGCGAAAATTATTTTAAAATTTAAAAACAAACAGATCTTGCAATTCTTGAAAATGAAAAAGTAGTACAACAGTTCTGTCAAAGGGCATGACAATTTGAATTTACATATTTTTAATCTTTTGTATGAAACTTAATGTTTCTTTTTTTCAGAAAATATTTCAGAAATCTAAAACTGGCTATGATAACTAATAAAAAAACAATCAATATATTCAAACTTATGTGATAATTTGTTTAATATAATAATTAATGTAATAATCTATAACTATATTGGCAGCAAAAATTAAGATGTCAGTCAATGAAATAAATATTTCAATTCAAAACAAAATAAAAGGCCAAATAATTGCATACAAGTCAACCCATTGCGTTATGGATCCTGATGAAGTTGTGAATTAATTGTTCAAGTTGTTACCCAGTTGAATTAAAAAACATTTAAATTCACTCGATTAACCAGGAACTCCACCTCATATTCTGCATTTAAAAATTGGTATGCCTTTAATTATGTTACATAATTTAAATCAACCACTGTTATGTAATGGCACAAGATTAGTAGTGAAAAAGTTAATGAATAATATCATCGAAACATCTATATTAACTGCCAAATAAAAGGAGAAATTGTATTAATTCCACGAATACCAATCATTCCATCAGATTTGCCATTTCAATTTAAACATATTCAATTTCCACATCGTTTAGCATTTGCAATAACAATAAATAAATCGCAAGGGGAATCACTACAAGTATGTGGGTTCAATCTAAAAAGGACTGCTTCTCAGGCAATTTTACGTAGGATGTTCACGTGTTGGTGAATCTTCGGCATTATTTATACTTGCATACGAAGGAAAAACCAAAAATATTGTTTACCAAAGAGCATTGCAATAGAATAGTAACATATCTTATGATTTCACACTTTGTAATCATTTAAAATTCAAAATAAAAAGTTATTATTATTTGTTTTAATTAAGAACATTAGAATTAATTTACACAATTTTTGATTTCACGAATAAATATTATTTTCTACAGGTATCACTGTGCTGCATACAAATTTTTTTTTCAACTGGGTCTAGAAAAGCGCACCGGGTCCGCTAGTTAATATATAAAAGGCCTCCATTTCGAAATCAAATATATCTGCATACTCCAGTGCTATAAAAAAATAAATAAATAAAAAAAATAAAAAAGTATTTCAATTTCAACCCATTCAACACCAACGACATAATCATCTATTTGGATTAAGATTTATATATACTAGAAGAAACCCGGCCGAGCATTCCCGGCCGAGCAAAAGAACTTTAAAAAATTTTTATTTTTTTTTGTGGTTTGCTATTAATACTACTATTCCATTGTTTTCAGGTATATTAAACATATCACATCGTCAAATTTATTAACCTTCACTTGGGCAGGATTAACGTATGTTAATATTTACTTTTTTACTTTTGCATACAAAACTTCATTATTTGGCCGATCTTAATGAAATCAGATTTCAGTGCCTAATTTTTTGAGTAGATATTGAATATATAAAGAAAAGATCAGAAAAACGTATCTATGCCCAATTTTTCGGCAATTTAAATTTTTTCTTCGTTTTTGCCCAAGATTAACATATTATGTTAATATTTTTTTTATTCATACAAAATGTATGGTATTCTATAAAATTTTTGTAATTATTTCATTAAGAGTTGAAAAATAATATAAAAGGATCTTGAATATTCTAAATTGAAATAGAAATATACTAAAATTTAAAATTTAAATTATTTAAAAACATAAAGAAAACAAGACACCAAAGGTTTTTTGAAAAAAAATTTTGTTTTTAATTTTAATTTTGGTATGTTATAAAAAAGAAAAATTCTGCCCAGCATTGCTCAAAATGTTGGAGACATCATTCAAGCTTGCACCAAAGGAACATCCCCAGGACTCAATCCAACCACTTCGCATAGCTGCTCAGTGAGGAATAAATTCGGGTATTTTCTGTTAGGAATATCAATTATCAATATAACTGACGCACTTGGAAGACCAGTAAAAGCACGTGCACTATTGGACTCTGGCTCTCAAGTAAGTGTTATAACAGATAAGCTAATTAAGAAGCTTTATCTTCAAGAAACAGCAGAGAAATTAAATATTACTGGGATTGGAGATTAAACAACCGATCGAGTGCATAGATACAGAAAGCTGGACAACCCCACAAAATATTACCTTAGCTGGTCCAGCATTCGGTAAACCTGCTTCAACAGACATATTGTTGGGTGCAGAAATTGATGTGGAACAAAAGAATGTTGGGGAGATTCTGCCACTTCAAGGCTCTCAATACTCCAAAACACACAGCTCGGCTGTGTGGTCCTACGAAAGATTACAAGTTTACCTAACAATTCTTTATTTTGTGGCATAACGTCAATGGTAAGGGAATTGGCAAATTTATATAATTTGCCAATTAGAAAACTGTGTCCCAAGGAAGCCAAAATCAGAGGAGAAACGTAAATGTGAGGCTTAAACTATAGTATAATAATAATATCTACATAATTTTATCATCATTACCTATATATCTTTATCACATAATTTTAAAAAACTTTAGAATTCATACCCTTAAAATTGAAATTATTTTTCATATTACAAATTCATGATTTATTGATATTTTTATTGCGTTGGTGAAGCTTCCAAATGTTTTATATGTAGATGGACACAAAGGCCATCTTACTTATGAAATTTCATGTTTGTGCCAAGAATTACAGATTATACTCATATGTCTTCCACCTAAGGCAACATCTACAGTACAGCCAGGAGACGTATCTGTATTTAGGTCGCTGAAAGTAGTATGGCGTAAAGCCATATTAAAATTTCGGCAAGAAAATGCATATACTGATGTAACTAAAGTTCATGTAATGTTGAAGCCATAGATTTTGCTAAATGTCTCTGAAAGGATCAATCATATTTCAAAAAAAAAATAGATACTATTTCTGTTTAATTTTATTATTTTACACGAAAAAAAAAATTTTCGTCGAAAAAGAAAATGCATGCAATAAACGGTTAATAGTTAAGTTAGATAAAATATTATCTACAAATTAGGCAAAAGTTTTAATAAAACTAAAAGAATTTTGAAAGTTCCCATATAAATTTGTTAATAATAATGAACCAAATGAAAATGTAATAACAAATAATTAAATATTTCAGCTGTACATATAATGAAAACTATAATGAAATGTAAATCTATAATATTTGGAAAATAAACATAAATCTTAAAGTTGGTTAAATGGGAATATTGTTAATGTTGTTTGTCTAATACATTTCTGATTTATACAATACTTCGGTAGGTTTCCTTTTCTATCTTTTGCAAGAAGATTTCACTTATAAATGAAGAGAATGGATTTCCCATTGGGACTCCCTTTTGGTAAAGTAAAATGAAATTCTGCGTTTTCTAAAATATTAACAAAATAAATCTATTTGGAAACTCCAACGTAAATTAAATAATTGTGCAAGTTATTCAACATCAATATTGTTATTGATCGACAATCGTATTTTGCTGGGGCCAACTAAACATATTCATGTAATCACTAAATATTGTAATGAATCACCATATAGTAAAATTAAACATAATCATAAAAAATTGAAAAACTGAAGAAATTAAGACAACTCAAAGATTTTATTTATATTTAACAAAAAATTTCAATTTAAACCAAGTTATTGGGTAAACAAAGTTATTGGTATTGGTAATTGGAGTTTTTATAGTCAAAAATAATATGTATTTAAAAAACACTAAAAATTAATACATACATTTTCATAAATTAATAAAAAAAGAAATTTCAAATATAATTCAAAATTGTTTAGCTTACCTTTTACAGCGCTCATTTTATTACCGATCATTTGCTTAGCAACAAATGCAGCCATTTTATAGGTTTTTACTTTTCTCTGTTTTATATAAATTTCTTTCAAAAAAAATAGTAGAGAATTTTCAAATAATTATATTGAAATCTGAAAAGAGAGAAAAATAAAACATTTTTAAAAAAACTTAATAAATTGGAACGATAATTTCTTATAATAATTTTTATTGGATTGAATAAGTTTTTGAAGTATTATCATAAATAAAATGTAATATAAAACTTTTTATTTTATGCAGGTTCAACTATATAATTTCTAGCTTTTAGTGAGAGAATCTTTCAAATTATTTTAATTCTTGTTTTTTTTTGTTTTTGCTTTCATATAATACTAGCGAAAAGGTCCGTTATATGACGATGCTAAATAAAAAAAAAATATTTTTTATGGCATTGCAAAAAAAATTGGTATTAATAAGCGTAATCAATTAGATAAGTATTTTTGTTTAGTGCAAAACTTTTCAAAAAAGTATAAAAAATAACCATACGATTTTACCCCGAAAACCGCGTCCTGAAAATTGACCAAAAATTGATTTTTGATTATTTATCATGTAAATTTTATATTTTATAAATTTTATAAGTCAAGATAAATAATAAATTATTTGAATATTTTTATTATTTATTTATTTAAATAGTGCGCAACTTAATTCCAAAAAGATCAATATTTGTTAAACAATAATGCTTTATCCAAATATTATTCTAAATAGATTGGTAATTGGATTTTCCCATCTTAGTTAGAGGTAGTTGAGAATAAATATATTCCTGGAATAAATATAGTGTCCCTTGTAGCTGTACCGATTAGGACTTCTCATGCGATTATTAAGTTTCATTTTAAATTCTTTCTGTTAACCGAGTTCCGTTGCAGATATACCACGTTTGTTATTTAGGTTTCTAAGTCCTGCTGCTGCTATTGTTATTATATTACCCACTTTCAAATTAAGTTTATGTGGAAACATTTCACTTGGACAGCAGCCATTTAAAAATTCCACGGGTCAATTGTTTTCATCGTTTTAACCGCAATCGTCAATAGAATCTGTGTTTAAATAAGTTATTTTATTTCCCTCTAAAATATATAAATAAATACTTGTTTTTTAATTGTATGAAGATCAACATTTTTAGGGCAAAGTTAGAATAGGTAGCAAAACTATTCACATTCAGACTATCTCCAAAAATTGCTTGTAATTTTTCTGTACGAAGCACCTGTTTTCCTTCTTTTATTGATACACACATCAATGAATGCCTAATTCTTAAATCAAAATTTTTTTATTATAATTTCTGTTGAATGAAAAATTATCATCCGCTTTTTTACCTCTTGAAAACAATTTTATAATAAATAAAAAACAACCAACAAAACTTAAATTTTTAATTTTATTTAGAGGGAAACATCTCATTTTTATTCTCTGGCTTAGTTTGGGTTGGGTTTTTTTGGGTGGTATACTATTTTTACAAAATGTATGTGATGGGAATGATTTTAATCTATTAATAGATATTCTCTAGTTACGAATTACGACAGTGTGCAAATTCTTTCTTTTAGCAAATTTTTAATTTCAAACTAAAATTATAACTACAGTATTGTTACAAACATTAAACATATTGAAGTAATTGAAAAATTATAAGTTAATAAATTATTTAATTTCTTCCAATATTATAATATTGTTAATACTAGTAATTCTGTAATAATTTGAATAGTTCATGAATAGTTCAGGCTACCTGAATAGTCTTATAGTCCTAAAACTAAACAATTTAAAAATGTAATACCATAATAAATTAATAAAATATAATTTATAAGACCATGTTTAACCAAATAAGAGAATTAGTATTCTTACTTTTTTTTAACAAAAAAGTACCTTAATTTAAAAACCAAATAATTTTAAATTTTATAAAAATTGAAATATGTATTTTTTTTTAAATATGAAATTTTGTTTCTATATAATTTTGTCATGTAACCGAGAGGAAAATAGTCAATAGGTGTAAATTAATATCAACACAATCATATTCATTCTAATTTTTGTTTAAAATTAAACTATTAATTTATTATTTTTCTTTTTAATAATGATTTTTCAATAATAATAATATTGTACAATATTTTTTCCCAACTTTAGAAAAGGCGTAAATTTAATAAAAACTGTAAAGAAAATACAAAGTTTTTATAGTCGGGGGCTCGAAGCCCAAACATCCCTACCTAAAAGACCAAAATATAGAAAACAATAGTTTAAAACAGTTAATTGAAAAATAGAATAAATTGGGAATCACTCTAAACTCCAAAAATCAAAATCCTTTTCAAAAGCCCCAAAACCAAAACCCCTAAACACAAAATCCTCAAACACGAAACCCACAAAAAAAAATCCCCAAAAATACTTTCAAAAAATCCCCAAAAAAATTGTTTTAATTTATATTGGCTAAATTACAAATTTATAACGTAAATCGAGGGAATGTGAAAAATTGTTGCTTTGTTATATTTGCCTGAATTAACTCGCCTTGGACTTTATATATTTATATGTTTGCTTCAATTGGCTTCAATTCAACAAAATAATTATTTCAATAACCATTCAACGAAAGAATATCCATACAAGAATATGCACTCATGTATAGATTCATTTGTTTGCAAACAAATCCATATGCAAATTTGCTAAAAATTGTAAGATATAATCGATAATAAGAATTTAACGTTCAAGAAAAAGAAAAAATATAGTAAACAAAAGAGAATAACAAAAAAAGTTGACTGAAATTAAATAATAATTTTTAAAAAGTTAATAATTTTTAAAAAAAATTGTTGATTAATATATTGATTTGAAAAAAAAAAATTTCGACAAAAATTTCGCTGTTAACATTTAACAATATAATTTCCTAAATTATGTCAACTATGCATAAGATTTTTACGAGACCTAACTAACTAACAGAGTTATCATATTCTTTAAATTCTGTGATTTGTAAATAGATGTTGTCCTCAGTATTATTTTATAATCGTATACCAATATAATAAATATTTAGGTTTACTATAATTTAATATAATTAATTAAAAATAATAATGTTGTAATTTCAGATTATTACTGACAAAAATATTAATAATATTTTATATAAGAAAATAATAATGTTTAAAACGTAAATATTGAAATAATAAAAGATCAGAATTTATCATCACCATTATATAAATTAGAACAAACTATTATATAAATTTGAACAAATATTTTTTGCCACCTTGCCTCATATAAATAATGGAATAATAAAAGTATAAATTTTTACAGTATAAAACAAAATACATTTCGTCGCTATGAAATTGATTTGCCGCATACGCCAAATTGACAATTTTGAGTTAGAAGTTGCTTCTTAGGTTTTAAGTGCCTGAGATTGCAATGCTGCTGTCAGTATTTGACTATCTCAAGTAGTTTCGGAGATAAATAGTGTAACTTTTGCCGCATATCCAAAATTTTTTTAATTTATTAGAATTGGTTTGCCGCACTTCATACATTTGTAAAATTTTCATGCAGATACAGCAGAATATTCATACAAAATTTTTCAAGTTTTAAGTTTGTGTTGTTTTGCTGCAAGTTAAATACGGAGCGACGTGCGGCAAATAAGTTTAGTGTTTATTTCGATATTATTTTGCCGCATAGTTAATATTGTATACAACGTGAAGCAAATAAGTTTTCTTTTTGTTTTGGTATTGTTTTGCCGCAAGAGTATGTACATATCACCTATTGCAAATTGGTGAAGAGCAGTTACATGAAGTTCGCTAACACATAGAATCTTTTTCCACAATAGATTCACACTACTGCAGATCTACTTCTCAACTTAAATATTTAGATCGCAATCTTAGTGTCAGAAAAATGTTTGAGCTATATAAGTCAACAACAACTAATGCAGTATCCAGCGATTATTATCAAAATGCTTTTAACTTTCAATATAATTTATCGTTTTGCAAGCCTAAAAAGGATCAATGCAATCGATGTGTCAAATTAAAAAACGCAAAACATCCTTCTCAGATTGAGGTTATAGATAATGAATTTCACACCAAAGAACGAAAGACTTTTAAAGTAGAAAGGGATATTAATCGTTATAATGCAGATCCTACACACGTCGTTATTTCCTTCGATTTACAATCAGTGTTTTCCTTACCAAAAGGATTTGCGTCCATATTTTACTATAAAAGAAAAATAAATACATACAATTTAACAGCAAGTGCATGCTTGTCGAATGGTACCCAGAAGATTTACTGCGTTTTATGTGATGAAACAAAAAGCGGTCATCAAGAAACGATTTGGCTAGTGCAGTTTTGGTTATGCTTAAGAAAATAATTGATAATCATCATGAAATTACAAGTATAACATTTTGGAGTGATTCATGTGTACCCCAAAATAAAAAGCAGATAATGCCAACTGCTATTAAATATTTTTTACACCAAAATCCCAAAATTAATCGATTTATTCAAAAGTTTTCTGAGCCAGGCCATTCGCTTATTCAAAATGTTGATGGTACACATAGCGTAATTGACAGATATATAAAAAATGTGGAAATGTATAGTTTGGTTTCACTTATCAAACTTTTAAAATTAGTTAAAATAAAAGACGAAAATCTGAAAGTGGTACAAATGACTGATAAACATTTTCTTTCATTTAGTAAAAAGTTATTAAACTTTCAACAAATACCATTTTCAAAACTAAAAATTTTATTGTACAAGAACGATCAGGAATTTGCTTTACAGTACAAAGTATCTGCTACTCATATAGAATTTAAAAACGTGTACATTTTACTCAAAGCTACTTGAAAAAACTTGGGAACACCTAAAAATATATTTAGCTATTTACCTCCACCACTGGTCAAACCCAAAATATCCGAAGATAAAATAAGAAATATTAAGTCTTTAGTTGAATTTTTAGATAATCAAGATCGCGAATGTTATAAAACGGTATTAAAAATTAAATAATTTTTACCTTTTTATTTTTCTATAGTTTTTTTGTAATCCATAAGAGGATTTTCAATATTAATCAATATTAATTTCATAATTATTAAGCAAACATTTTGATAGCCAAGAAGGCAATTTATTTTGTAATAGTCAAGAAGGTGACGATATTTTTAATACTTAAGAAACTTTAATATTAATTTCATAGTTATTAGTGATAGCCAAGAGGGTCTATTTCTTTTGCGATAATTAATAAATTTTTATAATAAATTAAATCAAAATAGTTTTTTTTTGTTCATTTTACAGAAAATTTATATGATAAAATTACAATTTACATTTGAATTATTAATAGTAAATTTATGTAAATTTTTTAACAATTTTTCACACCAACTTCAGTGCGCTATATTTTCCTTTGCCGCATGTCGCTAAAAATATATGGGAAAAACAAATAATCGAAATTGTTAGTTTGCTGCATGTGAAAATTGACTCGTCTTTCAGCTATTTTATAAAAAAAATTTACATTGATATTATATATTTTATTAAAACGCCATAAATCACGAAGCTATGTTATGTGAAATTAAAAAAAAAAATTTATCGGACAGTTTTCGAGAAAGAAAGGTCTAAACTTCACTTACGTTTTACTCAAAACTAACATTTGGCGTATGCGGCAAAACAATTCCATAAGGACGATTTGTTTGTACCTTTTCTCTCTAATAATAATTTTGGTATACGATAAGTAAATGTAAATTTTACCTCTTTTAACTAATGATATTTTGCTTGTTTTGGTTATTGAGCTAAGTAATTTAAAAATTTATTGTTTCAATTTTAGTTATACAAATAAAAAATATTGGTATGTACCTATCTCCATATTATATAAAAAAAAAATTATTGGTACCTACATAATAATATGTATGCATACCTATTTAGCAAAAGTTATAATTTTTGGAAATAAAAAAGTGATTGATTATTGAAATTTTATTTTTTAAAATACTTTTAATTTTCTTTTTAATGAAGAATTAAAGTTTTAATTAAAAAATAGAATTAAAAATTACTTATTTTAAATTTATATATTGTATTGTTATATTATATATTTTAATTATTTATTTTTTTTATTTTATAAGTTGAAAAATGTTAAAATTAAAAACTACATACATAACATATCTTAAATTTTTAAGAATAATACATAAAAAAGTGATTGATAAATAAAAATAATACATAAAAAATAATTTTGCTTTTAGTCTTTTAATATATAAAGCTTTTACAGTTTTTTTTTAATTTTTCAAGAGCTAACTACATACATATTTAAAAAATTCAATTAAAAATTACATATTTTAAATTTTTATATTGCATTGTTATATTACATACATATTATATATTATATTTAAATATTTTCTATATTGTTTATAAAACAACGATCGATGCGGTTTTTACACGATATTTACATAGATTCCAATCAAAAATTTTTGTTACGTACTTCAGTTACCATAAGTCTACTGTATCTTTTTTAGAATATAATGAATTTAATCGACCCTCAGACCTCAATCTCAATATCAATATCTGTATTTTAATGTTGTTTCACTTACTACCGCCAGTCCCATGACTGGACTTTGTTTTTTTTCTTTAATCGAATATAAATTCATTGAGTTAGCTGTTCATATTTGTTTTTTGTTTATATCAATTTATTTCTATGTTCATAAACATTGATATCAATTCTAATTTACTTTTTATTGTAATTAAAATTTAAAAAAAGAGGAAACAGAAATTAAAAATTAAATTAAAATATATTATCGGTATCGGAGTATCGGGGGTTTGGTAGTGGCAGCTACTGACTTTAAAAATAAAATTGGGGATTTTTAAACATTTTGTTTGGGGATTTTTGGTAATTTTGTGTTTGGGGATTTTGATTTGGGGATTTTGTTTTTGGGGAATTAGACCCCAACCCAATAAATTGCTTTAATTATATATAAAAATAATGATGTTGAATGGCGCAAAATTGATACATTTTGTTTAAAAGTTTGAATATTATAAGACCAAACAGAAATTTTTTTAACCCGTATGCGCATTTCTGTTGTGTATACACCTTTTTAGATATTAAGAGTTCATTAAGGAAAAGGGAGATAAAATGAGAAGGTGCTTATAGCGCAGGTCCTTAAATGCTTGTCTATTGTACAATTTTATCTTTACATAGTAGAGTATTTACTCTACTATGTAAAGATAAAATTGTCGGCTATATGAAGAATTCTGTATTATGAAGAATACTGTATTAATTCTTATTTGTATATTGGTGAAATTGCTTAAAGCGTCACGCTCCTTATAAAATTTTGGATATCAATATCAGAAATTTTGTGTTAGTTCGATTCTCCTTTGAGTCAATTTTTTTTTTTTTTAATCTTTGGATTTTCGCATTTGGTTTTTTGGACTTTTAGTAGTAAAAAAAAATTAATTAGTGATAACATTAATATAGTTTTTAAAGGAAAATTTATAAAAGATAAGTATTTCCTTTTCAGATATACGAAATTTATAGGAATTTATCTTTTACAGATTAACACATTTTAAACAAACGAATTCACCATTACAACAAAGAGATAATTGAAATGAAATAATACATCACTTTTTAGTGATGCTGATTAAACTGCTGAAGAATTTTATACAGATGACGAAGAACTAGCTCGAGAAACCGACTGGATCTTTAAAGCAAAAATAATCTGTAAAAAAAGAAAAGCAGAAAAATCACCTACTTCAAGCCCAGAAAATGTTGCGGCCAAAGTAGAGAAATGTGCAAATAAATGAAGTTGCCAAAAGTAAAAGAAAAGGTAAACCTCTTCCAGTTATACTTAGTAATGTAGTGGAATACCCTCAAATAAGCAAAAAATTAAAAGAAACCAATATTAAATATAAAGTTAATATGGTTAACAATAAGCAACTGCCGCGAGATGTTTGGGTTTTTTGAGTCGCTGCAAAACGTATTTTTCTCCCCAGGACTTGCTAAATATCTATAAATCATACATACGACCCAAGTTGGAATACAATTCACATATATGGGCCGGTTCATCACGAACCGCACTAAATTTTCTTGACAAAGTACAAAAGCGTGCCATTCGTCTTATTGACAACCCTAATGTGACAGCCTCCCTTGTACCCCTTGAAAATCGTCATGTTATTGGAGTACTTTCCCTATTTTATAGATATCTCGTAGGTTTAGGCACTTGTTCAGATGAAATAAAAACCCTAATGCCATCTCTCAAACATTTCCGCCGAGGAACAAGAGAGGCATCAAGTGCCCACCCCTACTCAGTGCAAATTCCAAGGTGGCTCAAAGCCAAAAAAATGGGAATTCGTTTGTAGTAAAATTTTCTCGAATGTGGAACCATATTCCAACAAACGTGTTTCCCCAATGCAAAAATATACCTACGTACAATCTACAAAAGTTCAAGAGTAATATTCATAAATTTATTCAAATTGTCCCTACTGATCAAAGGGATATTTTTCTTTCTACAATCCTCAATTAGTCCAAGCTATATATTCGTGTATAAAGGTATCGTTTGAAATCTAGTGTTTGGTTTAACTTAAAAAAAAAAAGAAAAAAAAAAAAAAACTAAAAATTAATGTTGAAGAAGAAAAGGAATATAGAGAGTTGACTAAGGCAATAAATGAAGCCATTATTGAATGACACACTTATGAAAATAAGATCACCAGGCCTATTAAAGTAATGGTTAGGTATTTACATCCGTCATGCCAACCTGAAAAAATGAATTGAAAAATAGAGGCTTCAAAATTCTAGAAGTCACAAATAAAATAATAAAGAAAAAGGAAAATAACAAAGAATCTACGGTACGTCTTCCTCTCTTTTGGCTAGCATTCGAAAACTCTGAAGACATAAGCAAAATATTCAAAATTGATTTTATCCAGCACATGAGGGTTAAAATGAAGGCTGTTCGTAAAGCGACTACCATTCCTCAATGTAAGAGATGCCAAAGATTTGGCCATACACAAAAGTTTTGCTAGTGTCTAGCTCAGTGTGTTAAATGTGCTGGTCCCCACTTAACAATTTCTTGTAAAGAAAGAAAAAATATTAAGTCCAAATGTGCTAACTGCCCTGAGACACACCCAGCGAGTTATCGTGGTTGCCAGGTGGCAGAAAGAAGCAACAAAAAAATGCTCCAAAACAAACGCAACATAGGCAAGAAAAACAAAAGACAAAACCTAGGCAACCTCGAACACAGAGACAGGTTTGCATTGAAACTCCAGAGATACCTAAAACTTTTACGTCGAAAAAAGTCGTAGAAGGCTTATCATATTCACAGGTAATACAAAACAACCTAAGTCAAAAAAGAAACCCGAAAGAACAAAATAATGTTTCAACACAAAAGTTGACTGAAAATACCATTATGCAGATGATGCAAAATATGATAAAAGCAATGAATGAAATCTCAACAAGACTATCCACATTAGAAAACAAACATAATGAAACATATATGTATACACCAGAAAATAAATCCGCAAGGCATGGTTAAGAACGCACTGCGTATAGTCACGTGGAATGCCAATGGCATTCTGAACAAGAAAAATAATTTGGAAATTCTATTGAGAACACAAAATATTGATGTATGTCTATTGACAGAAACACATATGACAGATAAGTCATCGCTTAAAATAAATGACTATACATGCTAAAGCGCAATCCATCCAAGTAATACACCCAGAGGTGGTACCTCATTTTTAATAAAGAAAGATATTAAACACCACGAGGAACTTAGTCTAGAAATAGATGAACTCCAACCAATCGTGCTACGAATTAATGTCTCTTAAACAAAGCCTTTGTATCGGTGCATTATATTATCCACCCAGATACAACATAAAGAATAACATGTTTCAAGACATTCTTAAACTACTTGGCGAAAGATTTATCCTAGGAAAAGACTACAACGCCAAGCACATAGATTGGGGGTCTAGATTAACCTATACGAGAGGAAAAGAGCTAAGAAAAGCTATAAAAGAAAAAGGCTGCATTTACCAATCTACCGGTAAGCTAATCTATTGGCCAAATGATAGAAATAAAACTCCTGATCTGCTTAATTTTTATATAACAAAAAAAATTTCACCCAATTATATTAACCTAGAAGATAACCATGACTTGGACTCAGATCACTCTGCAGTCATACTAAATCTATATGAAGAGGTTATTAAGAAACAGTCAAAACCTCTGCTAACGAACAAGTCAACTGACTGGGCTAGCTTTAAACAAGAAATAGAAAACAAAATAGACATAAAAACAAAATTAAGATCCAAATGTGATATAGATTCTGAAGTAAAAAATTTTATTAAAATTATTCAAAATGCTGGATGGAGTAATACAAAAAATTGTGAAAATAAATCTGTAGGATTCAACTACCCTAGAGAAATATTAAATATGATAAAAATAAAAAGAAGAGCTAGATGCAAAAGGGAACAAACGCGAGATCCGGCAGACAAAACTCTGCTAAATAGCTTAACTCAGAATCTTAAAAGAAAAATTAAAGATCTTAAAAATGAAAAATTTGAAAAATATATAAAAAATTTATCACCTAAAAGAGAAAATTACTACTCGTTGTGGAAAACAACAAAAAGTACAAAAAACTCGATCTCTCAAATCCCACCAATCAGAATGAAAAATGGTGAATGGGCGAGAGATACTAAAAATAAAGCTGAAACATTCGAAGATCATCTTGAAGAAATTTTTTGTCCAGACGAGACAGATTCGGATGATCTCACTGAAGAAAATAATAATGGCAAGAAAATGTCATATCACCATTTTCAGAGAGAGAAATAGTTGAACAAATTAAAAAACTCAGAGATAAAAAAGCTCCAGGTTTTGATCTAATTACATCGGAAGTCCTGAAAGAACTTCCGAAAAAAGCTATAACAATGCTAACACGCATTATAAACGCTGCTATAAGAATAAGGTATGTGCCGAATATGTGGAAAATAGCAGAGATAATTTTGATACCAAAGCCAGGTAAGCCCTTAAATGAAGTCAAATCCTACAGACCAATATCACTACTACCAACAATTTCAAAATTATTTGAAAAACTACGATTTATTCGAATGAGTCCGATCATAGAAAATAGTAATCTGATTCAAATTATCAATTTGGCTTTAGATCTAAACACTCGACAATCGGTCAAATACATAATAGAAAAAGCTTTAGAGGAAAAGCAAGTATGTTCTACCATATTTCTAGATGGAGCTCAAGCTTTTGATAAAGTATGGCATCGAGGCTTAATAAATAAACTTAATAACATGTTACCTAAAGAATACATAGATATACTCTCATCGTATCTAGAAAATAGACTATTCAGAATAAAACAAGACGAAGAGTATTCTACTATTAAAGATATTAAAACGGGTGTGCCTCAAGGTAGTATTCTGGGTCACACACTGTATTTGCTCTACACCAATGACTTACCACAAATGGAAAATATAACTGTAGCTACATTCGCTGACGATACTGCGTTGATGGCAGTACGATCAAATATTGACGAGGCTACAAATAAATTGCAAAGAGCAAACGACAAGCTATACCTCTGGACAAATAAATGGAAAATTGAACTAAATGAGTTAAAATCAGTACATGTAAATTTTACATATAAAAATTAGAAAATCAACCATCGGTAAATCTGAATATTTACCCCATTAATATATACCCCAAGAAAACAATGCTAAATACCTAGGAATGACATTAGATGTCAAACTTAGATGGAAAGAGCACGCCAAAAAGAAAAAATTTGAGCTTGAAAATAAATATAGAGAAATGTACTGGCTCTTAGGTCGAAATTCTAAATTACCTATACATAACAAGATTTTGTTATATAATCTGATAATCAAACCGATATGGTTGTACGGCATACAAATATGGGCATGTGCCAAACGAACACATGTACTTGGTATACAAAAATTCCAAAATAAAGTCTTGCGCAACATGGTAAATTCCCCCTGGTATGTTCGCAACAGTGATTTGCACAGAGATCTAAAAGTTCCTTGCATAGAAAATGAAATAAAAAGATATGCAACAAAGCATATAGCTCGTCTGGAGGGTCATGTTAACGTTGAGACCACTCAACTGCTAGATAACCAAAATGATATCAGAAGGCTTAAAAGAACTAAGCCACTAGATTTAATACGATAGAATTTCGTAAACTTTTTCTTTAAGAAAATAAGAATAGGAGCAAATTAATGGTTAGTCCGTCGGACTAGTTTTAATGGGACGAGTGTGGTTTAGTCAGTAAAAATCTGGCACACAATGGAAGCTACGGGGCTCATTGTGTCTATGAAGATTCCCACCAATCCACGCAAAAAAAACAAAAAAAAAAAACTTATTAGTTATTATGTTTATCGAACCTATATTGAATTTTTTTTGCTCAATTTTATTTTTCAGATTGTAGGTAATAGTTAATTTTAATAAAATGAGAACATCTCTTAATATATGACTAAAAAGTAAATAATAAAAAACAAAAAACCAATTTTTTTAAAACTTCTTTTTTCGAAGGGTTACATAGTTTTGGTCATAACATTAAATGCACTAAAAACGAGAAAAAATTAGGTAATTCAAGCTCTGTTAAAAAATTATATGGGTATAATTCTAAGATTTGACTTCGGGCAGGCATAATTAACATGTTTGACATAATGTTAGCTAAAATGTTTGTACGAAAAAAGCAAATATATTATGAACTTGCCATTAATAAAAGCAAGGAGGGTAAAAGAAAACAATGTGATGATATTTAAAACAGTTAACAGGATTGACTCGACGCTTCTTTGTTTTAGTGGTACTTGGTACATATATATAAACTGTCATGCGTTGAATACTTTCTTTTATGCCATTTGAAAATACATCATTTAAATTTAATTTGTAATTTGACAAAGTACGGTTTAAATCAGAACCATCTAACAAATGATTTTCATTATTATTTTTTTAAATGATAAATATTTAAGTTTTTTAATTTTCAATTAGAAATTGCAATTTAAAATGTCACCCCATTTTAACATATAAAGTTTTTATTTTAAAATAAATTATTACGTAAACGGTTGTTTTCTAACAAAAATAAATACAAAATCAATAATCAATACAAAAATAAAATATAGTATGTACTTACCAAGGATAAACTGAAATGATGGAATAAAATTCATAGTTAAACTGATTTTCATAAACCGTATAGCAAATCTAAGGTATTTATGAATTCATTATTTGTATTCCTTTTCTAATTTAAAATTATTTTTAAGTAATTTAAAGTACTTCGAAGTTCGAAAATGGAATGATTGAACTTTTTTAAAGCAATTATTTTCTTATAGGAACAAAAATATAATATTTATTAAAATCTACATAAAACTTCATCTGTCCGCAAATAGAAAACTAAAATTGAATGTCTTTTCAATAAAAAAATAAAATATGTATATTAGATATTTCTTTTATGATATTAGCCAAATTGTTACTATTTTGGTAAAAAATTAGGTTAAAAAAGAATAAAAAAGTTTTATTCTGATTTATTTTATAAATAAAGAGTTTATTTTATAAAGATTAACTTAGATAGATGGATAATTCGTTTATTTTGGTGGAATAGTTGGCAATAACTTTGTTAGCTCTATTAGCAATTTTGTTATTGTCGCACTTTTGGATTTTAAATGGATATATAATGTACTGTTAATGTACTGTGATACCAAGGGAGGTTTAGTACATTTTTAGTAGTTATTTTGCGTAATTTGCAGTTTTTTAATCACAGTATGCGCAGTTTGACCAGACCGGAGCACCATACAGTTATGTACTTTGAAAGATGGATTTAAAAATTAAAATTGTTGTTGAATTTAGAGAGAGACGATTTCCTATTAATTAGTCCGTATAACAATTTGATTAATATTTGATTTTTTTTATTTTGTCGTCGAATAGGGGTTTAAAAGTTAATTTGGGATCCAGGATGATCCCTAGGTATTTGACAGTAGGGACAGTATTTATTATTTAAAATTACATACATAGGATAATATTTAATTATGTTTAATTTTTTTTTTTTCGGACCTTAGTCTTAGCTGTATGGTCTCATAATAATTTTTTTTTACATAACTATTAAGGTACAACAATTAAGTATTTTAAATTTTAAATTTTATTCTAATAACAATCTTATAAAAATATTATTTTAACTTAATCAATAATTTTAAAATTTTCAATTTTGGAATTTAGTATTTACATTGCAATAAAATGTATAAGAGTAAATTATTTTAAGTTATTAAGATTTCTTTAATTCTTTTTTTTAAAAGACAAATATTAGTAATAAGTTTAATTTTCGTAGGTAATTCATTGTAAACTTTCAGACAGTTTCAAATATTTTTGAAAACGCAGTAAGAATGGAAATAGCGCGTTAATTAGATAGGTTTTCCTTGCTACACTTCTTGAATAGGTGTGATAGTCGCTATTTTCAATGATTCTGGAAAAATAAATGTCTCAAATAAAATATTTACAAACTTAACTAAAAAAGGGTTAAGTTGTTGTGAAAATTTTTTAATGAGTTTACTTGAAATCTTGTCATACCCAGTTGCTGCCGCCAATTTAAACATTTTCATGGTAGCATCAATTTCTTCTGTGTTCGTAGGGGTTAAACAAAAACTGGAGTGAGTTTCTGGTGTATTTCGAGTGAACTGGTTCATAAATTCATAATCAATTGGATCTTTAGATATGTCAAGTTCATTTGTAACGTTAATAAAAAAGCCATTAAAGATTCAGCAATGTTTTGTTCACTCTTTACTGTGTTATTGGCGTGTTGCGAAACTTCAATTTATTATTAGCAGCAAAAGTATCGTTATTGAATAATATATTTTTATATAATGTCCAAAGCTTTTTACTATTGCCGGGATCACGAGAAATTTCGGTAGAGCAATGCCTTCTTTTTGCCTGAATTATTAAATGTTTCGTCACTTTTTCTTTATAGGTGTTGTACCAAACTTTCACATGGTAGTCATCTGGATATTTTTTTTTCAAATTTTAAAAATGAGTCTCAAATTTTCATATTTGTTAAGATCTCATCCGTCATCGATTCATTTTTTTGTTAGTGTTTCGTATTGGAATTACTTGTGTGTTTCTACTACTCACGATGCCAAGTCTTGCGTAAAATTTTCAAAATTGTTATACAATTCAATATTTGACCAAATCGTATTACTTGCTAAATTATCATAATTTAACACAGTTTTGAATTGCCTGAATTTCTACGGGGTTTACTCGCGACATCGATAAAAAAAAATTGGTGATCAGACATAGACGTATTTAGAATATGGGAAAAATATTCATTTTTTTCTATGTCAGTAATAAAATGACCTATAACCCTTTTTCTTGTTTGTATAAATCTAGTGGCAAATTCTTCAGTTTTTTTATGAAACCGTTACTAAGTATTTGAATAATTTTCGATATAATGACTGTTATTATTTAGAATGTTTATCTTGAAATCCCCTAATACAATTGAGTGCTTGTACTTATTTATGTACTTTTCCAGTTTAGAAACAAAATCATCAATATTAGTTTCATGAGATCTATAAATGGACATGATATTTATACTTTGCTTGCACAGTTTGACTCCTAAAAAGTTTGACTTATGAAATTCTTCGTCAAAAATTTGTGTACTGCTAATATCAACTTTAACATAAATTGCGAATCCTCCATCTAATTTTTCTCCATTTGAAAAGTATGCGGTATAACCCGATAAATTAAACTGATTACTGATAAGTTTCTTATTTTTTGACGTAAAATACAAATTTGCATAAAAAAGTCAGCGGTCAAAAGTCGGCCAATGTCAGCGATTTTTGATCTTAAAAAACCGATTTGTGGTCCTTTTCGGAAGTTGGAAATACCACCAATCGATAGAGCACCCTCGATTTAGTTAACAAACTTTTTTAAAAATTGTAAAATAACGGATTCTTCTCTTAAAAAGCTGATACGCATGCTCTGGAACATCCGGTATATCTGATTATCTCTAACCTATAGAAATTCAATTTTATTCGATAATTTAATCTGTTTTGTCTGATGGTAAAATTTCGTCTGAATGGAACAATTTCGTCTGAAGTGGTGATTCATTATTTTGGGCACATTCCTGGCACTTCCAAGCTGCATTTGCTAATTTCATTGCATTGAACAGTTCGTCAGTGACCACAGCACATTTAACGTGGCATGATCCACTACACTGGAGTCCTTTGGATTTTGTTGTTAACATTTTTGTACACACTGAACATTTTTTTAACATTTTGTATTAATTGGTTTTGATATATTTTATATAAAAGTTCCTGTCAGGTAAGAAACAAGGCTTTCTTTTTCTAGTAAAGAAGCATGCGAAGTAAAGATTAACTTAAATCTTTGAACCGTTTTATTTTTTTGTGGTTTATTACTAATTTTATTGTTAATTCTAAACATTCTTGTCTGATACTTTCAACATGTCCACTGTTCAAATTTATAAATTGAACATTCGGCATGTTCAATTAATAAATTTAATGTGCCGTTTTACAGAAAAATTAATTTTTTTTTTGCTCGGGTTTGGCATTCCCCGGGGGTTTCTTCTAGTATATAATTATGTTATCGAACGTATTTGATGTCCTTTTTTAGTTAATTTGAAATATCACATAACGAAATGAAAATGATGTTTAAAAGAGTACTGTACCAAATTAGATTATTTATCATTTGTACAAATAGAATAGAAAAACACAAAATACCGTATAAAATATATAAAATACAATTTTATTTTCAAAGATCGAGAGAAAGGATATAAATGAAATTGAATACTAAAAGCATGGAGCGATATTTTACAACTCCAAACGTGACACTTAAATTAAAATGTTAAAATTTTAAACTGCACCTAATCAGAATTGCCACTCTTTGCAGTATTAGCAAGTTTATTTATTTCCTTTTTCGTACAAAAAATTTAGCTACCATTCCTTTCTGCTATCTGAAGTCAGATGTTATGGCACAAAGATTTTTTTAAAACAACTTCAACTTAACTAATTATCCATTTTTTGGTATACTTAATTTTGCTACCAAAAATTTGTCATACCATTCGAAAAAAGAAGTTTATATTTTACTTTTTAGATATAAGCTAGGAGATGTTACATTTTTTATTGGAATTATCGAAATATAATTAAAATAATATGATTAATATTATTATTGATTCTTTAAAAAAAAATTAAATAAAAATATAAAGACAAAAATAATATTTAGGTACCTATTCATCTCTTGTTTTTCACAATGTTGACCTCATTATTTGATTGTATAGATTTGTAATAAATATTTAGAAAGATGCAAATTGAGTTTTACTTTATTTTTGATTTTTGTATATATTTATACAAACAGCAATATTGATTTATCTGTCAGGATTTAAGAAAAAATTTTGCTTCACTCAATTATTTACAGTTGACTATTTACAGTAACTTAAATTTAAGAAATTATTTTAGTCTTCAATTCAATATCAGAGAATCAATTTGTATTAGTGTTTTTTTTTGCGTTTTTTCAATGAAACTTAAAGTATCTTTTAAAGAAGAAAATAATGAATCTGACCAAAAATATTAAATTTTATTTTTTCTATTTGTTCTTAATTTAAATAACTTTGCAAACGCAGTCAAGAAAATATAAACCAAAAAACGGAAACAAAAAAAAATAATCACAGAAAATAAGGCTTTCTATGCAATGAATAAAATAAATATTAGCGACCTGAAGTCTAGACTATAGGCGCCCTATTCTAGTGTCATATTATACACATACCTACTTCTACATAATTTTATATACTTATTATAGGTATACTTATTATATACTACTCATACTTGTGTATATACGTATGAAAAATATTGTGTATTTTATGTTTTCGGTATATGTTTTAGGAGATTTTTTAGGATTCTGTTATTATCTTACAGGTACATGTACATAGTATTGGTATATAGGTATATACATATGTATTATGATACGGGATGAACCCATACGATTCAAGTACAAAGCTTTGTTTTTTATTATTCTCTTTTCTCATAACATTTTTTTTCTTTTGAAAATTTCCTAGATTTTCAATTTATTAAAATTTTTTTTATTATTTGTGCAAAAAATTTAAAAATAAATTTAAGAATTCCCTAGGAAAAAAATGTGTATTATATAACAAATATATACAAATTTAAGTATTTATATATACGAAAGTGTCAGGATGTCAGTATATCACTGTTACAATAATTGTTATATGTTCTTAACATCGCTCGCGTAAAATTTATTTTCGTAACATGAAACATTTTTTTTTTTTTTTTTTTTTTTTTTTTTTGCGTGGATTGGTGGGAATCTTCATAGACACAATGAGCCCCGTAGCTTCCATTGTGTGCCAGATTTTTACTGACTAAACCACACCCCTCCAATTAATACTAGTCCAACGGACTAACCATTAATTTATTGCTATTTTGATTTTCTTAAAGAAAAATTTTACGAAATTCTATCGTATTAAATCTAGTGGCTTAGTTCTTTTAAGCCTTCTGACATCATTTTGATTATCTAGCAATTGAGTGGCCTCAACGTTAACATGTCCCTCCAGACGAGCTATATGCTTTGTTGCATATCTTTTTATTTCATTTTCTATGCAAGGAATTTCTAGATCTCTGTGCAAATCACTGTTGCGAACATACCAGGGGGCATTTACCATGTTGCGCAAGACTTTATTTTGGAATTTTTGTATACAAAGTACATGTGTTTGTTTGGCACATCCCCATATTTGTATGCCGTACAACCATATTGGTTTGAGTATCTGATTATATAACAAAATCTTGTTATGTATAGGTAATTTAGAATTACGACCTAAGAGCCAGTACATTTCTCTATACTTATTTTCAAGCTCAAATTTTTTCTTTTTAACGTGCTCTTTCCATCTAAGTTTGACATCTAATGTCATTCCTAGGTATTTAGCATTGTTTTCTTGGGGTATATTGACCCCATTCAGATTTACCAATGGTGGTTGATTTTCTAATTTTTTATTTGTAAAATTTACATGTACTGATTTTAACTCATTGAGTTTAATTTTCCATTTCTTTGTCCAGAGGTATAGCTTGTCGCTTGCTCTTTGCAATTTAATTGTAGCCTCGTCAATATTTGATCCTACTGCCATCAACGCAGTATCGTCAGCGAATGTAGCTACAGTTATATTTTCCATTTCTGGTAAATCATTGGTGTAGAGCAAATACAGTATGGGACCCAGAATACTACCTTGAGGCACACCCGTTTTAATATCTCTAATAGTAGAATACTCTTCGTCTTGTTTTATTCTAAATAGTCTGTTTTCTAGATATGATGAGAGTATATCTACGTATTGTTTAGGTAACATATTGTTTAGTTTATTTATTAAGCCTCGATGCCATACTTTATCAAAAGCTTGGGCTACATCTAGAAATATGGTAGAGCATACTTTTTTTTCCTCTAAAGCTTTTTCTATTATGTCTGTTATTCTATGAATTTGATCGATTGTCGAGTGCTTAGATCTAAAGCCAAATTGATAATTTGGAATCAGATTACTATTTTCTATGATCGGTCTCATTCGAATCAATAATAGTTTTTCAAATAATTTTGATACTATTGGTAGTAATGATATTGGTCTGTAGGATTTGACCTCATTTATGGGCTTACCTGGCTTTGGTATCATAATTATCTCTGCTATTTTCCACATATTCGGCACATACCTTATTCTTATAGCAGCGTTTATAATGCGTGTTAGCATTGTTATAGCTTTTTTCGGAAGTTCTTTCAGGACTTCCGATGTAATTAGATCAAAACCTGGAGCTTTTTTATCTCTGAGTTTTTTAATTTGTTCCACTATTTCACTCTCTGAAAATGGTGATATAACATTTTCTTGCCAATTATTATTTTCTTCAGTGAGATCATCCGAATCTGTCTCGTCTGGACAAAAAATTTCTTCAAGATGATCTGCGAATGTTTCAGCTTTATTTTTATTATCTCTCGCCCATTCACCGCTTTTCATTCTGATTGGCGGGATTTGAGAGATCGAGGTTTTTGTACTCTTTGTTGCTTTCCACAACGAGTAGTTATTTTCTCTTTTAGCTGATAAATTTTTTATATATTTTTCAAAATTTTCATTTTTAAGATCTTTAATTTTTCTTTTAAGATTCTGAGTTAATCTATTTAGCACAGTTTTGTCTGCCGGATCACGCGATTGTTGCCATCTGCGTCTAGCTCTTCTTTTTATTTTTATCATATTTAATATTTCTCTAGGGTAGTTGAATCCTACCGATTTATATTCACAATTTTTTGTATTATTCCATCCAGCATTTTGAATAATTTTAATAAAATTTTCTACTTCATATCTATATCTATATCACATTTGGATCTTAGTTTTGTTTTTATGTTTATTTTGTTTTCTATTTCTTGTTTAAAGCTAGCCCAGTCAGTTGTCTTGCTCGTTAGCAGAGGTTTCGACTGTTTCTTAATAACCTTTTCATATAGATTTAGTATGACTGCAGAGTGATCTGAGTCCAAATCATGGTTATCTTCTAGCTTAATATAATTGGGTGAAATTTTTTTTGTTATATAAAAATCAAGCAGATCAGGAGTTTTATTTCTATCAGTTGGCCAATATGTTGGCTTACCGGTAGATTGGTAAATGCAGCCTTTTTCTTTTATAGCTTTTCTTAGCTCTCTTCCTCTCGTAGAGGTTACTCTAGACCCCCAATCTATGTGCTTGGCGTTGTAGTCACCTCCCAGGATAAATCTATCGCCAAGTAGTTTAAGAATTTCTTCAAACATGTTATTCTTTATGTTGTATTTGGGTGGACAGTATAATGCACCGACCACAAAGGCTTTGTTTAACAGACATAATTCGTAGCACGATTAGTTGGAATTCATCTATTTCTAGACTAAGTTCCTCGTGGTGCTTAATATCTTTCTTTATTAAAATTGAGCTACCACCTCTGGGTGTATTACTCGGATGGTTTGCGCTGTAGCATGTATAGTCATTTATTTTAAGCGATGACTTATCTGTCATATGTGTTTCTGTCAAGAGACATACATCAATATTTTGTGTTCTCAATAGAATTTCCAAATTATTTTTCTTGTTCAGAATACCATTGGCATTCCACGTGACTATACGAAGTGCGTTCTTAACCATGCCTTGCGGATTTATTTTTTGGTGTATACATATATATTTCATTATGTTTGTTTTCTAATGTGCATAGTCTTGTTGAGATTTCATTCATTGTTTTTATCATATTTTGCATCATCTGCATAATGGTATTTTCAGTCAACTTTTGTGTAGAAACTTTATTTTGTTCTTTCGGGTTTCTTTTTTGACTTAGGTTATTTTGTGTTACCTGTGAATATGATAAGCCTTCTACGACTTTTTTCGACGTAAAAGTTTTAGGTTTCTCTGAAGTTTCAATGCAATTCTGTTTCTGTGCAATAGGTTGCCTAGGTTTTGTCTTTTGTTTTTCTTGTCTATGTTGCATTTGTTTTGGGGCATTTTTTTGTAGCTTCTTTCTTTTTTGCAACTCTCTAGCCACCTGGCAACCACGATAACTCGCTGGGTGTGCCTCAAGGCAATTAGCACATTTAGGCTTAATATTTTTTTTTTCTTTGCAAGAAATTGTTAAGTGGGGACCAGCACATTTAACACACTGAGCTAGACGCTGGCAAAACTTTTGTGTATGGCCAAATCTTTGGCATCTCTTACATTGAGGAATGGTAGTCGTTTTACGAATAGCCTCCATTTTAACCCTCATGTGCTGGATAAATTCAATTTTGAATATTTTGTTTATATCTTCGGAGTTTTCGAATGTTAGCATAAAGAGAGGAAGACGTACCGTAGATTCTTTGTTATTTTCCTTTTTCTTTATTATTTTATTTGTGACTTCTAAAATTTTGAAGCCTCTATCTTTCAATTCATTTTTTATATCTTCAGGTTGGCATGACGGATGTAAATACCTAACCATTACTTTAATAGGCCTGGTGCTCTTATTTTCATAAGTGTGCCATTCAATATTGGCTTCATTTATTGCCTTAGTCAACTCTCTATATTCTTTTTCTTCTTCAACATTAATTTTTAGTTGTTTATTGTTAAGCATATTAACTTTATATTTAATATTGCTTTCTTTTAATTTTTTGTTTATTTGAGGGTATTCCACTACATTACTAAGTATAACTGGAGGAGGTTTACCTTTTCTTTTACTTTTACATTTCGCAACTTCATTTATTTGCACATTTTTCTCTACTTTGTCCGCAACATTTTCTGGGCTTAAAGTAGGTGATTTTTCTGCTTTTCTTTTTTTACAGATTCTTTTTGTTTTAAAGATCCAGTCGGTTTCTCGAGCTAGTTCTTCATCATCTGTATGAAATTCTTCAGCAGTTTTTAGTACTACTTTTTTAGTAGACATGTTTTGTGAATTTTTTAGTTTCACATTTTCTTCTTTAATTATGCAGAGTTCATTTTTCAATTCCCTGCATAAGATTTCTAATTCTGTAACTCTGGCATTAAGTTGATTATTTTTTGCCTCAAGTGCCTTTTCGTTATTATTACCCTCGTCGGGGTTTCTATATCTGTCTTTTTGGGACATGTTTTCGTAGATATTTTGAGACCCTGCTGGAGGTGTTCTCTGGACACCAGATTTTCTTCTGAATGGGTCAATTAAAGCAGCTCTGCTTTCGTGGTTTTGCAATAAGTGGTCTCCCCCAGAATCCGTAAGACCTGCCTCGAAAGAGGGTGGATTTTCCAGAAGATCTGGATTACCACCTGGGGTATACAATCTTTGAGTTTTATTCATTGCATACTTTTTTTTTTTTTTTGTTTTAATTCGGAGTTCCATCTCCTAGCCTAAGGATAATATTTCCCTTGTACAAGGCGGTACCTTTTATTCCTGCCGTCCCTCTGGGATCAGTCGCAGACCAGAAAGCCGCCCATTCTGGGTCAGTCGCTTCTGGATTTTTCTAGGCTTTTAGTGGACTTTTACCACAAGCATGCCTTACTGCGGATATTTCGTACCCCAACCCGCCGGGGATGAAACATGAGTAAATTTTACTCACTGAATCTTATGAAAAAGTGTAAATACTATATCTCAATTGAAATATAATTAAAAATATTTAGACAAATAATTTTTAGTAAAGTAATGTTTTAGTAACAGTAATTCATAACATAGAAAAATAATAATAAATAAAATAATAATGTAAAAATAAAAATTTTTAAAATATACTTTTATAGAAACCAAACTAGCCCCCTAAAAAGTAAAATAAAACTGGTGGTGACTGTTGAGCATTTAGACCTACTATAAGATAAAACGCTAAAGTAATAAATCTTGCTGGAATATTGTTAATGGAAATTTGGAAACGCTTTGTGATGTTAAAAAGACCAAGCTTTGTAACGTTCCATTAACAATATTACAGCAAGATTCATTATATACTTTTGTGTTTTATCTTATAGTAGTTCTAAATGCCATAGACTGTTTATGGAATAAAAGTCGAGTTTCCTTTCACTAATCATTTGTATTTATTTTGCAAATATCGATATTTCGGAAGCAACTTACTTCCTTCATCAGTGCTTTGCGACTAATTAGTTCATTAATTAGTGAAAGGAAACTCGACTTTTATTCCATAAATCTAAACATATCACTAAAAACAAATCTGATTATCAAAAACAGCCATAGACTGTAACTGTTATAAGTTTTATTAAAAAAATCACATTAAAAGAGATTTGTATGAAAAAAAATACTTAATGCTATTTCGATGCAAATTTTAAAGTAGATATATTTTGAAATAGCTTCAGAATTAGAAAATGATTTTTATTTCAATCAAAAAAAAATAAAAATTGCTCATAAGAATTATTTTTAATCGAAAAAAATAAAAATTGCTATGTAACTGTCATGGGTAATAGAAAAAATTAAAATTATTTCGTAACTATTAAAAATAAGAGAAAAAGATAAAAATTGAGAATTAACTATCTTATATGAGCGAATTTTTTTTTGATTAAGAATAATTATTATGTATATTTAATTTTTTTTATATAAATTGAAAATTTATGGATCTTTTGTGAGATCGATAAAAGATCTCTTACCAATCACATACATATACTTTATTTGATATTATGATAACTGCATATGAATGATTTTTGTCATTAAAAAATTGATCGATAATAGTTATTTGCAGTTACTGCTAAATGCTCAATATCCATCACTAGTTTTATTTTCTATTTTTCAGGGGGATAGTTTGGCTTCGATAAAAGTATATTTTAAAAAATTTTATTTTTACATTATTATTTTATTTGATACTTTTAAGTTTTAAATGAAACCTTTATATTATAATTTCAAAAAGAGTATATAACTGTAAGCTCTCCTGTATATAACACAATTGATTTTTGAAAAACAGTCAAATTTCTTTATTTGTGAAAGAGTATGTCAGTGTAAATTTCTATGCCTGTAACACGATTGGTTTTCGAAATATTACTGAAACCTACTAGAAGTTGTACGGTAGCAGTCCGAGCCAGCCCAAATTTTCGAAATCGGTAACAGTCGTATTTCTTTGTTTGCGAAAGAGTATGTCAGTGTAGATTTTCATGCCTGTAACATAATTGGTCCACATTTTCGAAATCGGTAACAATCACATTCTTTTATTTATGAAAGAGTATCTAAGTGTAAGTTTTCATGTCTGTAACACAATAGGTTTTCGAAATATTCCTGAGACGTGCTAGGAGTTGTAGGGCAGCAACCCGAGTCAGTCCACTTTTTCGAAATCGATAGCAGTCGCATTTCTTTATTTGTAAAAGAGTATTTAAGTGTACATTTGCATGCCCGTAACACAGTTGGTTTTCGAAATATTCCTGTGTTATCTGCTGGAAGTAGTAGGGCAGCAACCCGAACCAGTCCAACTTTTCGAAATTGGTAACAGTCGCATTTCTTTATAAAATAAGGTATTTGTTTGGTGTTCACCACATGTAGAGGTATATTGCAATTACAACAAAAAGTGGTGTATCGTCTTTTTCTGTAATTACAATTACTGGAGTACTTTCGGGATGAAGCAAAAGCAGATTTGAATTGATTTTATCTACTTTTTAGTTAAAATTGTGTAAAGTTGATTCACTATTTACATAAACATGAGTACAAGTTGTACACATGAATATTCTTATTTAAACTTATGTAATGTTTCACTAAGATGTATATAATTTAATACTTTTCCAGAATTATTCCTCAAAACTGGAAAATAGCCACAACCATTCCCATTACAAAACCCAACAAATCAATAGATAAATTAGAAGGCTATAGACCAATTTCATTTCTACCCTGCGTAAGTAAAGTATTCGAAAAAATCTTATCCACTCGGTTACTTTGGTATCTTGAAAAAAAACACTTGTTGAAAGATAATCAGGTAGCATTAAAACCAGCAAAATGTACAATGGACTCTCTTCTATATACCGATCACCTCATTACTAACGCTTTGGGAACTAAAAATAATTTTTCCATTATTTCAATAGACTTCGAAAAAGCTTTTGATCGCATCGGAATCCATGTTATTTGTAATCAACTCAAATTTTGGGGTATCGGCAATAAATTTATTAAACTAATCAATGCATATCTAAGTAATCGCAAATTCAGAGTCCGAATCAACAACACATACTCTAATATATTTTCTTTAAAAAGCGGCATACCACAAGGCTCACCATTATCGGTGGCCCTATTTCTCGTCGCATTTAATCAACTTAGCGAAATAATTTCCAACTACAACTCAACAATTAAACATTCAATATACACCGACGATTTATATTTACTTTTTAAAATAAAAAATCTTGATAACATTAAATCAGTTCTATTACACATATTCGATAAAGTTGCCGAATGGTGCGATAAATCAGGAGCAGTCATCTCACTCAACAAATGCAAACATCTTCACATCTGCAAAAAACATAATTGCGATGAAATCAAATTCTTCATACAAAAATATCAAATTCAAAATACATCAGAACTAAAAATTTTAGGTTTATTATTCGATAAAAAGTACAGCTGGAAAGGTCATACACAACAAACAAAACAATCATTATTAATTAGACTCAACATTTTAAAATATTTTTCAAATAAAAAAAGTTTATCACATATTAACTCCAAAAACAACATCAGTAAGGCTCTGATTCTTTCGAAAATTGACTACGGTCTACCATGGCAAAAGTAAAAATAAAACACGCTTTCAACCAATAAAAGCACTATATAATTCAGCAATACGTATAGCCACAGGTGCCTTCCGTACGACACCTGTGGCCAACATGTTAATTGAAGCAGGTCCCCATCAATCAATAACCGTTACAAAATACTCACCACAAAAGTCATCTCTAAAATACTTTTTTCATACAGCTCACCCATACAAACTGAACTAAAAAACTTCTTGATAAGGAAAACATGCTCCAAAATTGAATCAACAACAACAACAACTGCTGCTAATTTAGCTAAAGAACTTCAGATACCATTGAAATTTCCCAAAAAAACAATGCCTACTTATCCTCCATGGACTTTATCCAATAATGCTGTTAATCTTACACTAATAATCCAAAAGAAACAACAGTTAACTCAATATACAGACAAATGTTCATAGAAATTTCAAGCACGCTACAAAAAAAGGTTGGAAACTACATTATACAGATGGATCAAAAACCAACAATACAACCGGATACGCAGTCATAAATGACAAAAACACAGTTTCAAAACTAGGAATATTACACCCAAATTCATCTGCTTTTCACGCTAAGAGTCAAGGTATCCTATCAGCACAACTTGAAACTTCAAAACTCAGGGGTAAATTCTGTATTTGCTTAGGCAGTTTATCAGTACTGAAAGCCATAATGAACATCAGAAATCACAGTCCAACAATTAACACCATCAAAGATATTCTCATTAAAGCTCCAACAAAATTTAAACTTATTTGGATTCCAGGACATGCTAATATTCCCGGTAACACCATAGTCGACAAAGAAGCCAAATACTCAACAACAGCTCCAATAATAACATCCGATGACTCGCTTAATAAACCAGATCTCAAACGTCTCATTAAACAAAACTCCAATTAGATAAATTACCTAAGCTGCAACCATCACTACAATACAATTAACTCAAATAAATTAATGATTCATTATCCTACACATATAAGTAAACAAGAAACCAAAAACTTTATTCGCCTACGACTGTGTCACACAAAATTAACCAATGAATACCTATTCACACAACCAATAAACAAACCAATTTGTCAACACTGCAACTCAGATTTAACAATAGAACACATCCTAAACAATTGCCAAACTTTGATTATCATAGAAGTAGACTATTTTCGAAAAATCCCACCGAACATCTTAAAGAAACAACCACCGAAAACATTAAACTTATAAATGAATATTTAAAATCAATAAACTTATTTAATAAGCTATAATAATTTTTAACTAAAAAAAAAAAAAAAAAAATTTATTTAAAATACTTTTAACTTCTTATAAATTATCTTTATAACATACTTTGTAAACTTTTCAGCTGTACTTCTTAAAACCAACCATTATCATTTTTATAATAATTTTTATAACCGTTATTTCATTTTTAATCATTATTCTAATTTTAATTTTGTAATTCTATTAATAACTTAACATACATCACAATCAATATACTTAAACCTATATTATAATTTAAACAGAAGAAACAAGAAAAAAAAATAATAGATTTATAGGAATGTATCAATTAATATTATAAAAAGAAAAAATGTAAATAATTTAATGTAACATAATTAACGAGCCAAAGACCATGTAGTTAGTGCTCCTTTTTCATATCTAAACATATTTATTTAGATTTAATCTTCTAATATATGTTTTTTTTTTTTTTTTTTCTCTTATTACTCCGCGTGGTAGCTTTGGGCTTCGATAGTGAACCTCCATTCCTCTCTGTTGAGTACTACTTCCTTAATATCGTCCCAGGTATAATTGTTGACTGTTAATTCTTGGTCGATTGTGCGTCTCCATGTGTTGTATGGTCTGCCGGGTCTCCTTTGTCCTTGTGGATTCTACTCTAGAGCTCTTCTTGCTATATCGCTTTCTGATTTCCTTAGTGTATGACCTATCCATTTCCATTTTTTCCTATTTATCTGTCTGTTGATAGGTTCTTCTCCAGTTATCATCCATAAATCCTCGTTGCTAATTCTTGCCGGCCAGAATATTCTGCATATAATTCTCAAGCACTTGTTGATGAATACTTGTAGCTTCTGTTTGATTCTGACCGAAGTGAGTCATGTTTCACTGCCATATATTAATGTTGACTTAACACATGCTCTGAATATTGTTAGCTTTGTTGTTCTCGATATTTGGTTGCTCCGCCATATCTTCATTAGGCTCCCAAATGTTCTTCTTGCCTTATTTATACGGCTGCTGACATCTTCTGTTGCACCTCCTCTTGATGTTATAATGCTTTCCCAGGTAGTTGAATTCTTCTAGGTATTCTATCTGTTGTCCACTCACTGTTATTGGCTCACTATAACTATTGTTTGTCCTCATTGCTTTGGTTTTCTCGATATTTAATTCCCGTCCCAATTTCTTTGCTTCTTCCTGTAATCTGTTGACTTTGTTCTGTAGGTCCCTTTGATTTTTTGATATGAGGCATACATCATCTGCGTAATCTAAGTCTTCTAAGTTTCCGAAGAGATCCCATTCTATTCCGTTTATTCCAGTGCAAACTTCTCTTAGAATGTCGTCTAGTATTGTGTTGAAGAGAAGTGGAGATAGTGGACATCCTTGTCTAACTCCTATATTGGTGTAGAATGGATCACTGATCTTACCTCTGTGTTGAACTGTTGTCTCTGCATCTTCATACATCGCTTTGATGATGTTGATGATTTTTTCAGGAACTCCCTTCTTTGTAAGTGTTCTCCATATTGCGCATATCTTGACTGTGTCGAATGCTTTCTTAAAATCTATGAATAGTAGATATAGTGGGGCATTCCATTCTACTGATTGTTCAACTATGACCCGTAAAGTATTTGCCTGGTCTACACAGCTTCGGTTTGGTCTGAAACCTGCCTGCTCTTTCCGTAGTATTGGTTCTAGTACTTCTTCTAATCTTTTCTTTATAATAATTGCTATTATCTTATGAATAGTATTTAGAACCGTGATTCCTCTCCAGTTGCTGCAATTTGCCAAGTCTCCTTTCTTAGGTATCTTGACAATCATTCCTTTCTTCCATGATGGTGGTATATTCTCCTCTATCCATGCTTTCCTGATTGTTTTTGCGAATAAGTCAGGGTCCAGTTTGGCTATTTCTGCTGGAATTCCATCTTCACCTGTTGCTTTGTTGTGCTTCAGGATATTGATTGTAGCTTTGATTTCTTCTAATATATGTAATATAAATAAATAAAAAATAAATAATACTTTTCCAATAATATTAAATTACTTGATTCAATGAATTTTTTATTAAATACGAAAAATTCTTTTTAAAGAAAATTGTTAAATTATAAAAAAAAAGCAAAATAAATAAAAACAAAACAGAACTTTCAAATATTTAAATAAAAAAATTAATTTTTTTTATTTATATAAACTTAAATTATTAAACTCAACTTAATTATTAAACTTAATTACTATTAATAAAAAAATAAAAACACTATTAATTGCTTGATACGACCTTTCACTTAGAATATTAAAATAATAAGAGGAATATCCATTTTCACTTATTTAACGTTATTCTCTTACTTCAACTTCGTTGCACTTTTTTTTTCCCCCTACGGAGGTGGCCCTAATATGTCAGAGCCGGCATGTAGGCTTTTCAGCCCTTTATGCCGTCCTCCACCCCTCAACTTAGTCGACCCTTTTAATAAAGGCCAATAGGTTTGGGGGATTTATCCTGCAGAAGTTTTGTGAGGTTATGTAGTGCGTTTCCAGCAGCCTGAGTCTCAGCCTTGAAAGAGCTAAGCACTCTCCTACAACGTGTGTGGAAGTTTCTTCCTCTTTCAGACAGTGTCTACAGGTTGGGTCGTCACTTAGTGCTAGTCTACACATGTGTTTATTCATGTGGTTATGACCACTAAGTATGCCCACCATCTTCCTACAGTCTCCTCTATTGAGAGTTAGCAGGAAGTTGGTTATTTTGGTGCTTATTCTTGGTGCATATATTTTGGAGGCCTTGTGGCCTTCCATACGCTTCCAAAGAATATTTGCTTCCCTTTTCAGGGTGTTTTCTATTGATAGTTTAATATTACCAAATATATACCAACTGCTGGTTCCGGGCCATAAATGTTTCCCGCCGACGATCTGGCTAGTTCGTCAACCTTCTCATTTCCAGTCAAGCCACTATGACCGGTATCCAGATCAGTTGTACCTTGTTTCGGAGTCCTATGAGGTTTAGGGCTTCCGAACATTCTCCCACCAATCTAGATTTGATGAGGTTACTTTCAAGAGCTTTTAAGGCAGCTTGACTGTCACTAAAGATTCTAATGACTTTGTTAGAATTTGCATCCTCTAACCGCCTTCACCTGAACTTTAGTAGTTTCATTTACCTGAATGAACAGATGACGTTGTTCCAACATCTTTTCCAACTATCTCAGTATTGTGTTGTTTACTCAGTGCTTTCTTGCTCCATCTAGAAGTGACTTGAAGTTGCCTTGTCCAAAGGCCTCTTCAATGTCCAAGAATGCACCGAGTGTTATCTCTTTCTTCACAATAGCCTCCTCTATATGGAGACCACTTCTTGAAGAACTGAGTCAGTAGACTTACCTGCCTGATAGGCATGTTGTTTACGGTTCAGGGGTACCCTGATCAAACATACCATCCCTAATATACCTGTCTACCAGTTTCTCTAGGCATTTTAACAAACACGAGAGAGACTGATAGGTCTGAAGCTAGTAGGGAGTGCATAGTTTGTTTTCCCTGGTTTAGGGATGAAAGCGACCCTCACTGATCTCCATACTTTTGGAAGATATCCAAAAGCTATGCAGGCTGTGAAGATTCTTGAGAGCCATTTGCTTATGCTGTTCCTGCATTTTTGAAGCATAATAGGCCAAATTCCATCCGGCCCAGGAGCTTTGTATATTGCACTTAGTATATTCATGACTTTACATTGCCTAATAACTACTATACCGGGTGTTCCAGAGAATGCGTATCAGCCTTTTAAGAGGGGAAGAAGCTGTTATTTTACAAACAAAAAGGAGAATATTGGTTTAATTAACACATTAAATAAGTTGTATATACAAAACAAAATAATAATTATTATTATATATCTTATAATATAAACAATATTTATTCAATCCAAATCAAATACTAATAAATTATTTTCTTTCTTTTCTTTTTATGAATTATGGAGGAATACTAAATCTTTTCTCTTAGGAAGCAAAAGAACAACACTAAATGTGTAAGTAATAATTCAATGTTTACTAATATCATAGAAATAATGTTTGATAATATGTATGTAAATTAGAATATTAACATTTAAATTTTAATTTACTATAATTCACATTAATCACTAAAGATCAAAAGAAAGAAAAATTAAAATTTTGCTCTAAAATACTAATCAATTAAAAATATTTACTATTTTGTGATTTTTAAAATTTTATTCCTATTTTTATTTTTAGGTATATGCAAATGCAGTGCTGGTTTCAACACGTAAGCTTAAGTTAAATATGTGAGTAAAATTTACATAGATTAGGATTACCTTTCCAGGGTTAATTGACATATAAACAGAATATTTGTAGTGAGTTGAAAAATTTTCCATTCGCTATGGGTCATTTACTCGGATCATTTAGTGGCATCCATCATCAATGAAAATTTATCATATCAGAATCAAGTTAATTATTTTAAAACTACATAGCTGCGTAAGTTCAGCGCCAAAGTTTGAGAAAACCCATCCAGATCTTACTAATATGAGTCAATAATTTTTTGTCATGCGTTTTATGACATGACATTGCAAGAATATAAATGTTATTAGTGTCATATTACGTTTTCTCTTATGAATTCATATATTTTTTTGTCTTATTTTTATACAAAGCTTATAATATTTATGAACTAATACGCATAAATAGAATATTCAAAAAATAATATCCTCTCCAATAAAATCGCAGCCCCCAACAATAAAAAAATAATGTAATAATTTTAAAATTTTGCTTTTTTCTGCCATCTACAGCTTTCTGCCGTCAGCAAAAGCAGGCTTTCAATAATACGGAGTTGGGGTTAAAAATAAAAAAAAAACAGATTAATATATAAGTTTTGCAACTTAATAACTAAGCTTCCCCTAAAACTAAACTGTATCACAGCGTAATCATTGTACGCAATGTTTAAAAATAAATCAAACTGGATTTACACAAAAAAGTATTCTGCTCTAGATCGTTCTAAAGCGTTCTAGAACAGTTTATTGAACAAACCTAATAATTGAAAATATTAATGTAGTATATATATGTATATTTATTATTTGTTAAATTAACAATAATATTAAAATCATTAATTTTTGTGTTGAAAGTTTGTTATTATTATTTGACAGAACTTTAAGTTGTAATAAATAATAATAAACGTAACAACGTAAAAACGTAACTCTGTACGGTTTTCAGTCGAATTTTTGTTCTTTTCTTAAAACATTTTTGAAATTGTTCCGAATAGCTTCCAGGCCTCGAAATTTTGACCCTCCTAAATTATTTATAAACACTTTTGTAAAAAAATCTTAAAGATCTGTATAGCCTTACTACAGCAGGTGCTTTGTCGTTGTCACGATGTAGAAAGTGCGAAGGTGCCGGTCTCTAGTTAATTTATAAGTTAAGAAAGAAATAAAAATAGTTATTTAAAATTTCAATATTCGTTTCCAAAAATTAGTTTTGGTTGTGAATGTTAAAATATATGTATAAATTACATACATTAAAAAAAAGAAAAACATCAAAAAAAGATTAGAATTAAATGGGGAAAAAAGCCGAATATTTTTTTTTTTATTTTACTGATTTGCTTATCGTACAGATACGCGTATTTTGTCTACTGCTTGCAGACTTCAATGTTTTGTTCTCGACTTAGGAAAGAAATCTAAAATCGTCTTATTTAATCTATTTGCACAAGTAGCAATTTGACGTTTTTTTATTTGTTTTCTTCAATTGTGTAGAAATGTACCTATGTTGTAGAAGAGTGATGATTTTTTTTTAATACAGTAGGTAATCAGGTATATAGTTATCGGTTAAATCATATTGAAGGTTGATCGTTGTTCTTCTTTTAAATGTATGTTATAAATAATAAATACGATAATGAATTTTTTGAAATGAAATGGAATTTTAAATAATTATTTTTTATTTCTTTCACAACTTACCTTATAATTTAATAGCGAAAGTCTTAAAATAATGTTTTTTCGTACAATCAAAGGAAATTTAATTCTTTAAAAAAAAATCCTCAAAAGACTATCGCCGATGGATCAACGTTTCGAAAGTTATGAACAGTTTGGTAAAATACCTATACTTATTTATTTCCATTAAATTTTTTTATTTTAATATTTTTGCCAACACGAGTTTTTATTTTATACATCAAAAGAAATATTGTGTAATGTTTTTTTATATTTACAATTTGATTTATTTTTGTTTTGTTTTTTTTTTCTATTGCAAGTTGCAATGCAAAATCGAAACTGGATTACTAAAATTATTTTCGTTCGAAGTTGTGGCTCATTATCAAATATTATTTGTTTAATATTCTTTTTATGCGTATTAAATATTGTAAGATTTTAAAAATTATATAAATAAGACAAAAAAAGAAATAAATTGATAAAAGCGAATTTAATATTTATTTTTGCTAATTAGATTTGTTTTTAGTGATATATTTAGTTTATCGAATAAAAGTGGATTTTCCTTTTACTAATCATTTATATTTATTTAGCATATATCGATATTTCGAAGCAACTTACTTCCTTCATAAGTGCTTCGACTTCCGATTGCAAAATAAATATAAATGATTAGTGAAAAGGAACTCGACTTTTATTTCATAAATTAAAATCATCAAAAATTTATTTAGATTCCGTCATGACGGGTTTCAAAACTAGTTAATTATGAAGAAAAATATGTTTTTATATTTATATTTGGGCCACTTTTATTATTATAAAGGATTTTTCAATATCCTCTTCAAAATAAAATGATAAATAATTATAGTTTTGACATTGAAGGTAAAATTTTAATGAAGAGGAAATCGATTTTTTTTACTTTTTTTGGTTTAAATTAAAAATTAAAAATTATTTTTAAAAAAGAACACAAAATTTCATTTTAGAGATTTTTTATTTCGTTTGGAGAAAAATATAAGAATTGGGTAATTTTATGTGAAAGTTTTTGGTTTAATTACGTAATGATGAGCTGAATATTAACAAAACAAATATGAAACAACTAAAAATCTGAAATAAATTTTTATTTTTATTACCTTGATTAATTCGGTTGCTGGCGAAATATTAAATAAGAAAAAAGTTGATACAAGTTTATATTAAAGTTTTCATAAATTTAGAAAACAATATAAAATTAAATTGATATATGACAGCATATAAACTTGAAAATTGATTCTCAGTTTTAGAAACAAAAAGTTTAAAGAATAAGAAAGAATCTCCAGAGTCCAGATATGATCTAGGAACAAAGCCGAAGAAAATATTTTGAATTAACACTGACTAGAGTGGTGCTCACTATAGGGCAATACTAAAATAATAGTGTAAGTAATCACATATCTCAATATCGATGATTTGGTAAAAGTTTTATTTCTTTTTCTCTTTATTACTTCAATAGTTAATCTTTTACTTATTATAAAGGAAGAAACAACAAATTGCGGTAAATGTTTTTCCTTTAATTTATTATTACTGTTTGAGGTAAGAGGTTTTGGTATCAGTGGTACTAGAAGTCCTTTGTTGATACAGATTTTTTTAGCTAGAATTATTTTGAAACTTTAGTTTCAATATGTGGCCGGAGTCGTTACATTTTTTGTATCATCCCTTCATATAACTATTCTACAAATGTTTTTCTGACGCCGACTTATTGACCTCTAAGTGAGGTCGCTAAAGATGCCACTGAGAGCCGTTTATCTAGCTGATAATAACAATTAAATAATAAAATCGATCGTTTAATGGTTTAATCTATTGGATATCTATCAATTTTATTCTTTCATTGTTATTATCCATATTATCATATACGTCTGGGATCTAGTAAAGAGACCTATATATCTATGTCCCATTTTTAAGACTGATATTCATTATTATTTCCATAGTGTAAAAATGGAGTAGTGAATAGTACAAACACGCTTGTCCATTCTATTTACAAATTCGTAAATAAATTACAAAGCACTTAAATTAAAGCTAATTTAAATACTTTTTATGTTGATTAACTTCTCTAAATTTTCAATTAATTGGAAATCAGCAAATGAATGGAAAAAAAATAATTAAAAAATATTACAACCATAATTTATTAACAAAAATACTCCAATTTGTTTTGGAAATGAAAACAATATGTACTCCATTTTATAAATTGAAATATTTATCAATATTTTAATTTCTTTACTTCTTATTTGCTTTATTGTTAATTGATTTGTGATTTGTGATTTGTTCTTTAGTTTTTTTTGTTGTTTTTTGGCTTTTGTTACAATAACTATATGAAATCCAAGAATTTTTTCTTTAATTGTTTATTTTTTATTTAAATTATGTTTTTTTTACTGCTATTTCAACAAGTCAGCAATTCACGATAAAAATTTAATGAAGAGAATTGAAAAATTATGCAATCTCACTGATTTCCCCCTAGGTGAATAATCACATCACAATAAATATTTATGTTGGCTATATCAGTTATGCACATAGTATTATGTATATAAAATAAATATAAATAACAGTTAAACGTATACAGATATCACACTACAATACCGTTATTATCCTATTGTTATTACAGTAAATAAACAAAATAAAAAGATTAAATTATGACTTTATAACAATAACAGAAAAAAATCACAACCTGTAATTTTCATTACTGTTACACATAAAATATTTTTACTGTTATTTGAGTTGTTCCATTTTTATATAATATTTTATTTTTTTTTATTTTTTATTTGTAATTTTTTTTTTCAATTCTTGATTTTATAAGAATCTGAAATTCTTTCTTTAGTGCACTTTAGGGTTTTTCTATATAATATGTATATAGAAAATACGGTTTGTATTATTTATGTATGTTTCTTTATTGTTTTACTTTTATTTTACATTATTGTTCGATATTGTATGTTTTCATTTGCGCAAAAAAAAAGAGATATTTTTAATTTTTTTATATACTTTTTTGTTATTTATTTTATTTTTATGTTTTTTCATCTGTGATTTGCTGGTATTATTGTTTGTGGGATTAAGAATATCCCACCGGAACAATCGAATATTATTGTGAATTTTGCTTTCAATGGTTATACAATAGATGTATAATGTATACGTATGTTTGTGTATTGATTACCTATATGGTTACCGTATTAAAAAAAACTTAAAATTGAAATGTATAAGAAACAATTTGAATATATGGAAGTGGACTTTTATGTAACAGTGTTGTCCCTTATCGTATATTAACTAAATGTCCGACTATACTGCGGTTTTTGAAAAAAAATTATTCTGGTATTTTATTATATTTTAATATTGATACTGTGCTGAGACTTTTTAATTGAACGATATTGTTTTAAGCTATAATCATTTTAATTGTGAAAAGTGAATAATTTTTATTAATGAATTGAAAAATAATATTCTCCCTTAATTTTTCGTAAACCGGGGGTTTTCAGTTTCAGTATTTGCATAAACAGATTTTATATTTTTTCTTTGACTACATTTCTTATGTAAATAAATACACATATCATTAAAATGGCAAGATTAAGCAAGGGTAGTTGAACAGTAAATTATACAGCAAAAATATTAAAATTTTAATATAATGCAAAACGGTGCCAAAAATAATAATATACCAAAAATAATAATATGCAAAACGGTGGCGAATACTTAAAACATTCCAAATAGAAACAGATAATATATAAACACCATAGAAACGACGATTATTTCCGAATGGAGCAACATCTAATTAATAAATTTCAATCACAGATAATTTTTAAGAAGACTTCATTTTAAATAAACACACAAACTTATAGAAAAAAGTAAAAAAAACGAAAAAAACAAATAAAAATTAAAAACAAAACAGAAAAACAAAAATCAGATCTTACTCTTCAAAAATAATGTAATAAATGTTGGTTCCAGTTAGTTAGAAGCAAATCTGCTATTTAAAAAAATTTAATTTATAGCCATAGATAAATATAAATACCATGATATAGCTATATACAATTCATTAATATATAAAACTAGCAAAAAGGTCATAATGACTTTGGTAAATAACAAAATATTTTTTGTGACACTGCACAAAAAATTGATATTAATAAACATAATCAAATATTAGATAAGTATTTTTGTGCAGTGCAAAACTTTACAAATAATTAAAAAAAAACCATACATTCTTACCCTAAAAACCGCGTACTGAAAATTGTAACCAAAACTTGATTTTTGATTATATATCGTGTAAAGCCAAGATAAATAAAAAGTTATTTGAATATTTTTATTTATTTAGTTAGTGCGCAACTTAATTCCCAAAAGTCAAACTATAATGTTTTATCCATATATTATTATTCTAAATAGATTGGTAATTGGTTATTGCCATATCTTTATATCCAAGGCTGCTAAATCTTATACGTATAAATTTGGTTGGTATACACGAATTTTTTAACACGTGTGGTCAAATTTATTAAAAAAACCAAAAAGTTTTAGAGTAGTTACAAAAACTTTATAAACATGAATATAAATCAATTTTGTTTTCTTTCTCAACTCCTACTTTTTTCGATGTCTATGCTTATGTTTTATTTATGTTAATAAAAAAGGCTAATTTAACGGGGAATTGTCAATGTCTGAGAATAGATATCAATTCAGTGAAAGTTTTTATTTTTTTATATTATAGCCAAAACTTAGGTTGTGAACCTTTTAGTACTTGCTTACCGTTAACCATTTGAAAAAGGAAAGGATAGTTAAAGGAAAGGAAAGAAGAAGGAAGAAGAAAAGTTTTGTGGGAAAGAGCGAACAATGTTGTTAAAATTCGTCTTAAATCTCTGTAAATCATAAATAAAAAATCCTTCTCTCATTGGGAATGCTTCGATTGGGAAGCAATTCCACAATCGAGATGTTCTTACTATAAAAGAATTTCCATAGCCGGACTTAAAGCATCTCGGAATTTCCACTATGAAAGGGTATGCACTGGTGCCTCTCGTGTTATGCGACGGAATTGCTTGAGAGGAGGAAGAAGTGACTTTAGTTCCTCGGAACAAGTGCCAACACCAAGTAGATATCTATAAAATAGAGAAAGTTCTCCAACAATGCGACGATGACCAAGTGGTATAAGGGATGAGGTCACATTTATGTCGCCTATAAGACGAATGGCGCGGTCTTGAACTTTGTCCAAAAAATTTAAAGCAGTTTTTGGTGCACCTGCCCATAAATGTGAGTTATACTCCAGCTTGGGTCGTATATATGCTTTATAGATTTTTAAGAGGTCTCGCGATGAAAAATAAGCTTTGCAGCGACTTAAAAAGCTCAAACATTTGGCGGCACTTTTAGCAATATCGAAAATATGCTCATTCCAGTGCATATTTTGATTCACTCGCATCCCGAGAATGTTCAAGTCTTTGAGTCGCTGAATAACTTCATTTTGAAGCCGGAGAATTGGTTCGAATGATGTTAGCTTGTTACTAACAAGACAGCTTTGAGTTTTTGAAGTGTTAAACTCGACTCTGTTTGCTCTACCCCAGTCGACAGTTTTGGCTAGGTCGTGATTGAGTGCACCAGCCATCATTATTCTTTTAGAGTTGACTGCTGAAGCTGTAGCATTATTTGTTTTAAGAAAATCATATGATGCTACTAGAGTGCTGTCATCAGCAAAACTATGGATTGGATTGAAAGTTAATTTGAGAAGGTCATTAATGAAAATGAGATATAGGGTGGGTGAAAGGGCGGAGCCTTGTGGAACACCAGCATTGATTTGAAGATAATAAATTAGTGATAAATAGAAGAAGTTGGTGATAAATATAGCTTCCCTTATAGCTGTACTGATTAGGACTTCTGCGATTATTAAGTTTGCAGAGACCACGTTTGGTATTTAGGTTACTAAGTAATATTATTATACCTCCCACTTATAAATTAAGTTTTTATGGAAGCATTCCACTTGAACAGCAGTCATTTAAAAATTCCACGGATTAATTTTTTTCATTGTTTTCACCGCAATCGTCAATAGAATCTGTGTTTAAATAAGTTATTATTAGCCAAAACTTAGGTTGTGAACCTTTTAGTACTTGCTTACCGTTAACCATTTGAAAAAGGAAAGGATAGTTAAAGGAAAGGAAAGAAAAAGGAAGAAGAAAAGTTTTTCGTTTCTAAAATGTTTATTACTTGTTCGTTAATTGTATCGATTTCAGAATTTTTAGAGCAAAGTATGTACATTTTAAATATGTAGCAAAACTATCTACAGTCAAACTATTTCCAAAAATTTCGTTCTTGTATAATTAGGGACGTGTGCTTCCTTCTTTTTCTTTTTTACATATACACATATCCATAAATTGAATAACTATTTCTTGTCAAACAGAACAAAAAAAATTTAATTCAAAACAAAATTTTTTTGTTATTTTTTATTTGTTTTGATATTATTACCTCTTGAAAACAATTTAAAAAAAAACAAAAAAAAAACATGAAATTTCAAAAGACAGAGATTAATTTTATGTATACTATTTTTTCAAGATATATGTGATAGGAATGATTATTTTTGTATTACAATTTCTGTTTTTGTTATTGGAATATTAATAAAATGCCACGCTAACGCAGCAGCAACAGCACATTGCCTTTTATTATGTAGGTGCCTTTTAGACATTATTGATATACATGTGCTCATAGTTTACAATGCATATTAAACAAAAAACATCATTAGTTATATCTACTTTGACTGAAAACTTAAAAAGAATAAAATTTATCACATACATTATTTAGAATAAAAACTATAATACAGAATAAAATAATTGATGAACTTCTTAAACTCATCGAAAGTGAACACTGAGTAAGAAAGTGAACCAACAGAGAGTTTTCTTTTCTTTTGATTTTACGTTCTACTTTTTTCTTACGTCAAGTCAAAATTTTACTTTAGTTTCTTTAAAATTTCAGTTTAGTTCACTGTGTAGTACGATTACTTTGGTGTAATAGTAAGTATCCGTTATTCTGACTATAGATACTCGTTACTTTGATTCGTTAAGGATAATGAAATTTTTTTACACAAGAGTTTAATGAAATTATTTTCACACAGTTTTTAATAACTGTATATTATATTAGTATATATAACCCTTACTTTAACTTATACATATACATTATGTATAAAGAAATATGCATAAATTATATATATACAGCACAAATGTTAAATTTCTATCAAGAAAATAGAAATTCAACCTTTTTTTTTTTTAATTTCGTCAAAAATCTGAATTTCACGCACATTAATTACTAAAGCAATATTTTTATACATAACGAATACAAAATAATAAGGTTATTTTTACTTGTAAAATTAAAAAAAATTATAAAATTTTTGAATTATTATTTCAATTTCTTTTGCTGATAATTAATATATTCTTAATTTTAGAACTTAAAATACTCAATTTAAAAATATAAATTTACTTTTGATTATAGTCTCAAAATTTTAATATAATTTAAAATAATTTAATATAATTTTCATATCTAAAAAAAAATTCCAATAAAAATAATATATATCAATCGCATATCCATTAAACCATGATTATTTCAATGATCCATTCAATTTGATATTTTGTTTCGAATCAAAAAAATAACAACAAACGATTATTATTACAGAATCAATATTCTCTAATAATAAAAGTAACGATAATAATTATGGTATCCGATCCGAATATTCGAATAAAACAGTATAAAGGGATGGATACCCATATAGTGTTTCGGATCCGAGTAACTATATTATTTCATTCTATATTCTAAATACTTTTACACTAACGATTACAAGGAATATTATTTCAATACGAATACCTAAGGTTACATATTTTACAAGTCATGGCACTGCAGAGAGGATACTCATTTTGGTCCCATCCCATTTATACAGGGTAGGATAGGAAAAATAAGGACCATTTTTTAAGTCTAAATAACTGAAAAAATAAATTTATTTCGAGTTTTGTTCTAAGAATAAATTACGAATTTACTTTTTTATCACTAAATTTAGAGCTATTAGCTCCCACTTTTAGCTATTCTTAGAACTTTTATAGAGCTCTTATAAAAACAAAAGTTACGCTTATAGAGCTGCTCTGCTCTATAAAAGTATTTTGTGCTTCTCTTTTAGAGCACTCTATCCCTCCTTTTTTAAACGTTTAGATAAATTAGTTTTGAGAGCATGTACAAGTTTGTATTATTTTATTAATTTTATTGTGATACACATATGAATATTTTTTTTATTAGATATGATGTTTATCTAATTTATTTTCTAGATTAACATATTTACATTTTTATTACAATAAAATAATATGGAAATATGATATTGCAAGTCAGTTAAAAATATGAATATTTTTCTAATTAACCATTAAATTTCCTTGTCATTTAAAATTTATCGTAAATATTTGCCTTCTACATCGAAAACTTACATCACCCTATGATAATTTTAAAAAAATAATAATTTTAAAATTTTTTTTTAAATATTTTTGAATATTTTTAGTCAAATGTTTGCAAATGATAAAATAAACCTAAAGTTGCTCCATGTTTACATTCCTTCAATATTAGCTTCAATAAAAATTGGGAATAGAGCTTTTTTTGGCTGATAAACATAGAGCTAAGCTCCCCTGAAAGTGCTCTATCAGCGCAATTGTAGAGCTCTAAAATGTATTAAGTTAATCAGTTTTTTAGAGGGACACAACAGGAAATGACTTTAATTTTTATGAGAATTAAAATAACTACAAACACCTGTGACGTTAGACCTTGTTTCAGCCCCGTGTTGATTATGTATCAAATTTTACAGAAAAATAAAAATCAGACACTACTGTTTCGTTACAATCTAAGTTTTAACCACCAGAAAATGTTCCCCATTTTTGATCCAGCCACATTCCAAACACATACTTGCTAAGTCCTATCACCCGCCACAACTACGTTATTGTAGCAAGTTAAGTAGCAAGGCACGACGCAAAGTGAAAAATCCTACTTTAGAAGACAAGCCTTGAGTATGATTAATTGAAAACAGACCCAGGTCTCAAAAGGATTTTGATTTTAGAATTTGAATCTTCAATTTTCGAATTGGAAAAATGCAGTATAAAGTTGACATCACTGTGTTACAAGAATTGCGTTGGACAGGATCCGCAATAATAAGGAAACAAAAATACGATATATAATATAGCTGCCACGAAAAAACCGCATATTTGGATGCGAATTTGTTATTGGAGATAGGGTATGAAATGTTATTGATTTGGAATGTTATATTGATATAATGGAAGCCTAGCCATTATCCGTATTAAAGCCATTCCTTCTACAACATCAGCCTAATATGATAGTTATGAGAAACTTTGCTCGGACAGTTTGGTTCATCTACCAACTAAATTACTGTTCCCTTGCAAGAGTAAATTATGTAGGTCTCGGATTAACACTTGACTCTAAACTAAGCTTTAGGCTAAATTTTGATAAATTAATGAGCGAAGTCAATTCTTCTTTAGGTTTTATTACACGATAGTCTAAAAAATTTTTTGATCCCTAGCTCACTTAACATCTTTATGTTACATAGGGCCTACCCTTGAATGAGGCAGTCAAGTAGGGTCCCCACTAATGAAATGTAGGCAAATGAAAATGCAAGCAATTGAAAATGCAGGCAAATCATAATACTGGTAAATGAAAGCACAGCATTAATGTGAAGCTGATCAGATACTATTATAACAACTGGAACTCAAATGGTCCGATTCGAAAGATAAACTTTCAACCCATTTATTGCAAATTGGACAAGGCTATAACGTGACATTTTGCTATTAGGAAGCTATATAGTTTGCACATCAATATATATTGACAGTATTTACTGATGAGAGAGAATATTGAAGAAATACTGATGTGTAAACACATATTGATATCATATATTGAAGAAAAAAATAGAAAATATCCTATTTTATTCAATATATATTGAGAGAGACAAAATTAAATATGGCGAATAATAAAAAACTTGAAACGTTCATATGTTATTTTTTTTATTTTTTTTTTATTTGAAATTTGTTTTATATTCACAGGATAATTTTATTTTTATATTAGTTTTGGTGAATATATAAGAAAAAACTGACAAATAGTATGATTGTTTAAAAACTGATGTATAAACTCAAATGTCTCTCTCTTCAATCTAAAACCGTCAATATATATTGAAGAATATTGATGTGTAAACGCTGCCTTACAACACTAAGCCATATACTCGATCAACAAATATCTGTCTCTCTCAAGCAATCTCTCCAGATCTTTCTCAGAGGCAAGCCATAATATCAGTTAAACTGTGGCCTTGAAAGCATTATTGATGATCGTGAATTATACCATTGCTTTAAAATATTTTATTACCCACCTGTTGATCAATGGAATGGAAGTCGTAGCTTTAGGTCTGTAGTTTGAAGGATTGTTTTTGTTATCGCTTTTAGAATAAGGTAAACCTGGTCAGCTTTCCATTTGGATGAGTATGTTCACGAAGAAAATTACAAATGAAATAGATTGCGGGGAGGCTTAGGCTATACCTAAATCAAATAAAAATAGTAAAGAAAGTTCAACAATAAAATAATTTTTTTTTTTTTAATTTAACCCTAGAATTTTTGTTTTGACAAATAACAAATAATCACTTTAAATTCAAAATTAAATTAAGCAAATTCTCTTCAAAAATTGAAATTAATTATTACTGAATTTATTCTCTTTAAAAATAATCAAAACGCTTTAAATCAATCTTTAGAAATAAAACACCTCACAAATTTTAAAAACTGAAATAATATTAATTATATTACAAGAAAAAACGAAATCGAAATAATTTTGTTTGCCTTTTTCCGGAACCATATTAAAAATTGAAACAATCCTACAATTTGTTATAAAAATACATTACAAAAACCAAAATTCAGGTATTAAAAGTATTCCAAAAATATACCAATAAAATTCCGATAATAAAACTGAAAGTTAAAGTTTAAAAAAAATAACAACAGCGAAAAATTCTCCTAACAACGTCAAAATAAATTTCATTTTCTCGCACAACTAATACTTAATCTCCGTCAATAATTTTACAATTTATTTCACCTCAAATATAGGAGACTATCATCACATATTATAAAAAAAACAAGGATTCTACGAATGAATATTGCTACATGTACGTGCCTTGTTATTTAAAAATTCAACACCAAACAACCTTCCTTTATTATTATACAACAAAAAAGAAAAAAAATTAAGACAAAATCACTTCCAGAATTTGGTAGAAAACTGTATAAAAAAGCAGTAAAATTGAAAAGAAAAGCAACAACATAGTTCACCGGAGCCGAAAATGGTTTAGAAGTAAAAAGTTTTTAAAAATAATATCATTGTAAGATTCTCTCTTCTAGAAGCTAGAAAAGTAGTGTAGCGATATACAAAAAGAAGCAAAAAGAAATATATTTATAAAACACTGTTATAGAAAAGGTTGTATTATTACTGTAACAAATAGATTTGTACATAATACATAATGCAGAGTATTTAATCACAAAGATATTAGTTTTTATTAGCCACCACCAATTTGGTCAGATAAACGTAAAGTTAATTACGGCTAAAGGAGAAAACTAGGCTAGATAATAGATTCATATACCGAGCTATAGCTAGTCTAGTAGTTAAGCAAATCAATTTGCAACATAGTATAAGTGGATCATACACTCTAATGACCTCACTAACTAAGAAGTTGCAAACAAAATTAATACTAATTCAAGAACCTTACATTATCAAAAACAGATTAGCCGGTCTTTCATTGGAAGGCTGGCACACTTAGTAAAATGCGGATCTTGGAAAAGTCCGGGCATGCATTGTCGCGCATTCAAGCGTTGGCGCGCAGCTCTTAATACAACTGTCATTAGGAGATCTGACGACGGTTGCTATAAAATTCAAGAGTCAGGGAAAAGTGGGAAAACTTATTCTAGTTTCTTCTCTCTTACGACTCTACTGAACCACCTCCAACAAATGAGCTCGTGCAAGTGGTCAACTATGCCAAAAACAATAATTTTGACATAGTAATGGGCTGTGATGCAAATGCTTATAATAAAAACTGGGGAAGTACCAATTCAAATAACAGAGACGAAGCGCTCCTAGAGTACCTTGCTACTACTAACTTGGAAATCCTAAACACTGCAGGAATATATACATTTGTAAACTCCAGGCGACAAGATACCATAGACATAACTCTATGCTCTATATCTCTTCTTTCAGAGATCAAAGACTGGAAAGTGTTATTGAAACTCTCTATGAGTGATCATAGATACATTGATTTATCGTTAGAGGCTGATCTCAATAAGACCTCGGTCTCTAGAGATATTAAAAGAACCACTTGGCAATAGTTTCAGGACCTGGTTGCTAAGCATGCAGATTCAATAAGGATCTCGAAGGTGTCTGCAATAGACAAATCGGTTGAACAACTGACAAATCGGTTAACGAAGACTTTTGAGGCCTCTTGCCCGTTCACCAGAAAACCGAAAGAAACAAAAACTGCTGGGTGGAACAAAAATCTGGAGAAGCTAACAAGGAAGGAAAAAAAACTTCTGAATAGAGCCTTAAAAACTCATGAAGAAGATGATTGGAAATCCTATAGCGAATCTAGAAGGGAATACAAAGGAATGATTCGGAAATGAAAGAAACAGTCCTTTGAAAAGTTCTGTGAAAGAATCGAAGATATTGTAGATGGAGCGGCTTTGATTAAGGCACTTATATAGATGCCACATATGGAGTTCTCTTTCGAACACACTTTCCGGGAAGTAGACTCGAAGACTCGCCTCTAGAGGACTTCCTGGATGAAAGTCACCATACCAAACCGTTCGGATTGGTCTATGGCAAGAAAGATAAAATGCCCTGAAATCTTGGACTAGGCTATCAACACTTTAGAACCATATAAAGCTTCGGGGCGGGATCGAATCTGGCCTATTATGCTTCAAAAGTGCATGAACAGCATAAGAAACTGGCTCTCAAGAATCTTCACAGCCTGTATAACCTTTGGATATATTCCAAAGGTATGAAGATCAGTGAGGGTCGCTTTCATCGCTAAGCCAGGGAAAACAAACTATGGCACTCCCTACTAGCTTCAGATCCATCACTCTTTCTTCGTTGCTAAAATGCCTAGAGAAACTGGTGAGCAGGTATATTAGGGATGTATGTTTGATCAAGTACCCCTGAATCGTAAGCGACATGCCTATCAGGCAGGTAAGTCTACTGATTCAGTTCTTCAAGAAGTGGTCTCGCATAAAGAAGAGGCTATCGTGAAGAAAGAAATAACACTCGGTGCATTCTTGGACATTGAAAGGGCCTTGATAAGGCAACTTCTAAGGCACTGCTAGATGGAGCCATAAAGCACGGAGTAAACAAAGCACTACTGAGATGGATAGAAAAGATGTTGGAACAACGGCATTTGTTCATCCAGACTTTAGTTACATACTGATGCTAGTATTAGTGAATTATGTATAATATTTATTATTTTCAAACTATTATCTTTCCATTTCATTATTTCATCATAAGATTTGATAAGAAACACGAAACCCGTTATTGAATCAAAATAAATGAAGCCATAAAACTTAAGCTGATATAATAAAACTTAATAAGTATAATCTTAGATTAAAAAACAATATAAGATGTCGCACTACATACAATGGTTTGTACAACAGTTTTTTTTGGCTTGCACAGAGCGCTGGGTGCAGCAACATGTGTCTGAATATTTATGTTGCCGCTACAATGTTCTTAAATATTCAAAACTCATATTGAATATAAATTACCTATACATTGGATTCAAAAATCACTTAGGGAAATAAAATAAAGTATATATAACATTTTGTATGCATACATATTGAGTTTTTACGAATTTTTTTGTTTATGAATGAGAATGATAACTGTTCATATACATACGTTTGGTTCTTCTAATATTTTCAACAAGAATATTTGGTAGTATTGTATTGTTATTGAAAAACAGAATCATTATATTATGTGTGTAAATAGTGAATTTGTATTTCATAAAAATTGTTCATGGGGCGCTCATCAAGTAACATAATAAGCATATTTGGTAGTACTGCTAATGTTTTGGTATATGAATTTCAAATCGAAATTTATATATTTTTCCAAGTTTCAATCATTTTCTCTTATTTGGTTTTTTAAACTTTAGAAAAAAATGTGTATAGAAATTTGGGTTTATAATGCTTTCAAAAATTAAAAGAGGATTGTAGATGGATAACTCATAAAATTTATTATATTATTTGTATTTGAGAATAAAATCAATTTTTTTTTTTGTTAATAAGAGCTTTAATTTTATTGTTTAATGTAGGTATTAATGTTTAATATAGAGATCAGTATTTACTTTATCATTATTATATAATTAATTTAAATAATAAACATCAAGTAAGTTCAAATTAAAATTTGAGAAATCAGTCGAGAAAAACTTAAAAACTAAAAGATGCAAATATATATGCATATTATATATATATATTCTTATCTTTTTTCTCTCAGGGTAGGTGGAAATGCCCAAAGGATACCATGAAGTTTAATCGCACGTACCTCATAATAGTGAGGGATTTGAGCCCACTAAAACCACCTCCCTTTATTTAATCATAATCAATCAGAAAATTTGGATGTATAATTAGTTCTGTTATAATTCGTTTACGTATGGAAGAATAATATAAAATAGAAATATAATAGAAAAATAATCGTAATAATTTCTACGTTTCATTGTAATAATTTCCGTGTAGGAAAATAGTTATCTTAATAATTCCAATGGAAATGTATATATTTAATAATAATTAAACTTATAGCTCATTTGTTCTTTTAAATGATTGAACAACTTAATGTCCAAATGAAAACAGTTATGAAACCACTTTAATATTTTTTAATTATTAAATAAGTAAATTATAAATATTAAAGAAAATGAAATAAACCTTATATACCAATAAATTTTTCGTTAAATTGTCAAGTCTATTTTTTGATTCTTAAGTGACTTGGTAGTAGCCAACTACAATGTTTTCAGAGCAAGACAGTTAATAAAAATTTTAAAATAAATTTTCTGTGTTCGAAGCACGGGTTACTTTCATTAAACCAATCTTTAAGATTTGCATCTTTTCCTGTAATACGAATACATTTTTCTACCATAACCTCACGAATTTTTTTAGTATGTTTTATATTTTTGAAAATGTTTTCAAAAACAGTCCAGTGAACTTAACATGCTCTAAAAAAATGCATCCATCGTCCATATAATTTACCAAAATCAATTAATTTAGCATAATTTTTTGCAAAAATAAAAAATTCAGATGGACATGTAAAAACTTCATCCGCTTTTCTTAATATTTGCTCACATAACTCACAAGGGTTTTTTTAATTATAAAAGGATATAAAAAATTTAAGATTCGGAAAGTGAAGATTTTTGCAATAAACCAAACTGCAAACTTTCAAATTTCTTTTATTCATTTTATTGAATAAATATTAGTTATAAAAAAAAAGAAGAAAAATAGACCAAATTTCTCACAAATTAAATATAAAATATAAATAAAAATAGGTCTGTAAAAAGTATTTAGTAAAGTTTACTTACTTCTGTTTTTTCATTTTTTTTCTTTTTTTTTATTAACAATTTTTTACAGGTATTATTTTTATTTATTTTTTTTTATTTGTTTGAGTACATTAAATTTTCAATATTTTATTATTATTACACTATTTTTTCACTATTGTTGGGCTAATATTTGGGCTTTTCACTATTGTTGGGCTTCACTATTGTTGGGCTAATATTTTTAAAACTAGCTTGGTAACCCGCCATAAATGACGGAAGCAAAATAAATTCTAGCATTTATTTCCTTCATTAGAGTTTTCATTTCAAGTTTAAGAAAAATATACGTATTTGCTTACTAATTTATCGTACCTTTATTTTTGTATTATAACGCTTTTAATTACCATATAAATAGAATATTTGTAGTAAGGTGCAAAATTTTCTATTCCCTAAGGGTCATTTACTCGATCATTTTAGCGACATCCTTTTTGCCAACTTTGAAAATTTATGGTATAATTTAGAATCAAGTTAATCCTGTTAACATTCAATAACATTCGCTGCGTAAGTTTAGCGTCAAAGTTTATAACGAACAAATAATATTTTATAATGAGCCACAACTTTGAACGAAAACAATTTTAAAAACAAAAATAAATAAAATTGTTAATATAAAAAAACAATAATATTGTAGATACACATAATATTTATTTAAAAAAATAAAAACTCGTGTTGGAGAAAAAATTAAAATAAAAAAATTTACTGCAAATAAATAGGTATTTACAAAACTGTTCATAACTTTTGAACCATTGATCGGTTATTTAAAATTTCATTTCATTTCAAAAAATTCATTATCGAACTGTTCATGTTAAAATTCATACATAATTATTATTTATAACATACATTAAAAAGAAGAAAAACAATCAATATGTTTTAACCGATACCTATATATATACCTACTTGCTATATTAAAAAAAATCATCACTATCTAAGTCTCTACAACATACATTTCTATACACTTGAAGAAAACAAATATACCTAAAAATTATAAATTTACAAAGATAAGAAATAAAAAATAATAGTACAAAAATTCATTTAATTTCTTTAAAAATGTATAGGGTGTTATTGTTTTTATGTGTAAATCAGCATAACCAAAACCTAACCCCATAATACATACTAAATATTATATACGATCATAAATTTATACATATATCATATAAATATATATATATATATATTATAAATTTATATTCAATAGGTTGTAAAGAGGACACTAATTTATGATATTAATGTCATAACTAAATTAATTCAATGCATTTAAAATTTACTTTTTGCTTTTTTTTCTTTATGTTAATTTTAAAATATTTTATATTTTACTAATATTTGTTAAGATTTTTATTATATTAATATATATATATATATATATATATATATATTAAAACAAAAACAATAAACAAAAAAAATAAAAATAAATAACAATTTTAACTCATCAGTGCATCACATTTCTGGCTTGAGTATATATATACCTATAGTACTTTACAGGATATGCATACAGTATGGCAAAACAAAGTTATCATAACAACAACAAAAAACAAAAAAAATAAAAATAAATAACAATTTTAACTCTTCATCGCATCACATTTCTGGCTAGAGTGTATATATAGGTATAGTACTATAATACAGGCTATGCATATACGGTAGTAAAACTATTATCATTATCATAACAACAAAAAAACCAAAAAAAAAAAAAATATGTAGACACATATTGTGTATATGTAATTTTAAATAATAAGAATAACCTTTAAGTGCATTATGTTTTTTTTTTGTGTTAAATGCTTTTTGCCTTTTGGTTATTATACCATATTAAACTATTGATAAAATTTCTATTAGTCCTTCTTATTATAAATCAAAAAAATTGTTTGTTTTATTTATATTATTATTATTATTTTTTATTTTTCCTTATTATGTGCGAAGAAGACTAACATTAAATTAAAAAAATATATTTCATGCAGTGGTATTTTTTCCTGCAAAGGTTCAGCATGGTAGACAGGGGTTAAAAAAAGAGTACCAAAGTAATTTGTATACATATTGCAATTTGTATATGTGTTGGAGCGTTCCGTCGAACTTACAAACATCCAGATAAATGCAGAATAATATTTTTAAAATAACAGCCGTCACTAACTATTCTCTTACTCTTGTTAATTAAGTAAATTTATATAAAAATCGTTTTATATTAATTGTAAACATACAAAACATTTTAATTGTAAATTTGATTATAAGGGATCTCAAAACTAAGCTAATTATTATTTAAATGTTTTTTTTAATACTAATATTCTTAATATTTTTGAATTTTCCAATGCAACAAAAATGCAAAACAAATCATATCATATAAAAGGTATAATTAGAATATTCCACTCTATTGCATGTGTTTGCTTGGATAGGTACTTATCCATTTACATTATTCTCGTTGAGATAATAAAAACTTCTAAATGGTTTTTCGGCGCATACTTTTCAAGCAGACTTTTTTGTAGAAAATGAAGCTTTCTTTATATTTATGAAAAAAAATATAGGTCACTATAGAAAATATTTGATTCCTAAATTGAACATTTTTTTCACTATTTTCTAAATTAATAAAAATACCTACATCTTTGAAACATATTTAACTTGAAAAATAAAGAGAAACGTTGCAACAACCCGTAAATATAATTCAATTATCTCATTTCTTAAAAATACATATAAATTTTACAGCAATGCGAAATTTCATTCATTATTTCGTTCTAAAAATATATTTTAACTACCTACCTCTAAACTTAAATAACAAAAAAAATAGATAAACAAACCACGCATACATAAAAATTATAAACAGTGGAGTGAACAAAAATAACTACACATACATATGAATGGGAATATATTTTTAAATTTTTTCTCACAATAAAAAAGAAAAAAATGTTGACGAAATGCAAAATATCTCTCTCCCTCCCTTTACGTAAATAAAATCATGGCAACAATTTTTAGACTTATGGAATTGTTGAAATTTGATGAATTTTAATCTCATAAACCGCTTTTCCGCAGATACCCTTAAAACCATCTACGGCTCCAAAATCCAGCAATTTTAGCACTAAGTGAAACACAAGTTGTGAATAATGATATTAACTTAAATATCAATAATTATTCGCTTGTGTCACTTTTTATACCCCATAGAGGGATTGCTTTGTATATACGAAATGATGTAGCTTATAAGACTCTTCAAAATTTTGAGTGCTCCAATCCAATTTATCAATATAATTGGATGAAAATACACGCCGATAAGCACATCATTTACTTCTGTTTTATTTACAGATCGCCTCAAGCGAATCAGCTAGAAACTGATATGCTTATAGAAAGACTATCCAACCAGATAAACTCAATTCTGGAAACCAATCCCGAGTCTGAGATTATTCTGGCGGGAGACTTCAATATTCATAACAGAGACTGGCTTAATTTTTCTAGTCACAACAGTCCCGAAGGCAAACAAGTTGAACTTTTTTCCAATTTTTTCAACCTTTCTCAACTTGTTAAAAGCCCTACGAGGATACCAGACCGACGCGACCAGAACGGACACCTCCTGGATTTATTCCTAACTACCCATCCAGAGAAATATTCAATCTCAGTTAACTCTCCGCTAGGTGGTTCCGACCAGTTGTCTTGTAAGCACAAGCTTCGAAGTAGGCACAACAACCAGTTCTTCTAATTCTCCCAAAAGACTAGTTTGGCATTATCACCAAGCTGACTGGGAAGGCTTCAACAACTTTTTAAATGCATCGAACTGGTCGTTGTGTTTCCAATATAAAAATGTCGACTTTGCTGCAGAGGTGATTACCAATTTCAATTGATGGTTCTTTTTCCGACCAACTTCAAATCAATGCTGGTGTTCCACAAAGCTCTGTCCTTTCCCCCACCCTATTTCTCATTTTCATTAATGACCTTCTCAAATTAACTTTCAATCCAATCCATAGTTTTGCTGATGACAGCACTCTAGTAGCATCATATGATTTTCTAAAACAAACTAATGCTACAGCTTCCACAGTCACCTCCAAAAGAACAATGATGCCGGCGCGTTCAATCACGACCTTGCCAAAATTGTCGACTGGGGTAAAGCTAACAGAGTCGAGTTTGACACTTCAAAAACTCAAAGCTGTTTTGTTAATAACAAGCTAACAACATTCGAACCAATTCTCCGGCTTCAAAATGAAGGTATCCAGCGACTCAAAGATCTGAACATTCCCGGAATGCGAGTGAATCAAAATATGCACTGGAATGAGCATATTTTCGATATTGCGAAAAGCGCCGCAAAATGTTTAGGATTTTTGAGCCGCTGCAAAACTTATTTTTCATCTCGAGACCTTTTAAAAATCTATAAAGCATATATACGACCCAAGCTCGAGTATAACTCACATTTATGGGCAGGTGCACCAAAAACTGCTTTAAATTTTTTGGACAAAGTTCAAAACCGCGTCATTCGTCTTATAGGCGACATAAATGTGACCTCATCCCTTATACCACTTGGTCATCGTCGTATTGTTGGAGCACTTACTCTATTTTATAGATCTTTCACAGTGGAAATTCCGAGATGGTTTAAGTCCGGCTATGGAAATTCTTTTATAGTAAGAACATCCCGATTGTGGAACCGCGTCCCAATCGAAGCATTCCCAATGAGAGAAGGATTTTTTATTTATGACTTACAGAGGTTTAAGATGAATATTAACAACATTATTCGCTCTTTCCCACAAAACTTTTCTTCTTCCTTTTTCTTTCCTTTACTCTAACTATCCTTTCCTTTTTCAAATAGTCAACGGTACGCAAGTACTTAAAGGTTCAAAACAAAACAAAAAAAAAAAAGCAGACTCTTGTCGGAAATTAAATTTTCTTTATATATATGAAAAAAAAATATAGGTCACCTCTTTAAAAATTAAAATATTTCATTTCACATTCAACGTTTCCTAAAATAATAACAATGAAATGAGTATGTATGACATACCCTAATAACGAAATTATTGACAAAGTAATTTCTGCTAATACTAGCTATTCCCGGCGTAATATTCGCCGGTCTAGCATTAGCATTATAAATGAAACAATTTATTTTATTTATTTATTTTCTTTATTTTCTTAAAAAAAATCAATGTTTATAATAAATAAGTTAAATTGAAAAACTTAAAACTATAATTGTAAAACATTGATTTTTTTTTAAGAAAATAAAGAAAATAAACAAATAAAATAAATTGTTTCTAACAAACAAATAAAATAAATTGTTAGCTAGTAATTTACAATATTGTTTTATCTATCTATAACTATTTTTTTATATGTTTTATTTAGGTATTTATTTATTTATTATAAATTAATTTTGACCGCTAATAGTTTTGAAGAAAACTTTTATATAAAGCAGCGTTTATACGTTTTTGAATTGTATTTATAACGTATAAATGATGTTCATTAAAGACTTTGTTATAGAATATCATTATTTTTTTTTTTAAATAATAGTGCTCGACACGCATTTTTGTATTTCGCAAGTTGAAAAAGTGCATTTTGCGAGAAAAGGTATTTATAAACTTCTAATTGTGTTATGCCAAAGTATTGAAAGATATACATTAAAAAATCTGTATTAAATATTATTATTATTTATCAATACAAATACTTAGAATAATTGATTTACTATTTAAATATTTATATTTTATAAATGTTCTGAAATTACACTGTATATTTATATTTGTTTATAAGTATTTATTATTAGTACTCGTAACGCATATTCGTAACTTCGTATTTTGCAAGTTTAGAAAGTGGATTTTGCATGAAGAAATATAGTATACTTTGCAACTATATTTGTTTATCTTTGAGATATGTAATTAAAACTTTTGAAATAAAATTTGATGTAATTGCAATAAAATTTGTAATTGTAATAAAAATAAGTAAAACAAAACTTTCCTGAAACAAAATCGGATATCTAAACGCTCGCTAACAAATACTATTAATAGAGACGTACCTTTCAAAAAAATGTGGCGAATCTCTGTCGCTGGCAGTATAGATATGAAATTAAATGCATTTAAACTAAATACATACCACAATCACATTAAAAACACATTAAAATAGTCATAGACAGACACGCCCTAACGCCCTAACTATTTCAAAACTCAAAATAAAAAAACAAAAACATTTATTTATAGAATTTATATTTTTATTTCACTTCTTTTAAATTTTGGTTTTGACGTTTTGGAACGATTAGATATGACCATTATAGTGAAGGTTATGATTGGTTATGGCTTTGTTAAATCATATCGAATCATATAGGCCATTTAACGAAGTAGCATATGACATCATATGACGCCTTATGACTATTATAGTTAGGGGTAAAGCCAATAATTATGCTTTTTCTCTTGTTTTTCAGTTTTTATTGTTATATTGTTATCCTGCTAGGGTCTCTGATGTAGGTAAGGGTAGTCTGTGATTTTTCTTTTTAAAGTTTTTGTAATTTTTATGTGTACTGAATTTGCCGTGTATTGAATTGGTCCTTGATGTCATAACATATTTTGATTTTCTTGTTCTTAGCAGATCGTAAACTTCGGTTTATGATTCTCCATGTACAATATTATATTTACTCAATGCTACTGCGCATTTGAATTTATACTTTCGATTTATTTGTTAATAAAATAAATAAATTTCAATTATTGGAATTTCTGAACATGGGTGAGGTAAAAAATAAATTTTCTAAATTTACTATTTGTTTTACCGGTAAAATTTTTTGCTGCAATATCGTAATATTTTAACAAAGCTATTTTATCGATGTAATAATTATATTCTGATAATTCGATTTTTGTCTTTGCTTCTTAGTTTTTTTTTTTAAATTAATTCATATAATCAGATGTAATCAATGCTATTGCTCAATAGGTAAATTGTTTTTAGGTTAATTTTAATTTGTTTTTGGTTTTATTTGGTTTTATTGTTTAATTGTTTTGTGGTTTATGTCTTTAAATTAAATTTTGTACACTATCGTAATTCGTAATAGTTCTAATAGTGTTGTAAAAGCTTTGTGAAAAGTTTTACAGACGTTTAAGCGTATTAATATATAAGTTTCTGCTAATATGATTCAAAATACATCAACCTAAATAATTTAAAACATTTTGTTTTATTTTATTTTTGCAATTCGACATAAATTATTTTATTATTTTAAGTTAAATGAATTTCAAAATAATCTTATGATTATTAAAATGATCAATTCAGCAGAAAAGTTTATAATTACCATTTTTTTTTATTAAATATTTCCAAATTCAATTTCCACAAAATTTAATTTGATGACAACAGTAATTATATATCTTTATTTTTTTTTGTTATTTTATTAAATTATTATATTAAAAATATAATAAAGTTGGTCTTGAAAAACGTGTAAAGTTGCTAAGAAGTATTTTTAAATAAAAATAAATTAAAAGAAAATAAAACATTTTGTATTTTTCATTTATAATAAATTCCTTATAGTATTTACTTGGCGCAGTCGGTAGGATTGCTAAACTAGTTAAACAAAAAAAATAAAAAAATATATATATCTACAATATAACATTTTAAAAAATAAAATAAACATTATAAATTTGTGGATATAAGTTTAATTGCAAGATATAAATATAATTGCAAATATAAAAATAAATATAAATTGTGAAAAAGGTTTCTTTCAAGAATTTATCGGCAGTCTATGAAACCTCTTTTAAAACCTTCGAAACTAAAAACCGTAATAATAACAAGACTAACAGCAATTGCTGAGGAATCTTACAACAATATATTAGCACAAGTTCAATTAAATATCAAATTGAACATATGAAACAAATATCTTATTACTGAAGCTAGGTCCGTTCCCGTAGTCAGGGGAGGCGATACATTTGAAATCATTCAAGAAGTAGAAGCCATCACTGGCTTAGCACCAGACCAGATTATAAAATCATATTTACAAAAAATACTATTAACTAAAATCCAGGGACCAGCAGCGATTACAATTAGGAGATTTTCTGATGCAACGTGGAAGCAGTTAAAAAAGTCATTTGGAATTCAGGACTCTTATTTAAGGCTAAAGAATCAAGCTGACGCTGTCAAATTTTCTAACGTGAGTCAATATTAGAAAATAAAGAACTAACAATTATTTTAGATAAGCTTAACCTTAAATATAAGTTAGATAATGAATCAACAAGTGAATTAAACTCAATAAATAATGAGAAAAGTATTTTAGAGAAATTTTTGTTTAAATTACCCCGTTCAAATTCTGTTTTTACCGTATAAAAAATGTAAGTTCCCTAGAGGAAGCATATTTTGAATTACAACAAGCCGGCGTTATGACTGTCATCTCTCCAAAATTTAATAAATATAATAATAATTACAAACCTTATAATAATAATTTCCGCGACAATTATCGTAACCAGAATAACAATTTTAACTCAAACACAAATTGTAATAATAATAAATCTAATATTTATAATATAGATCGCATCATTTTAATAATAATAATAACCCCGGTCCGAGTAATAAATCATAATAGTGGAAATTTTAATTCTAGAAGAAGTAATAACTTTAATAGAAATTCTAATACATCTCAAAATTCGAAGACCACTAATATTAATAACAATCGGTCAACTACTGAACCAATGGATAAAGACGTTAATAATGTGGAAGAAAATTTTCATTCAGTGCCTCAGAAAACAACTTGCCGATAGTTGAATTTCATATTGAAGATACCATATTCAAATGTCTAATCGATACTGGTTCTACCATCGATCGATTATGAATAATTCTTTATGTCCACATGTAAAACGTATTAAATTAAATAAACCTTTTGAAATTGAAACCTTATCAGGTAGTGAAAAAATTATATATGAAATAATAACTAACGTCCCTAGAAAATTTAATCATAACGCCGAAAAAGCATGGAAAATGTTAGACTTCAAGAATAAAAAAAATGTTGATGCTATTCTGGGTCAAAATGTCTTAAGAGCCGTCGGTGCAAAAATAAATTTAGAAAAACAAACAAGTCAAATTATGGGTAAAAAGACAAAATTCAAAAATTCCTGTCTTTTTGATAATACTCAGAAATTATATTCAGTAGATATAAATTCAAAAAATTTTTTTGATCATATAAAAACAAAACATCTTAATTATGAAGAACTTGAAATTTTAGAAAAAATTATCTTTGACAATAAAGATTTATTCTATCAAGAAGGCCAACAGTTGACCAATATTGTAGCCATAAAACATCAAATAGTAACAAACCACAGTCAGCCTATATATTCTAAAATTTACAGGTTTCCAAAGGTTCATGAGTAAGAAGTGGAAAAGCAAATGTCTGAAATATTTATTTAAGGTATTATTAAACATAGCAAATCCCCATATAATTCACCGATCTGGATTGTTCCAACAAAAATGGATCAATCGGGTGTTAAAAAATGGAGAATTGTCGTTGACTACAGAAAGTTAAACGAAATCACTGTGGATGACAAATTCCCCATACCAAATATTGAATCCGTCTCCGACAAATTAGGTCGGGCTCAGTATTTTACCACATTAGACTTGGCCAAGGGATTCCATACAATTCTGAGAGACAAAAAAGATAGCTCAAAAACTGCCTTCTCCACCCCACAAGGCCATTACGAATATGTCAGAATGCCATTCGGTTTGAAGAATGCTCCTCCTTTGAAGAATGCAACGTTTCAGAGGATGATGAATCATGTTCTAAAGGGATTTCATCAATGTCTGTTGCGTCGTCTATCTTGATGATTCATATTTAGTACATCACTCCAAGAACATATAGACGCAATTAATAGAACTTTTCAAAAGTTACGTGAATTTAATCGCAAAACTCAGATAGACAAATGAATGTTCCGCTCAAAAGAATTAGAATACATCGGTCATATGCTGGCAGAAAATGGCATTAAACCAAATCCATCAAAGGTTAAAGTTATAAAAAAACTTAAACTTCCGACACCTCGCAAGTCTATAAAAAGCTTTGTCGGTATCACAGGATACTATCGCAAATTTATGCGTGATTATGCAAAAGTTGCCCAACCAATAACACATTGCCTAAAAAAAGGTAACAAAATCAACATAAACGATCCTAAATATGTTGAAGCATTTGAAAAACTCAAAGAGTTGATCACTAAATATCCAAGACTGCAATACCCTAATTCTAATAAAAAATTTACTCTCACTACTCTCCAATATCTTTCGCAAGTAGAACTCTTAATGTACACAAAATTAAATACAGCACAATAGAAAAAGAGTTACTATCAATTGTATGGTCCACTAAATACTTTAGACCATATTTGTATGGAGTAAAATTCAATATAAAAACGGATCACAAGCCTGCAGTATAGTTAAATTCCTTAAAGGAACTTAACTCTAAGCTCCAGAGATGGAGAATAAAATTAAATGAGTACGATTTCGATATAGACTATCTTAAGGGAAAAGATAAAAAAGTGGCAGATTTCCTAAGTAGGATCAATGTTGACAAAAATGAAATAAATAATATTGAAGTTAAAAATGCTAATATTGAAATTGAAAGCGATAATACTACAATCAATAGTGGTATTGAAAATTTAAACGATTATAAACCAATAGTAGACAATATTGCTAATAAATATCTTACTCAAATTCATTTAGTTGAATCAAAAGAAATCACAAATCAGAAGAACTAGTAATAAAATATAAGAAGTATAGAAAAATTTATATATCAAAAAATGAACTGTATAATGAAAGTTATTTAAATGATATTTTTAGGAGATTAATTAAAAAGGGTACTATTGCAATTTACAATGAATAAATTATTCAGAGTATGCAATTTTACAAAGTAAATTAGTCAATTTATTCAGAAATGAACTTAAAATTAAGTTTATTAAGAGGACCAAGCTCGCCGAAAAAATGGAAAACGAAATCGAACTGATAAAGTTAATTAAAGAACACCATGAAAAAACGAACCACAGATGAATATTAGAAAATTTTAACGAGATAAATGATTTATACTACTACCCCAATTTAAAAGATTTCATCAGAGAAATGGTAAACCCAAAAAGATTGTACTCGATAACGAATTTGACAGTATAAATATAAAAGACTTTTGTAGAGTCGAAAACATCACGGTTCATTTTACTTCACCTCGGAGTCACACAGGAAATTCGAATATTGAAAGGGTTCATGGAACAATAAACGAACACATTAGAATATTGAATATTACCTATCCTAACCTAGATACGGAAAGCAAAATTTTTAAGGCCTATAATAATACAATTCATGTAATTCGGTGTTAAACCGATTGATTTTGTTAATGGTAAAATCACGGATTTCGAAAGTATTAGAAATAAAACACAAGAAAAAAAAATTAAAATAATAACTAAATTAAATGAAAATAAAAAAAAAATTTAATATTCCAAATACAAAACAAATGTTAGTAGAAAACCCCGCAGCCGTGAGACACAAAGAACAACCGCGATATAAAAAAATCGAATATTCTAAAACTAATAATAAACTCCTTGATAATAGAGAAAAAAAATATACATCCTTTTCGAATTAAACGAAACTTCAAAAAATTTTCAGATGATCCAGTCAAAAGTAATAACTTCAATAATAATAATAATAACAACATTAAAACACTCGTGTCGAGCGTTATTAAATGTAAATAAACTAGAGACTCAATCTGTATATACCTTAGTCCAACAAGAAAATAGAACATTATAGAAATAATAGAACTAATAGAAATAATAGAACATTATAATAAAATCATCCACATAATAGATTTAAGCGAGATTGAACATGCTTTAACAATGATAGAAAAAAATATAAATCTAACATTTCTTTTACCAGACGACAAAACCTACGACGAAAATAACGTCAAAACTTTGTATAATAAAATTAATAGAGTAAAACACACTATTAAATGCTGACCTTAGTTATTCAAGAAAAATACTTTTTTCCTTAAATGAAAATGCATTTCTTAGTGGACTGTACTTTTTATCTTTATTTCTTCATTCTTCGATAACTGTTAACTTTACTCGACGACAATCCAAATCCAAAAGAGACATATACTATTAAAATAATAAGTTTTATACAAAAATATTGTTATTCCAAAACAAAGTTTGAGTGGCGTGATTTTGGAAACGGTAAATTGGAATTACAATGAGAGCACCAAATGTAGCCCAATACAGGGTGATTTAACATTCCGACGCCCTTGAAAGTACCCAAGTACTTTTAATATGAAGGAATTGGTAATAGTGCAATTTTATTGATGCATCTTTTTTAAAAATTCCATTTTTAGTACGAATGCACACAACTCTGACGTCTCCATCTTTACCAGCCATTGTTTCAGCGATGCGACGCAAAAGCCAACGTTATGGAGGCAGATTATCATCATGTATTAACACTAGTGTTCCAATTTAAGCATTATCTGAAGTTGAGCTCCATTTGTAGCGATGCTGTAATTGAGTGACATACCACTTGACCATCGTTTCCAAAATTTTTGCTGAAGTATAGTTACATTTTGCCATCGTTTGAAAGTTGATAATTTTAAATCTGTCATATCTGGTTCTGGTACTGCATTCATGGAACGGGAATCAAAAAGTGTCCTGGAGTAAGCGCAGAATCGTCACTTGGATCACAGGAAATTGCAGTTATTGGCCGAGAGTATAGAACCGATTCAATTTGAGCTTAAACGGTACAAAGTTCTTCAAAAGTTAAAATACCTATAGTTTTTAAAAGCAAATGTTTCCAGATTTCACCGCTGCCTCCCATAGTCCACCGAAATGTGGGGAACGAGGTGGAATATGATGAAATTCAATTGCCATTTCTGAACAAGCTCTAGTTAATTCATCAGTGCCCTCTTTGGAATAGAAGGTATAACGAAATTCTGCTAGTTCATTTCTTGCGTCAACGAAATTAGTGACGTTGTCGCAAAACAAATTTTTGCAAAGACCTCTACGGGCTACAAATCTTTTCAACGCCCCAATGAAACTATCGATGCATACATTGGTTACAACCTCTATGTGTACAGCTTTTGTAGCAAAGCAAACAAATACCGATGCATATGATTTAACTGGTGCTCTTCCACGAATTTTTTGGAGGACGTAAATAGGTCCACAAAAATCAACCCCGCAGCAGTGAAATGGCGATGATGGTCTTACTCGATATGGTGGTAGATCGCCCATGATTTTCTGTAGTAAATTTGGTTTCATTTTGAAACATCTAATGCAACCATGTACGATTTTTGATGCTGCTCTGCGAATATCTATAATCCAAAATTTAATAATTTTTGTCGCGATATTGCAACCAAAGTTTGAGCACCTGCATGCAAATTTTTAAAATGTAAGTAGTTCATAAATGAGTTAATAAGAGGATGATTTTTCGGAAGAATTATTGGAAATTTGGTGTCATTTGGCAACAATGAATGTTTCAATCTTCCTCCTACTTTCAAAAGATGTAATTTTAACGATTTATCCAGAAAAGCAGTAAATTTGCTGATGCAGCTAGATTTACATTGTTGCGACGAACGGCTGTTATCATCTGAATTACTAAACAATTTAATTTCCTTTTCAAACGTGTTGAATGTTCCAAATGAGTCTTACAAATGATTGATCTAATTCCGATGCAGTCAATTCACCAACGATTGAACTCAGTCCTTTAAGTTTTAATTTTATGTTGTGATAGAATCTTAAAATGTATGCAAAAATACGACGAATTTTAGCAAAATTATTTACAAATTTGTGCCTTGATACCATATCATTAGTAACATGTTTTACACAATGTAGAATTTTTTTTATTTTTCGACGACCTGCTACTTCTTTTGTAGTCTGCTGTTTAGTTTTTGGCCACTCGTCACAATTTTTATAGAGAAAATTAGGACCCGAAAACCAAATAGTTGATCCCAAATTATCGGCTGATGATCCTCTCGACACAATGTCTGCTGGGTTGCCCTTTGATGGTGTATGCCTCCATACGATTCCTCTAGTTTTTTGTTGTATCAAATAGGGTATTGCTATATAAATATCCCACGTAAAAGGATGTTGTGACAGCCAATCAAGAACAATCTTTGAGTCGGTACATACATAGATGCTCCCAAAAATATTACCCATAATTTGAGTCACACGATTTTATAAGTTTGCTAGTAATACGGCAGCGTTTAATTCCAGCTTCGGTAGACTTCCTGTTGAAACCGGTGCAATTTTAGACTTTGCGCAAATTAACTTAATTTCAATGTTTCCTTCACAATTTTTACATCGACTATATAAACAACAACCATATGATCGAAGAGATTCATCTGCAAGCCCATGAAGTTCCAGCTTAACAGACGACGACACTATAAAGCGACGAGGGATTCGAATTACATTTAAATCATTAAGTTGATTTCGATATGTGAGCCATTGCTCAGCTAAATCCTTATGTATTGGTGTATCGCAAGCAACATTTTGAACGTTTTGAAATTTTGCATAAAAATTTTTGACAAAACGATGACTGGATTTACAATTCCCAATGGGTCAAATAAACGAGCTAGATCCGACAGCACTGATCTTTTTATAATTGGTACACGGTAATTCTCACCCAATGGATAAACAAATCTAAATTCATCAGTGGCTGGTTCCCAAACCGTTCCTAAAGTTTTTATAATTTCAGAATCGTTAAAGCGAATGGGTCTTTCTCGATCACCTTCAGCTATGTTATTTAGCAGTGTATTATCATTAGTATACCATTTTCGTAATTCCAAATTAGCGCTATGTAAAATGACTTCAACTTCAAATCGAATTTTTGTACTTCTTCACGCGTATTACCTCCAGTCATTAAATCATCTACATAAAAGTCTCTTTTAATTATCATGGCACCAGTAGGATATAAATGCATATATTTGTCTGTTATTAATTAATTGAAACAGCGAGTAGCTAAAAATGGAGCGGATGCAGTACCATATGTAACTGTTTTCAAACGGTACAGCCTTATATTCTCGTTAGGAACCCTCTCTCCACAAGATACATTGGTAATAACGCTCTTCTTGTGCGACAAAAAATTGGCGATACATTTTCGACGCATCAGCAATTATTGCAAATTTATGTAGACGAAAACGAGTAACTATCGAAACTAAATCTTCTTGCACTGTTGGTCCTATCATAAGGACATCATTCAACGAAACATTTGACGAAGTTCGAGCAGAGGTGCATTATGTAACGAACAATGGTGAGGAATTATGTAACGAACTAACGAGTATTTATCTTTTTCAACAATTTCGATATACCCAAGTGCATCGTTTTCACGCATGAACTCTATATACTGTACTTTAAGATTGTTATGGTTTAATAATCGCTTTTCCAAATTAAGAAAATGACGTTCAGCCATTTTGAATGAATCACCAAGGATATCAGGAACAAACGAGGATTTGAATGGCAATTTTACTACTGAATTCCCACTATTAGTTTGAGTGATCGTTTTAAGAAAATGTTCTTCTATTTGTTTTTGATCTTCTGGCAACCCTAAATTTTGATATTCGATTTCCTCAATTTTCCAAAACCTTTGAACAAGTTCATGTAGCAAAATTTCTTGTGGATCTGTTAAATTTTGTGTAACTAACGAATGTCTATTAACAGAAAGTTGTGTTGAACAAATACTCGAAACATCCAACCGAATAATGTATTTCGTAATATTGGTTTGCCTTCACCTAAACGTACTTGTTGATTTAACAATATATCAAAAAACAGTTCAGCACCAATCAACATTTCAATACGCTGTGGCTCATTAAAAATTGAATCGGCAAGAGCAATACTATTTGAAATAGACTAATCATCTATATAAATTTTACAATCTGGTTGATAAGTTGTTATTGAAGGTAAAATCCAGAAATCTAAGCATGTTTCAAAATTACTATGCATTGATTTGATACGTGCTGAAGTTTTATGCCGAATCCTCGAATTTGATTCACCATTTTAATGAAATTAATTTGAGACCCTGAATCTAAGAGTATTCGAATCGCCACAAGACTACCTGTTGTATTTGCTACATATATTATTGCTGTAGCCAAAAAAACATGACTGCAACCTGATGAAGTAAATGTAAAGTCTGAGATTCCAGTGTTACATGCACCGTAATGCAATTTATTATTTTGCGAATTGTTATTAAATGATAACGAGCGAGGTGGAGTAGTGTTTGACGAAGACAATGTATCTGAGTTTGTTAGTGTTTGCGAATCAAACGAATTAATTACAGGTTGTGATGATGATATGAAGTAAATAGTTATGTCGTTTATCACCAATTTTACATTTTTGTTTGTTACAACCTTTTACCGAGTGCCCAGCAGTTAAGCAAACTAAACGTAGCGATAATTGTTTAGCCATTATAAATCTATCCATGGCTGACATATTTAAAAATTTCTTGCATTTATATATAGCGTGATTATTGTTTTTACAGACTGTACATTGCGTTTGCGAAACCGACAGCGAAGTGAATTTTGAATCTTTAATCGAGTAATTATTACTATTATTGGATTTATTCAAGCGATTTGACGAGGACGAGTTATTGTTATGATTAATTTTATGTGCGATATCACGATTTTCAATATGTCGACAACGTTTATTTAGAAAAATTGAACATTAATCTCAAGTTGGTATCCCATCGAGATCTAAAGAATCTTCCCACTCCCACTTCCCACCAGTAGTCATCATCAAATTTAGCGCTTGTCAGGTATACAAAGAGTGCGTTTAATATCTCTTTGTCATCAGCTAATGATCGTAAAGCACGAACATGACCATCTACACTATCAACGAGGTTTCTTAATTGAGATGTAGATCCACTGTTCACCTTTAGCATAGTGAAAATCTGTCTTATATAAGTCTGAATGATGATACATTTATTATCGTATCTATCTTTCAACATGGATAAAGCCTTTGAATAATTTGAAGCAGCATTATCTTCTTTTTTTTTCTTTTTTTTATTCCCATTTTTATTTACATCTGGCTTAATATAAGACACCAAGTAATTTTCCTTACATTTTGGGTAGAGTATAAAAATTCATTTACATTATATTTTTGCTTATTTTTTTTTTTTTTTTTTTTTTAAACTTTAGCATTATCTAGCGACTTTATTACTAATTTTGCATCACCTGCTAAACATTCTTCAGCCAAATAAGTAAATTTATCTATAGTAGTTAAAGTAGAGTTAGTGTCAACGAGTGATCTAAATTAATGTATGAAATATGGATACTCAGTGTATTCTCCTGAAAATTTTGGAAGTTTAAGTTTTGCTAACCTAGATGTTTCTGAGGAAGGCAAGAGGAGTGATTGATTGTGATCAAAATCATCACTCCCTTGTTTCCTTTTTTGTTCAGACATAAGCAATAATATCTTAGATTTCACAGTGCAATTCAATTCTTCTAGCTCTCCTCCCTTGTCAGCTTCAACTTTATTACCTGGCAATGACTGCTCGATAGAATTTTGATGCTCTAAAATTTGGTTAAAATGTGACTCTAGTAGTCCTAATCTACATTCCAAATCTGACAGAAAAATGCATGTTTCATTTTTGTCAATATAATTTTTTATACGAGTAATTCTACCTTGAGCACTGGCTCTGCTGGCCTTTAGTTGTTCCAAAGTTAAAATACTCATATTTCAAACGATACTTTAAATTGTATGTTGCTAAATATAAGTAGAGGTCACTGGGTTACGATACTATGTTAGATATTTTAAAACCAAATGAATAATAATAAAAACTTCCAAAAGTTCTCCAAACAATTCAATCAAATTTATTAAATATTTATTTCAGCAATTTAATTTATTTTAATTTTAATAAATTATTTTTCCAAATAAAATATATTTAATGGTAATATTTCTAAACTATACAGGGTATTCTCCTTTTTCCAAATAAAATATATTTAATGGTAATATTTCTAAACTATACAGGGTAGTCCGGTTTAGAGCAAAAAGTTTTTCAGGGGTGATTCCTTGGAGTATTTTAGGAAAAAAATTGTTCTAGAAGAGGGGTCTATCTTTAAATTTCCCTGGGCTACAGAGGGTTAAAGAAAATCGGATTATAAAAATTATGTCTAAAGAATATCAACTAAAGCTCAGAAGAAACTGAAACCAGAGCAACCTTTTCTTCATAGCTTTTTTTTAGAATTAATACACCTAAATAACGGTATATGTTGAATGAGTATCAGACTTACCGTTTTTGAACAATAACTACATAAACTTAAATTTTTGCTTTTAAAAACTGAAAATTTTGTAAAAAACTTTGATTATCTCGAAAAAAAAATTTTTTTCACAACTTATTTTTTTTTTCACAACTTTCATATCAGACTAGCCATTTTTCACGTAAAGCGATATTTAATATTTGGGTAACCCGTGTTTTAGGAAGAAAAATAATAACTGAGAGTTGAATATTGTAATAATTTTATTTTTTAGTCAAAATTACTGATCAGGTTACTGAAATTTTATATGACTTTACCTGAAAAACGGCAAGTCTGATATGAAAGTTGTGTATAAAAAAGTTGTAGGGAATGATGCAGCGCATCAACACAATAAAAAAAATAAAAAATAAAAGTAAACCAAAATTTTCTCTTCTCAGCTGCTTCAAAATCATGTCTGTACTTAGTGTGTATGCATAATGAACAGACTTCTAATTGTGACATATATATGTAGAGATATATATATGTACATACATCTACATGTCGAATATTATTCTAGAATTGATTTTGAAATTATGAATAGCTAAATGATATTTAATATGAATAATTTAACCTATCCCTATATCATTATACCTATATCATTTATTATCAATTATTATATTATACATACATGTACTCATATGGATATTTATATTTTCATATTTTTTTTCATCATGTACATTTTACAACAAAACAAAAACAAATCAAATTGTTAAACTGAACAAATTGTAATAGTTTAAAAATTAGCTTGCACTCTTCTTAAACGTAGAAAAAATTCAATATCAATTTTAGTTAGACTTGTATTAAAAAAAATTAAAGTAAAAAGGAGGTTTCTTTTTATCGTTCCTTTTATTTCTCGTGTAAATGGCTAACCAGCAATATTGTCTCGCAAGAGTTATTTACCTCAGATTTTTCTCTTTATAGGAACGATCGCGTTAATTCTTCACTAGGTGAACGTGGTGGTGGTGTCCTCTTAGCGGTTCGCTCAACTTTTCAAAGTAACTCTGTTACTATTCCCAATAAAATGGTTTCGAACTGATTTGTGTTAAATTAACGTTCAGTCATAATAATTTATATTTAATAAATTGTTATTTATCTTCTAGTATTCCAATCAATGAAAGACCAATTAAGTTTAAGGTGCTCTCTGAAGCCTTATTATGTTTCATCGAAAATCTAGAACCAACCGACAATTTTTGTTTACTAGGTGACTTTAACCTATCAAACTTAATTTGGTCCTATGATGAGGACAATTGTGGTCTGGTTGCGTCAAATAATAATACTGGATTGTCGAACTCTTGTGAAACTGAATTTATTGACGATCTTTATAGCTGTAATCTTCTGCAAATTTCTAATATCAAAAATTCTCTCGGTAGACAACTCGACTTAGTTTTTGTATCTGACGCTGAAAACTCTTACGTCGAAAGGAGTAACCTCTTTTTTTGCAACATTGATGTTCACCATCCACCTCTAATCGTAACTTATTGTTATGATACGCTGAGGGAGGAAACTTCCTTTGAAACTTCTTATAGATTCAACTTCCGAAAAGCTAATTTTAATCTTCTCAATAACCAATTACGGTTAATCAATTTTTCAGATGTTTTCATTATAAATGATATCAACTATTGTCTCAACGAATTTTATATCCGTCTATTTGAATGTATCTCAATGGCAGTTCCCTATGAACCTATAAAAAACACAAATTTGTCACCTCCTTGGTACGACAACAATATTCGTTCTTTACGAAATCAAAGGAATGCTGCATGGAGTAAATTTCTCAAATCCAAACTCCGTTCTGACTATGTCATTTATTCCCTATTGCTTGAAAACTTTAAAGCCCTACTTGACAGAAATTGTAAGTTTTATCTTATCAGAACGAAGTCATGTATTTTCTCTGACCCGAAAAAGTTTCATGAATTTATCAATACTAAAGGTAAAACTGATGGATATCCTGCAACTTTAAATTATTTGGGAAGATCTTCTAATGATCCGACTACTATTGCGAATCTTTTTGCATCCTTTTTTTCTTCTACTTTTTCAAGAAATGACTTCACTCCTGATGAAACCTATTTTAGCAATCTGAATGACTTCTCTCAGAGTAATCAAGTTATTACCTTTGAAATCAAAAACATTCTTATAACTGCTGAACTATTGTTGAAACATATTTCATTATTAAAAGACGATTTTTCTTCCGGCCCTGACGGTATTCCTCCGATTCTTCTTAAGGAATGCATGATTAACTTATTGCATCCCATTTCTTTTCTGTCTAATTTATCCCTTCAATCGGGCATTTTCCCCTGTTTATGGAAAAAGTCTTACATTATTCCAGTTCATAAAAAAGACTCCAGAAATGAATGCACCAATTATAGGCCCATCGCCAAGCTCTCGTGTATTCCTAAACTTTTTGAGCGTATGATATATGATTTCTTATATGATTATTGTAAACGTTTTATTTGTGTTGAGCAACACGGTTTCCAAAGAGGTAGGTCAACAACTACCAATATGGTTGACTTTGTCTCCCAGGCAATGACCTCAATGGAGAATGGTTCTCAAGTTGACACCATTTTTACTGACATAAGTAAAGCATTTGACAAAATTCCTCATAGTATCATATTACTCAAGCACAAAATTATAGGTTTTTCACCGCATAGCCTTAACTGGCTTGAGTCTTACCTCTCTTCTCGGGAATACTCAGTTTTATTTAAAAGTGCGATTTCTGACCAATATTCAGCGTCTTCTGGTGTTCCTCAAGGTAGTCATATAGGACCCCTTAGTTTTATAGTTGCAACAATTGATGCTCCTAAAGTGATAACTTTTTCTAAACTTCTTAGTTTTGCTGATGACTCAAAGCTTTTTACTTCCTCATCGGATTGTTTAAAGTTACAAAACGATTTTAACAATTTCGCTTCTTGGTGTTAAAAAAATGGACTTGAATTGAACACTTCTAAATGCCAAGTCATTACCTTTTCTAGGAAAAATTCCATTCGGACAATTTGGTTCAGCTACCAACTAAATGGCTGTCAGCTTTCAAGAGCGAATTCTATTATAGACCTCGGGTTAACGCTTGACACTAAGCTGAGCTTTAAGCTACATTATGATAAGATAGTGAGCAAAGCAAATTCTTCTTTAGGTTTCATTAAACGTTGGTGTAAAGCATTTTCTGACCCCTACCTCACGAAACATCTTTATGTTACTTATGTAAGGCCTACCCTTGAATATGCCAGTCAAGTGTGGTCTCCACATTACTTGACTGACATTAACCGAATTGAATCGGTTCAACGAAAGTTCTTACGTTTCGCTTTGAGTAACTTTTCGTGGAATGATCCATTGCGGCTTCCACCTTATTACCACCGTCTTAAACTCATTGACTTACAGTCGTTGTCTGATCGTCGAATAATTGCAGATATCTCTTTTATTCACCAGATCCTTTCGGGTGTAATGCTAGCCCCTGAAATTTCAAATTATTTGGTTGCAAGATCCAATCGGAATAATCTCAGAACCGTTGAGTTGTTCCACATTCCCTTCCACCCTACCGAATATGGTAGATTCGAGCCAATCACTAGAATGCTCCGTGAAGTAAATTCTAACTCTAGTTCTTTTGATCGTCAACTAAGTGTTTTAACAATTAAAAAACGATTACGTCTTAATGTACGTTCAACTGAGACTAACTAACAACTGTTGTTCTTTTAAGCTTTGATATTTTTTTTGGCCTAACTTTTTGAAGTGTTTTTATTAAATGTATAGCTATTCACGTAGGTATTAATTTATGACTTTTTACCTTTCTACTAACAGCATGTACCTGGTTTAGTTTATTTTTAAATTTTTTAATCAAAGGTGGCGGTGTTTTACTAACCCTACTGGATGATGAGTTATTGCACAATTAAATAAAGCAAGCTTTCGTCTAGTAATAGACGTCTGATGTGCTTGCTCTAAGCATAAATCTGACAGTATTAAAAAAAATAACAATAAACAAAAAAACTTTAAACAAATTTTTTTTAACCCATTCAACGCATCACTTTTCTCGGTCTGGTATACGGTTGCAAAAAAGAAAACGTAAGCAAAAAGAGAAAGATATAAATGCTTAATATGATATTCATATTTATATATGCATATATAAATATTTCTATTTTCAAATTTTTCTGATTTTGTGAATTAGTTTGCTTGTTTTCTGCTGCTCCCCTATTACTATTTACGAACCAACGACACAATCTCCAAGAAAAAAAATCAATTAAAAATAAATACAAAATTTGTTTCTTTTTTTTAATTTATTTATCCTTCTTATTTTTTCATTATTATTATTTTTTATTCATTATCCAAAAGCAAAAACAATAATTATGTTATGATGATCAAAATAACTATGATGACCATACATGTATTATGTATGTGTACACAAATTTCTTACCTACCTACTTCCTAAATAAGATTTTTTTTTATGAGTAAAATAAAAATTTGGGTATTAAAAATAAATGAAAATAAAAAAATTTACTGAAAGAAATACATTGGCGTGTAAATAAAAAAGAGAACAACAAAAAATATGTTTGGAAAGAAAAAAAATTTACATTTTTTTTAAGTGGCGCGTACAGTACCTATAATTGACCTATATTATATCTATATACAGTACCACCTCAATATGGCTTGTGTATATATATATATATAGGATGGTCCGGCTTGGGATTGACAGGGTAACATCTGACCGGTCGCTGACCCAGATGCGCAACTGTCAAGTTCCTGAGCAAGTGCTTACATTACCTCCACGTGGTGACCTCCGGAAACTATCCTCTACAGCATCCGCTTATACGATAGGCCAAAATTGTAAGTGCGCAAAAGCAACCCTTCAGATTGAAGGTTGGCGTTAGGTTAACTACATAACCCATAAAAAAAAAATATAGTTATGAAAGACTTAAAATAAGCCTCGGATATGGATGGATTAATTGGAAACAGACCCGGAACTCGTAAGGATTTTGATTTTAGAATTTGCACCTGGAACGTTCGAACACTATACAGCCCAGGTGCATCTAACATATTGGAAAATGTCCTCACGCAGTATAAAGCTGACATCACTGCGTTACAGGAATTGCGTTGGACAGGAACCGGAATAATAAGGAAACAAAAATGCGATATATACTATAGCTGCCACGAAAAACACCACATATTTGGATGCGGTTTTGCAATCGGAGACAGGCTAAGACGAAATGTTATTGATTTCAAACCAAATAACGAGCGTCTAGCCATAATCCGCATTAAAGGCACTTTCTACAACATCAGCCTAATATGTGTGCATGCTCCTACTGATGAAAAAGAAGAAATAGAGAAAGAAGACTTCTATGACGCGTTAGAAAAAGCATACGAAGCTTGCCCGCAACATGATGCAAAAGTTGTGCTAGGGGATTTCAACGCTAAACTCGGTAGAGAGCAAATTTTCGGCAGAACAATCGGTAAACATAGTCTCCATCAACACACCACCTATAATGGTTACCCATTGATCAGTTTTGCAGCGGCGCATAATACGGTTATAAGCAGCACCAAATTTCCCCATAGAGATACTCATAAAGCCACCTGGCATCTCCAGATGGCCGTACAACCAATCAAATTGATCACCTTATGATTGACGCACGCCACTCATCGTGCGTGCTGGACGTACGGTCATACAAAGGGGCTAACATCGACTCTGATCATTTTTTGGTTATAGCACTTTTCAGAGCCAGAATATCTAATGTTAAAAAAGTGCAGTCACATCATAATCCCAAATTTAACATTAGTAGCCTGCAGTCGCCCGAGATAGCCAGAAGCTTCAAAGAGCAAATTAGCCTAAATTTAACAGCCACACCTCCTTCAAACCATTCTTCGATTGATGATCAATGGAAAAACTGTGCCAGTATCATCAAAGAGGTAGCCGCAAACACAATTGGCTTCAAACCACGAAACACCAGAAATCCATGGTATGACGAGGAATGTGCATCAAAAACGTTGAAGAAGAACGAGGCGTATAAAAAAGCGCTGCAACGGAAAACAAGAGCAGCGAAGGAAGAATATAAGGCTAAAAGAAGAGATGAGAAGAAACTCATCAGGCGGAAAAAATGGGACTTCGAAAAATCTCTGCTCATAAATATCGAATCTCATAAAAATAGAGGCGAAGTGCGGAACTTCTACAAAAAAGCCAAGCAACTGGCAGCTGGCTATAAACCCCCTACACACGCGCTAAGAGATAATATGGGAAATTTGGTTACCGAAATGCAAGGGATATTGGAGACATGGAAGCAGCACTTTCAGCAGCTGCTAAATGGAGAGCAACAACAACAACAAGAGCTAGCAACACCAGTACCAATCATTACCAGCAACCCCCCGCCACCCACTGTAGACGTTGTTGGCCAAGCCATCAGCAAGCTGAAAAACAACAAAGCTGCTGGACCTGATGGACTCCCAGCTGAATTATTTAAAGCTGGCGGCGATGTTTTGGTTAACTGCATGCACCAAATCATTGGCAACATCTGGAAAGAAGAAAGCATGCCTAATGACTGGAGTACCAGCTCTATATGCCCCATTTTCAAAAAGGGCGACGCCATGTCCTGTAAAAACTATAGAGGAATATCCCTCTTAAATATTGTATATAAGATCCTGTCCAACATTTTGTGCGAATGTCTGAAGCCCTATTGTGACGCTGTTATTGGCAGTTATCAATGCGGCTTTCGCCCCGGAAAATCAACAAGCGACCAGATGTTCGTACTTAGACAAATCCTGGAGAAGACCCATGAGTTTCAAATCGATACACACCACCTATTCATCGATTTCAAGTCTGCGTACGATTGCATATACCGCAGCGAGCTATATGCTGCTATGTCGGAATTCGGTGTACCAGCCAAGCTCATCCGATTGTCAAAAATGACACTGGAAACACAAGATGTGCTGTGGTGATTGGAAATAACACTGCTGACTTTCCAGACGTGTACCGGATTTCACTATCATGCAACTTCTTCAATCTAGTACTGGAACGTATAGTGCGACGAGCGGAAGTAAACACGGCCGGTACTATATTTTTCAGATCTGTTCAACTACTAGGGTATGCCGACGACATTGACATCATCGCCAGATCACAACGGGCGGTCGTCGAGGCCTTTACCCAGATTGAAGAAAAAGCGAAACGAATGGGTCTCAAAGTAAATGAGGATAAGACAAAATATATGTTGTCGACAAATACAAAGACCTCTCAACATCATATTGGTCAAAACATCACTGTCGGCACATATAATTTCGAGTTTACCTACCTTGGAACCAGTGTTAATCCCACAAACGACATCAATGTGGAGGTACGGCGAAGAATAACCCTTTTAAACTGTTGCTGCTTGGGTTTGTCAAAACATCTCGGGTCAAAGCTCCTCTCTCGAAACACCAAAGTACAAATCTACAAAACACTCATACTTCCGGTTTTGCTTTACGCATCAGAATCATGGACACTGCCTAAGGCAAGTGAGCATGCACTTGGTGTCTTCGAGAAGAAAATTCTTCGTCGGATATATGATCCTGAAAACGACGCTGGGGTCTGGAGGAGAAGATATAATGCCGAACTCTATGAGCTGTACAATGAGGTGGACGTAGTCACAAAAATTAAAGTCAAGAGACTACAGTGGCTCGGACACCTAGAGCGTATGGACGAAAATGCTCCAGCCAAGAGAATCTTCGATTCCAGACCCGAAGGTACAAGACGTCGGGGCAGACCAAACCTTCGTTGGAGAGACGAAATATCGGCGGATTTAAAGCAATTTCGAATCTTCAACTGGAGAGAATCCGCCCGTGACCGGCAAAAATGGAGGATGTTGATGAGTCAGGCCCAGGACCTACATGGTCTGTTGGCCACCTAAGTAAGTAAGTATATATATATATATAAGCATTCAGAATCAAATTGATAGAATAGTTTATATACTTCTAACTTATGCATACTTATATAAAAAAATTCAATTCCGATTTTAATTTTACACATTAGTCTATGGTTATGAAGATTTCCTCTATGTATGTATCATAATTGTTTCAAGAATATAACTAGGTATTATATATATATATATATATAGAAACACTTTTTTTTAATTCATTTTGGTCTATAGTACTTTATATCTACTCTTCCTTTTATTATTTCAAATTATATTATAATAGATGTAAATCATACAAAAATTAAAAAACTACGCATCTTAAACAAATGAAAAACTATGAAGAAAATAAAGAGATCGTTAATGAAAAACATAAGTTCTAAATTGTAATTTTTGATAATATAACTTTTATTATAATTTTTGTAAAAATTTTTATATTAAGTTGCATATTAATGAACATTAAGAAAAGAAAGAATCATATGGTTGTCAATTCTAAAAACATTGTCCAGGAGTACAATACTCTTAAGGATGGGGGTGTCATCTACCATAATAACGAAATTCTTGACAAAGTACTTTCTGCTAATATGATTCAAGGTACATCAACCTAAATAATTTAAAACATTTTGTTTTACTTTATTTTTGCAATTCGACATAAATTATTTTATTATTTTAACTTAAATGAATTTCAAAATAATCGTATTGTTATTAAAACTATTAATTCAGCAGAAAAGTTTATAATTACTATTTTTTTTATTAAATATTTACAAATTCAATTTCCACAAAATTGAATTTGATGACAACAGTAATTTGAATTCTTTATTTTTTTTTTTTGTAAATAGTTTAAGTACCTAAATTATTATAATTAAAAATATAATAAAGTTAGTCTTGAAAAACGTGTAAGTTTAAATAAAAATAAATTAAAAGAAAATAAATCATATTTTTTTTTATTTGTAATAAATTCCTTATAGTATTTATTTTGTATACCCAAATTCATGTACAAAAATAATAACCATAACTATCAAAATAGCATGGTATACGCTATCATTGCTAACAGTCAAGTAGGTACCTCTAAACTTAAATAACAAAAAAAGTAGATAAACAAACAACGCATGCATAAAAATTATAAACTAGTAAGTGAATGAAAAATATGAAATCCACGAATTATCATAATGTATCCATAATCCATACATTTGGAATGGAAATATTTATGAGTTTTGAATTTTATTACTACTCATACATACATTACTGAAAAATGTTGACAACACAATATTTTAAACTTAATTGTTCAACAAATGTTTGTAGCCAAATAATTCAGCAACAGAAATTTTTTGCTAAAATTCATTTCATTGTGACAATTTTTGTGAGACATCTTATAGTGTTAATTAATCTATGGTATTATCAAAGATAATATACAAGTAGATTTCCGAAGCAATGGGAGTTTTTCATTCAAAAATTGGTGTTTAATCGCAACTGATGGGTGTCCAATCACAGCTGATTGAGTAGCAGTGAGAGAGCTTTGAAATTTTGTCTTCTTCAAATTAAATTAGTTTTTAAAAAGCTTTACCCATTAATTTGGTACAGAAATATATACACACAATTATAAATATTTCTAAAATTTTGAAGAGTGAGTACAATAATAAAGAAAAAAAAATAATTTCATGTTATTTTACGATTTTATCCTTGCAGACTTTGGTTTTTACCTTTAAATTGTCTTCACTCCTATTGTTTATTTCAGTTTTCTTTTTCTTTTTGCACTGCATCAGAATTAGCTCCTCTAACACACGCAATTATTTCATTTTTATAATGAAGTGAGAGAAATTTTGATAAATAAAAATAATAGATAATAAAAATAAGAGGAAAAAGAATTTGTTTTTTTTTTGTAGCTCAAATGAAAAAAAAAACAAATAATGAAATAAAATCAAAACAGAAATTTTTTTATAAATCTACAACTGCAAAAAAAATTAGGTGATCGAACATCTACTTATAAATTATCTTTGGTATTTATTATATGTACTCTTTGGTATTATACATAATTCACTAACAAACATTATATAGTGAAAACAATGTGAAAACATTATATATATTTTGTTGTATAGTTTTTATTGAATCTTTCTAATCTAGAAACTCACAATAATCAGATCAAATCTTAGCCTAAAGAATTAGAAAATCCCTGCCATTGCCTTGATTTTTCTATTAAACAAAGTAAGTTAATTTATAACAGTGATAAGTATAAATAAAAACAACAAAAATTAAATATAAAAACATAAAAAATAACAAAAGTAATTAACATTATAGATTCATTTGATCTTTTGTGTCCTTTTTTTAAGTCTTATATGACCACAAACAGAGTTCGTTTTTTTTGCTATAGGGTTTGGATGATCTTCCCGTTTTCGTAGATAGTTTCGACTATATATAACGATCTCTTCGCTGACCGTCGGAGTTTTTAGATCTCTATGGATGCTCGCATGTTCAGTAAACCAGGGAGCTCCAGTGATCTTCTTAGGACTTTTGATTAAATTTTTTGTAGTTTTTCTACATTGGATGGAGAAGCAGAGCCCCATATTTGAATTCCATAAGTCCATATCGGTATAATGACTGCTTTGTACAGAAGAACTTTGTATTCTAATCTTAGTTTTGAATACTTATTAAGTAACCAACGCATATTCTTTGCTTTGACTTTTATTTGAGTTACTCTTGTTGCGATGTATTTACTCCATGTCAATCTGCGATCTAAGTGAATACCGATAGTATGCTTGTGGATTTTTAACATTAGACACGTTTCTTTTTTTAGTGCAAATATTACTTGAACACATTTAGATTCGTTAACTTTAATCTTCCAAGAATCTAGCCAGTTTTCAACCAGCTTTAAGTGATCTTGTAGATATTTAGTAGTTTTTTTCGGGTTAGAATAGTTACTTAGTATTGCTGTGTCATCAGCGAATGTAGATGTTAAGGTTTAACTGCTGAGTGGCATGTCAGATGTGTACAACAAATATATAATTTTTTTGGATCTCATTTTTTGTTAATAATTTCAATGATATCCTTTAGCTTTACTTTTAGAGGTGGTGGTTGACTCGACTCTAAGATTAACGCTGGAACCTCTTCCAGAGATTGATTAGGTGTGAATATTTCTTCTAGATGATCAGGGTAGATGCATCTTCTTTGTGTTGTTCGTTTCTCGGTGTCGTTTCTAGCCCAGTTTCCATTGGGTAATCTGCCCTCCACAATGAGTAGTCAGATGCTGCCGTTGGAAATAAAAAATATAAATATTTATATTATTATATATATAAATATTAAATATATATAAATATTTATGGAAGTTCTCTAGGTTTATTTCCTTAAATGTCTTTCGCAATTTTTTGCATCAGATGGCTAGCTGATTTTTAAGATTAGGAGATCTGTAAAGTTGCCATTGCCTTCTCATTTTCCTCTTTTCTCTTAGTAAATTTTCTATTTCATTTGAGCAGACTACCACCTTCTTTTTAGTGTTATTGGTAACAGGTGTAGCGGCTCTGGCTGCTAAAATGATAAGTTCAGAAAACTCCTTTACTGCTATCTCAATGTTCTGGTTGTTTCTTAATGGGATTTTTATTTGAATTTGTGCACTTATTCTTATCGACTGCGGTCTGGGTAAGGATCAACAGGGTAGACTCTGACCGGTTGCTAACCCAGTGTTGTTACTGTTGAATTCCTAGCCAAATTCTTGCTTTACCTACATGCGGTGACCATTGGTAACTTAATAAATAGCAATCGTTACGTATTTAGGCGAAAATTGCAAGAGCGCTAAATCCTTCCCTTGGGTTATAGAAGGAAGGTGGACGCTGGGCTAGTAACCCGCTTCATATAAAAATAAACGACTTACTACGGAAAGGATACTTCAAGCTGAACCGATAGATTATTATCGGAACCTCGAACGACCCTGGGAACGAAATACGGAAACTGATTTTGTAAAACACGATATTTATATCAGATCTTGGAATATAAGGACAATACTACAAGCTGCAAAAGTCAAGAAATACAGAAATGGATCGCTATAAGCTAAGTATTCTGGCACTACAAGAAATAAGATTGAATATATAAGACGGGAAAAATTTCACTCTATACTACAGTGGCATGCAAAACAGAAGAGGGTATGCCGGAACAGGCTTTTTGATATCGAAAAATGCAAAAGATAGTGTTTTAGGCTTCTTACCAATAAACGAGACAATATGCACACTGAAACTAAAAGGACGATTTAATAATATAACACTTATATGTACATATGCTCCAACTGAAGACGCAGCTGACGAAGAAAAAGATAGATTTTATTTCCAACTAGAAAAGACAATTGATGATGTAGGAACATATGACACTGTCATAATTCTTGGTGATTTTAATGCCAAAATTGGTACACAGTTATTTACAAAGGGTTTGCAAGACAACACTCATTACATAAGGAAACATCCGAAAGTGGCCTAAGATTGTGATATTAACAGGGACCTGGAAAAATCCGAAAGTGGCCTAAGATAAGAATATTAACAGGGACCTGGAAAATTCCTGGCAGTGACAGAGTAAATCAAATTGACCATGTTTTAATAAATAAAAGTCGATTATCATCAATTTTATATGTCCACTGCTGCAGAGGAGCTAGCTGTGATAGTGACCACTTTCTAGTTAAAACTAAATTAAGACAAAAAATCTCAAACATAATGAAACATAAAGGAACTAGAAAAAAGAAATGGAATTCAGAAAAACTCAAAGAACCTGATACAAAAACAAGATACACCGAAACTATAAATAGGAAACTACAAGAAGTTAGTGACACAACTACAGATATTAATGACAACTGGAACAAAATGGAGCAAATACTTAACGAAGCAACGAGTGAAATAATAGGTGTAGCAGAAATAAGACGAAATGAAGAATGGTACGGCAATGATTGTAAAATAGCGATCCAAAAGAAAAATGAAGCAAGAAATAAGTTATTAAACAGACACACAAGAAATAACAGACAAGTATACAATAGCTTACGAAAATATGCCAAAAAGATAATTAATAAAAAGAGAAAGGACGCCCTAAGAAAGAAAGTAGAACAAATATGTACGGTCTTTGAAGTAAATAAAATAAGGCGATTCTACAGGAAGATAAAAACAATTAAAAATGGATTCCCACCCAGACTAAGTAATTTTTACAACAAAAATAAAGTAATACTGAGTGAAGAGAAAGATATACTAGAAAGATGGAGAGAATATTTTGACGAATTATTAAATATTGAACAATCAGTGGAATTGGAAACTATGATACCTATAAATAGCAACATTACAATTTCAGAATATACAGACGAAGAAATACCAACCATACATGAAGTAGAAGATTCTAAAAATGAAAAATAACAAAGCCCCAGGAGAAGATGGCATTGTAGCAGAAATGTTTAAAAATGCAGGTGGAATGTTCATCTCCAAGCTACATAGTTTAATATGTATAATATGGGATACAGAAGCTCTGCCAAGCTCTGACTGCGCCAACTATAGAAGTATCACATTATTAAACACAGCGTACAAGACTCTCTCCAATATTATAAATAACAGATTAAGACGTATAGCCGAAAATATTCTAGGAGAATATCAAAGTGGATTTAGACCAAATAGATCTACTACCGATCAAATATTCCTACTGAGGCATAGCATGGAAAAATCCTATGAGTACAACAAAAATCTCCACCTATTAATGATTGATTTCCGCCAGGCTTTTGACTCAATAAAAAGAGATATGGTAGAAGCTGTATTTAATAACATGGGAATCCCAAGAAAATTGACAAATTTAAGTATGCTAACACTCAGACACACCAAATGCAAGGTAGTAGTGCAAAATAAAATAACGGACGAATTTGAAATAAAAATAGAAGTCAGACAAGGTGATGCCCTGTCAACAACAAGTTTCAATCTAATTTCTAAGAGATTTAGACAGAGGCGAACACATATTTATAAAATCATCTATAATAAGTATGCGTATGCGTATGCTGACGATATTGCTATTGTAGCAACATCCTTTGACGAATTAAAAGAAATATTTCTGGCTCTAGAAAAAGAAGCTGCTACTGTAGGATTAAAAATTAACAAGGCTAAGACCAAATATATGAAGACGCACGGAAACAAGAGGTTCCGCAAGAATATCCCACGTGATCCGCCCAAAATATAACAATAAATGTTTACAACTTTGAAGGAGTAAATAGCTATATATATCTAGGTGCCTTAATAAATAATAAAAATGACATGCATCTGACAATTAATGATAGAATTCAAGCAGCACAAAAATGTTTCTACGCACACAAAGGCCTTTTCAGGTTAAAAAACATTAAACAAACAGGACAATTAAATTAAGAATGTACAAGACCATAATACAACCGGTCGTTATGAATTTACGAAATTTGAACCAATAGGTGTTTTTATTGGTTACGTTAATAGATGTTTCATTTACAATGTTCATCATGGATTAAATTTCAATTATGGTAGGTGTATGGTTCGAACTCAATTCTAGTGATGGTTTAACGTTTAGTTGTTCTCTTTTTATATTTTTTAGAACTCCAAAATCAAAAATCGGGTATTTTACAACTATCTGTGGGCCAGTATATTGGTTGGCCAGATGATATTATGTCTAAGTCCGCATTCGTTATTGTTGACCATAATTTTCTGCCCTTAAGAGCTATTAGTCTGGATTTCCAATATGTGTGTTTGGCATTTTAATCTCCTGTTGCCAGAAATGTTGGGTTGGAGTAACGCAGAAATCCTAGTATTATTTTTCTGTTATGCTATATCTGGGAGGACAGTAAATTGGGAAATTGTTAAATGTTTGATATATTCATCGAGACAAATAGATGTTGATTGCAAGAAATTTTTGCAATAATTTTCTAGAGGATGATGTTTGATCCGAATTCTAATTAACATACCCTCCACATGCTTTGTCTTCTGGCTGTTTGGTATCATAGAAGTTGTACCCGTGGATTTTGAAGTTATTCTTGCTTGCTATCTATTTGATTTGTACTAAGGAAAGTTTGTAATTCTTTGTGTTGCCTTAGGCCGTTGGCGTTCCAATGACACACTTTTATAACGTTATTCATGGTTTTTGATATAATAGTTTGAATTAGCATTGTTTGGTTTTTAATCAACTCCTGTGTTATGTTTTACATAGAGCTCGGTTCATAAAATGGTTCATGTTTTGTATAAAATTTTGCAGCATTGATTCAAGAAAATTTGAGCCATTTGTAATCTAATTGGATGAGTTAGATTTTAACACATTTGCGTAACTTGCATTAGTTGCTTGATTATTAAAATATGTATTGTTTGTTGAGGCTGTGTAAGTTATGGTCTTTCTATCGATCGGTGGAGGATGTAGTTTATCTTTGGTGGATATATTATACTGGACAACCTCTCTAATTCGCAGTGTGGTTTCCTGCACAATTGCTGCACTTCTTAACACCTGCGTCTTGTTTCAACTTAGTACATTTTGATGTGATGTGTAAATCGCCGCATGTTACACATACACTTGGTAAGGTGAAATGTCCTTTGGAATGCCCATATTATTGACAGTTAAGGCATTGGATGGGGCCAGTTCGCTTATGTGGTTCTTCGACTGTAATTTTACGATTACGGTTAGGGTTACGGTTAAGTACTGAAGACTATATATATATGATGAGTTGTGCCCTTTTCAGTTTTACTGCATCATTTTGAAGTTCAACTCGAAAAAAGGGTTGATGAATTCTATCTTTGTTTATAATATTGTGCACCGACTTTATTTCGAAATCCATTGTCCTGGAGTGCCTCGTTGATGCCTGAAGGATTTACATCGTTTTCAATGCCTTTTAGAACAACTGTTATTCCTTTGCTGCTTCTTAATTGATATGTGTAATAGCTTGTCGAATTTTGTTACAATTTTTCTATTTATCTACTCAGATGTATACAACAAATATATAATTTTTTTGGATCTCATTTTTTGTTAATAATTTCAATGATATCCTTTAGCTTTACTTTTAGAGGTGGTGGTTGACTCGACTCTAAGATTAACGCTGGAACCTTTTCCAGAGATTGATTAGGTGTGAATATTTCTTCTAGATGATCAGGGTAGATGCATCTTCTTTGTGTTGTTCGTTTCTCGGTGTCGTTTCTAGCCCAGTTTCCATTGGGTAATCTGCCCTCCACAATGAGTAGTCAGATGCTGCCGTTGGAGTTAAGCCCTCTAAATATTCATGGAAGTTCTCTAGGTTTATTTCCTTAAATGTCTTTCGCAATTTTTTGCATCAGATGGCTAGCTGATTTTTAAGATTAGGAGATCTGTAAAGTTGCCATTGCCTTCTCATTTTCCTCTTTTCTCTTAGTAAATTTTCTATTTCATTTGAGCAGACTACCACCTTCTTTTTAGTGTTATTGGTAACAGGTGTAGCGGCTCTGGCTGCTAAAATGATAAGTTCGGAAAACTCCTTTACTGCTATCTCAATGTTCTGGTTGTTTCTTAATGGGATTTTTATTTGAATTTGTGCACTTATTCTTATCGACTGCGGTCTGGGTAAGGATCAACAGGGTAGACTCTGACCGGTTGCTAACCCAGTGTTGTAACTGTTGAATTCCTAGCCAAATTCTTGCTTTACCTCCATGCGGTGACCATTGGTAACTTAATAAGTAGCAATCGTTACGTATTTAGGCGAAAATTGCAAGAGCGCTAAATCCTTCCCTTGGGTTATAGAAGGAAGGTGGACGCTGGGCTAGTAACCCGCTTCATATAAAAATAAACGACTTACTACGGAAATAATTCTTATCGGAACCGCGAACGACTCTGGCAACGAAATACGGAAACTGATTTTGTAAAACACGATATTTATATCGGATCTTGGAATATAAGGACAATACTACAAGCTGCATTAATGCAAGAAATAGCTACAGAAATGGATCGCTATAAGCTAAGTATTCTGGCACTACAAGAAATAAGATTGAAGATATAAGACGGAAAGAGGCCGGAAAAATTGATGTATGGTAGGTGTATGGTTCGAACTCAATTCTAGTGATGGTTTAACGTTTAGTTGTTCTCTTTTTATATTTTTTAGAACTCCAAAATCAAAAATCGGGTATTTTACAACTCTCTGTGGGCCAGTATATTGGTTGGCTAGATGATATTATGTCTAAGTTCGCATTCGTTATTGTTGACCATAATTTTCTGCCATAAATTTCAAAAACTAATTGTAGTACAGGCAGAAAAATTTACATTTAGATACTCTTTCAAAAATAAATAAATACGACTGTTACCGCTTTCGAAAATGTGGGCTGGTTCAGGTTGCTGCCGCACAACTTATAGCACGTCTCAGGCATATTTCAAAAACCAATTTTGCTATAGACAGGAAAGTTAATACTTATATACTCTATCTGAAATTATAATACCTATAGGTTTCATTTAAAACTAAATAGTATAAAATAAAATAATAATTTTATTTATTATATTTTTTAATCGGCTTTTTATTATAATTTTTAGTGATAATTTAAATTAAATAATTTAATTGTTGTCAGGTTTCCGTTCACTAATAATTTTTAATATTGGATTGCAAATATCGATATTTCGGAAGCAACATACTTCCTTCATCAGTGCTTGTGACTAACTGTATACATTAATTCATCTTTTCCCTTTCCCTCCATACTAGATATCTATTTTACCGATACTTTTTCAAATTATTTTATTAATTTAAATATCCATTCCCTAAATCATTATTCAATCTGTCATGTACCTGTACCCTCGAAATTGCTAAACTCTCATATATGTCTAGTTTGCTTATTTTGTGTACCTCCATTATTGATGATAAATTGGTTTTATCAATTTTATGGTGTTCCCCTATTATGCTTTAACAATTGCCGAACTAAAATTCGTAGTAGCTCTTATTCTTGCTAATTCGGCTTCCCTTAAATGTTCTTGGAATCTTACCGTAATTAACCGTTTTGATTGCCCTATATATACTTTTGAACTATATATACTTTTTGTTGGTATTTTTATTGGTTTTACTGGAAACGTGTATTTCATCTATTACTTCAGATTTATAATCAAGTATTACTGGTGTGTGATCTGATGATAGATCCAGCACTGCGGATGATGTAAATGTTTTCTTGTTGATATTTTTGGTGACTGCAAAATCGATCAAATCTGTGATTTTCTTATTGTCACTTGCCCAATGTGAGGGTTGACCATAGGATGAAGTATCGTATCCATTATCAAGATTTACTTTCATCAGTCGTCTGCCTCTGGTTGTTATTAATCTTGAACCCCAAAATAGGTGTTTGGCACTGAAGTCACCTGCTGCTATAAATTTGTTGTCTAGGTTTACAAAAAATTTATTTAATTCTTCTTCAGAAATTTTTTGATCAGGATTTTCTCATTGTTAAGTTCTATACAGAGAGAGGTGGTATGAATGCTGAGCGAGCAATAATTTTGAAGTGGATAGATAATGGCGAATTTTGGCGATACCTGTTCCTCCATGGCCTTTCAGTTCTGGATGATTAGTTGCATAGAATACAAGCCATTAACTTTGAAATTATATTTGTTTGTTAGATAAGTCTCGAAGAGAAGCATGATGTCGATATGATGTAAATTCAGAAAATGTTCTATCTCAAGTTTATGGTTTATTATACCGTTTGCATTCCAATGGCATATTTTAATGTAATTCATGGATTAATTGAAAGCTTCTGTATTGGCAAATTTTGATTTCTAATTAGTTCTTGAAGCATACTTTGCATAGAAGACATAAATTACAACATAGTTTGCATAAGAGTGTTAATAGTGTCTTCTAATCCTGTGTTGTTATTCAGGTTGTTAAATTGTTGTGAGTTACCTTCTTTTACTATGCATGTGTATGTGCTTGCATTTTTATTTGTGTTTATTAATGGTGGTGGAATACTTTGATCCTGCAGATTTTGTGTGCTAGGAAAATCAGAGATTCTACTTTTTTAAGTTTGTCTTTTTCTCATCTCTTAGTATACAATATAACCTCTATAATTTGCAGTATGATTCTCACCGCAGTTACTGCATTTTTTAAGATTGGATGTATCTTTTGGTTTGTTGCAGTTAGCAGTTGGATGACAGTCTCCACATATTACGCAAACTGACGGCAGATGGCAATAGGTTTTTGTGTGCCCAAACTCTTAACAGTAAATGCTCAGGAAAAAAAATTCAGGAGATGGCGAAGGTTAGAAATGGGGTGAACTTCATTTTTGCCGAGCTTGGTATCAAAGCCAACTTCAACTCTATATAATGGTTGAGGTTCTTTAAATCTATTCATGATTTGATGCACGTTGATTACATCAAAACCCTTCGAGATTAGTTCTTCTTTGATGTCGTTAATTGGGTAGTTTTTTCTATTCCTTTCAACACAATTGTGATACCTTTGCTAGACTTAAGTTGGTACGTGTAATATTTATTTTTCATATCTTCAAAAGGCCTCACGATCAACCTATAGTCCTGACCATTATTAATTTGTATTTTTGTTTCTTCTATTCTGACTTTTCTCAAGTTTGTAGTGTAAAAGTTAATTTTGCCAATCTTCTGGGTAATTAAGTTTATTAATTGGTCACTATTTCTTTCCCTCAGGTAGATTGGTGGTGATTTATACATTTTATCTCTAGGTTGAATTACTTTATCGTTGACGCTGGGTATTCGAACCTGTTGCTATTATCAACTTTCTCATCCTGAATCTTTTTTTAGCTATTGTACCACTGTTGACTGCAGTAGGACTTCTAAGCCTCTTGACAACTGTTATTTATCTATCCAATCATGTTACAAACTTATTCGTAGAGTTTTTGGGTGTGTTTGATTTGAGTTCACTGGAGCTCATTTCCAATACGTAGAATTTACTTTTTTCGTCACCAGATTTATTTTTGAAATTTTTATTAAAAACTCTACTCTTGATATTTCCAACAAAATGGTACCACTAATTGTTGTCAGCTGTACAACACTTGCAGATGACAATGACAAATTTCAAATGATATTTATTTTCAGTAATCAGTATACACTATACAGCAATAAATCAGTTGCACCGGTAATAATAATATACCTCTATCATAATAGACTTCTGTGATACTATCACATGAAAATAATCAAATCACATGAATGTAAATTTTGTTTTAGACCCAACATTTAGTACTAATTCTAAAATTTCCCTTTCAAAATTTTATTTAATTTTAGTACCAACAGATGGACTTGCAATTTTATAGGTTATTTTTGTATAAATTTTAGTGTTTGCTTACAAGCATTATTACATACTATTACATGATGCATTTCATTTTCCTGTAGTGCCATTTGGCTGTTTTTCATTTGACTGGAAGCTGGATATGATAAATATTTCTAATAAAAATTTCATGTAGCAAGTTTTTATCGATCAACGGATATCAGAACTACATCTTCTATGTGGTGACTGGTGGAAAGGGCCAAGTTCAAGAAATTAAGCAGCTTTCAGCAAAAATAGGTCGGGTCACGTCTCATAAAACGTCGAAAAAACATTTTTCTTTTTATTTGTTTTTTTTTTAACTTGTCTTTAGTAAAATGGCTCTTAAGGACGATGCCAGCAAGAGGTCCAGCGTCACAAGTGTCGAGACCCAAGACGTTGAAATTTTTTTTTTCTTTTTTTGGAATCAGTTCAATGGTTCTTAAATGTGATGAAGACAGTAGATTCGGGGTCCAGGGAATTGGAATTCCAGTCAAATGAAAAACAGCCAAATGATAATACAGGCAAATGAAATACAGGCATATCCCGCTCCCTTAAATTTACTATCTTCTAATTTACTTATTTTAATTAATTTAATCTTTTAATCCTTATTTCAAAACTTTATTTTTGTCCGTAAACGGGCAAACTTTTTCATTTTCTTAAAATTATTTAAAGATATTATATAAGACTATTAGTTAGAACAATAATCAATAATACCTCTCAGTATATTATACATATTGTAAAACCACTGACTTCAACAAAAATAAAACGAAAAGGTTAGTCTACTTAAAACGAACAACAACAACAATAACAAAAATAAGAACGAAAATAACAGAAGAAACAAGGATAAAAAAAACTAATAGATCCTAAAAGTAAAACTTTTTAATTCTAAAGACTTCATGGACAGTGCGAAATTGATAAAATGACATAAAATATTTATAAAACAAGAAACACCGTTAACAGTGTTAAAAATGAACCGTAGAAAAAAAAATAATAATAATATATTATAAAACAGGTAGTAAGAAACTATAAATGAGCCTTAAATTGGTGAATTAATTCAATTTTTATTTCCGGCATACATATAAAGACATTAAATAGTTATGTGGGAGATAAAACTCTAAAATTTATATTACAACCATAAAATATTAGAAAAAATAATGAGAAGAAAAAAACAATATCTCATTTTTGTTAAAAAAAAAGAAAATTTTTTCATATACCTACCTAACTTGCTCTAAAAAAAAACAACAAATTTGTTTTCAAAAATATTTTTAAAACTTATGAGATATATTTCATGGAAGAAAAGTTTTCTAATTTATTCTTGATTCTCAAAACAAAAAAAAAATAAAAATTGAACATTGAGGAAGGAATTATAAAAATGTCTGACCTCAGGCTATAATTGGAAAGAAAAATAATATCCCAGAAACACGATTAGGGACTTTTCACTATCAATCAGTAAACACTCATGTTTTAATAAAAAACTTTGAAATTGGTATGGTTTGAAAAAAAATTAATACTTTTCAATTACCATGCCTTTTCTACCTTTTCCCTATATTATGTCAAAGTAATTTTGTTTTTTTGGAAAAAAATTTTTGAACTGCGAAGTTCACCAATAACTTTTACTAATGAGGTTTTATTTTTGAATTCATCTTTGGTGGTTATCTACGTAACATTTTAGCAAAGGTGGAAGAAGTAAGAAAGCTGACTAAAGTATAAAGACTAGATGGCTCCAGTACAATTGCACAGCGGTACTTTTTTTTAGAATTCTTTGTTAACAACATTATTATTGATTTACATGATTAATCATATCTTACGCCTGCCCCTGACGTTCAATTTATCATTAAATTTTTCATTCAATTTTCTGACGTTTATGTTTCCATCTCATTTTCTCATTTCAGAAAAAGTGCCATAAAGAAAACCTCAAAAAGTTGGAATGAAAAGCTGAACGTTAAAAATATAGCTTGAAAAATTCTTCATAACATTTCTAATTTGAATTTTTCTAGATTGACAAAACTTTCGAACGGAAAATAATCAAGAAGTTGGAATACGCAAGAGACTTCTTGATTATTTTCCAACAACAGACTTGGCGTTCGGTTATACATAATCAAAAATAAGTAGATTATAATTAAATTAGCTACCTATTTTTTCAGCACACTTCCTAGTTTCTTGCAGTAAATTTTTTTATTTTCATTTATTTTCAATACAGGTATTTTTATTTTATTCATAAAAAAAAAACCAATTTCATAGTGATAGGTAGGTACGCTTCATATTATGATTATGGTTATGTATGGTATATTATGGTTTTATATATAATTTACTTTACTTTTGTACTTAATTTGTTTTGTTTTTTTCCCAAAAAAAGTCAAAACTGATTTGTTTCTATGTGTTAGAAGAATGAACAACAAATTTTTAAACTATTTCAATTTGATCATATTATCTAATGCAAATAGTATTGTTGGTGTAACAAAAAGTAATATGAGAACAGCAAAAAACAAGCGAACTAATTCAAAAATTACAAAATATATAAATGAATTTTTTATACATCTATATCTATATTATAATACACAAGAGTTTTCGTGCATTTTCGTCTGCATTCGTTCTTTTCTTTCATTTAACAAAGCCTCTATACTTTCTAGCCCGGTCACTGGGAGAGCAACTTTAAAAATGGGATCTTATTTTCATATAAATGTTGTATTTTGTATAGAGACCTTTTGTTGCGTAATGGCTAAACTGTTATTATGGATATTGTGTTATTTTTAAAAAAATATTAAAAGTTAAAAAAAAAACAAATATTTGGCAAAATAAAAAAGGCAAACTATTTTATTTATATTATTGTTATTGAATTTTTTGGTAAATGTGATATATTTTTTCAAACTTATAAATATACATATCTTTCAGCCCAATGTCACAGAACTGATGTATTTAAACTGTTTTAATCCAACCTCAAACAATTTATCTAATTTAATCAAATCCTAAAAGTAAGGCACACATCAATAATACACTTTTTATCCGTATTTTGAAAATCTTGTTATTATTAATTATTAAAACTTTAAGTTGTAATAAATTATAATTTTTTTAATTGAAAAGTGGTACATATTTTGTTAGAATTCTTACAAGAATTCTGACTGTAGAATTTTAAATTAACGGCAATACTTTTTGCTCTAGAAGTAAAAGAAAAACAACAATAAATATAGACACCTGGAACGTTAATAGCCTAATTGAGCAGGTAAACTATCAAAAAATGTGCGCTCATTGTTAATAAACATGATGATGAAATAGAAGAGTTATATCATATCTTCAAAAACAAACAAAACCACATGAATTAACCATAAAAATGACAGATTTTAATGCTAAGAGTAAATGAAATAGTTACACCAGTAATGCAGAAGAGTAAATGAAATAGTTGGACCATTTGCTTTAGGTTCCAGAAACAAGAGAAGCGAACATCTAATACAATTCGCTCTGGCAAATTGTAACATCTGGGAGCACACAAAAACTATACTAAATGAGACATCCAAACATATTTTAGGTACAAAATAATATAAGGTAAAGAAAAAACGGATGACAGCTGATGGATGAAAGACGCAAATACAAAAACAAGCAACCTGTGGAATATAGACGTATTCATCGTGAAATAAGGTCGAAAATAAAAATAGCAAAAGAAAATTGGTTAAAACAGGAATGCTACGAAATTGAAAAACTATAACACTTGCATGATGACTTCAATCTACACAAAAAGCTCTAAGAAACAGCAGGGGTGTAGAAAAACACACATACCTCCACACTTCTTAATGAAAACTTAAAATAATCACTGAAATTAATGAAACAAATTGAAACATGGGAAGAATATATTAAGAAATTGTTTTATGATTCTACTCGTCCCGTGTATAATATTGAAATGTCTACAGAACCATCCGAAACGCATATAACTAAAGATGAAATAAAAAAGCGGTTATGTCAGCCAAATATAATAAAGCTGTAGAACCAAACTTGACTCTGTCAGAAATAATTAAACTGATCAACAATGAAAATAAATTATATTAAAAATAATAAAAATTAAAAAATGTTTAACAATACATAAAGAAATAAAATTCAAAAATGCTTTGGCTTGTACGACAATTATATAAATTAGCATCCGACAATAAATTTATTTTGAAAAATATTTTATGTGTCTTTTTTATTTCATGTCTTATGAAGACAATCTTGCAGTCATTTCTATTTAACTCAGTTGGATATACTGTTTTATTAAAATATACCTGCATAAAAAACGAAATAACGAAGAGAACAAACAGAGATAAAAAAATTATCACGTTTATTTATTTGACATTTTTATTATATACCAATCCTGTCACATTTAATAGGCTACATATTGTGCTCTAAACTCTAAAATATATTAGATCAAATGAACTTTTTAAAAACCTTTTAGCTTATTTAATAGACATATATTCAGTAGATGTATTGTTATTAATTCTTCGAAATTTAGAAAGGAGTTGTCCCAAAGGAGAAAACTAAATGTATCATGAAAATAAAATAAAAATAAAAATTAAATTGTTTTTATGTAATAATGAAACGCCAATGTTCATAAACATACCAACAAAATTTTTGTCAAAAAAAAAAACACAAAACAAAAACAGTTCTTTTTATCGTCAACCTTGAAACATAAGACGAAGAACTTTCTTCAAAGAAAACAAAAATAAACAAAAGGAAAAAGGAAATATTTTTTATGTATACTTTTACCTACATATTTTGATTTTAAATAACAATGAAGCAATCGAAATGTCATGAAAGTATCTCAGTTTTAAATATAAAATGCTCGTATATTTGTCACCAACGGCATAATATAAAAAACATCTTGAAACAAGCATTAAATTTTCATTTTATGTAAGAAAAAAAATGTATAGGTGAAAATTCACTACATCCTCAATTCACTTACACTGTCGAATTTCCTCCTGCGAAAAAAGTATCTACTCTTTGTAACAAACCGTAACGCATAACAATGGTTCAAAACTATCTTGAGCTATATGACATATTAGCAAATTTTTATTACTTTTTTCACATCAGACATATTAGTAAATGTTTTGTATATAAAATAAAAAATAAAACACATACATTTTTAATTTCCCAAAAAAATATTGTCCTCAAAACCAGTTCTTCCGTATTAATATTAATTTAAATGCAATGTCTTTGGCTTCAGTACTAATATTAAATTTAAATGAAATTTAAATGTCGCTAGGCTTTGGTTCTTAAAAATGTGTTTTTATAGGTTTTGGAAACAACGTTCCACAAAACTTCTTTTTTTTTTATAGTTGCTGATAAATTTTATTAACTTCTTTCCATGCAAAATATTATACATTTCAACTAAACAAAATCAAAATCAAATTCAATAAAAAAACTATCAGTACTGTCAAATAACCGATTTGAAATAAAAAAATACTTTATTATCAAAATCAACCTGTATACAAACAAGAAAAATAAATCGGTATCAAAATTTAGTCAAAAACATAGGATTGAAATAAAAATTGACGAATTCGCCATATTTAATTAATGAACTGTCAAATTTGATTGGATGGCCATCCAGTTTTTTTTTCTTTTTTTTTTTAAATCTTCATTTTATTTACAATCTGTTTACTAAAATACAATAAGCAAACATTTTTGTCTGAGGATTTTGTCTTGAAGCAGTGCGCTCAATGACCAGCCACATACTTAATTAATTTCACTTTAAAATATCTCCAGGTAACATTCTTTTGAGTCTCCTAGTTCCAGAGTTCATCAGCATGTGGGTTAGAATATTTGGATGTTGTTCCAATCTGTTGTTGTAGTTGGTGGTATATTTAATTAATTCATTGCGAACTGAAGGAATTCGTAAATTATTGTCGATTGTTTGATTTGCACGAACCATGCTGCATTAACCATAGATTATCACTTTGTTTTGAAATCGTTGGATAATTTCCACATTGCTTTTGGCCGCAAGTCCCCATAGTTGAATGCCATAAAATCAGATTGGTTTAAGTATGCAATTTTAAAATAATATATTATTTTCTAAGAAGAGCTGTGATGTTCTCTCTATGACCCAGTATATGGTTTTCCACTTAATACCTTTTATAGTTGATGTGGTTTCTCCAGTTTAGTCGTTTATCTAAGTGAAGTCCTAGGTATTTGACATAATTTTTTTGAGGAATGTTATTATTATTTAATGAAACTGGTGGGCAACTCTCCTTAACATGAAAGTGATATGTGTGGATTTTAGCTCATTTACTTTTAACTTCCATTTGTCAAGCCATGTTTGTAGTATGTTTAAATGTTGCTGCAATATGTGGGTGGCTAAATATAGATCATTGTGGGAAACCATCAGAATCGCAGTGTCATCTGCGAAAATGTCTAGTTTAACTTCTTTATTATATGGCAGTTCAGCTGTGAATAGTAGATACAACGTAGATCCAAGGATACTTGAAGTATTGCCAATTCCAATTCCTCAAGGACCTTGAGGAACTTCAGAGTGAATTGGCAATAATTCAGAATACGCGTTTTGTATTTTAACATAAAAGAATCTATTTTGCAAATAACTTTTAAAATTTCGTAAAACTCACTTGTGGGATTTTTGTTCCGTTTATACAAAAGATCTAGGTGCTATACCTTGTCAAAGACCTGACTAATGTCCGGAAATACTACAGTACAGTACAGTAGAAAGTTTCTTTTCAAAGGAGTAACTTATTTCATAAACAATATGATGTACCTGCTCAATTGTTGAGTGGTTGTGACGAAAACCAAATTGATGATTTGAAATTAGATTTTCATTTTCAATTATTGGGATCAATCTTTTCATCAGCAGCTTTTCGAATAACTTTCGAAAAACACAGAATGGGCAGCAAGCTTATTGATCTGTACGAAGAAACGTCTTCTGACTTTTTACCTGGCTTGAGAATCATTATTATATCTGATGTTCCATTGAATTGGGAAGTATCTAAGCCTTAGTAGCGGGTTGTATATAAGTGATAGCAATCTCAGTCCTTGAAGAAATAATTCATGTAGGATCCTACCATTAATTAGATCATAATTCGGTGATTTAATGGTTTTTATATCTGATTTAATGATACTTTTTATGTCAGATGCTGAATATTTTTTAATGGTAAGTCAATGAGAAAGGGACAACTGACAATTTCGTTTATTTCAGAAAGTTTGGCTTCTGTAGAACATATGCTCCAAGGTTGAAATACAGAAAATGTGAAAGCTATCTCTTGGTTACTGTAAAGCCAATCGCCGTTAGGTTTCCGTAGTGAGTTTTTTGTATACGTTGGTTGTTTTAATTTTTTTGTAGCTTTCTATGATTCGTTTTCTGTTGATTGATTTGCTGTTAAATTTGATAGATATTGCTGGACCCCGTGAGTTTTGTAATTCCATAGTGCTGCTATCAGTTTCTTGGTGCTTCTTTTGAGGTTTCTTTTGTTCATAGTAGTGCGATTATTTTGCCATATCTTCATTAGCTTGCGTTTTTCTCTTACAAGGTTTCTAATATACGCTGGTTCACTAGTATTTGGATTTTTATCGATTCTTGTCGGAGTAGCTGACTAAGCGGCCTCATGAATTGATTTCATGAAATAGTCAACAGCTATTTCAATGTCGTTTTCAGTTTTTAATTTAAATGGTCGATGTATTAACTGATCAAGTGAATGACGGAAATTATCCCAAATTGTGTGATAATGTTGATAATGTTGCATGCTTATTTACTACAGCAATATCGGTTTGGAGTGCAAGTGAAATCGCCAAATGATCGGAAGAAAGCTCGAAGTATGATTTAGCGTTTACTTTTTAAATTTCCATTCATTTGGTAACAAAAAAATCAATAAGGTTTGGAACTTTGCTTCTATCACTAGGCCAGTAAGTTGGTTCCGCAGTAGAGATGTAATTCAGCTTTAAATCGCTTATTGTACTGAATAATTCTCGGCCTTTTGGATTTATTAACCTGGACCCGCATTTTGAATGCTTAGCATTAAAGTCTCCACCAACTATAAATTTTTTGACAAGATCTCTTTAACGGCTATCCAATTTTGAATCCAAAAAAGAAACGTCAATGCCAACGCAACAAAGAGGTAACTGAATGATGTGAAATATTATTATGTTTGTCGAACTCGAACGTATAATAAAATTTTATTGCTCAAACTGTAAAATTTATTTTACAGATTGTTCAAATATAACAAGCGATTTTCATTATTATTTTTCCGAATGATAGATATTTAAAACGAGACTAAGCAAAATTATATATTAAATACTAGAGACTCCTATTTATTAATTATAATTCAAGTTAAAGTCAAATTTAAAGTTTTTAACAGAACCGGTATTTAAATATACTGATATTTTTCACTATCAATCAGTAAACAGTCATGTTTTAATAAAAAGTAAGCTATGGTTTGGTATGGTTTGAAAAAACGAAATTCTTCTTAATTACCATGCCCTTGCTACCTTTTCGCTATAATAAATCAATATAATTTAGTTTTTTTAGAAACTATTTTTCAACTCTGAAGTCCACCGATAACTTCTACTAATTAGGTCTTATTTTTCAGTTCACCCTTTTAGCAAAGGCGGAAGCAGTAAGAAAGCAGCTGTTGAAATCCTAAATATTAAACTCGATGTATATTATATTTGAGAATTAAGAATTTTGATAATTAAATTATATATTAATTTTGTAAACTGTTTGAATTAAATGCTAAATAAATAAATATAAAGATGCTAAAAAATTAGTGCCTATATAAATTTCAGTGATTTCACATTTGTTTTTATTTTTTTTTTATTAACTTATATAAAAACACTAGGGGCCTCTGTTGAGTAATTATAATTCAAGTTGAAGCCAAATTTACAGCTTTTAAAAAAACAGTAATTTACATACTGACATAGACTTCTCGCGATATGGCAGAAACCACTCATTTTTAATAAAAGTTTTCGCTTAGTAAGTTTTATTTAGGACATATAAATACATGTCCCTCCTATACTGCTTCGTTTCCGATGTATTCCGTATAGTAAGTGGTATTTCGTGGATGAAATAACTAAAAATAAAAAATTTTGTCATGAAAGAGGTACCAACATATGCATAATTTTAATAAAAATAAAAACCATATTGTTACTACAAATAACCAAAATTTAGAAACAGTTACTTAAAAAAATAAAAAATCAAGAATTCAAGGGATTTTTTTTCTTGTTGTTTTTATATTTTTTATTTGAGATGAATTGGTTTTTTTGTTTTTATTTTACATATGTACAATGTACATAGGTTCCATGCAAGTAATCTATATATAATTCTTCGCCGGTGTCAGCATGTACCGTTATAATTTTTTGTTTGAAAGAGAAATACTACTAGAAATTTTGAATGATTGATTTTTTACAGGTACCTACATAACATAATATTGGTTTCAAAAACATATCTTATTTCTTAAACATAATTTCTTTTATTGTCTTATAAGGGAAGTAAAATTTTTTTTTATTTCAAACAGATTATAATTGATGTATTTTCAATATATAAATTTTTTCAGTTATTGAAACAGGTAGTTAAAAAGAATACCAAGAACCAATCGTTTTTTTTATAAATGACTCGATGCATTTTTATTTCCTTCAAAATCAAATTTTGCCATGTAATAATCAATGATAATTTATTAATTATTAATAATATTAGAATCTGTAAATAGGAAGGAAATTTGAATATTAATAATGTGAATAATAATAATGTTTCTTATTACTATGCTTTTTAAATGTAACACATCTCGATATTTGTTCTATAATTTTTTTCCCAATTTGTGTTTTGAATTTTTCTCTCTCTCTCACAAATTAAATTCTTATTACTTTCTATTTCTTACAATTTTGAAAACCCACGTGGTTGATAAGCCCATAATAAAGATCTTATAAATAAATAAATAATCAACTACATAAGTGTTAGCATTTAGAGCAACGTTTACACATAAGATTTTATTTGATAAAAGTTACTTATTTATTTATTTGAGGTTTGTTTGCCTCAAATAAAAAAAATGATTTTAAATATATAGAAATTAAAAATTATAAATAAATAAAATAAAAAATACGACAAAATGAAAAAAAAAATTTACCTATTAAATTTTTAAATAAATAAAAAATACAATTAAGAAAACACTACTGGGAATATAAATCATTTAAAAATTGTCACCGAAGAGAATAGAACTGTTAGAAATATAGTTTTTAATGAAATATTAGTTGATTAAATATTTCAATCTATATCAATCCAGTTATATAGTCTGTCTGCTAATCTACTAATTTAACTAAAGTATCAAATATTACTAAAATATTGTTGATAGGGGAATTTTTGATTTTGATAATTTATAATGCAGTACAACCTAGAATGCTCTAATTTTGATTTTTCACTATATATAACGGTAACAAAAAGTTACATAGTAACGGGTATTTAACTAGTAATAACTGATTTGTTTGTTTTTGTTTTTTCTTTTAATAAGAACTTACATAGAACTTACATATGGATAATGTATTTGGTGAATAATTAAACCATATGAGTAAAAAAAATTCAACTGTGTGCGCATTATTGTTTTATATACAACTTATTTTTATATTAAGTGCTCATAAAAGAGAAGAAAATAAAAAGGTGTCTACTGCGCGGATCCTTAAATGCTTGTCAATTATAATTATAGATTGTTGCATTTAGATAAATAATATTTTTTTCTTTTGTTTTTTTTTAATGTTGACAGTAACTTAGGTAGAATTACCGTTTCGTGCTTAATTTAAGTACGGTACTGTAATTTTGTAATAAACATTTTTTCGAGTATTATTATTTAGAACGTGTACTAATGAATTAGTAAATGATTTTTAAAAAACTGTTCCACGGAGAGCCTTCTTTTTATGGAAATTTAAATTTGCTTTAAATACATATGGGTATATATAAATAATAATTAATATTTATGTTGCATTACGCAAAATAAGAAACTTTTGGAATTTATTGAAAAGTTATTGGAATTAAAAACAATAATAATTTTGTTTACAATTTACATTGTCTATCTATACCTCTATGTAAGTACCTAACCTACGTATATTTAATGATCAAAATAAAACTCATATGCTACATACAAATTGTATAAATAGGATGGTGTACTGGTGTAGGGATTTATTTTCTCTCATTTTTGGTTAATAATTTTAAGTTGAATAATTTTAAGGTGAACTTTTGACAACTAACTCTATTATAATATATGATTTTTTAAATTTTCAATTAGAAATTTCAATTTAAAATTTCACCTCATGTATAAGACGTTTTAAAATAAAAAAATTTTAATTTTTTCAAAATAAATTATTATATATGTATACGGTTGCTTTCTTAGTAAAAGCATTGGTAAAATCCAATACAAAAATAAAATATTGTATGTACCTACCTACCAAGGATAAATTGAAATGATGGAATACAATTCATAATGAAACTGATTTTCATAAGGTTTCATTAGTTGTATTCCTTTTTCAATCTAAAATTACTCTAAAATAATTTAAAGTACTTCGAAAATGGAATAATTGAATTTTTTAAAAACATTTATTTTGTGACAATTATTTTTTTATAAGAACAAAAATATGATATAAAACAGTAAGTTTATTCAGTAAAGTGTTCAAGAACGATTTGTTTGTATTCGGTAATTTCCCTTAACTTAACTATTTTGCCTTCCTTATGAGTCCTTACGAGTAATTTTGGGTCAAACTGGTATACCAGAGTCATTCTTCGAAAGTTGTCGGGTCAATATAATATATACTTTTCGGTAATCGCAACATGGATTTTTTTATAATATTAAGTTTTTATTTTTTAAATTTATTAAAGTTTATATTTTGGTATATAAATAAATCTTGATAGTTAAAAAAAAAACAAATTATTGTAAACAAAAATGAAACAAAAATATATATAAATAATGAAATAAAAATAAAAAAACAAGTGCATTCAGAAAGAATTTTAAAAAGTATGTAATTTTCTCCTTAAATGGCTATGCTTCTGACATTTCAATTTGTTATAAGTTGAGTAAATGAATAATAAAAATTTATTTTTAAAATCTTTGTTATAATTGTCTACATCTTGTAAAAGGAATATTTTAAAAAAGTATGTTTTAAATTTAAATATGAACATTGAAAAGAAAAGACAAAAAAAGTTTTCAGTAACATTTTTAATATTCCCCATTTAATACTTGACAGTAAAATTTGCGGCCATTATAAAAAAATTGCTAACACTACAAATATAAAAAGTTTTTTGAAACTTTTGATTTAAAAAAAAAAAAATAATAAGAGGCCAGTTTGTTATAATTTTTCTTTTTATAAAAAATTTAAGTACTTAAATTAATATTTTATCTGTGAGCAACGAATATTGCAGATAACTTAAATTAATCATAGAAATCTTTTTTTCATTTTGGATAAATATGGATTATGTGTATATTTAGGTGAAATACTATGATAAAGAAGAACCGCTAAAAACAAACAGAATCTGGATGATAGAGAAGGAGAAACTACCATAATTATTTTCGATATTTAAATTTAATAGATATATGTATGTATACTTTACCTTTTTTGTATTATACTTTACCTTCTTCTTTTCGAACATTTAATAAATTCTTTTATTTCTTAAAAAATATTTTTTTTTTTTTAGTTTATTTATTTAACTTTACAATCCATCTTATTTTTATCTAATAATAGTATGTCACTATTAGACGATATTAAATAATTTGTTTTGGCTTCTTTTATGTAACAGGTGGTGAGTGAGCCCATTGGCTTATCTCCGAAGTTTTATATTTCTGGTCAAGCTAGTGGGGATTTCTGGTTTGACTATTTATAAATCTGCTGCTTAGATCTATCGGATGAAACCTTTTCAGCCTTCGCAAATGTTGGTCTGTACACTATAGTTGTGATGCGAGATCGTTGGGATGTATTTCCAATCTCGCAAAGTATTTTGAGCTTCTTATTGCTATGGCTTCTTTAACCGATTCGACTTTTAAGTCCTTTCTAATTTCCTCATTTTTCACGAACCATGGTGCATTTACTATTGATCGGAGTACTTTGCATACGTTGGAATTACTTGTGGTTCCCCACAGTTCTATACCATAGTACTAGATGGGTTTCAAGACGGCCTTGTATAGTAGGATCTTGCACTCCATTGAAAATTGCGAATAACGTCCTATTAACCAGTATAGGCTGTGGAACTTCAATCTAAGTTGTTTATTTTTGTTGACAATATGCTCTTTCCATTTTAAACGCCTATCCAGATGCATACCAAGATACTTTGCATAGTTTGCATGTGTTAATGCCACATTATTTAGTGTTACAGCCGGGCAATCTTTTCTTCTGGTGGTGAAAGTAACATGCACTGATTTGTTTACATTCGCTTTGATTTTTCATATTTTTAGCCAATCTTCAATTTTTAATAAGTGTTCTTGCAATTGGTTTGAGGTAACAGTTGGACATGTGCTTGTTGCTAATATTACTGTGTCACCGGCAAACGTTGCAGTAGCTGTGTTTTCTGTTGTTGGCAAATCTCCAGTATATATTAAGTATAAGGTAGGTCCTGGCACACTACCCTGAGGGACTCCAGATTATATTATTTTTTCTGATGTGTGTTCTTGTTGTTGTTTTATTACAAATTTACGACTCTCTAGGTAGGATCTTATGAGTGTATAACATAATTCATGAGGTAGCCTTTGCATCAATTTGTATAGAAGTCCCTCATGCCACACCTTGTCGAACGCCTGTGCAATATCTAGGAACGCTGCCGAGCAGTATTTTTTTCTTTCCAATGTGTCGTTTATTACATTTATTACTCTGTGGACTTGTTGAATCGTTAAGTGATTTTGCCTAAACCCAAATTGGTGGCTTGGTATTAGGTTTTCTGTTATCAATATTGGCTTTAGTCGCGTCATCAACAATTTTTCAAATACCTTTGACAGTATAGGTAGTAAACTGATCGGCCTGTATGAAGCCACTGCACTTAGATCCTTACCCGGTTTTGATAACATGATAATTTGGGCTTTCTTACATTGATTCGGAAAACAGCTTAACGTTAGGATGCATAGCATTGAATAGGTATGTCATATATCTTATACCTATTTCTGGAAGTTTTTTTATCATTTTACCAGTTATTTTATCAGTGCTTTTTTTGGGTTTATTTCATTTTTAATGACTGATTTTACTTTTTTTACACTATATTTTTTTATTGGTAGATTAAGTGGTGAAGTGGTGTATCAAGATAATCTATTATTTCCTTATTCTGCGATTCCTTGCGGGTATGGAATGAATGTAAAAAATATAAAACAAAAAATCTTATTCTGAATAAGTACTTATTATATAACTAAAGATTTCGACAATTTATTCTTTCGCATTTAATATTATAATTGAAAAAAATTTCATTTTTGAAGTAATAACATGTAAGATTTAATAAAATATGGTTGTATTACTTGTACTTTTTTATGGTCTTATAATTTTAAATTTCATTAACTATAACACTCAGACCAGTGCGGACGTGTTCTGGATTTGTGCTTTTGTTAAGGTAAAATCAAGTAAAAGTAAAGAAAAAAACCGCGAAGTTAAACTAATTAAACCGCGTAAAAAATTTTATAAATTTTTATAAACCGGCACTAAATAAATCAACAAATCAGCTGTCAGATATAACATCAACAATATCCATAAGTGTTATACACTATTAATCAAATTAAATCAATGTCTTTGGACAAAAAAAAATTAATTTTGATATAAAATATAATTATTCTAAGTATTATTTTATCAATTAACAATATTTTTAAAATAGTTATATACTAAATATTTTATAAATAAAATTATAACTAATTTCTTACACTCCATAATAACTAGTATATATAACCATATATATATATTAATTGTATAATATTGAATATAAATGTACATACATTCTTGTGTTTGATAATTATATTCAAACAAGTTGGAATGGTTTATGTATATAATTGTATTATACTATTGCGTTAAATATCATAATCATTATAAAATATAAAGTGTTATTATATATAAATGCCACTGTCGAGAACTCCTTCCAAAGAAAATATTACTTCAACAAAAAATGTCGAGGAGTTGACCTCAGATCCGGTCATCATGAATAGAAAATCTTCAATGACAAACGAGGAAGACATACACCAGAGATTTCAACATTTATTAATTCAACACGAAGATCTAAAAAACAATATCAGGCAGCTCAACAGGAACTATTCGTATCCCGCAAACAAGCTAAAAGCAGTTTCACCCACCAATCTGAAATAAAAGCAGTGAGAACGCTAAGTAATGAACCAAAAGAACAAATCGATATTGCTTCAGGCGGGTTTAAGTTAGTAAGTTATAAAAAGAAAACAAATATCATAAACAGCAATGCTAGAAGTTCAGATGACAGCAATGTTATAAATCCAAAAAACACTAAAAGAAAAAGATTCAGTCCGCAGCAGTTACCAAGATCGAAACAATCAAAGCTAAAAGATCATTTGGCTTAATGATACAAACTCAACATGTATTAATAAATTTTGTCCTATGTAATTTTGTATTATACAATTATGTCATGTAACTGTCTATAAGTTTACGTCTACGTGTACAACTAACGTTGTTTATATTATATATTATAAAGTTTACGTATTGAAAATTACCTTAAATATGTGAGTAGAGAAAGAGCAATTAATGAATTGTATTCGGATGTTAAAAGAGAAATACCTACATACAAACCATTTTATCTGATATACATTTGAGGAGATGTCAATTTATTTATATGCTGTGGAGAGATGAATTACGGGTTTTTTTTTTTTTTAATGTAAAATATTCTTCACGACATCATCTTTAATATCCCTAGAGGTCTTAAATTCTTTAGAGTATTTTTCTATTTTTTTTTTTTATTTAATTTACTTTCCTTCTCTATTATTTGATTCAGCTAACAGTTTCCAACATTATATTATTATATTACACATACACACATATCTATAATTGTAAATTTTTTTTGCAGATAAACTTTAAAGAAGTTAACGAAAAATAACCAAATACGAAAACAACATCGGGATTCGTGATAGAGTTAGGAATTAAGTATTTCGAAAACAAAAGCGAATATTTTTTTTTGCTTTTGTATTTTTCTTTGTTTGCGAATTTTTCACATCAAACAATGCACCCTACTCTGAAGGCATGCCTTGTTACTCAAAGAGCAACTTTCAAAATGTATTTTATTTGTGTATAAATCTTATGGGAATATTTAAAATCGAAGGATGTTATTTGTTAGCAGAGATATTTTTAAAATGAAATATATTTAAAAAAATATATATTTTTATCTACTTTTACTGAAAATCCTATTAAAAACTAATTAAAATTTCATTCAAAAATTTGATTTAAAAAAAAAAGTCTACTCAACAATCCGACATAAATCTCACCATCACAAGCTAAAGCAGTAAACTGGAGAGGATTCAAAACCATACTAATGAAAAAATTAGAAGCTTTTTCTTTCCTTCATCTTTTTTCTCAAATTACATACTAAAAAAGCTTTAACCAAGGAATAAATGAAATTTGAGTGTATTGTGCAAACGAATGCTAAAAAGAGACAGTTTTTGACAGTTTTCGCTTAATTTCGTGAAAAATAGTGAGTAAGAAGGCCTGTATTAGTGTGCCTTGCATCAAATATAAAATTTAAGACTGAAAATAGAGCAAACTTGAGCAAACACAATATCCTAATATTGACAAAATAAAGTCGTTATTTTTGTTTTTGTGATTTATTAGAGTACCCACCTCTAGAGATTGTATAGAGAACAAACAATACAGACACAACAAATTATAAAATCTGAATATATGAGCATAGTAAATTATTGTTGTTTTGATTATTCGATTTATAGATTTATGCTCTGTACGAGTATGTTATTTTAACTATAAAACATAAATAAAGCGCCGTGAAATATATTTCAAATTTGGTTACTTCATCTTTTTTATTCATAATTCGGAAATTTCTTTAGAAAAAATATTTATTTTATCTGTCTTTGAATATATTTTCCAGCGAAACCCTAGTAAATAAATAAACTGAGAGACAAAATTATTAGAAAATTGTAAATATAAACTGTAAAAATCAATACATATTTAGTTTCATAAAAAAATATTTATAATCAAATGAAAAGTTGAATATTTTAGTCTCATACATGTATATTTAGGAAAAGAAAAACAATTTTTTAATCGATTCGGAACACGAAATCTATTTTTCTTGAATAAATATTTAGATGATTAATATTTAAAACAACATTTAAAAAAAAGTTACCCTAATATTTTTAGTAAAAAAAATTCAATTAACTTTAGGAAAACGTTGTTGTCGTCGTTCCAATTAATTTCAAAATCATTATAATAGTAATATAAATACTTTTTTTTCTCTTCTGTGACAATAATGAGATAAATTTAACTGATTAATGCAATAAATTTATATTTTTTGTTTGTTTTCCTTTTTACCTCATAATGTTTCATTCAAATTAAGTACCACAAGTAGCTGCGAGATAAATCTGTGGCAAAAAGAAATAACGATATAACTTGTTTTTCTCAATTTTTCACTACAACAATTTGAAACTTATAAACGAAATTTCCTTTTGCATTTTATAGAGTTTGATTTCCTTAAGAATTTGAAATTTTCAGATGTTGGATGTTGTAATTTTCGTGGCTTCAGCAAAGTATAAACCGAGATATACTGTTATTCCTTTTTGGTAAAATAATTATAGATGAACATAACTCGAGTTATGCTGTTATTCCAAAATGTTTTTTGAAAATTAAGTAGACTTATATCGAGTTATGCCATTATTCCAAAATGCTGTTTTGAAAGTCATTTCACATAAGTCGAGTTAATATTTTTTTCCATAGTAACACAATGTAATAAAATAAACTATAATTATATAATTTTTAATTGGAAAAAACTGTGAAATTATTATTTTTAATAAAAAGCTCAACTCTTCTTAATAAGATTTAAGGATTTTATTAATCAAATAATTTTTTATTTATACTTTTATTATTTTAACAAAATATAAGAAATTTCAAATAACATAATTAATAATTAAATTAAAATATATAACAGATTTCATGTATTCAGTTCAGTTGTGTAATTAAAATAAAAATTAACTAAAATATAATAAAATCGTAATAAAAAAAGTATGAAAACTAGGAATAGTAATTGAGAGAACAATTTTATATATTTATATTAATTAATTTTTTAAGTTATAAAGAATTTTTTTTTACAGTGTTAGTTTTCAAGGCTATCAATTCCGTCTTCGACTATATCAGGATCGATATTCCGAATATTACTAACACTTAAATTTTTGTAGAAATCATGATATATGGGATCAATCAGGTGCAACATAGATAATAAGTCCGCTTTTTTTTATTTTGAAATGAAAGGTAGACAATCAATTTTTTTTATATCCCCTTCATTTATGACATTTATACCCCGTTTTCTTATATTTAGTATTTTAAATGGTTCTTCTTCATTTAATGATGCTTTGTTTCGATTCGCAAGTTATTTTGCGTATAGCGTAACCATTTTACATACCGCCAAACAAACTTTTCACCACCTTCATTGCACTTCCTCCAATTAAATTTATCCTTTGATAAATTACCGAAGTCATAAATATTATCTCCCTTTCTTCCACAATGAATGTATTTTTTGTACCAACCAACCGAACAAAGTGATACCACTCATGAGGATGACGAATTTTTATAAATGTTCTTTTCTTCTTCCTTTCTGCTGTAGCATGGTCAGCATCGCATTCCATATGGCTATGACCAGGAATTAAAAATTTGTGATGTATTTTTTTTCAAACAGGGGGCATTTTGAAGAAGAGTAACAAACATTGAACTAACGTATGAGTTTTTATCTTGCCCTGCACACGTATCACAATTAAATATTAAAGTGTCAATACTTCCATCTTTAGGCAAAGAATTAATGTGTTTATATAGGCATCTCTTCGGCCTTCAACTTCATGTCACATACAGCATTATGGCTAATTGCTGGCGCAGTCATGGATCGTTAAATTATATGTGTATAACTGCGTTTTATAAAATGGAATTGATGTTGTTAAAAATGGTGTTGGAAGGCTGTTGAAGTTTCTATCGCCATTGAAATAAATCTTCAAATTTTTTGTCTCCTTCTTTTAATGATATATCTGTAAAGCAGAATTATCTTACATTGAGAAAAGTTAACAGTAGATCAACAAAAATCATGTTTTACAATAATAAATACTACTCAAATTCACTCTATTCAAAACTATCAAATTCGCAAAAAAATATTTACCTTTACGAATATTACGACATTTATTTCCTCTATCATTATCGTTATCTGCTTTCAATTTGCTGTTTAAGATTTCTCGAGCCATTTCTAATAATTTGTGTGCACGAGACATTTTTTTAAATAATAATTTCATAAACTTTTTCACTACCTAAATTAATTTAGTTTTTTTTTCGTATAAATGTCATATTAATACTAAACTAAAAACAATATTGTTCTCAAGATACAATATTTCCAGCTTACTATAATAGAATATCTCAATTTGCACGCGTAGTAATAGCGTAGTATATGTAAATATTTTGAAATAATGTAATATTTCAAAAACTAAAATTGGAATAACAGCATATCTATAGTTACACTTTAAAATTTTTAAATTTGTCTTTTGGAAAAAGAGTATATCTCGATATATTTTTTTATTTAAAACATAAAGCAAAATGGAATAACAACATAACTCGACTTATGAAAAATTTAAATTTAGAATAATAGCATAACTCGACTTATATTGGTATATGTTCTATGAAATAAATTTAGAACGCAAAGTTTTACAATTTGGAAAAACCATACAACTAGACATATGGTGTTATTCCAATTGTAAGTTATGTTATTCCAAAACGAGATATGCTATTAGAGGCGGACTCATATCTGCAAAACTACTTGTCGGAACTGCACCAAAATTTGTGACAATATGTATTCGATTACGGAGAAAACGATGCATACAAAATGTAAATTTGAGCATATCTCGACTTATACTGTTATTCCTTTTGCCACAGAAATATTTATAGTAAAAATTAACGTTTGACTTTACTACAAATTTGGAACACATCTGTAGTGATACTTGTCTACTATTCCCATAATTCTTATTAGTATAAGAGTATTATTATTATTAGCATAATTATACTAATACCAATGCCTCTATATCTTCTAGCCAAGTTACACGATGATTTTTCGCGAATATATCGAATTACGATTTTTTTTTTAAATTTTGTTTTTGTTTTGTGTATAAATTTTTTTTGATAAAAATGAAATTTGAAAAAAATACAACTAACACAAACAAGAATATTCTGAAAAATTTAATACCAAAAATTAAATACACCATCAAAGGTTTTGCTCAGATAAAAAAAATAAACAAATACAATTTACATTCCATTTCAATTCCGTCTTAAAAATTTTACTGTATACAGTATACACCAGTTTTATTTTCAGTGTTCATTAGAAGTTGATAGACACGCTATAAATTTTTTTTTTTTTAAATTGAAAATTATGAATGAAAATGTTTTTGTATTTTCTGTAAATTTTACCAATTTAGATAAAAAATATTGAATAACTTTTTTAAAAATAACACTATATCATAATTACAGGTTATTCATATAGTAAAATAAGATCCCTATACAAAAGAAAAAATTTATATGAAAATAAGACCCATTTTTAAAGTTGCTCTCCCAGAGGTCAAGCTAGAAAATATAGAGGCATTGTTAATACTATAAACATTTGATTGCATACAATTGTAATACACATGGAGAATGACATCAGTGAGTTAATACAGAACTCTTGATGATATATGACGTAAAATAACAAGAATTACATGGCGCAGTCGAAAAGTCAAAAAAAAAAAATTATAAAAAATTAAAACTGAATTTTAAAAAATTCGTGTTGCTTGGTTCTAATTAAAAAAAAAAAAATTTAAAAAACTAAAACTGAATTTTAAAAATTCGTGTTGTACATTCTAATATTTAAAACAAAAAAAAAATTTTTTTTTGAATTATATAACCTGTTTTAAGTTTTGAGGCTTACAATAAAACCATATGGACAGAGCCAATATTTCAATTTTGGATAATAGAAAGAAAAAAGAATCAAAAAAAAGCTGACGATGTACAAGAGCAAATTTTCTCAATGCAGCTGGAGAGGAAGCCACAGAAACATTTCAAAATGTGTTAAGAATTGAGGATGGTGATAAAAAAAAGTTGGATAAAGTAATTGAAGTTTTGAAAAGTTTTGCAAAGGTGAATCGAATGAAGTATATGAAAGATTCGTATTTTATAATCGAAATCAATCAGAAAATTATCGATTTATTCTTAATGGAAATAACAAAGTTTTCTAAAATGTGAGAATTTAGTGATGTGGATAGAATGGATCGTGATAGAATAGTTTTTTGATTTCGTGACAAAAATTTGCAAAAAAAGTTACTGGTACAGATGGACTTACGCTTCAAAAAGCAATTGACATGGCAGGTGCTGCAGAAATAACTGTAAAATAATTTACAACTATTAAAAATCATAAGACTGGTTCTAGGGAAATTGCTGCTATTCAGAATAAGTTTAATAATCTGGGCTTCAAATAAAAGCTTCAAATAAAGTTAAGGATTTTGACAAAAAAAAACCTTATAACAAGTCTCTTAATGCCAATAATAAATTTTCTAATAAATATTCTAATTTTAGGAATAATAATTCCAATTTGATTTCATCAGCAATGGTAGTTTTTGTGCAAAATCACATGAAAGAAGAAATTGCAAAGTTTTTGGAGAAAGGTGTGTGTGTAACGGGAAGAATCATTTTGCAATATTCTGCAAGAAAAATAATATTAATGAAATTGTAAGTAATACTAGTAATGAATTATCAGAATTATCGCTGGTTGAAGAAAAATAGTTCGACTACACAATCCATTTTTTACTGTATACTTGTCAGCATCCTTAATTTTGTCTGGTAATTTGTTTCCAATTTCAGTAAAGTGCATATTAAAGCAGTTTGCAATTTCAAGACTATCACATATTCTAATGCCATTACTATTTATTTCCTTTATGGCCTTGTTAGACTCATTTGTCTTTTTTAGGATACAATTGTTAAGTACTTTCCAAATTTTCCTTTGGTCAGACCCAGCCAATTGTATTTTATTATTGAAATAATTTTGTTTTGTTTTGTATACTTCATCAGTTACCTTATTTTTTGCACTTTTGTATCTTGCTAGAATTATAAGGCTATGTGGATTTTTTTTAGCTTTTTGAACAATCTATTCCTTTTTTTTATAATGTTTAACAAATCATTGGTCATCCACAAGTTGTCTTTTCAAACTCTCATTTGCTTTCTTATTGTAGAGCTTATCTTAGCTTTTTGCGAAATATCAATAAGATCATCAACAGAATCACTGTTAATTGTCACAAGTAGGTTTCTAACATTATCTTTAAATTATTGATAATTTATGATAGAAATTTCCTTATTGAATATAGGTTCCATCTTTTTAACAACTTTATTTATTTTGGCGATAACAGCTTTATGATCTAAGTTTACAATATCGTGTAATTTTATATCAAATTCATATTTTTCAAGGTCTGATAGAATGTGATCAATGATCGTAGAGGAATTTTCAGTTACTCTTGCTGCATATTCCATACTTAATTTGTTCATAATATTAATTCCATTAGATCCTAGCATTCATTTATATGATTTTGTGAGCTCTGCATCAACTAATAAGTCAATATTGTAGTCCCCCATCATTATAATGTTTTAAATTTATGAAATATTGAGTCTAAATGTACTACAAATTCGGTATTGTTTTCACTTAGTTTTTTATAGCATACACCGACTTTTAAAGTTGGAGTGACACACTTAGTGAGACAATTATTGTATTAAATTGCTATAACGCTTCCATGACTTTGTACTCCAAATCCTGTTTTATGTAAATTGCAGTTCCACCTCCTCTAGATAAATCGTTGGAATTAAAGTAAGCTGAGTATCCTGGGAAATTAAAAAATTTCTCCTGCTCTGAATATAACCAAGTTTCACCAATCATAATGACATCAATACATTTCCTAGTTTTTACAAAAAACTCAATTTCAAGAATGTTTTTTCTTAAACATTAAAATGCACTATGTTTAACTTATGACGTTTGTTATTTCCTGCCATTATATGTTGGATTAAAAAATTGGTGATCCACTTCTCTTGTTCTTTGTAAATATTGCAGATATTTATTTTTGAGATGAGTACGATTCCAATTTGCTCCTGGTTTTTCCTCCAATTTGCTCATGGTATCTGAAGTATATATTTTTTAATTCATTAGGACACATTGGTAAATCTTGATATTAGTTCTAGTTGTACCTTTAATACATACATAGTCTTCTTGGTCATGTAAGTATGCTAAAAATATTCTAATATTACTATATATTCTAGTATCCCTCAGGCGTGAGAGTACATATATGCTATCCTGTTCTAAAATTGCTTTCTGTGTTAATCTTACTACTGGGGGTACATGTAATTTATTAATGCAAACTTCAATATTATTCTGAGGATTTAGAGTTTTGCCTTGAACCCAATTGGAATAGTTTTTAATGTTTTGTACATTTTGGTCACCCAATTTAATTTAAATTGAATTTCTGTTAACAACAAGTTATCGATTTTGTGTTATTAGCTAGTGTTATGTTTGCATTATTTTTTTACCATAGCTTAGGTAGATATTTAAATAACATTTTGGTTCTTTTTTTAAATACTAATCTTTCTGTTTTATTATTATTATCTTTATTACCAGTGTTATGACTATTATTAGAATTGTTATTATCATTATTTTTGACATTATTATTATAATTTTTATTATTATTATTATTTTTATTATTATTATTATTATTAATATTATTATTATTATTATTATTATTATTATTATTATTATTATTATTATTATTATTTTTATTGTTATCATTACTGGTGTTTTTATTATTTTCCTTGTTATTGTTGCACATGACATTTTAAGCACGTTTCAGTATTTCTGCAATCTGCAGCTTTATGGTAAAAACTTGTAACATCTAGGAACACTGATTGCATCAAAGACTTTGTATCTTTCCCAACCTATACAAAGTTTTTCTGCAGCCAAAATTTTAGTGAAAGATACTTATCTACCTCAATTATAGTATTGTACAATTCTTTGCTATATTTTTTAACCGAGCTGATTTTTAACACTTTTAATTCACTGAACTCCATGATGTCGTTTTGTTTTTTAAGACTCTCAATGATGTCAGTTTCCGTCATTTTGTTGCTCATATGCACAATTTGAAATTTTGGCTTCATTTTAGCGGGTATTTTAATATCATAATCCTCTTTAACTTCCCACACGTTTTTTATTTTTTCACGCTCTTCTTTATTTTGAGATGAAATAATTATTATTCCATTGCTTTTATTTTTCACATTTTAAACTTTAAAATTTTTGGATCCACCTTCGTATTTAAGTCACTTTTTGTTTGCTCAATTTTTTGTTTATTTTTTGGTTTTATAATTAATTGAAGCTCACATTTCATTACTGGTACATTTTTTTCAATATTATTATTTTTTTTTATTATATCAGCATACGATATATTTTGTCCCGCATTTGTGTTTTTTTCAATTATTGCTTTTTCCATTTTTTTGCATATCTCATCACTTTTTTGCATTGCACAGGTAAAATGTTCATTAACCTTTTCATTTTGGTTTTTTACAACCTCGGTAAATTGCATCATATTTTCTAATTCTTTGTTTTGCTTAGGTAGCTACTTTAAATAGCTCTTAAAAGTCCCATAATCTCATTTTCATTTCTTTTTAGCGCTGCTTCAAATTCTTCCTTATATTCATTTAGGTTGTCACTATTTCTTGATACAGCTCTTTCCATGTTCTGCAATATTTCATCCATATTATTTATGTACTGTATACAATCATCACATATAAATTTTAGCATATTGTTGGAGTACATAATATTTACGATTGACTGATCTAGCCCAGAGCATTTTATTTGATCATGATAAATTTTCTTACACACTCCGGCACATTTAATACCTGTTTCACCTTTTATTTTATTTTTGCACTTATGGCACGAAGCCGTTCTTATTATTTTTTTAAAATAGAAATTTGAGTCTTATTTTTATTTTTTTATTTTTTTATTTTTTTATTGTTTATAATTAAACTCCTCTTTTAGGTTTAGAAAACTGTATAAATTTAAAACTCATCAAACGAATTGATGTGGTTGATTTTAATAACAAAAATTATAAGGGTGTTTTTTCACAGGATTAGATTGTTCTCAAGATGATTTTCATATTTCGTTAAAATCAGATGCGTCATCAGTTTCAAAGCCATCACGTAGAATACTAATCTCACTAAGAGCCAGTACAGTAAGAATCCAAAATATCTTAATTCAGCTATAACAGACAATTCTTATGAAATTCCAACGTTTGCCAATATTGAAAATTAAATTTGCTAACAAAAAGTTCTTTTCGATCTTTGATAGACAAAGACGTTTTTTACAAGTAAAATTAAAGGAAACTTCTCATAATTTATGTTCATTTAGTACAACATTTGAGATTTTTAAATACAAACGCTTACCTTTCGGGTTAAAAATAGCTGCTGAAATCTTCCAGAAAATAAATGAACAAAACTTTACAACCTCCATTCCAAATACGATTATCAACATTGATGATATTGCTGTAGCTTATGAAACTGAGTTAGAGCATGATCATATTGTCAAACTTATACTTAATAGAGCAATCGAACGGAAAATTACATTTAACAGAGACAAAGTTCAATTTAAAATTAAAGAAATTAACTTTTTAGGTCACAAGATAGCTGCGAACGGAATTGAGCTTGATGTTTAGATAATAGAGAGCATACAAAATTTAAAACCACCAACCTGCAGAAAGGACCTTCAAAAACTTTTAGGGTTCATAAATTACGTAAGAGAATACGTACCAAATTTCTCTAATATATCAACTCCATTACGGGACTTATTAAAACAAGTCGTAAATTTCATGTGGCTATATACTCAAGAAAATTGTTTAACGAAAATTAAACATTTAATCACAAATGCACATTCTCTTTTAGCATTTGATAGTAAGAAAAGTATAACAATTCAGGCTGATGTCTCAAAAGAAGGGGCTTGTGTTTTATAGAACAATAGACCAGTATGCTTCGCTTCATGTAGTTTAAATGACACTCAAAAGATGTATCCACAAATTGACAAAGAGCTTCTAGCCATATATTTTGCTTGAAAAAAATTGCACTCACTAATATACGGCAGAAATGTAACGATAGTAACAGATCACAAGCCACTTTTCACAACCCACAAGTCAGGAGTCATGACGACGGACTATTTTAAAATTCCCTCACATAGATTGCAAAGAATAAAACTCAAATTAGAAAAATATAAGATTAACTTATAACCCTATTCTGGGATTAAGATCGTAATCTTTTAGTCTTGTAACTAGCAGTTATAAGAAAGTTTTAAGAAATCGGTATTGTCCAACATATTTGTATAAGATTAAAATATTTCAAAAACATATGATCTTATAAGCAGTGTGGTGAATAATTTTAAAATACCTTAAAAGATTTTGCTATTCTGAAATAAAAGTTATAACGCAAAAATAACCTAAAAAGTCTTGTGAAAATTAAAAATATTTTAGTAATAAAGAAGTGAAAATACAACGCCATTAAAAATATTTCAAATAATAAATTTTAAAAAAAATAGTGTAAATAATAATTGGAAAGAAAAAATAAAACTAAAGCCGATAATGGAAATTTTTTTTTGAAATATTATTATTTGAATTGGAAAAATGAATAAAGGAAACTGAGGAGAAGTAAACACATGTCATACTTATCCCGTCTTTCATAAGTTGCTATAAAATTAAGGGAAGTGAAAAAATAGTTTTTATTAACAATTTATTTTTTAGTCGTATTCAAAAACAATTTCAAAAAAATTTAAGAGACAATGCAAGTCCTTTCAAAATACCTGAAAGTTTGTTTTACAAAAATTTTCGAATGCTTCAAATAAAAACAATGAAAATAATTGAAATGCTCTCTCCTTTTGATCAATACCGTTTCATTTGAAATTTTTGGGAGTAGTAAATTTTTTGCAATTGGATCATATCAACGCCCAGGAGTTGGTTCTAACAAATATATTGATGTAAGCCAGAAAACCGTTTCAAGATGCATATCGCAAGTGTCACAATTAGCTGAAAGATATATGGAAAACAACTACGTAAATTTTCCAATTAGTATTCGTTAAGAAGAAAAAATATCAAAGTTTTTAAAGAAATTCAGAATTAACAACACTATTGGAACCAATATTGATTGCACCCACGTAGCGATAATTGCTCCGCCTAATAAGGATCTTCAAAGACTATTTAGGAATTGAAAAAAGGTTTATAGTATCAATGTTGAGTCGGCAAGCGATAATGTTCGTGTGGTTCTTTTTAACATATGATTTTTAAGGTATAAAGCGAAATGCAGTGAACTATTTTTACTCCACTAGCACATTTTGTGGAGGGGATTTTTTGTATTCACGAAAACGAGAGAATTCAAACAAGTTTTTCTTGAAAGATTAGCCTACACATAACATATAATTGATAATACATATAATTGATAATACCAAACAAATATTTTGTGTATTCGTTGTATTCATTCTTGTTTCAATAATTTTTGTTTAGACGTGAATGAAATTCTTATACACACAGATAAAAACATCATCGTAAGGAATACAAGTGGAAACGTAAAGTGATGCTATATTGAAGCTATATCCCTAAAATCCCCGTGTGCGGTTTTCTGTGATTTCGTCCATCGGGTGCCTCCCCAGCTGGCGGATAGGGGGACGTTTGTCAGGTATGACAAATACCGGATTTCCGGGGCAGACCAAAAAATCACAAAAACATGCAATGAACAAAACAAGCAGATATACCCCAGGTGGTAAGTCAGTTAATCTGACAGATCCACCCTCTACGGAGGCAGGCTCTACGGATTCTGGGGAGAGTCAATTATGGAATACTTCTCCTGTGTCAACACAGGTCTTCGTAGCCTCGACCCCGGGGACAGTTGGTAAATCAGGTGCCATGGCAAATGATTTACTAAGTGTCTCTATGGAAAACCTTCTTCTTGAGGACATCGAACCAATGGCTGGCGTTTCTGTAGAATTACAGACTACTGGTTGTGGTTCGACCATTCAGGAAAGAGGTAAGAGGAAGAAAAAGAACATCTGCGGTTCTGAAAACAAAAGGCGGAAAATGGCTAAGCGTAATGCGGCTATGAATCCTCCCCCGCAAAGCTCTCAAGAAGCTGATCCCTCAAACGGGCTAACTTCGGAAGAGAAAGATGATGTAGAGAAGGCTGTCCTCAAAGACGGTCTTAGGAAGGCTAACCTAAAGGTTGGTCTCCATGCTGCGACATCATCCACTTCGAATCCTGAAGGTAGAAGGGTCCCAAAAAGTGTTACCCAGAAACCGAAAGGCCAAAAAACGTTGTCGAATCCTGGAGGCGGAAGGGTTCCGAAAAAGGATGCTCAGAAGCCAAAGGGACCATCAAAGGCTAGAGAGACGAAAACGTCCTCTCGACAGGCTGTCAGCTACGCGCAGGCGGCTAGAAGAGAGTTCGATACAATCGTTCAGGTAGTCGAAGGGAGCATTACTAACGAGCAAGGTGAATTGATTCAGCAAAAGTTGTTCCAACTTATGCTCACTTGTAATGAGATATCTCCCAGCTTTGCAGGAGTCTCGTTGAAGCCGGGAAAATTATATTTTTCCTGTCAAGATGAGGCTTCGCCAAACTGGTTGAAATCTGCGGCGTCTAACTGCAGTCCATGGGAGGGAGCCAGGCTCTCAGCAATTAGGGTCAGCGAACTTTCAAAGACGAAGTTAGTTAAAATCTGGATCCCAGGCCGTACCGAATCTGAGAAGGACGTCATGAAGGCGCTCAGTATTCAAAATGGTATGGATACTACGAAGTGGAAAATCCAGTCGTATAGAAGAGCAACTGGGGCTACTAATATTAGTGGCTCAGACTCTCTTTTATACGTGTATATCGATCTCGATAGCGCTAAAGCTATAAAATATCGAAACGCCAAACAAAGTTTCAAATTTGATCAGATAAACGTAAAGTTTATCAAGGCTAAAGGAGAAAACTAAACTGACCAATAGATTCATGTCCCGAGCTATAGCCAGTCTAGTAGTTAAGCAAATTAATTTGCAACATAGTATAAGCGGGTCATACACTCTTATGGCCTCACTAACTAAAAAGTTGCAAACAAAAGTAGTACTTATTCAAGAACCGTACATTATCAAGAACAGAGTGGCCGGTCTTTCACTGAAAGGCTGGAACACTCTGTACAATGCGGATCCTGGAAAAGTTCGAGCATACATAGTCGAGCATTCAAGCGTTGACGCGCAGCTCCTAATACAACTGTCATCAGAAGATCTGACGGCGGTTGCCATAAAACACAAGAGTCAGGGAGAAATGCGGAAATTTATTATAGTTTCTGGCTACCTCCCTTACGACTCTACAGAACCCCCTCCAACAAATGAGCTCGCGCAAGTGGTCAACTATGCTAAAAACAACAATTTTGACATAATAATTGGCTGCGATGCAAATGCTCATCATGAAAACTGGGGAAGTACCAATTCAAATACTAGAGGCGAGGCGCTGCTAGAGTACCTTGCTACTACTGACTTGGAAATCCTAAACACTGGAGGGATACATACATTTGTCAACTCCAGGCGACAAGAAACCATACCAATAACTTTATGCTCTAGATCTCTTCTTTCAGAGATCAAAGACTGGAGAGTGTCTATGGAACCCTCTATGAGCGATCATAGATACATTAAATTCTCCTTAAAGGCTGATCCTAATAAGATCTTGGTCTTTAGAGATATTAAAAGAACCAACTGGCAAGAATTTCAAGATCTGGTGGCTACGGATGCGGATTCGATCAGGATCCCGAAGGTCTCTGCAATAGACAAATCAGTTGAAAACCTGACAAATCTGTTAACGCAGGCTTTCGAAGCATCTTGTCCGGTCACCAGAAAACCGAAAGACACAAAAACTGCTTGGTGGAACAAAGATCTGGAGTAGCTAAAAAGGAAGGCCAAAAAACTTCTGAATAGAGCCTTAAAAACTCATGAAGAAGATGATTGGAAATCCTATAATGAATCTAGAAGAGAATACAAAGGACGGATTCGGAAATCAAAGAAACAGTCCTTTCAAAAGTTCTGTGAAGGAATCGAAGATATTGCAAATGGAGCGGCTTTGCTTAAGGCCCTGAAAATGGATCCAGTAGCAAAGTTACACAATCTGCAAACATTAGAAGGATCCTACACAGCATCGAAAGAAGAAACATATAGAGTCATCTTTCGAACACACTTTCCGGGGAGTAGACTCGAAGATTTGCCTCTAGAAGATACTATCCAGGAAGTTACCATACCAAACCGTTCGGATTGGTCTATGGCAAGAAAGATAGTATGGTCTGAGGTCTTAGACTGGGCTATCAACTCTTTCGAACAATACAAAGCTCCTGGGCCGGATGGAATTTGGCCTATTATGCTTCAAAAATGCAGGAAAAGCATAAGCAAATGGCTCTCAAGAATCTTCACAGCCTGCATAGCCTTTGGATATATTCCAAAAGTATGGAGATCAGTGAGGATCGCTTTCATCCCTAAACCAGGGAAAACAAACTATGCACTCCCTACTAGCTACTAGCTTCAGACCTATCAGTCTCTCTTCGTGTTTGTTAAAATGCCTAGAGAAACTGGTGGACAGGTATATTAGGGATGTATGTTTGATCAGGGTACCTCTGAACCGTAAACAACATGCCTATCAGGCATGTAAGTCTACTGACTCAGTTCTTCAAGAAGTAGTCTCCAAGGAGGCTATAGTGAAGAAAGAGATAACACTCGGTGCATTCTTGGACATTTTAGGGGCCATTGACAAGGCAACTTTTAAGTCACTTCTAAACGGAGCAAGAAAGCACGGAATAAACAACACAATACTGAGATGGATAGAAAAGATGTTGGAACAACGTCATCTGTTCATTCAGTTAGATGAAACTACTAAAGTTCAGGTGAAGGCGGTTAGAGGATGCCCACCAGGAGGTGTTCTATCGCCTTTACTATGGAACATGTTGGTAGACGAACTCCTAAGTATACTGAACGAGGAAGGATTCAACACACACGGCTTTGCCGATGATGTTAGTATTCTTCTAAGAAGAGGTTATATGAGGCGTCTATGAACACAAATGCAAAATGCCATTGACTTAACCACCGAATGGTGTCAGGCGAATGGATTAACCATAAGTCCCAGCAAGACACATTTAGTGGCCTTTACCAATAGAAGGCGACTGAACAGCTATGTTCTTCCATCCATTGTAGGAAATAACCTAGAACTTCGAGATGAAGTAAAATATCTAGGGATCATACTTGAGAAGAAGCTCAATTGGGCAAAACATATCGAGACGAAATATGCTAATGCCGTGAAAGTCCTATGGCAGTGCAGAAGGGCCTTTGGCAACAACTGGGGCCTAACACCGAAAATAGCCTTAAGACTATACAAAGTTGTATCAGGCCCATTGTTAGCTATGGGTCCATTGCATGGGTTCCGAGAACATTCACAGCAAATGCCATAAAAAAACTAGAAGCAATACAAAGACTTGCGTGTCTCTGTGCAACAAGTGCTTTTAGAACCACACCTACAGCGGCTATGCAAATACTTCTTGGGCTTCCGCCCTTACATCTTTGTGTAAGAATGGAGGCCCTCAAAGTTGCAAGAAGGTTGCAAACTCTAGGGAATACTAGAAGATGTAGGCACAAACATCAGAGGCTATGGAAGGACTTAGAAGAGGAGAAAAAAGAGTTCTTCATGCCAACAGATGACATCACTACATACGTATCTTTGAAGAAGAGATATGAAGTAGAAATCCCGACAAGAGAGATTGCGTGGTTCAGAAGAGCAGGCCAGGTCCTCAAATACCTCGGACATTTTCAATGACGGATCCCTTACGGCTCTAGGCGCGGGAGCTGGAGTGTTCTTTGAAAAAGAGCAACTTGGACTCCAGTTTCCTCTTGGCAAACACTGCACAGTCTTCCAGGCTGAAGTCTTTGCCATAAACGCAGCAGTGAATACAATAAAAGAGCAAAGATGGTCTAACAAAGTCATTAGAATCTTTAGTGACAGTCAGGCTGCCTTAAAAGCTCTTGAAAGTAACATCATCAAATCTAGATTGGTGGGAGAATGTTCGGAAGCCCTAAACCTCATAGAGCTCCGAAACAAGGTACAACTGATCTGGATACCGGGTCATAGTGGCCTGACTGGAAATGAGAAGGCTGACGAACTAGCCAGATCATCGGCGGGAAACATTTATGGCCCGGAACCAGCAGTTGGTATATCTATTGGTAATATTAAACTATCAATAGAAAACACCCTGAAAAGGGAAGCAAATATTCTTTGGGAGCGTATGGAAGGCCACAAGGTCTCCAAAATATATGCAGCAAGAATAAACACCAAAATAACCAACTTCCTGCTAACTCTCAATAGAGGAGACTGTAGGAAGATGATTAAGATGGTGGGCATACTTACTAGTCATAACCACATGAATAAGCACATGTGTAGACTAGCACTAAGTGACGACCCAACCTGTAGACACTGTCTGGAAGAGGAAGAAACCTCCACACACGTTGTAGGAGAGTGCTTAGCTCTTTCAAGGCTGAGACTCAGGCTGCTGGAAACGCACTACATAACCTCAGAAAACTTCTGCAGGATAAATCCCCCAAACCAATTGGCCTTTATCAAAAGGATCGACTAAGTTGAGGGGTGGAGGACGCCATAAAGCGCTAAAAAGCCTACCGGCTCTGACATATTAGGACCACCTCCGTAGAAGGAAAAAAAAAATATCCCTAAAAACAATTTGTTTGGGACACAATTCGTGTCAATGTTTAGTAAATGTAATTTTTTTTATTAGAGGTGAATCTTAAAACATTTTCAAATAAAATATTTATATTAAATCACCACTAATCTTTTACGCAGAATAGCTTTTTCTTAAAAAGTCTATTATTTTTAAAATTAAAAGGTTATAATATCTTTTAACATTCTTAATTGCAGAATAGGGGGGTTAGTATACTTGCCTTGTAAATATCATTTATAATGTCGATTTTATTTAGATAAATTTTTTGCCGGATCAGTTAAACAAGATTTTCTCACGAGTTAAATGAAATGATTCACTCTATAAATGTTTTAGTCCAAAAAAGTTACAAATTTTACAACAAGAAACGATGAATGATGAAGTTCCCAAAGAACTTAAAGCTGTGATTTGTGAAATTAATGTAATATCTGTCAGAAATATCGCTCTAATAATATTAGGGAACCATTGCTACATCATTCACTACCTTCAGTTCCATTTGAGAAAATTGGCATGGATATAACGGAGGTAGATGGAAAAATTTATTTAGTTGTGGGCGACTACTTTTCTAAATATATTGACTTAATTTCTTTAAACTGCAAGTCAGAGAAATCAATTATTACATATTTAGTGATATGTTTTTCAATATACGGTATACCGAAAGAAATAGTAGACAATATGCCTTTTTTATACTACGAATTTCAAAATTTTGCTAAAAATTTAGACATAACAATTAGTAATTCTAGTCCATTTTACCCACAGTCCAACGGTTTTAGAGAACGCTACGTTCAAATCGCAAAGAAAATGATATTAAAAACTAAAGAAAGTAATACAAATCTCTGGCTAGCTCTCCTAGAATATAGAAACATACCTATAAAAAATACAAATCATTCTCCAGCACAGCCTCTATTTGGGCGCCAAACCAGAATGTCTTACGTTAGCTCCTGCAAAAAACTCTCTATTTAAAAATAATGAACTAAGTATGGAACATAAGGCTGCTCTTCATAAAAATAATATTGTTAATAAACAATATTATGACAGATCGGCTAAATTCAAAGAAGGCTTTCAAAAAGGTGAAAAAGTTTGGATTCAAATAAATAAATATTGGTATCTTGCAGAAATCGAAAGCTTACACAGGGCACCTCGATCCTATATGGTAAAACTAATGAATGGTAAAATATTAAGACGAAACTCCTTTTTCCTCCGTAAACGGGCAGTTTTAGAAACAGTTTGCAATTGCTATTCTAGAGTTTTAAATGACAGATTCTTTTAGGCATTGATGTTATATTTAGAAATAAAATCTAAGTAGAAATAAGTAGGCTTTTGGTTTTGTGTCATGAATTTCTATACAAAGTTTTAATGTATTATAAAAGTATCTCTTCTTTTTAATTTATTTTTTGTTGAAATGAAAGTGTTATTAACAAAATTAGCTTATTCTTATATATTTTCAATATTTTTAAATGAAGGAAACTTTGGGCTACTTCTTCTCAAAATTTAGACTACTTGTCTCCAATAAAAATATGGCAACTTTTCATTATGTATGGTATGCTGAGTTGACGCTTTAGCAGCTGATTTATGAGCTTAATGTCAACAGTTCCAGCATGAAAAAATAGAAAAGCTCTAATTTGCAGGCTTCTCAACATTAAAAAATAACACACCTGAAAAAGATGAATATTATTATGGGAAAAGTAAATTAATCAAATGTAATTCAGCTTACACAGCACAGTGAAAAAGTAACAATAAACCTAGTATATTACCATATGATTATTAGTACATATTATGTAAATACATATAGGTACTACATATAGTATATTTTTTTGTATTTATTTTTCTGAAGCAATTTATTGAAATAATCATTTCTGTTTCTTTTTTACCATTTTATTCTTGGACAACAGTTGACATATTTAGTTTCTTCTTTAATTCATTTCTTCATTGAATATTCTATCTAATAAAATAGTGTAAACCAAATAATTTTAAATTTTTTATAGAAACATAAATATGTAATTTTTTTAAATATGAAATTTTGTCCTACGTAATTTTTTCTTATGTAATTTTGTCATGTTTTTTACATACATACATATTAAAGAAAAAATACTTGTATTCGTGGAATGAGATGAATCCATTTATTTTGAGTTGGAATGACTGAATTTTCATAATTTTATTATCTTCGGTTGGTCGTTTTCTTTTTTCCATTTTCATTTATTACATCATATTAATTTTATATTAGAAAAATAAAAGATGTTTATCTATGAATATGACAGATTCACAATTTCATATTAATATTCTCGTATTATTTTAATGATATCCTAAAATATGATATACAACAGGAGTATTCTACTTAAAATTGTATTGTGTGAGAAAACATATATACAAAATTCAAACGTACATATTTTCGCGTCCTTTTATACATTAAAAAAATTGATATAAATAAATATAATATAATATGTCCTTAAATTAATATTAAAAGTTTGGATGGTGAAAGAAAATTTCTTAGGAGTGCCGTCACGTATTAATTTTCTTTTTAATTTTATTCATTTTACTATTCATTTTTCGAAATAGTTTCTAGAATATTAGAATTGGAGAGAGAATTAAAAGTTTTATAGATTTTTAAAATAAATTATAATTTAAAAAGTTTTGACATTAGGTTGGGTTTATTTTGTACCTTGAAAATACGCATGCTAATTTATTTTTATAAAATTATTATAACAGATACTTATTAAAGATACTATGAAGTAAAAACTTCGGTACCTAATGAGTTTTTATTATTCTATTCCTGAAGTCCTGCTATAGAAATGAATTCCCATTTAAAGGTGTATCGACAAACTCATCTATTTTTTCTTAACTATCATGACAACCTATTTGACAACCTATTGAATGAGCTTAAATACTACAATCGTAATTTATATTTTGTCTGATAGCCGAAATTATTTTAGCCTTAAACAATTTTCGGTGAGATTATCTTGATAACCTTCTTATAAAAATTTCGAGAGCAATAATTATTTTAACAGCAAAAAAATGTACATATTCCTTATAATCGGCCGAATGCTGATCTGGTATTTTTAAATTTTTGTTTTTTTTTTTTTTTTTTTCAACTTCTTTTTCTATTCTCTAATACGGTTTTTTCTACGTCAGTACTCTCTAATACGTAGAAAAAAATCATTTTCGATTTTGCACGTGCATTGGAAAAAAACCAGAAAAAAATAAGTTTGTTCAATAGATTTAGAACAAAATCGAATAGAACTGTTTTGGAAAATGACAATTAAATGTCAAATTTCTTTGTTGAAAATTTAAATGTCTGTCAAAATTTGTCTGTAAAAATGTAAAGAAAAATAACAAAAAGTTGTCCAAAATTATTCTCAAAATAAATTTAGACAAACAAGATCAATTTAGAAATATTGTGAACAATCTAGTGAACACCGATCAGAACACTTTTGGACAACAAATTGGAACAGAAATTACTGAACACAAAAAAGTGTTCTATTTTACTCTAGAGCGTTCTAAAACAATTTACTGAAGAAACGAAATATGTTGATTAAAATAAAAATTTGTGTAGCAAAACAATATTAAAATAAAAAATTTTAGTGTAAATAAAAAGGATGTGTATGGCAAAATAGTTCGTAACTTGTGAAGCACTTATCGCCGTCTAGTCTTTCGAGGGTCTTTTTTTTAAAATTATGTGAAAAAAAAATATTATTTTAGAATTTTCGTTATTGAATTATAAATTTAAAAAGAAATAAAAAATAATAGTAAAAATTTCCTTTAATTTCTTTTTTTATGGAATTATCTTTTTTTACATTTTTATTCAATATTATTTTGTAATTATTAATATAATTTCCTACATTTATCGTACGCTCTGTGGTATATAATTCTAGGGTATTATAGTTTTGAATTTCGAAGCTCTCGCATTATTATATGTATGAACTATGCAATTTTTTTTATTAAAAATTTTCATGATCACAAAAAACTCTCGAAAAATTATTCGAAAAATGTCAACGTACACAACATAAGTTTTTTTTTATATTTTTTTTTTGTTTTTCTTTGTTTTCTTTAATGCGTATATTTTAGATTTTTGATTGGTTGTATCTACATAATGTGTATACATATATTTTAACATGAACAACAATATTGAATTTGTTGAAATAAAATAAAATTTTAAATAACTATATTTTATTACATTCTTAACTTATAACTTAATAGGGAAAGTCTTAAAATAACTTTTTTTTGACATAATTAAAGATACTTTGATTTCCTATCAAAAAAATCATCGAAAAGAAAGTACTTCAAAAGTTATGAACGGTTTTGTCAAAATACCTCCTCTCAAATTGTCTTTATGTGTGTTATTTTAAATTTTTGTTTCATATCGACAAATTATTTTTGTTTTTAAAAAAAAGGAATATATTTTAACAGGATAGGGTCAAGATGAAACAGTTTTTTTTCATGAATACCACTCATTCCTACAGATTTGCCTCTTCATTTTAAATGATTGCAAATTTCCAGTATGACTTGCGCTCTCAATTACGAGTAACAAGGCACAGGGACAGTCTATTACGTGTTGCGGAGTGAATTTGAGATCGCCATTTTTCTAATTAAAAAAACATATGATTTTATGAAGTTAATTTAATCGGTTTATCGTTTTATTTTTTTCGTCTTTCTGCTTTTTGCCCTTTTCAGTTTTCTTTTTCAATATTATCGTCTTACTAAATTTGTTGTTGCTTTCAATTTTGTAAAAAAAAAATGCTCAAAATTTTGTACTGCTCTTTTTTAAACAATGAAAAATGTATGAATAACAATTAATTAATTAAATAATTAAAAGTACCAAAATGTTACTACTTAGTACTTACATAAGTTTTATACTAAAATAAAATTAAGAATTGAATATTTGAATGTTATAGAAATAAAAATGTTTGATGCTTATACCTAAAACAAATTTCATACTAACTTCAAAATTGAGTTATGTGGAATACTAAAATTATTAGGTATTTATCATTCTTAAAATCATAATCAGTCTTACCTTAATGGTATTAACAGTAATTGGTAATCTGAAAAGAACAAAAAAAAATGTATTGAATTTAATTTTATATATTCTTAAATAATTTTTTAATATAAATTTATTTTTAAATTTTGATGATTTAATCTGTAAAAATTTTTTTTTGTAGACAAAACACAAAAAATCCATAATAAATTTTGTAAATAGCAAATTATAATAATTACAGAATTTATTTTTGTGTACCCGATACCAGAATTTATTTTGTACTTTTTTTAAATTAAAAATTTAAAGTTTGAATTACAAATTATTGTAAAATGTTTTATTATTGGTATTTTGCAATAACGCCATAGGATATAATACCATGACAGTTTTATTTCATTTTAAATAGGACCTAAAGTCATATCCTGGTTTACTTATGTTCAAAATGTTGACTGGATATTAAAAGAAATGCAGGATAGCAAAATAAGTATTACACTTTCGATTAGTACTAATCACAGAACTAATCAAAAGTGTAATACTTATTTTGAAGCATATATGGTTAAACAAAAAGCAGATACAACTAAAATCGATTTGAATTCAACACTTCTGGACTAAAAATTTAAAGCAGAAACAATAGAGTTGTACCCCAGAGAAGTTATATATGGAGGCTTAAAGTCCATACAAAGAATATGTATGATTTTATTTTAAAATTTCAGAAAAAATTCAAGAAGCATAGCTCCACCTTATATGCTTGGTAATTTAAAAGAGAATTTTGTTTATGCGAATCTCAAAAATTTTGGTTTTATTCATTTTACTTTTATCTGCTCTAATTGATATTTTTTTGCTTTTAACTTTATTATTATTCATCATCAATATCATATTCATATGCATATCAGTTTTTTTAGGAATATCACTTTAAATTTTAATTTAGGTAAATAACATAATACAGCGTTGCAATTCATCGCATTGTATGATAACGTTTTGTTTGAAAATATTTTATTTTATAGATATATATCTTAGTATATATATATCTTAGTATATAATTTACATAGCGTACTTTAAAAATTTAAAAATTTACATAGCTTATCTTATATATAAAGAAGGATGTTTGTATGTATGTATGTATGTATGTATGTTTGTATGTATGTATGTATGTATGTTTGTGTCAGAACTCCTCCGAGACGCATGGAACAATTTCAACAAAATTTTACAGGATGGTTTTTTACTTTTTGGAATCGAACCCATGATATGTTGTTTTCCAAAATTCTGACTGGTTCGGGTACCTGTCATACAACTCCGAGCACCTGACAAAAATATTTCGAAAACCAAAGGTGCTACAGAGTTAAAAATTTGCACACAGTTACTCTCTCAAAAATAAATAAATATGTCTTTCACATTTTTTCGAAATTTTAACTGGTTCGGGTAGCTGTCGTACAACTCCCAGCACCCGCCAAAAATATTTCAAAAACCAAAGGTGCTAGAGAGCTGAAAATTTGCACACGGGTACTCTTCCAAAAATAGACAATTATGATTTTCACATTTTTTCGAAATTTTGACTGGTTCGGGTAGCTACCATACAACTCCCAGTACCCGACAAAAATATTTCAAAAACCAAAGGTCCTAGAGAGCTGCAAATTTGTACACAGGTACTCTTCCAAAAATAAACATATATGACTTTCATACTTTTTGGAAATTTTGACTGGTTCGGGTAGCTGTCATACAACTCTCAGCACCCGACAAAAAGATTTCAAAAACCAAAGGTGCTAGAGAACGGAAAATTTGCACACAGGTACTCTTCTAAAAATAAACAAATATGACTTTTACATTTTTTCGAAATTTTGACTGATTCGGGTAGCTGTCATATAACTCCGAGCTCTGATAAGAAAAATAGTGGTCATTGGAACCAAATCGATGAGATATGAATTTTCGTTCAAAAGAGCTCTGGCGGAAAGCAGGTCCAACAAATTTGGCAGAAACTGCCGTAATTGGGATCCAAGGTAAAATGTGAAGTCCCTAACTTAACAGGAAGTGGGTCTAAAATGCCTGAATTTCATATGTTATGCAGACCATATATAATTTTCTAATGGAGCTTAAATTTAGCTTATTTATTTGAACCTTTTTAGTGCAATTAATATTGGTACGAAATATTGGTGATAGTCATTCAAAAAGCAAGTTGTTAAATTTTTTTTTATTTTATTATTTTTAGGGAGGAAAAGAAGAAGGGGTGAAGAAAACAGCAAAACAAAATTCTCATTTTTATTTATTTCTATCTTTCAATGAAATAAAAGAAAGAAAACAATTTTTTTTTAGAAATATTTGCCTTGAACTTAAGCGTACTAAAACTACAAAAAAAAACTTTAGAATCGCAGCTTGATATAAGGTTTTCAAAGCAATACAGAAGAAAAGTCGGACAGCCCGTCCCCGGATATGATGTGGTCAAGAGTGACACCTTGAGCCGAGTATATACTGTTCTGCCAAAGTCCGGCGCGAAAATCCGATGTTAGCAATCACGTTTGGTCCGGACATATTCAACAACGCATTAATTATTCTAAAAGATAAATTTCACTAGTACGAAACCAACAAAATTAACTTTACACAGATTACATACGAGAAAAGAACTACAACGTCGAAGAGCTGAAAGCGTAATATCGCGTGAAAAATACCACTTCTAAATCAAGATCAGAAAAAAGCATACAAAATTATCATGGATCAGGTAGAGAAACAACAAGGTGGTACCGCTTTTCAAAAGCGATATGCAAGATTATCGTATGGGATGAATGTACCATGGCTCACAAGAAAGCTCTCGAAGCCCTTGACGTGACTCTTAGTCATGGCAAACTTTGCCCGTCATCCCAAAGTCAACACCAGCCTATGAAATTTACTAATGTTTAAAACATTCATCTTTGTGGAGATAAGTACGAAAGATAAGTTTGAAACAAAGCATGAGACTCATCTGGGGGATGACAGTGCTCACATTTTCGCAAACAAGCTACTTGAGATCGGAGAAGGTAGATTTGCAGTTGAGCCGTCTGGAAAATTAAAGTTGCTATCCGATTTTTGTAATTTGGTGTCGTCCGTCGCATAACTAATAGATGCAGTCTATCCGGATATTCAGCAAAACTATCATAATTTGAAACAAAACTAAACTAAAAAATTTAAACTTAACTAAACTTAAAACTATCTGATTTCGAGAGAGGGTATTTCTTGATGCTAAAAGTGCTGATGTCAGCGAAATGAATAATCAAATACTTTCCATATTACCAGGCGTAGTAAATGAATACAAGTCCATTACGTAACGTATAGTAAATGCGGATGAGGTAGTCAATTTTTCAACAAAGTTCTTAAATTCTATTGATCCAGCTGGAATACCACCACATCGTCTTTTACTGAAACTGGGATCACCAATTATTTTATTACGGAACTCCGACCCCCCAAAACTTTGCAACGGTACAAGACTTTGTGTTAAAAAATTGCTGGCAAATGTAATTGAAACGACTATTTTAACAGGGAAGGGACAGGGTGAAGCCGTCCTTATCCGAAGGATACCACTTATTCCAAATGATCTCATTTTTAACTTTAAGAGGTTGCAATTTCCAGTTAGACTTGCGTTCTCGATTACGATAAACAAGGCACAGGGACAGTTTATTAAGTACTGCGGTGTGGATTTAAGATCGCCATGTTTCTTCCATGGCCAACTTTATGTTTCTTGCTCAAGGATGGGTTCACCCAATAAAATATTTATACTTGCTCCTGAAGGCGAAACTAAAAACGTTGTTTATAATCAAGCTTTATCTTGAGAAAATTATTTAATCCCCCATCAATTTAATTAGTTCATTATTTTGTATTTTTTCGTCTTTCCTTTTTTATGTTCTTTTGGTTTTTCCTAATTGTCTTACTTTTTTTGGATTTCTATCTTTTTTTCTAAATTTGGTTTTGTTTTCTTTATAACATTTTTTACTTTTCTTTTTTGAACAATAAAAAAAACTGCTATATGGATAAGAATTGATTAATTAAATTAAGAGTAACAAAAATTAAAATCTGAACTACTCATCTAGCATAAGTTTATGTAGCATTAGTTTTATACTAACATATAGAAATAAGTACTTAATGTTTGAATATTATAAAAATGAAAATGTTTATTATTAATACATAAAAAAAGATTTATGCTAACATAAAAAACGGACCATAATTTAGCTTTCAAAAAATACTTCTAATTAAAATCCCAAAATTCTAATTGAAATTTATAAACAACGCCTAAGACTTATGTTTGCATTTTGTTTTAAGTTGTAAGTACTATTTTTGTACAAAACGGAAACTCATTTTAATTTTCGTTCACTTTTGATTTTTTTTTTGTATTAAGTAGATACCTATTATAATTTTTATAATTTTCACGAATTAGCTTTTTATTAAATTTTTAAAAACTTGCAGTGGTTTTAGTGGGGGTAGATCCCACACTATTACAAAACACGGGCGTGTATTCTTTGTATTGGTTTTCAAACTATCAAAAACACAACACAAACACAAAAGAAAAAAAAAACAAAAAACAATTACATATAAAAACATTTAACAGTTAGTTTACTAACAGACAAACATCACATAATACTTCCCTTTTCAAACTAAAAACGAAGAAAAAATTATAGGAATTTTAAATTTTCTCGGGCAACGCCGGGTAACTCCGCTAGTATTAAATAAAGAAGAGTTCAATAAGAAAAAAAGCGCAAGAAAAAAAGAAAATCTTTAGCAATAGAAACAAGTAGTAATAAAAAGTTAAAAATTAAAACTTAAACAAAAAATTTTGTACAAGACAAATCAAAAGAAAAAAATCCAAATTCATTAAGGACAAAAGGACAAGGACAAATTTTAAGGACTACCATATATTTCCTAAAGAGTATTATTTAAAAATTCTACAGTGTAATATAATAATATACAGTAATAGTATATTATTAAGATTAGTTTTTACTGAATATAAATATTTATTTTACAGATATAAAAATTTAAATAGTTAATTCAACAATGAAAAATCAAATACTTATGTGGAATTAACAATTTAAAATTATTTACATATCTATAAAATAAACATTTCTGTATTTGCAGTTTTATTACTTTATTTAAATATATTTATTTTACTGCCGACTATTGGTACGAATCTTGGAAAAATTTAATGTTTGTGTTTAACAATTTATTAAAAAAAAGCACTACTGTGCAATTGCACAGGGGTAACTATAGTCAATATTTTTTCTATGATATATTCCATTTCAATCCAATTATTTCTCAGTTATTGTGATCTGTATTTTTATTTTGCATCATTACAAAATTTAATACTTAATAGAATCACGCACGCATAAAACCAAAATGTTGGTTTGTTTTTCTTTTTTTATATTCATAATCGCAATGCCCCTATATCAATCACTGTATATTATTATATTACACTGTAGAATTATGTATATATATATATTATTCTGCATTTATCTGGATGTTTGTAAGTCCGACGGAATATTCCAACACATATACAAATTGCAAATATGTATACAAATTGCTTTGGGTCTCTTTTTTTAACCCCTGTCTAACATGCTGAACCTTTGCAGGTAAAAATACCATAGCATGAAATATATTTTTTCAATTTAATGTTAGTCTTCGCAAATAATAAGGAAAAATAAAAAATAATAGTAATAATATAAATAAAACAAACAATTTTTTTGATTTATAATAAGAAGATAATAAGAAGGACTAATAGACATTTTATCAATAGTTTAATACGGTATAATAACCAAAAGGCAAACAGCATTTAACACAAAATAAAACATAATGCACTTAAAGGTTATTCTTATTACATAAAATTAAACACAATATATGCATATGTGTCTACATATTTTTTTTTTTTTGATTCTTTGTTGTTGTGATGATAATGTTATAGCATCATAGTTTTGCTACCGTATGCATTGCCTGTACTATAGTACTATAGGTATATAAATTGTTATTTATTTTTTTTTTTTTTTTGGTTTTTTGTTTTTTGTTGTTGTTATGATAATGATCATAGCATCATACTTTTACCATACCGTATGCATAGCTTGCATAGTACTATAGGTACTAGCCACTATACCCTAGCCAGAAATGTGATGCGATGATGAGTTAAAATTGTTATTTATTTTTTTGTTTATTGTTTTTTTTAAATATATATATATATATATATATATATATATATATATATATATACATGAGATATAAATTTATGATCGTATATAATATTAAGTATATGTTATAGAGTTTCGTTTTAGTTCTGCTGATTTACACATAAAAACAATAACAACGTATACATTTTTAAAGAAATTAAATGAAATTTTGTACTATTATTTTTTATTTCTTATTATATTTGCCTTGGACCTTATATGTTTGTTTCAATTTGCTTCAATTCAACAAAATACCCATTTCAATAACCAAAGTATATCCATAAAAACCAAAGTATATCCAACCAAAGTATATCCATAAAAATAATATGAATCCATGTATGGATTCATTTGTTTGCACACAAATTCATATGCAAATTAGCTAAAAATTGTAAGAAATAGACGATAATAAGAATTTTACGTGTAAGAAAAAGAAAAAATATAGTAAACAAAAGAAGTAACAAAAAAAAATGGCTGAAATTAAATAAAAAAATAGTTTCAAAAAATCAAAAAAAGACAAAAAATTCGGTGAAATATTTAACAATATTATTTTCTAAAATATATCAACTATGCATAAGATTTTTAGGAGACCTAACTAAAACAGCGTTATCATATTCTTTAAATTCTGTGATTTGTAAATAGATCTTGCCCTCAGTATTATTTTATAATCGTATACCAATATAATAAATATTTAGGTTTACTATAATTTAATATTTAATCAATACAAAATAATGATGTTTGTAACTCCTAATTATCACTGACAAAAGTGTTAACAATATTTTATATTATTGTAATGTAATTATAATTTAATATTTTTAATAGGTATATAAGAAAATAATAATGTTTAAAATGAAAATATGGAAATAATAAAAGATCGGAATTAATCCTCGTATAAGGGAACAAACTAAATTAGAACTAACATTTTTTGCCACCCTGCCTCATATAAATAATGGGAGGGAACGTAAACAAATCCAAAGGAGAATAATGAGAACGCAAAATTATTTTACAGTATAAAGGAAAAGTCAAACATCTGTTTTGTACCTTTTCTCTCTCATAATAAATTTGGTATACGATAAGTAAATGTAAATTTTAACTCTTTTAACTAATGGTATATTGCTTGTTTTGGGCTTTCTTAAAAATCGTCTTAGGTTTACGTAAACTGGGAGTGCATATTCTTGTTAATATAGATATTATTTGCATTCAACAAAGGTGAAATTTACATATGTGTGTGTACTGATAATGGAATATGGATATTTGATAAAGTTAAAATTTGGTTTCTCTTTAAATTCACTGTATTTATTAACATTTCTATGGTGTAAAGAAGAAAAAAAATCAAAAACAAAAAAAGGAATATAAAAAAATGTGTGCAATACAAATCGTTATCATTATATTTCAATCATTTTCAATTATTATTCAATTATTTTCAATCATCATTTTCATTATATTTTTTTTTTGTTTTTAATTTGGTTTCTTTTATTAATCTCTTTCTTTTATTATTTCTCTTTCTCTCACTAAGTATATGTAAATGTACGTACATGCGTCATATGGGGCTTGCATTTGTTACATACATAATCATATGGCTAAGTTTAATTGAAAAAAAATGCAAATATTATTTATGGAAGAAAGCAAAATTTGAACCTACCAATTATCTATCACTCAGTTAGAAATTACTCTTCTCGCATATAAAAAAAGTTCAATTTCGATTTATGCATGTATATATTATACTTTTATATGTCAATTTATGCTTAGGCATCGTTCACACGTCGGACAAAATCTAATTTTATCGTAGATAAAGTCGGATAAGTGTTTACATTTCAGACTTTTTTCAGATTTTATCTACGATTGTACGTCACATATTTTTTATATTTAACAGGGTTTTATAAAGTGCGTAATTTTTTATTGGTGAAAAATTTTTAATACGTAATTTAAAAAATTAAAAGGTATGTAATCAAAAATCTTCAAATTTTTTTTAAAAATATACATATTTTAATAAAATTTTTACAGTAATATAAAATGTAATCACAAATTTGAAGTATGAGCAATAATAACCAAATTGCGTAAGAGTGAATTTTATTTCATTTGATTATATGTGTTGTTCTTTGAAAATATATTATTTTTCATTGAAAAAATATTTTCACTAAAAAGTCGAAAATAAAATAAGGAAAAAAAAAATTTTTTTTTTAGAAATATTTGCCTTCAATTTTTTTTAAGCGTACTAAAACTACAAAAATAAACTTTAGAATCGCAGCTTGATATAAGGTTTTCAAAGCAAGTTATGATTGTAATTACGGAAAAATCAAATTAGCCGAACTTTTTACCAAATCTCTTAATCTCATCTCAAGACTTCCTAGAATTTCGGCTTCTTATCTTTGTAAATTTATAATTTTTAGGAATATTTGTTTTCTTCAAGTGTGTAGAAATGTATGTTGTAGAGTAAAGTTGTGGCTCATTATAAAATATTATTTGTTCGCTATAAACTTTGACGCTAAGATTACGCAGCGAATGTTATTGAATGTTAACAGGATTATCTTAATTCTGAATTATACGATAAATTTTCCATGTTGGCAAAAAGGATGTCGCTAAAATGATCGAGTAAATGACCGTTAGGGAATAGAAAATTTTGCACCTTACTACAAATATTCTGTTTATATAGTAATTCAGTAACCTCCTTGCTAGAATTGAATGCACCTTAAAAAACAAGATTTTTATGACGTTATATAAAATTAGTAGAAAAAGAACGGTTAACAGTTTATATGATGCTGAACAAGCCTCAACAAAATTTGATATTATGGCGAATAACAGAACAAAAATTAAAAAAAAAAGATGATTCCATAGCCAACCAGCAACCTCACAACTTCTTTGCACCACTGCAAAGTCTAGCTGACGATATGGAATCAGAAATGAACAATGATATTACTAGTGAAAATAATAATAATATTTGCAATGACAGTCAAAAAAAGAATTTAATACCACCAATAACTTTATTAAAAAAAAATTCTGAATTTGTTCATAATATGATGAAAAAAATTAATAATAAAGATTATTTTATAAAATCTGTTTGGTATAATTGGTATAAAAATTTACTGTGATACAAAAGACATATATTTAACTATATGTAAATTTTTAAAAGAAAGCGATTGTGAGTTTTTTTTACACGATTCTAAAAGTGAAAAACCATTAAAGGCCATTTTATGTGACTTAGATAAAATTTGTGTCACTGAACTTAAAAATATATTAATTGATTTAAGTTTAAAATGCCTAGAAATAAAACAAATAATTAAAAAAACACGGTTTAACAATGAATTAATATTTTATGTTGTTTATTTTGAAAATAAAACAATTAAATTAAACACACTAAAAAATGATTATCGTTACATAAACAACACTAAAATGTACTGGGAATACAAAGTTAAAAATTCCCATAGGTTAACGCAGTGTTACAACTGCCAGATGTTCGGCCATGGTGCCAAAAACTGCCATGTGAAGACCTATTGTGCTTATTGCTCTGGAAATCACAAATCAGAAGCATGTACAAACTGTAAGGGTAGCCATTACTCAACCGATAACACATGTCCGAACCGATCCGTGTATATGGAAATACTAAATAAAAGAAATGCAGTTCCTACACGTAGTAGTAATCAAAATAAGTATACAACTTATGTTTGAGCATGTCAGCATAAAACCATTTAAATAATATTTGTAACATGATCATTTTATAAATGATAAATATTTGCATACAACTTTGGAATGTTCAATTACGATAACTTTACATTCCAAAATAAAATTAATATAAAATTTTCTCAGCACGTTGCTTTGCAACGTGACTAATACAAAGAAAACATAAATGAATTAGGAGAATAATTCATTCTATTTCGAGATCGCAAACGGACAAGTTATTTCGGTTTCTACTTGTAATAATAAATGGAGTAAATAAATATAAAATTAAACAAATTATATTATGTTTTTTATTTTTTCTTTCGCTCCACTCATAAACATAATTGGCGCAGTCGGTAGGATGTGTTAAGAAAAAAATAATATACATATTATATTATAAAAACATTTTAAATAAAAAATAATAATAATAAAACAAATTATTATCAAGAATAGTGAACGCAAATCACTATAAAATAATTTGTAAATTTTTTTAAGTGTTAATAAAACCTAATAAAACAAATATCATAGAGTAAATGAACTGCATCATTTATTCTATAATTAACAACATTTTAAAAAAAAAAAAAGGTATTTTAATACCGAAAAAAAACACAGTGAAATAACATTATTATTATTGGTGGAAAACCGAAATAAATCGTAAATAAGGTCCATTTATTCAACAAAACAGCAGTGGCAACAACACCTAAGCAACGTGGCAACAACACCTAAACAACATGGCAACAACACCTAAACAACGTGTCAACAACACTTAAACAACATGGCAACAACACATAAACAACGTGGCTACAACACCTAAACAACAAGCAGCAATTTACAATACGTGACATCAAACCGTAAGTTTTTACAACTATTATAATAAAGTAAATTAAGTTAAAAAAAAAAGCTGTTAAGAAATTTGTGTAATTCTAACATTTCACTTCAGGCAGGAAAAAATAATGTTAGATATATTGTTTGTACGAAAAAAGCAAATATATGAACTTACCATGAATAAAAGCAAGTAGCGTTAATTTACACTAGGTGCTGATATTTTAAACAGTTATCAGGAACCAAAAGAAAAATAAATTTTATAAATTATAATTAATTCATACTGATCATCATACGTGATCACTTCTCTCGTGGCCAGAGCCCTTAAAAATTTGTATTTCTCATTTAACTGTGTGAATATTTCCAGTTTTCTGTGGGATTTCAATAAATAGGTAGCTAAGGCTTAAAATTAGTTTTTTCATTTTATAAAATAAATAAAACTATTATATGCGCATATTTCTAATTTTCTGTAGAAGGAATTTTACAAAATGGACTTTTTTTAAAGGCGGGTATATCCACTTGCAGAATATTTACTTAATTATTTTTATGCGTAGCCGCTATTGAATGCAAAAAGATGATATAGCTATTCCCTTTTTCCTGAATATTTATCTTAATTATTTTGATGCGTATCCGCTGTTGGATGTAAAAGGGAGGATATACAGAATATTTACCTGGAAAAACGCGTATATATAAAACGCAAACTATGGGAAAGCTTTAAGAGCTTTCTTTTTTTTAATTTTGGAACGGAATTATTTGATGTTTCTTTTTTAGTAAGCATTGGTTGGCATTTGTTGTAGATACTTGCGTGAATTAAACTGATGAAATAAGAAAATATTGCCTTATATTCACGTGTTTCTTTTAAATTTTTTAATATTATATAATTTTTTTTTGCGATAAAGACACAACCCGAACGTATATGAATTGATACCGCTGAAAATAAAAATTGCTTTTTGGGTTGGAATTGTAATAAGAAATATTTTTGGCGACTACAGAATTGCTTATTTCTATGTTAGTATGAAACTTGTTTTATAGGCATTAGTAATAAAAATTTTTATTGCTATAATATTCAAACATTAAATTCTTAATTTTATCTTAGTATAGAACTTTAGCTAGATGTAAATGGCTACATTTTAATTTTTGGTACTTTTTAATTAATTAATAGTTATCATACGTTTTTCATTGTCCAAAAAACAGCAGTACAAAATTTTATTGAAAACAACAACAAATTTAGTAAGAAGATAAAAGTGCAAAAGAAAACTTAAAAGGATAAAAAGCAGAAAGACGAAAAAGGCAAAACGTTAAACCAATTAAACTAACGGACGGCAAAATAATATATTGTTTTAATTGTATCTTAAAATAAAACTTGATTATAAACAACATTTTTAGTTTCACCTTCAGGATCAAGAATAAATAAATGATTGGGTAAGCCCATCCTTGAGCAAGAATTATAAGGTTATCCATGGGGGAAACATGGTGATCTTAAATCCAGTCTACGGCACTTTATAGACTGCCCCTGTATCTTGTTGATCGTAATTGACAACGCAAGTTTTACTGGAAATTGCAATCATTTAAGGCGAAAAAGTAAATCTGTCGGTGTGAGTGGTATTCGTGGAATAAAAACTATTTTATCTCGTCCCTGTTAAAATTTTCACTTCAATTACATTTCCCAACATCTTCTTAATATAAAACCTTGTGCAGTTTCAAAGTTTTGGCGGGTCGAAGTTACGTAGTAAAATAATTGGTGATCCTACTTTAAATAAAAAGGATGTAGTAATCCAACCGGATCAAGTCAGTAAGCTTAAGAACTCTGATGGAAAAATGGTGACTTCATCGCCATCTGCTATATCGTACTGGCTGATAGTATATCGATTAACTTGTACTTTTGCTGGTAGCATGGCAAGTATTTGATTACTTATTTGATTAGTGCCTGTGCTAATTAATGTTTAAAAAGCGTAGAGTGTAAGTTTTCGCACTTTGCTTTTAGTGTTAGAAAGTTCTTTTATTTTCTTTTTTTGCTATAAAACTTACTTTCTCTTTAACTAACATTCTTTGTCAAAATACTGATATTTACAATAGTTAATAAAGTTAGTGTTTTTATTTTATTTTTATAAGCTTACCGTGGCATGTGTCACAATGTGCAGAATTATTCAGGCATTTTAAACCCACTTGCTGCTGAGCTGAAATTTTGAAAACACCTTGGATCTCGATGTCAGCACTTTCACAAAATTTGTTGTACCTGCTTCCCGCCGGACCTATCACTTGAACTTAAATTCATATGTCTGAAATTACTGGACAATTTCGGTTCAAATTTAGGACACATGTTAGATTCCGATGAAAACTGTTTTTCTTCTTAGAAAATTTTGGGGACGTGCATCCAGTGGGAGTTTTGTTTGGGACAAAATGTTTTGTCTCAGAATATACTGGACTAACTGGTTTGTACCCATGTTGATTCCTGATAACAACATTCTTTCCGAAAGTTTAGCGGACATGATTTTCGCTGGAGCCCTAATTTGAATTAGAACCTGTATTTCAGAAACTACATGGCCAATTTGGTTCAAATTGAATACACGCATCCGCCGAAGCTCTTATTTTCTCTTTTATTTTCTTATTGTCATTATTTTCTATTTGTACCGAAAATGAATTAACAGAATTGAACAAAATTTGGCTTTAAGTTTTTTTAAATTATAGCACTCTTCTTTGAAAGTGAAAACAAATCACTTACAACAAAGCTTTTGACAAATTGATGTGCCCGAACGGTATTCCAGTGAGCTTTTCTGTTAGAAAAAATATTTCTACCTTGTTTGAAAACCATCGATCAAGGCATTGAGACAGGGCAATAAGAAACGAAAAAAACTTATTTGACCGGCATGGCGAATCAAGTTATTGGAATTCAATAAAAATTTGCTTTTGGCCTTTTTTAATACCATAGAAGCTTTTCTAACAATATTTTTTCAAAATTGACGTGTTGGAAGGGGGTCAAAAACCAACGATCAATTGATTGCTACATACCTAATAAAAAAGTTATTTACATCAACAAATTAGTTCAGGAGCAAATTCATTAGCTAGGATTTGTATCACAGGTACCCGAAGAACTCAAAATTTTTAAAATGGTAAAAGGCATATTTGTTTTCTTTTGAGAGAGTATCTGTGAAATTTTCAGCTCTGTAGAATCTTTGGTTTTTGAAATATTTTTGCCGGGTGCTCGGAGTTGTATAACAGCTACCTAAACCAGTCAAAATTCGAAAAAAATTTTAAGGGTATATTTTTTTATTTTTGAGAGAGTACCCGTGTACAAATTTTCAGCTCTGTAGCACCATGGTTTTTGAAATATGCTCGTTTGGTGCTAGGAGTTGTATGACAGCTATCGGAATCAGTCAGAATTTTGGAAAACAACATATCACGGGTTCGATTTCAAGTAACAAAAAACCATTCTATAAAATTTGGTTGAAATTGATCCTTGTGTCTCGGAAGAGTTCTGACACAAACATACACACATAAAAACATCCTTCTTTATATAAGATTACAATAAGTAAGAAAAGTATTAGTCTTTCATAAAGTTATTCTAAACAGTTTATTTATTTATTTGATTTATTTATTTAGTGTAGCTCAAACTTCATTACAATTATCATTATTTTTTTTTTGTTATACAATACAACATAACACATTAAATTTACAAACTAAAATTATATCTAACTTAGAACTAGTTAAAATGCATTGAATAAATTTGCATACATATATTTTATTACTACAGATTCCTTATATAACTTAAGTTTTTGAGTCTGTTTCGAAAATGTGAAGTCAATATAGTTTATGTGCTTATTACCAATTAGTAACATGCTATGAATTAGCTCATAATTTCCATAATTGGTTCTATGGAAATTTAATGTAAAGAAGTTTGTATTTCGTAGACGATTATTTGAATTAATGTTGATGTTATTCAAAATCTGAGGAGAAGCAATGTTTCCTTTAATAATTTCAGTAAGAAAAATAACATCCGCCACTTCTCGTCTTAATTTCAAAGTTTTCAAATGAATTAAGTTCAATCTATGCTCATATGGAGGTTAAATTAATGGACTTGACCATTGGAAGTTACGCAAAGCAATTCTTAAAAACTTTGTTTGCACTGCTTCAATCCTATTAATATGAACATCATAGAAAGGTGACTAAATTTGACTAGCATACTCCAAATTTGGTCTAACGAGACTAGAATACAAAGATTTGAAAACATAAAGATCGTTAAATTCGTTTGACCAACGTTTAACAAAACCTAGCATAGAATTAGCTTTATTGATAATATTAGAAAAATGTGATTTAAAGTGTAGCTTGTCGTCAAAGTAAACCCATACCTAAGTCAAGTCTTTAATTGAGCTCGTTTTGGAAAGGCTAATACAATTTAAAGAATAATTAAAACAAACCGGATTAAATCGGCGTGATATTATTAAATAACACATAAGTGCACATTTATTCACATTTAAAAGAAGACTAATATCTGTACACCAATTAAATAAGTTATCTAATTCGCCTTGTAGGAGTACAGCGTCTTTTAAAGCAGTAATTTTTTCAAAAAATTTCATGTCATCGGCGTAAATTTTCAGTTCACTATTAAGAATTACTGACCAGACATTATTAACCGAGATTATAAAAAATGCGGTTCTAAATGACCTTGTAGGACTCCTAAATTAGCATAAAAAGATTTAGAAGTATTTTTTCTAAAGGAAAGATATTAGTCTCAAGATTGTTCAAATATTTTTTTATAAAAGCTTCGATAATATCAATATTAGACCAAGTAGTTTGAGCAAAATTATCCAAATGAGAAAAATCATCATCATTTGATGCGAAAATTGAGTTACTGTACGGGAAACTAAAACATTCGCGAAAGAAATGAGATATTATTTCATCATTACTAGAAATTCCATTGTATTTCATATGAGTAGGAAACTCATCACTTTTCCTTTTGGAATTGACGAATCTGGACAATTGTTTTGGATTCGATATTTATTTAGAAGACATTCAACGAACGAAATCGTTATAAAGAAGTTCCGAAAATGTTTGAATTCATCAAAAAGGTGTAAAGCACACTTGAAGTTCCTAAATTACTGTAGTAATCCTTGTTCGTATATATGTAGAATTTTCGTTATTATACTCACACACAATATGTTCTTTTATAGTAATATACTAATCTGGTATGGGGTAACCTAATGACATAAAATAATAGGCCTTCAGGCCGCTCATAGAGAAAGTTCTATCACACTAGACTTGATCACATAGCCTGGAATAGTGCAACAAACATGACAAATGGGACTTGCTCACAAGGCCTGATCTCATTCAATGTTCAATATCATAAAACTTGGCCACTAGGCCTGGTCAATTATAATATCTTTACAATAGATAAAAGACGTTTATGATCTGGTCATCTTAAATGATCCAAATTAAACTCTATTTATACAAATATTTTACATTACTTCTTATGGAATGCATTTAAACTCTATATAAAAAAAATGTAAAATCAATTTACAAAAAATGCATTCCTAATATTCTTAAAATATTAATTCAATAATATTCAAAATTCTTACAACTACGTCACATAAATTATTGTTATTTATAAGGGTTAGTGAGATTCATATAACAAACCTAAAACAAATGATTCACTTAAAAACAAATCATAATATTGCAACAACAAATTATTCTGGCACGAGGTATAGTAATTTGATGCTCAGTATTAAAAATAAAATTTAGTCTTAGTCAATAACAATTTTGGTTTATGCTAAAAAAAATGTTTATGTTTAATAATAGAATGTTGCCATGTTATATACATATGTTTGTTTTGCTTTGCGGTAGGTCTTGTTGTAAGTGTACAAAGGCTTTTAAATATTTTATAATCGTAGGGATTCTTTGATTTAACATAACAACGACAGGCTTTATTTTGTTATTTTTAAGTTTCCTCAAATCAGAAGTAAACCAAGGTGGACTCGAAAAAGGGTTCCAAATGTACAAATTGATGAGATTTATATAAAAACTCAAATTATAATAAGTAATACAATTTTTTCAGAAAGATATTTCTAGTAGAGATCAAAATTTAGCCACTATTCATAGTTCTACTGATAATAACGTAAAATTTTTAAAAGATTTTTGTAATTGGCTATCAGCTTGGAAAAATTTAAATTTATTTAATGGATGTCTTACGACTCCGACTTTTGATGTTCTTTTACAGACAACATCTGCAATAACAGAATTAACTGAAATTAGCTTCTCAAATTGTAGTATAAAATATTTCCTTCCTGGAAAAAATCAAACTAATGGTTTAGAACGTAGATTTGGCAGTTATCGGCGAATGAGCGGTAGTAATTATTTAATTTCATATCAAAATATTCTTGAATCCGAAAAAAAACTGAGAAAACGTAAATTAATTAAAACTTTTTTGAGACAAAATCTTACATATTACTCCAATTCAAACTTAAACTTATTAAGCACTCAAGTGGAAAATTACATGATCGTTTTAGATTTAAGTTATTTAGAAAATTATGGAAAATTTTTTGATGAAGAACCTAATCTGTATGTTACTGGTTACACCAGTTTTACTGTTTCAAAATACCTTAAATGTGAAAATTGCAAAGATCTAATTGTAGAATCTAAAGGAGAGTTTGTTTCAAATAACGATTATTTTAATTTTGTACAACGCGGCGTGATTATACCAAGTGATAGTGTAAAATTTATGTTGTTTCACATGGATGCTGTTATGCATAATATAATTTTACTCGTTAAAACGCGATTTTTAGCAGAAAAAAATCAAAAGGGTATTCTTTGCGCGCTTACGTATAAAGTTTATTAGCTTCTAATTGTTTTATTTTTTTTTTGACATAATATGTGATTGCGGTCATACATCTACGGATATTTACAGTAAACTTTTTGCAGTTTTTGCAAATATTTTACTTAATAATTTTTCTAAAAGTCTTAACAATAAAATATAACAAACGAAACATCATTACGTTTCAAAATTAAATGCTTGTTTGAATCTTAATAATAAAGTTTGTAATATATTTTTTTTTTTTACAAAATTTTTTACAAATGAAATAAAAAAATTATTTTTTATTGTATGTCTGTTTGTAATATAATTTTTTTTTAATTTTCAGAAATGAAGTAAAAATTTATTTTTTATTGTGTCTCTTGTCTGTGATATAATTTTTTTTTAAATTTTTATAAATATATTATGAAGTAAATTTTAATTTGATATTGTATTGAAATTTAATATTATTATTTCTTTTATGAATTTCAGTTTTTATTTTTGTTAATTTTTACATAATTAGTTATATACATATTTTTCCTAATTATTAATTCAAAATATATATTTATTCAATTTCAAATTTTTTCGAGTTCATCAAATAAAAGGAAATTGTAACAATGAAAAGCTTGCGAAAAAAGGGATAAGCTCACGAAAATGAGTGATACAAATACAACACCAATTTATATTATAAGTATAAGCATTATAATTTTTACTTATCATGTATCATTTTTATTCATTATTTATATAACTTTATATTATATTTTATTTTAAAAAAAATTCTGTAAATATAAATCCTTGAACTTAAAAATATGTTACATTTTAATTTACAAAATAAATTTTTTTAAATATATTTAAATATTTGATGTATTTATTTCTTAAATATTAAATTACAAACATTTTTATCGTATAAAATACAATAAAAATTTCTAAATTTTCCATCACCTATTTTCGCACGGCACGGTACTTTACAAAGCTATCAAATTACAGGTTCGGGTTGCTGCCGTACATCTCCTAGAACGTCTCAGGCATATTTAAAAAACCAATTTAATTATATGTAAATAAAGCTGTTAAGTTACTATGTTTTAAAACGATAAATTTTTTACCTATAAGATTTTACGTTAGTTTTGTGTTACCATGTAAAAATTAAATAAAAAAAACTAATTCTGAATATGTACAAGTCTTTCTTAATATTTATGTAGTTATGTAATAGATCTCATAGATGGTGTCTTTCAAAGATATATGTCAGCTGGTTACTATTTCCGGTTACTGTGAACGGAAATGCACGCACGGAAATGAAAGACACCGTTGTTAGATTAAAACTCACTCTCAGATGGACCATTGAGGAAAACGAAATTAAAATCCTAAAATCTATTGTTGTAAATCTTAATTTATAGTGTAAAGATGTAATTATTAATTGTAGTGTTCTATTAAACTAATTATAATAATTTATATTAACATAGTTGACATTTAATTTATTTTTAAAAGTGTAAAAACAATCGAAAATATTTGATAAAATAATAATCAAATTGATTTATTAGAAATAAAAATAAATAAAAATATTTCGATATAGTATCTCTATTTATAATAAAATTAAGTAATATAAGACACGAGAAAATAATATTTTTAATTGATTAGATATGTCTTATTATCTGCACATTTCAGAATTTGAAATTTCTTTTTGACTATACCGAAGGCTTACTCAATGTGCACACGTGTCGAACTTCAAAAATAATTAAATCGCTTTTCCGCAGTCAAATGACCGTGATCTCTATATGGATCTCTATAATACATAACCATTAGGTATGATTCTAGAGAATACAAGCGAGTTTTTGAAAGGTACAAGAATTTTTTTGGAAAGGTACCAGATTAAAGGGAAATATTGAATAAATGGATGGATAAATGAAGTGAACTTTGTTTTTAAGATAGATTCAGGAACCCCATCCGGACCTGGGCATGTAGTATTATTAAGATTTGTTAAATATTGTTCTACAAGGCTTTCAGTAACACGGAAATTCACGAAAGTTGTTTTTAGATAATTATGATCCAAACAGATAATAGAGATAATACTGCACTAATATAGTTATTATACAGAGCCTTAGTTGTTGCATTAAACTCATCGTACAAATATTTAAAATTACAATAGTTTCCGTTACTGTTGAATTTTAAATATTTACGCCATTCTTTTCTTTTTTTTATTTCGAAGTTCTTTAAGATTACCGTTAAACCATAGTGGACAAGCACTGATGTCCTTATTTTTACTTAACAGAACATAATGCATAAGTCCTGTCTCAATTATTTCATAAAATTTGGTGATCATTACTTTTAAATGTTATAAAGTTCTATGTCAGAACTGGGAGGAATATAACAATTTATGACGTATTATTATTAAATTGAATTTTAGCACCGATAATTCCAAGCGAGTTGGAATTAGGAAAAATTTTGGAATTTGTATTAAATTAACTTTTGACGGCAATTCAAATTCCACCTCCTTTAGAAGTGTGCGGATCAGATTCGTATGCATTAAGTTGATATCGGTCTTTCCTGAATAAAGTAAAAGTCGCTTTAAACATTTCTAGGTTATTTATACCTGGAGCAAGTTAAGTTTTTATTGACAAAACAGTTCATAAGTTCTGAACCACTGATCGGCATATAGCCTTCCGAGGACTTGTTGTAAAAGAGATTAAATATTCTTTAATTAAAAAAAAAATAAAAGTATAAAACTAGTATAATGCCACTGCTAACCAACTGTAGTAAAGTTTGTGTGCAGTTTAAAAAAGAATATCTCGTTGTATTGTAGAAGTACTAATCAAAAATGTTTCAATAAAAGTTTCCCTTGCTAATAAAGAAGTTTAACTTATTGAGAATAATTTATATTCTCATAAAAGATATCTACTTAACTTCAAGTACTTGCGAGAAAGACAGTATTATCTTATATAATAAAAGGCAATGTCCTATTGTTTTGAATCAAATTTTTTTTGTTCTGTTTGATTTAAGAAATAGGTATTCAATTCATGGATATGTAGAAAAGAAATAAATGAAAAACACGAGCGTAATTATACCAGAAATTTTTGGAAATATTTTGAATGTATAGATAGTTTTGCTGCCTATTCAAAAAAGTAGATACTTTGCTTTAAAAATTCTGATATCGAATACAATTAACGAACAAGTATTAAACATTTTAGAAAAACTATAATAAGATTCAACAATTAACCCGTGGGATTTTTAAATGTCTGCCGTCCAAGTGGAATGCTTCCACATAAACTTAATTTGAAAGTTGAAGTTATAATAATGTTACTTAGTAACCTAAATACCAAACTTGGTCTCTGCAATAATAGCAGTCAAAAATTTAAAATCAAACTTAATAATCGCAAAAGTCCTAATCGGTACAACTATAAGGGAAACAATTTATTCCGAGAACATATTTATCTCCAACTACCACAGAATTGTCATTTATTCTCAGACTTTGACTATTCCCCATTAAATTAGCCTTTTTTATTGTCATAAATAGGACACAAGGTTAGACATTGGAAAAAGTAGGAATAGAGAAAGAAAAGAACTGTATAGTTTTTGTAATATTTCTTAAAAAATTTTGGTTTTTTAGTTAAATACATTTGTTGAATGTGTTGAAAAAATACGTGTATACCAACCAAATTTCTAAGTATAAGATTTAGAAGCATTGGATATAAAGAAATGGCAATATCCAATTACTAATCTATATGGATAAAACATTATAGTTTAACAAATATTGTTCTTTTTTGAATTAAGTTGCGCACTTTAAATAAATTTAAATAAATTAAGTTGCGCACTTTTAATAAATAATAAAAATATTCCAAGAATTTTTTATTTTTTTATTTATCTTGACTTATAAAACTTACACGGTAAATAATCAAAAATCAATTTTTTCTTACAATTTTCAGAACCCGGTTTTTGGGAAATGTATGGTTTTTTTTTTAATTTGTTGTAAAGTTTTGAACTACACAAAAACCCTTATATAATATCTGATTGAGTACGTTTATTAATACCAATTTTTTTTTGCAGTCTCTTAAAACATTTTTTTTATTTACCACCGTCATATGATGGGCCTTTTTACTAGTACTATTATATTATGTAACAAAAAGTTAAATTCTTTAATCTAACAGTAACTTTGCGTTATCTCTTAACTACGCAATGCGTCTCACACATTCCTTGTGCTCATTAAACTGTTCTTGGACGTTCTAAAACTTGTTATTTTTTGTCCGAAAGTTTTGTCTCCATTAGATTGTGCAAAACTGTTCTAAATTGATCTTTTTTGTTCTGAATTTACATTTCATTTAATTTCTTACAAAACGAATTTGTTTGGTTGTTTGTTCAAATTTAAAATGTATCTACATTTCGTCAAACAAAATATGAAAAAATAAAAAAAAACAAAAAAAAATTCAAAGAAACATACGTTTAACGTGTATAGATAACGTATGTTAACTAAGGAAATATGTACGGCATCTATGTCCTCAGACCAAAAACAAAATTAGTATATAAGATATGCATAGAAAAAAAAACAACAAAATAAACAAAAAGAAAATATGAGATGTTTATTAGTTTATTTTCATTATTATTTGTGTTGTATTGTGTTGTTGAGTGAGTGTTACAGAAATTGATGTACCTTTTTATACAGCTTATAATAATGTCAAATAATCATTAACTCATAATTCCAACTCGAATTTATTTAGATTTAGGGCCAAACATTTTTCGCTTGCTTTAATATGAAAAAGAACATTGCACAAAGATGTATTCCAAATTAGGTTTGGTTACTAACAATGAAAATTATGATAATATTAATAACTATTCAGGTACAGGTTCTAAATTTGTTGATGACCATATTATTATTGCGAAAGCATTGTTCTTGGATTACGGAAAAATTATGAAACTTCAAGAAAATCCAAAAGACAGCATTTTATTAAATCATTGCTTTTTTTAATTAATACTACATAATATTGGTAAATATTATTATTAAAAGCTATTTAATAATAATTAAAAATTAATTTATCTCAGTTATAACTCTTCTAACAGACAACAGGTAGAATAAAATTCAGTTTCACTTTTGCATGTTCATAAGAAAAAAAAACAAATCAAGTATAAAAGCAATGACTATACATATACATATACAATACTCATGTATAGATAATATCATAGAGTAATCATATAAGTAGAGTATTCACGTAGAACAAGATTTGTTAACCATTTTATTCTAAAAATGCCGTCCCATTTTTACTCAAAACACGAAAATGCCGACCCATTTTCACTCAATACCCCAAAACACTCAAATATAATTTTCGAAACTCAATTAATTTTACTCAAAATTTTTTATTCATTGAAGAGTATTATAGAGGCTAGTAGTATAGGGGCTAGTGTAGTATAGTAGGCTAGTAGTATAGGGGCATTGTTTGATAATTTGAAAAGTATTTACATACGTATGTACTTTTGATTTATATGAAGAGTGTATATCGTAATATCGTATATGTGTTCACCATACATTTACATATCTAATTCAATACAAAAAATATATGTACACGAATACCTCACTTTGCGTCGTGGTTACGTTCCAAAAAAACACGACGCAAATTAAAACAACGTAAAGTGAATTATGATTTTCTATAGCAAACCATGTAAAGAGCGAAGATAGGTTCCAGGGTTACGAAAATACTACTTTTTAAGAAGAAAATTGCACAAATAAACATTTAAAAAACAAAAATAATATAAAATTTTATTACATCCATACTAAAAACAAAAAAACACAAATTCAATTAAAACAAAATAAAATATTCAATTAATTTATAAAAAACAAAATAAAAATTAATCACTGTCTGTGTCTGTGTCTGATGAGTTGCTGTTGTCGTTAGTCGGCTTTCTTTCACAAAAAATTGGTCCAATGTTTGCTGAACAGCTTTTTTTTTCAACGAAAAATAAATTTCCTTGTAGCAATTGATATTCGTAGCTACCGCCTGGGACACTTTAAAACTCCTTCCGCTGTCAGGATCGTTTTTTAAAAAAATCTTCATAGATTCGTCAGTCAAACACATCGCTTTGGAAATTTGTGAAAATAAAACTTTATTAAAATTGCGTTGATTTTCAGTTAGAAAGGGATCCCCGAGTTTTGATGGCATGGCGCAATGAGAAACAAAAGTCTTTTAGAAAAAAAAGAAAATTTCAAAAAAAAAATTAAAGACTCGAACCAAAAACAACGCAACTACTAATTCAGTAGCGACGCAACTTCGAAAAAACGCAAAACGAAACGACGTAAAGCGAGGTATTGGTGTATATAGAAAAATGTAAACAAAAAAACACAATTAATCGCAAAGATAATGAATGAAATTGTATCCATACAATAATAGGTCAATGATAGCATCACATAATCCAGAAATTTTTTTTAAAAATAATGCTAATAAAAGAATAAAATTTATTAGTAATGCATTACAAATCGTGAACTTTGTACGGAATACCGTTTTGTTTTCTTTTCTCAGAAGTTGGATAAAAATCGTATTTCTATTTCAGATGAAATAATTTCTGAAGAAATAAAAACAGCCAACAATCCATATAAAGAATAAAATGTCCAGTTTTATTTTTTTACTTACTTTTTTAAATTTTGATAGCTTGTTTGTTTGTTTTTATTCATAATTAAATTATGTATTCATATATATACTATTCATATTATTATCTACGGTAAGAAACAGACATAATTAACAAAATCAAAATTGCTGAAAATTTAAAAATACATGTAGGTACCTACTTTTCAGCATACTTTTCAATAGAAATCAATTTGAATTATTTTTAATTTTACAAAACCAACATTAATTTTTTTGTCCCTTTCTTCTATAAAGTTTGAAATCACAAGTTTTATAAATCACATTGACCAAATAAAGATATCCAAATAAAAATATTAATTCTTCAAATTTTAAAAATTAAAGCAAAATAACAACAAATCCAGCAATAATCTTGAATTCTTTCAATTTCTAAAAAAACTTCAATACTTTGATTTGTGGTCTATTGAAAGGACTTTAAATGCATGTATATTTTTTTATGCACATTGTGTAATTTTTAATTTTTATCACATAAGTAAAGTAGAAACAAATAAGTATGTTCATAGGCAGTAGGTACACAACATTTTTTTATGTATGAGTACAAAATACATTGCGCTCAACTTATAAGCAGTTAAAAATTGAGTAATATTATTTTGAGTGAGCACAGAATTTTGATATTTGAAAAAGTGACTAACAAATTTTGTTCTACGTGAATACTCTACTTATATGATTGCCAAAAGTAAAGAAAAATAACTAAAAAAACTATACTTATAATAAGATGCTTCTAATCTACCTATTAATTGATTTATTTTATTTTTTAATAAAATAAAAATGTTTGTATTAAAAATAAAAGAAAATAAAAAAATTTGCTGCAAAAAAAACAGGAAGTGTGGGTACAAAGTAGCTCATAACTTCTGAAGCACTGGTCCCACTATAGCCGTTCGAGGATTTTTTTGAAGGAAATTATCTTAAAATTATATTAATTAAATCTTTAATTATGTAAAGAACATTATTTTCAATAGGACTTTCACTATTGAATTGTACATAAAAAAAATACAAAATAGTAGCATAAAATTTCATTTAAATTCTTATAAAACGCATTGGTTCGGTTGTTTGTTGAAAATTTAAAATGTACCTACATTTCGTCAAACAAAAAAATAAAAAAAAAAAAAAATATACGTTTGATGAGGATTTTTAAAAAATATGTGTTTGCTTGGTAAATAGGTTACTTGAAATAAAGCCGAAATCATATAATATTTGTTTTCGTCTTTATTTTATTTTTAAAAAACCAATAAAGACATTTCAAATATTTACAGAAGTATTCAAAAAAACTGTGTGTAAATCTTATATGTGCAAATGAATATTCTAGAAAAGTGGAATACCCTGACATGAGTTCAAGTCTTAAATCTCTTCTACCGTATCGGTAGTGAACCATAATACCGCAGATAATTGGTTTTGTTACGGAGCGAAGTGAAATTGATAATTTGACTTATTTAAATCAAATTTTGTTTTTGTTTTATTTATATTATTTTGAATTTTTTATTTTTCCTTATTATACGAAGAAAATTAATATTAAAATAAAAACATATTTTTCATGTAAAGGTTAAGCATGGTAGACAAGGGTTAAAAAAACAGAACAAAGACATTTTGTACACATTGGAGTGTTCCTTCCAATTTACAGATATATGACGGAAACTATACATATATACATATATATAATACAATATTGTACTTATTTACGAGTGGTCTATTTATTTTAAGTATCCCAAATTTTGATTTAACCTTAAAAAAAACCAAAATAAAACATAATAAGAATTCATGCGCAAATTGTTTATTTAAATAAAATATGTAATTTTTAGTAACGTACTAAACACGAAATCTCGTAACGAACACTAACACATAATTTTTTTTTACATCCTTCAATATTTAAAATCTGTATTTTCATTTCTATACAATATGCAAATATTTATGATGAAAATATGACTTGAAGTAGCTTATCTAGTGATAAGATACACTCATTTACAAAATCTAATCTCTAGTTTATTTTAAAGTTAATTTAGTTAATTATTTATTTTATATAAATTCGCTTGGCATTCTTCTTTTTAGTCTCCTTGTGTTTCTTGTAACAAATAGCAGTCGACCTACGATTTTCCTTTTGTAGTTATTTATGATTTTTTTTATTTCGTCTTGCACTGAAGAAATTCCCAAGTCGTTTGTAATTAAGTTATTTGGAATGTACCAGGGTGCGTTTAAGGTTTTCCGACACTTGAATATTTGTTTTACACTTGAATATTTGCCTGATTCTGTTTTTTTTTATTATTAGATTTTTGATAAAATATGGTTCATTATTCTGTTTTTGTATATGTTTAGTACTAGGAATAGCTATCCATGCAGCTTCTTGTACTGATATGGTAAATCGTTCAATAGCATTTTTAAAATTACATTCATTCTTTAGTATTATGATTGAACTTTTCATTTGGGGTATCACGAAATATGTGCCAGTTTGTTTTGATTGATGTTAATACTGGTGGGCTCATTTTCCTATTGCGATCTATATGTAGATCCAAAATTTTTGGAGAATGATCCGAAGACAGTTTATGACATGATAATATATTGCAATTCTTAGGGTCTACTCCTTTTGTTATATAGAAATCTATGATGTCTGGTGACTTATCCAAATCTGAAGGCCAGTATCTTAACAAAGTATTTAGGTTCATTAAATTTACAGCATTAAATAGCTCTCTACTTTTTGAATTAATCAGTCTGGAGCCCCAATAATCATGTTTTGCACATTTTTCACACATTTTTTGATGTTTATTCACTCAGTTCTGTGAAATAAACCAAAATATACAAAATCTATATTATATTACACAAGAGCACGATTTCGAAGGCACATCTTTCGTGGTTTTTCGTGTGCTTCGTTTTTTTTTCATTCAATAAATTTTTTTTGTCGGTTCTCTTTCGAGTCAAATTCTTTTTATTTTTTTGGTTTTCTGCACTTTTAGTAGGAAAAAAAAGTAATTAGTAGGGTAATATTATTAATATAGGTTTTAATATCACAAATTTTTGTTAGTTCGATTCCCATTAATCCAATTTTTTTTTTTCACTAAAAAATATTTTTTTTAGAATTATAGAAATTGTCGGCATATACAATAAACTCTTTATCTAAAAATGCTTCCATTAAGGAAATAACGATGTTTCCTGCGTGACCTAATAAAACATTTTCCGGTGTTCATTAAGCTTAATTCCAAATTTCTGTTTTTTGTTCTTTATGTATTGTCGGAAAATTAATCTGCAAAATATATATTAAAAAAAATTTAAACTACCTTGAAATGGAAAATTGGGAGGATCTTTAGGTATAGAACTTTAGAAGTTGCTTTCAGAAAAAACGTTTTGCCCATTTTCTAATTCAGTATCATGTTACATATTTTCTAATTCTGGGTCTTCATCATCGAAATCACTTAAGTTATCTTCGTCTGCAAGAAAATTCATCGTCTGAAGAATAATATTTACTATCACGATTTAAGCTTCCAAGATATTCTTCAATCTCATTATTTTATAATATCTAAATAAATATAAATTCAAATATCAAAAAATATTTTTTTTATAATTACTATTTATTCATTACATACCTATTTGTGTACTGCACTCACAAAAATTCACTCTTCAACTGAATATGAAACAACACTTTTTTAGTATAAGCAACACTAAAAAATTTGGGAATTACCCTTTGTATGCATCTCGTCAGTGGCAACAGCAAATTACTATACCATTTTTATTGCCAGTGACTTGCTCGTGATATATTCTCGTCAATAAAATTTACTCGTCATATCTCATCAATGGCAACAGTAAATAACAATACAATTTCTATTGCCAGTGACAAGTTTGACGAGAGGTCTACAAATGGGTCTTCATAACCTTCATATAAACTATTCTTTGAACAAACAAAAATATTTCCACCTAAATTCTCATAATTATCCTATAATTACATCTGGCAACGCACGAAAATTAAGAAAATTAGTGTGGCAGCGAACGTGTTAATACAGCTATATTGCCTGTTAAAGTTCTTATCTCTACGCTTGTTGGGCTTGGCCTCGGGCTTCAAGATGGTTGGTGTTATAAACTTTGTAGTTAAGAATTTTTTGGAAGCTATTATTTGTGAAGTGAATTTCCAAAATATTACTATATTATGCTGTTTTATGAAGATTTTAATTTCGTCAGCGTGCTGTCTTAGTCCGTTTGCATTCAGCAATTTGAAATTGATTGCCAAAGTTATTTTTTAACACATTCGTAAACTTCGTCCTTACAACAAAAAAAACGAAAAAAAAATGTTAAAATTTATTGAGTGTGTAAATAATTTGGCCTACCTCTGTATATGGTTAGATACATATATAAAATTGTAAACAACTATAAATAAATATACGGGTTATTATAATATAATGTATTTGATATAATTTTATTTTTAATTATTAAAAAAAAAATGTATTTTATATTGATATTTATATTATTTTGTTTGACGGGAGATGTCGCATCAATACTCATTTTATCAAAAGTGTATACCACTTATAAATTGTTGTTGAATTGCTGATATTTTATTTATATCTGACAATGACAAAAACCGCTTTATCAGTTGATTTGTTTAAACTACGGCCGGTTCAGTTTTATAATTTATGAAAAAAACACGATAATTAATCAAACTTCGCGGTTCTTTTTCTTCTTTTTTATTTCTAATAAAAGAGTCGAGGAACTCGTCCGTACTGGTCGGAATGTATTTTAATACTACTAATACACAATGTATGTAGTCTTATAGTACACAATGCATGTAGTCTTATACAACATTGGCTTTGATGTTTCATTTTTATTTTGAAATTATGTTAAATTTTTGATTGAAAAGCAGAAATTGAGAAAATGGACAATAAGACCAGGAATTTTTAGATTTCTTGTTTAGAAGCTAATCTCAGACTATGAGATATTCTTATATTATATATCATGATTCAAATTCGATAAATTCTCCAGAAACAATTAGAAAAAGATGACATTGAGAATTCGCCAGACGCACTACTGGAATCTCTACGTTCAACAAACAATTTTTAGGGTAAAAATCATTTTAAATGGAAGAAAAACGAGCCAACAAGAAATTTCGAATATAGAAGCACATAATATTTTTAAACTTACTAATAGCACTGAAGAAAATGGACTTTTCAACTTACGCATGAACCATGAAAGCCTAGACACCGAAGAATACCCCTAATTCTTCGAGATGACGAGATGAGCGTAAGAAAATGAAAACTTGCTATTTCTTACCTTTACAGAAAGCGAGCCCGAATGTTCATTTGCGTACCTCAAATCACCAGTGTACCTACTATGTTCTAAGCTAGGTATCAATCTTCTTGTAAAAAATTAAACGTTCTTATGGTATTTTCAAGGTATTTCAAAAAATTTCTAATTGAATTTTTTTAAACGTTTTAGTTACATATCATCGTAAATGAAATCTTTTTTTATGAAATATAATTTTTTTGTTTGAGAAATGAATATTTAAATTGTATTTTAAAAAGAATTATAAAAATTATATTTCGGATATTTTAATATTATTTTTTAAATTAAGAATAAACATGGTCTAACATGATTCTAGCATGGTTCTAGCTTGACATGAGGATCAGATAGGAAAAAAGAGGTACCCATGAGAGAAGAATTTATGTTTTTTACCAAATCACTCTAATTTTAAAACTAGATTGGGTAATAAGTTTTATTTATAACGGCATGTCAGCCCATGTAAATTATCAATTTTGTCCTTTCAAATTTAAAATTCGACTTTTATTTGAATATTAATTAACTAGCAGGAGCTAGCTCTTACAGTAAAAGTTACAATTTATACTCATACTAGAACAATGATATGTGATAAATGCTTGATTTAAATTTGAAAATCAATATATACTTACAGTTCCTTATTCATTTGGATAACCTGAGAAAAAAAACCATTATATCGACTGTTATAATTTTGATAAACCTTAAAATCAATTTATCTTCCGAAGAACTATTCATTTCAACTACTTTATCAGCTATAATTTTATACAAATATATAAAGTGAACTTGATTGTACTTTTCATATTAAATTCATTTAAAAATGTCAAAAATAAGCTTAAAGTAAAAGTCTCATTTACCTACGTAAAATCACGAAACGTATTTTTTTTTTGCTTCTAACATTAACTTCATCATTATTTTAATATTATTGGCATAAATCATAATTACATCCTTACATAGTATAGAGTAAACAAAAAAAAACTTATTCCTCAGAGATCGCAAATAATGTTTTAAATAAATAACATAGTATGAATAATTATAAAATAAGTATACAAATATACACTAATACATATTTTACAGAACTATATTCCAACACGGTAACATTAATCCATGTATTACAATATCTAAAGCCAGTGACATTTAAAAATATAATAGGGACATCGACATTACGTCTTGTGTTAAATATTACTTATAAACTTTACTTTTAGAAATTTCAAAATATTATATTATTCTGTAAACTTTTCATAATAATTAGACTCATAACTCATACCAGGTGTTTATTTCTACAGTAACAAGCAACAACAAAAATCGTACTTATAAATAAAATATTAAGCAAAGAAAAAAATACACCTCAAATTTTTGAAACTTCTTAAGTTCTTAGAGCTTATTTTTACTTGAAAAAACGTTAAATCCTTTTCTGAGACATTAAATTATCACACTTATTTCATTTATTTTTCTTCTATATATATTTATTAGACAAGTAAGAAAATAAGTGTGAAACGAAAGAGAAAATACTCGTATATGTACGTAGGTATTTACAAATGTTCTGATGCAGGGTGACGTACTTATATTAATAAATGTCAGAAGGCATTTTTATGTAATAAAAAAGACAATAAAACTTTTTTTATTATTCAACATTAATAAATTAGTTTTTATTGTTTTGGTAAACAAGTTATTACAGATATCAATGTTTTCAGTCTACAAATTGTTAATAATTTTGTCGAAAGGTTATTATTCTACCATACGTAAATTAGATAGCCTTTTATATCTTTGGCAGAGCCTTGATATGTAGGTCCTTATATCTTCAATTTAATTATTAATTCATTACCAATGTTGATGGATACAACATATTTCTTGGTCTAATACCCTTTGTCATTGGGATAAAATAAATTATAAAAATTAGTTGAGAGTTTTTGTTATCACTAAAAATAAAATGGAACTATGTATGCTATTATTAAGGCGAAGTACCCTCAAATTAGTAGTAAAATATGAATACCATATATTGTATGTAATATTTGAGTTAGGGTGTTCATCCCTTACATTTGGAATTATGTAAAACAAAAAAAGAAAGTCCAGTCATGGGACTGGCGGTAGTAAGTGAAACAACATTTAAATGCAGATGATTGAGATTGAGATTGAGGCCTAAGCGTCGATTAAATTAGACAATTTTCATTATATTCTAAAAAAGATAAAAGCATTGTATGGTACCTGAAGTGGAAAACAAAAATTTTTGATTGGAATCTATGTAAATATCGTGTAAAAACCGCATCGATCATTGTTTTATAAACAATATAAAAAATATTTAAATATAATATGTAATATGCATGTAATATAACAATGCAATATAAAAATTTAAAATATGTAATATAACAATACAATATATAAATTTAAAATAAGTAATTTTTATAAAGTATTTTAAATACTTTTTATAAAAAATAAAATTTTAATAAAAAATCACTTTTTTATTTCCAAAAATTATAGCTTTTGCTAAATATGTATGCATACATATTATGTTAGTACCAATAATTTTTTTTTGTTATATAATATGGAGACTTAGATAGGTACCAATATTTTTATATAACTAAAATTAAAACAATAAATTTTTAAATGACTTAGCTCAATAACCAAATCAAGCAAAATATCATTGTATTAGTTAATAGCTAGTAAGTATTAGTTAATAAGAGGTAAAATTTACATTTACTTATCGTATACATAATTTAATAAGAGAGAGAAAAGGTACAAAACAGATGTTTGCCTTTTGCTTTATACTGTGAAAAAATTTTGCGTTCCCATTATTCTTCTTTAGAATTGTTTGCGTTCTCATTATTTATATGAGGCAAGGTGGCAAAAAATCTTTGTTCAAATTTAGTTTGTTCCCTCATACGATGATGAATTCTGATCTTTTATTATTTTAATATTTTCGTTTTAAACATTATTTTTTTCGTATATACCTATTAAAAATATTAAAAAATAATTACATTACAATAATATAAAATATTATTAACATTTTTGTCAGTAATATTTTGGAGTTACAAACATTATTATTTTTTATTAATTATATTAGTAAACCTAAATATTTATTATATTGGTATTGGATTGGAGGACAACATCTATTTACAAATCACAGAATTTAAAGAATATGATAACGCTTTTTTAGTTAGATCTCCTAAAAATTTTATGCATAGTTGATATAATTTAGAAAATTTTTGTCGAAAATTTTTTTTCCAAATCAAAATTATTAATCAACAATTTTTTTTAAAAATTATAAACTTTTTTTTTATTTAATTTCAGCCAACTTTTTCTGTTACTCTCTTTTGTTTACTATATTTTTTCTTTTTCTTGCACGTTAAATTCTTATTATCGTCTATTTCTTACAATTTTTAGCAAATTTGCATTTGTGTTTTTTTGCAAGCAAATGAATCCAAACATGAGTGCACAGACATACTGCATATTCTAATTGTGATGTTCTGATTGATATTCTTTGATTAGAACTATGAGAAGAGAACAACTTCAAATGTTGTTTTTTGTTTTGCTGTTTGTATTTAAATGAGAAAAAATTTTTTTTTTTGTTTTATTTTATTCTGATCATTTTTTTTTTTACTTATTATTCTTATTATTCTCTACTACGTGTATTGTCTGTATGTAGCATGTAAGTATCTAAAAAACAAAAGAAAAACAGCAAAATAAAATTTGTTTTTGTACCTTTATATTTACATTTAGAATGTATATGAATATATATATTAATAACATTATAGTGACTCATAATTTAGCGTGACGCGAGCTTATGACATTTTTCTCTACCAAATCGATAAACGTCTTATAAATAAATTTCACTTACAAAAAAAAAACAAAAATTTATTAATATACATACACAAAACATTTTTGGCTAACAAAGAAGAAAATGAAAAACAACATATTTTCGTACATTTATTTGATGCTGTTTCATCCTGTATTAAACGGATCTAATTTAAGGAAGGATCATACATACATATGTTATACAAACGACACTAAAATAACAACTACAATGATAAAATTATATTTTAATAGTTTAAGTAGGTATATTATTTATAATATATATACATGTATAACTGTACAATTATGTTACCTTAATATATTGATTTAGTTTTCTAAATTTAGAAATGTGTAACTTATGATTTTTATAGAGCATTAAAAGAAATAGGAAAAAGAAACGTGTGTATTAAACGAAAAGCTTTTTATTTAAATTATTAATTTTTTTAATTGTAAGGATATCTTTCTATATATAAGTTGTGCTGTGATATTGTGTTTATAAAATTTTGTAATGATATTTTGTTAGTCTAGGAAATTTATTTCCTTTTATTCTTAGTTGTAAGAAGGTCCACTTTCTATATTCAATTTTATTCTTCAATTTGAGTGACAACTTCGAGAACAGTTTTATGTTACTGTTAATTTTAGTTTAAGTTTACAGGCATGCAAGAACTTGCCTTAACAGAAAATGTTGTCATGAGCATTTTAGCTTGTCGACTACCAAACGAAGTTGTTGGCCTATAAATCTTCAGGTTTTTCTCCAGCCAGATTTTAATATGATTTTTCACATTTAAATATGCTTAGAGCTTTGCAGAACAGGTTCGGCCGCTACCTTTCTAATGAGGTACTCTGCAGCTTCGTTAGATTTTTCCTTGAGTTAAAAGAAAATCTTACTAATTTTGTTAGTTAAATTATCACTTTCATATTTCTTGGTGAATACTAATTTCATGATTTTCATGGTTCATTAAACCTATGGAGAATGTTACCCAAAATATTTTATATGATTATAAGTTTTTATGATGAAAAAAACCGTATTACGAAGGTGTAACACCATAAAATATGAAGAGAAAAAAATTGTACTTTACACTTGTAAGCACTATTGTACGTCTCTTTTGCCAAAAAATTAAGCAGTAAAAGACTTATTCAATCTTTATTTTATTATTCATGTTTATGTCACTTCTTCTATGTTGTTTTGCGAAATCCGTAGTTGCCATACAACTCCTAGCATTTTTAAAGAATATGTCTCAAACCAGCAGTGCTACAAACTACAGAGTTGAAAAGTTGTGCAGAAGTATTCCCTCAAAAATGAACAAATATGACTCTTACATTTGTTCAAAATTTTTACTTGTTCGGGTAGCTGCCACACAACTCCTAGAACCCATTAAGAATATTTCTAAAACCAAAGGTGCTACAGACTTGAATATTTGTACACTCCATCATAAATAAACAAATACGTCTTCTATACTATTTTTAAAAATTTTGACTGGTTCGGGTGGTTGTAATACAACTACTAGTCCACTTCATTTATTTGAATTTTGTTGGCCCGTTTTGATGCCTGATAATAAGAAAGTAAAAGGAAAAATAAAAGCTTGTCGGGATGTTGTACTTCAAATTTTCAGACACCCCAAAGTTATTTTTATCCGAATCCAAGATGCGTGTATATAATTTCAATCAATTGACCAGGCGGTTTCAGAGATAATGGTTTTAATTAATGGTTTAAAAATTAGGATGAGAATCAGGTCCTCTAATCTTTGAGAAAAAGTGTTGTCATCAGGAACCAACACGTGTACAAAATTTTAACCAGTTGGCCCAGTAATTTGCTGAGATAAAGAACTTGGTTCAAAAAATAGCTCCGATGAATTTAAAAATTTTCTAATAAGAAAAATAGTTTTCAACTGAACCTAACAAGTGCTCTAAATCTGAACCAATTGAACGCACTAGATTCATTTTGTGCTCTATTAATGCTTGTTTTCTATTTTGTCGCATCGCAGTTAGTTTAAAAAAAAAAATATAAAAAGCTAAGTTTGAAAAAAATATATACTATCTTAATTTTAGTTCTTATTTCTTTATTTTAGCAGACATTATAAATATTTGTATTCATACACAATTTAAAATTATAAGAGTCAAAAAAAAACTTTTATGTATGCCAGAAAAAAAATCCAAATCCGAATGAAATATTTTATTGCACTTTTTTATGTGTAAAAAATGTCACGTTCGACAAAAATAATTTTGTCGAAAACTTTCTCTCTCGAGTTAAGAAAATCCTCTCCACAAAATTAGTTTATAGATAAAGCGGTATAAAACGTATGCTAAGCATTGACACACGAGCCAAAGTCTAAACACAGGCAATGGCATTACTAGTCTTTTCAGTATACTAAATTATTATTTGTTTATCTATTTTGTGTTTTTTTTTTTTTCAGATAAAAATTGAAGTAGAAAAATAAAAAATATTTATGGACTTGTTTACTTGTTTTTTAAAGAATATAACACCAAAATTTGCTTGCGCAGCGCTATCTACCTTGAAATCATATTAAATAGGACTAAAAATAACAATGCACTTCAAAATTACCAAATATTTAATAAATCTTATATAAGAAAGCTATTGTAACCATTATATATGTAACCATTTTCCGGAAGAACTAATGCGCCATTTTTTACAAAAAATTATATATAAGCTTTATAGTTTATGAGAACGGTTTATATCAATTTTGGACCCGCAAATGGCTCTGGAGCCATAGTTCAACTTATATGCGTAATTTTATATTAGATGAATATTGCGTCATAAATAATTACATCCATGAGAATGTTGCATAATAAAAATATTGCATAAGGTTGGACCGAAAATTTTAATTCACAAAATTAACTTAACAAACTAAAAAGGCTTAGTTTAAAAAAAAAAAGTCCTTATTCTAATGGAATAACTAACATTAAATCAATATTTATTTAGTTAATTTATTATAAAGTTAGTTACTTTATGCTAAATTGAATGTTTAGTCAAATTAGAGATTAATTGAAATCAGTTTTTCAACTAAGAATTCGTATAAAAACATACATAAATAATATTATTCTACACAATTATTTTTTGTGTGATTTTATATTCATATGCATAAATTATAATATTAATTTCTGATATTTTTCATGTGTTTTAGTTTCTTTTATTTAAGTTACACACTGGTATTTCAGTTCAAAAATAAAATAAAATAAATTTTTAGTGAAAAATAAAAAATGAATGCCTAAATATTATTTGAATTTTTTCTTTCTTAATATTTTTGTTTAAAATTTTTTTGACACACCTAATAATAATGCTTTGATGTTGGATTATTCCTTAATTTCAAAGTGTTTAAAAAAATTATTTGTGTCATAACATCTGACACCAGGCAGCAGAAAAGAATGGTAGCTAAACCGTATGGTAAGTATGTAACGTATAAAACCAATACTAATTATATCGATCCTTTCATTAATAATAAAAAATAATATTAACTTTATGATTTGCAATACGAATTTCAATAAATTTTTTTTATTTTAATTTATGTGGGATAAACTTTAGCCCTTTTTTTATGACAGCAAAGCCTGTAAGATAATAATAATATTTTGTATGTGTTTTTACCACCTTGGTAAACCTTTGGCATGATTTATATTTGCACACGAAGAAAAACAAAACACATTGTTTACTAAAGAGCATTGCAATAGATTAGTAACATATTTTAAGATTTCAAACTTTGTAGTCATTTAAAATTCAAAATATAAAGTTATTATTATGTGTTTTAATAAAGAACATTAGAATTAATTTGCACGATTTTTGATTTAACAAACAGTTTTTACTTTGGGTTGTGGGTAATACATTGTACATAATTTGACGTTCTCTTAATATTTACCCGCATTTTTTATATAGACCCGCAAAAAATTTAAAAGTTGCATTAAAAATATTCCACAAAGATTCATTAAAGATTCATTATATACTTTTGTGTTTTATCTTATAGTAGTTCTAGATGCTTAACATCCACCACTAGTTTTGTTTTCTACTTTTTAGGGGCTGATTTTGTTTCGATAGAAGTATATTTTAAACGTTTTTATTATTTTACATTATTATTTTATATATAAGATATACAATTGAACATCATAAAATATTATCTACTTTATCTAAATTTTCTGACATTTAAATTTTTTACTTTATTACTTTATTTTAATATTAGCTTTGTAACCCGCCATAAATGACGGAAGCAAAATAAATTCTAGCATTTCTTTCTTCCATTAGAGTTTTCATTTCAAGTTTAAGAAAAATACGTATTTGCTTACTAATTTATCATACCTTTATTTTTGTATTATAACGCTTTTAATTACCATACAAACAGAATATTTGTAGTAAGATGCAAACTTTTCTATTCTCTAAGGATCATTTACTCGATCATTTTAGCGACATCCTTTTTGCCAACATTTAAAATTTAACGTATAATTCAAAATGAAGTTAATCCTGTTAACATTCAATAACATTCGCTGCGTAAGCTTAGCGTCAAAGTTTATAGCGAACAAATAATATTTTATAATGAGCCACAACTTTAAACGAAAACAATTGTAGTAACAAAAATAAATAAAATTGTAAATATAAAAAAACAATAATATTGTAGGTGCTGGAGAAAAAATGAAAACAAAAAAATTTACTGCTAACAAATAGGTATTTACAAAACTGTTCATAACATGTGAACCATTGATCGGTTATTTAAAATTTCATTTCATTTTAAAAAATTCATTATCGAACTGTTCATGTTAAAATGCATACATAATTATTATTTATAACATACATTAAAAAGAAGAACAACAATCAATATGGTTTAACCGATACCTATATATACCTACCTAGTATATTAAAAAAAATTCATCACTCTCTACAACATATATTTTTACACACTTGAAGAAAACAAATATACCTAAAAATTATAAATTTACAAGGATAAGAAATAAAAAATAATAGTAATTTCATTTAATTTCTTTAAAAATGTACAGGTTGTTATTGTTTTTATGTGTAAATCAGCAGAACTAAAACGTAACCCCATAATATATACTACATATTATATACGACCATAAATTTATATATCATATTTTGTATATTAAAACAAAAAAATATATAAAAGAAATAAAAATAAATAACAATTTTAACTTTTCATCGCATCACATTTCTGGCTAGAGTATATACTATATATACCTATAGTACTATACAGGTTATGCATACGGTATGGCAAAAAACGGTATGGCATTATCATAAAAACAACAAAAAACAAAAAACAAAAAACCAAAAAAAAAAAATAAATAACAATTTTAACTCTTCATCGCATCACATTTTTGGCTAGAGTATATATACCTATAGTACTAAAGTACAGGCAATGCATACGAAACATATATCATAGCAAAACTATGATGCTATGATCATTATCATAACAACAAAAAAAAAAATATGTAAACACATACATATTGTGTATAATTTTAAGTAATAATAATAACCTTTAAGTGTTTCAGATTTTTTTTCTGTGTTAAATGCTGTTTTCCTTTTGGTTATTATACCATATTAAACTATTGATAAAATTTCTATTAGTCCTTCTTATTATAATTCATAAAAATTGTTTGTTTTATTCTTCCTTATTATTTGCGAAGAAGACTAACATTCAATTAAAAAAATATGTTTCATGCAACTGCATTTTTTCCTGCAAAGGTTCAGCATGGTAGACAGGGGTTAAGAAAGAGTACCAAAGCAATATTGCAATTTGTATATGTGTTGGAGTATTCCGTCGGACTTACAAACACCCAGATAAATGCAGAATAATTTATATATAAAAAAAATTTTAATATACGTGAGAAAATATTATTTATTTACTTTTGATATTTTTGAATTTTTATAATTAAAAAAAAACTAAGAAGAATGACGACAAGAAATCAAAAGATTTCAGAATTTAAAAGAAAAAAATAAAACAAAAAAACGAAAAAGAGAATCATGACGTATTATGATAACACAATGGAGAATCAAAATACAAATTTTTTTAAAAAATGTGTTCTTAAATTGATTTTTGAAATGTTTATAAGTATAGTGTCAATATGATAACTTGTTTCTTAGGTTGTAACATTTTAATGCTTATATTATTTTGCGTGTGTATCTATCAAAAATATAGTAATACTCTTTTTAAAGTGACTTATAAGACTTTATCCAATTGTATAGGCAATTAGTTTTCGGTTTTTCTGTATAGAGAACGATAATAATTTTTATTTTTTTCACGTATTGTATGTATAGAGATCTATATTTCTATTGAGAATAAAGTTATATTTTATATTTATTTATTATTTTGTATTTAAAATCGAGGCTTTGAAATGAGACTTTTGACCAATTTAGATTTCACCAACCACTAATCGATTAAGAGTAAATGGTGCAATATTAATGATTTAAGCTCAGTTTCAAAGACGCTGAATATTTTATAGACAAATCGTCGGTAAATTATTGCACTTTGCCTTTCAGAGACAGCCGTGTTATATCATCAATATAAATCTCGAAAAGATCCGGTCTCAGAATCGATCCTTGAGGTACTCCCTGTTTGCCTATTTTACAACTGCTATAAGTTTTCCCGATGTTGGTTATTTGTAGACTACCAAATCAGTAGCTTTTAAGGAACGCAATTTGAAGTTGCGCAAAATGTAGGTTTTTTAGTTTTTGTAATAAGACATGATAATCCACACAATCAAATGCCTTTTGTAGATCAATAAATGCATAGGCAGTAAAGTTTTATTGGCCCATGCTCTAAGAATAGTCCGTGAGTGAAATACAGGCAGAAGTTGTGTTAGACTTTTTCGCGAACCCAAAACGTTCCGAAAGTAATTTACCATTTTGATTTAGGAAGATTGATAGCCTTTTCTAAATTATTCTTTCATAGATTTTTGAGAATGTACTCAAAAAGGTAATTGGTCTGTAATTTGTCGGGTCAGTTGCATTGTCTTTTTGATATATTGGAGTTACAATAGCAGTTTTTAGGATTTTCATATTCGATTTTTTTAATTTGGCAATTGGATTGAGTTTCTCCTGTATTGAACATTTTTTTTTGTATATTGCCAAATTTTGTTATTCTTCTGTGCAGAATTTAGTTTTGGCTTCAAGAATCAAGAATTTCACTTTTTGTTATCTATAATTGTAATTGAGAAGCATTTAGGGACCTGCGCAGTAGACACCTTTTTATTTTATTTCGATTCTCCTACTCCTTAATGAACTTCTGATATAAGTTGTATATATAAAACAAAATAAATCACTTGAATTCTTCATTTTTATCTTTTTAAGTAACTGTTTCTAAATTTTGATTATTTGTAGTAATAATATAGTTTTTATTAAAATTATGTATTATGTAGGTATATATATACGTACCTCTTTAATGACAAAATTTTTTATTTTTAGTAATTTTATCACTAAATGCCACTTACTACAGGGAATATATCGGAAACGAGGCAGTATATGAGGGACGTGTATTTATGTGTCCTAAATAAAACTTACTAACCACAATCTTTTTATTAACCACGAGTGGTTTCTGCTATATGGTGCGAAGTTTATGTCAGTACGTAAATTACTGTTTTTTTAAAAACTTTAAATTTGACTTCAACTTGAAATATAATTACTCAACAGGGGCCCCTAGTAAGTATTTAACGCAGAAGTGTTTGCGTCATTTGGATATTTATATTGTTCTTTTACTGGCTGCACATTTACGCTTATTAGAAACATCTGAGGATCTGACAGAGATCTACTACTGAAAAATTTAAGATATCAGTAAGAAAATGGTCTATTACTGGTTTTGACGTTTTGCCTATTCTTTGGGAATTCCTCAGTTATTTTGCTCCCGAATATAAACCCATTGCTCATAATTGTATTATTTTTAACATATTTATGTCAAAATAACCAACAATTAATGAATTTTTGTAGTTAGACATTATAATATCTATTTTATCTATACAAGTATCTATTGTTCTGTAGTGAGATTTATAGATAAAGACAATGTTTACACCTTGACGTAAAAGTTTTACTATTAATACATGGGATTGGTCAAGTTCTTCTTCAAAAATTTGGGTAGATATCAGATAACTCTCCATATAGCTGCACTTACATAAGCTTCTCCTCTGTTAGAGAATTAATAACCAGTAAGACCTAGAATATTAGAGAATTTGTTTTCGTTCTTTTTTTTAAAAATTTGTATACCAAAAGGAGCAAATAAAAAAGCAGTACACCCATACCTGATAGGTGTGCTACAGAACGATGACACGTTTTCGATAGCATTACTCGACTATTTCTTGGCAAGAAAAGATTTTGAGAAACCATTCAATATAATCACGCAGAGAGACGTGGGAAACTAGCCCAATCTCTTTCGGCAAAGGAGGATTAGTATGATAAACTGACCTCTCTAAGAAAACGGATGGAAAAGGTTCAGGAGTATATGAAAAGCCACAGCGCTTATATTTACTCAAACCTAGATTCTACAAACACATTTTTTCAGGCTGAAGTATATAGTATTGAACTTTGTGTGCGAGAGAATTTAAGAAGAAATTACAAAACACGTTAAATCTATATTTTTTCGGATAGTAAAGCAGCTGCACTAGTTATCAATTCATATACCATCGCATTAAAGGTAGATTAGAACTGTTTAAAAATACTAAAAACCCAACAAAGTCGTAATAATGTAACCCTGAGCACAGCTAAGACGCAGTTGAAAGTTGGGTGTAGCCAAATGGTGAGGATTTCCGGGCCAACGGGAGAATTTCCTGGAAGTCGTCAAGCAAAACATGAAACAGAATATAATAACAGAACACTGCCTAGTAAGGAACTGCTGTAACACTGAAGAAAATTATGTGAAATAGTGGAAGAATATAGTGCTGTGAGTGATAAGAGCTCACTGGAAGTCGACTTCCCCACCTGGGAACAGCGTTCATCGAGCAATGGAAGCGGAGCTATCCAGCATACCATTGAAAAATATCCTGGATGTAATAACAAAATCAGATATACTTAAGGACTCAGATGATTAAGAGCACTACTAACACGGGTAATTATAATAAACCTATTTGAGGCTGCTGTGATATGGGGACCAGATCCGCTTTCGAAATTACCTAATTTAATCTAGTACTACAAGTTCTTCAATTTAATAAAAAAAAATATACGTACATATTATGAAAAATAAGGTTAAACAAATAAAAGCTATAAGCACTATATTGGGTCGAATTTATTTATAATCAACTCTTAAAAATTTAAAAAGAAGTGTAAGACAAAATGCATTAGCAGTCACGAAAATATAATTTTCTTTTTATTATATTGGATGTGTTCAATAATTCAATATTGTCTCACCACTTATATTCTATGTATGGTCCAAGAATCAAAAACAGAAAGAAGAAAAAAAATTCTTCATAAATTTAAGCAATCTTAAAAAAAAATTACTCTCAACAGAGTACTTGAAATCAAATACTTTTACTCAATGAGTAAAATGATTTCAAGTATTTGAATGAAATTATTTAAGTAAAAAAATTTTAAATACTATCGTCAAGTACTTTTTAAATAAAATTATTTGATTTGATTTTTTCAAATACAAGTAAAGCATTTGAAAATTATTTTAATTTCTATATTAAGCTACTCAAATACTTAAAGTATATATTACACCAATACCTCACTTTGCGTCGTTACGTGGTTACGTTCCAAAAAAACACGACGCAAATTGAAACAACGCAAAGTGAATTATGATTTTCTATAGCAAACCATGTAAAGAGCGAAGATAGGTTCCAGGGTTACGAAAATACTACTTTTTAAGAAGAAAATTGCACAAAGTAAACATTTAAAAAAACAAAAATAATATAAAATTTTATTACATCCATACTAAAAACAAAAAAAAACAAATTCAATTAAAACAAAATAAAATATTCAATTAATTTATAAAAAACAAAATAAAAATTAATCACTGTCTGATGAGTTGCTGTTGTCGTTAGTCGGCTTTCTTTCACAAAAAATTGGTCCAATGTTTGCTGAACAAGTTTTTTTTTCAACGTAAAATAAATTTTCTTGTAGCAATTGATATTCGTAGCTACCGCCTGGGGCACTTTAAAACTCCTTCCGCTGTCAGGATCGTTTTTTAAAAAAATCTTCATAGCTTCGTCAATCAAACACATCGCTTTGGAAATTTGTGAAAATAAAACTTTATTCAAATTGCGTTGATTTTCAGTTAGAAAGGGAATCCCCGAGTTTTGATGGCATGGCGCAATAAGAAACAAAAGTCGTGCCATCTTTTAGAAAAAAAAGAAAATTTCAAAAAAAAAATTAAAGGCTCGAACCAAAAACAACGCAACTTCGAAAATCTAACGACGCACAGTGAAAATTAGTACTAATTCAGTAGCGACGCAACTTCGAAAAAACGCAAAACGAAACGACGCAAAGCGAGGTGTTGGTGTACTCAGTTACTCAAATACTAAAATATTTGAGTAGTTAAATATAGAAATTAAGATAATTTTCAAATACTTTACTTGTATTTGAAAAAACAAAGTCAAATACTTTTACTCAAAAATAGTATTTGAAATACTTTTTTCAAATACTCTATTTGTACTTGAGAACGCAAAGTAAATACTTTACTCAAAATACTAGAATACGACATTACGACCCAGCACTGCTCGCAAATATACCAATTGAAAAACAATATCAATACATAAAAAAAATGAACGATACAATATTTTTGAATGGTTTAAAAAGAATTTCCCTATTTTTATTTTTCTTTTTATTATAAAGAAAATGACAAAAAAAAATATGATTGATGACAATCTATATTGATTAATTTTAGTATTAATTTTTTTCTTTTTTTTTGTGTGTGAAAATTAAATTTTCTTGACATGTACCAATTCAATCCTTGTGCATATACATTTACATACACATGTAAGTTTAGGTACATACATAATATTATAAAAGTACATAAAATAAAAACTTTTATTACCCAGAATACTAACTAAATTATTAAAAAAAGGAAAACATTTTTTTTGCATATTACAACAACAACAACAACCCATTAAATTATAAAGGGTGTCTCTAGAAAGTTATTATGTTTTATTAAGAGACAAGATACTGATTCTTATAATTATTCATATATACTAGAAGCCAAAAAAACACAGACTTAGGAAATTTTAGATCAGGCTACTGAAAAATATAATTTAAATAATCAAAATCCTTCCTGAGCCACCTAAAATTTATGACCTTTACAAAAAAAACTGCGGCGGTATAATTATAAGAGAACTGAGTTTCAATACAAACTAAAACAGAAAAATAACTTTTTTATGTTATTAAAAGAATTCTATAGAACTGACCAGTTCATTGTTGGAAAATTTTCAAATTTTATATTAGTTTGAGCGCCAAAAAATATATAAATATTGAATTAATTTAGCTAACTTCATTATCTTTAATTTGGTTGATTCTAAATTAACCGAAGTTATGCTAAATGTTTCTAAATCAAGTGAATTAATTGTAGGATATTTTTCAATTTAAGAACTTTTCAATTATCGGCAATTTTAAATTAGAAATAGCTTGAAATATAATAAATTGGTAATTGTTAACTGCTCAAATTGGTTTAAATTATGGGTGGAGCAGTAGCTGGAGCACATGCCTTTAAACCGAAAGGTCCAAAAATGCTGTATAGGTTTTCGACATAGTACAGTGCCCTTTTACATTGGGATGAAATAAATGATAAAAAGTAACTGAGAGTGTTTGTTGTCACTATAAATAAAATGGAATTACGAAGTTAAGGTGGATGTCTTCTTAATGGACGAATGTCCGGAAAATTTTATTGAAACACAAATACAATCAAATTAAATTTTATGACTTCCGCTCAATACGCGAAGAACTGACATTGATATATTAGTTTAATCAACAAAGGTTGACGCTTAAAAATTTGTTTACATGCGCGTTTGTATTGTATTTTTATTAAAAAAATTGAATTAATTGCTAAAAATAAAAATTGATCATAAACATTGTAATATACAAATTTTTTATATTTAAAATAAAATTTCAAAAACAAATGCAAAAAATAATTACATAACATTTAAAATGTTCTTTTTTAATGTGTAATAATTATTATGTATCCTTATTTAAGGAAAAATATTTTGACATTTGAATTTCTATATGAATATGTTCACACAAAAATCGAGATACATAACTATAAATATTTTTCAAATAGCTATATATCTATCCCTTCCTTCTACTTCAGCCAAAAGTTAAAAATAAATTAACTAAGAAATTGGATGAAGAAAAATCTTCAGAAATTTTATTTTGTATGGGTTCGTAAAATAAATTTTTTAGATTGGTTAAAAAAGTTGACGTTCGGTCATTGAGAGGCAATCCACCTTTTCTCTACAATAGATATAGTTTTCCACATTTAAAACTTGTAGATATTATAATAATATAAAAATTCTAAAAAAAAACTATTGTATTTAATCTTTGCATAAAAGTAGTTAGGGTGTTCATCACCTAGATTTTGAATTATATAACAACCAAAAAATAGGATGGGTTTGCCCTCTAACTGTTTGGATTATTTTATAAATTTGCAAAAAAATAAATTTAAATATTTAACAAACATCTACGACACTTGAAATAGAAGTAGGAATTAAAATTTTTGAGCAACATGGGATAACTGAGAGCCTTGGTTTCGCATCAGAAGAAATGCTAATAGTATAGAAATTAGGAACAATACTGTTCTGTAACACTCTGTATTCTGTAATATAAAAAAAATGATAGAAATAATGTTAAATACTTTCTTTGAATATTATACTGCCGGTTGTAACTGCTGCTCTTGGTACTTTTCGTGATTATCATGATTACGGTATGGGAATCAAATTACTTGGGTAAAGAAAGACTGTAGTAGAAGTAAGAGAAACAAAAATTTTCATTTCTGTTTCATGTTGCTGCTAAAAGCTGTAAGAGAAACAGCGAACAAATGAGAAATAAAAATATATTTTTTTTATTATTTTTTTTCAATAAAGACATGTACATTTAAGAATTCCAATTTGTTGTTCTTTTTTTGTTTTGCTTTTTTTTTTCATTTTTATGATTTAATTTGAAGTTTATAACATTTGCATGTTCTCTTTGTTAAAATACGTACATATTTTTCTTATTTTATTAAGTTTTTTTTTTTTACTTTACGGGTCTTGTTTAATTAAAATGACTAGAGAACAAACTCGTAACCAAACACAATACGCGTTAATAATTGGTATACAAAATAAATGAATAAAACGGAAGTATTGCTATATAACATACGTGCATTTATGAAACTATATAATAAGACATGTGTAAGTATTATTGAAGGCAGCTGAAATATTTTTAAAATAATTTGTTTACAGAAATGAAGATAAGAGGAAAACAAAATTACATAACAACCCAATTTGCACGTAATTTTTACCAAAAATATAACATAATAAATTGATCCCAAGGGATGCTCATTTAGAGTTGTAAATATCATACATCTATATTGTAATATACAAGAACACGATTAGTGATGGCACACTTTTCGTGTGTTTTCGTGTGCCTTCGTTTTTTCTCTCATTCAATAAAATAATAACTTTTTTTTCATGTTTCTATTTTGGTGAAAGAATTTTAATTTGAGTCAATTTTTTTTTATTATTTTTAATATTTTTTCTTTGTTATTGTATTATAGCTATAAGATTTATAATATTAATTTCTATAATATAATTGAATAATAAAAAACAATATTTTTTTAACAACACACTTTCAATTACTTTAATAACGCACTTAGTATTATTGGGTTCATTTTCATGCATACCTATTCCTCTCTCATAGAGGGTAATTGAATTTGTTAAATTGAAGTTTGAAAGAAAAAAAAAGTATACTCAAACGGCTAAAATTTACACTAAATTTTAATGCTTAAAGCGCCGTGTCGCTCCTTGTACAATGTTTGATATTAATGTCAGAAATTTTGTGTTAAAAAGGAAAATTTGGAAAATATATAAAAAATTTATCAGCTAAAAGAGAAAATAACTACTCGTTGTGGAAAGCAACAAAGAGTACAAAAACCTCGATCTCTCAAATCCCGCCAATCAGAATGAAAAGCGGTGAATGGGCGAGAGATAATAAAAATAAAGCTGAAGCATTCGCAGATCATCTTGAAGAAATTTTTTGTCCAGACGAGACAGATTCGGATGATCTCACTGAAGAAAATAATAATTGGCAAGAAAATGTTATATCACCATTTTCAGAGAGTGAAATAGTTGAACAAATTAAAAAACTCAGAGATAAAAAATCTCCAGGTTTTGATCTAATTACATCGGAAGTCCTGAAAGAACTTCCGAAAGAAGCTATAACAATGCTAACACGCATTATAAACGCTGCTATAAGAATAAGGTATGTGCCGAATGTGTGGAAAATAGCAGAGATAATTATGATACCAAAGCCAGGTAAGCCCATAAATGAGGTCAAATCCTACAGACCAATATCATTACTACCAATAGTATCAAAATTATTTGAAAAATTATTATTGATTCGAATGAGACCGATCATAGAAAATAGTAATCTGATTCCAAATTATCAATTTGGCTTTAGATCTAAGCACTCGACAATCGATCAAATTCATAGAATAACAGACATAATAGAAAAAGCTTTAGAGGAAAAGAAAGTATGCTCTACCATATTTCTAGATGTAGCCCAAGCTTTTGATAAAGTATGGCATCGAGGCTTAATAAATAAACTAAACAATATGTTACCTAAACAATACGTAGATATACTCTCATCATATCTAGAAAACAGACTATTCAGAATAAAACAAGACGAAGAGTATTTTACTATTAGAGATATTAAAACGGGTGTGCCTCAAGGTAGTATTCTGGGTCCCATACTGTATTTGCTCTACACCAATGATTTACCAGAAATGGAAAATATAACTGTAGCTACATTCGCTGACGATACTGCGTTTATGGCAGTAGGATCAAATATTGACGAGGCTACAATTAAATTGCAAAGAGCAAGCTATACCTCTGGACAAAGAAATGGAAAATTAAACTCAATGAGTTAAAATCAGTACATGTAAATTTTACAAATAAAAAATTAGAAAATCAACCATTGGTAAATCTGAATGGGGTCAATATACCCCAAGAAAACAATGCTAAATACCTAGGAATGACATTAGATGTCAAACTTAGATGGAAAGAGCACGTTAAAAAGAAAAAATTTGAGCTTGAAAATAAGTATAGAGAAATGTACTGGCTCTTAGGTCGTAATTCTAAATTACCTATACATAACAAGATTTTGTTATATAATCAGATACTCAAACCGATATGGTTGTACGGCATACAAATATGGGGATGTGCCAAACAAACACATGTACTTTGTATACAAAAATTCCAAAATAAAGTCTTGCGCAACATGGTAAATGCCCCCTGGTATGTTTGCAACAGTGATTTGCACAGAGATCTAAAAACTCCTTGCATAGAAAATGAAATAAAAAGATATGCAACAAAGCATATAGCTCGTCTGGAGGGACATGTTAACGTTGAGGCCACTCAACTGCTAGATAATCAAAATGATGTCAGAAGGCTTAAAAGAACTAAGCCACTAGATTTAATACGATAGAATTTCGTAAACTTTTTCTTTAAGAAAATCAAAATAGCAATAAATTAATGGTTAGTCCGTTGGACTAGTATTAATGGGAGGGGTGTGGTTTAGTCAGTAAAAATCTGGCACACAATGGAAGCTACGGGGCTCATTGTGTCTATGAAGATTCCCACCAATCCACGCAAAAAAAACAAAAAAAAAAAAAAAGAAATTTGTGTTAGTGCGATACTCTTTTTAGTCAAATTTTTTTTTATCATTTTTGGATTATGGTTTTTTGAACTTTTAGTAGGAAACAAAAATATTTAGTAGGATAACAATAATAGAGGTTTTAAAGGAAAATTTATAAAAGATAATTATTTTCTTTTCAAATACATGAAATTTATAGGAATTTATTTTTTACAGATTAATCTATCTTCGCATTTACCGAGTTACTATGATTGAGTCCCTAACTATAGTATAAACATAATTAAGTGCGATTTTTTTTTCACTTAAAACTAATCATACTTGTAACTAAAGTTATGTTAAATTTATTTTCACATAAAACAGGGTATGTTATATCGTAGTTTTTATATATCGTTCTTTTTATTTTTGTGCAACCTGACAATGATATTTTTGAAGTTTCAAACAAGTCAAAATGTAAGTATAAGACATTTTGTCCAACCATAGCTAGTTAACAAACGTAATTTAAACACAATGCGAACATGCTATTACATATTTTCAAGAAACATATTCGCCAATTCAAAAAAGAGATAACTGACAATGATTTGATATTTTATTGTGTTTATCGAACCTACCTATATTAATGTTTTTTTGTTCAAATTTATTTAACAGATTGTATAAAGTTAATTTTAATAGAAAGGAAACATCTCTTGATGTATGACTAAAAAGTAAATAATAAAAAAATAATTTTATAAAAAAACTTGCTCTCTCGAGGGTTACACAGTTTTGGTCGCAACTTGAAATGCACTAACGCGAAAAAAATTAGGTGGAACTCTACCTATGCTCTGTTAAAAAATGTTATACCTATGTGTGTAATTCTAACATTTGACTTCAGACAGGAGCAAAATATTAGATAAAATGTTTGTACGAAAAAAGCAAATATATGAACTTGCTCTGAATAAAAGCAAGAATCGTAAATTAAAACTAATTTATGATATTTTAAACAGTTATCAGGATTGACTTGACGTTTCTTAGTTTTAGTGTGAATATATCGTTATATATCGTCATATTATATATAGTCATATATCGTTAAATACTTAGTTTAATGTCATAGTCATTTAAAAATACATAACTTTATATTATTTAATTTGTAAATTGAAAAAGTACAGTTCAAATTTGAACTATCTAACAACCGATTTTTATTTTTATTTTATTAAAAAGATCTTAAAACTTTTTTATTTTATTAAAAAGATCTTAAAACTTTTTTATTTTATAACAATTCCGGTTATAATACTACAAGCACAAATAAATAACTATATACAGATATCCTATGATCAAGGGCGCATTTACTAAGAGGCAAACCTGCAACTGTCTAGGGGCACCAACCGAAAAAGTGCGCTTGTAATTTGATTTTCTTTGGAAAATTTGATCAAGCATAATTTTTTTTAACATAATCAAAATTAATTTTATAATTATTGATAATTATAATTAAATTATCTAAAGGAAAATCAGAGGGGTCTGGTTTGGGATCGACAGGGAAACATTTGATCGGTCGCTGACCCAGATGCGCAACTGTCGAGTTCCTATTCAAGTGCTTACACTACCTCCACGTGGTGACCCCTGGGAACTGTTTTACATAGCATCCGTTAGTAAGCAGGCCAAAATTGTAAGTGCGCCAAAATCCTCAAATTTTGAGGTTGGCGTAAGGCTGACTCCCTTACCCGTAAAAATTACATAGTTTTGAGAGACGCAATTGAAGCCTCGGATACGATCGAAATTATTGGAAACAGACCCGGCAAACGTTTAAAGGACTCCGATTTAAGAATTTGCAGTTGGAATGCAAGAACACTCCATCATCCAGCTGCATCTAACAAAATTGAAAATATTCTCTCGCAGTATAAAGCAGACATTACTGCGATACAGGAAATCCGATGGAAAGGATCTGGCATGTTAAAAAAACGAACATGCGATATATATTACAGCTGCCACGAAAAACATCCCATATTTGGATCCGGATTCGTAGTGGGAAAACGGCTTAGAGGAAACGTCATTGATTTTACACCGGTTAATGAACGTCTAGCCGTCATCCGTATCAAAGGCAAATTCTTCAACATCAGCTTAATATGTGTGCACGCACCAACCGACGAAGCGGAGGACTCAATGAAGGATGAATTCTACGACATCTTAGATAAAACATATGGGTCCTGTCCTGAGTATGATGCGAAAATCGTGCTTGGAGACTTCAATGCTAAAATCGGTAAGGAAGGAATTTTCGGCAAAACTGTTGGTAACCATAGTCTTCACCCCACCACCACAGATAATGGATACCGAACAATCGATTTTGCAGCAGCTCGTAATATGGTTATAAGTAGCACAAATTTCCCCCATAAAAATATCCACAAAGCTACCTGGCTATCTCCGGATGGACGTACAGCGAATCAAATTGAACACATTACGGTTGACGCCCGACATGCTACCAGTGTGTCGGATGTACGTACCTATCGAGGAGCTAACATCGACTCTGACCACTTCCTAGTTGTCGCCCAGTTCAGAGCACGAATTTCCAATGTTAAAAAAGGACGCACCAGCCAAAATAGGAAGTTTAACATTGGAAGACTCCAAACACCTGAGATAGCCTTAGCATACAAGGAGCGATTAAGTGATATACTCAATACCACACCTCTACAACATAATCTCTCCGTGAACGGAAAATGGAAACAATGCGCAAACATCATCACGATGGCTGCTACACATACCGTGGGTTTTGAAACACCTCGTGTGAGAAACCCATGGTACGAAGATGAATGTTTAGCAAAGACGGTAGAGAAAAATGAGGCCTACAGGAAAGCGCTGCAACGTAAAACAAGAGCAGCTCAAGAAGAGTATAGAGCGAAAAGAAGAGACGAGAAGAAAATTTTAAGGCGCAAAAAACGTTTATTCGAAAAGTCTCAACTTTTGGATATAGAATCAAACCGAAACAGAGGCGAAGTACGGAGCTTTTATAAAAAAGCCAAGCAGCTTGCAGCTGGTTTAAAGCCCCGTACACACGCGCTGAGGGATGATTTGGGAAATTTGGTAACCGATACGCAAGGGATATTAGAGACATGGAAACAGCATTTTAAGAACCTGCTGAATGGCGCAAACATAGAAAAGAAACACAGATACGCCTCGCCCTAACCCAGTCAACTCCGAAGATACAGATACACCCAGTCCTGCAGAAGTGGAAGCAGTCATCCGAAAATTAAAGAACAACAAAGCTGCTGGACAAGATAACCTGCCAGCTGAACCTCTGAACTGCCAACCAGGAGGTGAAGTGATGATTGAATTCATGCACCAAATCATCAAACAAATCTGGATCGAGGAGAGCATGCCTGATGACTGGATTTTAAGTTCAATATCTCCAATATTCAAAAAGGGCGATTCCATGTCCTGCGCTAACTATGGAGGAATATCCCTATTAAACGTTGCGTATAATATCCTTTCCAATATTCTGTGCGAACGATTGAAGCCCCATTGTAACGCTGTGATAGGAAACTATCAGTGCGGCTTCCGTCCTGGTAAATCAACCACCGACCAGGTGTTCGCATTAAGGCAGATCCTGGAGAAGGCCCTCGAATTTCAAATCGATACGCACCATCTTTTTATCGATTTTAAATCTGCCTATTACAGCATACATCGATCAGTGCTTTACGAATCAATGTCGGAATTTGGTTTCCCAGCCAAGCTTATCCGTTTGTCAAAAATTACCCTGGAAAACACCCGGTGTGCTGTGGTGATTGGGAGGCACATTTCTGATTCATTTCGAACGTGCTCCGGATTTCGACAAGGCGATGCGCTGTCATGTAATTTCTTTAATCTGGTGTTGGAGCATATAGTGCGACGTTCCGGTGTGAACACGCAGGGCACTATATTTTACAAATCGGTGCAGCTCCTGGGTTTCGCTGATGACGTCGATATTATCGGAACATCACGACGAGCAGTCATCGAAACCTTTACACAGATTGAAGAGGAAGCAGGTAAAGCGGGTCTTCTCATAAATGAGAACAAAACAAAATATATGCTGTCGACAAATAAAATGTCCTCACAACATCATATAGGACACAACATCACTGTCGGCTCATATAATTTTGAGGTAGTTCAGGAGTTTATCTACCTTGGAACCAACATCAACTCCATCAATAACATCGATGTTGAAGTAAGGCGAAGAATTACCCTTGCAAACCGTTGCTACTTCGGTTTGTCGAAACAACTGGGTTCAAAGCTCTTATCCCAAAATACCAAGGCACGATTATACAAAACGCTCATCCTTCCGGTGCTGCTATATGGTTCTGAATCGTGGACATTACCAAAAGCAAGCGAGCATGCACTTGGTATCTTTGAGAGAAAAATTCTTCGTCGCATTTATGGTCCTGTGTCTGACGAAGGGGTTTGGAGAAGAAGATACAATGCCGAACTATACCAGCTGTACAACGACATGGACCTAGCTAAAAAAAAGTCAAAATAAGACGGCTTCATTGACTAGGCCATGTAGAGCGTATGGATGAAAATGCTCCGGCTAGGAAACTCTTCGAATCCAAAATCCAGGGAACGCGTCGTCGAGGGAGGCCACACCTTCGTTGGAGAGATGAAGTATCGGCAGATATGAAAAAACTACAAATCACCAACTGGAGAGATTCCGCTCGTGACCGAAATCAGTGGAGGACAATTTTGCGCCAGGCCCAGGACCTTCAAGGTCTGTAGCGCCCAACAAGTAAGTAAGTAAGTAAAGGAAAACCAGACTTAAAGAAGATAATAATATTAATAATTACCATAGACTAATATAGACATGTCTAACGATGGTTATTTCCGAGTAGATACCGCTACATATATTAAAATAAATTTCAATACAGACATTTTTTAAAAATTCATAAAAATTCTTTAATATAAGAAAAAAGCACAAAAATTAAAACAAAACAGAAAAACAAAAATCATACTTGCGGCAGATTGTTGCCGAGATACAGCATCCTTTTTCAATTTTTACAAGAATTATTTAATTTCTTTTCTTCTTCAACAAGTCGTTGGTTAGTGTTAACTACTACTTTAAATGGGCGAACCATAAAATATATTTCCGAAACCAGATGGTCTTGTCGGTATGATGCCTACAAAGTTCTGTATGAAAACTGGGCGGGAATATCTAAAGCTTTAAAAAAGTATCAGAATATGAAACACTATCTTCTCAAGTTAGAAGTCAAGGTCAAGATATTAACAATCAAATGAATCCTTTCGAATGTGCTTTATGGTTACATTTTGGAAATCTATTTTAGAACGTCTCAATGCTACTAGCTTAAAGTTACAATCCATTAAAAATTATTTATCGGATTGTTGTTGAGCAATTATAATCATTGATTGAATTTGTAAATTCAATGTCAAATTTATATCAAAACTATGAACTTAAAGTCAAAGAAATATCTTTTGTTAAACAATTTGAAAGAAAATGAACGAGAAAACGGAAAATGTTTCATGATGAAACAATTTTAGAATCGGAATTACATAGCAATCAGTTTTTAAAATAAAAATATTCAATGTTAAAATTTCATGTCTTACTGAAGAACGGAAAAAGAGGCTTGAAGCTTATGAATTAGTTTACAAAAATTTAGAGTTTTTGAACAACTTAACGAAATACCAACCTAAATTAATATTAAAAAATGCAGAAAATTTATACCAGATATACAGGAACGATTTAGATGAATGTTTTATGGAAGAATTGTTCAATTGTTTATTTTATGGAATGTTTTACTGGGATCATATTTGAAATCTAATAAAATTTCTGAAAATTCGATATAAGAGTTCAGTAAATTAATATATAGAAAAAAAATCGAAACTGTTTTTCAAAAATATAATTATAATCTTAAGAATATTATTGTGTGCACACATTTAAGTAACTGCTCTGCGGAACATAGTTTTTCGTTATTGAAAAGATTGAAAACCTGTTTAAGATCTACTATAAAGGAACAACCCTTAAACGCATTAGCAATGTTTTCAATAGAAACAGATTTTACATCAAATATAGATTATTATGTAATTGATTATTTTGCTTACGAAAAGCAAAATTGTATTTAATTAATGCGTACTCCACTGACATTTTTAGTTCTTATTAAATCAATAAATTAACAAAAACGGGGCGCGTTAATATACATTACCTAAGGGCGCCAAAGATACAAATGCGGCAATGCCTATGATGTAATTTTCTTCTGCAATTGGGGAGCTACCCGGCCACAATCTAATACATGCTTGGACCACGTATTAACAAATGACCACACAATGCAACTATTCATATCATTATTTCATAATGATATTTTTGTCATCTAGGAATCGTTACTGAGATAACAAACATTAATCTCAAATGTAAACAAAATCAAACTAAACTAATAAGAAAAATAAACTTTAATGCTGTGAAACAACCAATGTCAATCATACAGTCCATCAAATGGTGGTGAATAATAGCAACGTTGACAATAAATTAAATAAAATCAATAAAGGTGATATTATAGCATTAATAAATAATTTAAGTAAATCCAAAACTTCAGGATGTGATGAAATACCATTGAATTTAATAAAGGAGTGCAAGGAAGAACTGGTACAAAGCTTGAAAAATTTAATCAATGCATCACTTCAACAAGGAGTAATGCCAAATTTTCTAAAAATCAATAGAGTGATTGCTATATTCAAGAATGGAGATACGAAGAACATTATCAACTATAGGCCAATCTCAATTTCAACTGGATTTAGCAAAATATTAGAAACAATAATTAATGAACAACTAACAAAATACTTATGCAGAGAAAACCTACTTTCTAACAATCAATACGAATTTAAAAAGAACTCAAACACACAAGCAGCCCTTTTCGATTTAATATCTGAAATTCATCATGGAATCGACAACAGAAAAAAAGTGGCAGTAGTATTCTTCGATGTAAGAAAGGCGTTCGATTGCGTTGATAGAAAGATACTCATATAAGCATTTTATATGAACATGGTGTTAAAAGAAAAGAGCTTAGATGGTTCAATAGTTATTTGTCTGACAGAGTACATTACTCGGACTGTGAAAATATTAAACTCAAAAGTCTAATAATTTCGGAGTAATTCATGGAAGCTCGAAGCTCTTAGAAAAAGTGCTGTTGACGGGAAAATTGTTTATGTTTCCTGATGACTTAGCAGTAGTGTACGCAGAAAATTCTTGTAAATCACTGGAAAGCTCGATAAACACAGACATGAAATTAATAAGTAGTTGAACAGTCAAACATAAATTAACAATAAACACGGAAAAAACAAAATATATTATATTTAAGAAGAAGTCAACCGACAATATTGAAATAAAATATGCTGAATGCTCCTTGGAAATGGTAGAGAACTACAAGTACTTAGGTGTAATAATTCACAAAAATCTAACTTGGAGTAACCATATAAAAGAACAGCTAAAAAAAGCAAGAAAAACTGCTGATATTTTTAGGGTAATAAGGAAAAGAGTTCCATTTAATTTCAAAAGATCACTATTTTTCAGTATGTTCAACAGTAGAATCCCCTATGCAATACAAATGTTTTTTTTTTTATCTTTATTCTATACAACTATCTACGTAAAATATAAAAAGATATTGAGTACAATGTTGGAATTAAAATTGACGTGATCTAATTGACATGTAATCTAAGTCAAGCGTCCATTGATTCTTGACTTAATATTCAAATTTATATTTATGGAGTCTCAGGTATAAATTGAATCTAGTAGATCAATCCAGCGGTCTGAAGAGTCTTAATCTGAGCTCGCTTGTTCGTTCATTATTGATGAGTTGAGGAGCAAGTAAATTTGGATGGTTTTCCAGTCGAACATAGTATTTCTCAGCTTTATTTTTAATGAATTGTTTAACAGATGGGATATTTAAATCTGGTATAATTGTGTCATTTCGGACATACCAAGGCGCATTGACTATAGACCTTAATACTTTGGACTGGGAGCGTTCTATTATTTCGATGTTGGAGTTACTAGATGTTCCCCATAGTTCCAACCCGTAGCTCCAGATTGGCCTGATGATAGCTTTGTGCACTGCAACTTTACATTCTAGGGATAAATTGGAGAAACGACCTATTAGTCAAATTAATTGGTTGAATTTTAATCGTAGTTGTTTATTTCTGTTGATGATGTGACTTTGCCAAGTGAGGCGTCTATCCAAGTGCATACCTAAGTACTTAACCGACTCTTGGTGAGTCAATTCCATGTTATTAAGGTGAACAGCGGGGCAATTTCACTTGCGATTAGTAAAGGTGATATAAAGGGATTTCGACTCATTGACCTTTATTTTCCACTTTTTCAGTCAGTTTTGAATGTCCAATAAGTAGTTCTGAAGAGCTTCTGAAGCTAATCTCGGATTAGTATGAGACACTAAGACCGCTGTGTCGTCAGCAAAAGTAGCAGTGAGTACCCTCGGTGAGATTGGGAGGTTCGCTGTAAATATCAAGTATAGTAATGGGCCAAGGACGCTGCCCTGAGGAACCACAGATTTAATTTCTTTTAGTGTAATAACACAAATATGGGGAAATGCGTACAACAAAGATATAGAACTAATACAAAAAATACAAAACAAGGCTATAAAAAATTTATTTGACTACCCTAGCAGAGAGCCAACAAAAGAGATACATATAAACCTTCCCAATAAACACAAATATTAGGTTTAAACTGCTTACACATATACATATGGTGCTTAATAATAAAATAAATAATAACATCAAATTAGAAAAAAATAAGGAGATTCACAATCATAGCACCAGGAGTGCTAGCAAAATTAGAATTAACATCAACAAATATTAGATTCAACGGTAGAGATAGCATTTACAATATAAGATACAAAATGTATGAAATCAGTGAAAATTTAAAAAAAGAAAATGTTATCAGGAAGCTTAAAACAAAATTAAAAAAAAATTTAATAGATAAATTATTTAAAAAAAAAAATAATAATAAAAAAAAAAGAGATTTTGTTACGGTCGACAAGTTATTTTTTCTCTCTTCAAATTTATTTCCTCTTTTTGTTTCCTATTTGTTTCCTATTCTATATAAACCCAAAATAAAACCTTTATAAATTGCCATATAAATGTTTGTATAGAATACGAAATATAAATTTGACAGGTCACGGCAGCAAAAATAAAAATTAAAATAATGTTGCTGCTGCTGCTCGGGCACTGCTGCCTTGACGCTTCACGGCCTGCGGCCGTATCGTGTTTTGGGCGGTAACCACGTTTTAGATATGTTCATTATCGCATGTTTTTACCGTTCAAAACATGATATGGTAGAGAGAGCGAAAAAGTACAGTCAACAAACACGTTTTTTTTTTGGCATGGGTTTGATTTAAGAGGAAAAGAATTCAGTAGTTAACTGACTGAGACATGATCAGCATATCTTCAGTTGGAAGGAAATCAAAAAAAAGGAAAAAGAAACTTTATTTAAGTTGATATTAAAATAAAATAAATAAGAAAAAGCCTTTTTATAGTTAAAAAAAAAACAATTTTATGAAAAAAATGATATTTAAATTAAAGAATATATAAAATAACTATTTATGACAATAAAAGTAAAGACGATTGGTAGTTGAGTTCGAGAGTACAATATATCGTATTAGTATATATATTTTTATTAATATTATTGGAATAAAAAAAAAAGAAAAAACAATTAAATCATAAATTAATAGGTGTTATTCAAGTGATAATTAAATTAATATTTGAAGACAAATTTAATAATACTCTAGTTAGTGTAATTCATTCCTAAAAAAAACAAAAACTGATTTAATTTAATTTCTAAAAACAAGCAATGAAAAAAGGAAAGAAGAATTTTACATATCTTTTTTGAAATCTTTATAGAAAGCAATTTAATATAAATCTTGGACTTAGAAATATTTTGCACATTTTTTCTCATTTAAAATCTCCACTACTTGTTATCATATCATACTGTACTTTTACTTGAGCGTACATTTGACTTTATTACATGCTTTGTCTTTTCTTTTTAACGTGTGTAATGTACGTTAAAATTGTAAAAAACACAAAGTATGCATGAAAACGAACAAACAAAATTTCAATTGAACCATCGAGCCAGCGGTTTAAGTATCAGCAACCAGCAACCAGAATAGTAGAGTATATCAAAAAAAAAAAAAAAGAAAACGGAAAGAAAGGTTAGTGTAGCTATGACATTGTATTAAATAATTCACTAAATTATAGTTTATTATTTATACGTGATTAATACTCGACCTCAAATTCTAAAAACAAATAATTTTTGATAAAAACTATATGGCGGGAAATTCCGTTTTGTCATTAATGCAAGAAAAAATTTAAGTAAATGACAAAATAAAATCATGAGTTTTTTTTTATTTTAAGTAAGCAGTTTTAAACATATTTAACAAATTAGTTTTAAGAACAATAATGTAATTTAAATACGATTTTCTGTAATATTAAAAAAGAGAGAAGAGTACAAAATTAAAAAAATGAATATAATATAGTAAATCAAAGAAAAAAAGATCAATTTAGAAAACTGTTAACTGATTGACAAATTAGAAATTAAGTATCAAATTAAATCGTATTGCAAGTGCAATAAAATCATAATGAGTAGTTATTATGTGTGCCTTCTGTGTAAAAAGCCCGTAAAGGTTGGTGTATTGGATAAAGCAAAAAAAAAGGAAATTATATTATGAAAAGCTATATCTCTACTTAGAAAAACATTTTTAAGGCTTGTGCATTGAGTAAAGCGCAAATAGGAAATTATTTTTTTTAATTGAAAACTTTCCCGTTAATTAATCAAAGTTTTTCTTTTTAAAAAGGTTTTCTATAAAAATTGACCGTTAAAAACTTTAATTTCAAAAATTTTATGTTCAAAAACTTTAATATAAAAAATTTTCGGTTAAAAAAACTTTAATTAAAAAAAATATCCGTTAAAAAAATTTTAATTTAAAAAACTTTATCTCTACATAGAAAAGCATACGAGATAATAAGAAATTAATAGTGCCCGTCACGCAATTTTGTAAATTTACGATTCGTATTATTTTGGTTTCTTTTATATCGCTAGCTTGCTACACTTCATACTAAAAACCAAAACGTTTGCTACTTTTTCATACAAAAGCTTTATAAACGAACGGATGATAAAATACGAAATCGTAAATTTACGAAAGAAAAATAAGAAACCTCTGAGCTATTTAATTTTCATTTCGTATCTTCGTATTGTTGAGTTAATGTCAAATATCAATAATAAACAAAAACAAGTGCAAATTATCAACAAAATATTAATCAAATTAATTTTTTCTTAACAAACTTAAACATTCAAAAATAAAAATAAATTTAAATTTAAAATTAAATGTGTATAAGTGAAATTTTTATAAAAAAAAAAAATGAAAAATAAATTAAAATAAACATTTGTATTTACTTTTGAAATGTTTTCTAGAAGCATGGATTCAGCTGTTATTACGAATTTACGAAATGAAAAACACAAAATTTACAAATTTACTCTTCAAAAATTGACATTCGTAAATTTATGAAATACGAAGATACGAAATGCGTGACGAGCGCTAATATTTTTTAATTGAAAACCTTTCCGTTATTAATCAAAGTTTATTTTTTTTTTTTAATTTGTAATAAACTTTATATAAAGTTTTTAAGGTTGGTGCATTGGATAAAGCCAACATAGGAAATTATTGTTTTTAATTAAAACTTTTTTTTGCATAATTAATGAAAGTTTTAAAAAATTTTCGGTTAAAAAAACTTTAATAAAAAAAAATTTCCGTTAAAAAAATTTTAATTTAAAAATTTTTATCTCTACGTAGAAAAGCATACGAGATAATAAGAAACTAATATTTTTAATTGAAAACTTTTCCGTTATTAATCAAAATTTGTTTTATTTTTTTGATTTATAATAAACTTTATATGAAGTTTTTAAGGTTGGTGCATTGGATAAAGCGAACATAGGAAATTATTGTTTTTAATTAAAACTTTTTTTGCATAATTAATGAAAGTTTATTTATTTTTTAAAAAATGTGTATAAACCTTATATATATAGTTTTTAAGGTTGATGCATTGGGTAAAGCGAAAGTAGGCAATTATTGTTTTTAATTAAAACTTTTCAGTATTTAATCAAAGTTTTTATTTTTTTAAATTAAAATTATCCGTTAAAAACTTTAGTTTAAAAATTTAAAATACATATGTTAGAAAAAAAAAATTAAAACGGAAACATTATAAATTATAAAGTACAAAATGTAAAGTATAAATTCGTCCGTCTATTTGTCGGTCTATAAGCGTTAATATTATATAAAACTATATAAGTTAATAATATATTCTAAGATGGCGAAAAAGTGAATTTGTACCCTTATTTCAAAATTAATGGGATTTTGCGGCATAACCAGAACCGGCATAACATTTAACCTGGCATGAAATGGTGTTGTGAAATATTAATACATTTATACTTAAACATTTTTTTTAAAGAAGTGTTGAATTACAATATCAATTTAAATTTAAATTATTAGTAATTCATAAAAAAAAATTTTTTTTTTGCAAATATAGCAAAAAAATTTGAATTGAAATTATTTGTAACGTAATAATAATTATGCAATGAAAAAATGATTTTGTAAATGGAATAACAGTATTAAGTATATAATATGTAGTATAAATTCGTCCGTCCATTTGTCGGTCTGTCACCGTTTAAGTTAATATTATATTCAATTTAAAATCATATCATCTCTATTGGAATTCCCTTTACTAATAAGACTTCCTAACCAAAATACAATACAAATTATATTATATTTATTGCATCTACATCTTAGCTGTTTTAGGATACACATATAGGTAGGATAAATGCTAATTGGTATAATACATATTATGTGCATACATCTACGTGATACATCATAGGGTCAAAACTGTCAACTGTGAATGATTCCATGTATGGATAAGTAATTAGTGTATGCTTAATTTGTATGCTTAAATTTATTTTAAACTAAACATTTTCGTATTTTGTTGAAATAATTGAGAAGAGAATAATAATTAAATATTACTTTTTTTTTATTATTAATTATATTATATTATAAAAATTAATATTATAATACATAATAATACAAAAAAATATTTTTGAATAAAAAAAACAAAAATTTGAAATAATAGAAAACCGAACTCACAAAAATTTGTGATATTAAAACTATATTAATAAATTATCCCACTAATTAATTTTGTTCCTACTAAAAGTGCAAGAAACCAAATGCAATAAATAAAAAAAAAATAAAAAGAATTTGACTTAAAAGAGAATCGACAAAAATCGACACACCCAGCTAATCTTATATATAAAGAAGGATGTTTGTATGTATGTATGTATGTATGTATGTATGTATGTATGTATGTTTGTGTCAGAACTCCTCCGAGACGCATGGACCAATTTCAATAAAATTTTACAGGATGGTTTTTTACTACTTGGAATCGAACCCGTGATATGTTGTTTTCCAAAATTCTGACTGGTTCGTGTACCTGTCATACAACTCCGAGCACCTGACAAAAATATTTCAAAAACCAAAGGTGCTACAGAGTTGAAAATTTGCACACAGCTACTCTCTCAAAAATAAATAAATATGACTTTCACATTTTTTCGAAATTTTGAATGGTTCGGGTAGTTGTCATACAACTCCCAGCACCCGACAAAAAGATTTAAAAAACCAAAGGTGCTAGAGAGCGGAAAATTTGAACACAGGTACTCTTCCAAAAATAAACAGATGTGACTTTCACATTTTTTCGAAATTTTGACTGGTTCGGGTAGCTGTCATACAACTCCCAGCCCCCCACAAAAAGATTTCAAAAACCAAAGGTGCTAGAGAGCGGAAAATTTGCACACAAATACTCTTCCAAAAATAAACAAATTTGACTTTCACATTTTTTCGAAATTTTGACTGGTTCGGGTAGCTGTCATACAACTCCCAGCACCCGACAAAAAGATTTCAAAAACCAAAGGTGCTAGAGAGCGGAAAATTTGCACACAGGTACTCTTCCAAAAATAAACAAATATGACTTTAACATTTTTTCGAAATTTTGACTTTTGTGTATTAAATTGGAAGCAAATCGGTCCAGTTTCTGAGATATAAATTTTCGTTCAAAAGAGCTCTGGCGGAAAGCAGGTTCAACAAATTTGGCAGAAACTGCCGTAATCGGGATCCAAGGTAAAATGTCAAGTCCCTAACGGTTATTTAAATGTCTTTTTTATTTTATTATTTTTAGAGAGGAAGAGAAATAGGGGTGAAGAAAACAGCAAAACAAAATTCTCATTTTTATTTATTTCTATCTTTCAATGAAATAAAATAAAGAAAAAATTTTTTTTTAGAAATATTTGCCTTGAATTTAAGCGTACTAAAACTACAAAAGAAAACTTTAGAATCGCAGCTTGATATAAGGTTTTCAAAGCAATACAGAAGAAAAGTCGGACAGTCCGTCCCCGGATATAATGTGTTCAAGAGTGACGCCTTGAGTCGAGTATATACTGTTCTGCCAAAGTCCGGCGCGAAAATCCGATGTTAGCGATCACGTTTGGCCCGGACATATTCAACAATGCATTAATTATTCTTGAAGATAAATATGTGGCTATGACCGGTAAAACATTACTGCAACTCGGCCTATCTTCACCAGTATGAAACCAACAAAATGAACTTTATACAGATTACATACGAGAAAAGAACTGCAACGTCGAAGAGCTGAAAGAATAATATCGCGGAAAAAATACCACTTCTAAATCAAGATCAGAAAAAAGCATACAAAATTATCATGGATCAGGTAGAGAACCAACAAGGTGGTACCGTTTTTCTTGATGCTTCGGGGGGCACAGATAAAACATTTTTAACCAATCTAATTCTAGCCGAAATCAGAGCTCGAGGAGCTCTTGCCATTGCATCTTCAGGAATCACTTCAGCATTAATGGAAGGAGGAAAAACAGCCCATTCTGCACTTAAGTTGCCACTAATCTCCAGACAGGAAAATCCTACCTGCAACATTAGTAAAACAAGTGGTCGGGCGCAAGTGCTCAAGACATGCAAAATTATCGTATGGGATGAATGTACCATGGCTCACAAGAAAGCTCTCGAAGCCCTTGACGTGACTGTGAGAGATCTGAAAGGAAATAACAACCTTATGGGAGGAGTTCTGGTACTTCTATGTGGACACTTCCGTCAAACTTTACCCGTCATCCCAAAGTCAACACCAGCCGATGAAATTTACCCATGTTTAAAACATTCATCTTTGTGGAGACATGTACGAAAGATAAGTTTGAAACAAAACATGATACAATTCTCTTGATCCGACTGGATTACCGCCACATCGTCTTTACTGAAACTGGAATCACCAATTATTTTAATACCTCGACCCACCAAAACTTTGCAACGGTACAAGACTTTGTGTTAAAAAATTGCTGGAAAATGTAATTGAAGCGACTATTTTAACAGGGAAAGGACAGGGTGAAGTCGTTTTCATCACAAGGATACCACTTATTCCAAATGATCTCCCTTTTAACTTTAAGAGGTTGCAATTTCCAGTTAGACTTGCGTTCTCGATTACGATAAACAAGGCACAGGGACAGTCTATTAAGTACTGCGGTGTGGATTTAAGTGTGAAGAAGAAACTAAAAACGTTGTTTATAATCAAGTTTTATCTTGAGAAAATTATTTAATCACCCGTCAATTTAATTATTTTATTATTTTGTATTTTTTCGTCTTTCCTTTTTTCTATTCTTTTGGTTTTTCCTAATTGTCTTTTCTTTTTTAGATTTCTATCTTTTTTTCTAAATTTGGTTTTGTTTTCTTTATAACACTTTGTACTTTTCTTTTTTGAACAATGAAAAAAAACTGCTATATGGATAAGAATTGATTAATTAAATTAAGAGTAACAAAAATTAAAATGTAAACTACTACATCTAGCATAAGTTTATGTAGCATTAGTTTTATTCTAACATATAGAAATAAGTACTTAGTGTTTAAATATTATAAAAATTAAAATGTTTATTATTAATACCTAAAAAAAGATTTATGCTAACATAAAAAACGGACCATAATTATAGTTTTCAAAAAATACTTCTAATTAAAATCCCAAAATTCTAATTGAAATTTATAAACAACGCCTAAGACTTATGTTTGCATTTTATTTTAAGTTGTAAGTACTATTTTTGTACAAAACTGAAACTCATTTTAATTTTCGTTCACTTTTGATTTTTTTTTGTATTTCATTTAAGTAGATACCTATAATAATTCTTAAAATTTTCATGAATTAGCTTTTTATTAAATTTTTAAAAACTGTCAGTGATTTTAGTCGGGGTGGATCCCACACTATTACAAAGCACGTGCGTATTATTTTTTGTATTAGTTTTCAAGCTTTCCATAAAAAAAAAACAATTACATATAAAAACATTTAACAGATAGTTTACTAACAGACAAACATCACATAATACTTCCCTTTTCAAACTAAAAACGAAGAAAAAATTCTAGGAACTTTAAATTTTCTCGGGCAACGCCGGGTAACTCCGCTAGTATCTTATAAAATTGTTTACTCAAAATAAACACATAAAATAAAAATTGGATTTTGATCGCCACGACCTGCATCATCACTGATTAACCCCGTATACATGATAGGCTTCAAGAAAGCTTCAACATCATGTATACGCTAGTTTCTTGAAATCAGCTTCACTCACAAAAATTTACTTTCTTGCTTTGAGAATTTTAACCGAATACGCAGCTTGAGAGCTTGAGAGCTTGAGTTGACATTGAGTTGAGTTGAGTTGAGTTGTTGTTGTTTTATTATAAATATAAGTTACAAAAAAAAAAAATAAATGTTTACATAAATATTTCATTATTTTCTGAATGTTTTCGAATTTTTTAAAACTAAAAATGTTTTTAAATACTAATAAAACTATTAAAAAACATTTATTGTTGTTTTATTATAAATATAAGTTTTGTTTATTAAAAATATAAGTTTTGTTTGTTCTGTTAATTTAAAAAATAGAATTAAGATTTAAAAAAGTAAGTAAATAAAAAATTTTTAATTTTATATTTTGTTTAATCTTTAAATTTATTTAAAGTTTAAGTTCAATTGAAATAAAAAATATGAGCAAACGCAACATATGTAAAACTGAGGAGACAGCAGCGATGCTGAGCATATTTAAAGAATTCGAATGTATAAAGAAATTCGACGGAAACAAATATAGAAACAGTGAAATTTATGGGGAAGTGGAAAAAAAAATGATAGAAAGAGGGTATACAGATAAGTCGTCGACACAAATCGAAGTACGGTGGAAAAATATAAAATACAACTTCATAAAAACGAAAAAAAAAATAAAATAAGCGGATATGTAAAGGATGTGGCTTTAATTCGTTATCTAATTTTGCACATATATACAAAAACGTTTGCTTGTCCATTCGAAAATTTTCTAACATTTCAGTATAATCGTTTCCATTAAATATTCTTTTCCACCAAAGTTGACTTCTTTTTTTCATCCATATTTTTTTGGGCTTCTTATTTAAAACGCATAACATTAAGTCAGCATTCAAACGAGTTATTTCCTCAATTTTTTGATATAATAGTGGTAATCTTTTCCTTAATATTTTTCTTTTCTTTAAATAGTTTTATTATATATTTAAAAAAATATTTTGCAGTAAATTTATATTTTTAGAATAGCCTTCTAAAATATTTGTCACTACTAAAATTTCATTATCCATTTATCCAAATCAATTAGTCCAAATCAAACCAAATTTTACAAAATACAAATTTTATGAAAAATACATATGTCAAACTCAAGCTATTTTCGAGCTGACAGCAATTCAAACTGGTTAATCGAAAATTGCTTAATATTTCAAGAAGAATTCCAGTCAAGTACTCAAGCTATCATGTATACGTAGTAAATGATTGAATGAAAAAAAAAACGAAGTACACGAAAATCCACGAAAAGTGTGCCTTCAAAATTGTGCTCTTGTGTGGAAATATGGAAAAAATAAAAATTGATTTTGATCGCCACAGCCTCCTGATTGATTGAATAAAAAAAAAACGAAGCACACGAAAAACCACGAAAAGTGTGCCTTCAAAATCGTGCTCTTGTGTATTTTAATATAGTTATATGTATAGCTGATAACTTATGTATAAGCTAACATCTCAAATAATGCCAGTTTTTACCAAATTTTGGAATGACCAAAATTTAAATTAAGGTAAATTAAACTAAATTATTCAAAATCATTATTTCCATTTTTGGTACAATTTATGACATATACATGTTAGAGAATAGAATAAACTCTATTACTTAGTATGTCATGAGTTTTGAATTATAAAAAAAATGATAAAATGATTATTAATGTAATATAACAATGAATTAATATTCACGAGTCACTAACTAACAGATATTGGAAGAGGTTAGTAGTCACGAGTTAATGTCACACAGAATATAACAAATAGAAAAAACGAATTGTGAATTATATTTATTATAATATCAGAAGTGGGATAGATATGAAAAATAATAATGGTATGGCAAATGCAATTCATAAGGCTTTCAAGTCGATAATTAATCAAAATGGAAATCGTGGTGAAATTGTTGGTTTTCCAAGTTTATCCTGATTCACGCGTTGATTTAGATAAATGATGCAAGGATATTGATTTAAGGATTGGACGAGGTAAGTTACAAAATTATGACATTTGCCCCCGAATTTATTTCTGCGTTTTTAGGTAGAGCTAAAAATTGGTACGACAAATATGGTTTTCAACACTATGATTGGGTACACTTACGATCCTCTATAATCCATACATTTTTAAGCGGCACAGACATAATAAGTCAACTTCCTAAAGTAGTTAACTTGGAAAGTAGCGGATTTAATTCATACGAACAGAATTCATCATGGAAAAGGTATCACAAATAAATCGGTTACCAATCAAAATTCCGGAGGACAAAATTATAAAAATTGGTGCATTTCCAAAACAAGCTTAATAAATTCATTGACATTTGTCATACCGTCGTCAATTCAAATTTTTTTATTAGCTCATTTTTATCAGCTATACGAGAAACTCCTCAACGCAAAGGCTAAACATTTTATCGCCGTTTTGAGTACAGAGATGTTTGTCCTAATAGAACAATTTCTGGTAAAAGAAAAGAACATAACACAAATTTATAAATAAACGAACAGAAAACGTATTTTAATTTTGTAAAAACAGGACATGTTAGGATAAATTGTCCAGAAAATATTTCTACAAGGACTAAAGCTCAACCTGTTATGCAACACATTCATGAAAAAAATAATCTTGAAAAAAGTGTCAATTTTGCCAAAAATTAGGACATGAAGAAAACACATGTTGGGCAAAACAACGAGCTGAACAAAAAAATGTTAACATTTATCGTGAGCTCCAGGCAGCATACAGTAAAACAGTTGTTCTTTCTGGTGGTAAAATCTTTCATTGTTTATTGGATACTGCATCAGATTGTTCATTAATCTGTTCAGACATAGCAGCATAGCATCTATCCCTTTCAAAAGAATGACGCAATTTCTTTCAGTTTGTGGAATCAGTAATATACCAATACTACTTACAGAAAAGATTGCTCTGTTAATAGAATTTGAAGAAATAGCTGTTGAAGTAATATTTCACATAATCGATTCTCAATATCTAAAAAATAAAATGATTATTGGAAGAGATATTTTGAAATCCATCAATCAAAATGGATCACCTTTGAAACGTAATCCTACATTTTCCTGCTTCATTAATAAAACAAAGACAGTGTAATTAGCAGAAGCCTAGTCTAAGTTCCAAAATAAGGTTTATTCAATTTTAAAAGATTATTCAGATAGTATAGTTCAAGGGTTCCCCAATCCAATTGTGACATCAGGATTATTAAATATTCGATTGTTAAAAGATGGTGTTATCAATTATCGACCATATAATGATATTCATTATCAGAACGAAAAACTATTTCAGAAATAATAGAAAATTTAAAACAAAATAGGATTATTCGAGACAGTGAATCTCCTTTTGCAAATTCTGTTGTATTGTTAAGAAAGATAAATGGTCAAAATAGACTTTGTATTGATTATCGGGCTCTAAACCGTATCACAAAAATCGTTATCCACTGCCTGGAATTGATGACAAACTAGATCAGTTATATGGCAATAAATTTTTTACTTCGTTAGATGTGGCATCAGGATTTAATCAGGATCCCTATTGCGGAAGATGCAATAGAAAAGACAGCATTTGCAACTTCAGATGGGTATTTTGAATACCTGCGTATGTCATTTGGCCTTGCAAATGCTCCAGCTGTTTTCCAAAGAGCTATTAATAAAGCATTAGGAGCATTGAAAGATAAAATTGCGTTAGTATAACTGGATTACGTTTTAATTTCGTCAAAAACAATAGAAAAAGGAAACGAAAGATTAGATATACTGTAAAAAACATTAACAAAAAATGGATCTTCACATAATATCGATAAAGGTTAATTTTTGCAAACTAAAATTGAATATTTAGGACGAGAAATATCTTACGAAGAATTGCAGTGCAACATATCAAAAATAAAACTGACGTGTTAGTGAAATCACAGATACCATATACAGTCAAACAAGTTAGACAATTTATGGGTTTGAGTTCAGAAAATTTGTACCTTAGTTTGCAGTAAAAACAAGATGCATATCATCTTTAACAAAAAACAATATTAAATTTGAATGGACTGAAGAATGTAAAGAAGCCAGACATCATTCGGCAATTAATTTCAGAACCTATCCTAACAACATTTTATCCAGAAATATAAAGTGAGCTTCACACCGATGCGGGTTCCATTGGCTATGGTGCTATTTTATTTCAGAGAAAGAATGGGCTGTTATATGTAGTGGCATATTACAGTCAGGCTACAAAACCTTATGAAGCTATAATTATCATAGTTATGAGTTGGAAACCCTGGCTGTAGTAAATTCTGTCAAACATTTTCGAACTTATTTACTAGGTATACAATTTATTGTTGCCGATTGTAATGCTCTGAAAGCAACAAAAGAAAAGAAAGATTTATTACCGCGTGTTGCAAGATGGTGGATTTATCGGCAAAATTTTGATTTTAATATTGTATACCGGAAAGGTAAGATAATGTTGCATGCTGATTACCTAAGGTACCGTACCATCAGTGAATTGTTATCGTTTAAATAGTTTAACAGAAAATTGGGTGAATATTGAACAACAATCAGATCCAGCTGCAAAAGGAGTTATTGAAAAATTGAAAGAAGGTGACTTAGATGCTAGGACACAATATTTATTGCGAGATGGATTGAAAACTCTATAGAAAATTAGAGAATCACATAAATTATTAATACCGCAACAATGTGGTTTAACAATGAAGAGGAGATATCATAAAGATAATTGTCACATTGGATGGGAAGAGACACTAACTAAAATATGGAAACATTTTTGGATGCCATCTATGACTAGAAATGTCAGGAAATTTCTAAGTTTATGCATTATTTGTTTGGTAGTTAAAATACCATCAGGAAAAAAACAATGTGAATTACATCCACTTGAGAAGAGCCAATTCCGTTTTAAACTATACATGCTAATTATATGGGTCCTTTTGAGGAAGAAAATCAAACTAATAATAAATATCTATTAATTATTGTTGATGCTTTCACGAAGTTTGTTATAATACTCTCATGTAAAACTTTGAATGCTGTTGAAACTGTTCAACATTTTAATAATTTTATAACGTTATTTGGAATACCATGTAAAATTTTCACAGATAAAATTTCAAATTTCACTAATAAAGATTTTGAGAAGTTTTGCTTATCGTACGTAATAGAACATCATACAACTGCATCGGATATTGATAGAGCAAATGGACAAGTATAAAGATACGTAGATGTGGTCCAAATTTACTTCATACAAATTTAGATACAAATTTAGAGTGGACGTATGTTGGTCATATTCAATTAGTACTTAATACAACTATTAATAAAACTACAAAACTATCTCCAATGGAAATACTCATTGGTGTTACAGTGTGTACTCCCGAAATCAGCGCTTTTCTATCCGAATTAAATATAGAACCAGAAATTGATGACATAGGAGCAATTCGTGTTTTGACAGATGATCGAATAAGACAAAATGCAGTTCATATGAAAACCAGATTCGATAAAGATAAATGTAAACCAAAGCGATTAGAAATCAATTAAATTGAATGATTTATATTGTTATAGATAAATGAAATAAAGATGAGCCCAAATTATTTCCATAATTTTTTTTATTGATACAGATAAGGTTAAGATTGCCTCTAAGCCGTATCTATTATGTAATATGAACCTACTATATACAAAAATGAGGTAGAGGTAATTTGAAATATTTAATTTTGAAATTGTTTTGAAATTGTTATTTTAAATGTTACAGACAAGCTTAAGATTGCCTCTGAGCTGTGTCCAAAAGAAATGTTTTTTTGAATATTGCAGAGAAGCTTAAGATTGCCTATGAGCTGGAACCAAAAGGAATATTGTTTTGAATGTTACAGACAAGCTTAAGATTGCCTCTGGGCTGTATCCAATTGAGTTTGAACTATATCCTCTAAAGTCATTCACCTAGAACGATGAATTTTTCAGAATGGCCGACATATGGACATAATATTATGTAATCTTTAACTAATGAAAGTGTTTCTCTAATCCTTCTTTAATCTATTTTTTTTTTGTTTTTTCTTATCGTGTACATTTCGGTATATAGATATAGCATAATTTATTAGCCAAAAGAAATTTTAATTTTATTTAATAGTCGCAAGTAAGACAAACAAACACCCTAAATAATATAAAATGTTTAAAAAAATGTAATATATTCAAAACTAGTCACATGTATTTTTCTTCCATAACTTTGTTTATAAATTCAAATTTATAGTTATTTTTAGACGTTTTATTTAAAACTCCATAGTAAAAACAAAAACAAAATAATAAATAAAAATAATATTAAAGTAGCGTTAGGGTAACCAGAAAATCTAACAACATCATGCAGTAAAAGACATACACACATTAAGTGGAATAAAAAATACGATTGATTTACTACAGTGAAATTCAAGAAAAAAGTCAACCATAATAAAAAATAAACTAATACACAAGTGAAGCTTAAAAAGACAGCCCATTAACTGAGCACATATTAAAAAAATTAATCCACCCGACCAAACAACCAATTTGACATTTTAACCAACGCCAATGATGATAGCCTCATTTTTGACGCATCAACCAAGAAAAGAAAAAAAATAACCAAAAATACAAATACGAAACTTGATTATAGCCCCAAACAAACAGGTAATAATGACACTAAATATTTAAATATAAGAGCCACTGACGAATCCAAACCACTGATATCGTACAATATATTTGTTGTGTCGAAATTATTAAAACGTATACACTCCCAATGCTAGCCTACCTACCAATCGACTAATAGGTGATAGATTCACCCAGTTAAAAAAACTTGGTAATATTCCCATCACAGTAGAAAATAACCAACAGTTAAACCAGAGCAGAGGCACCATATTCTCCAGAGATCTGATCAACCTTACGACGAAGAAATTTTAAAAGGCCTCAGAAGATAACGACACAGTAATAAGCACCTGGCGGTACAAAAAACGACCAAACCCTGATGGAACTACTATACAATCATCCTACTCGGTGTAATTTAAATAACATTTGACTTACTAGAACCTCCTCAAGAAGTTTCAATTGGTTTTCTAATCACATCAGTCCGAAAGTTCTAACCTAACCACATGAGATGTAGCAAGTGCCAACTACTTAATCATAGAGCAAAGCATTACCGTTCAACAATCACAAAATGTTCTGTGCGAAAATTATAAACGAAAGCCCAAAAAAACACATGAAACTATGCTAGCCAGCCAAATGCGTTAATTGCGAAGTAGCCAAACTAACAGATAACCACCCATCCAATGAAAGGGATTGTGCATTATTTGTTAAGGAAAAGGAAATCCTTAAAATAAGAATCGACAGAAGAATTCCAAGACGTGAAGCTATCAAAATATATTTGGAAAATCACAAAAACAATAGTGCAACACCCACTGACATTCCACAAACCCTAAGTTACGCAAATATGGTGGAATTCATAAATATATCAAACACCCCTCACAATCAAGCAACCCAACCTAAAGAATTATCAATCATCCAACCAGAAACAACCATTCAAAACATATCATCAGATAGACTACAAAATAAAAAAAACCCAATCAACAACAGACTACACAAAAAATAACCAAACAATTTTAACAAACATATCTACACCAAACAAAACTTCCCCACCTCAATCCACAATGACACATACCACATCAGAACTAACAAACATACAGAAAACAAAAATTATCCACAACTCCAACAGGCAGTTACAGATAATGAAAATTCTATAACAAAACAACTAAATCCAAAAACATTAGATCAACATTCAAATAAGAAACTTGACAATAACAACATCAACAACATCAGGAATAAATCAAACAAAGTATCAATTAGTAATTTCAATAAAGAAAATTTTTCAAGTAATCTAACGGTAACTAATACTGAAAAACATAATGATAATTCTTTAAATTAGATTTTATAATTTAATTTTAGTTTTAATATATAGTACAGACAGAGTCATTTGATTTCCAACATACTCATTACTATTCTTTTGAATAATAATTATAGTGTGAACTGTAAAATCAAAAATTATGATACTTAATATTCTTCAGCGGAATATTCAAGGTTATCACAATAACTACTTAGAACTCGAAATAAAATTAACCTTAACCAAAAATTTAAACCCTACTATATTTTGCTTGCAAGAAACCCATATAAAAACTGATGTTAATCCATACACATCAAAGCAATATATAGGACATTTTCACAATTTCACATACAACACAACTTCTAAACAAGGCTCCAGTATATTAATTCATAAAAGTATTCCTCACAAATTAATCCACATTCAATCTAACCTATCAATAGTTGCAGTAGAAATCAATTTAAAATACAAAATCACAATACTCTTCGTATACATCCCACCCAAACAAATATTTTTAATAAAAGACTTTAGGCTAATAAGTATCAACTCACCTGTTGTAATAACAGGTGACTGCAGCAGTTGGAGCCCACTCTGGGAATCTCTCAATTCCAACCATCGAGTAAAAATAGTTGATAGACTTCATTCTAAGTTCCAACCTAAGTATATTAAACAATGGCTCACCAACACACTTTTCTATACACAGTACCTTGACACACATTAATATTACTCTTTGTTCTTCGCAACTTCATCCACTCTCCTCTTGGCCAACGCTTGATGACCTTCACAATACCAGTCACTTCCTATAAAAACATTAATAAAGATGCCCAACCACACCGTTAATTACATATCTAGAACAACTAGATTCAATTGCAATAGAGCAAACTGGACAAAATTTTAAAAAAAAATACTTTCCCTTAACGAACGAATCAACATCTCATTAAACATAAACAAAGAGACAGCCTCCATTCAAAAAATCATTCGATCTGCAGCTAACTCATCCATTCCAGAATCATATACAAAAAATCATCCCGAAACGGGATTAACTTACCGTTAAAAACAATGCAATTTTTAACAGAGAAAAGAAAAAATCCAAAATAAACAAATTCGAGGAAATTACGAAATTATTAAACCCTAACACTCCTTCTACCAAAATCTAGCAAAATATCAAACTGTTGACTGGTTCATACTCCCCTTTTCAAATAAGATCTATCAAAACAGAGAACAAAGTTATTAAAGACCTTTCGATTATTTCCTCAAAATTCGCCCAATTTTTCTCAGATAATTCAAAATCATCAAATTTCCCATACTCTTTAAAGAACACCGACAATCAGCCTTATCAATTCAACCTTCGCCGTCCTCAAAAAAACAAGCCAAATTCCTTGAAAATGACTTCAACCTTAACGAACTGGAACCACTTTGAAAAGTGTTAAAGGCCAAACCCCAGGAATAGATAAAATTATTATTTTATTTATTTAATCTAAAGTAAAAATTGTTATACTATTGAATAATGTACTATAATTTCCATTATAAATCAAAAATAGCAGAATAAGTAAGAAATAATAATTTAATACTGTACTATTAATTTTAATTTCTCATGTAAAAAAAAAGATGTACTTAATACAAATGAAAGAATTAAAATGTACAGGGTTTTCCAATAGGGATGATATGATTTTGAAGTGACGTTTCGGCCATTTGTAATATGTCATGATCTGCCATTTTTTTTATTGAATTCAGTAATGTTTACAATTTCATTACAAACGTCGTGAATTTGCTGATTTTGCCTTGGAACAACTTGAAAACGATAACGATTTTTTTAAGAAAATCATCTTCTGCGATGAGTCTCACTTTCACCTGAGTGGTGCGGTAAATAAACAAAACTGTCGATTCTGGTGCGAAGAAAATCCACAAATTATTCATGAAACACAAATTATATGTAACATTCGTAATTATATCCAATTTTAGCAACTCTATTAACAAAGAAGGAATTCGTCGAACTCGAGGACTAACTGTTGAAGAGCTAGTTGGTATTCTTGAAGATTTTTCAGAAGATGAAAACGTAGAGCCTGATATATATATTTTACCACCAGATGCAGCTATTTTCACCGATGAAGATTCAGCAGGAGAAGATGAATGTGGTGGAATTGATAATTTATCATCAAGACAATTGAAAGCCCATACTGAACTTTGTTCGAAAAATAATGTCAATTTATTAATAGAGGATTATATTCTTGAAAGTGAAGTTTTTCATGAACAATATGTTTCCGAAAATTACAAAAACTCTTTCGATGAAGGCTTACCTGCTCACAAAAATATCAAACGTACTTGCATTGATGGTGATATTCTATTTAACGGTGGTACTCTAATTGAAAACTATGAATATTATTTTGGAAAAACCAACTGAAATATTTGAAATGATGTTAACTGATGATATAATTGAGATTTTGATGAAAGAATCTAACAATTACGCAGTTTTTAAAGGAAGACAAAATCCAAGTGTTACGAAAGAAGAAATTAAATGTTTTATCGCAATTTTATATTTGACTGACTATAATTCGTTACCTTCTCGATATTTATATTGGAGTAAAAGTTTAGAAGTATGTAATCAACTGGTATCTCAGTCAATGCGTCGAGATCGTTTTACACAAATAATGACTAATCTGCATTGCTGATGTATCAAAATTTAATAAAAGTGACAAGTTATATAAACTGCGCCCACTTATAATTTTGCTGAAAAGAAATTTCTTAAAAAAACTTTGTTCCTTCTACTAATATTTCTTTTGATGAATCTATGGTGAAATATTATGGAAGACCCAGCTGTAAACAGTTCATCAAAAAGATAATTTAATGATAATAAAATGGAAAGCCAATTCTCTAGTTACAGTTTCATCAAACATACATGGCATAGAACCTTCCGCATCAGTAAAAAGATATTCTTCCACAGAAAAAAATTTCGAAAAGCGCGTATCAATTTCAATGTTCGTCCTATTTTTAAAATTCTCAACTCTTTCACTCTTTCATAATTCCTTTTTTTTGTTGTTTGTAGAAACTCTGGTAACATATCTGATTTGCCACATGTGTCTGCTCCATAATTTTTATCTACTGAGTGATGTTTAGGTCTTCTTAATCTTTTATTTGGCTTATGTTGCTCCTTTTTTATGGTTATATTTCTTTTAAATATTTTCTCTTCTGCCTTTGAAAGAAGATTTTTGTACTTCTTTCAAAAACTGTGTAAAAGCCTGCCCAGTATTGAATTGGACAACAGCAGCTGCACATCTACTTGAATAAGACTGCCCCAAAGAAAATTTTCGTTCGTTTAATTTATCGTTTCCTCCCTACGTATTGACAAATTATACAACTGGACTGTTCGCAAATATTTGAGCTCGTATTAAGTAACAAACTGGCTGAATTTTGGACTAAACGTTACACAGCAGTCGTAATTTCTTCAACGAATAGATTTGATATCGTCAGAGTTGCAAAGTTTTCTTCTTCACGCCGCTTACAAAAATACTTGTCACAATTTTCATTATGACCAAATATGTGATATGGCGCATTTGATATGTCTTTGGTAAGATTTTAATCTTATTATAGTAGGGTAGTGCAATAGTTCTCCAACGATTCACCGAACTTTTAGTTCCAATAGTTATTCAATCTATGCTTTGAGACAATTTTTTGCGATATTGTATTTGAAATTTTGTATTTGAAGTCTTAGATGTTAGTTTACGTTTAAAGTTTCTGTAAAGATGAATCTTACATTCAACTTTTCTAACAACAATATTTTCGTAGAAGCAAAGCCTATGATAATAAAAAATCTTTTATGTAAACACTACTATGGCCATTTCCTACAAATTTGTTATGATTAATTGACAACATACATAATTAGGTAATTATTAACTAAAAATATGGCCCAAAAAAACATCAAAACTCGATTGGTATACATATCAACTAAATTTAAGAAAATCGTTAGTAATGTAGTTCTTTCGCACTTGTTTTTATAATGTACTTGGTATTTGTTGTTATAGGAAAAAATTCGCTAAAGAAAATCAACTTTACTAAATCATCTTCAGTTAATAAAATATTCTTGCTACAATTCTATTTTTGTCACTTATTTCCTCTTCAAAAATGTTAAAGAAAAAATTTTAATAGATAAAAGTTATTGCAAACATACCTAAGATGAACATATTCAAAAATTTATTTAAAAATTACAAAACTTCAAAAATAACGTTTTTTGTAATAACGATATTATATTTAAGTACTAAAATATAATAAAACATCTTTGAATATTTCTTTGGTAAAATAATAAAAACAACGATAATAACATTTAAATTATTATTACATTCATTTGCGTTTATCAGAAAAAACTTGTGTTGTTAGTAGAATTCATTGCAAAAAAAAGAACCTAGCTACATAACTGCCAAAGCTCTGTAGCGAAATTTCTTAAAACTAAATTTTTTAAGTGTGCGTAAACTGTATATTTTATAAATTTTAATAAATTAAATTGTTTTAAAAAATATTTTATGATTGTTATTTTAAAAAAAAATATAAAAATATTTTTACTAAATATAATAATGAAAATATAGAACTTTTTAATAAAACAAAAACAAAGTTGAAATGATAAGGGAAATTTGAGTTACAATCCATTTTATAAATCAACATTTAACTAACAAATTCTCGAAATCTAGGACAATTTTCAAAAATCAAGCCACGTAGTTACCTCGGTATATATCTTCAGAACTTACCCCCAAAATTTCATCCAAATCGGGTAAAAAATGCAAATGCCCCGTGCTTCAGTTTGCAAAAACAGCTAAAAAACCACAAAAATTAAGGGTTCAATAAATTTTTTAAGCCCTGTAAATTCCAAAATTTAAAAATCAAACCACGTAGTTACATCGGTATCGCAATAAAGAACTTACATCCAAAGTTCCATCCAAATCGGACAAAACATGTGGATGCCCTGTACTTCAGTTTTCTAAAAAAAATCTCTTTAACCCAGCCACCAACTGAGCTAACAACAGCTTAAAATTATTTCTCCAAAATACAGATATAAAATAAAAATTTATTTTGACCCCTACATTGCCCAATAAAACAAATAAATAAATAACATTGCAAGCTAAAGAAAAGCAAGTAAAAATGAAATTTTTTATGTCTGGCTCAATGTCTGTGTTTATGGCTGTGTTTATGTTATTTATACACTCGAAAACTACTGAATAGATTTGGATGAAATTTTCAGAGTAAATTACTGGAATAGAGGGGAAGGTTGTAGGTCTTCTCGCTTTTAAAAATTCAGCTGCCATACAACTCCCACCACCTACCGGCATGTGAGTTACATATTTTTATCTAAATTGTAATATTAATGTAACAAAATATAAATGAATGTAACACCCTAATTAAATATCTGCCACACAAATAATATTTTTTTCTAATTATTATTTAAATTCTTATAATTGTTTTAAATTTAAATAATAAGAAATAACATTAATCAATTAATACTTCAAATAAAATAACGAAAAAATTCTATTTTAGAAATATTTGCCTTCAATTTAAGCGTACTACAACTACAAAAATAAACTTTAGAATCGCAGCTTGATATAAGGTTTTCAAAGCAAGTGATGATTGTAATTACGGAAAAAGCAAATTAACGAAATTCTATGAAGTCTTGATATGACTTCATTAAGAGATTTGGTAAAAAGTCTTTAACCTTTATTACTATGTATATTATACTAATATATAATATTCAATTTTTTTTTTAAATAATTAATTTAAAAAATTTTACACATTGTCAAAGATTAGTTTAAATTTTTTCTTAAAATAAAGTGAATGAATAATATTAAATTTATATCTTTAAAAAAATATTTTAAATTAGGTATTTCTATTATAGGGACTTTGGGCCAGCACCGCGGACCGAATACAACTACTTTTAAATAAAAACAACTACATATTATTATAATTTTAAAAAAAGCAGGATTTGTTTCTTTTTAATTCAATGTAATCATTGAAAACAGAATGCAATAGATAATCCAATATTAAAATCTAATTTAAAAAAGAATTCAAATAGAAAAATTCAACAAAATCTTAAAAAGAAGAACAAATATAAATTTCATTTTTATTTTAAAATTAGAATTTTGTGAATTCGTAATGGGTTTGAATAAAATTGAATTTTCATTCTTTTATAACGACTTCTTTTATTGACTTATTTTAATTTACGACTACCAATTTACTTTTATATCTAATATTGCAAAATATAAGAAAATTAGTAAGAAAAAAATTAAAGGTTTAAAATGGAAACTGATGAAAGATTGAAATTTAATAAAGAGTTGTAAAGCTTATTGCAAATTAAAATTTTTAAAACTGAAGAAACAAAACAATATCAAAATGACTATGAGAAACCAGAATTCTCTTATCAATATTAAATTAGATATTCTCATAGTGGATTCATGTATTCATAGTTGCAGAAAAAACTGCATCAGCGTCGTACAGATATTTCCCTGTCAACTATGAACATTATGGGCAGGCGTTCCATAGATGCAGCATAGCATATGCATAGTTTGTTTTGTCAGAGATTAGTTTGTTTGAAAGTTTTATGAGAATTGAAGTAACTTTTAATTTGATATATAATTTTATAGATAAAAAATTTAAAGAAAACAAAAATAAATTTCGGTTTCCATATTTTAATGAAGTTGGTGGATGACAGAGTGACTTCTAATGTTTTTTATGAAGGTTGGTACAAAAAAAAGAAAATTAAATATTATTATTAATTTCTGAAACCAGTCTGAGATAATTAAACATTTATTTTTTTACATTTCGTACAATAATACAAATGGATCAACGTTGCAGGATCCAACACTGGTAACTATCAACACTAGGGCCTAATCTTAAAATCAGCATTTTGTTCACAACATGAAATATGAAAAAAATATCTTTTTTGTTAAGTAGACGTAACCAACACAAACAGGTTTCATTTCTTCACTAAGATAACAATTTTTTAACTTTACAAAACAAAATCACAAGCCATTATCACGGGAGCTTTCCTATAGAAATTACAATTGGGAACATAATATTTGTTAGCAAAGTATTTTTGGGGAAAAAAGTTTTTAAATAATTTCACATGATGTACTTTCATTTTTGAAAACTTATGTTTTCTACGATTATACAAAATCACTGCTCCCTGCTTCTTTCAATTACTGAACAAAAATAAACTAGTTGTTTTGCTGTTTCTTTCTTATTCAAAAATTTAGGTGTTGTGTTAAATAAAACTCTTATGTGGAATGATCACATTACACGTTGGGTGGCGCAGTAGGTAGAGCGCTTGCCTTTCAACCGAAAGGTCCCAGGTTTGATTCCCGACCAAGTAAAAAAAATGCTCTATCGGTTTTTAGACCTGATCTAGTACCCTTTGTCATTTGGATAAAATAAATTACAAAAAATAATTGAGAGTATAATCTGGTAACAAGTTAAATAAAATAAAGCTATTCTGTTTAAGAAGGCTTAGTTCCTGGCAATAGTAGTAGTTTTCCACATTTAATGAGTTGATAAGCCAGTAATTTGTTAAATAAATACTCGAAATATTTGTAGATATTGTAGTGTAAACTTGTAGTATCGTACGTAATTAAGCACGAAAAGGTGATTCTACCTAAGTTCTACCTTTGTCACAAACCGGCGTAAATTTGACAGTACTATTGATATTTCCAAAGTCAATCAAGTATCAAATATGACTATGTACCTTTGAAAACTATCTGAAATATAAATATACATGCTTTATCAGACAAATTATATCTACAAATACGCCAGAAAATAACCCATGGTAGGTTACTAAGATGGTGATCGGGCGACTGTGGTTCACAGTACGGATACTTCATTTGTTGTGCTGGTCATGTTTTAGGCAACAGGTGAAGTAGAAGTAATCACTTGGTAGCCCTTCATTGGTTTTCCAATGTGGTTTCGCAAGTGAACGTACTACCTCCCCGCGGTGGTCACTGGTAACTAGATTCTTCTAGGCTAAAGTACGGCGCTAAAGGAGTAAACCTTGAAAAAAATCCCCAAATTACACGGTGAAACAGCATGCGCCAAAGTATGAATGGTTAGTGGGTTAACTAACCTCTAGTATGCGAACTCTGGATACCTGGCGACCTCCAGTTTCAATCTAGCCTTCCAGTGGTATTGCGGATCTCTGCCACGGGTGACTTTTCCTTTCTCCGCAACTCGTGGGATTAAAAGATGAATTTAGAAGAAAACAAAACTAACTTTAAATTAACAAGCTTGTCCTTGTCAGATAATGAACTACTTCTCTCCAGTCAGGAGACTGTTGTGGGAAGTTCAGAGAGTACCAGCCTTAGTACACCTGTTCTCACACAACCATCTTTAGAAAGGGCAGCGAGAACTAGCCATAGTACACCTGTTCTTTCGCAACCATCTTCAGGAAGAGCAACGAGTACCAGCCATAGTACACCTGTTCTTCCTCAAACAACCGATAACAGAAAGCAAACTCTGGTCGCCAGCCACAGTAACCGGAAACCAAAACGAAAAAGGGAATCGGAAAACGTTGTTTGGAAAGAGAGCTACAACAAGGCCAACTTCATTTTAGGCAAGATTGCCAAAAATGAAGTAGCCGGTACTTCTAGCGAACATGACCAATCGGACAAAATTCGATTAGAGGCAGTCATTGAAGAGTACAATAACCGCCAAAATACCTTAACTAATGTAGGGGAGAGGGAATGCGGAAAGCGTAACAGATCTCACGAAGAGAACGTACAAGCTTCGAAAAGAAGCAAGGCAGCTTCTGGAACTCACCCCCACATTTTAACAACAGACCAACCACAAAGGGCGCTTAGTGAGGTCGCCAAGGAACATATGCATATGGCACTAGTTGACGAAATCACCAACAGTGGCAAGCAGGTGGCGGCGATCTGGCCAGCCATCGAGACAAAATTGCCCGAGATGGTTTTACGCCATGTTATAAAAAATAGCGGACAACAGGCTCCAAATTTCGACTTGGCTGAGGTACTGAGCGGATGTAGGGTGATAAAATGTGAGAATCAGTACTGCAGGGATTTTCTTGGTGAATGCATTGCTAAGATCAGCAAAGCTTTTGACGGCTTGAAGCTCAAGCTAATCAACGCCAAGGAAATTCCTAGAAGACCAAGGGCTCGCATATGGTTACCCACAATGAATATAGGCAGAAGAGAGCTTCTCCAATGCTTAAAACTTCAAACCCCTCAGATACCGATGGATGACTCATGGATGGTCAGTCATAAAAATTGAGGAACTTGCTCAAAACAGTATGACCTGTCTAGTGTCCATCAATGAAGAAAGCATTGAGGCACTAGAAATGGCGGACTGTAAAGCTTGATTTGGTGTGAGGCATGCGAAGGTAAACATTTTCAAAGATAACCGTACAGACGATATGGTTGTCGATGAAAATTATGATGCCAAAGAAGTTGCGTCACCAAATGAACCAGCAGCAACAAATAAGGACACAGAAGAAATAGCATATATTCAAGATGATGTTAAAGGTAAATCAAATTAACTTGAGGCCCTTTAGGTGCGCCTCGGCTATTGACATCAGCTTGATTCAAGAACCTTGGGCTAAGGACTAGGCCGTGGCTGGGTCTAAACGACAGCCAATATAAATTCTTCTATAAAAAAGACAGTGGTAAGCCAAGGTCATGTATTCTAATTATGAAAAACATATATGTTTTTATCTGTTCTAGCCTCAGCTCCTCTGATTTGACAGTAATCAAGTTAGAGCTGACACATGGAAAATCGATATTTGTGTCATCGGCATTTATGCTTCACGATGAACCTGCACCACCCAACGAGGTGGTATAGCTTACATCGATGATTAACAAGAATAAGGCTGACCTGGTAGGTAATGTTGGTAACAACCCAACCTTTATTTTTCCAAGCTCGAAAAACTTTATTGAATGGGAAGAAGTTCTCGAAACACAAACTCTGGCAGCCATACAAAGACTGCCTAAAACTCTATAAAAAATTCATTAGAAAAGCGAAGACGCTATCTTGGATGGATTACTGTCAATCAATTGAAAGTACCAGGGACTATGCAAGACTGGGAAGGATACTATCCAAGGTCCATTCCAATTCCTCTTATATTAAAAGAATGGATGTTACTTGGACGGAGTCTAGCGAAGAATCCCTGGAGCTCTTATTAAGCACACACTTTCCAGGATGCAGAAACTAATTTAGGGAATCCGCAATTCCTGATGATCTGGGATCCACATCCTTTAATGAATTGTCATCCATTTTCACGGATGACCATTCAGAAAACTAAATGGGCCATAAATAGCTTCTCTCCGTATAAGTCACCTGGCCTTGACGGCATACTCCCCATTATGCTCCAAAAGTTGCAAGATAAAGTAGCCCCATGGTTGGTGACAATCTTCAAAAGTTGCATTGCATATAATCATGTACCCGAAGCATGGAACACCACAGGGATGTCATCTCTGCTTTATTCTGGTTATTAGTCATAGATAAAATTTTACTAAACCTTGAACAAGACTGGATCAAAGTGGTTGCCTATGCAAATGACGTAGTTGTTCTGGTATCGGGGATCTACCTCTCCATGATCAGTGAAATCATGGAACGTGATCTTGGTAGGATTAGTACATGGGCTACAAGCTGCGGCCTAAGTGTTAATTCCGCCAAAACAGAGATGATACTCTCTACCACAAAAACTAAGATACCAACCTTTAATCTCCCGAAGCTAAATGGTCAAACACTGACACTCACTAATAGTGCCAAATACTTAGGAATCATACTTGATACTAAGCTCAGCTGCAAACTAAACATAGAAAATAGAATCAAGAAAGCAAGTATAGCTTTCTACAAATGCAGTAAAACCTTTGGTAAGAAGTGGGGACTCAAACCGAAGATGTTAGTATGGATGTACACAACTGTGGTACGTCATATTCTTACATACAGATCGTTAGCCTGGTGGCCAGTGCCAAATAGGACATACAATATTACCAAACTTGGGAGAATACAATGAGCAGCGGGAATTAGAATCACAGGTGCTTTGCGCTCGTACCCCACTGACGCTCTAAATGTGATCCTCCCGATTTGTACATAAAATACGTTGCATCCTGCAGTGCAGCCAGACTAAGAGAAACTGGCTTCTGGTATTCCAGACCATATGGCCTCGGAAATATCATAGGTCAGTTCCCAAATGAACTGCTGCCAAACCCAACCGATTATATCACCCCGAAACTGAACTTTAACAAAAAGCTTAAAGTAGGTTTTCCTGCCAGGGCCGATTGGAAGCGGGATTTAAAGAAAAGGGAAAATGATATAGAAGATTTCACTGATGGGTCTAAAGTGAACTGCGGAGTAGGTGCAGGAATGTTTTCAGAAGATCTAGCATTATCAAAATCTTATGGTCTCCCTAAATACGATAGTGTCTTTCAAGCAGAGCTGCTTGCAATTATGGAAGCGCTTAAAATCCTTAACACATTCATACGACCAAAACAAAAGTCAGCATCTTCGCGGATAGCTATCAAAGCTTTGGTGGCGGACACTATCTGTTCTAAGCTGGTGGAACAATGCCAAAACGAAATTGGAAACTTAGATAACCTGAGAATTATTATTTGAAATAATGTTTGTTATGATAAAAGACATAGTTTAGAAGGTATTTTTGTTAGAAGAAATTTTGCATTCAAAAATTTTATATACATTTTAAATTTTCTTTTTTTTATCATTATTATTGTTTTTCTTTTTCTAGTTTTCTTTTGCTTTATTGTTGGCTTATATAGATTAAGTTAGTTTAAGTACAAGGAATTTACATTCTTTTTTACCGTATACTCTTGTAGAGACTTACCGTCTCATGTATATGTACATAATGAAATAAATAAATAAAATAAAATAAATATGTTAGGGCTTATTTCTATTATTCAGATTGTTTGCAGTGATAAAAAATAGTTTTTTTTAAATCTGGGGGTGTTTATGTAAATCATATAGTAGTCAAATGTGTCTATTTGACTTAATCGATTGTAAATAATTATTACCAAACACTAAATAGCACAATGTGTCAAAGTAATGGAAAAGTGAATGCCTAAATATTTTATTAAGTAAAACTTTTAATTATGAACTGTAAGCACCATTATAAATTTGATATTTCATCAAGATGTATAAATTGTCAATAGCTTATTGATCTGTAAAGTATAATCAGATGAAAGCGCTTATTAATTATCTACATTAATTTAAATCGTGTGGGTCTGGTTTGGGATCGATAGGGAAACATTTGATCGGTCGCTGACTCAGATGTGCAACTGTCGAGTTCTTATTCAAGAGCTTACCTTACCTCCACGTGGTGACCCCTGGGTACTGTTTTACATAGTATCCCTTACCCGTAAAAATTACATAGTTTTGAGAGACGTAGTTGAAGCCTCGGATACGATAGAAATTATTGGAAACAGACCCGCCAAACGTTTAAAGAACTACGATGTAAGAATTTGCAGTTGGAATGCAAGAACACTCCATCATCCAGCTGCATCTAACAAAATTGAAAATATTCTCTCGCAGACATTACTGCGATGCAGGAAATCCGATGGAAAGGATCTGGCATGTTAAAAAAAGAACATGCGATATATATTACAGCTGCCACGAAAAACATATCATATTTGAATGCGGTTTCGTAGTGGGAAAACGGCTTAGAGGCAACGTCAAACCCATTGTACGACGATGAATGTTAAGCAAAGACGGTAGAGAAAAACGACGCCTACAGGAAAGTGCTGCAACAAACAGCTGCAGAAGAGCAGCTCAAGAAGAGTATAGAACGAAAAGAAGAGACGAGAAGAAAATTATAAGGCGAAAAAACCGTTTATTCGAAAAGTCTCAATTTTTAGATATAGAACTAAACCTAGACAGAGGCGAAGTTCGGAGCTTTTATAAAAAGCCAAGCAGCTTGCAGCAAGTTTCAAGCCTCGAACACAGGCGCTGAGGAATAATTCGGGGAATTTGATAACCGATACGCAAGGGATATTAGAGACATGGAGACAGCATTTTAAGAACCTGCTAAATGGCGCAAACATAGAAAAAGCAGATACGCCTCGCCCTAATCCAGTTAACTCTGAAGATACAGATACATTATTATTTTTTTTGTATTATTTTCGTTCTACCAGTGGATTATTGAACAAGTTATCTGCATATTTCTTCTTAAAAGTTAATCTATTTTCTTGTTTTTTACCTTTTAACCATATCTAGGTCTTGAACAAATAAATAATGGCCAATTGGAATTTGAAGCTACGTTTTCGCAGCTTGTTAAATAAAATAACGAGAAATTCGACGAAAAAATCCAAGAAATGACGGAAAAACTATTAGACTAGCGATGAAACCCGTGATGAAAAAATACGAACCTATTGATATGTCGGTTTGCAAACCTTCCACCCTAGAAGCAGTCCGAAACCTACCAGAATTTAATGGAGAAAAATAAAATATCCTTCTTGGAGACGTCTTTTTCTATATATGAGAGATATTTATAAAAACACGAATCTTTATGATCAAGCTCTCTTAATAAGTAAGACTAAAATAACTGGTTCTGCGAACCAAATACTTTCTAAGTATAATACCGTATTCAATGCAGATCATTTAATTGCTAGGCTTGATCACGCTTACGCAGATAGACATCCTTTACATATATTGGAACCACAGCATAACCTTCTACGACAGGGAAGGCTTTCTATCGATACATATTACGATAGGGTTGAGAAACAACTAAGCCTCATCACGACTAAAATCATGATAGAATACACTGCCCAAAATTTAATTGATTCCTTTGTAATCAAATATCGTGAAGACGCACTTTGTACCTTTATTTTCGGCCTGGGTCCGAGTATTGGCAATATTATCTATTCAAAAAGTCCTATCGATTTTTCTTCCGCTTTAGCAAAGGCACAGGATGTCGAAAACTATGGGTGGCGATATCGTTTCACAAATTCTTTCGCAGAATTTAACGGTACAACCTCTACTAACCTTCATTTAGGAGAGTAACTCCACAAGAAATACAACCACAACCTCCAAATTCTAATTTTCAAAAACCTGTTCAAATGGATGTTGATCAATCACTGTCACATCTTAGGCAAAATACTTTTCATCAACAAACCAATAATACATATGGAAATTTCAGAACCTTTCCTCAAACTAACCCACCTAACAACCTTTTTTTTTATATTATAGCCAAAACTTAGGTTGTGAACCTTTAAGTACTTGCGTACCGTTGACCATTTGAAAAAGGAAAGGATAGTTAAAGGAAAGGATAGTTAAAGGAAAGGATAGTTAAAGGAAAGGAAAGAAAAAGGAAGAAGAAAAGTTTTATGGGAAAGAGCGAACAATGTTGTTAATATTTGTCTTAAATCTCTGTAAATCATAAATCAAAAATCCTTCTCTCATTGGTAATGTTTCGATCTGCGATTCCACAATCAAGATGTTCTTACTATAAAAGAATTAGAAAGTGGGCACTTGATTCCTCTCGTGTTATGCGACGGAATTGCTTGTGAGGAGGACTGTAATTAAACCGAGAAGTAAACCGAGAAGTGACTTTAATTCCTCGGAACAAGTGCCAACACCAAGTAGATATCTATAAAATAGAGAAATTGCTCCAACAATACGACGATGACCAAGTTGTATAAGGGATGAGGTCACATTCATGTCGCCTATAAGACGAATGGCGCGGTTTTCAACTTTTTTCAAAAAATTCAAAGCAGCTTTTTGTGCACCTACCCATAAATGTGAGTTATTCTCTAGCTTTGGTCGTATATATGCTTTATAGATTTTGAAGAGGTCTCGAGATGAAAAATAACATAACCTCAAAAGGAGAAAGAGAGCTTTCAGATAAATCTACTCTTCACAAAATACAAAGAACTACATAAATCCTGAAGAAATAGACTTCCTAAACGTATCTGACCATGCAGACAACATAAATTACTCCAGCCGGGATGAAACAACAAACAGATTCCACCTCTTTTGATTATGTGAATTTCTAACAATATAATTGGTAGTAAAATTAAAAATGTCTATACAGAAGTACAGATCTCGAAGGACCTAGGCTCAAACGTAGAACTAACGGATGGACGTCTAGTTCATAAGGATAATTTAAAATCAATTTGAATTTATTTTAAATTGTTCCTATTAATAAAACTTGTTTATTTTAACCATTCTTTCTAAAAGATGTAGAATATTTAATTTATATTAAGAAAATGACGGGTAATCCGAGTTTTCTCTTTAATTTTATTGAAATTTATATCTAAAATCTATTACTATTTACGTTTATGAGACGAGATGCATGAGATGATGCATCATTTTAGCAGGGAGGTAGTTAACACACATTAACATATTCATTAATTGTAACATGTTACAAGCGCCCTGGTACAGGCGCCGCCACTGACGCTTTTAATATTTGTAAATTATTTTTCTTAAATATAATAAATAACTGATTATTTTAGGTAAAGTAGAAATTAAGAACAAAAGAAAAGGATAAATATAAAATTGTAATTATTATAATTATTAATTAATATAACTTGTAAGAAAAAATGAGAAGAAAGATTATCAAGATCATACGATCAATATTATTAGAAATAAGTTTAGCTGTAAGAAGAAATTATATATACATAGATAGTTCATCTCGAACAAGTTTTGTTAGACGTTTTCAATATGACGAGAACACCCCAAAGAATAATTTTGCTCATACTATGAGAAAAAAAACAAAACAATTTTGAATTCTCTCATCTCTGAAATCATCATCTCGCTTTGTGCTTTTTATTTTTTATTTTAATTGAGTGCCAGCCAGTGAATAAAATGTATGTGTGTCGGGTGATAACTTGTGATAAGCAAATTATATTATATACATACATTAAACATTACATATGTATGTATGTGCTTAGGATATATTATCTATAATTATAATTGACAAGTATTTAAGGACTTGCGCAGTAAACACCTTTTTATTTTATTTCGATTCTCCTACTCCTTATTGAACTTCTAATATATATAATATATAAGATTGTATACACCACGAAACCATACATTAATACAGGCCTGACAACTGCTGTTTTTTTCCAATAGCTCGTTTGCAGGAGTACAGTGCTGTTGTAGCTTTCTTTATTCTTTCAATTATATTCGGTTTCCAACTTAGTTTCTTGTCTAAGATAAGACCCAAATACTTAGAGAAATAGTTGGGTGCCGTTAATATAATCTTTGAGAATTAGTTGGGTGCCGTTAAAATAAATAGGGTCTACTGCCGAAAAAGTATCAGTAAATTTCTATATAAATTTTCGGCAGTGGACCGAATTATTATATTATAATAATTCATTTACCACCAAGTTCCATAGAAGAGGAGACAAAACCCCCCCTGAGGAGTGCCTCTTCGGACAAACCTTCTTTCGTAAGCAGCACCAAGTTTAGCATTGATGACAGCATGATTGATGATAGCATTTTGTTAACAAGTGCTACTAGTACGGATTCTACTTCAAGATTCGACAGTGTACGTGTGATTGCCTCAACGTTGACATTGTTAAAGGCTCCTTCTATGTCCATAAACGCAACTAGAGTGTTTATGGCTTACAAAGAGCCAATGATTTTTCAATAGTACTAACTAGAGAGTGTAGGGCGGTATCCACCGGCTTTCCTTTGTTGTACGCATGCTCTGACGTTGAGAGTCGATTATTATCCATATTACATAGTATATAGATATCAATTAGTTTTTCAAGAGTCTTTAGTAAAAACGAAGACAGGCTAATTGGTCTGAAATCTTTGGAATAGGCGTGGGAACTTTTAGCCGCTTTCGGTATGAATACTACTTTAACCTCAGACCAACACTTTGGAATGTGGCCTAGATCTAGACAACTCTTAAAAATTGTTTTGAGCCAGGGAAAAGTAGTACTAAAGGAGTGCTGTAATTCAGGTGGATAGATACCATCCGGTCCTGGTGACTTGAATGGTTTGAAACTATTTATAGCCAATTTCAGTTTTGAGTTTGTTACCACTCTCTTCGATAAATCAGAATGTTCAATACCGCTTTGATTTATCGTAGATTGTGTATTAGAGCCGCCGAGAAAATGAGTTTCTAACAGCAACTTCAATGATTCTCCACTAGAAGTGGTCCATGTGCCATCAGCCTTTAAAAGGTAGCTGGGGATCGCCGAATTAGTGGATAGTATTTTACGGAGGTTTCTCCTATGTTGCCACAGAAGATTCTCCATGACTTCTTTTTGGCCTTTTTTAGTATAGCTTTGTATGCTTTAAGGGAATCTTTATATAGTTTCCAGTCTTGAGCGTCTCTAGTACTTTTTGCGAAATTAAACCTCCTTCTACTAGTTTTCCGAAGGATTTTTATTTCCTCGCTCCACCTTGTTGGTCTAGTTTTACCTTTAGACTTCCCTGTGGAGCAGGAGACGGAAGAGCCTTATTGTAGCCGTTATTTAAAACGACTGCCAGATCGTCCAATTCCGATAAACCATTAGGAGGTCTGAGAGTCTTTGAGGAAAGTGTATCAGAGATAGACAAATTGTACTTAGACCAGTTGGTTTTCCTCGAATTACCGAAGATCGGCGGTTTGGATAAACATTCCTGTTGAATTCAATGTAGCGATGGTCAGAGAAGGAGTGGTCATTGGACACCCTCCAGTCATTGACTTTATGGATGATAAGGTCTAACGCAAGGGTGATATCCAGACCTTCCTGCCTGATACTATTCACAAAGGTAGGTTCTCTACCGTTGTTCCATATAATGAGGTTAGTATTTAATAAGTAATCAAAAAATAGCTCACCTCTATAATTAGTGTCCGTGTTTCCCCAGATTTTGTGATGAGCATTAGCATCACATCCAAGGATGAGCCCTGTTCTAGATCTTGCTGCTTCCTGTACCGCACTACCAAAATTTCTCGATGGTCGTCATGAGCCAGATAAGCTGAGATTAACCGGTAATTGACTTTGCCAAGCTCTAGATTAACCACAACCGTATCTGGATCGCTGTAGCTAGGGAGCAGAAATACGTTAATGTTATTTTTCGCTAAGATACACGATATGGGTTTACCTTTATCTTTAACATAAATTAGCTTATAATTTGGCACCCTTAGTCCTTGAATCAAGTTGCCATTAACCCATGGTTCTTGGATAAGGACTATATCCTCTCCACCCTTTGCCAGGCGGATAATAAGACCGGCTGATGCCGTTTTCGAGTGATGGAGGTTGATCTGCAAGAAACGTAGGATGGCACTACATCAGCAGATCTTCCTCCTCATTAGTTATGGTGGCATCGCTGTCCTCTGAATATAACAAGGTATCCTCGTCCACAGAGAGAGTCGCGATGTCGTCATTTTCCTCAATCTCTTGGTCTTGTGAAGTTTCCTTCACGTCCTGAAGAGCTATAGCCTATTCCGGCTGGATTTTGATATCGGCCGCTATTTGTTGGGCAGAACAAACGGCCTTTGTTATGTTAGTTTCGCTACAAGTTTGTGTTGAAGCACTCTGCCCCAGCCATCACTCTTGTAGACTTTCAGAGTAATCATTCCGAAGCCAAAACCAATAAACCCATTAGATTTAGCTATGGGTGCCAGACAGTCCTTGTTTAACACCAGCATAATGTGCTTGAACTCATCCTTGGCCTCGTCAAACTTGCGAATCTTCCAGTTTGCAGTTGGAAGTTTGGGGTTACTAAGTTTTAGCATTCGAAGGACACTCTTTTGATCGGACGGTATAGCAGTTATCCAAGCTCTACCTCTTGGTCGCTCAGGGATCTGGTCCTTGCTAACGACCTCGAGCTTAGCACCTGGCCAAACTTCACCTAATTAGTCGATAGCAATCTTGTAGAGGAACAAAGGTCTTTCGTCCCCACACGCTATTAACTTTACTCTTTTGTGATACCAGCCCGCCTCCGAACAAACTGGCGCATCACCTGGATTTTCTTCCAACACCTGCAGGAAGACCCCGCTCAAAGCAAGTACGGCCTTCTTCCAGTTGTCACAGGAGATTTCACCATCATCGGCGTTCCTATTGATGACGGCTACTACTAGGTGCTCTTTCAGTACTTCGTTAAAAAGTTTCGTACTGTCGAGAGTTTGTTCAGATTTTTGACAACAGACTTAGCCTGTAGCTTCGAATTCAAACTCTCCCTCGACTTTACTTTTTTGGGTGTCCAATTACCCGAAGTTCCTCCTGAAATCTCTGCCGTTTAGGCAGCGTTTCAATTCTCTTAGTGAGGTTCTTAGCCCACTCGATAGAATCCTTTTCGGTATCAGTAAGCTTCTCAGCAGGTATATTACTGAGTCGCTTAAGGACTCTGTAGGCTTTTCTTCTTTCAAAGAAAGTGTTCCTCTTAGATTGAGACTTGCTGTGAGATCTCAGAGCTGCAGAGGATCGGGCTGGCGTAGCAGTGATATGGTCCAGAAGTCTGTCATTGCTGGGCTCTGACGCCATAGCCGTGACATGGTTCGTGACCGAAGTAAAAGTACCATCTTTTTGTGACCTCAAAGCCATACAAAAATACGATACCAAAGTAGGGGAGGTAGCTTCCTGATTTATATGGCCAGGTTTATCACTAATACCGGGTTCTGAGACCATGATAGAATTAGATGAACCGAAGTGGATGGCCGAAGTGGATAGAGCCGCCTTCCGTGAGCTTGATGTTATACAAGAGGAAGGTTTTGTAGTAGCTTTTTGAGCTACAAGTCCAGCATTACTGTTCTTGCCAGGTTCTGCAACCGAAGCAGGAGCAGTTCGCTTGGCCGAAATTGTTAGGCCGAGCTTTGCAAACTATATTAGGTATAGCAATTTGACCAGATACGGTCAACTGGCTGGGCTTAGAAGAAATTGTGGGAATTTTATTTTTAAGCCCTTCTCCACTTAGGCTAGAAGTTTGTTCTTTTTTTTTATTAGTATTATTATCCATAATTTGGACCCACGAGTAAGCGAAGAAAATAATGTCCACCTATGCAGAGATTCGCATACATAGGTAAGGCTACATAATCCGGAGGTCACCAGGTATTCGGATACACCGTTCGCGACTGAGCTATTTTTGATATTGGCTCTCATCCTGGTCGGTTGTCAGCACGGTTCGTATAACACCTTAATCCAGCCCAATGATTATGCTTTGGATATACGCAGTAAGCACCTTCTTATTTTATCACGCTTCTCCTTAATGATTTCTTAATGTGTGAATAAGTTGGGTATACAACAGAAATGCGTATTTGGTTGAAAAAAATTTCTTATCAGATGGTTTTATTATTTCCCCAAATACATTTTGCATTATGTGAGTTCTTATTTAAATAAAATACTTACAATGAACCTATGTACAGAATAGTATGTGAACTAAAAAGAAAAAAAAAATAGTGAATTCAATTTATCAAATTAGGCAATTTCATTTAATTTCAGTTAAGTATTAGCTTGTGTGTAAAAATAAATTTCTTGATACAGTTTTCTTTTTTTATCCGAAAAACGAATGTTAAATGCACCGAAATGCACACGATGACAGGGACTGAATAGAAATTCTATGTGTCGAAATTTGAGTTTCTGCAAGTTGTTTTTCAATTTCAAATACATATTATTAGAAATTAATTTGTATTTTAATTCAATGTGATCAACATTTTTCATTATTACAGAAACAATTTGATAATCTTATTTTAAATCTGTGTAATTTACCGCGTTAGTCTGTTTTATTTGTTTTTTTCAATACTATTAATTATGAATTATTCAAAAACCAATGGTACAAATCAAGAGATGGTACTCTATGAGTAGGAAACTTTGAAAAATAAAGTTAAAATTTTGGAAAGAAAGAAAAAATTATTTTAGGGGAAGTAGCAAAATAAATTTAATCCAACAATCCAAGAAAAGTTTTACAAAATTTAATTCCAATGAATTTTAGTAAAATTAAACGATTACTTTTCCATCTTACAACTTCTATAAAACAAATGTAAATAACAATAATTTTGATAATGACACAAAAACCAGACAATATAAATATGTATTTATCCATTACATTGATTTTGTTTTTTATGATAACAAAATTGTTATTTCTATTTTGATTTATTTGTTTAAGTAACTGCCTCAATTTATTGTTTTCTATACTTTGATCATTTGTAGTAATCAACTAGTTTTGGTGAAAAATATTTATAATGTATAATATGTACCTTTTAAATTACAAAAATGCTTTATTTTTAGTAATTTTATCCATTAAATGATATTCAATATAGGGAATATGACGAAACGGAAGAGTATATAAGAGAGAGGAATATTTATGTTTTCTAAATAAAACTTAATAAGAAGTCTATGTCAGTATGTAAACTACTGTTCTTTTGAAAACTTAAAATTTGGTGTTAATTTGAATTATAATTACTCAACCAGGCTCTGACCTCAATATATAAACAGCAATGTTTGCATACATGCGTATGTTGAGTAAAATTTGTACTCAGGTAAAATTCCAAAAATAAATAAATTTTCTGCTTCGGGAAGCTGTCATGCAACTTCTAACATCTGCCAAAAATATTTCAAAAACAAAAAGTGTTACTGATCTAAAAATGTGTACTCTTTCGAAAATAAACATATACGCCTTTTCCCAATTTTAAAGATTTTGTTTGCTTCGGGTAGCTGGAATTCAATGCCCACTTCATATATTTGAAATGGGATAAATACACATTGGAACTAATTTATTGATGTGAATAACTTTTTCATTTATCTATATCATTTTTTTTTTTTGGTAAATTCCGTTAACCCGTTTCGGCACATCGGCTTACGAATTTTTCGTTTCATTTCCCGTCTAAAAAGTGTAACCGGTTGACTTGAATCTTTATAGAAATATTGTTTCTCGGCATAGCAGACCATTAGTTTGTTTGGGTTCTGAACCATTAATCACTTCCTACACGCCAGTCTGTAAAAAAAATCGTTGCAAGATAATTGTATCCAGTCTTAAGAGGAGCTTCTATGATCTTAAGGCGAAAGTTTTATTGAATTCCGTTAACCCGTTTCGGCATGCCCTGTTTAAATACCTAGATCGATGGTTATCCTTGTAACTAATACCTTGATCAAGCCCAAGATGCGTGTGTTTAATTTGAATCAAATTGGGCAGGTAGCTTTAGCTTACGATATACAGGTTTTAATTCAAATTAGGGATCTGGTGCAAATAAGGTCCTCGAAGCTTTGGCAAAGAGCGTCGTCATCAGACATCAACATGTGTACAAAACTTTAACCAGTTGGCCCAGTAATTTCTGAGATAGACCCAACAAATTTCGCGGTCAGTGCTGACAGCGGGATTCAAAGCTTGTGCAGTCCGTAGCTTGATAAGAAGTGGGTTTAAAATACCTAAATTCTACACGTTGTGACATAATGGTTAACTTAAAAAAGCTGTAATAAAAAGACTAACCTTATTAACTACTTATTATTTGTAGGTTAAAAATGTACATTATTATTACAAAAAACAAAATAAAACCAACATTTTAAAAACCTGGTTCTTGAACGGCTATCACAAATTTTTCGTAGTAAAGTAGTATTAATTACACGTCGTACAAAATGACGTCGCATGAGTGTGATTTTATCCCATACGCCAATTTTGGGTAAATTGACCTAACGATTGGTCTACAGGTTTTAAGGTCAGTTCTTTCTGAATTTCTGTCCGTTTTCATCTATCTTATATATTTTTTGAGATGATGAGTATTGATGTTGTCCCATATCCACCTATTTTTACAAGTATATGACATGTTTTATCCTATAAGCCAAAAAAAGTAATTTTTATGCCATTTAAAAAGCAAATTTATTTTGTTAGTATTAATTTCACCTACTTCAGTAATAACCAAAAAAATGTTAATATTATTTTGTCCCATACGCACAAGAAACTTTAATTATACGGATATGGAACAAAATAATATTGAATTTTCGTAACATTATATCCATTGTACCATATCCATTGAAAATTTAAGCTTAAAAAATATAGTTCATAGAAAATTACGGTGTGATGATTGATCAGTAACATGTGAACTCTTAAAGTAAAACATATTTTACACATCGTGAAATTGAGCTGTGAAAGGAAGTATCATAAAATATGCATTAAATAAACAAAATCAAATAATTTACAAGTTTTCTATTAATCACTTATTTTATTAGCATTTTTTTTTATTTTTTTTTATTAAACTTTATTTTACCAATTGTACAATCTTATAATTACTAAGCCTAGATAAAGTTTACAAAAAATAGCTTTTGTGATATTATTATTAACATGTAAAGTAATAGTTTGCTTTTTATGTTAATTTATGTTATATAATTATTCTTATTATTATTATTTAGTTTTAAGTTACTTAAGTTTTATATGAATCTATTGGAAAAAACCTGGGATGTAAAAACCAATATATTCTCGTATTATTTAAGATAAAACTTAACTTAACTAAACATACTAACCTAACTAAACCTAACTAAAACTGCTTAAACCTATTTAAAACGAGAAAAAAATATGTATTTGTAATACTTAGTGCTAATTATACGTATTTTCCAACCACCAATAGTTTCTTTTGTATAAACATGTCATATCTCAAATTTTCTCCATTAATGTTGCCCGGGTTATACTCTATAGTTTTACATGTAGCCCGTCTACTATAGTGATATAGTGTAGGGACATAATTTTGGTTTTGTATATAACCATTTTTATCCAAAAAGATACAGTGCTCAGGGGCTATAAAGCCTGGAAATAAATTCTTTTTAATGTACTCCTCGTTGTGGTAGAATATATGTGATATTAAACCATTTTCTGGAGTTTTTGTGCTCTGTCATAATGTTTTCGAATCAATTTTATTAGAAAATTGTCGAGTCTAATTATGTTTGCTTCCTTGTACAAGTATTTATTGGAATAGTAATGCTTGTGTCGGAATTACGCTTTCTATAAATATTAGTACATACTCTTATACACTTTCTTTCAAATTTTCGTAGTTTTTCCATTAAGCTTGCACTGACGTTGTACCATATGGGTACACCATATGCAATTGTTGGCCTTATTAATGTCTGATAACATATTATTTTTACTCTAGTGCTTACGTTTTTGTTGTAAAATAGTTTTTTTGCCATCATGAAGGACTTATTGCCTTTAGATATTGTGTATTTTATATGCTCGGAATAATTCAGATTACGATAAAGAAAAACTCTGAGATATTTGACAACTTTTTTGTTTGCTAGCGGTGAGTTATTTGGAGATTTTATAGAAAAAGATTTCCAATTTTTTTTATGTCTGAACTTGTTTTGTCGACCATGTTACGGAATAGCACGGTTTCGGATTTTTTAAAGTTCACTTTTAGTATCCATATCATGCAGTAGTCCAAAATAGTATTAAACATTTTTTGAACTTTGTATTGTATATTACTAACTTTGCTATCCGCAGAATAAACTATTATATCGTTCGCAAAATCTAATGCAAAATTACCTTTTACTCTATCTAGTAAGTGGAGCAGATCTGTTATATAGATTGAAAAAAGGATTGGTGCGTTAACAAATCCTTGCTGTAAACCGTTTTCGATAGGGAATACATTATCTGATGAATTTTGTTGATAATAGATCCGAAACTTATTTCCATACAGCATGCTTTGAATAAGCGCAATTAAATGTGGTGGGAATTCATATTTTATTAGTTTGAATATTAAGCCATCCAACCATACCGAGTTGAAAGCCTTTTCCAAATCGACCAAACAGGCACCTACGCCATATTTTTCATTTATGATCCAGCAGATATCTGATGTTAGTTTCGTTATGTGTGGAATCTATTGTTTATTGCTATATGTATTTTATGAAATTTTTCTAGATAAGATCCTAATACATTCTGAATTTGTGTTTGATCTTTTATAATAAATTTATTAGTATTGGTTTTTTCTAAGCTTGAAATGTCAACATTGTTTACGTTGAGTAATGCAATGTCAACTTAATCTATGTTTAAGTTATTAATTTGATTTGATTTTTTTCTTCGAAATATTCAGGATATTTAATTCAGGAAACATGTTTTTACTATTTTTTGGAGTGATTTTTTTAAGTCTGTGTTGCCAGTAGCTGTTGATTTCCACCTGGATTTGATGTTTAATAAGGGCTTTTACGTTGTTCAGAAGGCTTTTGAGTAATCATAGGTTGTGCGTAGAAAATTTAAGCCTGTGTTTATTAATTATGTGTATATCTGTCATTAAGGCTGGGTTAAACAGAATTGAAAGCTCAAACCTCATGTAAAAATTTGTTTAAATATTAATGAACGTAAAGCTATAAAACTTCTTTTAATTTTTACACTATCTTGATGATCAGTTTACTTAAAATTGTATACCACTATAGTAAAAATTTAAATGTGAACAAAAAGAAGCAATACAAATAAACAATCGTACTTCAATGTATTTTCAAAATATAAATTTAGAATCATGTAAAAAATTATTCTTTATGAAAACGAAAGATCACCAGCTAAAATTTTTAATTTGATATTTTTTTGTATAAAGGAAAAAAAAAATTTCGAAGGAAAAAAACGAAAATTATTTTTTGGCTACATTACATTTATTTACACATATATTTTAATGTTAGAAAAGTTTTTTAATCTTAAAATTTATTATTTTGCAAGTAAAGCAGCTGATGACTTTCTTATTCGCATGTTTCTGGGGATCCGTGGATCACATAATTCTGGTAATCCGTGGATCACACGCTGGGTGGCGCAGTAAGTAGAGCACCTGCCTTTCAACCGAAAGGTCCCGGGTTCGATTCCCGATGAAGCAAAAAAAAAAATACTTCATTGGTTTTTCGAGCTGGTCTAGTACCCTTTGTCATTGGGATATAATAAACGACATAAAATAATTGAGAGTATATATAATCTGGTAACAAATTAAATAAAATGGAGCTATTCTATTTAAGAAGGCTTAGTTCCTGACAATAGTAGTAGTTTTCCACATTTAATGATAGATAAGCCAGTAATTTGTTAAAATAAATACTCAAATTATTGTAGATATTGTAGTGTAAGATTGCAGTACCGTACTTAATTAAGCACGAAAAGGTGATTCTACCTAAGTTACTGTCAAGATCATAAAAAAAAAAAATAAGAAGTTGTTATAAAAACATTCCAATTTTGGTTTCATTTTATTAGTAAAAAATTTACCGTCCTTTTTAGTTCGTACATACTTGAAGTCTTTTGAAGTCCATATACCAAAAATGCAAAAATTTATATTTGTTATGTGTAATTGACCCAGCACTTGATAAAAATAATTTTGTGATTTTTATAGTGCAACTTTATTATCATCAATATTGTATTTTAAATACTTTATCTTTTTTGGTCAATAGCTCGCGACCTTAGAACAACAAGGTTCTAACTAACATTTTTTTGAAAACTGATCTATATATCACATCATACTAATTTGGGTAGCTCTTTCGATTGCTGCTATCCCCATAAAGCTATCTCTTTCCGTTTCTGAGATATCCGACGAAGCAAAGTTGTAATTACATATTTTTCTATAATAATTTGGTTAACAAAGTTCTAACAACCACATAGAATTGTGTGTTGGCATAATTTAAAAAAATATTGCAGGTAGAACTTTGTATACTAAACTGTTGGTGATAGAACTTTGTTGCCCAGCATTATTCTTTTTTTATTTCTCAAATAGAACTTTGACAACTTTGGTGTTTTTGACATTTCTGAAAAATAATTTGTTATTATTGTACTTTTGTTTAGAAAGGTTGTGTTTATTTTATTAAATTGTTTTAAAAAATATTGGAGTTTGGTGAGTAAAACTTTAAATATCAGTTAAATGTTTATATTATTAATATTTCAACATAGTTATAAGAAAATGCAATCAGAAAATACATCACTTTGTGAAGGCGATATAATTGAATTACAATATAGTTCCAGGAGAAGTTCAACAAGAGGAATGTATAGATGCAATCGTAGATGTTCAGTGTGATCCAAAAACACGTAAAAGAAAACGCCGAAAAATTGGAAGAGAAACGTTCGTCAAAGACAATGTCAAGCTGGTGAGAGCTACATCAGTTCTAGAGGTAAATTAGTACCTGCTAAAAAAGTTATTTCAAAAAAGAATTGCTCTGATAGTAGTTATAAATTCGATTACCAAAGTAAAATAACAAGCAGTGAGAGGTAAGAATTGTTTCAAACGTTCTATTCACTGAATCGACAAGAAAAATGTAATTATAATCAGGTGATTCCCGTCGAAATTATTCTTTTACTTACTATGTTGAATTAAAACGAAACCTTATGCAGGGTTGTAAACCGTACTGGTTAGGTACATTTGCAATTTCTCAAAAACCAGTGTACGACGCAATAAAAAGAATATCGTAACTGAAGTTAGAACTCACGATATATCTGAAAAATCTTTAAAACGAATTCCTGAAGTAAAAGTGATAGAAGCCACAGCTCATATCATGTCATTCCCAAAGGTAGAATCCCACTACTGTCGAGCAAATTCATCAAAGCATTATCTCGATTCGCGAAAATTCTGTAAAAGAAAGCTTTTACAGATATTTATTCAATACTCTATTTAATTTAACCACAAAAAAAGTTTACAGTGCAATATGGACAGTGAAGAAGTGATAGTGATATCGCATCTGCCTTATATATAATATTAGAGAAAGTGTGTGGGGATAACATTATTTCTAACTTAATAACTTGGAGTTCCTCAAAATAAAAATTCCATCATGTCATTAGCAATTCAACACTTCTTAAACACTCATCCTGACATAGAAAACATTATATTAATTGTTTTTGATTCAGTTTATTATCACTGCACTCCTTTTTAATCCATAATCAACATGGTTTTATAAAAAGCAAATCCGTAGTAACAAACCTTGTTGAGTCAACCTCAATTTTTATAAACAATATGGAGGAAGGTCTTCAAACAGATGTGATTTACACTGATTTAAGCAAAGCTTTTGATATTTTGCCTCACAGCATTATATTGCTTAAATTAAAAAAATTAGGTTTTCCTTTACTTTTTATAAAATGGATTAGTTCTTATTTAGCTGATAGATCATATAATGTTTTATTTAGGTCATCTCGATCGACTTCTTTTGTAGCAAACTCTGATGTACCCCAAGTTAGTCACTTGGGACCTTTCTATTTATTATTTCGGTAATGATGTAGGCTCTATGATTAAGAACAGTGAATTACAAATATACGCAGACGATATGAAAATTTTAAAAAAAATAAAGTCTGTTGGTGACTCTGCCCTACTTCAAAAAGACCTAAACAACTTCTTCCATTGGACCATTAACAACAATTTATTGTTAAATATTAATAAATGTGCTTTAATGTGCTTTACACGTCGCTCTCAACCAATTTCTTATAGTAATTCTTTTAATGAACAATTTCTATCAAAAGTTAACTTTTTTAAAGATCTCGGAGTGTATTTTGATGATAAGTTAACATTTAAATTACATTTTAATCATATAATAAATAAATCCAATTCCTTACTTGGCTTTATTAAACGTTGGTCTAAAGAATTTCGCCATCCGTACATTATTAAAGCCCTTTATATTACATTGCTTCGGCCTAACTTGGAATATGCTAGCCAGGTATGGTCCCCATACTATGATGTTCATATTCAGAGAATCGAAGCAATTCAAAGAAGTTTCTTGAGGTTTGCCTTGCGTAATCTTCCTTGGGAAGACCCAATTCGTCTACCACCTTATGAACATCGACTCAATTTAATTCATCTTCATAGCTTGTAAAAGAGGAAAGACATTGCTGATATAACCTTCATTGTTCAAACTGTCAAAGGTAATATATTATCTCCTTATATTTCTAATAAAATCAATATTAACACAAGTTCTCGACTTCGATCCGTAAACCTTTTTTACTGTGTTTCATCATAGGACAAACTATGGAAGATATGAACCTATTAATAGAATGTTAATATTGGGAAAAAAATATATGACATTAATTGATCTCCCTCTTTCAAAGACCGATTTAAAAAAGCAACTTGATCAACGATTGAAATAACTTACATTCCTTCTCACACCATCTGAACACTTATACACATCTTTTAGTTCCTAAGATTTTATGTTAATGAATTTAATTGTATTTATTTTTAAATTTTTAAATGAATTATAATATTTTGTTTAACTTTATATTTAAATAAAATAAGGAAAAAAAAAATTTTTTTTTAGAAATATTTGCCCTCAATTTAAGCGTACTAAAACTACAAAAATAAACTTTAGAATCGCAGCTTGATATAATGTTTTCATAGCAAGTTATGATTGTAATTACGGAAAAAGCAAATTAGCCGAAATTCTAGGAAGTCTTGAGATGAGTTTAAGAGATTTGGTAAAAAGTTCGGCTTATTTGCTTTTTCCGTAATTACAATCATAACTTGCTATGAAAACATTATATCAAGCTGCGATTCTAAAGTTTATTTTTGTAGTTTTAGTACGCTTAAATTGAGGACAAATATTTCTAAAAAAAAATTTTTTTTTTCCTTATTTTATTTTAGACTTTTTAGCGAAAATATTTTTTTAATGAAAAATAATATATTTTCAAAGAACAACACATATAATCAAATGGCACTAAAATTCACCCTTACGCAATTTGGTTATTATTGCTCATACTTCAAATGTGTAATTATATTTTATCTTACTGTAACAAATTTTATAAAAATATGTATATTTTTAAAAAAATTTTGGAGATTTTTGATTAGATACCTTTGAGTTTTTTAATTTACGTATTAAAAAATTTTCACCAATTAAAAATTACGCACTTTATAAAAAGAAACCCTGTAATTACAAAAAATATTTGACGTAAAATCGTAGATTAAATCTGAGAAAAAGTCTGAAATGTAAACACTCATCCGACTTTATCTACGATAAAATTCGATTTTGTCCGACGTGTAAACGCTGCCTAAGAATAAATTGGCACATAAAAGTATAATATATAGGTACATTCATAAATCGAAATTGAACTTTTTTTTACATTCGAGAAGAGTAATGCCTAACTGAGTGATATATAACTCATAGGTTCAAATTTTGTTTTTTTCCATCAATAATGTTTGCATTTTATTTTCAATTAAACTAAGCCATATGATTATGTATGTAACAAATGCAAGCCCTATATGACACATGTACGTACATTTACATATACTTAGTGAGAGAAAGAGAAATAATAAAAGAAAGAGATTAATAAAAGAAACCAAATTATAAACACAAAAAAAATATAATGAAAATGATGACTGAAAATAATTGTAATTGAATAATAATAGAAAATGATTGAAATATAATGATAATGATTTGTATTGCACATATTTATTTTGTATTCTTTTTTTGTTTTTTTTTTTTGTTTCTTTACACCATAGAAATGTCAATAAATATAGGGAATTTAAAGAGAAACCAAATTTTAACTTTATCAAATATCCATGTTCCATTATTAGTACATACACATATGTAAATTTCACCTTAGTTGAATGCAAAGAATATCTATAATCTATATTAACAAGAATACACACTCCCATTTTACGACAACCTAATTTTTAAGAAATATCAAACCGAGCAAAATATCATTAGTTAAAAGAGGTAAAATTTACATTTACTTATCTTATACCAAATTTACTATGAGAAAGAAAAGGTACAAAACAGATGTTTGCCTTTTGCTTTATATTGTAAAGTAATTTTGCGTTCTCATTATTCTCCTTTGGATTTGTTTACGTTCCTTCCCATTATTTATATGAGGCAGGGTGGCAAAAGTGTTAGTTCTAATTTAGTTTGTTCCCTTATACGATGATTAATTCCGATCTTTTATTATTTCAATATTTGCATTTTAAACATTATTATTTTCTTATATACCTATTAAAAATATTAAATTATAGTTACCTACATTGCAATAATATAAGATATTATTAATATTTTTGTCAGTAATAATTTGGAGTTACAAACATTATTATTTTTTATTAATTATATTAGTAAACCTAAATATTTATTATATTGGTATACGATTATAAAATAATACTGAGGACAACATCTATTTACAAATCACAGAATTTAAAGAATATGATAAAGCTGTTTTAGTTAGGTCTCCTAAAAATCTTATGCACAGTTGATACATTTTTAATATTGTTAAATATTTATTAAATAATATTGTTAAATATTTCAACGAAATTTTTGTCGAACATTTTTTTAAAATTATTAACTTTTTTTTATTTAATTTCAGCCAAGTGTTTTTGTTACTCTCTTTTGTTTACCATATTTTTTCTTTTTCTTACACGTAAAATTCTTATTATCGTCTATTTCTTACAATCTTTATCAAATTTGCATATGAATTCGTGTGCAAACAAATGAATACATACATGAGTTCATTTCATACTCTTTTTATGGATATACTTTGGTTTAATGGTTATTGAAATGGGTATTTTGTTGAATTGAAGCAAATTGAAACAAACATATAAAGTCCAAGGCAAGTTAATTAAGGCAAATATAAAAATATTTTTGTAACTGCTTTAAATCAAGCAGCTTGAAATAAATAAATAAATAAATAAATAATGAAATATTCCTTACCAAGACATTTAGCTTTACAGGAAGTTGATAATTCTCATAGTCAAATTGAGAAAATTTGCCAGTCAATGAATATTTTTCACCAATGGAACTAATAAGATTACTTAAAAATATAAACCGAAAAAAAACCCTTTGTAATTATTCAAATGAAACCATCAGATTTCAAAAATTTTAGTAAATACACAAAAATTTGTTTTGACTATAAAAATGTTCTATTTAGTTCATTGAAAATGGTTAAGCATAACCAAATAGAGCATGAAATTTAGTATTCTAAGAATTATAAAATTTAAAATTTAAAATATAAGAAGGCAAGCAACAAAACTGCACAGAAACAAAAATATTGTTCCAAATGTTCCAATTTTGTCAGGAGATATCGAACCGATTTCAGAACAATGTATTATATCTAATGAAAAATCGAGTCATCTAATATCTATATTCAAATATATGAGCTCAGTCGACATTTCATACTACAAAATAATCCTTAAACTAGGTATGTAAATAATTTTAGTTTATTATAAAACTTTTCTTTTATTTTAAATTAATTTTAATGTGATTTTTCTAATATTGAAGTAGATACAACTTCAGAGGATTCAATTTCAAAATGAAAAGAAATTTCAGGGACTTCAATTAAGAAGATGAAAAAAGTCAAAGAAAAAAATTAAGTAAATATAACTTACAGGCACTTGCGCCTTATTTTTTTTTTTCCTAGAAATTAAGTAAACTTAAGTAACAGGCGCTGTGAATTTTTAGAAAGCCTTATTAATATTTTGTTTCCTAGAAATTAAATAAACTTAAGTAACAGTCGTAGTGAATTATTAGAAAGTCTTATTATTTTTTTGTTTCCTAGAAATTAAGTAAATTTAAGTAACAGGCGCTGTGAATTATTAGAAAGCCTTATTATTTTGTTGTTTCCTAGAAAACATTTAAGTAACCTAGAAAACCTAGGTAACCTAAATTTAAGTAACAGGCGCTGTAAATTCTTATAAGGTCTTATCATTTTTTCGTTTCCTGATTAATTTAATAACCTTGTAATTTCATTGATTAAAAAACATTTATAACTTTAAAATAAATTAATTTAAAAATTAATGTAAATGTATTTCGTAATTTATTTTACCTTAATATAGCTGTATGTAACTAAATTCTAAGTGATTCAGTTAAAACTTTGACTTATAGAACCTTGTGATTCTACGTTATTGTGCCTAATAAATGAGCAACAAAGTTCTATCCATTTTTTTAGACATATAATTCTAGAAAACTATATATTTAAACTTGAATATATCAAAATCATTAAATTATTTCAACAAATTGAAATTAATTACTTCAGAGTGGCTGGCAATATAAAATAATATAATATAACTAAATCGTCGCTGGTGTTTGTGCATACAACTGAATAGAGCTTGTATTTGATTATATTATGATAGCTAGAATTACTCCAAACTTTACAAATTTAAAATCTGAGGTAGTGATTCTAAAATCTGAGGAATTATATTTCTTAATTCGTACCAATAATTACAACCAGATTGATCGCGTCTATCAATTTCTATGTTCGCCCTATTTTCAAAATTTGTTCTCAACTTTTCCAGCATTATTTTTTTTTTTTTGTAGAAATACATGTAACATATCTGGTTTTTCCCATGTGTCTGTTATATAATTTTTACCTATACTGAGTGATTTTTAGCTCTTCTTAACCTTTTATTTGGCTTATGTTGCTTCTTTTTTCTGGTTATATTTCTTTTAATTATTTTATCTTCTGCGTTTGGAGAAGAATTTTTGTATTTCTTTCACTCCCATTTATTTCTTTCAAAAACTCTGTAAAAGCCAAAAAATTGAATTGGTCAAGAGCGGCTGCACATCTACTTGGAGACTGCCACGGAGAAAAATTTATAGTGTTCCTTCATACGTATTGACAAATTTTACTATTGAACGGTTCGCAAATATTTGAGTCCATATTAAGTAACAAACTGTTTGAGTTTTGGACTAAACGTTACACAGCAGTAGTAATTTCTTCAAAGAATAGATTTGATATCATCAAAGTTACAAAGTTTTCTTCTTCACGCCGCTTACAAAAATACTTGTTATAATTTTCATGATGACCAAATTTGTGATATGTCGCGTTTGATTTGGCTAGATTTTAATAAAGTAGGATGGTGCACTACTTCTCCAATGATTCACCGAATTTTTAGTTACAATAATCATTCGATTTATGTTTTGAGACAATTTTTTGCCATATTGTATTTGAAAATTCTAGCTACGTAACTGCTAAAGCTCTGTAGTGAAATTTGTTAAAACTAAATTTTTTAAGTGTGCGTAAGCTGCATGTTTTATAATATTTTATAAATTTAAGGGTTTTAAAAAATAATTTTGTGATTATTATTTTAAAAATGAATTATAAAAATATTTTTACTAAAGATAATAAAGAAAATATATAACTTTTTAATAAAACAAGAAAAAAGTTGAAATGATAAGGGAAATTTGAGCTACAATCCATTTTATAAAAGAACATTTAACTAAAAAATTCTCGAAATTTAGGATAATTTTCAAAAATCGGACGGAGTTACCTTGGTATATATTTTAAGAAGCTACCCCCAAAATTTCATCCAAATCGGGTAAAAAAGATGAATGCCCCGTGCTTCAATTTGCAAAAACAGCTAAAAAAAACACAAAAATTAAGGACTCAATGGATTTTTTTAAGCCCTTTAAATTCCAAAATTTAAAAATCAAACCACGTAGTTACCTCGATATCGCAATAAAGGACTTATATGCAAAGTTTCATCGGACAAAAATTGGATAATCGGACAATCGGACAAAAAATGTGGATGCCCCGTACTTCATTTTGCTAAAAAAATCTCTTTAACCCAGCCTTAAGTATTATGTCATTTAATTGTGACAAGTGATAGTCTATGTTTAGTTAGTTATATTGGCGTTATCAACAAAATGTTAACGTTAATTGCATAATTTCTTGTATAGTTGTGGTCTACTTTTTTTTTGAATGAATTCCACTTGGCTTGGCGAAGTTTAAACCGTTGTTGTTTGTTAGTTCTTCAAGTGAAGGCTCGTCGTTGTTAAACTTGATCTCTGTACAAATGGCATTATGGTCACTATCATATGGAATTGTGGTTAGTTTATTATTATGTTGCGGGAAATTTACATGGGATATTGATCACTTTTCCTTTTAGAGTTTACGAATTTCCAAAAAAGTTTAGGATTAGTTTTGATATTATAAGACATGTTTTGTACATAATTCTAATATAAAGTATCCGACATTGTCTTAAATTCATTGTTATTCATTCATTTTTATTGTAAACCACGGCGGACTGGACTTGTAACTACGGTCAATGACTAACGGAACATATTGTGAAATAATAAATTGAATAGTTTTGTAGAAATGGTCAATTGCGATATTTAAATTAGAAGAGGTCAAAAAAGAAAAATCATAAGAGCTCAGATAGTTATTAATAGCGTCAGAATTGGCTTTTAAAAAATTAAAACCATAAGAGAGTGCTGAATCAACAATAGGGGTTATAAGAAAACAAAAAGAAAAACAAATAGAAGGAGGATACTCATCAATTTCAACCAGTTCATATGGACAATTAATAATATTAACATTAACCCAATTTGTCGTAAATAACAGATCTAACCGTCTACCACGATTATTACAAAATGAAAACAGTTGTTGAAAGTTAAAGAAATTAAAAGAGTCAATTACAAAATCCTCTGTGTAACTAACTAAATCTAATGGAATAAAGTAGGCTTCATCGTCATGCGGAACCCATTTAATATTAGGTAGATTAAAGTCACCGCAGAGAATTATGTCATCATTTATATTAAGTTTACTAACTAATCTATTCTATTTAAGAAGGCTTAGTTCCTGACAATAGCAGTAGTTTTCCACATTTAATGAGTTTTTGAGGGTGGTAAAAGGGTGGTAAAGGCTCTAGACGGAACATATGCTAACCTATGTTTCCGATAAAAACTAGGAAATGCCATCTGGTAAACCATCTACAGCTCTGCCATCAAATCCGACTCTCACCTCCTCGAAGGTAGGTAACCTAGTTATCTGCCGGGTACCACCTGGTAACTTGTAAGGCTAACGAGAGCGGGTGAATGCGAACACTTGGCGCAATATCTAAGTTAGCACATTTGGTTAGCACGTGCGCGGACGCGATTTATGGTAATTGAAATTGTGAGTGCCGGCACAAACACAAAAAAAAACAAAAAAAAAACCCAGAAGCGTTTGACCTAAAATAGGCGGCTCCCTGGTCTGCGGCTGATCCCAGAGGGGCGGCAGTTAAAATCACCTGGCAGGAGGTATAAAATGCAACATAAAAACAAATAATAATGTATAGTCTAAATAACAAAATAAACTCGGTAGGGATATCTACCAAAGTGTCGGCAGAGACCACGGCTGCCGGCGAGGGCTTGGCTTAATGTACTAAACTTTCAGATGAGTCGCCAGTGGGGGACAACAATTTAGGCAAGCTGATTAACCCTTTTAAAAAGAGTGCGAGGGTTCCAAGGTCGCCATCAAGGATGACCGAGCCAATAATTGATATACGGAGTCAAAATAATAAAGAATCAAATGAAAACCATATACTCCAAAAGTGGCTAAGCGAAATAGAGGCATTATGTATGTCACTAAAAAAAGAAGTTTCGGCATTAAGAGCAGAAAACGAAGCTTTGAAAAAAAGAGAAAAACGTAATGCACCAAATGAAATCATCGAGCAAAAAGAATATTTCACGGATGAAGATGAATTGAGCAGAGAAACTGACTGGCTGCTAAAAAAAAATAAAAGATCAAATAAAAAAAGAAAAGCTACTTCTTCACCTGAAGTTGAATCGTCACCATCTGGTTTAACAAAAACCTATGAGGAAAACAACTCCAAAACAACTGAATTTGTGAGTAAAAGGAAAACCAAAATTCCACCTCTAATCATAAGTAACATAAATGATTTCAAACCATTAAATAAAATGCTGCAAGCTAAAAATATGAAATATGAAATAAAATTGCTAAACAATAAGCAGCTGAAAATAAATCTGGAGACGGAAATGGATTATAGAAAGCTAGCTAAAGATCTCAATGATACCAAATACGAATGGCATACTTATGAAAGCAAAATAAATAGACCAATAAAAGTCATGGCACGCGGCTTGCACCAATCTTGCATGCCAGAAGATATAATAAGTGAGCTTCATAATAGGCAATTCAATATCATCAATGCAGTAAATATGATAAAGAAACTCAAGGAAAATGATAAACAGGTAACTGTTAAACTCCCAATTTTCATGCTTACCTTTGATAGTAAGGAAGACATGAAAAAAATTTACGAAATCAATCATATTCAAAACATGATAGTTTATATTGAACCTCTGAGAAAAAGCAAAGATATTCCTCAGTGCAAAAGATGTCAGCGTTATAATCATACGCAAAAATTTTGTAATAGGGAACCTATATGTGTGAAATATGCTGGTAAACATTTAACAGTAGAATGCGATAAGCTGAAAACTTCACAGCCAAAATGCTCCAACTGCCAAGAGTCTCATCTAGCAAATTACAGAGGATGTCTTATTGCCAACGAACTTCAGAAAAGGAGAAACTCTGTTTACCCAAAATTAGTTCAAAGGCAACAACCAAGAAAATTTATATCAAAGAAAGTAATAAAGGGAGTAACTTATTCTGCCATAGCAAAAGGCAAACTCAATGAGGATGTCTACCAAAGCAATAAAAATATGAAAAAAAATCGAGATTTCACTGCTGATGAAACACCTAGAGTAGCTTATTCATCAAATGCAAATAATCATACGCCGAGAAGAACTCGTTCGTCAAACAATCAAATTCCGAGAAAAGCTCGTTCAACAAATACGAAATTGATTGCAGAAAAAGAACAGCACGGAACTATATTAAAAACAATGGAAAAACTAATGAGTCTGGTAGATAGAATCTCACTAAGATTAGATAACTTGGAAAGTAGGTATACTGTTAAGTATCCTGATATGCCACATAACTCAATTAGATAATGAATAAGGACAAAATCACTATATGTACTTGGAATGCGAATGGCATTAACAACAAAAAACAAGAATTGGAAATTTTCCTAAACTTACGAAACAAGATGTCTGTCTCGTGTCAGAAACCCATCTAACAAAGGGGCACAATTTAGTAATTCGTGGATACAAAGTATATCATACAACGCACCCTGACAATCTACCAAAAGGAGGTAGTGCGGTCATAGTAAATGATCTTATTACCCATCATGAACATTGTAACATACAAAGTACAGAAATGCAACTCACAGCCGTACAAATAAGGTGCACAAAGCAAAATATCAACGTAGGAGCGCTGTACTGCCCGCCCAATCACGCTATTAAAAAACATATGTTCAAGAGCTTATTAATGAAATTAGGTAAAAGATTTATTCATGGAGGTGACTACAATGCTAAACATCTAGAATGGGGCTCCAGGATGACCCTTACTCGAGGTAAAGAACTGAGAGAGGCGCTGAGAGAAACAGGTTGTTTATTTCTTTCAACAGGAAAACCAACATATTGGCCTGCAGATATAAACAAAACTCCTGATGTGTTAGACTTTTTTATAATGAAAAAAGTATCAACTAATTTCACATCTATAGAAGATAACTATGACCTCAATTCCGACCATTCTGCTGTCATCCTAAAATTAAGTACAACAATAGTGAAAAAATCTTGTAAACCATTTTTAACCAACTCATTTACAGATTGGTTAAGCTTCAAAAAGATTCTGCTAGAAAAAATTAACTTAAGAGTAATAATAGACAATGAGGAGCAACTAGAACTGCTACTGAAAAACTTATGCAAGCTGTCCAGTTTGCAGCTTGGAGTAGTACTAAGACAAAAAAATCAAAAAAAATCAGCCCTAGATATCCGGTGTATATCCTTAACATGGTAAAAGAGAAACGAAAAGCGAGAAGGAGGTGGCAACAAACGGGTGACCCATCCAGCAAAACGGATCTTAATAATAAAAGTCAGGAGCTAAAGAGAGAAATAAAGAAATTAAATGATAGATCTCTGAATTATTACCTAGAAAATTTAACAGCTACTAAAGAAACAAATTATTCTTTATGGAAAGCTACGAGTAAAATGAAGAAGTCTATTGTGCATTCTGCACCACAGAGGGAAAATGATGGCTCATGGGCAAGAAGCGATAAAGAAAAAGCTGACACTTTTGCAGATCATCTCGCTGAAATTTTTAAGCCCAATGAAATGAACACTGTTATTGATCTAACTGAAATATATAACCATGACGATATAAATATTCCCTTAATAAGTCGAAAAGAAGTAATTAAGGAAATAAAAAACCTAAAATTAAATAAAGCCCCAGGTTTTGATTTAATAACTTCAAATGTGCTAAAAAATATACCCAACAAAGTTCTCACACTCTTGGTATATATAATGAATGCCTGTATTAAGCTTAAACACGTACCTAGTATATGGAAAGTTGCCGAGATAATAATGATCCAAAAACCAGGAAAGCCTGCTAACGACACCAAATCCTACAGGCCGATACCTTTGATCCCTACAATATCGAAGTTGTTTGAAAAGTTACTATTGAGAAGGATTCAACCCCTCATAGAAAACAGGAATATAATACCTAATCACCAATTTGGGTTTAGGCAAAAACACTCAACAATAGATCAAGTACATCGAATAACAGACATTATAGAAAGGGCACTGGAAAATAAACAAATTTGTTCTTCAGTATTTCTAGATGTAGCCCAAGCTTTTGATAAAGTTTGGCATGAAGGACTCATCAAAAAGCTAAGTTGTTTGCTCCCTAAAAATTATGTTCAATTATTTTCATCATATCTCTCAAATAGAGTTTTTCGAGTTAAAAATGAGAATGACTACTCCTCACTAAGAGATATAAAAGCTGGAGTACCGCAAGGTAGTATACTGGGTCCAATTTTATATTTGTTATACACCTGTGATATACCCGATGTAGAAAATATAAAAATAGCAACCTTTGCAGATGACACAGCGTTGATGGCAGTTGGTTCTACTATAGAAGAAGCTACAAACAAACTGCAAAAAGCTAATGACGAAATTTTCAACTGGTGCAAAAAATGGAAAATTAAATTAAATGAAGCCAAATCTAGTCATGTAAACTTCACCTATAAAAACATAGTAACTCCTCTCTCAGTTAAAATTAATGATGTCGTGATTCCATACGAGAATAAAGCTAAATATCTTGGCATGACCTTGAATGCAAAACTGAAATGGAAAGAGCATGTGAAAATCAAAAAACAAGAACTCCAGTTCAAATATAGAGAAATATACTGGCTGATTGGGCGGAATTCTACGGTCTCGACCTATAACAAAGTTTTGATGTATAATCAAATATTGAAGCCAGTCTGGGCATACGGTATTCAAATATGGGGATTCATCGAGATCTGAATATCTCATCTATAAAAGACGAAATAATTAAATGCGCTGCACGGCATAAAACTCGTCTGATCCAACATGTCAATACCGATTTTGTTCAGTTACACGATTGAAGATAATAAGTTCTATTGGATCAGGAAAGCATATGGAAATCAGTCAAAGCACTTTCGGCTGACATGTTGAAGGTTTCATGATATCTAACAAAAATATTAGTAGGTATGTTTCTATGTTTATATGTTTGGTAGGTAGGTTGGAATTTTTTAGTTAATATTAAAACCAAACGCAAAAAGAAAAAAAATCATTTTGCTTAAAAATTTAAAGATAGAGTTCTGAAATTTTGCACAGTTAATCATGATGAAAAAACCAACCAGAAACTTTAATTTTACAAAGCTATCAGATGACAGGCTCGGTTTTCTGCCGCACAACTCCTAGTACGTCTCAGACATATTTCAAAAACCGATTGTGTTACGGGCATCAAAATTTACACTTACACAATCTTTCACAAATCAAGAAATACAATACGACTGTTACCGATTTCGAAAATGTGGACTAGTTTGGGTTGCTGCCGTACAACTCCTAGCATGTACTTCTCAGGAATATTTCAAAAACCAATTGTATTACAGGCATGAAAATTTACACCTAGATACTTTTTCACAAATAAAGAAATACGACTGTTACCGATTTCGAAAATGTGGACTGGTTCGGGTTTCTGCCGAGCAACTTCTAGCACGTCTCAGGCATATTTCAAAAACCAATTGTGTTATAGACAGAAGAGGTTACACTTATATACTCTTTCTGAAATTATAATATCTATAGGTTTCACTTAAAACTAAAAAGTATAAAATAAAATAATAATGTAAAAATAAAATTATATACTTTTATCGAAACCAAACTAGCCCCCTAAAAAGTAGAAAATAAAAGTAGTGGTGGATGTAGAGTATCTAGAACTACTATAAGATAAAACACAAAACTATATAATGAATCTTGCTGGAATATTGTCCCCCAATTGTATTTTTTAAAATGCTGCCGTTTTTAAATATTCAAGTGATCGCGTTACAGAACACCAAAAACTTTTAGTGACATCTTTGATTATCGCAAGGGTGACTATCGCTTATCACAATACAGGGGTGGAAGTACGTATTTTTTGTAACAAAATTTCAATTCGAAAATAAAGCTGCCACCGCAGAATGCCACTAAACCTAACTTTCTTCTAACTGTATTTACACAAAAAAGTGTTCTACTCTAGATCGTTCTAGAGCGTTCTAGAACAGTTTATTGAACAAACCTAATAATTGAAAGTACTAAATTGTAGCAGAGATACATAACATATGTATGTTTATAATGTATGTCATTTTTGTTAAATTAAAAAAAAAGTTAAAATCATTAATTTTTGTGTAGAAAGTTTGTTATTATTATTTATTAGAACTTTAAGTTGTAGTAAATAATAATAAACAACAATTTGTGCGCATTTCTAACACTATTGTTTTTGATTTTTCCAGAGATCAACCTTAAAATTTTCATTTTGATAGTTTCTGGAACCAGTTTTGTTGAGGCCGTGTTGGTTATGCGATCTAATACATAGAATTGATATATACTTTATAAAATTTGACCAAGTTCGATATGATAATATATTTGTTCCTCCTTATAACTTAATGAATGTACCCAGAGACTGTGAAAATCCTATTTACTTGTACTTTGCTTTCGTCTTGCATGTTCCTTTTATAGTACAAAAAGTATTCAGAGTACGTAATTTTTCAAATTTCATTAACACCGAACACCGACCAGAACACTTTTGCACAAAAAAGTATTTTATTCTAAAGCGTTCTGGAGCGTTTTAGAACAGTTTTCTGAACAAACCTACTAATTGAAAGTGTAAATGTAGTAGAAATACATGCATATGATGTATAGGTATAATGTGTGCACATTTTTGTCAAATTAAAAAAAAACATATATGAAAATCATTAGTTTTTATGTTGAAAGTTGGTTATTATTATTTATTAAAACTTTAAGTAACACTTAATATATAATATTATTTTTAATGGTAAGTCGTACATATTTTCCTGGACTTCTTACAAGAATTCTGACTGTAGAATATTAAATTAACGCAATGGTTTTTTCCCTGTACGGTTTTCAGTTGAATTTCTTAAAACGTTTTCCCATGAATATGTTCCAGGCATCAAAATTTTGGCCCTGCTAAGTTTTTTATAAAAACTTTGGTAAAAAAAATCAAATAGGTCTGATTGGCCTTACTACAGCAGGTGCCTTGCCATCATCACGGTGTAGATGGCGCCAAGGTGACGCAATCCTGTAGTATGTATATATTTTAAATTTATGATCGTATGTATGTATACTTATGTATATGGTATTATTTAGATTTTGATTCTGTTAATTTACAAATAAGAACAATAACAACCAATGAATTTTTTAAGAAATTAAATTAAATTTTATACTAATATTTTTTATTTCTTTTTAAATTTATATATCGAGTCAATTTTATATAGCGAAGTCCTACAATATTTCTATTAAAAAATGACACCAGAAAGCTATACGTCGAACAATAATTTAGAAGTTATAAACTGTTTTGTAAATTCAACCCGTTTTTTTGCACTAAATTTTTTATTTTAATTTTTTTACCCAACACGATTTTTTATTTTATTCATCAAAAAAAAAATATTACGTGTATTTTTTTTACATTTAAAATTTGCTTTGTTTTTGTCTATTATAAGTGCAAAATCGAAACTGAATTACTAAAATTGCTTTCGTTTAAAGTTGTGGCTCATTGTCAAATATAAGTTGTTCACTATTCTATTAATGCGTAATAGTTAATGGATATCTAATATAAAAAACGTAAGAATCCTCCTGCCAACGTGCCCGTAGCAACCGTTGCTACAACAAAATAATTTAAAAAAAAACAAAACAAAAATGTTGTCTTTTCTGCTGGGTTTTTTTTATGTATCTAGCTAAAAAATTTCTTCTCAGCTGCGTAAAATTATACATGTTCCTAGTGTGTACGTATAATGAAAAGACTTCTAATTGAGACATATGTAGCTACGTATGTATATTCTAGAATTGATTGTAAAATTATGTAGGATTACATTACCAATGAATAAACCTTATATAATAAAAGGCATGCATATGTTGACACAAATTACATATTATTCATAAATTCATTGGAAAAGTAGAGGTTTATTACCTGAGGCAGTATTTAACATGGACAACATTATGTGGCATTATCAAGAGTACGTATAGAAATATATTGAAATAAAAATTATTCAGGGAAGAGAACAAGGCAAATTATTTCCTAATTTCAATAAACTACTTACTCAAATTGATTTAAATGAAATGGGAAATACTGTATACATTTCTTTTTATTTTCTTCTGTTGTTTTTCTTCTTAATACATCATAATAGAGTAGCAAAGAATATTCATTATTAAGAAGATATGCTCTGCGGAAGTCAAGTCTACTCCATTAACAAAAAAACCCCATTAGGTAAAGAAGCAAAGAACTATTGTTTTTCTTATGTAATAAGTTATGAGAAAGAAAGAATGCGATATAAATCATTTAAAAACTACTTAATTTTTGCAATGTAATTTTAAATAGCCCACTGGAGAAGAGATTTTTCATGTGTATGCGGTCGTCTGAAATTTTGTGTTCGAAATTTTTTAAAAATTAACGTATTAAACTTATTAGGGTATACGTCTGAGAGTAAGGAAATTTTGAATGATTGATTTTTTACAGGGTATCTACCTACATAACATAATATTGGTTTCAAAAACATATGTTATTTTACATATGTTAACAGTGAAAATAGTCGAATATTTTCCTTTTAATTTACTGATATGCTTATCATACAGATACGCGTATTTCGTCTACTACTTGCAGACTTCTTCAGTGTTTTGTACTCGACTGAAATAATATGTTATTATAAATCATATTATTTTCTTTTATTAACAAAATTTTTAATAACGGACAACTTTTTTATATTGCGATATGAATTTTATTGACTAGAGTTATTTTAAATCAAAATTTTTAATAACGGACTGATATTTGGTATGAATTTTATTAAATAGAGTTGATAAAATTATTTATGAAGTTACTTTATTACATTATAATTGAAAATTAAATATCTACACGTTTCTATTTTGTTGAGATAGTGAATAATTTTTTAAGATAATATTTCAAATAAGTATGTTACATTTTTCTACAATGCACTTTTTTGTTATTTATTAATTTAAATTTCTTATTTTCGGGCTAATTTTATGCAATAAGTGCAAAATATATTTTTTCTTTTACAAATTTATTTATAAATGTTTGAAACAGGTAAATAAGAAACTTCATGTTATGAGATCAAAAATGGTTTAGATTTTTTTGTTTGGAACATGTTTCGTTTCTTACTGGGTGTTTTGATATATCATATATGTTAATAATGTTCATGAAAATACAAGAATATTTTTATAACTATATGAAATATTCTTACATAAAATAAAATTTTTATAAATGTTGAAAATTATATACTTATTATATTGTAATAAAAATAATATTCATAAAAAGAAAGCAAAAAAAAACATAATTAATGAAAATAAATAAATAAAATGCTAATTATTATTGATAAATAAACAATAAAATATTTTTATGTTTAATACAATTGAGAAACTTAACTTTAAAATACGTTATTAAAACTTTTCCATTTTTTAAAAAAATCTGAAAAGGTGATGAGCTTCAAATTAGTTTAATAATTTCTTTTCTTTTCTAATCTTATTTAAAATTTGTAATAATAATACCTAAAAAATAATACCTTAGAAATAGTACCTAATGAGAATGAAAAAGTAAATTGTTGAAAATCCATTATGATACACACACTTTTTTACTCGATAATAGTATTTTATTTTAAAAAGGTTATCATTATTTTAATTGAAACACTCGTAATATTCAAGAAATTCTAACAGAGGTTTATGAATTGTGATATTCTGAGCGAATTTTATATTATTAGCTATTGGTTAGTTGCCTATTTCTTTTAGTATTCATTTACTTTCTTCGTTTTGGAATTTTTTGGAGGGAAAAAAAATTAAAGAAATTCAAAATTCAATTTTGTTCGTATAGTTATGTCATTACATTCTTCCACCTTGTGGTGTCTACCTGTTCCACCACAAGATTATCTTTTCCAATACCACCAGAATATTATCCTTTTCATCAACTTTCCAATAAATCCTTTTATTATTACTATAATAAACTTGAAATGTAATTTCATAAACGTTTAGAAAATGAACGCTAAGCATAAACCGTAACCCTAATTAAATTTAGAGCTGTTTATGGTGAATTTCCGTTTATTTCATTAGGGAGTTTGATAATTTAGTTAGGAAAATTAATAAGTAGGTAAATCTCATAACGAACAACCTTATGTTTTGTGGTAATTAATCAGTTCACAGGTAAGTAAGATTTTATTTTAAAAGAAAGGAGGAAAGGAAGGAGATTTATTTTTAAATTTTATTTTTACTGATGTAATAAAATTTAAAAATAAAATTTTGAAATAAATATTAAAAATTAATAATTTTGAAATAAATAAATATAATAAATAACAATTTATTATATTGAATAGATTGAATAATTTTGAGGTGAAATGTTGACAATTGACTCTATTATAATATACTAGAGACCCCTATTTATTAATCATAACTAAAGTTAAGACCAAATTTAACGTTTTTAACAAATCAGGGATTTAAATATACTTATGTTTTTCAATGTATCAATCAGTAAACAGTCATGCTTTAGGAAGTAAGCTTTGGTTTGGTATGGTTTGAAAAAACAAAATACTTCTTAATTACCATGCCCCTTTTTTTTATATTTATAGTACTTGCGTACCGTTGACTATTTGAAAAAGGAAAGGATAGTTAGAGGAAATGAAAGAAAAAGGAAGAAGATAAGTTTTGTGGGAAAGAGCGAACAATGTTGTTAATATTCGTTTTAAACCTGTGCAAGTCATAAATAAAACATCGTTCTCTCATTGTGAATGCTTCGATTGGGACGCGATTCCACAATCGAGATGTTCGTACTATAAAAGAATTTCCATAAACGGACTTAAACCATCTCGAAATTTTCACTGTGAAAGGGTGGGCACTTGATGCCTCTCGTGTTGTGCGATGGAATTGCTTAAGAGGAGGAAGAAGTGATTTTAATTCCTCAGAACAGGGGCCAACACCAAGCAGATATCTATAAAATAGAGTAAGTGCTCCAACAATACGACGATGACCAAGTGAAAATTTAAAGCAGTTTTTGGTGTATCTGCCCATAAATGTGAGTTATACTCTAGCTTGGGTCGTATATATGCTTTATAAATTTTTAAGAGGTCTCGAGATGAAAAATAAGTTTTGCAGTGACTCAAAAAGCCTAAAAATTTTACGGCGCTTTTCGCAATATCGAAAATATATTCACTCCAGTGCATATTTTGATTCACTCGCATTCCGACAATGTTCATGTCTTTAAGTCGCTGGATACCTTCATTTTGAAACCGGAGAGCAGGTTCGAGCGCTGTTAGCATGTTACTAACAAGACAGCTTTGAGTTTTTGAAGTGTTAAACTCGACTCTGTTTGCTCTACCCGAGTCGACAATTTTGGCTAGGTCTTGATTGAGCGCACGAGCCATCATTGCTCTTTTGGAGGTGACTGCGGAAGGTGTAGCATTAGTTTGTTTTAGAAAATCATATGATGCTACTAGAGTGCTGTCGTCAGCAAAACTATGGATTGGATTGAAAGTTAATTTGAGAAGGTCATTAATGAAAATGAGAAATATGGTTGGTGAAAGGACAGAGCCTTGTGGGACACCAGCATTGCGTCGGCTTTTCGTAAATACCACGTATCTCATTTGTTCTAAATTTTCAGGAGAGAGAAAAAACGAATTATTTCACGAGTCATCAATTGTAAAAACCCGACTTTTTTCTAACTTATTTATGTATTACGTAATGCATTATTTGGAAAATAGTTTTTAAGATAATATAAAGTATTACAAGTTTTATCTAACGTGTTATTAAAAAATTTGAGAGAGTAAAGATACGTGTTATTATATAAAAAATATTTTTTTAATGTTCAAATAAAAGAAAAATTATTTTATAAAAGTAATATAATTATTTATTAATAAATTCAAAAAAATTCAAGTAATTAACAAAAAAAAAAAAATAAATAAATTACAAAAATCAAAAATAATATAAATAATTCAATTCGGTATCAATATAGGAACATTAATATTGTTTAAATATGCTTAAAATATTGTTAAAATATGCTTAAAATATTGTTAAAATATGCTTAAAAGTGGTTAGTTGTCTTCTTTTGGTAAATTGTCATAAAAACAACGATTATCTTCAGGAATTACTGATTTTAATTCTTGTAGATGTTTGTACTTTGACTTAGTAATTTTTAGCTGCTGAGTATGCAGCTTTTTTAATGGCACATTAAAGTCAAAATCTTTAGTCATTCGAAGTTGGAATTGGAAATTCTTGGTATTCATCTCCGTTTAAAAAAAATAGTACCATCTGGATTGTATTTAAGTGCCCTGAGATCTGTTACTGCTGGATCGTGGGGTTTTCGCTCAGGTCTTATTTATTTATACTTAATATTGTCGCTATAATCGAAAAAGAACTCACGTGTTAAATAAAATGCTTTTAATGGAAAAGGGTTCCCTTGTGCTTGATGTGTCAAGGTGACATATTGGCTTGGTAAATAAATTGGGTGATTTTTTATCTTCCGTTCAATCATGCTGTGGACAGCATCACACTCCATTTCTGTGTGGCCTTTTTCTAAATACTTTTGCTCTACCACAATGTTTTTCTGGACACCAAATTGAAGTAGAGCATTTGACATCACCGCATTTCGATTCTGATCTCCACAGCCATCAGAAAAAAACTATAATGTTACGATCCGGAACAAAAGAGTCGTGTAAATGTTTTATAAGACAAGAAATGAAACTTGATGCCCGCAAATCACTTTCACATTCATTCCACCAGTAATTGACGCAATTGTGATCCTTTAAGTTATAGATTGTATAATTATGAACCTGTAATTATTTATTTTCAGTTTATTTACATTAAATTAAAAATAAATGTTTTACCTGTAATTCTTGTTTGAAGTAGAGGGAACTAGCATCAAGTTTTGGACACATTTTGACTGCTTGAACATCCATTGTATATACATCAACTTCATTATTTAGAGCTCGTACTTTATCCTTCGACTTTTCCATTTTAGCTAAATCCGATTTCCTTTTATGTTTAATGTATTGATTTTGAGAAATATTAACAGCTTTATATTTGCAACACGCATCACATTGGTCTTTACGTGGGCGAAATATTGCCAAATTCATCCTTGCAAATGCTTAATAAAAAATGGAAATACTTAAAGGATTTTCTTTTAAATCGCCACAATAAGTTTTATAAGCTTGATAAACATCAGCCTTAGATTTAAAAATATCTTCAAGGTACAATTTTTTCGAGCTTTGTCTACAGTAATGAGATTCTATTTTTTGAATGTTTGCAAGAAATTCATTTAAGAAATCTAATTTAGCATCATTGCGAAATTTTCTTCATGACAATCTTGGTTGTAATTGATTTGTTTCGTCAATTTCCTTATCCTATAGTTTCGTCGTATTCTTTAACCAATTGTGAACCATCCATTCTTTTAATCCAAGAGTATTGAGGAACATTGTTTTACAAACAGAAGTTTTTGCACTATTTATGGTTAAGTTATATTTATACGAAAAACTGCGCCTTGATTTAGAGTCTGTGGTAGATTGAGACTTCATTGTTTTCGCTCCATTACTATAATGACTGATCGTTTCTCAATCCAGTTCAATTTCCAGAAATTTGAAAATACCCAGCATCTTTCCTCAGTAGTAATTTCATTGCAATACTTTGCTTTCGCATTTTTACAATAGGTTGAAGTGCAAGCAGGACCTATTATACGCTTGGATCTCAGCGTGTCATGTGTGCCTTTTTATCCGTATTCTTTAGATATCCACAACATTGTTCGCCCTTCATTCTTTTTTCTTTTGTTTCAATCTTCTTTAGGCTCTGTGTTTTAAGTATTTTACGTTTGTTTCGTGTCCGAAAGAAACTAGATCTTGGCATTAATTTCTCTTTTCTCGCTTCTTTGTCATATTCATTTTCAGAACTTACGGTTGGTTGATCAATACTGATTGTTGTCGTATCCACGTTTTCTAAATTTCCCAAACTTTTTAAAGTTTTATTCTGAGTATTATTACAGTCATCAGCTTCAATTATTTCATGTAAAATTGTGAAGCCATTCGTTTCTGAATAAATTATCTGATGAAATTGATTGTTGTGTTTTTGATTTTTTTCAGAGCTTAAAGTATTTTCATACGGTATGAAAACTGCGGCTGATTCACAGTGTTCAACTTCAATTTCTTGTAAAACCACATACTCATCTTCATCGCTTTGATTTTTATCGTTTATCGCTAAATTTTTTGAACTAATTACCCCATCAGTCGTTGCAATCGGATTCGGGATTGGTTTCCAGAATTGAGTTTATCCGGTTGGATAGTCTTTCTATAAGCATACCAGTTTCTAGCTGATTCGCTTGAGGCGATCTGTAAATAAAACAGAAGTGAATGATGTGCTTATCGAAGTGTATTTTCATCCAATTATATTGATAAATTGAATTGGAGCACTCAAAATTTTGAAGAGTCTTATAAGTTACATCATTTCGTATATACAAAGCAATCCCTCTATGGGGTATAAAAAGTGGCACAGGCGAATAATTGTTGATATTAAAGTTAATATCATTATTCACAACTTCTGTTTCACTTAGTGCTAAAATTAGTGCTGGATTTCGAAGCCCTAGATGGCTTTCGACGGAATGGAAATTTGTTGATAGTCCGCGGATGTTACAAAAATCTATCTAAAACATAATAAGGAACAATTTTCAAAGAGAAAATAAATTAAACTTAACAAAAAGTAACAAAAAAAAAAATATATATATATATATATAAATATATAAATTAAATTAAATGTTTTTAAATTTTTGGCCCACGTACCACTTACTAATATCCTTGATAATTTTTCCCTATATTAAGTTAATATAATTTAGTTTTTTTAGAAACTATTTTTCAACTGTGAAGTCCACCGATAACTTCTACTAACCAGGTCTTATTTTTAAGTTCGCCATTTCAGAAAAGGGGGAAGCGGCAAGAAAGCAGCTGTTGCAATCCTAAATATTAAACTCGTTGTATATTATATTTGAGAATTTTAATAATTAAATTATATTAGTTTTTTAACTGTTTAAATTAAATAGTAAACAAGTAAATGTAAAGATGGTAAAATATTAGTGCCTATATAAAATTCAGAGCTTTCACTGTTGTTTTTTTTTTATGAACTTATATAAGAACACTGTTGCATTTAGATAAATAATATTTTTTTCTTTGTTTTTTTAAAGTTGATAGTAACTTAGGTAGAATTATATAAGAACACTGTTGCATTTAGATAAATAATATTTTTTTCTTTGTTTTTTTAAAGTTGATAGTAACTTAGGTAGAATTACCGTTTCGTGCTCAATTTAAGTACGGTAGGTCCTGTAATTTTTTACTAAAAAATTTTTGCAGTATTTTTATTTGGAAAATTTAAAGAAGTTGCAGAATAAATTTTTTTTTTATTTCTATGATTATATTACAACTATCTTATAAATTACTAATATGCAAAAGGCGTATTAAAGATAACAAGTAAAAATTTTGAAAATGTACAAATGGCTTGTGAAGGTCCCCTTATATTAAAAACTAATACTAATTTTAATATTAAATATTTATGACTCTACAATTACTTACAGAAAAGAAAAAAGAAAATAATAAAAGAAATATAATATGAATTTGACCTTAGTTTTAGAATCTACTTAAAAATTTCATGAGGCCTGAGGCGTTTTAGTCTTCTTATATGGGCGGTATTCAGCAGGTCAGCTGCCAGTTGGTTTAGATGGAGCTGCAATCTTTCGTGGTATCTTTTGCTGGTCTTTGTCACCACGTCTTTCACGGAGCATATGTTTAAATCCTTTCTTATATTTGAGTTGCTGACGTACCAAGGGACATTGACAATTGTACGAAGAGCTTTGGCTTGAGATTTTTCAAGGATTTCGATGTTAGAGTTGCTAGCTGTACCCCATAACTCAATTTCATATGTCCAGATGGGCTTTAGGATTGCCTTATATAGCAACACCTTGCTCTCCAATGAAACGCATGAACGACGTCTCATAAGCCAATGCATATTCCTGAACTTAGTTCTTAACTGCTTATTTTTATTGAGAATGTGCTTCTGCCACGTTAGTCTACGGTCCAGATGCAAGCCTAAGTACTTTATCGAATCTTTCTGCGGTAAAACTTTGTTGTTTAGGATTACTGGCGGACATGTGCTCCTTCTGGTGGTAAATGTAATATGCACCGATTTGGATTCGTTAGTTCTTATTCTCCAAATTTTTAGCCATTGTTGAACTTTGCTTAATCCCCTTTGAAGGTGCTGTGACGCCAGCTTTGGGTCTTTATTTGATGATAATATTGCTATATCATCTGCAAATGTGGCCATCATCGTGTCTTCGCTCGTAGGAATATCAGCAGTGTATAATAAATACAACATTGGACCAATCACACTACCTTGATGTACTCCTGAGTTTACATTAATTGGTAAACTATACGCTTCTCCATATTTGACTACAAATTTTCTGTTCGCTAGGTAAGATTTTAGAATTAAGTAGTAATGGTAAGGTAAAAAGGTTTTCAATTTATGAAGAAGTCCTTCGTGCCACACCTTATCGAACGCTTGTGTTACGTCGAGAAATACAGCCGAGCAGTATCTTTATTGATTTTATCCACTATCCGATGAACTTGTTCTATTGTAGCATGATTCTGCCTGAAACCAAATTGATGACATGGGATCAAATTTTTTGATAACAGGACTGGTTTGAGTCTGCTTACGAAGAGTTTCTCGAAGAGTTTAGATGTGATTGGCAGTAGACTAATCGGTCTATATGATTGTACCATGGTAGTAATAAATAAGTAAATGATTTTTAAAAAACTATTCCACGGAGAGCCTTCTTTTTATGGAAATTTAAATTTGCTTTAGTTACATATAGGTATATACAAATAATAACAATGATTAATACTATAAAGATAGACATTTTCAAACAAAACTAATAACAGCAAATTTTCAACTCTCTTTTTCAAAATTCCCTTCATTGCACATGTTTCCCCCGTATATTCAATGTGTTAGCGCATTCTTTATTTTCAATTTGATTTTGATAAAGATAAAATTAACGATTTTATAAGAAAATCAATTACTCGTTCATTTACAAATCCACAAATACATGTGCAATGCATCTGAATATGAAACGAAAAGATAGAAAATAGACAAAATTTGAGAGAAGAAAAATATACCTTTATTTTCATTATCACTTATCAGTTGTCGCTAATATTTTAAAAGAGTAGGATGTATGTCGGATAAAGCAACAACAATGTTTTTGTTGTTTTTTTTTTATTCAATAAATCGTTATTATTAATTGACGAATATAAACAAAAAGAAAAACAAACAAAAAAAATTTTTTGTTATAATGATTTTGATTATATGATTATCAATGGCTCTATATTTCAAAAGTCCCGAAACTAATTTTTGTATCTTTATAAAGGGATTTTTTAAAATCTTTTTTTAACGTGCTATTAAGTATTAAATTTTGTAATGATGCAAAATAAAAATACAGATGACAAGAACTGAGAAAAAATAGAAAAAATATTGACTATAGTTACCCCTGTACAATTGCACAATACTGGTTTTTTGTTTAATAAATAAATAATAATAATAATTTTTTGTTAAACCCAAACATTAAATTTTTCCAAGAGTCGTACCAATAGTCGGCAGTAAAATAAATATATTTAATAAAGTAATAAGACTGTAAATACAGAAATGTTTATTTTACAGATATGTATATAATTTTAAATTGTTAATTCCACAGTAATAAGTACTTTATTGATCAATGTTGAATTAACTATTTAAATTTTTATATCTGTAAAATAAATATTTATATTCAGTTAATAATATATTTATTAATATTAACTACTAATATTATTATATTGCACTGTAGAATTTTTAAATAATACTCTTTATGAAATATATGATAGTCCTTAAAAGGGCAGTTTGTTTTGTGAAGTATGATAATATTCCTATTGTAAAATTTTTTGAAACTAATGAATTTGGATTTTTTTCTTTTAAATTGTAATGTGCCTTGTACAAATTTTTTTTGTTTAAGTTTTAATTTTTAACTTTTTATTACTACTTGTTTCTATTAGTAAAGACTTACTTTTTTCCGTTTTTTTTCTTATTGAACTCTTGTTTATTTAATATCTCGGTAAGCTATGTACATTTTTTTCTTAATAAAACTAAAATTAAAAATTTCAGCATATGTTTCCGATGATTTAGGCATACCCCGTTAGAAAACCAACTTTTAAATTTTTCCCATTTTGTGGTTTTTTGTATGCAAATATCAACTATTTCGTTTTTAATTTACGAAGTATAAGAATTTGATTTGAAAAACATTTAAAAAATTTTAACATGATACGAACAAACCTATGAAAAAGATTTTTGGTTTTAACGTTTATCACGAAAAATATAGCAAGGAATTTTGAAAATATATTACAAACCTAAAAAAATAATTCTGATGGTAGCTGTAATGCAAATTTTCCACTAGCTTTATTTTCTACTTTTTAAAGGGGCTTTTTTTGTTGCAATCTATAATTATAATTGACAAGCATTTAAGGTCTTGCGCAGTAGACACCTTTTTATTTTATTTCGATTCTCCTACTCCTTATTGAACTTCTAATATATGTAATATATAAGATTGTATATAAAACAAAAATGCGCACACAGTTGAACATTTTGTACACATACGATCTTATTATTCAGCAAATACATTATGCATAAGTGAGAACTTATTAAAATAATAAACAAAAGCAAACAAATCAGTTATTATATTTTATATTATGTACTTGCGAATGAATCTATGTACATATGCCAAAAAAAAAACAAAGAAACAAATTCATCTCAAATAAAAAATATAAAAAAGCAAAAACAAAAAAAATCAGTTGAATTGTTCATATGACTACCAAATTTATTTTTATATAGTAGAGTTAGAGTACCTATCTATAATTATAATTGACAAGCATTTAAGATCCTGCGCAGTAGACAACTTTTTATTTTATTTCGATTCTGCTACTCCTTAATGAACTTCTAATATATATAATATATAAGATTGTATACAAAACAAAAATGCGCACACAGTTGAAAATTTTGTAACCATATGATTTTATTATTCAGCAAATACATTATGCATAAGTGAGATCTTATGAAAGTAATAAACAAAAGCAAACAAATCAGTTATTATAATTTATATTATGTACTTGCAAATGAATCTATGTACATATGCCAAAAAAAAAAAAAAAAAACAAATTCATCTAAAATAACAAATATAAAAACAACAAAAAAACAAATCACTTGAATTCTTCATTTTTATATTTTTAAGTAACTGTTTCTAAATTTTGGTTATTTGTAGTAATAATATAGTTTTTATTAAAATTATGTATTATGTAGGTATATATATACATACCTCTTTAATGACAAAATTTTTTATTTTTAGTAATTTTATCCACTAAATGCGACTTACTATAGGGAATATATCGGAAACGAAGCAGTATATGAGAGACGTGTATTTATGTGTCCTAAATAAAAAATAAAACTTACTAACCACAAAACTTTTTATTAAACACGAGTGATTTCTGCTATATCGTGCGAAGTCTATGTCAGTACGTAAATTACTGTTTTTTTTAAGACTTTAAATTTGACTTCAACTTGAAATATAATTACTCAACAGGGGCCCCTAGTAAAAGTATATTTTAAAAATTTCTATTTTTAGATTATTATTTTTTTTTTAAATTTTAAATTTGCTTTCAATATCAAGTAATTGTTTACTAAAATTTCTATAAAATAAAATATTTTCAAACAATACGTTATCGTACAATGCGATTAATTGCAACGCTGTATTATTTTATTTACCTAAATTAAACTGATATGCATATGAATATGATATTGATGATGTATAATAATAAAGTTAAAAGCAAAAAAATATCAAATAACTAATAATTTAAATTTCACCAAATTTATATTTTTTGTTGTTTTTGTTTTGTAAAAAATTATATTTACGTAAACTGAGGTGTTGAGTGCATTATATCGTTAATATAATTCTTTGGTTAAGTTAAAAAAAGCATTAAAAAAGAATAAAGAAGAGCAGATAAAAGTAAAATGAATAAAACCAAAATTTTTGAGTATCGGAAAAACAAAATTCTCTTTTAATTACTAATACATATAAGGGTGAGCTATGCGTCTTGAATTTTTTCTGAAATTTTAAAATAAAATCGTACATATTCTTTGTATGGACTTTACGCCTCTGTGTATAAGTTCTCTGTGGTAATAGATGCTAATAAGAATTTAGTTTGTGAGAGAGAGATAAAAATTCAAAACACAAAGTGGGAAAAAAATCATCGAACGAGTTTTTTTGTCTCAAAGAAATATTGTTGTATTTATTTTTAGTTATCAAAATCTACAGGTGTTACACTTAAAATTGCATAACAATAAAAAACATTATTTATTCAAAATTTGAAATATTCACAAAAATAAAAAAAAATAATATAAAGGCGCTTTAAAAATAAAAATATTTCATTTCAAAGTTAAAAAAGTTCATTTACTAAAATAATAGAAATGATATGAATATGTACAAACTACCTAAAAATATATATACAAACGCACAGAATCATAATCATGTCGGTTTTTGATTCGTATTCTACTAGAATATTTTTACAGTGTTTTGTGTAAACCAATCCATGCAGGCCTTTTGAAAGAAATTTATATAAATAGTATTAGATTATATAGGATATTATTTGTAATCAGATCGTACGATCTTCGATTATTTTCTTTGTTTGTGCTTTTTATATCTAACTATAGGTACTATTAATATACTTAAATTAATTTAAGCTATAGCTTAAATTAATATATTAAACTTTCATTAAAAACCATTCAATAATAGTATAATCCAGATATTTAAGTTTAAGCAGTTTTAAAAATAAAATCTAATTAGCTAGTTATGATTTCTTGACTACCATTAATTTAACATCCAGACAAATTACACACTCTTGTTTTTTTTTTTTATTTACAAAAAAAACTTGATTTTGCATTGTATTTTTCGTGAATTGTGATTGCAACCCAGCATTGTGGTATTTTAAATAATGAAAGAAAAAACATACTTATTATTTTCTGCAGTTTTGCGGAAAAAATTCTAATTTAAATCTTTGGTTTCTAACTGGCATTCACGTCATCTAAAATTTATTAAAAATGTATGATATTGTAATGAAATAATAATTATACGTGTAGTTCCTAAATCCCTATCTAAAATTTTCTACATGGTCAACAGAGTCACAAAACAAACGAAAAAAAAGTAAAAATAAAATTCAATGAAAAAAAATTCCTAAAAAGTAAAGTCAAATTTTTAATAAAATAATCAAAGAAAATACTTTAAAAAAATGTATGGCTATAAAATATCACTTTCTCTTCACATTTGCTTCAATTTTATTTTGGTTAAGTAATGTTCTCTAATTTCTCATTTCGTATTTCGATTGAATTTTCTTTAGAATATCATCTAAAGATTGAATACCATTTAAATATCATCCTCTTTTCGTATTCAATCTCGTATTCTATATCCTTTATTCTTTTTTTATTTTATTATATTATTATTATTATGTTCACTTCATTCTTTTTTATTTGTTCCTTGTTTATATTATTGTATATATGTACGAGGATTTATTTATAATTCCAATTTTGTATTGTTTATTTACCATGAAAATATACTTGTATTGTACTCTTCTTCTTTTATTCTCTTCTTATTCTGTTTCAAATATTTGCCAAAAAGTGTTGTGACTTGTGAGTTGTGTTGTAACATAAAGTTTGTTTTTGTTTTTTTTTATATGAAAATTTGTTTTTGAAAACTTGAAAAATAATTTAAAAAAAAAGAACCAAGAATAAAATAAAGAGAGAAAGAGAGGTAAAAAGATATATAAAGAAATTCAATGTAGTAAATTATGTTAAGAATATGCATAAATAAATAAAAAATGTTTCTTTTTACTCTTGTTATTGCGTTTGTGTACATATTATTCTAATAGCGAGACTTAATTCAAATGTGTTGTAGAGATACGATGACATTTGTTTATTGTATAAAGCCTTGAAGATAAAGATAGATATAATATATAGATACAATATCGTTAATAATAAAATTTAACATTAATTCCACTTTTGTTCACCCCTGTGGGGTGTCCCCGACTAACTACTTCTTTTCTAACTGGGTGATAACGGTTTTAAATGGAGTAGTCTATTTTCAGTTCCGTAAAAGTTGCGGCATTTAAAGATTTTTTATATTTCACAATTTGTTAGATTTTCGGCTTGTCAAATTGTAATCAAATAAGATCACAATAGAAATAAGAAAAATTTTTGAAAGTTTATTTATTAATTTAATTAGTTTTAGCTGGAAATCGTAAAATAATCCGTTTTTGGAGATATTTGGATAATTTACTTGGCCTGCGAGTACAACTGTTTTTCCTCTAGAATTTTCCTATCAAACAGAGGTAATTTCTTAGTTTTTCCTTTATCGCTTTTGGCCTTAACCCCCTGGAATATTACAGGCGGAATTTATCTTATTCTAGTCCTCTACGACTCAATCCTAATAAGTATAAAAAAGCATGCTTATTTACGTCTTCTCTTGAATAAAAATAAATTATCCTCATTTCCTAAACTGAGTCGGCAACCTCTTGGATATTCATTTTCCCATTTTTGTATCAAAAGCTATTGGGTCCTGGTTACATCTGTCATAGTATTTCTTATTTTAGATTTAGCTAGGTCATATCAATTAATTAAGACCTTTGTTATTAGAAGAATGTATTTTATCTGTTCAGTTTGCAGTTTTAGCATAACTAAGATTTGAAATGTGACCGTTAAAGCTCTAAAGTATACCTTTGCGAGTATTCATATTTTCAATAGCACATAAAACATCATAAAGCATACGTATACCACTTATAAATAATTGTTGTTGTTTGATAAATATAAATTTTATCCTATTATAGAAGCTTGCTTCTACTTTTATGTACGAAACTGTAATTCATCACACAAACTAAAGAGCATCATTATCTAAAAAAAAAACAAATTTATTTTACTCTTTACGAGTCATTGTTGTATAATATTGTGTACGATGTACAATAATTGTATAACATGTACAAATTTAAAATTTTAAGTTGCTTCCCTTCAAATTATTTGAACTTTTGAGGCGGGCGCTGGAATAAACTTTTTATCCTGAAAATCAGAAAAACAAAATATGTACAACATTTGAAAATTTATTTTTGTTTTGTATCCTTGTTGTCTTTAGATTCAAAAAGAGTGTAAAATGTGACAATATATCAGCACAAAATGAGCAATACATCTAGGTATTTTATTTATTTCAGAAAAAAATGAAAAACATAAAAAATATTTGTGCCATTAGCATATTATTTTTTTCATTGTAAAAATCTGCTCAATTTTCTAAAATTTCATATTCTTAAGGCTCACATTATTATAGTAAAGGGTATCGAGCTATGACGTAATATTTATCACACGAAATTAACGTATTGTATTTCGTTTTTATTTTCTTCGTTTGCTTTTTTTGTTCTTCTTTGTTTTCTTTTTCTTGTATATCCTTTTTGGTTCATTTCGTTTATTCCCTTTTATCCTGTGTATGATATGAAAAAATTATTTCATGTATTATCCTCGGGATATTGTGAACTGAATTCTTAAAAATTTTTGAAAAAATTAACAAAAAAAAAATTTACAGAAAATATGAGAAATTTGAAAAATATATAACAGTAAAGAAAAAAGCTTCTTTTTTTAACTATTGAAATTGAAAATATTTGAGATGTAAATATTTTAATAATTTTCTTTAAATATTATTGAAAGTATGTCAAATAAAGCATATATGTATAATACACAATTGACAAAATTCAGGACATTTTTAATCATTTTAACAAAAGATAATCGTGTTAGCATTACATACCAACGTAAGTACAGCGTCACAGTTTGAAAACACGATCAAGATCTTATTAATACTAGTTAAATACCCGTTACTACGTAACTTTTTCCTACAGTTATGCATAGTGAACAATCAAAATTAGAGCATTCTAGGTTGTACTACATTATAAATTATCAAAATCCAAAATTCCCCTATCAATAATATTTTAGTAATAATACTTTAGATAAATTAGTAGATTAGCAGACAAACTATGTAATTGGATTGATAGATTGAAATCAATTAATATTTCATTAAAAACTATATTTCTAACTGTTCTATTCTCTTCGGTTACAATTTTCAAATGGTTTATATTCCCAGTGCGCGACATCCCGTAATTTACATTATGTCACAGGTATAAATAAAATAATTTAGTAATTTAAAACAAAAAAATTTTGGACAATGACAATTAACTGTCAAACACTTTAGAACCACTTAGAACAGAAAAATCTACTCAACACTTTTTTCATCTATTTTGAACTCGTTGTCCAATTTTGACTGTCACAAAGTATCGTTACAATTTTTGCTTTAAAAAGAAATTCTTTCTGATAACACAAACGAATGATCAATTTATCAAATTACTGGATATCATTAAATGGAAAACTACTACTAATTTCTTTTTGTTGTTTTTCTTCTCAATACATAATAAATGCGGCCTTAACTTTAATATAGTGAATCTAACAGAAAAAATTATTTAACGTAACACACAGACACACAATATACAATATCTTATCTTATATTATTATATACTATTTTTGTTTTTGTTCTGAGAACATGTTTCCGTTCTTAACCGTACATGTTTCCTTAGCTACCATACACGTTACCGTACTTAGTTTGCATGGAATTTTATAACATCATCAAATAGATGATTGTATAATTTATGAAACTGTTATACCTGAAATAAATCCGAAATAAATATGGCCAAATGTTTTTTTCTTAATTTATTTTATATGGGTGTTGAAATAAAGTCAAAATTAATAAGTAATAAAATTAAAAATCAGTTTATACTTTTTTGGCTTTATTTCAATACCATCATGAAATCATGAACTTTTTGCATACGACTTCATTTCATTTTTGAAACAATCCAAACAACGGTTGAAATGAAATTAAGGAAAAAATATTATTAACAGATAATAATGATAAACTTCAATTAGGGTTTTTAGAGTTGAAAATCAGGGAAGTTCATTTGCCAGAATATTTATAATATTTACACTGTATATGCGGTAACAACGCACACGCCATATATACGCCAATATGCCCTTTAACTTTTTAAAATAAAACTAATTATCTGTGGTGTTGTAATTATCTGCATCTTCCACACAGAATTTATTTTTCAAATAAATGTAAATAACAATAATATACATATGTATTTATCAATTACATTCATTTTATTTTTTATAATAACAAAATATTTTTTTATTTTTATTTGTTTCTTTAAGTAACTGTCTCAAATTATTGTTTTCTATACTTTGATCATTTGTAGTAGTTATCTAGTTTTAGTAAAAAATATGTACTGTGATCCACCCAGTGCGCAGCAGCCTTAATGGAATATCGAAAATGAAACTTTAGTATCTCCTGTGATTTTAACTCAACAGACACAACACGTATATTTTTAGAAAGCTTAAAATGTCTAATTTTTGTTTATATATGATATTTGTTAATTTTCTCGTAAAAGTATGAAAATTAGATCATAAATGCAAAGAAAGTACCAGTTCCCAGTACGCAGAAATTCTCAGCCTATTTCAAGCACCACAATACGCAGCACACTTTGATGATATTTTTCCATATTTCTTAGTTTTGGGTCATTTAATTTCAGAAAATTAGTTTTAATTACTTAAGTAAATCAAATTAAGAATAAAAAACTGGATAAGTCTTAAAAATCATAATTTTAATTAAATAAAATAAAATGTTTGTTAATTTTTATTAATTCTTTCCTTTTGAAAATTTCGAATAATACTAACATAATATAAATCATAAAAACAACTTAAGGCACCTACATATTATATAATATAGGTTTTCATAAACTTAATTTAAATAAACTCTAAATTGAATAATAAAAATAATATTTTGAATATTATCTTTCCTGCGTTTCGTTTTTTTGCCATTCAATTATACAATCAACTATTTGTTTTTCCTTATCCAGTAGGAGAATTGTTGAAGGGTCCTTTGTTGACTGTTTTTATTTCTTCCACTAAGACAACATTGTAATGTACATCTCGGTATTTTTTATGTAATCGAGGCTTTTCTTATTGACATACCACTTTTAATCGCTTGTAGCGCATCCTGAAAATCACATTCCATATATCTTTTTTTTTAGTTCATATCTGTAAAATGTTAAAGTTTCTATAATAATTGCTGTGATAATTATTAGGTTGATGAAAAATAAAAATGAATTGTTCGCAGCAAATTCAACGGAAACCAATTATTTTTTTATTTTTCTATAAAGTGCTGCTTACAGGCTTGTTGCAAAACTTGCATTTTCCAGGAAGCAGCACCCATGCGTTTTCGAAATTCCTAATATATATTATGTTTCAGAAGACAGCACCCCCATAAATGTATTTAAAATATTTTTTTTCCAAATTATACTTAAAATTAATAAATTTATTATATTTCAAAATCAATTACAGTTATATATTTTTATAGTTTAAATTATAACATGCCCTGCATAACAAATGGCAGAAAGATGTTAATGAAACAACACAACTAAAGCCGATAAGTAATATGGAAAAACAAATACAGGATCTTATAAGTGAAATCACCAATATAACGATGCAGAAACCACAAGTTACACAAGTTCCACACTTATCAAATTCCGAAAACAGTAAGAAAATAGTATAATCTACAGATGAGGAAGAGTTACCGAAAGAGACTGAGTGGATATGAGTAAAACAGAACCAAACATGGAAGTTAATGTTTCACTAACCCCCCAAAGGCAAAAAAGATGGATTCTAAAACAACTCCAAAGAAAGAAACTTCTCCAAAAAAGGTTATTTCCCCAAAAAAAGTAACCGACCCGGAAAAAATTAAGAAAAAGCAATCTCCACCGCCAATAATTGTGGATGAATTTAATAACTATAACGAACTCTGCGAGAATTTAAGAAAAGTAATTACAGAAAAGCAGTGTGAGATGAAACTTGTTGGCAAGAATTGTATAAAAACCAATTTGTCGCTATAAAAGTATAAAACGTAATTGGCACTCATACGAAAACATTTTAAAATTAAAAAATACGAAAATATTTTAAAATTTGTATGTAAGAAAAAATAAACTTGTAGTACAATGTAAATCATGCCAGGCATATGGCCATACACAAAAATACTGTGGAAAAATCCCAAGATGGGTGAAATGTGCAGGTAGACACCATACATAAAGGAAAGAAATACTCATAATACTGAGCAGGAAAATGATTTAAAATAAAGCATTTTGCTTATATTATATAAAGTTACCAAAATAGAAAGCTTTATGGTCGATATGGATTATAGAATAGGAACACTAGAGGGCAGTACCAAAAATCTGCTTCGAAACCGAAAAGATTTTAAATAAGCTGAAATTTTTTTCATGGAATGCCAATGGACTGCAACAACACCAACTAGAGCTACAAGCAATCCTTGACATAAATAATATAGATATTTGTCTTATAGCAGAAACACACTTTACCAAACAAACTCATATTTACTTTCGTGGTTATAAAGTTTATCATAGCATACATCCGGGTAACTCTGCTAGAGGGGGAAGTGTAGTGATTATATAACAAAATAAACACCATTTTGAATAAGCCAAATTTGAAACAGAAGAAATACAAGCTATTGCCGTAAATGTAAAATGTAAGGATTACTTTTTAGTAGTAGTAAGTATATATTGTCCACCTAAGTACTATTTAAAGAATCATCATTATTTGGATCTTTTTAAGAAGCTGGGAAAAAATAGGGGTTGTTTTTAATGTCAAAAATACACACGGGGATCACGGTTAACAACAACTAAAGGCAGGGAATTATTCCAGTCAACAAGCGAATTTGGCTGTGAAATAATATCTACAAGAAAACTTACATATTGGCCTACAGATCTAAATAAAATACCTGATTTAATAGATTTTTTTATAGTTAAAAACATTTCGAATAATTTCATACAGATAGAAGATAGGCAGGAAATGAACTCTGACCACTCACCAATACTACTAACTGGAAGATGCTACTCAAAAGAAGAGGAATCCGGTTCAGGCCAATAAATACACTGACTGGGAAGGCTTCAAAGTATGTCTAGAACGAAAAATCCAACTAGCTGTACAGCTGCAACACAAAGAACAATTGGATGCAGAGGTGGAGAAATACATTGAAAATGCACAACTACAAACAGTGTGGGAAAATACTCCAGTATTAAAACAAAGAGTAAAAGGAAATAATTGTCCACCAGAAATCTTAGAACTCATTGTAACAAAACGCAGAGCAAGTAAAAAATAGCACCAAACTAGAGCTCCACAAGATAAAACTGAGCTAATTTCAGAGGATTTTTAAAAAATATTTTTTTTGTTTGGTAAATAGGTTACTTGAAGTAAAACCGAAATCATATAATTTTTGTTTTCTTCCTTATTTTATTTTAAAAAAAACCAATAAAGTCATTTCAAATATTTACATAAGTATTCTAATATTTATAAAAACAAATTCTGTGTGTAACTCATATACGTGCATATGAATATTCTAGAAAAGTGGAGTATCCTGATTTTGAGTCCGAGTCTTAAATCTTTCCTAATTTACCCCTCTTCTACCGTTTTTGTTATTTTAAAAAGTTAAACGGTACTGGCGGGACGGACATACGGCGAGAAATCCGGCGCGTGAGCTATTACCGCATATAAAGTATAAATATAATAAATATTCTGGAAAATGGAATTCCCTGATTTTAATCCAAATTTATTATACGTAATTAAAAATCAAATTTATCATTATCATCTGTTAATAATATTTTTAGCATATACATATTTAATTTTAAATGGTAAAAAGTTCATGATTTCGGCTTTATAATGTGGTATTGAAACAAAGCCAAAGAACAATAAACTGACTTTTTATCTTATATCCTTTTAATTTTGACTTTATTTCAACACTCATATAAAATAAACATATATATAGACAATCCTGCTGCCAACGTGCCGTAGCAACCGTTGCTAAGTTACTACAACAAAACAAAATAATAAAAATAAAAAAAAATCTTCTCTGCTGCGATTGTTATGTACCTACCACAATGTATAAAAAAAAAACCAAAATAAAAAAAACAACGTATATCAAAATTTGTTTTTCTCAGCTGCTTTAAAATTGTATCTGTATTTAGTGTGTAATGAAAAGACTTCTAATTGTGACATATATATATATATATATATATATATTCTAGAATTGATTTTGAAATTATGTATAGCTAAAATGATATATAAACTAGTGAATCCTCTGTGCAATTGCACAAAAGTTATTCTTTCAAATACAATTTTATATAAAAATATTTGTTTTTGTATATTTGTTGTTGGCTTCTGAATCGCATGATTCTTGAATATTTATCCTTTATAATGAAATAAAAGTATAATACCTAATACTTTATGATGAAATTAACACTAATTTCAATATAACTTAGCACAATAAAGCCCCATTACTCTCAACGTAGTAGATCGATAAATTAGCGTTTTCGGATTAATTTATCAGATTTGTCTTTTACATAATCAAAAAATATTTGTCATTAAACACAGCCATTAATTTAGACGGAGTAAAGAGTGTAGTGGTCATAGATGTTAGAGTGTAGTGGTCATAGATGTTATCCACTATGTTATGTAATAGCAAAAGGATAATTTCGAGTTAGAATTCCCCACCATTATTTTTTTAAATTAATTTGGAATACATGTTCGTTGTCATTTCAAATAAAATGGAAATTTGCTATTATGAAAGTTAGTTTTCCACATTTAAATTAACTGCTGTACCAAAAATTAGAAAAAAGAGAAGTAGACAATGTTATTGTATTGTAAATACCAATCCCTTGAAGGAATTAGAATAGCAATCGTTCAGTCTGGAAATTATAAAAATAAACAATGTGATCATTTTGATGTGATTGTATTTTATCTATCCCATATTTTTTACTTTTTTAGTGTGCAAGTTTATTTGCACTTTAGTATTACATATGTACCACAAAGCGTTAACAATTAATTTTTAAATATTTAACAGCCCCACGATTGAATTCCGTACAATATACCATTGTATATTAATTATTATTTCTATTTTTTATTTTTGGTTTGTTGGTGTTTAATTTTCAATGTTTGTTTTTTATTTTTGGTTTGTGGAATGTGTAACTATTTTAAATGTTTTAAGTATTCACCACCCTTTTGCATATTTTTATTTTTGGCTAAAAATTTTAAAACTTTCTAAAAAATTTTAAACTTGCTAAAATTTTAATTTTTTAGTGGTGTAATTTACTATTCAATTATTCTACCTTTTTTACTCATTTTACGTCGTTCATCTTGTGAATTATAAGATGGTTAATATAGTTATATATTATATAGTTATTTTTTATTTATTTCATATGAACAAGTTGTTATTATTGTAAATGCTGTATGAAATTATGAACAGTGTGGATAATAATTTTGGATTTCAATTTTATTTTTTTAAAGGTTTGTCATCAAAATAATTATGTCGTGAAACTGTGTATTAACTGTGATAGATAGTTATCTAACGAAAGACCAAATTTTGACAAATCTAATCGAAGTTCCTTCGAATATGACTTGCAATAATTTTGTCGTACAAGAAATTTTTGGAAATACTTTGCCCAGAAAATTCTGATGTTGATATAATTAACGAACGAATTTTAAACATTTTGGTGAAAATAATGCAGTGAATTCCTCTAGAGTTTTTTAGCTGCTGCTGTCCAAATGGAATACCTCCACATAAACTTAATTTGAAAGTTGGTAGTATAATAATACTACTGAAAAACCTAAATACCAAATGCGACCTCAGCAATGGGACTCGATTAGCTGTAAAAGCTCTAAAATTAAATTTAATAATCACGGAATTCCTTGGCATAACCTATAGGTGAAACTGTATTTATTCCAAGAACAATTGGCATTTTCTATGACCATAAATAAGTCGCAAAAATTGTATTTGGCAATGTATGTTGCATTTTCCAGAATACGCCGGTCTGGTGATATTCAAATAAAACTTACTGAAGGATAATTAAACAAGGCAAATTATTTCGACATTCCAATAAGTTATATACAATAAATCAGTATTCCCTTTGCTTGCATCGAGAAAACTTCTAAAGTTATTAAAAGAAATTATTTTGTTCATACAACATATTATAGAAAAATAATTGTAATTTACAACATTAAAATTAATTATTTGAATTCCAAATCTCAAAATTATTCGAAAAAGGAAAAGAATTTCAAATGAAATCAATGTGGCTTTTTTGCAAAAAGACACAAACATGGCGAAAAGTTTTAAAATAAATAATAACAGTGATTTTGACAATTCACAAAAAAAAAAAGAAAACTTCTGAGAGTAATTACTACTTACCTCTACAAACTATTGATGATGACAATGAAAGCACGTGTATGGAGGACGCATGCGAAAATAATGTTGAAAACACTGATTCTAAGAAAAATGGTCCACCACCAATAACTATAATAAAAAAAAAAATTTCAACAATTCACGAATTTATGAAAAAAATTGGTGTAAATGATTATTATGTCAGATCCATTTCAATTGGTATAAAACTGTATTGTAACACAAATGAATCTTACACAAAAGCACTTCACGAACTAAAAATAAACAATCTAGAGTTTTTTACATATGAATCGAAAAGCACTAAGCCACTAAAATTTGTATTATCTGGATTGGACAACTACAATTGCACTGATTTGAAGAATAACTTAATGGAAAAAGGTTTAAAATGTAATTTATATAATGATTTACAACTATATATTGTATATTTAGAAAAAAATTCAATTAAGTTAAACGAATTACGTAATAAGTTTACTTATATATTCAACACTAAAGTTAGATGGGAACGTAAAACCACCAATAAAAAAATCACACAATGTTACAATTGCCAGATGTTTGGCCACGGATCACGTAACTGCAGCGTAAATACAAAATGTGCTTTCTGCGCCGGCAGTCATTCAACTACTGACTGTACAAACAAAGAAATTAAAAAATGTGCTAATTGTCACGGTGAACATCATTCCACTGATAGTATTTGTGATAATAAGAAAACATATATCTCTCTTTTGGGTCGCAACAATAAAGTAAGACAAAATACCTCAGTGTCAAACAACAACAACAATGCAACTATGAGTAAAAGTAATTACAATGTACTTTTTCCAAACACTATTTACTACAAGACAAACAGCAATAGTAACAGCAATAGTAACAACAACAACAACAATAATAGAAGCACATATTCATTACCTTACAATGTTGTATGTAGATCAAACTCTATTTGGGAGAACAACAATAGTAACACTGCTGCAAGTATAAGCTGTCATAACAATAAAATTCCAGCAGGTAGTATTAGTAGTAATAGTAATAATAATTTCAATAGTAATAGTAGTAATAATATAAGAAATAATTCAGATCTTTTTTCTGTTGATGAAATATTAAATTTAACTAATGAATTATTAAATAAATTAAGTAATTGCAAAAATAAGGCTGAACAATTTTCGGTTATAACTGAACTTTCGGTTAAATACTTATATTCAAAATGAATGTTAGTAATAAACTAAATATTTTAACATGGAATGCTAGATCTATTCAGAACAAAAACCATGAATTGTTCAATTTTATGTTACAAAATGGTATTCATGTTGGCTTGATATGTGAAACATGGCTTAACAATAATATTATCCTAAAAAACTCGAACTTTAATATATATAGGAAAGATCGTCTTACAACAAGTGGTGGGGGTGTAGCAATAATTATTAGAAAAGATATTAAGCATAAACTAATTGAACCTTTAAAGTTGGATTTAATAGAAAATATTGGTATAGAGGTAACATTAAATGATAACAAGAAAATTAAACTTTTTTCTGTCTATTTTTCCGGCACTAAAAATTACATAAGTAGCCTGAACGTAAGAAATCTAAATAAAAATGACTTCAAAAAAGATCTACTAAAAATTTCAAGAACTACAGGTGACTTCATTATAGGAGGCGATATAAATTGCAGGCACAGAATGTGGAGATGTGCCCGGGCTAATAGTTGGGGAAATATTTTATATCAGTTATTACTAAGTGATAGGTTCACATTATTATATCCTTTTGACCATACCTATATTCCTTATAATAGTAATTCACTACCTTCTACACTAGATATATTTTTAACTAACATACCAGAATATTGCTCCCAACCTATTACAATTAATGATCTGTCATCTGACCACTTGCCGGTTACTTTAAGCGTTAGCAAACAAACTATATCACATGATCGTACTTATTTGGATTTTAACAATGCAAATTGGTATCTGTATCAGAAGTTTCTTAAAAGGGAATTAAATACCAATAATAATGATTCTGTTGACTATAATTACCAAATAGACAATATGATATCTAATTTAAACAACAAAATTAAAAGAGCAACTGAATTGGCTGTACCCATGAAAATAGTCAAGCAATACACCGAAAAATTACCTGACTATATAATAAATATAATCAGGCATAGAAACACTGTTAGGAGAAAGTGGATGCGTAGTCGTAATGTAATTTTTTATGCTCAATTACAACACTTCAACAATTTTTTAAAACATAAAATAAGTGAGTTTCGAAATATGAAATGGTCTAATACTCTTAAGCACTTGAAAAAATCGTCAAAACCTTTTTGGAAAATTTCAAAAATTTTAAAAAATAAAAATAAATTTATAGGTACTCTAAAGGATGACAGTAACACATTTTACACGAATATTGATAAAGCAAATGCATTAGCTAAAAATTTTTATAACAAACACGCCGTGAACAACAACACAAGCGACCATGATACAAATCTTATGGTGGAGGAATCTGTAAGCAAAATTGATCAAGCTGAAATAGAATCCTTTGAACAAATTGAACTGAAATCTGTCAATGAAATATTTGCCCAATTAAAGACTAAAACATCTGCAGGTTCAGATCACATATCTAATCTGTGTATCAAAAAATTACCATTAAACGCAAAAAGATATCTAATTTTGATTTACATATCTTGTTTAAAACTAGGTTATTTCCCGAATATATGGAAAGAAGCTCATATTATTCCGATTCTTAAGCCTGGAAAACCGATGGAGGAACTAAGTAGTTTTCGGCCTATCAGCTTACTATGCAGTTTCTCAAAAATATTTGAAAAACTCATAAAAATTAGACTGGAAAAGTTTATTTCAGCTAAAAAAATTCTTCCAAACGAACAGTTTGGATTTAGGGTAAAGCATAGTAGCATTCACCCTCTTCTACGTGTCAAAAATTACAATAAATCCAAGTTAGAAGAACGCAAATCTATTGGCCTAGTAGCGCTTGACATAAATTCCGCCTTTGACACTGTGTGGCACTCTGGCTTGCTTCATAAATTAGAAGTGTATAAATTTCCTATATATTTAATTAAAATCATACAAAACTTTCTTCATCAAAGAGTATTTCGTGTGATATTGAATAATACATGCTCCAATTTGTATGAAATTAAAGCAGGAGTTCCACAAGGCTCGGTACTTGGCCCAATTTTTTACAACACTTACACTGCAGATATCCCTAGGCTAGAGTTTACAAAAATATCAGTATTTGCTGATGACACTGCAATTTACTCTGCTGGCACTAATCCCAATCACATATTAACAAACCTACAAAATTCACTCAATAAGCTCTCTAGTTATTATGCAAAATGGAGAGTAAAAATTAATGCTTCCAAAACAGTATCAATTTATTTTACGAAAAAAAGGAAAGCCTCTCTTTTACCTTCTATACCATTAAAACTGCAAAATGACGAAATTAACTGGGCCGATACTATTAAATACCTAGGCATTACCTTAGATAAAAGGCTTACCTTTCAAAAGCAAACTTCTAACACTATTGATAAAATTAAAAAATGTACTCGCATGTTGTATCCCCTTATTAACCGAAAATCAATCTTATCCACAGAAAACAAATTGATACTTATTAAGGTAATTTTTCAACCAATAATGTTATATGCGGCACCAGTCTGGGGAGATTGTGCAGCTAGTCATACCAAAAAATTGCAAATTGCGCAAAATAAACTTTTGAAACTTGTATTCAATCTTCCCAGATGGTATTCAACCAAAAAGCTGCATGATAAAGCCAGCATGAATACAATTTTAGAAAAAATAAGTTATTTAACTGTAAAGTTCCACTCGGAACTGTTCATGTCAGAAAATCCTCTGATCAGAAATTTAAATTAAGTTAAAACAAAATTAGGCTAGTTTAGGCTAGTCTAGTTATAGATAGGTTTTACTGTTTAAGTTAGCGTTAAGTTTTACAAAACAAAAATTCAAAAAGGTTTTTCATCTCCAATTTTCCTTTAAATTTATAGTATTAAACTCGAAAACTTCTAAATAAAAATAAAAAAATACAAATCAACTGTAGTAAAGATAATTATATATCTGTATCTAAGTAAATAGTTTTAAAAGAATTAATTGTACAATATATGGAGCATAATAAATAACAATAAACAATAAACAATATACAATAAATGTTAAATATAAAAGAGGTTTGACCTGTAATCATTAGAGACAAAATGGTAAAATGCTGCCTTTGTCAACAGTGTTTTGCGTCGGACTGTTGAGTAGACCTATTGGGAAACCACAAAAAAGACGTACCTTTTTCTTACCTCCTGGGTGGTGCGGAAAAAAGAAAATAAATTTTCAATAAAAAGATTGTTGTTGTTTATCTCAATTTGTTTTTGTAAAAAACAATTGTTCAATTAATCAAATTATTTCGATCTTTTTACAACAAAAAAAGATTTTTGCACCTGACTTAGCGTAATAGACCAAATATCACTTTTTTGTGCAGTTTTACAAGAAATTTTTTTTTTTCCAATTATAACACTGTTTTGAAACATCTTCTTGCTAATTATTATTTTCTTCGGATGATCTCACTGAAGAAAATAATAATTGGCAAGAAAATATCATATCACCATTCTCACAGAGAGAAATAGTTGAACAAATTAAAAAGCTGAGAGATAAAAAGCTCCAGGTTTTAATCTAATTACATCGGAAGTCCTGAAAGAACTTCCGAAAAAAGCGGCATACGAATGTGGGGATAATCCAAACGATATGGGGATAGTACGGCATACAAATATAGGGACGTGCCAAACGAACACATGTACTTTGTATACAAAAATTCCAAAATAAAGTCTTATGCAACATGGTAAATGTCCGTTGGTATGTTCGCAACAGTGACTTGCACAGGGATCTAAAAATTCCTTGCATAGAAACTGAAATAAAAAGATATGCAGCAAAGTATATAGGTCATGTGGAAGGTCATATTAACGTTGAGACCACTCAATTGCTAGATAATCAAAATGATATCAGAAGGCTTAAAAGAACTAAGCCACTAGATTTAATACGATAGAATTTCGAAAACTTTTTCTTTAAGAAAATAACCATAGAAAAAAATTAATCGTTAGTCCGTCGGACTAGTTTTAATGGGAGGGGTGTGGTTTAGCCAGTAAAAACCTGGCACACAATGGAAGCTACGGGGCTCATTGTGTCTATTTAGATTCCCACCAATCCACGCACAAAAAAAAAATTGTCTTGAGTTGGGCTTACAACTAGTATTATATAAGATATACATTATAAAATTCCAAATATGAGGAATTGTCAGTGTTCGGAGTGAAATAAACAATACTTAGGTATAGATTATTCGTACCTAAGTTAATTTTAATAAATTGGTGATCAAATGATGGAAATGTACCAGCGATTAATGGTATTCACATCTCTATTAAATCATTTGAAAAGAATTATTGTTTGTTTTTTTTTTTTCTTTATTTTTAATTTTAAAGTTCATATACAATTCAGAGTATTAATGCAATGCTTAATTCTCTAAATGTATTTAAATTTGTGCTATAAATTTTGTTTTAAGTGTGACCGTAGCATTGTAATACAATGCATAGTGTGACCGTAGCGTAGCATAGACTGTAGCATAGTAACATATAATTGGTTTTTCTTTCTTTTCTTTTTTATTTAAATTTTTTTTTTTTTTTGTTTGACATTCATATGTTTCAAGTTTATTAATTTATTATATAAAATAAGTTTTTTACATTACAAAATAATGAATATATTCCTAAGCATTTTAATAAAATAAATGGAATATAAGTTTTTTTTTGTTATTTAATTTCTATTCTATCTCTACTCCTAAGTTATGTTTAACATTTAATTTTGCTATATATGAGATTATAAAAATAAAAAATAAAAACAAAAATAAAAAACTAAAAACAAACCATATTATTATCGAATCAATATCTCTCTTATTTTCCTTTTAAAAACGCCAATGCTATTGATCTCTTTTAATTCCATTGGCAATTCATTAAAGATTTTCAGGCAATTATACAGGCAATTATTGTTCCGATGCTCGGTTCTAAATAAACTTAAATAGAAGTTAGACCTGTTTCTAGTATTGTGCCTATGGATATCAATCCTTCTATTTACAGTAAAATTGTGTTTTATTAGGTTGTTAACAATTTTAAAAGCCATTATATAAAGCTCGTATTTGCAAATGTTAGAAAAACTTAAATACTTTCCGGAGTATAATAAACTTGTTGGATGTAACTTTGGATAGAAATTGATATATTTAATTCATTTTTTGTTTAAAATTTCAAATTTGTTAATGTAAGTTTGTGATGCACGACTCCAAATTGGATTAAGATATCGTAAGTTGGATAAAATATAGGATGAGTAAATAGCGAATAGGGCATTTTTGTCCAAATAATTTCGAAGTCTTTTTATTAAAAATATATACGGCGTTATTTTTTTTATAATAAATTCTATATGGAGATTCCATTTAAGTTTACTGTCGATGATTAAGCCTAAATAATTAAATTGTAGTGAACGATTGAAACTCCATTTATAACAAAAATGGTGTCTGACAACACTTTAGTATCAAAGAACAGAACGTTCAATGAAAGTCTATGCTTACTTAGCCATTCTAGCAGAACTTGGATGTGAGATTCGATGGCATTTCTTAGGTCTACCTCCGAATTTTCGCCATATTTTATAACGGCGTCGTCAGCGTATAATTGGATTGACCCTTTGGTATTGAGTTGGAAGATATCATCAATGTATATTTTGTATAGATCTGGTCCTAAGATAGAACCTTGTGGAACTCCCTTCTTACAAATTTTAGAGGAACTATATTTATCATTACAACGTACTTTTGCATGCGGTTTTTTAAGAACGAAGAGAAGAAAGTTAACTGCGTACTACTAAAGTTATATTTTGGAAGCTTATAAAGAAGTATATCGTGATCTACACAGTCAAATGCTTTTCGAAGATCTAAGAATGGACATGCATTTTTTTTAAATTAATATGCGATTTCTGTTTTGAAAGTTTCACTTGATTAATATTTATAGTTTCATTCTTGAATTATTTTCTTTGTTCGAATATTTTATATTGAATGATAAAAGAAAATGATCTTTTATTATTATTTAAATTTGTGGTTAAAAAATTTTGCATTTTCATTAGCAGTTTTAATTAATAAATTTCAAGGATCAAGAATTCTAATTTATAGTTAAATAAAAGTAAAAATAATTTATAAATTCAATTTTATATACGAAATATTAATAAATATATACCTAAATAGATATAAAATATATATTTGAAGAAGGTAATAATACATTACATAAATTTATATTTAATGTAGTTTGAAGTTTATCTATTTGAAAATATAAATTGAGAATAATCTAGCTGTTAAAAAATTACACTGCACTTTAACAGCAAAACTAATTTTTTTAGTAGTAAGCGAAATACGTAAAATAGGAAATGAAAACTCAAATTTAAATACATATTTCCATGCCAACAACTTCATTTTGGATTAATACTGGCTGTGGTATTATTTTATATATTATGACTGTATATGTAATGTAGTCAAAATTTGAATTGTTAATCTTAATCTTTGATTTTTTTGTTTGTAATGACGAGGCAAATTATTTTTATAATTTTAATTTGTTTTTTGCAAATTTAATAACTACTTAATTAATATACAATCTTTCAGTCTTAAATTTGTAAAAAAATAAAAGAAATTGCATTTTAAAACCTTTTTGTATTAAAGAGCCTAAACAAATAAAATAAAAAATAGTACAAAAAAATGTAAATAAAAAACCCATATGATATTAAATACTATACTCGTACACCATGCTAACAAAAGTACAACAAAAGTTTCGAGCCCGAAAAAAAAAATTTAACTAACTCTAAATAACTAAAAGTTTATACTATAAATTGGAAATTATGATAAAACCAAAGACCATTAATATATAAAGATACACAAAAGTAGTTTGATCGTATAAAGATTAGAGTTGAGATGGGACATTTTTACGATCTCACTATTTCATATTAAAACATAAACAACCACACACCATTAAAGAAAAAAGAATTAAAAAAAAAGCATATATAATATATAATGCCAAACCAAAGCTATTACCAAAATATAGTGTACTCTATATTATGCTGTGCAAATTACAAAATATGTATCGCCTGTACACAGTATACATACATATCAGTGACGGGGCGTGGAATTTTCAACTGGGGAAGCACAATAAAAGGAAACATTAGTTTGCTTTGGCTTTCCTTTTCTATTGAAATTTTTGCTAAATTCGACAGTTAAAATTGTTCACATCTATTTCTCAAAGTAGTTTTAATTCTGTTTAGGCAGAAAAACGATCGTTCAACTGAAATAGTTGTTATAGAGAAGTGTTATTATCAATTAACAAAGCTTAGACTATTCATTAAAAGAGTTGTGTAATTCTGTTTCAATTAAAAATAATAATAGTATTTCGCAAATACTGTTTTTGTTATTAAAATTTTAATCTGAAAATATAACTTTAATTAAGTTCTGATTTTAAGAAAGCAATGTAAAAAAAGTGTAAATATGAATTTTCCATATTAATGTTGGAAAATACAACGTATACGAATTATAAAATTTTATTGAAAAATGCTGATTACACCGTTTTATTGTTGTTGCTATTAGTAGAGCAAGCATTGGCTTACCATCCTTAACAATTAATAATTTTTCCTCAAAACTTCCAGCAGAAAATTATTTGTTCTTTCAATAACACAATTACAATGTTCTATTATAATTATTTATAAATTTTTGTATGTTTTACATTTTTAAATTTGTTAACAAATTAATTGTTTCAAAACTGCATAAAACAAAATTATGGCTGAAAATAAACAATGTAGCATTCAGTAACAAAAAACTACAGAATTACTTAACACAAATCAATACTACTCTCTAAAAAAAACCCAAAACTACATACATTATTTATATAAATATTAATTCTCATTTAAGTCAACAACCACAATAATGCATAAAATTAATTCATTCCCTGCTATTTTTTTTATTTGTAATTTCATTTTCTGTCATGCGATATTTTGTTGTTGTTTCCCTAGATAATCTATTTTCTATCAGATATTTTCTAATTATATCAGGTAGATTTGGAATGAATATCAGCAACTCAATCAATTTTTTTTCCTTTTGGTTTTTTTTATTGTCGCTTCTCTTATTATTTTGTTGCTGTTGCTAAATAGAGGCAGTGTGTGTTGAGTGTATGTATATTGTAAATGAGGAGAATGATATTTAATTTGTCATTACATTTTTATGCTATGTATAATTATTATTATAGCAATATTGGTTGGTAAGAGAAGAATGATTTTTAATAGGCATTATTTTCAAATACTTTAAATTTGTGGTTGTTGAATATCTCTTGTTGTCTTGTATGATTGAAAGAATAATAGAAAATAATGATGTTTATATAGGCATTATTTTCTAAACATACATAATGCAGTTAATATCTGTGCATATAATTTTTGCTTGAAATTTTTTTTTCATTCGATTTGAATTTTTGTAGTTAAGTAATTTTTATATTAAATGAAATATATATATTATATTCAGTTGTAAAAAATAATAAATAATATTTTATTTGGGGAAGCACTCATTCAACTCAATATATGGACGCTTCGTGCCTGATACATATATAGTTGTTATATGTATATCTAATTAGAATTTTATTTTCTGTTCTTTTTTATTCTCTTATTACTGTTTTTCAATTCTTCTTGCAAAAGTTTCGTTTTCATATTTTGGTTGAATTGAATGAAAAAGTGTGAATTGTTGAATGTAGGTATAGGTACATATAAAATAAATGTGCTAATTTCACAAATTATGCTGTCTTGATGAATGGCCAACATTTTCAATAGAATATATTTTTTTTAAAATGGTTATTATCTTATTGTTTTTTATGAATCTGGCGTTTTGATATAGTACCTCGATTCTTGGGTATATAGCTATTTAATTTACTATAAAAAATTTATTGATACACCGCAGATCAAATTTTATAATTTGTATTACATACATATTTATATTATTAATTATTCTATTTATTTCATAAAAGCAGATAGCAACTAATCAAATAATATTAATAAATAGTACCTACTACAATTTAAAACATTACTATTATTAAAATCATTCAGTCAAAATAACTTTAAATTTACTTATTCATTTATTCAATTTATGCAACTCTGATTAACGTCAACACAATTCTTTTGCATTAAATGATTTCTTTTTTATGATTGGGAGTTATTCTGAGGATATGCACATTTTTGTTTTTTATTTTATTTTTATATTGTTGTATAATTTAATTATTTGTTACTAGAACTAGAAAAATGTGTTTTCGGAACTAGAAAAATGTGTTTTCAATGCAATTTTAATCTATTGAAATCTGAAAAACGGCAAGTCTGATATAAAAGTTGTTTATTAAAAAATTGTAGGGCATAATGTAACTCATCAAGATGATGTAACGCAAAAAAAAAAATTAGCGAGTTTTTTTACAAAATTTTCAGTTGTTAAAAGCACAATTTTAAGTTTGTGCAGCTATTATTCAAAAGCGGCAAGTCTGGCACTCATCGAACACATACCGTTAATTAGGAGTATTAATTTAAAAAAAAAATGAAGAAGATGTTGCTCTTTTTTCAATTCCCTCGGAGCTATAGTGGATATTGTTTAGACATAATTTTACTAATCCGATTTTTTTAATCCTCTGAACTACAGCTTAAATTTAAAGATAGACCCTTTGTCTAAAAAAATTTCTTTCCTAAAATACCCCAAGGAATCAGTCCTTAAAATAATTTTGCTCTAAACCGGACCAGCCTATAGAAAGAAGAATGTTTGTATGTTTGTTCCAGAACCCCTCCCAAGCGCATTAAGCCATTCCAAACACATTTTCCAGAACGACACTGTGTCATCTGGAAACGAGCACAGGCTATGTTGAATTTCAAAATTTTAACTGGTTTTGGTAGCTGCCATACAACTTCTTGCACCCATCAAAATTATCTAAAAATACAAAGGTGCTGCAGATTTGAAAATTTGTACCCAGATACTCTCTCAAAAATAAACAAATATGCCTTTTACCTTTTTTTAAAATTTTTGACTGGCTCGGGTTACTGTAATACAACTCTTAGAACCAGCCAAAAATATTTCAAAACCAAAGGCCTACAGAGCGAACCCAGCATGTGCCCTAAATCTGACCGAAAATGCCTAGTAGTTTCTGAGATATGAATTTTCGTTCAAATAATAGCTCCGACGGGAAGAAGGTTCAGCAAACTTGCAGAAAGTGCTGACATTGTGCTCCAAGGTTTGTTAAAAATTTCAAGTCCCTAGCTCAACAGGAAGTGGGTGTAGAATGCCTGAATATATTCTACACGTTGTAATATATACCACGGTAAGCTTATAAAAGCTGTAATAAAAACACTAACTTTGTTAATTACAGTTACATTGTAAATCAGCATTTTGTAGGCTAAAAATATTTGTATGCACATATCACAAAATAAAAAAAATCTTAGTTTTTGAACGGCTGTAAGTTTTTCGTAGTAATATTAACTACACTAAAAAGGTGAAAATAAATAAATTAAATGCCTATAGAAAGGTCCTATAGAAAATTCTATATGGTAATTACATATGAGCTCAAGCAACAAGAAAGAAGGGTAGTTAAAATTTTTATAGCAAAATAGGAAATTAATAGGAAGCAAGGTGCGCAAATTAACACTCTACGCTTTTGAAACATTAATCAGCACTGTCTTTGATCAAAAAAATAATCAAATACTTGCCATGCTACCGGCAATCGACATTGTATCAGTCAATATGATATGGTAGATGTCGACGGAGTCACCATTTTTCCACCAGAGTTCTGAAACTCACTTGATCCGGTTGTATTATCACCACATCGTATTTTACTTAAAGTGGGATCACCAATTATTTGTAATATTAAAAAGTACGTAACTCCGAGCTGCTTGCTTCTCTTCAACTGCACAAGCAACTGGCTTTGTGTTAAGCAGTGTTTTATGATCATTTTAACAGAAGAGGGGGAAGGTGAAACAGTTTTTATTCCACCAATACCACTCATTCCAACAGATTTGCCTTTTCTTTTTAAATGATTGTAATTTCTAGTAAGACTAATGAACGAATGAAGTCACGACTGAACAGAAATGTTTGACCTTGTCATTAATTGATTAATATTACATAGGCAAGACTTACTGAAAATTGATGTCTAATAAAGTCTGATAAAAGCTTCATTCTATCTAATATTTTTTTTTGATTTAATAAATAAAAGAGTAATTTTAAAAAGATTTACTTAAAACTTTGAACAATTTTTATTTTTTTGTGGTTTGCTATTAATATTACTATTCTATACATTGTTTTCAGGTACTTTAAACAAATCAAATGTTAAAGTTTATTAAAAAATATTTTATTATGCAGTTTCACAGGAAAATTCCTTTTGTTTTCTCGGTTGGAGATTTACCAGGGGGTTTTCTAGTATGTATATACATCTACCTATAGTATCTACCTATATACATGTAAAGAAACTTTGTTTCTTTAATTGTAAGATAGATAATGTTAGTTTAATTATCCGTCGGTAGGAGTTTTAAATACTATCTTTAGTTTATGGTGCTGTACTCTGCCGGTAATTAATTATATGTTGACACTTGACATAATTGTATTGACATTAAGATGAGAGAATTGACATGTAAGATATGAGAATTATAGGAGAAAAGACTTTAATTGTCGTTTCTCAATTTACAGGTAAAATTATTTTGTAATTAGGTTATATCTTAATTTACAGCAACACTTTGTTGTCTGTTTTTATTAATTCACCGTCAGGAAAAGATTGATCTTATATATCTAATTTCATTTAATATATGTCTGATGTGCTTGCTCTAAGCGTTAGTCTGACAATATAATTCAGATATCCGCTTTTTATTTATATTTTTAATTATTCATATTTTAATAAATATTATATTTTTTTTTTATAAAAGAACAATTGTCACCAAGTAATTGTTTTAAAAAAATTCAATCATCCCATTTTCGAAGTACTTTAAATTACTTTACCATCACTCTATCATTTAAAAGAATAATAAAGAAAATCCTAACAATCAATTTTCTTTATTATTATTTAGATTTGAACCGTTCTTTGCCAATTTACAAATTAAATATAAATGATGTATTTTCAAATTACATTAAAGAAGGTAGGCAACGCATTACTTACTATTCATATTCACCACTAAGACTAAGGCGTCAATCCTGATAACTCTTTAAATATCATCACATTGTTTTATTTTACGTTACGTGCCTTTTTCGTACAAATATTTTATCTAACATTATTATATAGCTGCCTAAAGTCAAATGCTAGAACTATGCTAGAACACATAGCATTTTTTAACAAAGCTCGAACTATCTAGTTTTTTTCTCCTTTTTAGTGCATTTAATGATTTAATGTTGCTACCAAAATTGTGTAACACTTCGAAAAAGCAAGTTTTATGAAAAAAACTTTTTTTTTATTATTTACCTTGTAGCCATAAATTAAGAGATGCTTCCTTCTTATTAAATTAACTATTATACAATCTGTAAAATAAATTTTAACAAAAAAATTTTAATATAGCTTCGATAAACACAATAAAATATCCCATCATTTCAGTTATCTCTTTTTTGTATTGGTGAATACTTTTCTTTTAAATGTGTTAATCTATAAATTCCTAAAATAAAAATTTATCTTGATCCCACGGCCTACATAATTGATTGAATGAAGAAAAAAACGAAGGCACACGAAAAAAACGAAAAATGTACCTTCACTTATCGTGCTCTTGTGTATTATAATATAGAAGTATTCTATTTAAATCCAAAATATTTATTTTGCATCATTAAATTAACATAAGTATGTTCCATTTTAAAAATTTCAATTTTGGTTCACTTTTATGAATACAAATGATCTGTAATCATATTAAGTTGAATTTCTGAGCAATTCCTGAGGATTTCTGAACAATTTTAAAGCACACAATCATCACATCTTTTGAATGCTCTAATGTTTTTTACATTATTGACGAATGTTCATAAAACTTATTTTATGCACAGCAGTATTTTAAGTTTAGCATTAAAAAAGTTTCCGCGAAATCACGAAATCATAACACACATAATTCGAATCAAAGAGAAAAAAACAGAAATTGAATATTTTAAAAAAGCTGAAAAATTCATGAGCACTACATTTCAAAAACGAAAATAAAATTTCATCGAAATAACCATACAAAGCAATATTCTGAATAAGATATTCAGATACTCAGAGTAATAAAAAATGTATAAAACAAGTTACACAAATAAACACAAGAATCGACTTAACCATGTTTGTTTTCCTCATTAAGAGTAGTGTTTTAAGAAGAAAAACATAACAAAAAAAACGAGGATAAAGTTTTTATCACTCTTTCTAGCTATAATCATATTTTATAGAAGTAATGTTAATAAATATGTACATAAATTAGATTATGATTACACTACTCTCTGGAAGGCAAACAATTTGAAATTGGGGTTCCCGATCATTTTCTTGTTAAGACAACCTTCCACAAGTTCATCGACCGGTCAAAAAATATTCCCAACAGACTCATCTGGCACTACGACAGAGCAGACTGGGTAGGCATGTAATTTTTTTTTTTTGTTCTTTTCGATTCTATAATTTGTCAATTTGTCATATGCATATGCATATTCATTCATCTCATCTCATCACTCATCAGTATAATATCACAGCGAGAGATAACTCATATCTCATATACATATACATACAGAGTTTGCTAAAGAACATTTGTAAGAAATTTTGTAAGAAATAATGAATGTTGGCATTTGTAAGAAATAACGAATGTGCTAAAAATAAAATAGATATGCTAATTTCTCAAAAAATTCTGTCCCGTATAAATTAACAATATTTTCATTAGAATATGATTTTTTTTACAATTGTTATCATTTTATCGTTTTAAACGAATCTACCCCTTTGAGAATCCTCGATACTTGGGTAAATATAATACACCACAGCTCAAATTTTTATTTTATATTATTTACATTATTAATCATTACTTATCGCATAAAGGATAATAATAATTATTAAAATCATACAATCAAAAGAAGTTTAAATTTATCCATTAAATTGTTCAATTTATGCAACCCATATTACGTTAATTATTATTTACTTTTTATTAACAAAAATATGGATAAAAAGTATCAATGAATTGTTGTTCCATAAAGATGTTAAATAATGTTTTTTGATAATTCAAATTCATTGTTAATATAAAACTATACCTATATCAATATAAGGATGAATGAGTAAATTTAAGGTTATTTTCATTGATTGATTTTGATGATAGATTAATAGTAATGTTTTCGAAATTATACTAGGTGCTATTTATTAATATTGTTTTATTAGTTACTATCTGCTGTTATAAAATAAATAAGAATTTATAATAATTATTAATACATACATATTATTATGTAAATAATATAAATTAACAAAATTTGATCTGCGATGTATCGATGATTTTTTTATACATAGTAAATTAGAAATGTAACTAAGAATCGAGGTATATTAAAACGCCAAATTCATGAACAACAATAAAATAATAACCATTATAAAATATACATATTCTATTGAAAATGTTGTCGATTTATCAAGACAGTAAATTTTGAGAAATTAGCACATTTATTTTATATATACATTCACAGGTTTTATTCTTCAATTTAACCACAATATAAAAACAACATTTTTACTAGAATTGAAAAGAACAAAATACAAAATTTCATTTCTATAAACCAGTGGTAGAACTATATATTTGGATATAGCGACTATATATATCCAATCCATACATATAATAACTATATGTATATGCATATTATATTTTGGTATGAAGGATAATGTTTACATTAGATACATTTCTACACAAATAACACTTATAAACCTACAAAACAAAAATAAAAATATTTAAGTAAGTTTTCTTTTCTTCTAAGTACAACTCGATCGCTAAAATCAGTTTACCCTTTTGTTTTAGCTTTGACTTGACTCTCTATATACAATATATTTACACAATGAATATACATGCACAATAAATAATTCATACACTTCTTAAACATCCCGAAAGAGAACAGTGAGATATTCTTTGATTAAACCAACAAGGAGTTTTTTTTCTTTTGATTTTGTGTTTTTCTTTTTTCTTAGGTCAATACAAAATTTTAATTTCGTTTCTTCTACTTGAACATTCTTATTATTATTAGTATTCATTGACATAAGATAATATTTTTAATAATTTCGTATTACTATAAAATAAAAATAAATAATCACAAAAAAAAGAAACATTTCAATCAGGAGAAGCAGAAATTTTATTTTCTCATTCTCTTTACATTCTCTTCTTTTCTTTCTGTAAGTATTGTACATGCATACTTTTTGCTTGAAAACCCAATGTGAAATTTATCAAAAAGAAATTTTGTTCCTGTTGAAATTTCTTATTGTTTCTAAAGCCTTTGTACATACTTCGATAAGTTACAAAATATTAAAAAATCATTGTGATAACTGTAATAGCCTAGTATCACTTAAAATTCAAAACAGCAAATTAAAACGTAATATCTCGTCTTTCTATAGACCACCCAACAACGACAGAAATATGATGAATAATTTTTTCTCTATCCTGGAAGAAATGAAAAATGAGAATACCTTAATAAATGGGGATTTCAATTTCAATCTAAAAAATAAAAGTAAAACAATGTTTTCACCTACACAACTACAGTTGAATCCAAAGGATTTTATTTTGCTGATACCACATCATCTAGACCAAGCTCAAATTCATGTATTGATCATGTATATTGAATAAAAATCAAAAACAATAAAATATTACTTACTTAAGTTCTAATATTACTGATCATCATATTTTGACAATTGAACTTCCCATAAATATTTTGTAAATAAAACAATATGCCAATATACTTACAAGTAAACAAATTTCAATCAATTAAAAAACCGGCTGGCAAACTGCAATATCGACATTACTTCTAGTGTTGCGGATGTGATATCTACAACTGAAAAAACATACAGAACAACTGTAAAGTATACTAAACCATGGATTGACAATGAATGCATATGGCAAAAAACTTCTCAATAATTTACAAGCCGGCACATAGAACAAAAAGTAGATTCTATTTGAAGAAAAATACTGAGATTAAAACGTTAACAATTATAAACCACCTAAAAAACACTAACAGTTCTGGCGTTGATGGTATTCAAACGAATATGGTAAAAAAATGTAAAAATGAATTAGCAAAACCTATCTGCGCTTTTATCAATGCCTCTCTTCAGCAGTCTAATGTTCCTGATTGCTTAAAAATAAATGAAGTGATTCCCATTCATAAATCAGGGGACAAAACTGATTTCAATAATTACAGACCAATATCCATAGGAAATTTATGGTGATTAAAGAAACAAATTCAAATTTATCTATATCCTACAATAATTGTCAAATTGAAAAAGAAGTATAAATACTTAGGTACTGTTGTTGATGAGAATTAAAATTGGAACTGTCATGTGGATGAATTAATCAAGAAAACACGAAGGATATGTGTTATGAAGGATATGAAGAATAATGATTTAGGGAATGGATATTCACCGCTATTTAAATTAATAAAATAATTGGAAAAAGTACAGGTAAAATAGATAGCTAGTATGGAGGGAGTAGGATATAAGAAGGGAAAAAATAATGAATTAATGTATACAGTTAGTCACAAGCACTGATGAAGGAAGTATGTTGCTTCCGAAATATCGATATTTGCAATCAAATATTAAAAACTATTAGTGAACGGAAACCTGACAACAATTTAATTATTTAATTTAAATTATCACTAAAAATAAAAAAGCCGATTAAAAAAAAAATATAAAAATAAACATGACTACCAAGTCGAAATCGGAATTCAACATCTTATTAAAATTAAAAAAGCAGATGGCTGGAATAGGGGAAGACATTAAATTCTTAAAATTATGTATTAGGAAAGGAGTAACCCCGAATTCCCATAAAGTAGTGATTAAATCACATCTACCAGCTGCACAAAAACAAAAAATCATCGTAGAAAAAAATTTGGTGAAAGATAATATAAAATATCTATATTACAAATTAAACAATATTACTCTAAAAGCATACAGTACTCATCTGAAGTTAGCTAAAATAACAACTGAGGAAGGAGGTAATATTGAATTAAACATCCTGAAAATCTCAAGAGCATATGAATGTGAAAAAAACAGGAAAAATGTAATTCTGACAAAAAAATTAAAAAAATTGACAGAACAACATAATTTTGGCAAGGGAAAAAGAGAGAAGTGTAGTACTGAAGTTATTCCAAATTTTGTCATTAACAAGTCTAACGTAGAATTTTCTGAAAAGGAGTTGAAGTATTTGAACAAAGGGTTAAACTGCGCAATAAAAACTAGGGTGGCTAGAGAAGACATTATTGTTGACATAGAGTCAAGTATTGCTACATGCAATGAAGAAGCCAAACATGAAATAAGAGGAGATGTCAAAAAAATAATAAAAAACACCAAAGAAGATACAGGCATAAAAAATAAAGACGAATATCGCATAATCAAAGCCTTAAAGGAGAAACCAGTGTACTACTTGAAAGCGGACAAAGGGAATAATGTCGTAATCCAAAGTAAAAATGAGTATGACAATCTAATAAAAGAGAAACTGAAATCAGGAAATTATTTTAAACTTAGAAATAACCCATTACCGGAGTCCATAAAGAGAGTGGAAAAAGCCTTGAAGGAATGTAAAGGAAGTATAGAGAAAATTACTTCACTTAGAATGTCAAATCCATCTTTACCTCGAATTCGATGTCAACCAAAAATCCATAAAGAAGGTAATGAAATGAGAGAAATTATTGCGGACTCTAATTCTCCAACGTATAACATAGCAAAATGGTTGACAAAAGAATTCAAAGGCCTAGATAAGGAAATTAGCAAGAGATCAATTAAAAATACGGCTGATCTTATCAACAAAATAAAAAAAGTAAGGATAGGGGACAATGAAGCCTTGGTCTCTTTCGATGTTAAAGCATTATTTCCAAGCATACCAGTGAAAGAGGCCATATCTAAACTAGACAACTGGTTAAATGAAATAAGCAACGCGAATGATTGGAGGAAAAAAGTAAAAAGTTACAGCACTCTAGCTTCAATATGCATGAATGAAAATTACTTCACTTTTAGAGGCGAATATTATAAAACTACAAGAGGAACTGCTATGGGCAACCCTCTTTCGCCAGTTTTAAGTGAAATATTCATGAGTCATATTGAAGACAGAATAGAGGAAGAGGAACTTATGCCGAGAATTTGGATGCGGTACGTAGATGATATCATCGCAGTAGTCTCAAAGGATAAAATTGAAACTATATTAGATCAACTCAACAATATACATGGAAATATAAAATTCACTATGGAAAGGGAAAAAAACAACGAAATACCATTTCTAGACATAAAAATAATACATAATGATGGAACCATAGAATTTGATATCTACAGAAAAAACACTACTACCCAACGAACCATCCCCACTGAGTCAAATCACCCACATGGACAAAAAATGGCAGCATACCATACGATGGTCAACAGATTGGTAAATATACAATTATCAAAGACTAACTTTGAAAAGGAAAGGCACTACATAAAAGACACGGCTAGGAAAAATGGATATAATGAAGACATCATAGACCTAATGATAAGGAAGAAACTGCACCGCATCGAACGCAATAACATGACGAGATTGTTTCAACAAAATAAGGATACCGAAAAACCTAGAAGGATTTGCGTAACGCACTCAACATTCACCGATAAGTTTAAGAAAATGTTCAAGAAACACAATCTGGAACTAGTAACAACTAGCAGAAGTCTAAAAATGAGCAGTATACTTGGATCAGCAAAGGATAAAAAGGAGATGGAAGAAGTCAACGGCATCTATAAAATATCATGCCACAACTGTTCAAAAGTATATATAGGGCAATCAAAACGGTTAATTACGGTGAGATTCCAAGAACATTTAAGGGAAGCTGAATTAGCAAGAATAAGAGGTACTACGAATTTTAGGTCGGCAATTGCTAAACACATAATAGAGGAACACCATAAAATTGATAAAACCAATTTATCATCAATAAAGGAGGTACACAAAACAAGCAAACTAGACACATATGAGAGTTTAGCAATTTCGAGGGTACAGGTAGATGATAGATTGAATAATGATTTAGGGAATGGATATTCACCGCTATTTAAATTAATAAAATAATTGGAAAAAGTACACGTAAAATAGATAGCTAGTATGGAGGGAGTAGGATATAAAAAGGGAAAAAAAAAAAAATAATGAATTAATGTATACAGTTAGTCACAAGCACTGATGAAGGAAGTATGTTGCTTCCGAAATATCGATATTTGCAATCAAATATTAAAAACTATTAGTGAACGAAAACCTGACAACAATTTAATTATTTAATTTAAATTATCACTAAAAATAAAAAAGCCGATTAAAAAAAAAATATAAAAACGAAGGATATATTTAACCCATATAGTACCGGACCTAGATCTAGCTCACCCAGAGTCATAAAAATTTATACATAAAGTACTTTTAACTTAATTAAGAAAAAAAATAACGTATTTGATATCACATCCTGGAAAGGAGTTATTACATGTTTCAAAAACGAAACTTCAGGATCAAACGATATAATTTTTTCAATAAAAAATATTTATTCAAAAATCTACTACAATAAATTCCTGAAGTGAATAAATTCCTTACAAAAAAAAAATTACAATTTATTTTATAAAAAAAAAAAAATTTTATTGTTTTAACAAATTTTAATTTTAAAAAATTATCAGATCTTAGGCAAGCTGTGATATGGTAAACAGCATTTCGGATGCAAATCAACGCCACATTTGGTGCATGAACAGTTTGATTTTTGCAGTGACGGCATCGAGCTCGTTTCTCACTATGGATGATATTGTGATCCACACGGTCATATCTAATTGTATTTTCGCGGATTTCAGCAAGCGCTCAACAAAAAAAACTCGGAATTCAAGTTGGTGTATAATGCTTTTGTTCAACTTTTCTTAGTAAACAATGAAGTCATGCGTTGACCATAGCAGCATCTTAAGCATTAGTTAGCAGAGGTCAATACCATTTTTTGCCTCGAATGCATATTCGATAATTATTTATAGCATTATCAAATAGATCAACTCCACCCATTGTGCGTTTCGATTCAAAAATTTGGCATGTTTATCTTTATAAATTTTTTGCTTTTGCGGTCGAACCGTTTAGTAGCTTGCATTGGCTCATGTTTTAAAAAATTTTACGAAACAGTTACGAATTATCATTCCAGCGCAAAGCAAGAATCTGATTTCAAGGATCAAAACACATTTCTCTTCATTTCTTTTACATCAAAAAGTTTTGCTTTATCTGTACGGTTATCTCGAACAGTTCCTTTTAGAAATAACAAGAAACAATGTTATATGTAACATAGTTTTTATAACTATTTTATGAAAACAAAAACCTTACCAGTTGCAAAATAGCCAATTGATGAAAGGCAGCACATAAGTTTCTGTAATGTAAAGAAATTATCGAACGTAACGGTGTGTTGGTTTCGATTTTATATATTTGCTAATAAGCGCAAAACTACGTTTTCTCCTCCATATAGGCTATCATTAGGTCCATATAGGCTATCATTTTCTTCTGAAGCTCCTCCATAAGGTATAAAGCAAATCGAATTGGCTTGAAGGCAAATCGAATTGGCTTAGATTTGTTGAGCATTTTGAGGAAATAGTTCAAAATAAGCAATCATTTGCTTATCTATAGACAAATTTAGAGAAAATATTCCAAATTGCATAAGCCGTTTGTTTATAAAGTCGTTCAAAGATGTTTTTACTATATTTCCAAGAATTTAAAAACAGGTATTAAATTCTTGGCTTGTAAGTTTATTGACGCCAATTTAGCATAACTTGTTATTATATTTCCAAGTAGTCTATCGCAGAATACGTGGTCCGTAATAAAAAAAAGACAGTATTGGCATAGTTATTGCTTGGAAGAGGAAAAAACAACAAAAAAGAAACTAGCATTTTTTTTTTATATGAAAATTTTTAGATATCGCTTAAACCTGATGTTTCGTCTTCGATACACTGCTTGAAAAAGTCACCCTGTAGCTAAAAATTTTGTTGGATTAGTTTTATATAGTGATTAAATTATTTTTTACATGATTTGAATTAGATTATTTAAAAGATTTTTTTTTAATTTTTTTTTTTTGTATTTTTTTTTTTTATTTTAACAAGAATGAAAAAAAAACTCGAAATTCGGGCTTTGCAAGCCATTGGCAAACATGCTTTTTGTCGCATTTAAAAAAAAAGGTAAATTAGACATTTGTTTTAAATTAAATAATAAATTTTAGTTTAATTTAAAATACACACCGGGGGACCACTATGCCGGAAAACATCATATGTTTCGTCAAAAAAATTGGAAAGAGGGTTCCAGAAAAGCTAAAACGAGATATCTTTTTTAGTCTATTTCACAGTGTAATATACTATGGTGCAACTATCTGGGGAAACACATACACTAAGAATATAATTAAATTACAAAAATAATTTTTTTTTTGTTATTGTTTGCGTCAATTGTAAAACATAATAATTATATACACCTTGTACGAGTAATTAGGTTATTTGAATAAATAAATAAATAAAAATAAATAAATAAAATTCGTCTTCGGCTGGGACACACAAAGTTAACCAATGAATACTTATTTACAAAACCAATAACTAAACCAATTTTTCAACATAGAACAATAGAACATAGTCCTAAAAAATATTGCTTTACTGATTTTAATAATAAGAGAAACAGACTATTTTCAAAAAATCCTACCGAACATCTAAACGGAACAACCACCTATAATATTAAATTAATAAATAAATTTTTAGAAACAATTAATTTATTTCATAAGCTCCAACTTTTTCTTTTTTCTTTTCACATTTTAAACTCTATGATTTGTTGGCAGAAATGTATTATTTTTATTTGTTGTTGTTTTTTTTGTTTTTTTTTTCTTCTTCTGGTTCTCATATCTTGTCTTCATACTTCTTTCAATCCATCATAAATAATATAAAATGTAATTAAAACAATAGAAATAGCAATGCAAAAAAAAAAAAATTGGTAATAAAGTAATAAAATTAAATGCAAGTAAAATTATACTAAAAAGTATGAAATTAATTAAAATGCACTTTTGCATACATTTTACATTAATTCTATATTATTATTGTTTATTCATGTGATCGTTCTAACACGTATTAGGAAAATAAAAATTGATTTATTAATTATAATACACAATTCGACCAGACAGCTTAGGCTAGGTCTTAAACATTTATTTTTACATTTTAAATTAATTAGTATTATAATGTTAATCTTAATCTAAACTACTTTCTTTTATCTTTTTTATCTTTTATTAAATCAAAAATAAATATTCTCTATACTTAAGATCATGTTACTATAAGATTTAATAATAGATTTGAAAAAATTATAAAGATTTGAATAAGATTATAATTATAACAAAATTTGTATTTTACTCGTTTGAAATAATAAAGAAAAAAAAAAAGATGTTAATGCTCCTTTTCTTTTGTACCCATATTTATTATGATTAATCAGATATTATAATATGCCTATAAAATAAAAAATAAATTAAATTATGAGACCATAATAAAATATCTATACTTATAAAAGGGAAAGTTTGTTTGTTTGTTTGTTAGTTGGCTGTACACGCCCACAGTTTTAAAGATAGAGTTCTGGAATTTTGCACTGTTATTCATCGTTATATAAGGAATCGCGGTACTTTACAAAGCCATCAAATGACAGGTTCGGGTCACTGCCGTACAACTCCTAACAAGTCTCAGTAATATTTAAAAACCCAATTGTGTTATAGGCATGAAAATTTACACTTACATATTCTTTCAAAAATAAAGAAATAGGAATATTACCGATTTTGAAAATTTGGACTGGTTCGAGTTGATGCCGTACAACTCCTAACATGTCTCAGAAATATTTCAAAAACCAATTGTGCTACAAGCATGAAAGTTAACACTTAGAGACTCTTTCACAAATGGAGAAATACGACTGTTACCGATTTCGAAAATTTGGACTGGTTCGGGTTGATGCCTTACAACTCCTAGCACGTCGCACAAATATTTCAAAAACCAATTGTGTTACAAGCATGAAAATTTACTCTTAGATACTCTTTCACAAATGACGAAATACGACTCTTACCGACTTCAAATATTTAGACTGGTTCTGGTTGATGCCTTACAACTCCTAGCAAGGTTCAGTAATATTTCAAAAACCAATTGTGTTATAGGCATGAAAACTTAGACTTAGATACTCTTTTATAAATAGAGAAATACGACTATTACCGATTTCGAAAATTTGGATGTTACAATTACAATGTACATAATATCTATTCATAATAGAATTTTTTGTTTTATACCTTTAAGAAATAGAAGAATTTGTATTCTTACTGTTTCTTAAGAAATATAATAACAAAACTAAATAATTTTAAGTTTTTCATAAAAATTTAAATATGTAATTTTGTCTCTGTGAAATTTTATCCATATGCAATTCTGTCCTATGTATTTTAGTCTTACGTAATATTGTCCAGACACCATTAGAAACATTTCTTAAATTTAAATTTCCTAAAATTAATGATAATTGTGATATCTATTTTGTAAATAAAATTTTTTTAAATTGTCTAGCAACGTTGTAAGTTTATTACTTTATTTTAGCAAAGCAATGCGTGATATATGTATATCTCATGTCACCACAGACGGAAGCTTTTATATTAATTTAATTACTTAATCATTAGTATCATAAATTTATTTCTATATGTAGAATTATTTAATTATTTCTGATAATAATGTATCCAATTTTATTTTTTAGCATTTCAGCACATTGACACTGATACTAACATTTACTACTCGATTACTCAATAATTCGGCCAACTAAATGTATAATATAATTATAAATCAGGAATACTAAAATATTATTATTGCATGTATATTATGTTTCTCATTTACCAATTCTTAATTGAAGTGTGCCATAAAACAAACAGATTAGCGAAAATCATAACAGGCTATTTATTTCAATTTTCGTAGAGAAGTCGCTTAGTATTTGAAATGCTCAAAAGTCAAAATAGATTGTACTTAATTAAATCCATCTATGCGAATGTTCGGAAATAATTACAGAAAAATTATTATTTTTCTGTATTTTATTGCTGAAATAGATTCAAAGAGCTTTTAAAACGGTTAGTATATTTTATTGAAAAAAGTTTTAATAGGGAAATGTCGTATAGGCCAAAAAAATATATTTTGATGTAATTGGTAATTTAATCTAGTTATAGTTTTATGTATATTCTTACATTTTAACATTTTTCATTGTTACTTTCTAATATGTTTAGTTTTGTTAGTTTTAAATTATGAATTCTAGTTACATGCTTAAAAGACTAATCGTCTTATATGTGGCAGAATATATGAAAGAAATAAATAAATAAATTGTGATCTCAAAAAAATTATTCTTAAAAATGGTACTCATTTTATATTATCCGAATCTGTTGTACAGTACCAAGTTGTGGTATCCAAAATATAGAGCTCAGCAAAAAATCTGTAAAAGAGTAAATATCAGTATGACAGTGCCAGCTCAGTTCTTAATCTTAGCAACAAAACAAATAACAGAGAACTCAATTATTATTCTGTTATTGAGTAGTGTAAGACAATGAGTATATTCATCATGCATACTATTTTCTCTTAACCATATCGATACATAAAAACCTAATATAGTTGCTCACTAACGTGGTTGTAAGCTTAACAAAATGTTCTTTCTTTATGATTATATATGCTATATAGATTAGAACCAATGGGACGATGCTTTAATTTTTTTTCTTACTTTCATTTTTAAACGAAGAATAATGAAAAGAGAAAAGAAGAAAAACAAGAACAAACCTAATAACTTACGGCCCTAAGTCTTTAAATGGCTAAACTGAAAAAAATAATCTAAAAATACCGAAACAAAATGAACAGAAATTTGTGCCAATTCATGCAGCTTAAATAAGTTCGTGTACAAAAACCAAAACAAAAAAAAAATTGTCGTGATGATTGTAAATTTGTTTTTTTTAGCAATATTATTTCATTGCGTGTTTATTTTCTCTCATTTTTTCTAAACAAAAAATAAAAAAACAAATAAAAAAAAAGCAGTCACAAAAATATTTTTAGTATTCTAACCTACAGTAATCTTATTTTTCCAAAAAATTTCCTGTATAATATTCAACGTTCGTTTAATTTAATTACGTCAAGTTACGCACATGTATACGCTTTACATTAAATGTAATTATTGCAAAATAAAAACAAAAACAAACTAAAAAATTCTAGTAAAATTTAATTTTAACTTTACTTTCTCTTTAGCAATAATATCTTTCTTTTTCTTACCTTTACGCACATATCATTGATTTTTTTAAAAGTTTTTTTTTTTTTTTTGATTTTCAAGGATTTTTAAGGCGAAAATTTGTATATGTACTAAACGAGTAGGTGAATAACTTTTCGACTCTTATCCATTATTTGTGTGATCTATTTCGCGTAAATACTCAAAAATAAAATTTCAAAAAAAAAAGTTTCTACCTAAAAATATTTTCATACTATTTAATTACAGTGGCTTTCAACATTATTTCATTATCAGTAGCCAACACTGTTGGAAATTATTCTTTGTTATGATTGTCACGGATTTATTCTATTTTAAATATTTTCCTTGTTGCGTATTCATTTAAATTGAACCTGTTGCACTCCCAGTTTTTTGCTCTTCTTCATTGTTGCGTTGATCATCAATTTATAAGCCAGATTTCGGAGCCACCTATTTCTTAGTCTATTTTCTTTTAATGTTAGGCTGAGTTCTATGGTTCTATTCCCGGAAAAATTCTGCATTTGAAAATGCAAAATTTTTTCACAATTTTGGTGGCAAAACGCAGAATTCTGCACTCTTTTTATTTCAGAAACGGGCAGAAATACACGGTCTACACAGCTTTTTTAATGTTTTTTTACACTGCTTTGTCACAATGACAGGTTTCTATATCTTTAATGGTGATACAAATCTCTTCATCAGATGAACTCGAAAAAGTATTCAAAAGCTGCGATTTAATAAAATTGACGTTAGAATTATAACTGCATTATTTATTATTTTTATTTGCGGTTTACTTGTAACTATTCACTTGTCCACTTGAACAATTGGTTAGAATTTTATTTTTTCTTAATTTTTTTAAAGTTTTTTTATTATGTTGTCTAACAAAATAATTTGACTAACAAAAATGATTATATTTTAGTATATGTAGTAGGGGTATGTTTTTGAAAACATTCAAAAAGGAATCGCAGCTTTTCTAGTAATTTACACCCAAACAATAAATAAAAATTAAATTCTTCTCAACTTCTTTCTTAATTGTTTTTTTTATAAAATTTTACTATTTAGTAAAACAAAAAATCAAAAGAGATTGGAAACTCTGATTTTAAATTATATATTTTCTGAATTCACTGGAGACAATTATTTTGAGCAAGGAAATGACAAAAAAAAAGTAAATTACATAATTTAAGTTCGGTTGACTGGAAAGTAATCCGACTGTATGAAGGTTGTTAATACATGCGTTTTGAATATTAATAATAATTTGTAATATAAATTACTCAAACATGTTTGATGGAATGTGTTAAATTTTTGTTTATATTTCAAATTTGTTTTTTGGGTTTTCAAAAAAAACTTTTATTTTTTGTAAATTTTTTTTTTGTTTTTTTATTTCATTATAATTACTTACTTTTAAACTTTATTTCCTTTTATTTTAAAGTATAAAATTAGATTTAAGTCTTTTTAAAATTCAGCATCATGTTCATTCACATAGTATTTATGTGCGTATTTGTAGAAATAAACTAAAAATATTAGGCAATAGATCCGAAAAGTGCTCGTACTTAAATATTTTTATTTTATAGCAAAATTAAGATCAGTTTTGTAACTCAAAAATGATAAATCTAATATCTAATATATATATTCTAAATAACATATTTTTAGTTTTATTGTTAAAAGGAACAGCAAAGGGATTTAGAAGAAGTGTATTTGTATGAGTAGAAAGATTTCTTTCTAGAGTGTTTCAATTATTGTTACAAGTGTTAGAATTGTCAATGAAATTTTTGATTATAGTACCTTTTTTCTATCTTTTATAATTAATTTTTTCAGAAATTTTGGATTTTGCTACCGTAACTTTGAAAGATTTGTATTTAGATTTATATCTAAGGTTCTTAGGCGTAATATTTAATATATTTACATGGTTGAATTTAAATTCGTTTTTCAAAAACTTACTGAGGTAACTTGAAGTTGTTGAAGCTGCATATTTAGAGAAGTATAGCGAATGTAAGGATATAACGCCTTCGTATTTATTCTTAGCTGGTTTCTGCTTAATGACTGAAGTAATTTCCTTGCAATGGGTAGTGCAAAACGAACTTTCCTTATTTTGAACTTAGATGTAGATGTAGACGAAGAAGTTGACGTAGTTGATAAAGAAGAAGACGTATTTGATAAAGAAGTAGACGTAATTGATAAAGATATAAATGGTAATGTATTCGAAATTACAAGAATTGTTTAAAATATCTTTTTTAGAAGTGACATGATTTACACTTGTTGGGTTAAGCGAATCATGATTTATGCTTTCTAAAGATGTAATAGAACTTGAATCTATACAATCTTGAGTCAATTTTTTTGAATATTCAACCGTTTTAGAAGCAATTGGATTGAATATGAAAGCATTTTGAAAAGAGCTGTAATTATATGGTTCATCCGCTTGAGTCCAGACATCTTTTGGATTTTGACTTAGATACATTTGATTGTATCTAAAAGTATTAAATGATCTATCTAGACTAGAATCTAATTTAATACCCATATTTAAAATTTCATTTTTGAGTGAACCTATATGTCCATACAATTCATCTGTAGTATCATTCGGTTTATTAAACTTTGATTCGAAGAATTTTTGTAGTTTGGAGTCAATTGATGACTTTAACTCATTCGTCAAAGTTTTCATGGAAGTTTTTTCACTCGTATTGTTAAATGAGGCCGATGACTCATCTGTAACTGTACCAAAGTTATGTTTAAAATCGCCTATTTTCTTTTCAGATGTTCTGCTCAACGTTGCATTAAGGGACTCGTAGTCCTTTGCCATTTCATTAAATGACGTAGAATTGTATTTAATGGTGTCATGACACTTACCTGCGAGCTGTGTATATTCTTCTTTAATATTATTAACAGATTATTATCCAAATTCAAATGACATTATCCAAAACGTTTTTAATGCTTGTATGGTAATCTAAGCATGATTCACATCGAAAATATTGTGCGAGGAACGCCGAGTACCATTCTCCTCTGGGAGCATTTAAACACGTAAAAACGCTGCTTACAAAAACTGTTTCATGTAACAGATTCGGTTTTTGTATCGTATACAGAGCAGTTAGGATAGTTGCATTTAATTGAATCCATTACCTTAACTTTTAAATTATATTTAATTTTAATTATAGATTTAAAAATTTATTAAATGGTTTTTTTTCTAATAAAAATTTAATAAAAATTTAATAAAAAAAAATAATAAAGTAAAATTAGTTAACTTATTCAAAATTAATTAAGACAGCAATTTAAAATTAGCTCAAAGTTCAAAAATCAAAGTTACCTAAAAATATTAAAAATAAGCACTTTTGTGTTTTTGATAAGCAGTTTTATTAAGGTTGATTTTTTTTTTAATTTTGTTTTTTTACTTAATACCTAGGACATTTTCTTTTTAAAATATTTTATTTTAATTAAAATTAAAATGGATATTTGTTAGGCATTATTTGTCTTAGCCCATTTTTCTTTATCTTCTGCAGCCCATGTCAAAATAGACGGTACTCTAAGAAATCACTCCTTAAAAGATTTTCAGGTTTGGAATAAGGGGATAATTTGTGATAAAGTTTATACCTTTGATGTTTAATTTTAGCAAAAAATATTGATTTTTTTTTTAATCTAACAATTGATAAAAAATATTATCGTAAAATATTTTTGGAGGCCTTATTGCAGTAAGAATGTACTTTGCAGCAAGAGTAATTTTTTCTTTCTATAGTGAGTTATATTTTCTATAAATGCCAGTGAAATATTTTAATATAACACTGGTACTAATAATAATTGACCTTTGTTTATGTGTTAAGTTCACTAATTGGAGTAAATGCTGATCCAGCTGGTCTAACCTCGATTCGTATGAAACACAAAAATTATCCGTATTATCGGGATATTTTAAAACTTGAATAAAAATCTAAGACCGATCACCACATTTTTATATATGTAACCTAATATGCTTGCTTTGTAGATATACAAGGTTACTAGAAAATTATCCCATATATCATTCGGCTTTGCATTTGTTGCCAGATAGTACATCAACTATGGAAAACACCAAAACTTGTAATCAGACAGTTTTGCATGAATTTAAATTAATTAAAAAACATTGATAGAGTTTCTAATTAAAGGCTCCATGAGTCTTTCATTGTGTACTAGTTCTATTATCAAAACCAAAAGTATCACGCACTCAAAATCTTTTGTGACATTTTTAAAATTTTATGTTTCCCAAATTATTAAAAAATTATTATATCACATATTCACATTTGGTGGTTTCAATTAAAACAAAGCAGATAAAAATCTCGGACAAAATACATTTTTAAACAAAAGTTTTATGTCAATATGGAGAAATCATAATATTGAATCTGTAAATTTTGGAAAGTACGGTACGAATATGAAATACGTTTCACAACCGATTTGCACCTCTTTCTTTATAAAAAGAAAACTTAAAATATGATGTAGGGAAAAATATAATGTACACTAAACATATGTCAAATAAAAACAAAAACAAAACAAATTAATCTGAAATAAAAAATAAAAAAATCAGTTGAATTATTCATATGACTGGCCAATTCATTTTTATATAGTAGAGGTATAGTATCTATAATTATAATTGACAAGCATTTAAGAACCTGCGCAGTAGACACCTTTTCATTTTATTTCGCTTCTCTTTAATGAACTCCTAATATATAAATAAGTTGTATATAAAACAATATTGCGCACACAGCTGAAAAATTTTGACTTATATGGTGTTATTATTCAGCAAATACATTATGCATATGGGAGTTCTTATTAAAATAAAAAACCAAAATACACAAATCAGTTATTATAATCACTTGCAGTGAACATAATGTACATTGTACATATTATGTCAAATAAAAACAAAAAAAAACAAATTCATCTGAAATAAAAAATATAAAAACAACAAAAACAAAAAAAAAATCAGTTAAATTGTTCATATGAGTATGACTGGCAAATTCCTCTTAATATAGTAGAGTTATAGCATTTATAATTATAATTGACAAACATTTTAGGACCTACGTAGTAAACACATTTTCATTTTATCTCGGTTCTCCTTAATGAATTCTTAATATATACATAAGTTGTATATACAACAGAAATGCGCGGATTGAAAAAATTTCTATTTTGTTTTATAATATTCAAAACTTTTTAATAAAATATATCCATTTTGTGTCATTCAACATCTTATTATTTGTATACATAATTAGAGGAAACTTATTCTATTAGTTTTTTTAAGTAACTGTCTCAAGTTATTGTGTTCTATACTTTGGGAATTTGTAGTAATCATATAGTTGTGGTTAAAAATATATATATATCTCTTTAATTACAAAAATATTTTATTTTTAGTAATTTTATCCATTAAATGCCACTGTCTATAGGTAATATATCGAAAAAGAATCAGTATATGAGGGAGGTGCATTTATGTATCCAAAATAAAACTTACTAACCACAAAACTTTTTATTAAACACGAGATGCTATATCGTGAGTAGTCTGTGTCAGTACATAAATTATTGTTTTTTTAAAAACTTTAAATTTGGCTTCAACTTAAATTATAACTACTCAACAGGGAACCCTAGTATTGATTATAATGCGCTTTGCTACACTCAGTTGATAAAATTGTCCGTATTACACGCAGAACAGTGATACTTGTAGATAGTGGATTAAAGTAAACTTTGTTTGTTAAATCAAAAATCTTGCAAATTAATTATAATATTCTTTATTAAAATACATAGTAATAACTTTATATTTTGAATTTTAACTGATTACAAAGTTTGAAATCTTGAAATATGTTGCTATTCTATTGCAATGATCTTTGGTAAACAACATTTTTAGTTTTTCCTTGGTGTGTAAATATAAATAATGCCGAAGGTTTACAAACACCAACACGTGAACATCCCACATAAAATCTCTCCCCATGTGAGAAACAGTGGTTTTGAAAAATTAGCCCACATTTGTAACGAAAGACCTTGCGATTTATTTATTGTAATTTCAAATGCTAAACGAACTGGAATTTAATACGTTTAAATTTAAATGGCATATCTGATGGAATGATTGGTAATTCGTAGGATTAATACAATTTCTCTTTTGTTTTTGCCAATTTAGTTGCTTTGATGATATTATTCATTAATTTTTTCACTAATAATCTTATGTATATATATATTATATATATATTATATAACAGTGGTTGATTTCAATTGCGTAACATAATTATGGGCATACCAATTTTTAATTGCAAAATATGTGATGGAATTCCTGGTAAATCAAGTGCATTTAAAAATTCAATTGGGTAATTCACAAATTCATCATTATCCATAACGCAATCGGTTGACTTGTATGTAATGGTTTGGCCACATATTTTGTTTTAAATGTCTATATTCATTTTATTGACATCTTTATTTTTTGCTGCCAATATAGCACTATCCCTTAACCACTGATAATTTGTATAATTACGTACAATATACTCTTGATATTAGGTTTTCTTCTTATTCATACAATACACAAAAATTGTCAGACAATTCTATTGTACTGCTTATATTACCATTTTCAATGTCTAATAACTCATAAATAAATGGGCAGCTGCACTTTGTAGTTTTGCAGGCATGTTTACATTGAGTGATAACTTTTTAACAAATCTCCACAAATGGATGATTTTAAACATGCGTTTAATTCATCTGCAGGTGTTGATCGGGTGTTATATCAAGTAAAGTTTGTCTGAAATCACCTGCTAATAATACAAGAGCACATCCAAAAGGTAGTTAGTTGTGCTGTAAATCTTGCAGTGTTCGACCTCTAATGAATTTTATATTGCTGTGTGATCGTATTGTTACCAAAATTAAGGAATCAAGTATGTCTTTCCAGTACCTCCTGGAGTGTCAATGAAATAGATTCCACCAGTTTTAGAACTAACAACTTGTATAATAATAGTAACGTACACTTGTTTTGCTATTCATTTATGTTTGGAATATTTTGTTGAACAAATGTATTCCACGCATCAGTGTCCTATTTTTTTGTCGTTGTATTTCACGATTTAATGTGTCTACAATAGTTTGATTAGGTAAGACATCATATGAACAAATATCTTCATTATAAATCAATGCTTGATTGTACTACTGGCAATGTCACTACGTTTGTTAACATATTTACAAATTTCAGCTACCATTCTTTTCTACTGTCTGAGGTCAGACGTTATGACACAAATCTTATTGGTACACGTAATCTGCTACCAGAAAAATTTAGTTTAAACTAAGAGATGTTAATTTTATTACTGGAATTAACTAAATATTATTAAAGTATTATTATTAATATTAAATCTGTCAAAAAAATGTTGAACAAAAATATAAAGACAAGAAAAAAACATATAATTTTTAGATATGCATTTTTTATTTTCTACTAAACCTTTAATTTATTTTATTTTTGAACTCAAATACTAGTGTGTGATTTAAACAGAAGAAAATAAAACACATGAACAATATCAGAAATTAATATTATTATGATTTATGCATCCATTAGAATAAGTACTTTTTTGTTTTTAACTAAGCCGTTTTAGATTGTTAAATTAACTTTGTGTATTGTGACCTTGGTAGCGGAGTGGTAAAGCATTCGAGTATAATAATGTAACGACCGAGGACTGGTGGTGAAATTTACTGAAAATTGCAATAAAAAATAATATAATATATAATATACAAATACCAAATAATCTAATTATAAATAAAGGCAATGTCCTGCTGCTGCTGCTGTGTTATTGTGGCATTTTATCAATATTACAACGCAAAAACAGAAATTATATAGGAACACAAATCATCATTCCCATCAAATATATTTTTAAAACATAGTATACATAAAATTAAAAATTCTCTCTCTCTCTCTCTTGAAGTTTCAGGTTATTTTTTTTTGGTTTTTTTTTATATTTTAAAATTGGTTTCAAGAGGTAAAATATCATCAACATAAGCGGATGATAATATCGAAAGCCGGATGATAATGTCGTTTTGAAACAAATTTTTTTTGCTCTGTTTGATTTAAAAAATAGGTATTCACGTTCATGGATATATGTTCGTGTATCTGTAAAAAAGCAAAAAAAAGCGGCACACGTCGGTAATTATACAAGAAATTTTTGGAATTAGTTTGAATGTAGATAGTTTTGCGCCTATTAAAAAAGTACATACTTTGCTCCAAAAATTCTGAAATCGATACAATTAACACATAAGCATTTTAGAACGTAATATAATAACTTATTTAAACACAGATTCTATTGACGATTGCGGTGAAAACAATGAAGAAATTAACCCGTGGAATTTTTAAATGACTGCTGTCCAAGTGGAACGCTTAATTTAAAAGTGGGAGGTATAATAATATTACTTAAATAAGTAACTTAAATACTAAACGTGGTCCCTGCAATGGAGCCCGGTTAGCAGTAAAAAATTTAAAATCAAACTTAATAATCGCAGAAGTCCTAATCGGCACCGCTATAAGGGAAACTATATTTAATCCAGGAATATATTTATCCCCAACTACCACAGAACTATCATTTATGCTCAGATATTGACAATTCCCCCTTAAATTAGCCTTTTTTATGGCCATAAATAAGACACAAGGCAGACATTGGAAAAAGTAGAAGTTTATTTACCTGAGGTAGTATTTAACCACGGACAACATTATATGACTTATCAAGACATATATAGAGATATATTAAAATAGGTTCGTATAAAGATATATTAAAATAAAAATTATTGAGGGAAGAGAACAAGGCAAATTATATATAAGATTTCTATTTTGAAAAATTTGTTAAATTTAAACTTATTAAGAATATTAAATTTAGCTACTCGTATAATTGAACTCTTTTTTAATATACTATTAATAATAATAGTAAACTTTATTGAGTTACCTTTCCGTATTGATAAATTTTTCCGCAAGTAAATAACGTAAAGATAAAAATACCAATCATATGTGGAAAACTGTGTATTTATTCACCATTTTGTTCAAACGGTTTACAATATTGTAGTTTAATTAACAATTTAAATTTATAATATATTTTAATTTAATTTTTAATTTGTTTTTCCTCTTTTTTTATTTAGATTTTCAATTAAATCTTAATTTTTTAATTTCAGTTACAATAAAAAGCAAATTATTAGAATTGCTATCAATCATTATGAACTTAGAAATAAATTAATATAAACAAAAAAATTATGAACTCAATGAATTTAAATTCGATTACAAAAAAAAAGAAAGAAAAAGTGTGAAGAAAAACAATAAATTCATAGACACCAATTAAGTATAATTAGTGAATTAGTGACTTCATAGTATATAAATAGGATTAGTGGATTAGTAGGATTAAAGAAGGATTTGGAATAAGATTTTCTTTAACCTGGCTTTACTAAAAGAAAAGTCTCTACTATGTTTATGTTGGTTAACTGCCATTAACATTCTATTTACGGGTTCAAATTTACCATAATTTGTTCTATGAAAAGGAAGGTTAAAAACATTTTCTGAACGAAATCGGTACTAATATTAATCTGCTCATTGATTATGCCTTTTATATTTTGCGAATCAATTTCGCCAATGAATAGTTGAATTATAAATAAATTATCAGTAACAACTCAAAGTAATTAATTGAAGTAGTTTGAGGCGATCTTGGTAAGGAGGCAGGATTATTGGGTTGGACCATACAAGATTATGTAAGGCATATCTAAAAAAAAATTGTTTGCATGACTCTATTCTGTTGATATAATATAGTAGTTAGGTGATCAGACGGAACTAGGGTATTCAAGGTGAGGACGAACAATCGTTGTAAATAATGATTTAATTGGGTATGGATCGTTAAATTCTTTAGACCATCTCTTTATGAAGCTTAACATAGAATTTGCCTTGTTGATTATGCTATTAAAGTGTGCTTTAAATGAAAGTTTATTATCGAAAAGGATACCTAAATCTTTAAAGTGAGAAACTCTTTTGATAAGTTTAGCATCAAAAGTATAGTTGACTAGTAAGAGGGAGAAACTACGCGAATAGCAAATTATTTATTTATTCTAACAGTTGATCCTACAGATAAATCTGTAGGCCAACTTTATAGGTCCTTTTTTCTTTCGAAAAGTGGGCCTTTTCATCAAATTATACTAATTATTTGGTATATATTTTTGTATATTATATATTTACTAGAAGAAACCCCCGGGTACATACCCGGCCGAGCAAAAGAAAGGAATTTTTCTGTGAAACGGCACAATAAAATGATTTTTAATACAATTATACATTTGACACGTTGAAAGTACATGACATATAAATATATAGAATAGTAATATTAATTGCAAACCACAAAAAAATAAAAAAATTTCAAAATTTTAAGAAAATATTAATTTTAAAATAAAATATCAAAACTATCAGATAGAATTTTTGTAAGGTTTAATTTGTTTTTATTATTTTTTTATTTCTCGAGGGAAGGTGAAAGCCTCGAAAATTACTAAGCAGATCGCCCATATAGGTACTTAGCTATGTGGAACACTAACCCACTAAAACCACCGAAACCCTTTACCATAATTGATATTATTAACCGATTAATTGATTGTCGCGTTAATTGAGAAAATGTGTGTCGGAATGTTATTAAAAATAGTTTCCGATAATTTTATTAAACCATTAATCATACCTATGGGTTAGTACCGTTTCCCAATTATTATGAGTGAATTTTAAAATTCAGCATATAGGAAACAATTGGATAAAATGAAGTATTTTAGACCTGGTAAGCAACATTGTCATATTGTCAACCTCCGAAAATTATCAGTTATCAGCTATCAGATCAATTATCAGCGTCGATGTCAGAAGCTTTTCCCTGTCTTGGTCCTGCTAGAATTTTAATTTTTAGAGCAGTGGATTGTGTAGAGCTGACAAGTGGATTGCGTAGAGCCAACTCTCTGAAATGTTTGACCTTCTGATTTGTTGATATATATTGCATATGCAAGACTTACTGGAAATTTATGTCTAATAAATTCTTATAAAATATATTTCATTCCATATCTGGTATTTTTTTTTTATTTTATAAATAAAAGAGTTAATTTTATAAAGATTAACCTAAAACTTTAAGTATTTTTATTTTTTTGTTGTTTGGTATTAATATTATTATGTTCTTATTATTCATGTCAAATGTTCAAAATTTTCTAGACTTGACTATTCAGATGCTCAAATTAAAAAAAATATGCCTAAAAAATTTTTGCACAAAAAGTTTCGGAACAAAACAGATCAATTTAGAACTATTTTAAGCAATCTACTCAAACGACCAGAGCACTTTTGGCAAAAAAGTTAAACTAACGGAAACTACTGAACACAACAAATTTTTTTTGCTCTAGATCGTTCTAGATCATTCTTGAATAGTTTATTGAATAAACCTATTTACTGAAATATTAACAATTTAGCGAATAAATATATTTTATTTTTTTATTGAGGTACCTTAAATTTTAGTTTTCTATTTGCCGACAGATGGATTTTTATGTAGATTTTAATAAATATTATATTTTTGTTTTTGTAAAAAAAATAATTGTTTTCAAAAAATGCAATCATTCCATTTTCGAAATACTTCAAATTACTTCGCAATACTTTTAAATTGAAAAAGGAATATAACTAATGAAATCATATAAAAATACATATGTACCTCAGATTTGCTTTAAGGTTTAATGGAAAATCAGCTTCATTATGAATTGTATCCATCGTTTCAATTTATCCTTACCTCAAAAAAACAAATATGCCTTTTACAATTTAAAAAATTTTTACTGGTTCGGGAAGCTGTGATAGAACTCCAAGCTTCACACTTCATATATATTTGAAACGGGAGTAAACACATATATTTATTCTGAACTAAGTTGTTGATGTGAATAACTTTATAATTAGGCATATAGCAATATACAGAGTATATATTATACCACGGTTTTTTGGTAAATTACGTTTCGGCACGTCGGTCTACATATTTTTCGTTTCGTTGTGTTGTCTAAGAGACGTGACTAATTGACTGGAAACTTTGTAGAAATATTATTTCTTCACATAGAAGATCACTGGTTTGTTTGGTTTTTCACTGGTTGATCACTGGTTTTTTACCCTTTCCGACACGTCAATCTTGAAAAAAAAAATTTGTTGCAAAAGAATTGTGTCTAATTTTAAGAGGAGCTTCTATGGTCTTTAAAAAGGCGAAAAACAAGTTTTTATTGAGTTCCAATTTCTCTCATGCCGGAACATTTTTTCATTTTTCTCACATTCAGGACGGTGCTATAATTTAAAAAAAAACTTAAAACCAAATTTTGTTCAATTCTGTTAACTCATTATCAGTACAAATGGAAAATAATGACAATATGAAAATAAAAGAGAAAGCAAGAGCTTCGGCGAGATTTGTTCTCTCAGATTTTCTGACACCCAAAAGTTTTTTGACCGGAGCCCAAGATATTAAATTTGAACCAAATTGGCCATGTAGTTTCTCAGATACATGTTTTAATTCAAATTTGGGCTTTAACGAAAATCAAGTCCTCTAAACTTTGCTAAAGAATGTTGTTATCAGGAATCAACATGTGTACAAAATTTGGAACAGTTGGCCCAATAATTTCTGAGACTTGTACATATTTCAAATTTTAAACGAAAATAAAAAAAAAATAAAAAAAGATTTTTAAAAACTTGCTTTTGGAACGGGTGCTAATTTTTCGTACCAATATTAATTGCACTAAAAAGGTGAAAATATATAAGCTAAATTCAAGTTCCCTTAGAAAATTCAATATGGTCATAACATGTAACCTAAAGTATCAAGAAAGAATGTTAGTTAAAGAAGAAGTAGGTTTTATAGTAAAAAAGGAAATAAATTAACCTGTTAACACTAAAATCAAGGTGCGGAAATCAACATTAATCAGCCATGCTAAACAACAAACCTGCCATGCTACCAGCATCAATACAAGTTAATCAATATACTATCAGTCAGTACGATATAGCATATGTCGACGATATCACCATTTTTCCACCAGAGTTCTTAAGCGCACTCACTTGATCTGGTGAGTGCGTTTAAGAACTACTTCTTACCAGATAGTTTTTCATTTAAAGTCGGATCACTCATTAGTTTACTTCGTAACTTCGACACGCCAAAATTTTGAAACTGCACAAGGCTTTGTATTAAGAAGATGTTGGCAAATGCAATTGAAGCAACCATTGTAACAGGGACAAGATGAAACAGTTTTCATTCCACGAATACCAGTCATTCCGACAGATTTGCTTTTCCGCTTTAAATAATTGCAATTTCCAGTAAGACTTGCGTTCTCAATTATGATCAACAAGATACAGGGACAGTCTATTAAGTACTGTGGAGTGATTTAAGATCGCCAAGTTTCCTACATGGACAACTTCATGTTTCCAAGGTGGGTGTAGCCAATAATTTTATTTTCCTGTATCCAATAATAGTCTTGTTCCTGAAGGTGAAACTAAAAATGTTTATAATCAAGTTTTATTTTAAGATACAATTATTATTATTTAATCGTCCGTTCATTTAATTGCTTTATCGTTTTGTTTTTTCGTCTTTCTTCTTTTTGCCCTAAAGAAAACTTACTTTTGCACTTTTAACTTCTTACAACATTTGTGGTTGCTTTCAATAAAATTTTGTACTGCTGTTTTTTGAACAATGAAAAACGAATGAATAACTACTAATTAATTAAATAATTTACAGTACCAAAAAGTCAACAATCAGTCAACCAATCACCAATGCTTCCTAAAAAAGAAGCATCAAATTCAAATAATATTTACTGTTCCAAATTAAAAACAAAGAAAGCTCCTAAGAATTTTCCAATATCTCGGGCAACGTCGGATAACTCCTCTAGTTTTTTATAAAATTTCAATACCTTATGAAATTCAATTAAACATTTTTACTCTGAATGTGATTCGAATTCAGGATATTTTAATTAGTAGTCAGATGGTATGACCACTTCATCATTTGCGTTGGTTATATGTTAAGGTTATAATGAAAAAGCGAAGGTTTTTGGAACTATTGCCGTAAAATTATTATAATAAAAACAAAACAAACAGTAATCCCAACAAGGATCACAAGGATAATAACAATTTTTCACTTTCACAATTAAGATTAATTACACTAAATGTCAATCATTCTGAAAATTTCGTTCATAGAATCTACAAGAGTATTCATTTTTGTTGAAAAGAATAGTGGAATAATTAAATTTTTCGTTAATTACACATTTGACTTTTATTTTCTTTTCTTTTTTTCTGTCTGTGTATTTTAGAGTTGTTATTCATTTTTTATTTTTTTTTTATTTTTCAAATGTTGAGAGTTCAATTGAATTTTTAACGGGGTCGGGCTAATATTATACAGTACAATACTTGAACGAATATCAGAAAATATGTTTTTTTTTGTAGAAAAAAATATTTTTTATTTTTCAATGTATGCGTTTGACATTCACAAGTATTTTATGTTATATAAATTATGTAAATTTCTATAAATTTGGTGTATGTACATGCTTGTGTTTTTAGATGATTTTCAATTTTATTGTACGAAAATAGTCAAGTAGTTATAATATAAGTACCTATCTGTTAGTAGTTAATATAATATGCATAGTGTTTTATATTTTATTTATGTACAGTTATATGTACTTATAGATACAAGAGGTAACACAATACGAGTGTAATACTCAAAAATAAAAATAAAAACAAAAAAGTAATATTAAACAACAGAAATTATTCACAACTAACATTTAATAATGTTATTGATTTTCTTTATTTATTTTTTTTCTTTTTTGAAGAAGGAGAAACAATATTGGGAAATAGTAGAGTAAAGTCAAGAGTTAAAATAATGATTTAAATCAAAAATGTAGTACATAATATTGGTAGGTTTATTGATTTTGATAAGAAAAAGCTGTTGATGATGGAATATGGTAATAATATTAATTTTGATAAATAATATTAATTTGGAATTATTAAAATATAAAAGTTGATTTGTCATATTATACATATTGGAAATTTGCTGATGTAATACTTCAGTGAGAATCCGTCCATTTTTTTTTTTGTTTAATTTCAATAACTTTTAATTAGTGAATCTTTAACTTCTAAAAGAAAGTTCTTAAAATTTAGTGCTTTTTTAGATAATTAATGAAAGTTGTTTGAACAGATTATTTTTCAGTATATCATTTTTAATGCTCTCTCTTCTTGTTTAATGCTCTCTCTTAATACTTCGCATGTCATATGATCTTAATTATTAAATATAATTTAAAATGGCAACTAATGGTTTTGCCGATATTACTCCAGAGAAATATTTTTGTGAAAAATTTTTAAAGTAAAGGATATTGCCAATGGGACAGTTTCCTCAATCTTCTTAACATAACGTAATAAATTTTTAATATAATTATAATTAATTTTATGTGTTCGAAATGCTCTTGCTACTTTTCAAAAAGAACCTCTTCGTTTCCAACTTACCTACTAATTCTTTTTCATCATCATATTTCCTTACATGTCTTTTTCCAACCTACAATAACTTTGAATCAAGGAATTATTTCTAGGGCTTCGGTAGAGTGTGAAAAACAACTTAACTGGATTTTACTTGAAACATGCAGCCAGAAAAGCAGGCCAGCACAGGAACATTTAATAAATAATATTTAAATAAATCAACAAGAAACTTCAGTATGTTTTTAAAAAAAATTTGAAAAGCTGGTAACCTTTATAATATTATAATTTATCAATTTTGATAAAATTTATATATAAAAAAAAATATTTTTATTTTGTATAATAATGTGTTTTTGACACAATAATTGGAAGAGCACTAGAAAGACAATAAATATTTATACACAAATCTATATTTATGTAGGTCCTTATATAGTGTGTATTTTGTTAATAATACAAAAGAAACTCAAATAATAAACCGGAAGTTTGCATACGTACGATCTAATTTGGCGGAAGTGAATAACAAAAAATTAAGTTGTCAAAATGGTAAAGAAAAATTGGTTTTGTTTTGTTTTATATAAAAAGTGCAGTTTGAATGTGAATGTAAATTATGGAAACATTATTCGAATTTCAAATTACTGATTGATTTTAAAAGCTAATATTTTGAAATAGTTTTTCTTAATTCTTAAAATATCTGTTTTCTCCTAAATAAATAAATCGAAAATATAAATTATGTAAATAGATCGTCCATGAAAATCGAATATGTATAATGAAAACTAAAAAAGTTTATTAGAAAATAATAGTTCTTTTAACGTTTCGTTTCGTTTCAATAGTAACCTTTAGAACTGAAGGTGCAAAATAAGAAATATTTTGTGAGAAATTATAATTGATTTTTAATATAATTTACGAAGCTTAAATTTCAAATTCAAATTTTTCAATTTTTTGTATAAGACGATATTGTTAACATTTATTCTAAAAATTAAGCAACTTATTTAAATCTAAATTCTTTACGGTTTTTAGAGAATAAAAGAGTTTTTTCTTTAAATGAATAAAAAGAGACAATTGGGAATTTAATTAACTTCTACGGTAGTCCCAGTTGAAACTTTTGATTTTAACAGAAATATTCTGTAAATAGTATTCATGGAAATAATCATTAAAATCAATTCGAAAATATGTCATAAAAATATTGTAAAATCTGTAATTAAACTTTCAGCCACCACTGTAATAACTTTATTATCTTAAAGTTTAAACTCAAATTTCAATAATTAACTGTTTTTTGGTAATTTTGATTTGTATTGAAATTAAATGCTAAAACTCAATGTAGACTTTTTACGCATTGATGTTTTGCCAAGCTTTTACGCGTTAAGATTGTAGTATAAACTTGCAGTACCGTACTTAATTAAGCACGCAAATGTGATTCTACCTAAGTTACTGTCAAGAAGATGAAGAGAAAAAAAAAGAACGTTTCAGACTTTTGCGCTTTAAAAACTCAATGTATGCTTTTTACTCTTTGTTTATGTTCTGTTTTAATATAGTTTTGATTCAAGTGAAATAAAAAAGAAATTTTTTGAAAATGTTAGAAATTTTAGAAATTTTCGAAGTTATTATATTATATAGAATGTGGGAATTGTGAACTCTTTGCATTTGCCACAGAAAAGACGATTTTGGGTGCGGGAGTGTGGACAGAAAAATTGAAGGATTTAAAAAATTTTATTCGTCTCAGAGAAGAAAATCAAGAAGTTTTTCAAAAATTGACTCCGATGCATGTTAAGAATTTCGATTTACTTATTAATCTGGTTAAAGAAGGGTTATATAAAAACTCTATTCGAACACCAATATCACCAGATTTAAAATATATTTGAATATTTTGTAGTAACCTAGCACGTGGAGACAGTAAACAGCTTCTTTCTGCAGCATTTAAAGTTGGAATAACAACTATATGAAGCATAACTTTGGAAACTTGTAAGGTGATGTGGAACTCTTTATATTCAATTTATCTTTCTCCAAAAAACGAGTACGAAAATATCCATAGATGTCCGCCAAACTCTGCTCTATGTACTATTACTATAAAGGCAACTTCAGCATAGTACTTCTTGCTATTTGCGATGCAAACTACACATTTACTTTAGTGGATATTGGGGCATATGGTTCTCAAAGCGATGGTGGTATTTTACAACATTCAAAGTTTGGAAAAAGCTTTTTTTTTTTCCTTCTACGGAGGTGGCCCTAATATGTCAGAGCCGGCATTTAGGCTTATTAGCCCTTTATTCCGTCCTCCACCCCTCAACTTAGTCGACCCTTTTGATAAAGGCCAATAGGTTTGGGGGATCTATGCTGCAGAAGTTTTCTGAGGTTATGTATTGCGTTTCCAGCAGCCTGAGTCTCAGCCTTGAAAGAGCTAAGCACTCTCCTACAACATGTGTGGAGGTTTCTTCCTCTTCCAGACAGTGTCTACAGTTTGGGTCGTCACTTAGTGCTAGTCTACACATGTGTTTATTCATGTGGTTATGACCAGTAAGTATGCCCACCATCTTCCGACAGTCTCCTCTATTGAGAGTTAGCAGGAAGTTGGTTATTTTGGTGTTTATTCTTGGTGCATATGTTTTGGAGACCCTGTGGCCTTCCATACGCTCCCAAAGAATATTTGCTTCCCTTTTCAGGGTGTTTTCTATTGATAGTTTAATATTACCAATAGATATGGAAACTTTTTTTACCTTATAAAATAAAATAAATAACTTTTAATAATAATATTTACCAATATTATCTAGTATTAATTAAAAAACAATGATTTAATAAAATTTGTCTTTTGGATTTTCTTGAAGTTTTATCATTGAATGTAATCCAAGAACAATGATTTCGCAATAATAATATGGTGATCAACAAATTTAGAGCCTGTACCTGAATATTTATTAATATTATCAGTATTGTCACCTTTTTAATTTTCCTTGTTAGTAACCAAACCTAAATTTGGAATTGCAGTTTTGTGCAATGTTCTCTTTCATATTAAATCAAGCGAAAAATGTTTATCAATTAAAAGTAATAAGGAAGAATCCGCTACTAAATTTCTACATCACAAATTTACATGCTTGCGCCCCTAATCTAAATAAATCGGAGTTGGAATTTTGAGTTAATGATTATTTGACATTATTATAAGCTGTGTAAAAAAGTACATCAATTTCTTTAACACTCACTCAATTATAACAACAAAAACAATAATGAAAATAACCATCCCATATTTTGCTTTTGCTTCTTTTGTTGTTTTTTCTGATTTTAGAGATTATATGCATATTATATACTATTAAATAGTATATATATATAATCATCATTATTTTTTGCAAATATAAATAATGATGCTCCTTAATTTGATTCTCAAATTTTTTAAAACCAAATGGACAAAACCATAAGATAATACCTAGGTACATAGTTTGAAAAAAAAACCAAATAAATTCCCTACTGGGCTGGTGTTGGTTATTGGCTGGTATTATTAATTTTACTCAAAGTAAAATTTTAAGCGGAGAAAAATATAGTTTTTAGTATATACAGTAAGTAAAAATTTTAAATATTACTTAGTTGTAAATAGAATTATTATTGAGAGTGACAGTATTAACAATTCTAGTGTTTTATAGCGCGACGAGACGTCAATTATATTATGAATGAATGAAAGATTGAAAATTGAGAAAATAAACCAAATTTTATTTAATTAATATAAAATATGCTGTAGGCTGTCGGTGAAACATTATAAAAATTAATGATGGTGTAATAACCGAAATCAATATTTAATAAAAATGTGAAACAGACCTAGAGTTTTAATATTTATTTAACTTCAAATTTTATTTCATTGGATTATGAAAGTAGGTGTATGATGTAGCTATGATGACATTTCAGTTTACATTGTTATTAGTGCTTTGAGTCAATAATTAAAGTACATAGTAATGTGTGAGACATATTGCGTAATTAAGAGATAACGCAAAGTTACTCTTCGATTATTTTTTTACATAATATAATATGTAGTAGGTATAATACCCTCTTTCTCGAAATTACTTGAAGTTAGGTAGATATCTTATTTAACAATCTTAAGGTACTTATTCTCAATAAGTTAAACTTCTTTATATTAATTTATTTTTATTTTTGTTTTTACTTCTTTTAAACATATGTCTGAAGTAGGATTGAAACATTTTTGTTTAGTACCTCTACAATACAGCGATGTATTCTTCTTTAAACTGCACACAAACTTTACTACAGTTGGTTAGCAGTAGCAGTGTCATTATACTAGTCTAATACTATTTATATAAATTGCTTTTTAAAGGCCTGCATGCATTAGTTTACACAAACGCAATAATAATTTTAGAGTAGAATACTCATTCTCTGATTATTCATATATATATACATATTTCCTTTTTACGAATAAATTTTTATTTTATGTCTCCATTTTGGTGAAAGAATTCTAATCGGATGTTAGCTCAGTTGGTTAAAGCGTCGTGTTAATATCATAAACTTCTGTGAGTACATTTATACAGTATACATGTTTTGAGTTGAAATTTTAATATGTATATATATTGAAACGGCTAAAATGTTCAATAAATTATTATAATATGTACTGTATTTTGATCTAATAGTATTATTAACATGATTGTGTATTTGGTTAAGGCGTTGAATTGCGCTTTATAGATTTTTTGTATCGTATTTGGTTTTTTTGACTTTTAGTAGGAAGAAAACATTAATTAGTAGGATAACACAAATGTAAGTTTTAAAGGAAAATTTGTAAAAGATAAGTATTTCCTATTTATGGCAACGAACGCACATAAAATAATAATTTTTTTGTAATATAATAAGTATGTATTTCTACTATTCTTTAAAAGAAAAACATAAAACGGTAAAATGTGTCCATACAATAAAAATTTTTTACTGAAATAAAAAATCAGCTTTGAGTAAATATTCTTAACAAAAGTTAAAAAAGAAAAGAAATAACAAATAGAAATATTGGATTCTTTTCCGTTTGTTTCAAGAAACCTGCATGCATTGTGGTTTACACAAAACACAATAATAATGTTAGAGTAGAATACGCATTCTCTGATGAGTATTCATCTTAATTATGTACATAATATGTATACAAAAAACATATTATGTACATACATTTAGGTTAGGTATACTCATATCATTTCTATTATTTTAGTAAATGTTGAAAAAAATTTAAAAAAGAGAAAATTTAATTCTCTAAAAAAAATCTGCTTTAAGAGTATCCACCGAAAAGCCGTTTGGAAGTAATTAGTTGATTTACAATACAATTTCCTATGTTAAAAATAAAACCATAAAACTAATTTATAATGTTAAAATATAGATATATATGTATGTACTGTGCATACATATCTCACTAATGTGCATATATATGTACTAGAAAAAACCCCTGGGCACATACCCGGCCGAGCAAAAGAAAGGAATTTTTCTGTGAAACGGAACAATAAATTGATTTTTAATACAATTACACATTTGATACGTTCAGGCCCGTTCTGGCGGTGGTGCAAAAAGTGCTCTTGCACGTGGGCGGCGAAGTTGAAGGGCGGTCGCTTACACACTACTTAAATCCGTTATCTGAGAAATTAAAGTCATTTAAATTTGTATGTTCATTAATTATTTGGCAAGATATACTTTCAAAAATTGATGTAGTTAGCAAAATGCTATAAAATTCTAACATTGACATTAATGAATGTAGTAAAGCGTTGGGTAATTTAAAAAGATTTTTAAATGCGAAAAGAAACGATGCCAGTTTTACGAATATATAAGTCAAGCTACAAACCTTGCACGTGTTATTAATGTAGAAAACGAATTTCCACAGACACGCATAAAAAAAAACCTCATCAATTTTTATATGAACCAAGTGACGAATTTGTACAAGATCCTAAACAAAACTTTAAAATTAATTTTTATTTTCGCCTTATAGATAGAGCGAATAATTCTGTAGAGGAAAGATTTACGTTGTTAGATCAATGTAATAATACCTATGGTTTTTTTGTATTCCTCCCATTCAATAGATTTAGATACTTTAAAAAAATGTTGCTGGATTTGGAAGTTTTACTACAACTAAATATTCAGGATGCCATAGAAAAAGACCTCAATGGATATGAACTATTTAACGAAATACTACAATTTAACGAAAAGTTTTAGGGAAATATTTCCTACTGGGGCAAAGCCTGTAATGACTTTGGATTACATCATACAAAACGACTTAATATCATCACTTCTCAATTTTTGTATAGCGTTAAGAATTTTTTTACATTTCCTGTAACTGTAGCATCTGGAGAAAGAAGTTTTTCAAATTTAAAATTGATAAAAAATTACCTAAGGTCATCGATGTCGCAAGAAAGGCTATTTATTTAAAAAAAAAACCAAAATAAACAAAAATTCTCTTCTGAATATAGCATGGTGTCGTAAATAATTGAAATTTTTTCTTCACTTAGTTTCATTACGTTTTCATATTCTATATTCAATTCTATAAGGGTTAAATTTTACATGAAAATTATCACTCCATCGTGTGATTCGCTTATCAGCGAATTCTAATTAATAAATTTTTAATTATAAAATAGGCCAGCAACTCAGGAAAGTATCTGACAACAATATATAGAATAGTAATATTAATAGCAAATCACAAAAAAATAAAAAATGTTCAAAATTTTAAGTTAATATTAATTTTAAAATAAAATAAAAAATATCACATAGCATTAAACTTTTTTTTGTAAGATTTAATTTGTTTTTATTATTTTTTTATTTCTCGATGGAACGGGAAAGCCTCGAAAACTACTAAGCAGACCGCGCACGTAGGTACTTAGCTATGTGGAACACTAACCCACTAAAACCACCGAAACCCTTTACCATAAGTAAACGACGTGTGTCGAAATGCTATTAAAAAATAATTTACGATAATTTTATTAAACCATCAGCTTTATTATGAATTGTATCCATCATTTCAATTTATTCCTGGTAGGTAAATACTATATTTTATTTTTGTATTGATTTTACTTGTATTGAAAACAACCGTATACGTAGATAATAATTAAGTTAAAAAAAATTTTTTTGTAGGTATGTTAAAATGTCTTACATGGGGTGAAATTTTAAATTGAAATTTCTAATTAAAAATTAAAAAAATGTAAAAAAATATATAATTTTGCTTTTAAATATCTATCACTTTAAAAAATAATAATGAACATCGGTTGTTAGATGGTTCAGATTTGAACCGTACTTTTTCAATCTATAAATTAAACATACTTAAATTATGTATTTTCAAATGACTATGACCAATGACACTAAAGAAATTATCAAACGTAGACTATTCATATTCATAAATAACTGTCTGCAGCTGGTTACTGAATATACCTAATATTTTACTATTTTTCTTGTATGTAATTTAAATTTTAGTTTGATTATTGTCCTTCAGATGGCTTTTTAAGTAGATTTTAATAAATTATAATTTTGCTCTTAGTTTTATTTCTAAAATAAATTATCAGTTTTATCATTAAGTTATAATAATATACATGTACAATGTATGTTTGTAAGATATTTTAATAACTTTTTCAAAACTTTTTACACTTAAAAAAAAATTTAATATAAATATAATTAAATATAATTTAAACGAAATGAAAAGTTTATTTTATTGTTTATTTACCAAACAAAAGAATCCTTTCATGTAAATAAAAAAGGTACCACTTTAAATTATTTACTTTTTAGTCATAAATTAAGATCTTCGATATGTTTAGATATGTTTCTTTTTTATTAAAATTAAATATCATTAAATCTGTAAAATAAATTTAAACAATAAAATTTTTACATAGGTTCGATATACATGACATTTCACCAATATACTAATAATATACTTCCTAAACAAGTACAAATTATATTATATTTATTGTACCTACATTTTAGCTGTTTGAGTATACATATAGGTAGGATAAAATGCTAATTGGTATAATTATAATATATTATATTATATCCAAACATCTACATGATACATCATAGTATCAAAACTGTCAACTGTGAATACATTCCATGTATGCATAAGTAATAAGTATACATAATTTGTATGCTTAGATTTATTTTAAACTAAACGGTTTCGTATTTTGTTGAAATAATAATTAAAAATTACTATTTTTTTATTAAAAAAATCTTGTTTTTTGTTATTAATTATGTTAAAAATTATTATTTAATATAAAATATAAAAAAAATTGAATTAATAGAGAATCGAACTCACAAAAATTTGTGATATTAAACCGATATTAATTATATTATCCTACTAATTAATTTCTTCTCCTACTAAAATTGCAAAAAACCAAATGCAATAAATAAAAAATAAATAAAAAAATTTGGACTCAAAAGAGAACCGACAAAACATGAAAAAAAATCGACATGAAAAAAGCGAAACACACGAAAAACCACGAAAAGTGTGCCTTTAAAATCGTGCTCTTGTGTATTATATTAGAGATAAAATAAAAATTGATTTTGATCGCCACGGCCTGCATCATCGCCGATAGATTGAATGAAAAAAAAACCAAGCACACGAAAAGTGTGCCTTTAAAATCGTGCTCTGGTGTATTATAATACAGACAGCTAAGCAATCACATATGCTCAAAATTTACAATGCATATTGGATGTGTTCACATTGTAGTGCAATTGTCATCTACAAACTTGGTTGAAAAGCTTTCCGGCGTTTACATTATGCCTCAATTGCGAGTGCATCCTTATATATGTGCGTAAATGCTTACAGTCGAAATTAATATACAAACTGATCAAAATAAATAAACAAACTGAAATTTATATTTTAACAATATGAATGAAAACTTATTAATATTAGAAGACTTATTTAATTTCAATTGAAAAAGAATTAAGTATTTATTCATTTATAAAATGACTAACAAAAAATGGCTTGGCTTCATATTTAAAATAGATCCTTTAACATTTGTTGTTTTAAAATTTGAGTCTCTTTTATTTTTTATTTAATTAATTTAAAAATACTATTTAACTCAAACAGTTTACAATTTACAATACACGTTTATTTGATTCAGCCTTATTAACACAGTAAATTAAAAAACTAATGTAGCAGGGGTGAAAATAATTTACCGAAAACACCTCTTAAAACAAATTTCTTAGTATGTACATACTTATATTTAAATTATTGTTACAGACAAGTTGAACAATTGTGAATGTTTGCTATGAAAAAATATTGATTTAGCAAAGTTAACAGTTGATGGTTTAAAATCGACTGCGACCGAAAATTTTTCGATGGAAATACACTTGGCGCTAAAGGCGCTTTGTTAGCACTTTTAAGTGTCAATTATCGTTATAATAATAAGTTTATTCAGTAGAATTAGAACAGAATCGGACAGAACTGTTTTGGTCAGTGATAATTAAATGCCAAAAATTTTAGGACTATTTAAAACAGGAAAATCTACTGAACACCTTCTTGTTCTGATTTTTGCTTACTCTCAAATTTCTTTGTTTAACTGTCCAAATTTAAGAAAACAACAACAAGAAAAAAAGTTGTCCAAAACTTAACTAAAAAAAGCTAAGAACAAAAAAGATGAACTTAGAACTGGGTTGTCCAAAACTGAACACCGACCACAACACTTTTGCACAAAAAAGTGTTCTACTCTAGATCTTTCTAGAGTGTTCTAGAACAGTTTACTGAACAAACCTAATAATTGAAAGTGTTAATATAGCCGTATATGTATATGTATGTATGTAAATCCAAAAAAAAAATATTAAAACCATTAATTTTTGAGTTGAAAGTTTTTTATTATTATTTATTAGAACTTTAAATTCTAGTAAATAATAATAAACAATAATTTGTTTAATTGGAAAGTGGTTACATATTTTGCTTGAATTCTTACAAGAATTTTGAATGTAGAATTTTGAATTAACAGCAATGGTTTTTGTCCTGTACGGTTTTCAGGCATTAAACTTTTGGCCCTCCTAAATTTGTTATAAAAACTTTTGTAAAAAAAATCAAATAGGTAATACTACAGCAGGTACTGTGTCGGCATCACGAAGTAAAAGGCGTGAATGTGCGCAGGTCTCCAGTAAAAATATTTTAATTGTAGATAACAATTTTTTGTTTCTAAATTTAATTTTTAATTATATCTTAAATCGAAAATGATTGTGAAGCCTTGCTTTGGTTTGTAAATGAATAAAGAAATAAAATAAAATAAAAATATATATATATATGTTGTACATTAACAAAAAACAATAAACAAAAAAAAGAAAAAAAATTAACTATTCAAACCTTTACCTTTCTTGTTTCAATATACGGTTACAAAAAAAAAACGCAAGAAAAAAATATTCTGCATGATTATTAAAAAATTAATTTACAAATTTGCTTCATAACTACATAATCATGTTTAATGCAAATCATTAAGATATTTTTTTGAATTTTGTGAAGTGATTTGGTTGTTTTCTGCTGCTCTCCTGTTAAATTTAAGATGAATTTAGTTCGTTCATTTGTTACATGAAGCAATTTAAAATTAGTTTCATATTATCTCTTTCAGAAATTTTTTCAAATAAATTAATCAAAATTAAGAAACACTTAATATGATCTTTCGATTTTTTAACTGTTAATTTATTATTCTAAACTAATTAAAGATCGCTGCACAAATAGAAGATTTAAATCAAAATATGTTAAAATTAATTTTAAAATCAAATATTATTTGGCAATATCTTTAATTAATTTGATTACATTCGGTAGCATAATTCAAAAATTTAATTTTTGTTAATCAAAATACAGTTCAATAATCTTTGATATTAATCATTTTGAATAATACAAATTATATTAAGGTGAAAAGCCACCTAAAAGTAGAAACATCCTTAACATCTCTTACTTAGTCTTTTGATCACAAGCCGTAGAAATAGCTTTTAATTCTTTCCTAATTGCCTGTTTCCCAACTACCCAAATAATATTAAAGCATTATACATAATTAATATATAATTTAAATTTGAATTGAATACACTTACTTGATATTGTTATACGACGTCCAAATATTTAATTTAATTACCTGAAAAGCACATTAAAAAAAATAATTTATCAATTTAAATTATCTGGAAATGCTGTAATTTAAATAACTTTTTTAGTGGATTAATAAATTAGATTTTTTTAAATTTAAATAAATTTTTTATTATAAACTTATTTTTGTTTAATTTTTATTTTTTTGGTGAAATGTTCATCCATATAAATTATTGCTTAAATGGTTCGTTATTTTTTAATTGGCAAATCAAATTTTTTTGATGGTTTGTTATTTTCAATAAAAGAAAATACCTACGTCATTATTTATTACATATGGCAAATTCAAGTAAAATTTAATTTGTATTGTTCAACTAATTGGTATTACACATATCGTTCACTGAGTGCTCTTTAGCGCCCCATTTTTTGTATTTTGGCCTAAGAGTGGATCTATAGGTTTTGATACTGGATCTTTCGTTTGGTGCAAATAGTTTTCAGATAGCTCTTTCAGTTACTGATATATAGAATTGCCACTTTGATCGATACGCCGCATTTTTGATTATACAGATGAAACAGCTCTAAGGAAAAATCCGAGAAAAAAAATTTTAATAGCGGACATCTAACAGGGGACAGTTTTAGCAGACAGCTTTTTCAAAACAAAATATAAAAAGACTCTTTAAAAGTTTTATGGAGCGATAAACCTGTTTTTTTGTTTTTATATGGTTTATTCTATATTGTTAATTTACAGGAATCTATGTGTTTTCTTCTTTTATTAAATTAAATTTACTGAGTTTGCATGCGAGAATTGTAATAGCAGACAATATAATTTCTAAAAAGAGCTGGGTCGTATTCGAGTACTGGTATTTAAAATACTATAAAAAATATTTTCTTTGAGTAAAGTATTTACTTTATTTATTTATTTTTATTTTTTTTTATTTATTTATTTTATTTTTTTTTTCTCAGAAGGAGCAGTATCTACTCTTTATTTACATATTTACATTTTTGAAATATTATTAATTCAAAGAAAAGTATTTGTGAATGTAACTAAAAACAATGTTTAATTAATATTTAAAATTAAAAGAATAGTATTATACATAAGTTTTTTTTTTTGTTATTATACAACGCAATGGTAATGACGTCAACATGGATACTTGATATAATAATATAATAATAATTATTGTAAATTTCATAATTTATTATAACAGGTTATTATAGTAGTTATTTATACATATTTTAAATGGTTTATTATCATTATATGCCTATTTGACAGAGCTTGATAAATGCTTAAAAATGGATTGCCCATGGAAAATGAGTGTTTATCATGCTTTGTCAAATGGAACAGTTCTAACTGTAGATTTAATAATTTAATATAATAACTAATACAAATGTAACACTTAGATTAAGATAAAATAATTACAATAAATTTCTTCTTAATACAACACTCGAACGGAGTAGTTCATTTTAATTAGTGTGTCCTTTACATTGGTGACCCCGAACTTTTTGTTTAAAAACTTTTTTAAATAAAGCAAAAAAAAAATTATAAAATGCTGCAAAGTGAGAATATAAAACAATTGATAAAAAATTAATTTAAACTTATATATTAAAGTTTAATAAAATATAATTTTTTTTTATAAAACACCTTAAATACGATAAATATAATAATATTAAAAAAAATATTAAGTACAGTAACCAACAATTTTCAATTTTTTTTTTCTCAACTAAAATATAAAAAAGATTAAGGGGACTTAATAATTAAATACAGTGTAAATAAAACACATAAATAGTTATATAACACAAAATAAAAAATAAATAAAAATTTTTAAAAAATTAATTTTATTTAAAATTAATATCATTAATTTAATATCAAGTACCTACTGTAAAAAAAAAGAAAAACAATAAAAAGCTACATTTCTTCATTTTACATATTGAACATTGTAAATCGTGCATTTAAAAACAGCATCAGCAGAGAAAACGAACACCACGAGAAAAATAGTACCTATGGATATTATTGAAATAAATAAACGGAACATTTCAATAAAACAAGATGCAAAAAATGGAATATGTAACAAATGGAATATGTAACAAATGGAATATGTAGCAAATGGAATAAGCAACAAGAGGAATATGCAGTAATGGCTAATTAAATTTTTAAATATAAATTAAGAATTTTTTGAAACAAAAAGAAAAAAAATATTTTTAGTATATTATTTATTATTTATATAAATAAAATAATTATATTATAAAAATTATATTTTGAATTCATGAAAATATAAAACTTTTTTTTAAAATTTAAAACCAAAAATAATAATATCAAATTTAGACAAAATTTAATTGAGGAAATTTTAAGTAAAATAATACAAAAAAAAAGCAACAAAAATAAAAAAAATTATGTATCTAAGTACAACTTGTATTTAATGTTATTTAGTACTTTATGTTAGAAAATTTTTAAGAATTTCTTATATTAATTTCATAAGCTAAAATTTAAAAAAAAAAATTATTTTGAATTCATAGGTTAATAATATAATATTAATTACTTACTAAAAAATTAAAATAACAAACTCATATGATTCATATTCAAAATAAATTATCAATTATAAATTAAACAATACCAAGGTACAACATAAAATTAAAAAAAAAAAAATTATTACAGATAAAAGCATACTCCATCCATACTCAATTCCTAGTGTAGTTTGTACGTATTTCGGTTTTAGTTTTAAAAAAATTAGATCCCAGTCCAGAAATAGGTCCGCTATTCGGCAAAGGTATAATTCAAGAAAAAAATGTTGTCATTTCCATTTTAGATTTGGAAAGGACGCTAAAAAGTGTGTACCTCCATGTCAGTACAACTCATCAACACAAAATACTAAGGACACCGAAAATCCAAAAAACTAGCAAAACCCTCTGTTGCAACGGCTAACACTGGGTTTGTTCCAAAAACAAGCCGTTTATTTATAAAGGACCGAAAAAAATAAATTAAATTTCCTAATCGATACCGGAGCAGATCTGTCAGTAATACCTTACTCGATCTCATCTTCAATTAACCTTAAAAAAAAGCGATTTGTATTTATCAACAGCAAATGATTCAAAAATCGAAACGTATAGAACCACTATTATTACAGTAGACTTAGGATTGCGTAGAATCTTCACACACCAATTTATTGTTGCAAAAGTTAATCGTCCTATTATAGGTGCCGATTTTCTGTGTAAATTTGGTCTATCGGTAAATATGAAAGAAAAATGTCTAATCGATACCCAGACTTCATGTAGAACAAGGGCAAAAATAGTCAAAGTAAGTACACCAACGCTATAACTTTTTCCTTAGAAAATAAATATGGGCTACTGTTAAAAAAAATATCCAAATACACCAGCCGTTCCAAACTTCACAAATATTTCGCAACATTCCGTAGTTCACCAAATTTTAACTGAAGGTCCTCTACCTGTTTCAACATAATAAGGCAAACGCAGAGTTTGATGAAATGCTCAAACTGGGAATCTGCACGCCTTCTTCTTCACCAACCGCTTCACCGCTCCACTTAGTTCCAAAAAAAGATTCGTTGGACTGGAGGCCGTGTGGAGATTACCGCAGATTGAATGCAGTAACTATCCCAGATAGATACCCAATTCCTCATATACAGGATTTCAGTATAAAGTTCGCTGGATGTACCTTATTTTCAAAAATAGATCTCTTCCGAGCGTATCATCAGATCCCCGTCGCACCAGAGGACGTATATAAAACCGCAATAACAACACCTTTTGGACTTTTCGAATTCGCTAGAATGAGTTTTGGTTCCAAAGATTTATGAACGAAGTTCTTTTTGGGCTTGACTTTGCGTTCGTTTATATTAAAGATATTCTAATTGGTAGCAAAAATGAAAATGAAAATTTACTACATTTAAAAAAAAATGTTAAAAGACTTTCTAATAATGGTTTAACAATTAAACTAAGTAAATGTGTATTTTGTGTAAGTGAATTGCAGTTTCTAAGCCACACTGTCTCCAGAGACGGTATTGAGCCAACGAAAGATAGAATCGAAGCCATTCGTAAATTTGTTCCATCGAAATCTATCAAACAGACCCAACAATTTATTGGGACTGTAAACTATTAGCATCGGTTCATCCCTCACCTAGCGGAGATGTTAGCACCAATATACGATTTTTCATTACTCAACATCAAAACAAAAAAAATCTTCCGCAACTCTGTTGGTTCACCCACGCAATGATACCAAACATAGTATTACCACTGACACATCTAATACTGCGGTCGGTGCCGTCCTTCAACAATTAAACAGCGATAAGTGGCAACCTCTTTGTTTTTTTTCTAAAAAATTATCTCCAACCGAAACCAAGTGTTCCGCTTTTGATAGGGAGTTTTTAGCAATACATTTAGCCATCAAACATTTAAGATATTTATCGAAGGTAGAAATTTCGTAGTTTACACCGATCATAAACCACTGGCCTACGCAATCAATTCCCGAAATGAACGTAGTCCACGACAGTGTAGACACTTGGAATATATCGCCTAAATTACCACCAATATCCGACATATTAGTGGAAAAAGTAATGTTATCGCAGACTATCTCTCAAGGCATGCAGAAGAAAATGCCATTACCCTCGACTTCTACATCGAAGAATTCATTAAAGAACAGTTACAGGACGAAGACATAGCCAAATACGAACTCTCGAAAAGCTCCCAATCAAACACCAAGTTTTCTTACATTGAAATACCTTTAGTGAATAAGAAACTGTTTTGTGAAATGTTGACAGGCAAAAATCGCCCTTTTGTCCCGCAATCACTAAGACTAAAATTTTTTATCTACTACACCAAATTTCCCATCCAGGTATTCGGGAAACAAGAAAATTGATAACGTCAAGATACTTTTGGCCAAAGATGAACGTTGAACATCAAAATCAAACCCGATCGAATAGAAATACCATCGGGCAGATTTGAGCATGTTCACGTTGACATTGTCGCTCCGCTCCCGGTTTCCAAAGACCATTCTTACATTTTAACAGTTATAGATCGTTTCTCAAGGTGGCCAGAGGCATACGCGTTAAAAGATATGTCCGCAGAAACTGTTACCTTGACCCTGATCTCACAGTTTATTTCACGTTATGAAATTCCTTTAATTATTACATCTGATCAATGTAACATCTGACCAAGGAAAGCAGTTCGAATCCAAAATTTTCAAGAATTTCAATAAAATTTTTTGAAGTTTCCATCCTCAGGCCAATTGTATGGTAGAGAAGTTTCATAGACAACTAAAGTCTTGTCTTATATCTCGATGTACCTCATCAAATTGATTCGAAGAACTACAACTAACATTATTAGGAATTCGAGTAACAGTAAAAGAAGACCTCAATTGTTCGCCAGCTGAAATGCTGTATGGGCAAAAATTAAGAATACATTCAGCATACAGCATTCGGAATTTTAAATAAAACTATTTCAGAAATTAGAAAAAAGCGAAAATCAGTCTGTTTTAACATAATCAATTAACGATGACATATTTCTAATTATAATTTAACAACATTATTATTTAAAAAAAAAAAAAAAAATTTTCTTTTTCACACACAATTACAACTAATTTTAACTTAATTTGTTTTTAGCCGAATTTTAAATAATTTTTTTTTAGTATTCATGGATCGTTCACACTGAGAAGGGAGTGTGTAGTGCCTATTTGACAGAGCTTGATAAATGCTTAAAAATGGATTGCCCATTGAAAATGAGTGTTTATCATGCTTTGTCAAATGGAACAGTAGATTTAATAATTTAATATAATAACTAATACAAATGTAACACTTAGATTAAGATAAAATAATTATAATAAATTTCTTCCTAATACAACACTCGAACGGAGTAGTTCATTTTAATTATTGTGTCCTCTACAAGTTTTTATTTCATAAACAGAATCGTGTCGGAATCCCATTGGTATTCGGTTTGTGTGTATTACATTTGCTGATCTGTTATTACATTGGTGTATTTCGTCACTTATAGGTAGTACAGTATTTGTATTGATTGACTGATTGAATGTTCTATGTATTTGTGTCGCTAGCATTTTATCTATATGGAAAGGTTTAAAGGGAGAATTTTGTTATTTTTGTGAATTTCATTTGTTGGTGTTCTAATATTTAACCCGAATAAATTTTTAATTGCTTTGTTTTGTACTCTTTGCATTGTTGTAAGATTTTTCTTAGGAGTATTTCCCCAAATCAATATGATTACGCAATACTTAAATATACTATGGAATAAACTAAAATAAATAGTTCATTTTATCTCATAGAGGGCATACTACAATTTATTCTTCTAAACATTCCTGCAATTCTACGACCTTTGGTTATCTGACTTGAAATTTGTTCCTTCCAGTTAAGTTCTGAATCCAGTATAATTCCAAGATATTTGTAGGTCAGAGTTTGACTTATGACACAATTGTATATTTTATAGTCATTGTTGAGTTTTGTTCCTTTGTTTTTACAAGAATATATTTTGTTTTCTGTATATTGACAGTTAATTTGTGCAAGCACATCCAATTATGTATTTTATTCATTTTAACATTGATGTTATTTTCAAGTTCTGCAAAACTTTCTGCAGAATATACTACTGCCAAATCTTCGGCATATAAGAATGCTTTGCACTAATTGCTATAGTGGAAAAACTGCTAATATAACATGAGAATAGCGTAGGCCTAAAGAGCTGTCTTGAATAACTAAATTTTTTATGTCACTTTTTAACACTTTTCCGACCGTAAATTGTTGCCTGTTTTCTAGATAATTTTGCAACCATTTGTGCTCTTTTCCCATAATTCCTTGTTCAAATAGTATTCGCATTAGATTTTATTGCTGATATAACATCAAATACAGCACTATTAGTGTTAGATTTTTGTTTAAAATCACATTGAAATCTATTTGTTAAATTCTCAGTTTCGAGATATTGCACTAGTTGATTATTGACACAAGTTTCTATGATTTTACTAAAAATGGTTGATATTGATATTGGTCTAAAATTTGTAATTTCATCTACATTACCATTATTTTTGTAAATTGGTACAATTTTGCTTATTTTTAGATAATTAGGAATTTCTCCTTGTTTAAATGAATTATTAATAAGTTGTGCTAGTGGCAACGCTAATTCATTCTTAAATAATTTCATTAGATCTACTGTAATTTCATCTATTCCAGATGACTTTGAAGTTTTTAAGTTGTCAATAATTTTTTCAATTGTGCTTTTTTCGATATAGTTAAATTTAAGTTTGCTTTGTGTTTTAATTTTCGGTGTGTAGATTGTTTCGAATTTATTTTCCATTATTTTTCCTATTGTACTATAATAATTGTTAAATTTATTAAATTTTTCTATTATTTCTTTATTACTCAGTATGTTTATTCGATACAATATTTTTCAAAACTTTCCAAGTTTTTGTTGGGTCATTTGCTGCTTCTCTGAATTTTTTACGTTCATATTCTGTTTTTACCCTTCTTTTTATACCTCCAAATTTGTTCAACCAATAATGATATTTATCCTTAAAATATATATTTTCATAACTTTGTGTGTGTTTTCTATGCCAATAATTTCGTTTTCTTAACATTTCTAAGCATTCCCTATCAAACCACTTTTTTGTAAATTTAATTTGTTTTTTGTAACTTTAGGCCCATATGCAGCTTTTCTGAAATTTTTTTCTTCATAAGAAATATACATTAATTTCTAACGGCAGAAAAGAATTCTGAAAATTTCAGCAGCAGTTTCTAATATGTAGTACTCAGGTTTTCTGAAAATTTTAAAGTTAAGATGCTTGATAGTAGAAGTCACTAGTATAATATTTGCAGACTTTATTATAATTTCGTTGGTATTTTATGTGCCCGTATACATAAATCTACTCAGAAAAATTTGACAGTTGTTTTTTGTATTCAAATAAGAATAGAAGTATAAATAACCAAAAACTAAGAAATAATGGATGAAAGTCAATTCGAATTAGAAGAATTTAGTTTTGGTGCTATTTATGATGTTCCTGAGGTCTTAACACAATAAGAGGTTCTTTCAAGACAAAAAGTAGACATACAAAAAAAATATAAAAAGCTACAGTGTACAGAAATGGAAAAAAAATATTTAATTAAATTAGTAAAAGAGAAGCCAGAAAAATGGCATTTAAAAAATAAGAATCACCATAACATAAATGCTGTAAGAGCGGCATGGAAATTTATTTTCGAAAAATTAGGAAATTCTGGTAAATATTTAGGTATATAATTTTCAGAAAATATATTATACTTCGCATATGTATGCATACGTAATATTTTGTATTTTTAGTTGAAGAGTGCAAAAGAATTTGGAATTCATTAAAGGACAGTAAGAGGGATCACTCAAAAAAAATTAGAAAGCCTGAAAAATATGGTAGCGCAGCAGATGACGAGCAACTTCACTTCAAATTGGGAATTCTCATCCGATCTCACATTTTTAAAAGAGGGTTCTGAAACTCGACTGTAATGAATTATTAAATTTATAATTTATGTATAATTACATGCATATTATATTTATTTTTCCTCCTAGAGAACGTTTTCTAGTGATGAATGTTTTAATGAATCACCGAGTACATCTATGTCCCAGAATGAATAAAATTATTCATACGTAGATATTTAAATAAAACCGGCTATTTTTTTAATTATTTTTTTTTTTACAGATGAACAAAAATAAGAAAAATTCTGATAATACTTGTTTGGCAACATCAATAAATGAATTAATTGAAATGAGGAAACAAGTGGAGGTGAATAAAAATATTCAAAATAATGAATTAAAGTATTTCACAATGTTAGCAAATATAGATAGAATGCTACAAAAATTTAATGAAATGGAAATAGAAGAACTTAATTTGATTTCTATAAATATTATATTAGAAAAACTAAAAGAAAAAAATAAAACATAAACTTTCTTTAATTTTTTAAACAATTTTCCATGTTAAAAAAACAGAATGACGTTGCCAATTTACAGAACCAACATCAGAAATAATATATTCTTTAATTACATTTCTGATATACTTTGCTTCTGTACTGTGTCTTCCAATCAAATTTCGTAAAAAACTTCGGAATACTGAGTTTTTAGTAATATTTTTTCTCCCCTGTCCTTCACGTAAGTTTCCTTCATCATCATAACAATCTGCATATCATACTGGGCAATAATCATTTCTGTTTTTTTTCAACAAAATAGTTGTACAAATAGCAAGAAACGCTGATGATTTTTTGAGCTCTGTCAGGATTACAAAGCATTATTGTTTTGCAACATTGCCATTTACCGCATAAAATTCCAAACGCATTCTCTATGCATCTACGTGCCCTACTCAATCTATAATTGAATACTATTTCTTCTTCTGTTAGTTGTTCAGATTTTCTAACTGTATAGGGCTTCATAATTCTTTTATTAAGCGGAAAAGCGTCATCAGCTATATAATAATATGGTATTTTTTCTCCTAAAATAGAAGCGTCATTTGAAAATGGAAGTTCTTTTTTCGAAAGTTTTTATTCAAAAGGTGATAAATTAAATATATTTGAATCTCCTTCAGTTCCATAAGCTCCCACATCAATATAGCTGAATTTGTAATTAGCATCTGCCATACCCATCAAAACAATACTGTGATAACCCTTAAAAAATATAAAGTTTATGAATATGTATGTAAACATAATAGGTATATATATATACTGTACATAATATATTATATATATATATATGTACATTATAATTGTAAAATAAACTACCAGCATTTTGAGGAGCTTTAACATCAATGTGTTTTCCGTCAATTGCTCCTATACAATTAGGGAAATTCCACTTTGCATTGAAATCATTAGCAGTTTCCAGAAATAAATCGGTATTTTGTGCCGGAATTGTAAATGATAACTTTTTGCAAATTGCACCAAAAACGGGAGCATGTCATATGCCTGTATTTCATTTGCCAGTGTATTTTCATTTGCCTGCATTTCATTTGCCCGCATTTTATTTGCCTGCTTTTCATTTGAGTGGATATGATAAATATTCATAATAAAAATTTCATGTAGCAAGCCTTTATCAATCAATGGATACCAGAACTACATCTTCTAGGTGGTGACTGGTGGAAAGCGCCAATTCCAAGAAATTGAGCCGCCTCCATCAAAAATAGGTCCGGGTTTTTTTTTAAACTTTTCTTTAGTACAATGGCGATAGTTAGTACGATGCAAACAAGAGGAAGGTCCGAAAGTCAATACCGAAGACCTTAAAATTGTTTTTTTGCCATCAGTCCAACAGCCCTTAAATGTGATGAAGACAATAGGTCCGGGGTGCCAGGGATTATTACAAGCTATAATTTGTATTTTGTTTTTTGCTAAATATTTGGTAATAAAACCTTGTCCTTTGCGTTTACCATTTGTCGGCAAAAACAGGGTACCAATAACTTAGTAGCGGGGGTTTGGGAGAGCAGCAAATAAAATTTTTTTTTTAAAATAGTTTTTACCAAAACTTTGCCGTATGCGTTTACTTGCCGTCGGCGAAACAGGGTTCCAATAAATGAGTGGCTGAGGTTTGGAGGCAGCAGCCCCTGACTTTAAAAATGGAATAATTTTCTTAAAAACATTTTTTTACTAAGACTGTGCCGTATGCGTTTACTCTCCGTCGGCAAAAACAGAGTTCCAAGAAATGAGTAACGGGGGTGTGTCTTCAAAAATAAAATAATTTTATACAGAAAAATACCATTTAAACATGTGATATTAGGTTTCGACCCCGAATACTGGTTCCCCTGACCTATTGTCTTCATCACATTTAAGAACTGTTGTACTGATGCCAAAAAAAAAATTTCAAGGTCTTCGGTCCCTACTTCTGGATCGTCGATTCTATCCAAAAAAAATTTAATTTTTTATCCTATTTTTTTTTATATAAGACCTATTTTGATGGAGGCCGCTAAATTTCTTAGATTTGGCACTTTCCACCAGTCACCACCTAGAAGATGTAGTTCTGGTATCTGTTGATTGATAAAGGCTTGCTATATGAAATTTTTATTATGAATATTTATCATATCCAGTCAAATGAAAAGCAGGCAAATAAAACGCAGACAAATTAAATGCAGGCAAATGAAAATAAAGGCAAATTAAAAAACAGGCAAATTAAAAAACAGGAAAATGAAAAAACAGGCAAATTGCAAAAAAGCAGCCAAATAATACTACTGGCAAATGAAATACAGGCATATGACACGTTCCCATTTTTGTGAGATTGATAAAATTAAAAATAGTATTTTGAGTTGATATGAAAATGAAAAAGTATTCTAAATAAAAAATAGTATTCTAAAGTATTCTAAAATACTAAACAGAAAACAATAGCGAATTCCACATGGTACGGTAAAATACAGATTTACATAAAGATATTCCGATTATAAAATTATCTGACAAGGTATAAAATTACACAGTAGAGTATGTTGATTGTAATATCTTCATCATCATTCAAATATGAAAGCAAATTTAGTGATTAATAATCAAGGTTTGGTCAGAAGACTAAAATATTTTTGAACTAGCACACTTTTCAATGCTTTGCTTGATTCAAAAGATTCTATTTTCACTGAACCCTTAAAAGTATTAAAGAGCATAATTCGATTATAATTTTTACATTTCATTTTGTTCAAATTCATATGTACAAACGGGACATATTAATCTGTCAACAAATTATTTCCGACTTTTTCAGGTCTTTATACCAATGCTTTTTACTTTCTAATCGAAATTTTAACTTTAAATTTTAAAGAAAGCGATATCATATTTCAGTATCACGAACTTAAATAACGATTTAGTTCTGCTGTAGTATATTGTACAATGTACATCTGCACATTTCGTAACTAAACAAAATTTTCTTTTTTTCTTTAAATGTGAGGTAATATTATCTATTTATTTTTAATTTTTTTTTTTTTTTTGAACTGATTAAAAGAAAATTCACACTGATTTAACACGTTAATTTTCTTCCACACAAAATCCAAAATATACACCGTTGTAAAATATTCTTTTAAAGTTTGACTACTTACTATACAATAAAAGAAAACAATTCTCTAAACTTTATGTGCCTTATGTACCTTGTTAATGAAATGGTAAAATTATGTGATAGTGATAATCAATATAATAAAAAAAACTACAAAAAGAAAATTAAGAATATCATTAACCCCATTGAAAACGGTACCTATTCAATATTTTCATTAAATCACCAGAAAATGATTTGCGTGTTTAAACTAGATTTAAAAGCAAAAACAAAACAAGAGAAAAAAAATAGTACAAAAAAAACTTGACAGGATAATATCGGTAATTTTTGTTTGTTTGTTTGTTGGTTTTTGTTTTTTTTTAGCTCATGCTCCATAAGTTTTTATTTTCTGGACGTCGATAATTTCTAAGTAAATTAAATACACTCTAAATATTGAGTGGCTGTATAATAAAGTTAATTTTTTTTTACAATGACGATAAGGTTATAATTAACGTGGAAATGATATTTATACGTATTTTAATGCTTTTTAATGTATGTAATTTTGTTAAAAACTATATAAAATACTAGTGAATCATCTGTGCAATTGCACAGAAGCAGTTTCTTCAGGTACGATGTTATATAAAAAGAAATATTTGTTATGGTATAATTGTAGTTGTTTTCTTAATAGCTTGATCCTTGAATATATTTATAATGAAATTAAAGTATAATACCTAATACCACAAATAAATAACTATATACAGATGATGAACTATTTTCTCTAGCTGACAAAAAGCTTTAATAAGAACAAAATCATAAAAAAAACAATGTAAAAAAAATAAGAATAGTAGACGTGAAGAACCATGCCCAACAAATAATTTTCAATTTGTGCCCGTAAATGCGACCGCTCGCATCCGCTCAGTGGCCACACAAGAGTCCAACATGTGTCATCACATTTCCGTATAAATTGTGGTTAAGAGTCAGAAAATACCGCTACATGGGTTGAGGACGTTGATGCATGGGTTGACGGGTTGACGCCTTCTGAATGCAAGAGTTGGTTTGAGTCAATCACAACTAATGCTCTTGTGATCGAGATTCGCAATATTTTGAGGGATTGTATTGGCTCATGAGTTAGCAATGCGATGCTTAAATATAAATATAGTTTTATATAATTTAATATAAATAAAACTAAAAAATAGTTATATCTCAAATGCAAATAAAATATTACTGAAAAGAAAGAACATTAATTGAAATATAATTAATACTTATAAAAGGGAAAGTTTGTTTGTGTGTTTGTTCGCTATACACGCCCACAGTTTTAAAGATAGAGTTCTGAAATTTTGCGCAGTTATTCATGGTCAAATGCCACAGTTACAAAGCCATCAGATGACAAGTTCGGGCCGTACAACTCCTAGCAAGACTCAGGAATATTTCAAAAACCAATTGTGTTGTAGGCATGAAAATTTACACTAAGATACTCTTTCACAAATAAAGAAATTCGACTGTTACCGATTTCGAAAATTTGGACTGGTTTGGGTTGTTGCCGTACAACTCCTAGCACGTACGTCTCAGGAATATTTCAAAAACCAATAGAGTTACAGGCATGAAAACTTACACTTAGATACTCTTTCACAAATAAATAATTACGACTTCCACTGATTTCGAAAATTTGGACTGGTTCGGGTCGCTGCCGTACAACTTCTAGCACTAACGTCTCAGGAAGATTTCAAAACCAATTGTGTTGTAGGCATGAAAATTTACACTTAGATACTCTTTCACAAATAAAGAAATAGGACTGTTACCGATTTTGAAAATTTGTACTGGTTCGGGTCGCTGCCGGATAACTCCTAGCACATACGTCTCAGGAATATTTCAAAAACCAATAGAGTTACAGGCATGAAAACTTACACTTAGGTTCTCTTTCACAAATAATTAATTACGACTGCCACTGATTTCGAAAATTCGAACTAGTTCGGGTTGCTGCCGTACAACTCCTACCACATACGTCTCAGAAATGTTTCAAAAAAAAAATTATGTTACAGACTTGAAAATTTATTCATAGGTACTTTATGAAAAATAAAAAAACATGTATTGTCCTGAAAAAGTATTTTCAAATTTAGGAATCAGTATAAAATTTTTACATGACTATGTGAAGTGGCTATGTAAATTAGCCACAAAAATGTGACGATTCGTTTTATTAATCAGAAAATACTGCAGAGTGTTCCGGGGGGTCCATGTGTACAAATCGATAGATACAGTTATCGATGAAAATGAAGTGGTTCCTCCTCATCAATTGGAATTAAAAGTAGTAGCTTCAATATTGCTTCTACGAAACTTGAAGAAGCCAAAACTACGGTACTAGATTAAGAATAAGAACTTGGTATCTCTGATTTCATTTAAGTACAAATTCCATTTGATTGTTGAAAAGTCGAACATATCTTTATTTCAAAAGACCACCGAAATATTGCTTACAAAGAAATAATTTTAATATAAGTATAGTTTAAGTTGTAGTATTGTTGAGATTTTGTTATCGTAGTGAAAAAAAATATTAGAATATTTTTGATAAACCAATTTTTTTCAATTCGATTCATAAATTAAACTTCATTGAAATAAATTCGATACATTTTGTGGTCGACCCGGACACCGTCGGGTATCTTTGCTAGTTATTTATAAAAATAAAATATGATAAATAATCAAAAACACAAATATTTATTGCACATAAACACAAATAACTAAATGATAAATCGTTTTCATCAGTAGTATCTTCTGCTGCCTGCAATGTTGGCGATGGCGGTGCTTCGGGTCGTTCTTTGGCTTCCATTCTTATTTTGTTTCGATAGTTTCTTTTCAGCACTTCTACCAGCACTTCTATGGGAAAATGTGTCCATGGTCTATGTCTCATGGGTAGGTACAATAAAATTTGTAAACTAAAATTATTACCATTTTAAATTATAAATTTATTGTACTCATGGGACATAGCACGTGGACCCATTTACTCCTGGATTTCCATATCTACATTAAATATTTTAGAAAACACACATTAAAACTTACATCGATGTGCGGTAAACTTACAATTATGTGCGGTGTTCAAAATCAGGGTATATCACCTTCATAGAATATTCATATGCACGTATATGAGTTACACACAGAATTTGTTTATATAAATATTTGAATACTTATGTAAATATTTGATGATTTTGATAAAACGAAAATTATATGATTTCGGTTTTATTTGTTCCCGCTTTATTTCAAGTAACCTATTTACCAAACAAAAAAATATTTTTTAAAAATTCTCATCAAACGTATGTTTTTTTGCATTTTGTTTATGTGTTTTTTTTTTGTACTTTTTTATTTTTTTCTTCCACGAAATATAAGTACATTTTAAATTTTAAACCAAAGCAATGCGTTTTGTAAGAAATTAAATGAAATTTTATGCTACTATTTTTTATTTCTTTTTAAATTTATAATACAATAGTGAAAGTCCTAAGATAATTTTTTTTCACACAATTAAACAAAATTTAATTTCCTTCAAAAAAAATCCTCGAACGGCTATACTGGGACCAGTGCTTCGGAAGTTATGAGCTATTTTGTCCCCACACTTCCTGTTTTTTTGCAGTAAATATTTTTATTTTCATTTATTTTTAATACAAGCATTTTATTTTATTAAAAAAAAAAATTAATTAATAGGTAGAGTAGAAGCATCATATTATAAGGTTAATTTTTTTAATTATTTTTTTTACTTTTGGCAATTTATATATCGTCTTCTATACTTATAAAAGGGAAAGCTTGTTTGTTTGTTTGTTTGTTCGCTATACACACCCACAGTTTTAAAGATAGAGTTCTGAAATTAGATAAGACAGTTATTCATGGACACGGTACCTTACAAAGCCATCAGCTGACAGGTTCGGGTCGTACAACTCCTAGCAAGACTCAGGAATATTTTAAAAACCATGTGTGTAACAGTTATGAAAATTTACATTTAGATACTCTTTCACAAATAAAGAAATTCGACAGTTACCGATTTCGAAAATTTGGAGTGGTTCGGGTTGCTGCCGTACAACTTCTAGCACGTACGTCTCAGGAATATTTCAAAAACCAATAGAGTTACAAGCATGAAAACTTACACTTAGATATTCTTTCACAAATAAATAATTACGACTTCCACTGATTTCGAAAATTTGGACTGGTTCGGGTCGCTGCCGTACAACTTCTAGCACGTACGTCTCAGGAAGATTTCAAAAACCAACTGTGTTGTAGTCATCAATATTTACACTTAGATACTCTTTCACAAATAAAGAAACACGATTTTTACCGATTTCGAAAATTTGGACTGCTTCGCGTTGCTGCCGTATAACTCCTAGCACGTATGTCTCACGAATATTTCAAAAACCAATTGTGTTACAGGCATGAAAATTTACACTTACATACTCTATCAGAAATGTTTCAAAAAGAAAATTGTGTTACAGACTTGAAAATTTATTCATAGGTACTTTATGAAAAATAAAAAAACATGTATTGTCCTGAAAAAGTATTTTCAAATTTAGGAATCAGTATAAAATTTTTACATTACTATGTGAAGTGGCTATGTAAATTAGCCACAAAAATGTGACGATTCGTTTTATTAATCAGAAAATACTGTAGAGTGTTCCGGGGGGTCCATGTGTACAAATCGATAGATACAGTTATCGATGAAAATGAAGTGGTTCCTCCTCATCAATTGGAATTAAAAGTAGTAGCTTCAATATTGCTTCTACGAAACTTGAAGAAGCCAAAACTACGGTACTAGATTAAGAATAAGAACTTGGTATCCTGATTTCATTTAAGTACAAATTCCAATTGATTGTTGAAAAGTCGAACATATCTTTATTTCAAGAATACCTCAACAGCAAGGAACGTATTTGCTTATAGTTCATCAGAAAAGACCACCGAAATATTGTTTACAAAGAAATAATTTTAATATAAGTATAGTTCAAGTTGTAGTATTGTTGATATTTTGTTATCGTAGTGAAAAAAAATATTAGAACAGTTTTGATAAATCAATTTTTTTCAATTCGATTCATAAATTAAACTTCATTGAAATAAATTCGATACATTTTGTAGTCGACCCGGACAACGTCGGGTATCTTTGCTAGTTATCTATATATGAGTATTGTATATATATATGTATAGTCAATCATATATCGATTTTTTTTTTTATCACTTATGGATTTGTTTTTTTTTTCTTATGAACATGCAAAAGTGAAACTGATTTTTTTTACCTGTTAGAAGAGTTATAACTGAGAGTTTTAAATAACTTTTAATAAGAATATTTACCAATATTATGTAGTATCAATTAAAAAAACAATGATTTAAAAAAATTTGTCTTTTGGATTGGTTTGAAATTTTATAATTATTGAATGTACGTAATCCAAGAAAAATGCTTTCGCAATAATAATATGGTAATCAAAAAAGTTAAAACCTGTAACTGAATAGTTTTATTAATATTATCAGTATTTCAACCTTCTTAATTTTCATTGTAAATAACCCAACCTAATTTGGAATGCACCTTTGTGCAATGTTCTTTTTCATATTAAAGCAAGCGAAAAATGGTTATCACTTAAAAGTAATAAGGGATAATCCGCTATTAAATTTTCACTTCACAAACTTACCGGCCCCTAATCTAAATAAATCAATGGAATTTTGAGTTAATGATTATTTGACATTATTAAAAGCTGTATAAAAAGGTACATCAATTTCTGTAACACTCACTCAATTATAACAACACAAAAAATAATGAAAACAAACATCCCATATTTTACTTTAGCTTATTTTGTTGTTTTTTTTTATTTTAGAGATTATATGCATATTATATACTATTTCTATTTTCAAAAAATTTGTTAGCGAAGCTATGAAGCTCCTTAATTTGATTCTCAAATTTTTTAAAACCAAATAGACAAAAATAGAAGATAATACGTAGGTACATAGTTTGAAAAAAAAAACCAAATAAATTCACTACTAGGCTGGTGTTTGTTATTTTATTATTAATTTTACTCGAAATAACATTTTAAGTGGAGAAAAATATAGTTTTTAGTATATACAATAAGTAAAAATTTTAAATATTACTTAGTAGTAAATAGAATTATTGAGAGTGACAGTATTAACAATTCTAACCTTGTTTTAACGGCGCGACAAGATGTCAATTATATTATAAATTAATGAAAGATTGACAATTGAGAAAATATACCAAATTTTATTAAATTCATAAAATATGCTGTAGGCTCTAGGTGAAACATTATAAAAATATATGATGGTATAATAACCGAAATCAGTTAACAATATTTAATAAAATTGTGAAACAGACCTAGAGTTTTAATATTTATTTAATTTCAAATTTTATTTCATTGGATTATGAAAGTAGGTTTATGATGTACCATTATGATGACATATTCACTTTATATTGGTGCTTTGAGTCAATAATTAAAGTAGTAATGTGTTAGACATATTGCGTAATTAAGAGATAACGCAAAGTTACTCTTAGATTAAACAACCAACTTTTTATTACATAATATAATACGTAGTAGGTATAATACCCTCTTTCTCGAAATTACTTGAAGTTAGGTAGATATCTTATTTAACAATCTCAAGGTATTTATTCTCAATAAGTTAAAATGCTTTATATAAATTTATTTTTATTTTTGTTTTACTTCTTTTAAGCATATGTCTGAAGTAGGATTGAAACATTTTTGTTTAGTACCTCTACAATACAGCGATGTATTCTCTTTAAAACTTTGTCGAAAACAATCAAATTTTACCCAATGAACAATTCGGTTTTCGACCTGAACACTCTGCTGATCACCAACTAGTACGCATAACGAAATATATCAGAGAAAAATTTGAAGAAAAGAAGTCTGTGGGTATTTTAATTTGTGATATAGAAAAAGCTTTCGACTCTGTATGGCTCAACGGTTTGATCTACAAACTACATTGTCTGCAGTTTCCCCTATACCTAGTCAAAATAATTAAAAACTTTCTACATAATAGAACTTTCTGTGTCAAAATCAATGACACTCACTCTTCAAAATTCCAGTTGCCAGCAGGCGTGCCCCAAGGATCAATTCTAAGTTCTATCCTGTACAATATTTTTATATCTGATATTATCATCCCAGATTCATGTTACATTGGTTTGTTTGCCGATGATAACAGCCTGTATAGTACTGATGAAAATCCTGCAGACATTATGCAAAATTTGGAAAGCGGGTTCAATACTCTTCAACAATTCTATTACAAATGGAAAATTAAGATCAACGCTTCTAAAACGGCCGCGTGCTTCTTCTCAAGGAAAAGAAAACCATGTAATTTACCAAGCAGAAACCTTAACCTAAATGGTACTGTTATCGAATGGAGTTCCAGAATTAAATATCTAGGAATTATCCTAGATCCAAAACTTACTTTCGGACCCCTCATTGAGGATACAATAAAAAAAAACCTAATTTTAATTAAATCTCTCTATGGTTTAATGCACAGAAGATCTTCCCTATCTATACAAAATAAAACTTTGATTTTTAAATCAATATTCCAAAGTTTATATTTATATGGATCCCCAATATGGGGAGATTGTGCCAATTGCCACAAAAAAAATTACAAATCACGCAAAACAAGCTTCTAAAAATGATCTTAAATCTTCCATGGTATCACAGCACGACGGATATACACTTGAAATCAAAAAGTCTGCCGATAGCTGATAAAATTACAAACAGGCAAATAAAATTCAACAACAAGTGCGAATACTCAAGTAATTACTTAGTTCGGAGTCTGGTTAATTATTGATGATTGGCAGGCTGCGCTTGTCTAGTTTTACTGTTTGTACCGTTCGCTTTTAAGCTAAAGTCATAGTTATAGTGGTAGTTATATAGTTATAATTATAGTTATAGTTTCCTAAGTTTTTTTTTTTAGTTTTAGTTCTAAGTTTGATTTTAAATAAAAATAAAAATAATCGAAAAGGTTTTTTTTCTCCAATTTTCCTTTTGTCCAAGTAAAAGTATTTTGTAATCTATAATTAAGCAGGCAATGTAGTAATATGTAAAAAAATGTAAATTGTAGTTGATAAGATGATTTAATCTAAGCTCTAAATTAATATAAGTCGATAATGTCAGTATATGTTAACTATATTTCGGAATGAATAAACAAAAATTAAATTAATTAAATTAAATTTTTAAAAAAATAATACGAAGTAGGTATAATACCCTCTTTCTCGAAATTACTTGAAGTTGAAGCGATGTATTCGATGAAGCGATGTATTCTTTTTAAACTGCACACAAACTTTACTACAGTTGGTTAGCAGTGGCATTATACTAGTATTATAATCTATGTATAGATAATATTATGCCACAAATAAATAACATATAGCTTTTTGTGATTATTCTTTGTACATTTATTCTATCTTATATTATTACTTGTATATATGGCACGATACGAACAAGAACAAATATGATTGAAGCGCTTTCTTGGTGGTGTATTTGTTATTTTGGGTAGCTTAAAATGATAAATAAATATGTTAAGTTATTGTCACTCCAATGCCTCTTTATTTTCTAGCCAAGTCACACAATGATTTTTCCGTAATACTTATATCGAATTACGATTTTTTGTTAAATTTTTTTGTTTTGTGTATAAATTTTTTTGAAAAAATAAAATTTGACAGAAACTCACAGCACAAACAAGAATATTCTAAAAAATGTAATACCAAAATACAAACCCCATCAAATGTCTGAAAGTTAAAAAAGTTGAAACACGATGTCTTGTGTTTACATTCGTCAAATCAAAATTGTAACACATTGTGTTGAGTTTATAAATGCCTAAATTTTGTATTCGCGACGCCTCGAATGTGCAAAGAAGGTATCGAGAATTTCTGAAAGACATTTATTTGACGTTGTTAATAATTTGGAAAATTTAAATGTATCAGGAAATAATCAATTGAGTGAGTCTTTTTATTTGTTTTAATAAATAAAAAAAATAATAAATAAAAAATATAATAAATCAAAAAAAAAAATTTTTTTGTTTTCTTAACTGACATTTTTTAGTAGGGAAAAGAAATAAACAAAAGAGAGAAATCTCGCTAAATTCATGCTTAAATTTTCTTTTTTAAATGCAAAACAATATAATATTAATATAAAATATAACAATAAAAATATAATATTAATTAATATGCTTCTAATGACATTCAAAAAACAAATGATCGTAAAATTGTAAGAAGTGTTCATTAACGTCAAATAATACATTGTATAGACATTACAAATCAAACACGTGATTTTGATATTGTGATAATAAAAATTTAACAACGCGTCTCACAATCGTATTTTTTGACGTTTCGAAAGTCACGGTTATTTATATAGCAAAATAAGATCCCTATACAAAAGACAAAATTTATATGAAAATAAGATCCCATTTTTAAACTGGCTCTCCCAGAGGCCAAGCTAAAAGATATAGACACATTGGTCAATCGATCAGTTAAATGTATGGATTGCATATGTATATGTATTACATTTTTTGTTGTTATATTTATAAAGTCTAAGGTAATTTATAAAAAGTAATATTTATAAAAAATAAAAGGTAAATAATAATGAACATAATATGGGTTGCATAAATTGAACAATTTAATCAATAAATTTAAACTTCTTTTGATTGTATGATTTTAATAATAGTTATGTAATTTTATTAATTATTATTATCCTTAATACGTTATATAATAATTAATAATGTAAATAATATAAAATAAAAAAATTTGAGCTGTGGTGTTGAAAAAACGTTTGTAGTCACAATTCTATTACAGCCATAGGTCAAAATTGAATTATTTTATTAAAAAACTGATATATAGGTGGGTATATAGTCTATTTCTGCTCTTTATTACAAATATTTATATTTTGTGATTACATAACAGAAAAAAAAGTTATATTCAATTACTCATTGAACTTATGAAGAAATTAGGTTACATTAGGTTAAAATGATATGTAATTCTATATTAGGATCACAGTAAAAAATAACTCTCGGGCTTAGGTATATATCTTTTGTTTTATTTTTGGTCTCTGCTTTACGTTAATAAAACCATAGGTTGAAATCTTTTAAGCTTTTGTTCTGTTCGAAATAGGGAAGGTTTGGACAAAATAGTTTAAATAGTTTGTTATGCATTACATTAACCTACATATATAATAATTCTTCGAATTCAGCAAGTGCTGTTACAATTTTTTGTTATAAAGAGAAATTTTGTATGCTTTATGCAAACATATTTTTAACCAAAACGAAAGAAGAGAATTTTCAATGAAATTGCAAGAGTCTTTTTTTTTCTTATATTGTTACACATCTTTATTCATTATATGAACTAGTTAAGTACCCGTTATTACGTAACTTTTTCCTACCGTTGTATATAGGGAAAATTCAAAGTTAGAGCATTCTAGGTTGAACTGCATTATAAATTATCAAAATCCAAAATTCCCCTATCAATAATATTTTAGTAGTAATACTTTAATTAAATTAGTAGATTAGCAGCCAGACTATGTAATTGGATTGATAGATTGAAATCAACTAATATTTCATTAAAAACTATATTTCTAACAGTTCTATTCTCTTCGGTTACAATTTTCAAATGATTTATATTCCCAGTGCGCGACATCCCGACATATAGTTGTCCATATGAAAAACTGATGTATCAAGTAAAAGACCAACTTTATTGAGAGTTTGACCTTGCGCTTTTTTGATGGGCATCGCAAAGGCAGCTCGAACGGGAAATTGGCGTCTTTTAAAAGCGCATGGTGTAGTTCTAATACTTTTTTTTAGTTATTTGGGTTTGACAATTTCTTTTTGAAAAATTATGAAAAAAGCTTGACATTAAAATTTACCGTTGACGTAACAGCTTCTAAGGCAGTGTTTCCCAAATATATTATTTGATAAAGGTTTTATTTGACATTAAAAACTACCATAAAGCGTTTCATCAAAAGTTTTATTTACATTATGTCACAGGTATAAATAAAATAATTCAGTAATTTAAAACAAAAAAATTTTGGACAATGACAATTAACTGTCAAACACTTTAGAACCACTTAGAACAGAAAAATCTACTCAACACTTTTTTTCATCTATTTTGAACTTGTTATCCAATTTTTGTTTTTGCGCTCATTATATAAATTTAACAAATGAAATTTTATCATTACTCTCAAATATCCTTACTGTCAAACTTTAAAGAACAAACAACAACAAAAAAGGTTGTCCAAATCTTTCTCAAAAAAATGCAGACAAAAAAGATTTGCTTAGAACTGTTTTGCACAATCTATGATCAAAAAAGCTCAATTAACGGAAACTATCTTACACTATCTTAACACAAAAATAAAGGGTTATTTTTTACTCTGGAAAGCTCTAGAACGTTCTAGAAAAGTTTACTGAACAAACTAAAAGTATGATATGTGATTTATAAATAAAATATATAATTCTTCGATGACTTTCACAAAGTATCGTTACAATTTTTGCTTTAAAAAGAAATTATTTCTGATAACACAATCGAATGATCAATTTATCAAATTATTGGATCTCATTAAATGAAAACTACTGCTAATTTCTTTTTGTTGTTTTTTTCTTAATACATAATAAATGCGGCTTTAACTTTAATATAGTGAATTTAACAGAAAAAAATATTTAACTTAACACACACACACAATATACAATATTTTATCTTATATTATTATATGCTATTTTTTTTTTGTTCTGAGAACATAGCATGTTTGCTTAGTTACTATACACGTTACCGTACTAAGTTTGCATCGCATTTTATAACAACATAATCAAATAGATGATTGTGTAATTTATGAAACTGTTACCTGAAATAAATCCGAAACAAATAAGGCCAAATGACTTTTTCTTAATTTATTTTATATGGGTGTTGAAATAAAGTCAAAATAAAAAAGTAATAAGATTAAAAATCAGTTTATACTTTTTTGGCTTTATTTCAATAACAGATTTGAATCATGAAATCATGAACTTTTTGCATACGACTTCATTTCATTTTTGAAACAATCAAAACAAAAGTTAAAATGAAATTAAGGAAAAAATATTATTAACAGATAATAATGATAAGCTTCAATTACGGTTTTTAGAGTTGAAAATCAGGGAAGTCCATTTTCCAGAATATTTATAATATTTACACTGTACCTATATGCGGTAACAACGCACACGCCATATCTACTCCCATATGCCAGCTAACTTTTTAAAATAAAACTAATTATCTGTAGTGTTGTAATAATCTGCATGTTACACACAAAATTTGTTTTTCAAATAAATGTAAATAACAATAATATACATAATATGTATTTATCTATTACATTCATTTTATTTTCTATAATAACAAAATGTTTTTCTATTTTTATTTATTTCTTTAGTAATTATCTAGTTTAAGTAAGAAATATGTACTGTGATCTACCCAGTGCGCAGCAGCCTTAATAGAATATCGAAAATGAAACTTTAGTATCTCCCGTGATTTCAACTCAAGACATAACACGTATATTTTTAGAAAGCTTAAAATGTCTAATTTTTGTTTATATATGATATTTGTTAATTTTCTCGTAAAAGTATGAAAATTAGATGATAAATGCAAAGAAAGTACCAGTTCCCAGTACGCAGCACTTCTCAGCATATTTCCAGCACCACAATACGCAGAACACTTTGATGATATTTTTCCATATTTCTTAGTTTTGGGTCATTTAATTTCAGAAAATTAGTTTTAATTACTTAAGTAAATCAAATTAAGAATAAAAAACTGGATAAGTCTTAAAAATCATAATTTTAATTAAATAAAATAAAATGTTTGTTAATTTTTATTAATTCTTCCCTTTTGAAAACTTCGAACAATACTAACATAATATAAAACATAAAAACAACTTAAGGTAATTAAGATTATTAAGTAAATAGGTATAGCACAAATTATATAATATAGGTTTGCATAAACTTAATTTAAATAAACTCTAAATTGAATAATAAAGACAATACTAGCTATTCCCGACGTAACATTCGCCGGTCTAGCATTAGCATTATAAATGAAACAATTTAATTTATTTGTTTATTTTCTTTATTTTCTTTATTTTCTTAAAAAAAATCAATGTTTTAAATATTTTTTTATTACATAATAAATAAGTTAAATTGAAAAACTTAAAACTATAATTCACTTTATTTAATATCTTAAAAATAGTTTAACATTTTAATACTTATTCAAACATTTCATAATATTTTATACTACACTAACACTATCAAAAGATCGGACTCTAGACAAAGCGATATATAACTGTGAAATAGAGAATTGTCTTTTTAGGGAAATATTTGAATAAGTATTAAAATGTTAAACTATTTTTAAGATATTAAATAAAGTGAATTTTAGTTTTAAGTTTTTCAATTTAACTTATTTATTATGTAATAAAAAAATATTTAAAACATTGATTTTTTTTAAGAAAATAAACAAATAAAATAAATTGTTTCATTTATAATGCTAATGCTAGACCGGCGAAAGTTACGCCGGGAATAGCTAGTAATTTACAATATTGTTTGATTTATCTATAACTATTTTTTTTTTATATTTTTATTTAGGTATTTATTTATTTATTAAACAGTATACCTGTAGATAAATCCGCAGGCCTACTTCAGGTTTATATTTTTTTTGTTTTATTTTGAAAGCACTTTTCCCTGTATGTATTAAAATTTTATTTTCGCAACAGGTAGGTACCCAACAAACCATGAGAATCGCATAAATATCGCGGAAGTATCCCCTAGAAGAATGTATTTGTTCGCGGCGAATTCATATTTTATTCTTCTGCGATTCATTAGTATTATGAAAAGGTTGACATCGCCGCGATAATCGTAAATTGAATCGCATTAGCTTCCCCGCGAAGAAGAAAATACGAATGTTTAGAAGAATAAAAAGCGAATGTTAAGAAGAAGATAATAATGAGTTCATATATGAAAGAAATACGAATGTTTAGAAGAATAAAAATAGAATTTTTAGAAGAAGATAATATCTGTTTTAGGAACTTAAAATAATTTAAATAAAATTAATCAAAATTTAATTATTAATATTTATTTATTATAAATATTTAAGGTTATTTTATTTTTTAATTTAATTATTATTTAAAATTTTTATAATTCAATACATTAAAAAATTTTGAAGTTTGTACTTAACACGTGCGCTTTAAAAAATAACTGAAAATATTTTCATATACATATATGAAAAATATATTCAAAACCGAGAAAACAAAAATAAACTTTCTTTTAATGAAACGTAATTCATTCGCTTTTAATTCTTCCAGGCGAATATTCGCATAAAATTCACCCGGAGGATTTGTATATGTTTCTTCTTGAAGAACACGTTCTTCCTATGGTTTGTTGGGTAGGTATTATAATACGTACGGTATCATACATTATTATAATTGTAATTATTATTATTATTTAAATAATAATAATAAAATTAATAAAAAAATGAATAAAATTATAATTTACAATATTTATAATATACTTAATATGTATAATATTATAATAAATAATAATTTTATTTGTTTTTCATAGAATCAAATTGAAAATTTTGACCCCTAATAGTTTTGAAGAAAACTTTTATATAAGGGAGCGTTTATACGTTTTTGAATTGTGTTTATAACGTATTAATGATGTTCATTAAAGTTTGACATCCGACTTTGTTATAGAATATCATAATTTTTTTTTAAAGTAATAGTGCTTGACACGCGTTTTCATATTTCGCAAGTTGAAAAAGGTATTTTGCGAGAAAAGGTATTTATAAACTGCTAATTGTGTTATGCCAATATATTGAAAGATATATGTACATTAAAAAATTCAAAAACTGTGTATTAAATATTATTATTATTCATCAATACAAATAATACTTAGAATAATTGATTTACTATTCAAATATTTATATTTCATAAATGTTCTGAAATTACACTGAATATTTATATTTGTTTATAAGTATTTACTATTAGTACTCATCACGCATATTCGTATCTTCGTATTTTGCAAGTTTAGGATTTTGCATGAAGCAATATAGTATACTATGTAACTATTTTTGTTTATCTTTGAGAGTAAAACAAAACTTTCATGAAATAAAATCTGATGTCTAAACGCTCCCTAACAAATACTATTAATAGAGACGTACATTTCAATAAAATGTGGCGAACAGAGATGTCGCTGGCAGTATAGATATGAAATTAAATGCATTTAAACTAAATACATACCACACCCACATTAAAAACACATTAAAATAGCCATAAATACGTTTTTTGTGGTTTTTTTTATTATCATAATTGCCCTAACTATTTCAAAACTCAAAATAAAAAAACAAAACATTTATTTTTAGAATTTATATTTTTATTTCACTTCTTTTAAATTTTGGTTTTGACGTTTTGGTATGATTAGCTATGACCATTATAGTAAAGATTATGATTAGTTACGACTTTGTTAAATCATATCGAATCATATAGGCCATTTAACGAAGTATCATATGACATCATATGACGCCTTATGCCTATTATAGTTAGGGGTAAAGCCAATAATTATACTTTTTCTCTTATTGTTCAGTTTTTATTGACGCCTTATGACTATTATAGTTACGGGTAAAGCCAATAGTTATATTTTTATCCCGCTAGGGTCTCTGATGTAGGTAAGGGTGGTCTGTGATTTTTCTTTTTAAAGTTTTTTTAATTTTTATGTGTACTAAATTTGCCGTGTATTGAATTGGCACTTGATAATAATGTCATAACATATTTTGTTTTTCTTGTTCTTAGCAGATCGTATATGTCGGTTTATGATTCTCCATGTACAATATAATATTTACTCAATGCTACTGTGCATTTGAATTTATACTTTTGAATTATTTGTTAATAAAATAAATAAATTTCAATTTTTGGAATTTGTGAACATGGTCTGGGTGAGGTAAAATATATATTTTCTACATTTACTATTTGTTTTACCAGTAAATTTTTTTGCTGTAATATCGTAATATTTTAACAAAGATATTTTAATTATTTATAAATCGATATAATAATAACAAAGACCGTTAATATATAAAGATACACAAAAGTAGTTTGATCGTATAAAGATTAGAGTTGAGATGGGACATTACGATCTGACTATTTCATATTAAAACATAAACAAGCACACACCCTTAAAGAAACAAGAATTAAAAAAAAAAACGTATATTATAATATATATTATATGCCAAACCAATGCTCTATTACCAAAATATAGTGTACTCTATATTATGCTGTGCAAATTATAAATATGTATTGGTTGTATTATCTTATTGTTTTTGATGAATCTGACGTTTTGATATAGTACCTCGATTCTTGGGTATATATTTAATTTACTATAAAAAATTTATTCATACACTACAGATCAAATTTATTGGTTTATTTGGTTTACTATATCAAAACGGCAGATTCATCAAAAACAATAAGATAATAACAATTATAAAAAATTTATATTCTATTGAAAATGTCGAGATATCAAGGCAATATGCGAGATATGAAAATGCGAGATATCAAGGCAATATATTTTGTGAAATTAGCACATTTACTTTATATGTACCTATACCTACATTCACATTTCACACTTTTTCATTCAATTCAACTAAAATATAAAAACGAAACTTTTGCAAGAATTGAAAAACAGATAAGAAAATAAAAAAGAACAGAAAATAAAATTCTAATTAGATATACATATAACAGCTATATATGTATCTATATACCAGTGTGTAATGTGTATACTGTTTACAGCCAATACATATTTATAATTTGCACAGCATAATATAGAGTAAACTATATTTAAATTTTGGTAATAGCTTTGGTTTGGCATTATATATTATATATGTTTGTTTTTTTTAAATTCTTGTTTCTTTAATGGTGTGTGCTTGTTTATGTTTTAAAATGAAATAGTAAGATCGTAAAAATGTCCCATCTCAACTCCAATCTTTGTACGATCAAACTACTGTACTAATACTATTATTGAAAGAAAAAATATAATACCGTATCTCCAATTCGGTTTTAGAGAAAAACATGCTACATAACAAACACTATTGAAGAAGCTCTAGAGGAAAAGAAGGTCTGTTCAGAAAGTTTTTTGAATGTTGCTCAGGCATTCGATAAGGTGTGGCATAAGGGGTTGAATTGTAAAATGAAAACAATACTTCCAAAAGAACATTCGGAAATCATAGTAAGCTACCTATCTGAGAGATTCTTCTACATGAAACAAGAAGGAGGATATTCCGATCTTAAAGAAATTAATGCCGGGGTTCCTCAAGGAAGTGCACTTGGTCCGATACTGTACCGTCGGTACACTTGAGATTTTCCTGCACCAGAAAATAATATAATTGCGACGTTTGCAGATGACACAGCGGTCCTAGCTGTTGGAGAAAATAATAAAGAATCTACAGAAAATCTGCAAAGAGCTATAGCAAAAATCCAAGATTTTACAAAAAGATGGAGGCTAAAACTAAATGAAGTAAAGTAAGTACCTGTGAATTTCACAAATAAAAAAAAATTACCATAAACCAGTATATATAAATGGTCAAGATACCCTATTCAAATACAGCCAAATATCTTCGTATGACATTAGATGCGAAACTTCGCTGGAAAGCTCACTTCAAAAACAAGAAAGAATAATTTCAAATCCGCTATAGAAAAATGTACTGGCTCATAGGTAAGAATTCTACCTTAACAATACAAAACAAACTTCTGCTCTATAAACAAATACTGAAACCAGTCATATGGCATCCAACTATGGGTATGCAGCAAGAAAAGTAATAGAGATATTATTCAGAGGTACCAGAATAAGGTCCTAAGAAACATTGTGAACGCGTCCTGGTTCATCAGAAACTATGACCTACATAAAAATTTGCAAATAGAATCTGTCGATAAAGAAATACAGAAATTTGCAAGAAGTCACGAAAAAAGGCTTCAGTACCATGTAAATGTCGAGGTGGTCCAGCATATAGAAATATAGTCAGATGATTCAAAAGAGTAAAACCTTTTCAAAAGAGTAAAACCACATTCTTGAAGAGTCGTCGCGTGAGTGATCGGAAGTTGACCCACTCCCACGATTCGATAGATTTGTTTCTACGGGATTTGTGAAGAATTTTGTTATGTTGACTACCAACGAAACGAGATTTTTCACAAGTCTTCCATAATTACAAATTTGTTTGGAGAGCTGGTTGGTTTTCGTCGCTGATGCGATGGGTCTCAGATAAATACGTCAAAGCAAAAATTAGATAGACATCGCTGGATGTACTCTACATTGAAAAATAAAATAAAGCCAAAAAAAAAATTGCACATTACTGTGGAAAAAACATGTGGAAAAATTTATTTCATTATCAGGATTAAACTTAAGAAGACGGGTTTAAATAAATTTTGGAAAGCAGAGTGAATGGAACTATAACTAGCGCGAATAATTTAATTTAATAAAAATGTCGTTAATTGAAAAGGAAAGACAACAATAGTATTTTGATTTTGTATACTTATCCTATAATATACTTTTCCTTTTCTTATTATTTGCTTTAAAAAAACCAGGGACTGCGTATTGGCGTATTTTTAGTAATTTTATCCATTTAATTAAATGCCACTTACTATACGTAATATATCGAAACGAAACAGTATATGAGGGAGCAGTTTTTATGTGTCATAAATAAACTTACTAGTCTCCAAATTTTTATAAAACTATTAATGGTTTCTATTTTATCGTTAGAAGTCTATGTCAGTACGTAAAGTTCTTTTAAAAACTTTAAATTTGGTGTTAACTTTTATTATAATTACTCAACTGGGGCCTCTAGTACTCATATGATTGAAGAATTCAACTGATTTTTTTTGTTTTTGTTGCTTTTATATTTTTTATTTTAGATGAATTTGTTTTTGTTTGACGTATTATGTAAATAGGTTCGCTGTAAGTAATATAATAACTGATTTGTTTTTTTTTTTGTTTTTTATTTTAATAAGAACTCGCATACTCATAATGTATTTGGGGAATTATAAATAAAAAAAATTCAAACAATAATATTTTGAAAGACACAAAATGAAAATATTTTATTTAAAATTTGAATATTATGAAACAAAATAGAAATTTAAACCCATCGATTGGACTTAGTAATTCTGTTTTCATCTTAATAATTTGTAATGTAGTACAAGCTAGAATGCTCTAAAACTGATTTTCCGCTTCATATGACGCTTGAAAAAAAGTTACGTAGTAACAGGTATTTAGCAAGTATTTATAATTAATTGATTGTAAATTCTTTTTATATTGAACTAAACCCTTGTATGACTTTTTTATTTCTAGAGGGTATGATTTTTGTTTTCAAAAGTCGAAATAATTATTTTTTTTTAAAAAGAAGATATAATATTTGTTGTCAATATAATGCAAAATGTATCAAATTATCCAACGTGGTGTGAAACATTATGTTCAACACAATAAAATGTTGATTCAATATGTCCGATCAAATATTTTTGAAATGTACAGCTATTACATAAATATTTTACAATTAATTTTATTATTTGATTTAATTTTAGTTTTCCACGAGACTTTATATAGAGAAACAAATACATACTAATAGAACAAAAAAAGAACACGAAATATACAAAAGCTGTATTCAACCCATACTAATATACGCTATGGAGACAACTTACCTCGTTTTTTTTTATTTATTTCATTATGTACATATACATGAGACGGTAAGTCTCTACAAGAGTATTTGATAAAAAAGAATCTAAATTAATTAGAAGTTAACAGTAAAGCAAAAGACAAATAGAAAAAGAAAAAAAACAATAATGATAAAAAAAAGAAAATTTAAAATGTATATGAAAATTTTTAGTGCAAAAGTTCTTCTTCTAATAAAAACACTATCTAAATCAAAACAATACGAACTACAGAAATGGGAAGTCTGAGACAAATATGTGGATAAGAAACATAGCAACGAAAACAGTGCCACATTCAAGATATTGTCTGTTGGAGTCGAAATAGACGAAGAAACTGGAGAGACCATATAAACAGCATGGCAAATGGTCGCCTGGCGAAAATGGTAATGAATGACCAAATCAATATCAAACGTCTACCAGGAAGAAGTCCCAAAATATGATATGAATGCTGAACGTCATCGTCACAAAATAGAGGATAAGATATATTGAAAAGCCACTTATTACAATTAAAGAAAAAGAAGAAAAATTTAATTTAAATTTTATACATTCCAAAATCGAAATTATAAACTAACACCATGTACTTAGATTAATTTAGAGCTTGGACTATATGATATCTTCTAACATTTTACGTCCTTCTAGTACAATTTCGATATGTTAGATCATTATTCGACAAATTATTAAAAATAATGCAAGCAATAATGAAGCACATTCGAAAAATGATTAAAAATAATGCAAGCAGTTGTAAATAAAAATAACATATGGTGTAGTAGTTATGTATTTCGGGCTTAAGTTCTGCTTAAGGTATAAATATTTAATTATTTTTTTTTAAAGAAAAAAAGTTAGTCCTAAATATTGATATTTAAGAAGGCCTAATTGCTGATAATAGTTTAAATGTTGAAATTAGTTGGTCTGTAAATACTTTATCATTATAGAGAAGAAGTTAAGAACGAACATTTATTTTACAAATAACGGGTATTAAATTTAATATTCGTAAGTTAGAATCAATAAATAACCCACTAACACTAGTACATGGTACAGAAAATATATTATGTACCTTAATTTTCTATCCAACTACTTACGAATAGTTTTTGAGTCTTAATCAATGATATTTTTATGATATACCGGGTGTTCCAGAGCATACGTATCAGCCTTTTAAGAGAAGAAGGAGCCGTTATTTTAATATTAAAAAAAAAACAATTGTTAACTAAATCGAGTGTACTCTAACGATTGGTGATATTTCTTCCGGGAAAGACCGGAAAGTGTTAAGCTCAAAATTAGCGGAAACTTAACGAAATCGAGATTTCTAAATTGGAAGATGTATTTTTTTATTAAAATTTTGATTCTACGACAAAAAATAAGAAACTTATGTTAAATGATTTTTTATTTTCTCAGTATTTCTCTTTGATATTAATCAAAAACAAAAATCCACCATATTTTCTTTTGGGTAAACTAAAATTAATAATAATAATTTTTATAAATAAATTTGTTTTTCATGTTATCAATTTATCATATTTATTATCTCAGTTTTGGGTTCCTACAAAGTTTAAACTAAAAAAAAAAAATAAACAAAAACAGATCAGAAAAAATTAATTCATTAAAGTTTCTTTTTTTTGACGTAGAATCCGAATTTGCAAAAAAAAAAGTACCTCTTCCTATTTGAAAATCTCGATTTCGGCCAATTTCGGCGAAATTCAAGCTTAAAAAACCGGTCCTTCCCGGAAGCTGAAAATATCACCAATCGATTGATGCACCCTCGATTTAGTTTTTAAATTTTCAAATAATCGCTCCTTCTCTTAAAAAGCTGATACGCATGCTCTAGAACACTCGGTATACAAAACTCCCATGAATTTATTCTTAAGCAAAAATCTCATTAGAAAGGACTGTTCCTAGAATTATCATGTATTTCACTTTTCCATAACTCTATAGATGGTTTTGAATACATTTAACAATATCTATTTCTTTTAAAATTGAGGAGATTTCTGCATAAATTTTCTCACATTAGAACCTTAATTGTTAATTGTTTATAATTGATATTACTTAGATATCAATTGTTTTTTTTTTTAAATTTTGCTATCTCAAACTTAAAACTTCTGATAAATTGCTACAAATTTTATTGTCAATTAAGCCCAAAAAATTCTAATTTTAATTTACAAGTTAAACATAACTTAGTTAAATTTAACAAAACTTAAAGCATTACATTAATTTTATAGAATATTATTTTTTCCTAACTTTAAGTGAAATCCTTTTAATTATATTTTATCGCGGTTTATCAAAATGAAATCATAAAAATTTTACAAAAAAAAAACAAAATACCGTTAAAATAGGAAAATAATTGTAAAAAAAAAAATTAATATAAAAAGTTATACATTAAATATAAATTTTAGAATACCCATTAATTTTAACCACCAAATGTCTTTCAAAATAAAATGTAAGTAGAAAATTGGATCTTTTTTCCAACAACCCTTACGATATTTTACTTTGATTTGATGAAAACTTGAGGGTTTCTTTTTTTTGTAATAATCTTCAGGTAATATTAGAAATTTTAAAAATAAATTTCCGAAAAAAAATACGATAAAACAAAAAAAAACCGATATTACAATTTTCCTTATGTCATTAAAGAGTAAAAAGAATATAAAAATAGAAGTAAAGAAAAACAAAATAAAAAATAAATTTAGCTTTTATCTCTTACCTTTAGGTTTATTGAATAACCTCTGAGAGTACATACAACACAATAACATGTAGGTACCCTCAATTTTTCGTTAATGCATTCAAAATAAAAATCTAAATATTTAAAAATAGCTAAAACATCATTTCTATATATAAGAGATCTACAAACATCCACACGCACATTGGTAAGTAACTAAATAAAATAGATGAAAAAAAATAAAGATATGTTTGCGTAGTAAACGAGGTGGAATGAAAATCTGTCAAAAAAAAAATGTTGTATCCCTAATTTTAAAAGGAAAATCAATTTTAGATTACCACCTTCCTGTGCTTTCAAGAGCATAAAATTTTTTATGTTGCTTAAAAAATTCAATATTATATAACAGTACCTAAAAACCTTTCTTTACAAATTTTCATTGTTTGTTGAAAATTTAACAAAACTCTCAGTTCCCTATATGGAATTGTATACATATATATTCATGTATAAGAGATGGAGTTGAAATTAAATTTCAATGTTTCAGTTCAAGATTAAATAATATTGATAAATACATTATATTATAGTATCTTGTTCATTGGTTAGATATATTTTTTTAAATATATAAATATAACAAACATACACTAATGTTCACTAGATTAGAACTAGGTAAAGAAAGAATTTAAAATGTCGTGTACATGTTACTTTTACAAGAAAGGCCTTTATATGCTGTACACTGTCGTGTAAACTATATAAAGAAGATGGGTTAATCCAAAATTAATCTTAGAGAATGGAATGAATATAATTTCGACATCGACACACTAAAATATTATGTTTTCTTCTTTTGAATTTGTTTGGTAATTAAAAAGAAACCCCATAAATATTGATCTACATTGTTTTACTGATTAGATTAGTAAATTATATTCAAACTCGAGGCCATGTTTAGGCCCTGTTTAGTAATTATGATTCAAGTTAAACCAAATTTAAAGTTTTTAAAAGAAAAGTAATTTACATACTGACTTAGACTTCTCGATAAAATGGAAATCACTCATGTTATCATAAATTGATTGGAGGTTAGTAAGTTTTCTTTAGGAAACATAAATACTGCTCTCTTATGCTCCGTTTCGTTTCGACATATTCCGTATAGTAAGTTGCATTTAATGGATAAAATTACTAAAAATAAAACATTTTTGTAATTCAAGAGGTATATAAATTATAAATATTTGTTTATATATTTATTACAAATGATCAAAGTATTGAAAACAATAATTTGAGACAGAAACAAAAAAAATAAATAGAAATATAATTAATAACAAGGTAAGTTACGCAGATTTAAATTAAAATGATCAAATTCTGTAATAATGTAAAATTTGCTTCTGTAATAATGTTGACCACATTGCATTAAAATGTTCATTAATTTTCAAATTGCATGTTTTTTAAATTGAAAAACAACTTACAGAAACTCAAATTTTGTACACAGAGAATTTCATTGAGTCTTTGTCATTTTTCCGTACATTCAACAATCGATTTTCTGATAGAAAAAATAAAATTTTATTTTTATTTTTAAATTGACCCAAAACTAGCCCCCTAACAAGTAGAAAATAAATCTAGTGTTGGATGTTGAGCATCGAGAGCTATTACAAGATAAAACTCAAAAGTAAATAATGAATCTTGCTAGAATATTGTCAATGGAAATTTGGAATATTTCTGTGATCACAAACATTAACAGCCAAAGTCGAGTTAGGAAAAAATCGACTTATTTATATATTTGTGATCTCCGCATTAAACTACGTTGCCACGCAAAATTTCATGTCTCTAGCTTGAAAAATAAGGTCTTGATAGCCTAAAAACTAATAGCCAAAGTCAATATTTTGCTTCTGTAATTTTAGAATAACATCCAAACTCAATGGGTTTCCAATTTTTTTTCTCTATGTAGATTTTGTCTTTTTTCCAAATGGTTGTTTTAAAAAAATTTACTAGTTTTATCCTGAAAATCTTCTTAAGTTTAATTTGGCTGTTATTCTGATTTTTCAAATAAGTTTTGTATTTTGGAATAACAGCCATATTTTGAATTTGGATGTTATTCAAAAATACAAACACTGTTTAATTTTTTCTAAACTCAACTTTAGTTGTTATTCCAAAATTCGTAAGCATTGTTTAAAAATCTAAAATCAAGTTTGGCTCTTTTTCTAAACTTGTTAAATTTAGAAGTGTCTTCCTAAATTCAGTTTGGTTGTTATTCCATATTTAATCTAGAAAATCACTGTTCAGTTTTGGTTACACTTTTATTGTGAAAAGAAGTGAAAGAGTATTGAAAATGTCTGAACGTGCAAAAAAATTTTAGAATTAGCTGAAAAGATAAGTACTTTTGAAATTTTTCAATATAAAATTTTTAATAGAAATGGATAAAATCTAAACTAAAAAAAAATGGTAAACTATTTAATTAAACTAATTATTTATAATATTGTGTGCAATAAAAATAATGTGACATTCAAAAATAATCAATTATCAGCACTTCCATTTAAAAATAATAATTAGCAAAGACAAAATTGATTTGTTTATTATAAACCATTCATTATCGGTACATTATACATCATGATCTTCATGAAATATAAATATAATATATGTGTATAATTAACACTGCCGCCATCTATAATACTTTATTTTATCTTATTTTTGACATAAAATTAATAATTATTAAAATCGAATGTAATTTCAAAATTCTCCACTAGAATGTTTTCAATTCTCTAGTGGTGCAAATACAAATTATACGCAGATTTAAGTAGCTGTACTGTGTCACGTGCATGTTTGAGTAGTTTGGTGAGTTTGCTCAGTATAAAAAAACACAAAACTGTTAATCCATATTAAATTTTTCAATTTCAAAAAATTCTTGATTGAAGGCTGCTGAATTTTTTTGTTTTTGATGTTATTTTATTTCTCAAAACTATGCTGAAATTGTTGTTTAGCTAAAATTAAAATTGTTTAAATTCATTTTGTAGACTTGTAGAATTTATTTTATTTTATTATGTACATGGAGGTATATAATATTGTGTAGACGTTAACTTGTATAATATGCATATGCATGTGCAATAAGTGCAAATCGCGAATCAAAGTTATTAATGGGGCAAATTACACGGATCGTCATTTACATCTGATTCTCGCTGTTGTGTGACAATAGTTTCGGTTTTAGATGCGTTATCTCGAATTAACAAAGTTCCATTAACAAACCTTCGCGGAATTTCTGAATTTACTAATAAAATCAATTTTGAAAAGAAAATGATGTGTCTCAGTTTTTCATGTGGCACGAAACTGCTGCACGTAGAGGTGAGAATAAAATAGTATCTTGCGTTTACAAGCAATTAAATATGATTAATCAAAATGTTAATAAAATTTGCTTTTAAAGCGATTCTTGTGCTGGGCAAAATAAACTCCCACGTGGTAATTATGTCTGTAGCTTTCGTAAACAACAATACGCATATTGAATATATAGATCACAAATTTCTGGAACCAGGGCACACTCATATGGAGCGTGGCTGTTATCATGCTTTGATCGAACGCAAAAAGAAAAAAAAAATAATGTAGAAATACTGATTCGGAAAGACTGGTATCAATTTGCCAATTCCGTTTTCTCTAAAATACATGTTGTAGAAATGAAGGCGAACGATTTTTTGAATTTTGCTGATCTATCTTAATCTAAACTTGTATGGAGATGACACAATAACGATACTGGAGAATATTTATGCGGAAAAAAGTTCGTTGGCTTCGTTATGCAAAAGGCTTAACTGACATTGTATATAAAACTTCTTTAAATCCAGACGAAGAATTTAAAGTTTTAAAAATTGGAAAAAGAGGTGTTAACTTTATTCGTCCAACTGATGTAAATGTAATATCGTTAGAAAAGAAGAAAGACCATCTTGATATGAAAGAATTTATTAATCCTGAATTTCATTCTTTCTACGAAAATCTGAGTGAGCAAAACAAAGAACCCAATATTCACGCTGATTTCGTAGAATAAAAAGATGAAGATTAAGCCCTTTTTTAAACTTATTTTTATCCATTTCGTGAAATCAGATATTTGCTTCTTTAATACTTAATAAATATTAAAAAATATATATTTTATTACTTATTATTTTATTAATACTAATAATTTCCTGTTTTGTTTTAGTTTTATAACTTTTATTACTATGTTTAAAATTAATTTTGTTGAATTATTGTTATTTTTTCAATATAAATTTAAAAGCTTATAATATTTGAATTGAATCTAAAATACTCAATTAAGATTATTAATAAAAGATAACTATTAATAAAATTCTGTTATAAATAAAATATGCTTTATTAATTTTAATATTTTTTTCTAAGAATTACCTACTATTTTATTGGAATAAAGGCCAAAGTGAGGATTCGATAAAATTATTTTTTTCAAATAATTATTTTCAAAATTTGGTATAACAACAAAACTAGATATAGGACTTTTATTATAAATTTGTTACAGTTGAAATAACACCTTAACTCTAGTTAACAATTTTTAAACTAAAACGATAAAAAAGGTAAAACAGCCAAACTAAACTTTGTTCTCTAAATTTTAATATTTTGTACAAGGTGTAAGAGCCAAAGTCTTTAATTTTCAATTATTACTCTTTATTAAATTAGTTTTTAATACTTTAAACATCACAATTTTAAGCCCAGTTAAATCTTTATAATTTCATCAAAGAAGCATGTGGTTATCTTAGTCACCTGATTTCATGGAGCGAATTGAATTTTAAAAATGCTCTAATGAACATTTGATAAAACAGACTTTGGCTGTTATTCCTTGTGACCACAGATTTGTGACTTAAAAAAAACTTATAAAATTTTATAAGTGTAAAATGTAATAAATAATTTATTTTCGAGATTTGGAGAATTCCACTCGTTGAATATCATTGATATAAAATCTTTTTCCCAGAAAAAGTAATTATATTTTTACCGGCATTTTGAACTCATATAATATTGTACTGCGTCAGTTGTCAATGTCATTTTATTTATTTATTTATTTTTTTATATTTATTTATTCATGATCTCATAAAAGCTAGTAGAGTTCGTATTGAGTATTTAATTCAATACATAATTTTATACACAAAGAAGATCAAAGCAAAAATATCAACAGTTTAGCCTTAGACAGTAACAATAAAAAAGTAAAAAAATTAAAATTAAAACGTAAATTACCTACATACCTACCTACTATAAAATAATTATTCAGAACTCAATTTCTAATTCAATAACTTAATAAAAACAAAAAAAAGAAAAACACAAAATTAAAAATTCAAATTTAAATTGAAACGCTAAAAGTAACTATTTATTTATTTATTTTTAAAGGTGATCCTATAGATAAATCTGTAGGCCAACTTTATAGATCCTTTTCTCTTTCGAAATGCAATTTTAAATTTTCATTGTTCTTTTTTCTGTACTGTATTCAAATCTGAATCTAGTACTAGTTCTTATTTTCGAATAATACCTACATAGTTGATTCAAACTTGTATGACATTTCTTTTCCAATATTACAGTAATGATCATTAAATTAATATCACAATCACAATCCTTAAAAAAATAATGTTGCTTTCCACTTTCTAAATCATCATTTACAATTTCCTTTATAACATTCCAAATTTTTCGTGGATTATTTAAACATTTATCAAATTTATTAATGTTATGTTCTTTTAACTGTAGCGAATTTAATCAGCCAGAATCTATATTTGTTTCTATAATAATCGTTTTCTGTGTTTTACAAAAGTTTCCCATACCATACCATTTTTTTTATCAGACCGATGCATGCATAATCCATGATGCATAATCCATGGTTAGTTCATTTTTAGTACTTTTCCTTTTCTTTTTGTATGACGTGTTATTGATTATCAGTGGTTTTAATTTTTTTACTACCTTTTCATATATTTCATCGGCAACACTTGAAAAGAAATTCTCTAATAGAGAATTCCTTACCTGGTCTTTTATTTTAATGACATTTGTTTTTTTAATTACTGTTAATATTGTTATTTTTATTGTTTACCTTTTAGTAATAGTTCAACTCTAAAAATAAAGTTTTGTGATCTGAAATATTTGTGTTCAACATACCTATTAATAATAATTTTTTGTGATATATTATTTATATATCCATGATCAATACATGATGGTCTAGCTGGTAATGTGTTACAAAATTTATATCCATTGGATTGGATTAGACTATATTACGAAACATATTTGTGAAATTATCACACAGGTTGTGTATATTAAAATTAAAATCACCAACTACAATAGAATTATTGCTATTTATACTTTCTAGATATTTGTCAAGTACGCAGAGGAAAGTATCAACATTTTGCTTTTCATTGTTTGATTGTCTATAACAGTCAAATAAATGCTTCTAATTGAAATTATATTGTTAACATTGTCATTATAGGTGTTCAGTATATTGTAATCAAGTGAATTTCTAAAAAATATTCCTATTCCTGTCGTCGTTTCTTTCTACATTTGAAAATTTTGTTACAATTCTTTATATTTATTAGATCAGTTTTATCTTCAAAAACCTATGTTTCGGTGAAAATTTTTACGTGGAAGTTTAATGGAAATTTTTAATATTTGCCGCTTGAAAAAAATCACGAATATTAAAAGAACATCACAAAGCATTTCCAAATTTCCATTAGCAATACTAGTAGGAACGGCCCATGCTCACGCACGGTTTAATCATTTAAATAAATTTTATGACCAAATTATATCTTAACTCATCTAAACCAACTCTCTTTCAAAAAACGAATTAATAGAGACTTATCATAGAGAAAAAAGAGATAATAGATCGCGCGGTAATTGGATGTGTTCACATTTAATTTCAATTGCATTGAACAAAATCTGTTGAAAAACCTAGCTCTTAGCGTTTATATTATGTCCTCAAATGCAATTGCATCTTCATGATATGTGCGCGTAAATGTTATCATTCCATTTTTGTATCAGTTATTCAGTTCATCAACGTTTTGAATTTTCTATTCTGTAATTTTGACAATTTAAAAAATTTGTTTGTAGCAAATATTTATTTATATTAAAGTGCAGCAAAAAAAGTTATTTATTTTCATAAATCATTGCTACATATTTAAATTTAATACATATAGACATTTTGACAATTTTGTTAATTTTGAAAAAACTATTCACTGTTTTATTTAATCCTAATACATTCCTACGTTTATTTGAAATAACTTAGTTACCCTTCAATTTTATATACAAAAAAAATTTCATTGGTAACACTAGCTCTCTTTATGTAAGTGTTCAACTTAAATAACTATTTATTTAGACGGACGGTGTTGTATATTTATGTTGACAAATGACAGCACCAGTGATTCAAGACAGTATTACTTTATTATAAGACAGAGTTTGATTCTGAACTTGGTAACATCGAATATTATATAAATTAGCCATATTTTATTTAAATATGATTTTTGAATTTTTTATGTTTATTTTATTTTTAGTTTTTATTAAAACTGTACCACAAAAACTAAAAAAAAACGTAAAAATTTGCAATATGTATTTGCAAAAAATTTGTGCTTTCTTTTTTTTTATTTTCAATAATTTTCCTTCCTTTTTTATTTTTAATTTTTATTTTGATGATTTCTCCGAGAAAAGAATAATATGCTCATAATAATCAAGCAAAAGTATGTTTTTAAAGAAAAAAAAACAAAAAATATTTGAACCATCCAATCATCCAATCCAATAAGTATTTCATTTTTATTTTACATTCCAGGCCAGAAGAATGGTTCAATGGTGATATATAAATAATATATGATAAAAATCATATTATATTATATACTTACATATACATTAATTATAATTGCATAATATATTATTTAATAGTATTGCTGTAGGTATGTGTAGGTAAAAACTTTTTTTTTATTCATAATTTTGGTGTACCTATCTATACCTATATCAATTATCAATTATTATATTACACAAACATGTACTCATATGGATAGATATTTTTATTCAACGCATCACCTTTCTCGGTCTGGTATGCGGTTGCAAAAAAAAAAAAAAAACGTGAGCAACAAAGAGAAAGTTAAATATATAAATATTCCTATTTTCAAATTTTTCTGATTTTGTGAATTAGTTTGCTTGTTTCTGCTGCATAGGAGGCTATTACTATTGTTTTATGAACTAACAACGCAATCTCATATTTATCAAAAAAAAAATCAATTAAAAATAAAACAATATAGTTTGTTCTTTTTTTTATTTTATCCTTTTTATTTTTTCATTATTATTATTATTTTTTCAATAGCCAAAAGCAAAAACAAAATAATTATTATGACCATATATGTAGGTATGTACGTACATACATAAATTGATTACCTACCTACTTCCTAAATAAGTTTAATAAAAAGTATCATAATTGTTTCAAGTTATGACTGTGAGTAGAATAGGTATTATTATGTATATATGTAAACACTTTTTTTTAAATTCATTTTAGTCTATGCCTACTCTTCTTTTTATTATTTCAATTATTATATTATAATTTATTATAGGGTTGCCACTTAGGTCCAATAATTCCGATTCCAAGTTGACATTTTTTGTTATATTTAAGTAATGAAACTGAATTTGAAAAGAGTTGAAAAATCTATTGAATTCAAAAAATTAGATCCGAAGTTTTTGTTAAGTGGCAACCCTAAATCGATACACGATAAAATAATAAAAAGAGTTTAATTTTATTTCTTTCAATACATATTATGAGTGTGCAGTACTCAGTCCTAGGATATAGAAACCACGCCTCAATATAATATTTGCTGCAAGTGTGGGTTGTGGAATGAGAATTTAAAATTTTGTTTGGTGTTGTTGTTGTTGTTTTTTTTCTAGATTCTTTTATTATATGTTGTATGTACATTGTTATAATTGTATTCAAAAAAATAAATGTTTTCTTTTTCTTCTTTTCTGAGAACCTAGTAATTCATCGTTTCACCAACGAACTACACAACCCTATTTGTAATTAAGATATGATAATTCCAGCAAGATTCATTACATACTTTTGTGTTTTATCTTATCGATGCTCAACATCCAACACTAGTTTTATTTTCTACTTTTTGGTGGGCTAGTTTGGTTTCGATAAAAGTATATTTTAAAAATTTTTTATTTTCACATTAATTATTATTTTATTTATTTTTCAATTTCTCATAAAAAGAATTTTAATTTTTTTCTGTTATTATTCTAATATTTTCACTGTTTTCATTTTTCCTAGCATACACTCTACCATTTTTTACCCATGCAAATTTAACCAGACCTTTTCTTTAATATCTCTGATTTTTTTTAATAACTGACTCTAATATTTGGTCAATCGTTCATTAATATAAATTATTTGTGGAATGGAATTGGACGAACTCGGAAATATTTTTTCTGATGTTATTTTGTTGGCTTACACAACTTAGTTTTTTCTTCTCCAAATTCTTAAGTTTGATAACAATCTTTGAAGGCTCATCCGAATTTAATGATTGACGTACTAAGTACATGTTCTTTATATCAGTAAAATATATCAAAAAAAGTAGTTTATTTTAGTTTTAGTTATTTTCCTCTTGAAACACCTACTTCGATACTTATAATTATGAGAAAAGAATTCTTAATAATTACCAAAACTTATCCAAAAAAAGACCTCGTTTAAAATTTACGAACTGCAGATATTCTAATGGGATTGCAAATTATACAGGACATAAAACAACCTTTTCAAACAGTAAAAATCTAAAATAATCTCTAAAAGAATAAAAGGACATAACATGCATACATAACATATTCTATACTGTCTGTACACTTTTATATAAAACGACATGCAAAATAAACAGTCGCGTTCATCTTAAATTTGAACGAAATCTCCCTTATGATTGAAAAAAAAAAAAATAAAAAATCCAACACAATTTAACCAGCCATTTCGTTAAAATTTGTTACGAACGATAGCCTTTGCTTTGAGAATGAGAATATATGAGAATAATGAGAATAAGGGAAAGAAATACAAGAAAAAAAAATTCTCTCAATTTTATTTGCACATACGCTTATACTAATGTTATTTTTTTGTTGTTGTTGAAGAAAACAAAAAAAGTAGGTTTAGCAAAATATTATTTTATATGATGGACACACACGATTATACATATGTAATTGTTTTGTAGGTATATTAAAAGGAGAACTTAGTAAGTTTTAATTTTACTCTATTATGTATGTACAACAGAAACAATTTATTGAAAATAAATTTTGTTGGAAATAAAAAATGTTGGTTTGTTAAATTCCAGAAATTTTAAGGAATACCCAAAAACTTTCTCAACAAATTTTTTTAATGGGTTAAAAAATTCTTATTTTGAATATTTTGATATTCTTGGTCTTAAAAATGAAATTTTTATAAGCAAAATCATTTTTACGACAAATCTATACAGAAAATTTACAGCAAAATCTTATTAGATGATGTAGTTTCTGTTTTTTCGGAAACTGCCAAATTACGTGAGCTGGTTTTAGCAATAACTTTTTCAACATCGTCAGTAGAATGATCATTCTCCACGTTAAAAACAATTAAAGCCTACTCTCGCAATACAATGGAGGAGAATAGATTGTCAGAACAGAACTGGCAATTTTTATGAAAGTATTTTGGAAATTTTTTTCCAAAAACCATTGTTATTTAATGTGTGAAAAGTAAAAACAATTTTCCTCCACGGAAATTATTAAGATAACAATTTTCCTTAGAGAAAAAATATTGAGATAAAAAGCTCCTGCAGCGGGTATTTTTATAATAATGATATCTTTCACAGAAACTATATTCTCCCAGTACACACAAAGATATTATCAAACTAAGTTAATCTATCGTAAGTCAGTTATGACAGACAAACAGAGGTGGTTCTAAGGCCACACACTGTCATGGTTGGTTCGCAGCTCAAGCCACATGGTATCTTTCGAGAATTTCCACCTACCGACGAAAAAAAATTTGTTTTGCTTTGAACGAGTAACTTAATGTATCACGAGTCACCACTGATGTACGGTATCTGTGTCCTTAGACCAAAAACAAAAATAGTGTATATAAGATGTAAGTACATGTGCTCATATTTTACAATTATTCATATTAAACATCCCCTAAATCAATAAACAAAGAGAGTAAAACAACAAGAACTCCTTTGAAAAACGTGCCAGTAGAAAAGCAAACAAGAGTCGAAAGCGTTGGCAATTACAAGATCCATCTAGACTCAGTAGGTGTAATTTTCTACAGCGAATAGAAAAAAGAAGTAAAGGCAAGGAAAGAAATGGAAAAGATAGTTATTAGTCCACCTACAGGATCACATTAAAGATTTAGAAAAAAAGGTTACCTTATTAGATAGAGGTAATTCACCAGCGCCAAGTAATTTCAATATCTTCAATTACTTCATAGATGAAGAAGAACTCACGAGAGAAACGGATTGGATTCTTAAAAAACAAGAAGACCATTCAAAAAAAGGAAAGCAGAGGGAAGTCCCGAAACTGCCCAACAGAAAAAAGAATCACCAAAAACAAAACAAGCAGCACTTGGAAACAACACTGCGGATAAAAAAGTTAAAAAAGAGGAACATAAACCACCACCTATTATAGTTCATGGGTTAGGTACCTTTGGTGAGCTAAATAATTTAATAAAGCAAACCACTAAAAAGAAATGGAAGTACACATCTTACAACAATAACGTCTGGAAGATCAATGTTACTGATAGTGACACATACAGATGTCTAACAAACGATTTAACATCGAAGAAAGTTCAGTGGCACTCCTATGAGGCCAAAGCTACCAGACCAACAAAAGTTATGGCCAGGGGATTACATCATTTGTGCGATGAAAATGAAATAGTTCAAGACCTGAGAGATAACGGTTTCCAGATATTAAAAGCCAAAAACATAATTATTAAAGATAAAATCGAAAAGAACGATGGTAGCTTTATCACTCAAAGAAGAGGATTACCATTGTTTATGTTAACATTCGATAATAGAGAAAATATAGAAAAAAATTTTGCTATTAAAACAATAATGAAAATAGTCGTTAAAATTGAACCATTAAGAAAACACAAAAAGTTAATTCCGCAGTGCAAGAGATGCCAAGCTTTTTGGCATACACAAAGTTATTGTAATAGAGACTGTGCTTGCGTTAAGTGTGAAGGTAAGCATTTCACAAAAAACTACATTTTGAAGTTGGGAGAAAAATCCAAATGTATTAATTGTCGTGGTGATCATCCGGCAAACTACAGAGGATGCCCAATTGCAAAAGAACAGCAAGCCTGAAGAAATAAACAAGGAAAACTACCCCAAATTCAAAAGATTAATACTTAAAAAACATAGCAGAAAACCACCGCAATCACACCAAAAATAAGCCACACCCTTAGAGTTGCTACATGGAACGCAAATGGACTTTTCCAACACATTTTGAACTCGAAATTTTTCTGAAGGAACAAAACATAGATATATGTCTAATTTCTGAAACACACTTTACAAAGAAATTTAGTACTGAAATTCCTAATTACGTTTGTTATCGTACTTCGCATGCAGATGAAAAAGCAAGAGGAGGAACAGCAATACTGATAAAAGGCAACATTCAACACCACGAGGAGCAGAAAATAGAAAATGCAATGATGCAAGTTACAACAATTATCATTAAGGTAAAAAATAAGGACTTCAAAATGTCGCCTATCTATTGCCCACCAAGACACTCACCTACTAGAGTCGACTTCATAAATCTCTTTAAAATACTTGGAAACAATTTTATCATCGGAGGAGATTTCAATGCGAGACATACCCACTGGGGTTCAAGATTAACCACAACAAAAGGGAGAGTGCTATATCAAGCTGGAAGATAAATGTGAATTTATTTCTTCCGGTGCCCCAACCTGTTGGCCTAATGACCCAGCGAAAATACCAGATTTGATTGATTTTTTTATAACAAAGGGAATAAATAGAAACCACACATATGCCGTGAGCAATGATGATCTATCGTCTGACCACACTCCAGTGATCATGGTTCTAAGCGAAAAAGTTGAACACAAAAATTGCCTCCCAAGACTTACAAACAAGAAAATTGATTGAGATATGTTTAGAGAAAAACTTGAGCAATTCATCACTCTAGGATCTGTGGAATCAAGAAACCAAATTGATGCAGAAGTCGAGCAATTCATTGTAGACGTGCAGCAAGCAGCAAAGGGGAGCACATCATGTTTTGACTCGAAACATCATTCGAGAGTGAGCTATCTCTCCAGAAATAAGAGCACTGGTTATGGAGAATAGAAGGGCACGACGAAAATGGTAATCAACGAGTTACCCAGGTGATAAAGTTATATTCAATCGCTTAAATAATCAACTAAAACAGCAAATCAGAAATATAAAAAATAATTCATTTAACAAATTCTTAAATAACTTATCAGCCGATGCTTATACTGACTACTCGCTTTGGAAAGCAGCTAAACGAATAAATAGACCACAGGTGCAAGATCCACCATTGAAAACACAAGCTGGTAGCTGGGTCGGTAACCCAAAAGAAAAAGCTAAGACTTTTGCTGACCACTTGGCAGAGGTCTTCACAGCACCAACACAAAATCTGGCAAATGAAAATATAACTCTCGAAGTTAAAATAAATGAAGCGGAAATTTTGCATGTCACTCTAAGAGAAATTAAACAAATATGCAGACACAACCTGAGCGTCAAGAAAGCACCAGGTTACGATCTCATCAATGGACGAATCATGCGGGAACTACCAGATCTAGCTTTGTTAAAGCTACAACATATATTTAATACATGTTTTAAGTTCACATATGTTCCGAGACAATGGAAAATTGCAGAAGTAATAGTAATACCGAAGCAAGGAAAACCGCCTTCAGAGGTAACATTATATCGACCAATATCCTTGTTACCTATTATATCAAAAATATTTGAGAAACTGCTCCAAAGACTTGCCCCGATTATTGAAGAAAGAGATCTGATCCCGAACCGTCAATTTGGATTCAGAAACAAACATTCTACAATTGATCAAGGGCATCGGATCACAAATATAGTGGAAAAAGCGTTCGAAGAAAAAAAAATCTGCTCAGCAATCTTCTTAGAGGTTGCTTAGGCTTTCGATAAAGTATTGCACCAAGGCCTTGAATTTAAACTACATCGTGATTTACCAAGACAATTTTTTGAAATATTAAAATCATATATGACCAATAGATGCTTTCGTGTACGTTATGCCAAAGAATATTCAGAAGTAAAAGAAACATCTGCTGGAGTCGCACAGGGAAGTGTTCTTGCTCCAATACTTTACTTGCTATATACAAGAGATACCCCTCAAATTGACAACATTTTTAAGGCTACCTTTGCAGACGACACTACGATTCTTGCAGTTGACGTATCTGTCGAAAACTCCACAGAAAAACTTTAAAATGCAGTGAATAAAATAAGATTATGGACCCAACGATGGCGCATAAAACTTAATGAAAACAAATCAACTCATATAAACTTTACTTATAAAAAGATTGCAACCATTCCTATCTCAATCAATAACAAAATAGTGCCATACGCCAATACAACAAAGTATCTGGGAATGACACTCGATGCTAAGCGAAGATAGAAGGAACATATAAGAAAGAAAAAAGAAGAGCTAAAGGGACTTTACCATACTCAGCAGAGAAGAAAAAATTTTTGTTTAAGGATTTTGTTTTTTTTTTTACTTTATTTTGTTGTAGCATCGGTTGCTATGTGCCATAGCAACGTGCCGTTGGCAGCAGGATTGTTACGTTTTATTATATTAGATAAAATTTCTTTTTTATCTACTACCTATATAGTTTAATTGAAGTTTTCAGCATTTTTAAGCTGTGATTCTTTGAGCAATATTTTACATGCAAATCTGGAAGTTTACGAAAATTGAAATATCTATGAAATACAAGTACATTAATCTTTAATTTTTAGAGCTCGTTTTATTAATTCTAATAAGTTACTTTGGTGAGAAACTGTAATAAATTTAGAATTTTTTTATGTAAGATTTTTATAACGAATTTTTTTTTGCACCTTTCTGTAAGTAAACGGAAGCATTGTTGTTATTATTTTCGGACTCACATAATTGTATTTGGTCAATAATGTTATTTTCATTTGACTGAATTTCAAGATCAGATGATTATGGTTGTGACCTTATACACCGATTTTGTTTAAAGATAGTGGTTTATATTCGGAATAAGTAGTCGACTAATTGATTTACTTTTCCCCTCATCTACTGAATATCGAAACTAAATTCGTTTAGTTTAATCCTCCATCTTTAGAGTTAACTCTTTGGTTTTTTTTAGACCATTTAACCAAAACAAGTGGTCTAAGCTATGACCCATTTTTATAGTAAACGTTCAACCGAATATATAAGGCCGAAATTGTTAGATTGCCCATACAGTTGCCAAGGTTCTTTTTCATTGATTGATTGATACCATCCATTATAATGTAACAATATCGAATAATTTTCGAATAACGATTTTTTATTTAATTAACTTGAAGAATTCTTCTTTATATGTAACAGAACACATAATAAGAAATTCAATAACCTCTGTAATTGAGAAATAAATGTATATGTATCAAGTAGAAGAACTATTTTCTTCATATTTTCTATTTTCTATTTAAGTATCTGTTTTTCCCTGAATTATTATCCTAATGATGAGTGATTTCTCAAGAAACTATATAGAACAAGCAATAACAAAACACATTCTCTGTACCATTTTGCCATCAAAACCAAAGAAACAGATTTTGTTCGTCTATCAGTTTTACTTTCATGTTGATATCTATGGTAAAAAATAGAAATAACTTTACATGTTTTAATTAAATTGTGAAAGGTGTGGCATCTAGTGTTATATCAATTTAGACGTGTTTGGATCTTAATTAATAATTATACGCAAGTTCTAACTTGTAATTACTTTAAATATAAAACACAAATTTAGTAATAATTATAGAATACTAGTAACTTCTTAATTTAATGGTAGATCTTTGATTCTAGTTTCAATTACATATCATCAAAAAAATATTTTTAAAATTACGTACTGCTGTAGAGAATTTTTTCGTAATAAATATTTTGTTTTGTCATAGTTTTTTTTAAGATATTGCAGAATTTTTAATTTTAAATCGCAAATATCTTTTTCAAATTGCATACTTTGAAGAAAAAAAATTGATTTCTTTATTACTAAAATTGAATATACTGCTGGAATTAAATTTCAGTCCTTATTTCATATTTATAAAACTAATAGAAACTTATTTTATCATATATTCATTTATACCTACATACTACAATTATTAAATTTTCTATTTAAGTTTCACTGAAATTATATATTGAAAAATAAATATAAAAAAAAACAAAAACAAAACTATGTTTAACCGAAAAATTAAACCCAAAATTTATCCTTACAACGTTATAATATACAACTATAAAAACAGCTCAATTAAATTTAATTCAATTAAATCATGAAATATGTGCTAATTACGAACTTTAAAAAAAAGTATCAACTTTTCAACTATAAATTTTGAAATTTTCTCTTAAAAGGGAACAAGAAAGTAAATTTTAAATATTATTTAATTTCATTTCAATTACATAGTAGTTACGACTTTCTATTCATTCTATTCTTCCTATTCTTTTCAAAAATATTAACTTCGAAACAAAAACAAAAAGTTAAATTTAGAGTCTGGTAGCTATAAAAAAGACTCAAGTAAATTATAAAATAATATAATTTAAATAATTTAATTATATTTTTTTGAATCAGAGCATATACAAAATCACGTTCCAAAATAAGCAATTGAAGAACTTAAGTAATTGAAGTTACTCAAAATACTAATGTTAATTATACAATTTTCTTTCTTTAATGTCGATAAATTCGATTTAAATTATGTTGTATGCATTGCCGCATTTGTATCATTGGCGCCCTAAGGCAATATATATTAAAACGCCCTATAATTCGTAATAAAAATTAAAAAGCACAAATATACAATAAAAACTAATTATATGTTGTTTTTGTTAATTTATTGATTTAATTAGAACTAAAAATTTCAGTGGAGTACGCACTAATTAAGTAAAATTTAGCTTTTCTTACCTCCTTTAACACATTAAAGTTTTCGCCTTGATTTTTTGACAACAAAATCATCAATTATATCAGAATAATCTATATTTGATGTAAAATCTGTTTCTATTGATAATATTGCTAATTCGTTTAAACGTTTTTCCTTTATAGTAGATCCTAAATAGGTTTCAATCTTTTCAAAACCAAAAACTGCATTCCGCAGAGTAGTTACTCAAATGTGTGCACAAAAATAAGATTATATTTCTATTTGGAAAAACAGTTTCTAATTAACAGTGAAAATAGTCGAATATTTTCCTTTTAATTTTACTGATATGCTTATCATACAGATACGCGTATTTCGTCTACTACTTGCAGACTTCTTCAGTGTTTTGTACTGAGGAAAGAAATCTAAAATTGTCTTATTTATTTTATTCGTACAGGTAACAATTTGATGTTTCTCGCAGCTGCATGGTGAGTTTATTATCCAATGAATTAGCACAGGTAGGGGGTTGAATAAAAATATTTTTATTTATTTTAATTTTGGTATTTAAAATAATTTTTCCAACGTTAGGGTGACAGGTAGGGGTGGTGTTATTTGTTTTATTGTATTTTACTAAAAATTTAAATAAAGAAGAATATCCATTGCCTTGGTCTTTATTTAGGAGTGAGTCATTTTTAGTTTTGTAAATTTCGATGCTTTCAGCTGAATCTAGTTTCCTAGAATCTCTAATGTAATTTATCATTACAATGTCTTCTTTCGAAATGCTATGATTCTCCTGGATGATGTGTTCTGCTACTTTGGATCGGAACTCTGTTGAGTTCTTCTTTTTAGCCAGTTCTGCTTCTTTCAGGTGTTCATTGAGTCGCTTTTGCATGTTTCTCCTAGTTTGCCCAATATAAACTTTGTTGCAATGACTGCAAGTTACCTTATATGCACTTGATTTTTCCATTTGTTCGATTGGGTCTTTAGTTGAACCTAGAACAGACTTGAGTTGGTTAGTTCTACTGCTATATACGATATCTAACCCGTGTTTTCTTAATTTCGTTCTGAGTGGGAGAGAAATCTTGCTAAACTCCAATGCTACTCTTCTTATGGGTTGTTGATCAGTCAGTAGGTTAGTGAGGGAATTCCGTTGTAAAATTCTTTTCCGTTTACTAAGTAAGGCCGTGATGGTTTTTTCCGGATATCCGTTTATTCTCGCAATTTCAAATATGTGTTTAGTTTCTTTTACTAAACCTTTTTGGGAGATGGGAAGTGTTAACATTCGATGGATCATGTGGTTGAACGATGCCATCTTATGTTGATAGGAGTGGTTAGAGGTATTCGGGATGACCCTGTCAGTATCTGTAGGTTTCCTGTAAATCTCTAGTTCTAGAGATGTTCCTGTTTTACTTAACAGTAGATCTAAGAATGGTAGTTGGCCTTCTTTTTCTACTTCGACAGTAAACTGTATATTCCTGTGGAGCCCGTTAAGAGTAGTTAAGGTTGATTCTAAGTCCCTTTCCTTTATTACAGCAAAAATATCATCTACGTATCTTTTCCAAAATCTTGGTAACCGCTCTTCTGCTGCTAAATCTGACTCCAATTTAGCCATGAAAATTTCACTGATGAATGGAGAAAGGGGATTTCCCATTGGGGCTCCCTTCAATTGCTTGTAGAAATTTCCTCTAAAGGTGAAATAATTTTCTTCCATGCAAAGCCGGATCAGTTTTATGTACTGTTTTACTTTTGTCCTCCACTGTGGTCCAGTTTCTTGTTGTAGTAACCATTCTTCTACCAGAATAATAGCCTCCTTGACTGAGATACTGGGAAAAAGCGATTTTACGTCAAAAGAGACCATGACCTCGTCTTCGTTAAGTCCTCCCATTGATTGTAATTCTTGAGCAAGTTCCTTAGAGTTTTTCACTGATTGGGTTTCGAACTGCTTATCCATATTACGAAACTCCTCCACTAACCATTTGGCTATTTTATATGTTGGAGACATATCTGCTGTCACAATTTCTCTCATCTCATTCCCTGGTTTGTAAATTTTAGGAAGTCCTTTAATTCTAGGAAGTGCTGGATTGGGGACCTTAAGTTTGTTGACTCCTATTACTTGTCGGCATTCCTTGATAGTGCTGTCTACTCGCTTGATGAACTGTTGAAGAGGATCGTTTCTTAATTTCCTGTAAGGTCCGTTCGTGATCTTCTCCTGCATCCTATTATCGTAATCTTCTTTGTTTAAAATTACCAGTGCGTTGCCTTTATCAGCCTTGACAAAGTATACTGGTTTCGCCTTGATGTCTCTGATGACTTTTTTCTCATTTCTGATTACCTTTTTATTCTCATAGTCAATCGACATCTTTTCTTTAATGACTTTTGCTGTGGTGGCTCTTATAAGCTCCTTTTGTTCTGTTGTAATGGGCAACGTTGGATTGTACGTGTTGATTCCTGCTTCTAAGTCTACAATAAGTTTTTCGACATCAGTTTCATTTGGTATCGCGTAATTAAGTCCGTTGTTAAGTAGCACCATTTGATCTTCGGTGAAGGTCTGAGAGGACTGATTCACCACAAAATTTCCAATTTGCTGCACGTGAACTTTAGGTTTTGTGTCAACCTGTTGTCTTTCCTGAAGTAAGTTGAATTTCCTTTCAAGCAGTTTCCTCTTTCTTTCGCTCTCGCATTCTTCTGCCACTTTCACTTTGATAAGGAACAAGGGGAATTCTCTAGGATATTGTTGTGCTATTTTGTCCTCCTATCAACATAAGATGGCATCGTTCAACCACATGATCCATCGAATGTTAACACTTCCCATCTCCCAAAAAGGTTTAGTAAAAGAAACTAAACACATATTTGAAATTGCGAGAATAAACGGATATCCGGAAAAAACCATCACGGCCTTACTTAGTAAACGGAAAAGAATTTTACAACGGAATTCCCTCACTAACCTACTGACTGATCAACAACCCATAAGAAGAGTAGCATTGGAGTTTAGCAAGATTTCTCTCCCACTCAGAACGAAATTAAGAAAACACGGGTTAGATATCGTATATAGCAGTAGAACTAACCAACTCAAGTCTGTTCTAGGTTCAACTAAAGACCCAATCGAACAAATGGAAAAATCAGGTGTATATAAGGTAACTTGCAGTCATTGCAACAAAGTTTATATTGGGCAAACTAGGAGAAACATGCAAACGCGACTCAATGAACACCTGAAAGAAGCAGAACTGGCTAAAAAGAAGAACTCAACAGAGTTCCGATCCAAAGTAGCAGAACACATCATCCAGGAGAATCATAGCATTTCGAAAGAAGACATTGTAATGATAAATTACATTAGAGATTCTAGGAAACTAGATTCAGCTGAAAGCATCGAAATTTACAAAACTAAAAATGACTCACTCCTAAATAAAGACCAAGGCAATGGATATTCTTCTTTATTTAAATTTTTAGTAAAATACAATAAAACAAATAACACCACCCCTACCTGTCACCCTAACGTCGGAAAAATTATTTTAAATACCAATAATAAAATAAATAAAAATATTTTTATTCAACCCCCTACCTGTGCTAATTCATTGGATAATAAACAACCATGCAGCTGCGAGAAACATCAAATTGTTACCTGTACGAATAAAATAAATAAGACAATTTTAGATTTCTTTCCTCAGTCGAGTACAAAACACTGAAGAAGTCTGCAAGTAGTAGACGAAATACGCGTATCTGTATGATAAGCATATCAGTAAAATTAAAAGGAAAATATTCGACTATTTTCACTGTTATACCAACATTTTACTCTAACGCTGGAAAACAAGTTTTTATAGTTTCTAATTTTTTATTATATATTAATTTACGGAGCTCTAATATCGAATTTTCAGAAATTTTATTAGATTTCAAATATGATCCCAAGTGCACACATTCTTCCATAAAACATTTATCTAAATCGTGTGTACCACACAAAAAAATAGTGTAGTATTTTCAACTAAAGCAAATTAGTTAATGTCACTTTAGGATAATTAACCAAAAAATTAAAATTTCTATAAATTTTTTTAGTTTATTCGAATTTTTTAGTTAAATCGTTTAATTTAAAATAGTTGAATCTAATATTTAGGAAATTCGAAGATTTGACTATTTCTTTTGGTAAACTGCCAATGAAATAGTTATAAATTTTTAATAAATTTTACCAATACTTTTACCTAGATAATAATTATTGTAATAACATGAGAATTACCTAAACCTCTAGTTAAATCGTTTAATTCAAAGTAGTTAAATGTAATATTTAGAAAATGTAAAAATTTATCTATTTCATTAGATAAATTGTCGAATGGAATAGTTAAATATAATATTTAGAAAAAGTGTAAATATATCTATTTCTTTCTGTTACTGCATAGAAAGAAATTCCAATCCAATTTGCTTCTTCTTAAAATTTATAGTTACATCAGTTGCACGTGTTTTGTGGATCGCTTTGGTATCTGAATAAAATTGGCTTCAAATGTATAAAAAAATTATAGGTACACGTACAAAAGTTTTTTTTTTGTTTTATTTAAGAAAAATATAGGTATATAATTTCTAAAAAAGAAAAGGTAATTAAATTTAAAAAATGAATATGGATATTTCATAATTTCATTAAAGAGTTGAAATCATATGCTAGTTATATTAAATCAAGAAAAAACATAAATCTCAGTTTAGCTGTCCTGATTCAATCAAATTTTGCATCTCAACTACTTAAGAAAACTGACACTGCTACTAAACTTCAAACCGAATATAATATAAGTAAAAAAAAAATATATAATATTTAATTGTTAATGAGCCTTTTGATGATCTGCATTTGAAAATATAGAATGTGTTAAAAAAGGTTTTTGTATATATAATAGATGGATATTATGTTTGTGAATAATTCGAAATTTGTTTAAGTAAAAATTCAAATGTAAGATATCCAGTGATAAAACTATAATAAATATGTTAAATGAATAGAAAGTAATTAAAATTGAATTTCTTTATGCGCCATATATTACAAGTAGTGTGCAATCAAAAAAATTGATATTTAATTGTAATAAATACATGTACTATTGAATTATTAAATAAAATAAATATTATAAATAAATCTTAATAAATTTCATTTAAATTTTCTAAATATAGGCATAAGGGATGATGGTATTTATGGTGCTAAATTAGGATCATATATGGAAAAGGGCTCAGGGCCCACTTCTCCGCAGTCGCGAATGGACTATTGTGGTTATGTGGTAGACTACCTATTGTTTATGATATGTAGAAGTTTTTATCATACAAAATTATCATTTTTGAATCGACAATCAGAATTTACTAAATTTACCATTTTACTCGATTTTAACTAAATAATTAGGTAACAGAGCCATTGAAACTATCTAATATATTAGTTTTTTTTGCTCCATTTTAACTAAATAATTAGGTAACAGAGTCGTTGAAATTATGTTACAATATAAACTTTAAAATCGCAGCTTTATATAAGGTTTTCAAAGCAAGTAATGATTTTAATTACGAAAAAAGTAGGTATGTAGGTATATTTTTAAAAAATGTTTGGAGATTTTTGTTTACATACTTTTTAATTTCTTAAATTACGTATTAAAAAATTTTTACCAATAAAAAATTACGCACTTTATAAAAAGAAACACTGTTAAATACAAAAAAAATTTGACGTAAAATCGTAGATAAAATCTGAGAAAAAGTCTGAAATGTAAACACTCATCCGACTTTATCTACGATAAAATTTGATTTTGTCTGACGTGTAAACGCTGACTAATCATAAATTGGTACATAATAGTATATATTCATGCATAAATCGAAATTGAACTTTTTTACATGCGAGAAGAGTGATTTGTAACTGAGTTGTACCAATTATCAGTAGTAGGTTCAAATTTTGTTTTCTTCCATAAATAATGTTTGCATTTTATTTTCAATTAAACTAAGCAATATGAATATGTATGTAACAAATGCAAACCCTTTTTAATTTTTTATATTCCTTTTTTTTTTTTTTTCTTCTTTACACCATAGACATGTCAATAAATACAGTGAATTTAAAGAGAAACCAAATTTTAACTTTATCAAATATCCATATTTCATTATTAGTACACATATGTAAATTTCGCATTTGTTGAATGCGAAGAATATCTATATTAACAAGAATATACACTCCCAGTTTACTTAACCCTAAGACAATTTTTAAGAAATACCAAAACAAGAAAAATATCAATAGTTAAAAGAGGTAAAATTTACTTTTACTTATCGTATACTAAATTTATTATGAGAGGGAAAAGGTACAAAACAGATGTTTGTCTTTTGCTTTATACTGTAAAATTTTTTTGACATTATTCTTCTTTGGACTCTTTGGATTGTGCGTTCAGATTATTTATATGAGGCAAGGTGGCAAAAAATGTTTGTTTTAATTTAGTTTGTTCTCTTATACGATGATTAATTCTGATCTTTTATTATTTCAATTTTTACGTTTTAAACATTATTATTTTCTTATATACCTATTAAAAATTTTAATTTATAATTACATTACAACAATATAAAATATTATTAACATTTTTGTCAGTAACAATTTGGAGTTATAAACATTATTATTTTTTATTAATTATATTAAATTACAGTAAACCTAAATATTAATTTATTATATTGGTATACGATTATAATATAGTACTGAGGACAACATCTATTTACAAATCACAGAATTTAAAGAATATGATAACGCTGTTTTAGTTAGGTCTTCTAAAAATCTTATGCATAGTTGATATAATTTAGAAAATAATATTGATAAATATTTCAACAAAATTTTTCTTGCAAATTTGTTTTCCAAATCAATATAGCTATTAATCAACAAATTTTTTTAAAAATTATGTTTTTTTAATTTAATTTCAGTCAACTTTTTTTGTTACTCTCTTTTGTTTACTATATTTTTTCTTTTTCTTGGACTTTAAGTTCTTATTATCGTCTATTTCTAACATTTTTTAGCAAATTTGCATATGTATTTGTCTGCAAATAAATGAATCCATTCCATACATGAGGGCATATTCTTGCATGCACATATTTTGGTTGAATGGTTGATGGCATCCCTGCTATGGTTCTAAGACATATAGCCTTCGCTATTTCCAAACCATTGCGAAACTTATTCCATTTATCTTACTCTACAGGAGTATACCCAACTCAATGGAAGATTGCGCATGTTAACCCAATTCCCAAAAAAGGCGACAAAAGTGATCCCTCCAACTACAGGTCTATAGCTATAATATCGATCCTCTCCAAAGTGATGGAGATCTTAATAAACAAAAAGCTGACCAAATATCTTGATAGCCAAGGTATTGTCCACGATAGGCAATATGGATTTAGATCCCACCGGTCCACCGGTGATTTAATGACATACTTTAACGAGAAGCTAAATATTTGCTTGCACAATTCGGCTGAAGCAAATATTGTGGCTCTAGATATTTCTAAAGCTTTCGATAGAGTATGGCATAGTGCATTATTAGCAAAATGTCAAGCAGTAGGCCTGGGTCTCTCTTCTCTCAAATGGATTGAAAGTTTCCTCTCGAATCGTACAATTCAAGTCTTAATTGACGGATTTAAATCCTAAAGCTAATTGGGGCATAAAAAACAGAGTCGAGTTTAACTCTTCTAAAACTCAGAGCTGTATAATCTCCCGAAAAATTTCCATTTTTGATCCTACTCTTTTGTTTCAAGAAGATAAACTTCAGCGGTTTGAAAGCTTAAGCATATTAGGTATGCACCTTAATCGAAAAATGATCTGGAATGATCATATATTTGATGTTGCAAAAAACGCAGCCAAATGTTTGGGTTTTCTTAGCCGTTGCAAGGCTTACTTCTCCCCCTGTGACCTCTTGAAAATCTATAAAGCTTTCATACGACCCAAAATGGAGTACAATTCTCACATATGGGCTGGCGCCTCTAGTATTGCGTTAAAACATTTGGATAAAGTCCAAAAATGAGCTATTCGTTTAATCAACGACACAAATGTGACAGCCCATCTTGCTCTTCTTGGCCATAGTCGTATAGTCGGAGCTCTCTCACTTTTTTATAGATATCTCGTAGGCATCGGAACATGCTCAGTGGAAATTAAATCTATATTACCTCCACTTAAGCGTTTCCCCCGCGAAAGACGAAGGGCAGCATGTGCTCATCCCTACACCATTGAAATCCCTAGATGGCAAAAGAAAAGTTATGGAAATTCGTTTATAACTTCAACATCCCGAATGTGGAACCAAATTCCATCTTATGTGTTCCCAAAACATGACAAATTTTATATTTATGACCTAAACAAATTCAAGACGAACATTAACTTCTTCGTTCGTAATTGTCCCCCTTCCCCTTTACCATCCTACTTTCCAAATTTACCTTTCCCACCCTAGCCAAACGTACCAATCGGTGTAAAAGGTTCCCACCTAGTGTTTTGGCTATGCATAAAAAAAAAAAAAAAAAAATGGTTATTGAAATGGTTATTTTGTTTAATTGAAGCAAATTGAAACAAACATATAAATAAAGTCCAAGGCGAGTTAATTAAGGCAAATATAAAAAATGCAAGTTGATTTGATTTAATTTAGCTGTAAATTGTTTGGGTACCCAATCTCAATTTGAGAACTTATAATCAACAAAGTCAATGAATTAAAATTAAGTGTACATAACTTGCCTATTGTACCTATAACTACAATATTTATCTTTTTAATTACTCAACAAACTATGCAAATAAGTAAAATAATAGCAAGCTTAGTTATGATATGGTTTGAAAAAACCAAAGAACTTGAACTCTACTAAATTCATTGACTGAATAAAAAATTAACTTAGCCGAGTAATCACATCGCCACGATATATTTAAGTGTTGAGGATGATTTAGTATATTTCATTCATTCACATGAGATATTATAATAGCGGTAGTATTATATACATGAGGTACTATTAATGTTGGTATTTCACCTATTTGAGCAGTTCAGCTTAAATTTTTTCGCTTTGTACTACGCGCTTTTTCATGGTCCGATCTTTTCCAACTTCCTCCATACGAGGATAAGTTGCTTTTGATAGACCTGAAATCTCTTCAACAACGTCGATTGGACGTTTATCCAGCAAAATTATTGCTGGGAATACCACAGGGATTTAATAACTTTTAGAGAAAGTCAACGTAATTTAAGTTTTTTTGATTTAATATTAGTTTTTAGTTGGTGAGTCATTTCATAGGAATTTCATATTGGAATTCAAACTAATTTTCGTTCAGCTTTTTTGAAAATATGTACCATTGGTACTTGATACGGGGTACAATTGTACAAGAATATTTAGAAAACCAATTTGATCAATAATAATTTAGGATATACCATTTACACTTGATTGAACCTCTTGATTCCAAATTGTACATTAAAAAGCTTATCTGAAATTCAGTAAAAATTTAAATGTATGATGCACTAATTCATACACACAATACATGTATTTGTAATATAATATAAATATATTTTGAATTTAAAATAAATAAAAATAAAGAAAATGAAAGAAAACCCAGTTCTGGCAATGAAATAATTATACCCGGTGTTCCAGAGCATGCGTATCAGTTTTAAAGAGGGGAAAGAATCGTTAATTTAAAATTAAACAAAAAATTTATTAACTAAAGCGAGGGTGAAATATCGAGGGTGATATTTTGACCGAAAATTCGCAGAAATTCTTCGGAATCGAGCTCTCAAATTGAAAGAGGTACTTTTTTATGCTTTTATTTCTTAAAAATATGAAACAAAAAATCTTGTTTTGAATATAGGTACCTACTTTTTGTTTAAATAAAGGTTTTGACAATCTTAATTGATAAAAAAAATAATTTTCACAGTAATAACATGACGTAAAAATTTTATAAAGAAATTAGACATTCCTAATTAGTTAAAGAATTCAAATTTTTAGGATGAGCGCAAGTCTAAAGCTAAGATTTCTGAGTTACTGGAGTATACTTCGACAAGATCTCATTTTATTGGATTTCAAGGGAAATTATTTTTTTTAGAAATCATGTAAAAATCTTAGATAAATCAAATTTTGAAATTTTCGTCAAAAGCTGTTTACTAAAAGACTTTATACTACTGTATGGCATTTTTTGGAAATGGATTGTTAAGTGGTTTTTCATTTGATATTTCTGCAAAATGTGCTTGCATGAAAAATGTGTTTTAATAAAGGCCATTTTGATATACAACTTTTATAATATAACATGTTGTTCTCCGGAATTCATCGTTCGTTAAATGAAAGATCGTATCAGAAGCGGGAAAACACCCATTTTCCCTCCAAAGCCAACAATTTAATAAGGAAAAAAAATGGATTTAAGGTGTATACAAATAAACTTACACCGGGCCAAAGCAGCCTCAGCAGTGCTCACAAATACATTCATACACAACAGCCTGGACAAAGCCTTTTTACAAGAGCCACACACTCTTAAAAACCAAATATGAGTCCCTCTATTTGTGATGTATTGTATGATATCAAAAATGTAGGCAGGCCTCGTGCCTGCTTAGTATTTAACAAAAAATTAAAATATTTTCCCATTTCAAAGTTTTGTAATAAAGATCTGGTGGCAGCAAGTATTAAAATATCGAGTAAACTTCTTTGGAGCATTGAAATATCGAGTGAACTTCTTTGCTATTCTGTCATCTTATCACAATGCATGGACAAAAAAAATAACAATGACCAACAGAAATGTACCTTACTGGAACATCAAGCTATCCAAACTGAGGGCTAGAAGACAATCTTGGAAGTTTTTTTGCCAAGGAATAAACGACCTGCTCAGTGAGGGAAGAATTCATAAAGTTCTCTCTAAAGAAAATAGCAACAGGATGGGCACGCTACTAAAAAGTAATGGTACTTACACTGAAAACCGGTTAGAAACACTGGGACCAGCATATCCGAGATCATATGCAACAACATGAATCACTACATGAAAAGCAATATGCATATCAGCCCGGTAAATCAACAACTCTCGCTCTCCAAAACCTAACAGGAAAAATTGAAAAAACAATTAAGGACAAAGAAGAAGCAATTGGCATTTTCTTTGATGTGGATGCGCTTTTGACAACACTGGGTATGAAATTATCCACGACACTATCATCAGGGAATAAGTGTAAGCACAACCAATTGGATTGGAAGCATGCTTACAAACAGAAAAATTATAACAACCCTAAACGGAGAAACTTTGGTCGAGAATGCTGCTAAAGGATGTCCTCAAAGAGGGTACTGTCGCCTATCGTATGGTCCCTTGTATCTGGCATAGAAGCACAAGGCTACGCTGATGATGTAGTTATTCTTATAAGAGGTAAATTTGAGTTTACAGTGGCTGAATTAACTCAACAAGCACTGCACATTGTATCCAAATGGTGGCGAGAGGTTAAACTCTCTATTAGTCCGAATAAAAGCACTGTTATTGCCCTTTACAAACAGGAGAATTAGGGACAAACTAAAGAAACCTAACCTAGATGGGGTAATAATTGACTTTTCCAAAGAGGTCAAATACCTTGGAATTGTACTTGATGAGCATCTGAACCGGAATGGTCATCTAGACAATGCTTTTAGCAAAGCCAAAATTTCACTCTGGACATGTAAAAGCCTATGTGGTCGTAAATGGGGACTTAACCCCAAAATGACATTATGGTTATATACCGCAATAGTGACGCCAACCTTAACCTACGCATCCGCAGTTTGGTGGAAAAAAGGTACCAAAATCACAGCCCAAAACAACTCAACAAACTACGGCATTCAGCTTGTTTGTTGATAACTGGAGCCAAGCGGACAACATCCACCGCATCATTAGAGACACACCCCTTTCATAGGTCCAAGTCTGTTCTGTGAAATTCCCCTGAATACAGCTAAGATGCAATTAAGAGTTTGGGTAGAGCGAAAAGATAAAGATTTCTGGGCTAACGTTCCTGGAAATCGTCAAGCAAAAATAGTCATGCCTGAACGCTCGCTCAAGAAAACTAAAACACTTCTTAGTTTCAACAGGAAACAGGTACGTATCTTGGCAGGGATAATAACAGGCCACTGTCTAATAAAGAAACACCTCTATAGAATGGGTCTAATTGAAAATAGCCTATGCAGAATTTGTGAAATAGAGAAAGAATGTATTGAACATCTGCTATGTGAATGCGACAGGCTCACCCGTAGCCGATTTCGCCACTTGGGAACAGCGTTCCTCGAACAATGGGAGCTATCCAGCATATCATTGAAGAAAATTCTGAGTGTAATCTCAAAATCAGGTATTCTTAGTGACTCAGTGACTTAAAAACCGGGTTATCACAATAAGCCTATTTGTGGTTGCGGTGATGTAGGGGCTGGATCCCTCTCGGAATAAATTAAATCCAATATCTAATAAATGTTATTAATAAAAATTTACTACTTAACACTTTAATACCCGTCGCCGGTATACAGAAAAAAGTGTTATTATGCCCTTAATTACGTTCTACAAATTTGTCAAATTCTAATCTTAACCCTGTGTGCGTAAATGTTTGTAAAACATATAAACAAACTGAAACATATTCTTACAATATGTATGAAAACTTATTATAATATTGATATTATAAAACTTATTTAAGTTCAATTGAAAAAGAATTAAATATTTATTCATTTATAAAATTACTAACAAAAAATGGCTTGGCTTCATATTTAAAATGGATTCTTTAACATATTTAGTTCTCTTTTATTTTACTTATTTATGGTATTACATTTCAAATAATAATTAAAATACAATTAACTTAGTATACATTCAAAAATAATAAAATTCAAAATACAAAAATAGTAATAGGTATTATTTTTTAATATAAATTAAAAAAGTCAGGTTAACAAAATATTCAATTAATTTCATATAATTTTTCTCTTTTTAAGTATCTTTAGTTAGATATTGAAAAATTAATACTAGGGTTATATTTTTATTATAATAGTATAAGGTTATTAGTAAATCTTCTGATTTAATTTTCTTCATTAAACTCATAAAAATCTGAATAAGACTTCAAAGTGAAGTAAAACATAAAAAAACTAAATTAATCAATTTAAAAAAAAAATGTATTTAAATCTTTTACTCATTTTTTTTTATATTCATTAAATTTGATGTAATGAACAAGATGATCGTCTACTCCCCTATTCAAATCAATTCAGGCATTTCTCTTTTGATTTCCTTTTCTTTTTTTTATTTGTTTTCATTGCATTTTTCAGAAACTTTCCGACTGAAAATTGATTGAAAAGAAAAATTACATAGATATCACATTTACCAACCATTTTGCATTCAACACAGTTCTTTAAATTTTTTTTAAGTTTTTGTTTTTTTGTTATTTTTTCTTTGAATAAACTGTACATACTTAAAATGCTTTAATATTGGATGGAAATAAAGAATTTTTATTCTTATTATAACACAAAAATAAAATCAAAATAAAATTATATTCCAGACTGATAAAAGTTTTTATAAAACAAAATAAAGAATATAAGCATAGTACGCAGCTACATTTCAAAGAACAGAACATTTATACTAACAATACTCACAAATAAAATATTAAACTTTTCAAAACGAAAAAAAGTTGAAGAAAGTTAAAAAAAAGTATTAAAAATAATTTCTGTAAATATCAATAACTTGAACCATTTTTATCGAGGAAACGTTTAATTTTTTTTCTTTTTTTTCGCAAATTTTTAACTAAATTTATCATTTTTTTCTTAAAGTTTAACATAGTAAAAATATCCTCAAATATATTGAAACTTATATAAAACGAAAATTTAAAGAATTTTCTAGAACTTATCGAAACGTCGTATTATTTTCAACTCAAAACTCTAACTATTATTTTCAATAAATATAATCATCACTTTTTCCTAGCATTTTTTGCCAATTATTTATTTAATTTCAGTTATTTTGTTTTAGTTCTGTCATTTTTTAAAGAAGTTTTTAAAAAACGTGATAAAAATGAGATACAAAAATTATTTTAAAATCAATTTTTTTTTTATTTTCAAAATTTAGAATTTCTGTTTTATTTTTCCAAAAAACGAAATTTGAACTTATATTTTTTTGGGGCTACTTTAGCAACAAAAAATAAATGGAACCAAAATTTTTGGTTAGAAAGTGCTTAATAAAATAAATACGGTTAACGATTTTTTATTACAATCTTTATTTTGTTCAACTTCAAGTTAGAAATGAATTAGTGTATTTGAATCTCAAGTAAAGTTATATTAAGATAAGCGACGCAGTAAAAGATCAAGTAATTCCTAGAAAAAGTAGAAAGTAGTAAGTACCAATTTTCGTAATTTACACTTCAATATTCTTCTATAGGGTTTTTTTGAATGGTGTAAAAAGAAAAATTATATGCGGACTTCCGCAGTGATGGAGATTCCTCTTTTAAAATATTTACTAGAATAAAACAAGATACTTTAGAAATTTTACATAAGCTTTTTAAATAATTTTAAATTTCGGAATCTTTAAACAGAGAAGATTAAAATAATTTATTTATAATATTTTCTTAAAATTTTATTTATTTCACAATTAATTTATCTCAGTCTTCACCAACAATAATAAACAAAAAAACTGTTTTAATAAGTGTCTTGTAAATATGAAACAAATTTTAAATCAGTAAGTATAATAAAAATAAACATATTATGAAAATTGCTAAGCATTTCATATTCCGCCATAAAATTTTGTATTTCTTAAAAAAGTTTTGAAACAATATTGACGAAAAAAGGCTAAGTCCTATAACTTTCTTCAATCTAATATTGATATCAATTTGTGTTTACCCATCAATATTTCTTCAATTTCTCTCTCATCAATATAATATTGTCAAAAAATATTGAAAAATATTGAAATATAAACGGTGTCTAATATTTTATTTTGTAGCAATTTGTAAATATGTAATATATGTACACATAAATATGTAATACAATAATGTAATATACATACTTATATGTAGAATTTAATTAATGTAGAAGATTTAGATACGTGTAGCGAAAAATTTGTTAAAATAATTAAAAAAGGATTGAATAAACTTAGCAAAACTATAAAAATTAAGCAAAACTCTACTGACTGGTTTAATGAAAAAGTACAAAGAAGTAAAGCCAAAAAAATTAGATTATATGATATCAGTTGCCTAATGGAAAGCGATAACACAAAATGTAATGAGTATAGATTGCATCGAAATAAATACAAGAATGAATGTAATAAGGCTAGAGATAAATATATTGAAAATAAAATTAATGAAAAAAGGAATGATAAAAAAAAGAATTGGAAAACAATAAAACAATACTAGCTATTCCCGGCGTATCATTCGCCGGTCTGGCATTAGCATTATAATTGAAACAATTTATTTTATTTGTTTATTTTCTTTATTTTCTTAAAAAAATCAATGTTTTAAATATTTTTTTATTACATAATAAATAAGTTAAATTGAAAAACTTAAAACTATAATTCACTTGATTTAATATCTTAAAAACTAGCTTTGTAACCCGTCATAAATGACGGAAGCAAAATAAATCCTAGTTTCTTTTTTTCTTTCATTATTTTCTTTGTTCCGAAATTACAGTACTTATGTTTATATCACTTTTTATTTATTTTTATTTATGTTTATATTGGCCTAACACTAATCTTTTTTTTTTATATAACAGAAAAAGAAGTACCATACCAACAAATTTGTATAAAATGTTTGCATTTTTGTATGGTATACTCGTACTCACTTCCATTTAGTTATAATTCGTTAGTTGGGTTCCATTTAGTATAAATTATACCGTATTAGCGTTATTGAGGCCTCCGGGAGAGCAAATTTAAAAATGGGATCTTATTTTCATATAAATTTTGTCTTTTGTATAATGTATAGGGATCTTATTTTGCTATATGAATAAACTGTTATTATGGTATTGTGTTATTTTTAAAAAATATTCGTAATTTATATATTCAAAATTTTGTATCTAAATTGGTAAAATTTACAAAAAATACAAAAACATTTTCATCAATAATTTTCAATTTAAAAAAAACAATGTTTTATTATCCGGCGTAGAAGTAGAGTTAATTATCCTACTCTACTTCTATCAAGTTCTATTGATTGAACAGTTAACCTGAACAGTAAAGTGAAATGTGAACACTTAACACTGAAAATAAAATAATATTTTTGGAATGGAGCATATAGAACATACAGAATACAGATACAGCAAATAATAAAAAAAAACAAAAAAAAAACAAAAAAAAAAACAAAAATAATTTTTTTTGAGTGAAGTGAATTACGCACACAATAATGAGAAAAATAAAAGGTAGAAGCAATAAAGTAGTATAATGTATAATATTATACAATTCAAATATGCTGATACACATGTATATTATTAATAGATGAACATATTCGTTCAATATATTTTCTCTCTTTTTAATGGAAATTATTTTGATTGCTAGTGTTAGTACTTTTTGAAAATTTCATATATTCATATATTACAAACTACTGCTACATTTTCAATATTTCAGAAACATGAATAATTATTGTTTTTTTTTCAAATAATTTAACAACAATACTTTTCTGTGTAATAATAGAATACGGTAATAAAGTAAAAGAAAGTTTAAATTGAAAAAACATTGTTATTTTTATTAAGATTGATTTTGATTCCTTTTATTTTATTCATACACAAAGATTTTACTAATTTTCTATTTAAAAAAACTATATTGGCCAAACACTAATCTTTTTTTTTTTATATAACAGAAAAAGAAGTACCATACCAACAAATTTGTATAAAATGTTTGTATTTTTGTATGGTATACTCGTACTGACTTCCATTTAGTTATAATTCGTTAGTTGGGTTCCATTTAGTATAAATTATACCGTATTAGCGTTATTGAGTCCTCCGGGAGAGCAAATTTAAAAATGGAATCTTATTTTCATATAAATTTTGTCTTTTGTATAATGTATAGGGATCTTATTTTGCTATATGAATAAACTGTTATTATATCTTTTTTAATTTGAGCACCCGACTAGTAGAATAGTAGAATAGAGAATTCAAGAAAATTTTGAACATTTGACATTTTTAAAGTATCTGAAAACAATGTATAGAATAATAATACTAATAGCAAACCACAAAAAAAATAAAAATTGCTCAAAGTTTTTTAATCCTTATAAAACTAACTCTTTTATTTATAAAATAAAAAAAAATTTTAGATATAGAATGAAAATTTTTTTATAAGAATTTCTTAGACATTTATTTCCAGTAAGTCTTGCATAAGCAATATCAATCAATAAATCTCAAGGTCAAACATTTCAAAAAGTCGGAATTTATCTCCCTGAACCTACCTTCACCCATGGTCAGCTCTACACAATCCACTGCTCTAAAATTTAAAATTCTAGCAGGACCAAGTCAGGGGAAAACTACTGACAACGACACTGTAACTGACAATGTTGCATACCCGGAGGTTGACAATATGACAATGTTGCATACCAGGTCTAGAATACTCCATTTAATCCAATTGTTTCTTATATGATGAATTTTAAAACTCACTCATAATAATTAGGAAACGGTACTAACCCATAGCTATGATTAATAGTTTAATAAAATTATCGGAAACTATTTTTAATAACATTCCAACATACGTTTTCCCAATTAACGCGAATAATAAATTAATCGGTTAATAGTATCAGTTATGGTAAAGGGTTTCGATGGTGTTAGTGGGTTAGAGTTCCATATAGCTAAGTACCTAGGTGCGCGGTCCGCTTAGTATTTTTCGAGGCTTTAACCTTCCCTCGAGAAAAAAATAACAAAAACAAATTAAATCTTACAAAAAAAGTTTAATGCTATCTGATATTTCTTTATTTTATTTTAAAATTAATATTACCTTAAAATTTTGAACATATTTTATTTTTTTGTGGTTTTTTATTAATATTACTATTCTATATTGTTGTCAGATACTTGCAACATGTCAAATGTATAATTGTATTAAAAATCATTTTATCGTGCCGTTGCACAGAAAAATTACTTTCTTGTGCTTCCCCGGGTATGTATCCGGCGGTTTCTTCTAGTAATTTATATAGTCATAGAGATATAGTCAATTATAATTATAGATACTATAGCTCTACGATATAAAGATAAATTTTCCAGTCATATGAATAATTCAACAAATTTTTTTTTTGTTTTTGTTTTTATATTTTTTTGTTTAGATGTTTTGTTTTTTTGTTTTTATTTTATAGATGTACATAATTTCAGATGAATTTGTTTTTTTTTGTTTTTATTTGACATTTTTTTGGTCAACTTCTACCAAATGAAATTAAAAAAAAGTGTATATTATGCTCTCTTTCATAGTTATTTGAGCTATGTCATCAACTTATGGGGTTCAAACTAGAAAAAATCAATATATAGATTACAAATAATCCAAAACAAGGCTGAGAGAAAGAACTGAATTTATTCATGGAGAACAACAAATTTTCAGATTTTATAAATTTAAAATTTATTCTACACATTCACGGCATTGAATCGTCAAGAATACAGATAATTACTACACTAGTAATATTTGTTTTTACTTTCTTGACGTAACTTTAAACTTTTTTTTTACTTTGTTGACAATAACTTATAAAGAACTACTTTTTCGTGCTTAATTAGGTACGGTACTGCAATTTGCACTACAATATCTTTAATAGTTGAAGTATTTATTTGTCAAATTATTATACGGTCTTATCTACTCATTAAATGTGGAAAACTACTGCTATTGTCAGGAAGTAAGCCTTCTTAAATGTCGTACTTCAATTTTATTTTCAGTCGTTACCAGATTATACTCTCAATTATTTTTTGTCATTTATTTTATCCCAATGACAAAGGGTACTAGACCATGTCGAAAAACTGAAAAAACATTTTTTTTGCTTCATCGGGAATCGAACTTGGAACATTTCGGTTGAAAGGCAGGCGCTCAATCTACTGCGCCACCCAGTGTATGAGTTTAACCAACGGAAAATACCATCACCAAGTCAACACAAGGAGTCAGCATCTTATACATTTAAATTTAAAAAAACTATGTAATATATGGAACATCAACAACAATACATATTGCAATTAGTCTCTACAATAAACTTGAATGTAACTTAAAACAGCAACTATAATTTAAAAAAAGAATTATCTCCATCATTTATAAATATAGCACAGTTCAGCTTTCATAAATTTAACAGTAAATTTTTATTGTTTTTTTGTTTAATTATCAGAACCATAAATTTTATATTAATTTTCGATTATCTAATTTTAATGTTAATTCTACCTACTTTGTTTGCACTTGTTTTATGAATTTTTGTTTTTTGTTTTTACATAATTATAACAATTCTTTTGAATGCTTTACGACAAGGCGAGAGAAACGATAGAAATCTCTTGAGGCATTTTATTATTGAAATTAAACTAAATTAAAAAGCAAGTTTTTAAATTTATTTTTTTATTTTTGTAATATATGTACATACATATAAATTTGTTTAACATACCAAATGCTGATTTACAATGTAACTGTATATAGTTAATAAAATTTGTTTTTTTATTACAGTTTTTTATAAGTTTATCGTGGTATAAGTAACAACGTGTCGAATATATTCTGGCATTTTAGACCCACTTCCTACGGACTTGAAATTTTGAACGCACCTTAGATTCCGATGTCAAAACTTTCTGCAAAATTTGTTGAACCTGATTCTCGCCGAAGATATTACTTGAATGAAAATTAATTTCTCAGAAACTACTGGGCAATTTCGGTTTCTTTGAGGGAGACTTTTATAAGGTCATACTTTTCCTTTTATTTTCTTATTACCCAGCGTTGAAACAGAACAAACAGAATTGAACAAAAATGTCTCTAAGTTTTTGTAAATTATAGCATCTCCTTTGAAAATAAATCACCTACAACAAAGTTGTTGACAAATCGATGTGCCCGAACGAATTTTTTTGTGAATTTCTCTGATAGAAAAAAATATATCTACCAAGTTTGAAAACCATCCATCAAAGCGTTTAGACAGGACAAAAAAAACAAAATAAAACTTATTAGACCGGCATGCCGAAACGGGTTAACGGAATTCTTGCCTTTAATTTAGTACCTAAGACCTTTATCTTTTATGGAATATCAACCTGTTTCTTCTTCATATTATAAATAAGTTTCAATCAATTAATTATAATTTTTAAGTTTCACTAATGAACCTTTCATTTATCTTTGATTACTCCTATTAAAAACTCCTGTCTATATAAGTAATACGACGTCACTGGCCCATGGTTTGTAAAAATGGAATACAAATAAAAGTAAAAATGAGAAAACAACCAAAGCCATACACATATTAAAATTTTTCATGTCTTTTATAATTAATTTGAATTGAGTACGTATGTTATGCGCAAATCGCTAAATGCTTCTTTTTTTATAATTATAGATGGCTTTATCCAGTCCAGCTATCAAGTTGAATCGCATTATTCACTTTTGAAATTTTCAAATTAGGTTAATTGGAAAAATAACTGTAAGTTTTATGTTTGTTTTTGCTTTATTATTCCAATCCTTTTTTATTTTACATAATGCTAATTTTTTTTTAGATCTAACTATTAATTTATATTTTCCCAAAGAGTTTCCATTAGGCTCTTTATTTATTTATTACTACTATCAAATATTTTTGAAATGCTAAAAAAAAAAACATAAATTTAAAAATCAAGAACAAAAACAAAAAATAAATCTGCAAAAATATTTGATTAAAGTTCAAGTCCACATATAATGTCTTTAAGAATTTCAAATGAAAAAAACCCAAAATGTCTCAAAATCAGTTTTAAAACAGTTTTATTATAGATGTTAAAACATACTCATCTATCAAAAAAAAATTTTATAGCATTATTATTTGCAATCATATAGAAGGATTCCTACGATATTTTTGACAGGGTTGTTTAAGTGAAAAATAAATTTGTCAGCAATTGAAATCTAGACCATATTGGAGATGACGGAATACTCTGGAGTAGGCAGGAGGAAAATTTGCCTATATTATGTTTAATTCCGTCGTTAAATTCACACACACAAATTAAGTTACGTCACAAACTATGTTTAATGCCGATACTCACGTAAAAAGTTAGTTTTCCTCCTTTTAAATCCTATGCAAAAAAATGTAAGAAAATACTCAAAGAATGCTCAAGTAAAAATTACTTTTCTGTTTTGAAAGTGGTATCAGTTCAGAAGTAAAGAGCTCTTAGTTCAAAAGTAAAGAGCATCTAGATGAAAATTTTGGAAATTTAAATTTGCATAATACATTGAATATGCACCCTTTCCTTCTATAAAGGATTATGTACTTTTTTTATTCTTTTTTTATAATAGCTGAATAATCTTCCTTTCAAAATTGCTTTAGCGCTGCCAAATTTACTGTATTATTGCATTTTATCGTACTTAACTATTAATTATGAAAACCTTGCGAGTAGAGAATTTATTAGAAAATTAAAGAATACAAAATATCATACTTAAGTTTAACCAATATTGACTATTTGGCGTAATTAAAAATTTCAATTTAGAGTAGATATATCTCTTAAAGATTTCAATCGAAGAAATATACCAAATTCGATAATGATCGATTTCGAAATACCTTAAGTTTTGTAAGAAGTGAATTCCATCAATACCCTATTTAAAAATAGGGGCTCAAAGGAACCAAAATGTTATGTTTCCAAATCCCTTTTGATCAATAACTGTTATTATCTGCCACCATAAGCCTATTTAGTCATTCTGAAGTGCAATTTTTTACCAATATTGATGGTACTATTGTTTTCATATTCGTTAATAAATTGTTAATTCTTTTAATGTACATATCACATTCCTCGACTACATGTTTCTGCAAGTCAGAATTTAGAGAGCTCCAAATTTATCATTTTCACTATTTCTATTTTATTCAATATTTAAAAATAACTTTCAAATTTTTAATATACAAAATCATTTTAAAATAACCAGATTTGCTAATATAAAGAACATATTATGTACATCCAGAATCCAAGTTTTTCTACTAGAATAAAAAAATTTGAATTTGGAAATAATAAAAAATTAAATTGACAATTAAGTCGTTACAGGTCTCAATTTTCGCTTTATTTAATTTGATGTATCTCTTTATGAAAAATTATACAGTATGACTGAAACACCTTGTGCACATCCAAAAACTCTAATATATCCCTGTTTTTTTATTTATTTATTTTTTGTCAACAACCACGTGTGTATCTATTCCTCACAGCGATAATACAATAATAATAATAAATTTTTTTTTTTTTTTTTTCATTATACTTTAATAGGATAAAATATGAATGAGAAGATATTATCCAGAAAATATTTCTCAAGTGGGTGGATTAAAATAAAGGTAATTTGATAAGGTTTTTGATAATTTTTTTTTTGTTTGTTCCTGTGTTTATGCTTACATATGTGTCCTTAAAGTTTCATTATTTCTTATGTGAATATAAAAATCAAATTTTTGAGGGTAATTCTATGTACTAGAGATTGGAATGATTATTTTTTCTTGTAATATTTTCATTTACTCTTTTTCCTATTTTAAGAATAGTTTTATCATTTCTATATGTGTATTATTTTTAAGAAGCAAAAAAAATTTATATTATGAAATGAATGCGTGTATACTTGAGTAAAACAAATTAACATAATATATGTCGTTGCACATATACATATTCCACAATAAAAGTTGATGTTTGACATAAAATACATGTTGGTCACTTCTGTAGTAATGAACATTTTCCTTCAATTTTAATGAAATTCTTAAACAGATTAACAAGGATTAACCTTGAATATTCACAGAATTTTTACTTTTTCTGATACTACTTCAATCAAATTTCTAGATGGCTAAGAAACTTTGAAATAAAATGACTGAGTCTGTGGTCTGAGTCTACGCAGTTTGATATTAAAAGTAAGCAGAAATTTGGTTATTATCAAATGCCTGTATTTCATTTGACTAAATTTCATTTGGCTGCATTTCATTTGCTTGTTTTTTCATTTGCCTTAATCTTCATTTGCCTACTTTTCATTTGACTAGATATATATTCATAATAAAAATTTCATGTAGCAAATTTTTATCAATCAACGGGTATCAGAACTACATCTTCTAGGATGAAAGTGCCAAGTTCAAGAAATTGAGCAGCTTCCAGCAAAAATAGGTCCGGGTCCCGTCTCATAATGCCCTAGAAAGAAAAAAATGTTTTTTGTTTTGTTTTTTAACTTGTCTTTACTACAATGGCTCATAAGCACGATGCAAGCTAGAGTTTCGGCGTCCCAAGGGTCGGGGCCGAAGGCCTTGATATTTTTTTTGGTATCAGTACAACAGCCCTTAAATGTGATGAAATAAATAAACAAATTTTTATATATTTGTGTATATTTGCTTATTATGTATATATTTGTACATTTGTATTTGATTTACAAACACTGGAAATCATACATACATGATCATTTATCTCTACATCCTAAAAACACAAAATCTCCTGAAAAGTACATGTAATTGTACATTCAATTCAAACAAACATCTCCATCACACTCAGAAATATACTAGAGACCCCTATTTTTAATTATAATTCAAGGTAAAGCCAAATATAACATTTTTAACAGAACATGGATTTAATTGGATAGATATTTTTCACTATCAACCAGTAAACAGTCATGTTTTAATAAGAAGTTACGGTTTGGTATGATTTGAAAAAGCAAAATACTTCTTAATTGCCGCTGTAATTTTTTACTAAAAATTTTTTCCCGTATTTTTATTTGGAAAATTTAAAGAAGGTGGTACTAATAAATTAGTAAATGATTTTTAAGAAACTATTCGACGGAGAGCCTTCTTTTTATAACAATGTTGCATTACGCAAAATGAAAAACTTTTGCAATTTATTGGAATTCAATTAACACATTAGCAAAAACCATGAATCTTTAAAAAAAATAATTTTGTAATTTATACACAACATTGTAGATTTACCTAAGTACCTACCTACATTTAATATTATATAAACTTAGATTCACATACAATACAAATCCACACATTTATGTGTAGTGTATATATGCAAAAAGAATGAAACGAAAAGAAAATAGACAAAGTTTGAGAGAAGGAATAATAACCTTTATTTTCATTATCAGTTGTTGGTTACTGATATTTTATAAAAGGATGTATTTTTTGTATGTATTTTTAATTATTTTGAATTAACGAATATGAATAAAAAGAAACAAACAAACATTTTTTTTTGTTATCATTTTGAATCTTTTGATTATATGAATTATATGTATAAGTTCTCTGTTAAATAGAAAATAATATGTATTCGTACGAAATAAAACTCATATAGTCATGTCATATGCACTTGTGTGTTGCACTCTCTTGATATTTAATAGGATGGGGGTGGTTCATTTTTTAATTTTTTCATTTTCTCTCAATTTTAGTGAATAAATTGAATTATATAAATAATTGCGTTAGGTATTAAGTAGGAAGGTGGTTGGGGTAGTTTTTTTTTAATCTTTTTATTTTCTCTCAATTTGATTGAATATAATTGTTATTGTATAACCGTATAATTTTAAGGTGAATTGTTGACAACTAACTCTATTATGTTATATAATTATTATAATACATGATGGATAGAAGAGACCCCACGGCGTAGCCTGGGCGATAGTCAGGAATGGCTCTCTCTGGAAGGCGGAAATCATTCTAATAGCTGGGCTTACTGCCATATGCAGAGTAATTCAAGCTGCTGAAACCCTGCATGAGAATATCATTATTTTTCGGATAGCCTCATAGTTCAATTAAGTCATTCAAAAACCCTTTCAACAGTGAGTACATGTCTTCATACATTAAAAACACAACAATGCCAAGTTACGGTTGGCATGGTTTCCAAGCCACGTTGGCATAGATGGCAACACCAAAGCTGGCCTTGCAGCAAATATAGCAGCCAAAAGCCCTCTTACCAAAGTGCAGTATTGCTCTGTGCCCATGCTAAAAGGTTGATTGCAATACACGCGGTGTACATCCGACACCTGGAAGTCTTTCAATCGTTTTGCCAGATTACACAATCCCAATGCTAACATTCCAGGACCAATTAAAACTAAATCACGAGCCCTTCCTACACATAAACACTTATTTGACAGATCCGCACCTCCGAAATGTATTCACTATTCAGAACCCATAACCATAAAACACATCCTAACTCAGAAGCATCTAAATCAAAATTATAGAGGAATAGCAAAATTATTGGTTATTTCGAAACTTTTTGAATCAATAATACAGAGGAAAATTTATTTTAAAATCAAAAATGCAATCAGTCCATTCCAACATGGGCTTACTACTGGTAGATCTATAACAACTAGTCTTGCTAATTTTTCTAACTATATTATCAATGAGATAGAAAGTGGTTTTTAACTTGACTCCATATATTTCAACTTTAGCAAAGCATTTGATAGAGTTAATGTGAAATTATTATGCTACAAATTAAATGCTTTAGGTTTTCATTCATCTATTTTAAATGGCTTTATTCATACTTAAAAAATAGGTGGAAATATGTAAAGATTTAAGAATTTAAATCTAAATTGTTTCAAGTTTCGTCTGGAGTACTTCAAGGAAGTCATCTTGGCCCCTTACTTTTTCTTCTGATGATAAATGATTTACCTCAAGTTGTGAAGGATTGTAGGATTCTCTTGTTTGCCGATGACTTGAAAATGTTTTTAAGACTTAATATTGTAAGAGACAGCTCTGTGAAAGAAACTTCAATGTGATCTATTCTAGATAATGTTATAAAAATGGTCTAATTGCAATAACTTGTGTTTAAATGTTGCTAAATATGCTGTAATTTATTTTCACCGCTGGATTAATCCAATATTATTTGACTACAACATTAATAAGTTGTACAAGTTTAACAAGAGTTTTTCAAATTAAGGATTAAGGTGTGATTATTGATGTAAAATTTTCGTTTTCTAAATATTTCGACTTTATCTGTGCAAAGGCGTTTAGTAGAATAGGTTTCTTAAAGAGAAATTCAAAAGACTTCCATGACATTTTAACAATAAAGAATTTATATTTTAGTTTAATTAGTTCAGTCTTAGAAAACTGTTGCGTCACTTGGGATCCAGATTATTATTCTCACATCATCCGGATTGAGAGAGTGCAACTTTCTTTCTCAAAGTTCGCTTCGTACAAACTGAATTTATTTCATTCACTAATCTCATACAATGTTAGATGTAAACTTTTGGGCATTGAAACATTAGTAAATTGACGAAACACTGCTTGCATTATGTTCGTATTTGACATATTGTCAAGTCGTATTACTTGTTCTGAACTATTGTATTGTTTCTCTTTACATGTCCCAGAAAAATCATTACGTGCAATTAATACGATCAGATTTCCATATCACCGTATTAATTATGCTAGAAATGAGCAAATTATGAAATGTATCATTTTAAGTTCAATTTAATTCAAATAATGTTTGATTATCACATAACAAGAAATGCTTAAAAAAAACTTTTTTTTCTATATTTAAATTATTACGGTGTATTATCTTTGTTGTTTGCTTGGTAATTGCTAAAATATTTAATTAAATTTAATTATTCTATATAAATTAATTTGTTTTTCAAATTAAAAATATTTTATAGTTTTATTTATTATTATTATTTTATTATGCCTTAATTTCATTTTACAATTTTCCTTATTTCTAATTTTTAACTTTAATAATTAAGAGCTTATACTAATGTATTTACACCTATGACTTTTAATTTACTTATACTAACCTGAACTTTTCTATTAATAATATATATATATATATCTTTCAGGAAAAATGGCAAGTAAAAACCATTTTGATCAATTTATTTTTATCTTAAAACTTAAAAACTAACTTAATTATAAAAAAAAAAACTAAGAAAATGAACAAAAAAAAATAAAAAAAAAAAATAAATAAAACCTAAAAAAATAAATAAAACCTAATTGGCAAAAGCTTAATCCACAATCGCTCTTATTGGCGGATATCTTTGCTATTTGTTTGGAAACCGTATTAATATTTGCTCAGCTATACAATATGTTGGTGGAAAAATAAAAAGGTTTAGCCAAGATTAATTTTAGGATTGCATTTTGTTTTCTGTGTGGCACATTTAAGTTTGTTATCGCAGCACTCTTCCATATAGGGAACCCGTATAAAAGAATACTGTGAAAAATTGCTTTAAATATTATTAGTTTGTTTTCTACAGTTAGCCCGGATTTTTTATTTATAATTGGATACAACATTTTTATATATAGATCTATTTTATTGACTGTCTTAGTTATATGCGCTTTAAACAGTAATTTTTTGTCCAAATGTATACCAAGATATTTAATATCATCTCTTTCCCATATTATTTCATTATTATTTAAAAATAAGTTTCTGTTAGGCAAGTAACATGATTACCTTCTTTTTGTGAAGAAGATCGAGTTTGTTTTTTCGCCATTGATTTTGATTTTCCATTTGTAATAAAATTCTTGAATTATTTGGAAACCATTTTCAAGATTATTTATTATTTCGTTTGGACATATAGAAGATGATAATATGGCAGTATCGTCAGCATATAAACTTGTATAGCTGTTTGGAGGTTTTGGTAAATCTGCTATGAACATGTTGTACAAAATCGGAGAAAGTGATGAACCTTGTGGTACACCAGCTGTAATTCTTATTTTGTTTGATTGTTCCGATTTTGGATTAATTTAACAAGGTAAACTGGAAATTCGTAATTAATCATTTTGTGAATCAAACCTTGATGCCATACAGAATCGAATGCTTTTTCAACATCAAGTGTTATCAAGCCCACTGACTTTTTATTATTTAAACTATTTTTAACAATATTTTTTATTAAACTTGATATGTGCTGGAATGTATAAATTTCTAAACTGGAATGTATAAACTTCTAAAACCAAATTGTTCGTTCGGCAGAATATTTTTATCTAGCAGGAAATTTTCTAAGCGAACTTTTAAAAATTTTTCGAAAATTTGTCCTAAGGAATTTAGTAAGCTTATTTGACGATAGCTTCCTACCAGTGATGGGTTTTTTCCTTGTTTAGGAATGCATGTTACTAAGGCTACTTTCCATATTTCTGGAAAATAGTTCAATTCCATGCATTTGTTAAAAATTTTACTTAATATTTTATAGCTTGTCTTTGACAAGTTTTTAAGTATAATATTGTGCATTTTGTCCTGACCGGGAGCTTTTTTAATTTTTAACTGCTTACTTAAAATAGCAATTTCTTAACATAAGTAAATTCAGGATGTCCTATAGATTGATATTTTAGATTTTCAACTGAATCGTTAACCGTATTAATGGTTATTGGGTCGCTATAATTATTAGTCAGAGAATTTTGATTAGCAAAGTGCTCTGCTAGTACATTAGCTTTTTCTTTAGCAGTTGACAATAACTCTTTTTTATGTATAAGTGATGGTATTTTGAATTTGTTTTTATTTTAAGACCTTGCAGACGTTCCTAAAGGGTTTAGATTTTTATCTAAAGTTGACAAAAAACCGTTCCAGTTTACATTGTTAAATTCGAATATTTCTTTTCTAATCAAACAGTTGAAATGACTAAATAATATTTTATGACCAAAATATCTTGTTCTTTGCCATCTCTGTCGTTCTGCATTCCTTAATGAAATCAGATGTTGAATGTGATCAGGTAGTTTAGGTAACTCGTCTGTCAGTGCAATTGATTTTTGCGGAATTATTTTATGAGTTGTATCTTGTAGACTCTCATGAAAATATTTCACAGCCTTGCTGACTTGTTGAACATTTGAAATATTAGTAAAGTTAAATTTTTTTCAAAGATGTGTCTAATGCTTTACCAAATTTTCCCCAGTTAGTTTTTTTGTATAAAAATGTTTTCTGATTTTCTGTAATTTTTGCAGATTGTTTGATGTTAAATAATACCGGTAAATGATAGGAATTTATTTCGTTAACCGTGAACAAATCGGACAAACAATTCGGAATATTTGAAATAATTAGATCCAGTGTAGATGGGTTGGATCTAGTTGATGCAGGTATATAGTTTGGGGTTGCCGGAAATAATGATGTATAGTTGCTGTGGCATAACTTTTGATTTAAAAATTTTCCACACATGTTATTTTTCAAATATTTCCAAGATACATGCCTTATAGGACAACGTTCCTGGAAATCGTCAAGAAAAAATGTTCATACCTGAACGCTCGCTGAAGAAAACCAAAACTCTTCTAAGTTTCTTTTTGTTACACCAACGACAAAATCATCTATTTGCATTAAGATAAGAATCAGTTTCAATCTTATTATGCTGACGTCCAATATTCGTGATCATCTTTTAAGTAATCTTCCTAGGACGCACTTTGCAAATATGATTATTTGGCAAAATTAAGTTACATATGGTTCGGCATACTTGTTTATTTTCAAGATACATGCCTGTAATTGAAATCGCCCGCAATAATGTATTTACTTTTAAGTTTATTGAACAGGCTTAACTCGTGCTTAAAATTCCGTAATTTTTCTTTATTGCTGCTCCCTCCCTCAAAGTAAACGCCACTTATAAATATTTCGGATTAGAGCATCTGAATTTTTAAAGTTATTGTTTCGAAAACTTTTGTTTTTAAATTTGGTGTTAATTCGTGTTTAATACTTTTTTTAATTAAAATTGCAACGCCACCTGCCTGTTTGGAAACTCTGTTACATAAATATATGTTATATAGATTGTCGTTAAAAGATTTTTCTTTTACCCATGTTTCTGTAACTATATCTACATCAATATCGTATTTTCTCAAAATGTTTTAAAAATAAATTTTTTTGTTATAGATGCCTCTTGCTTTCCAGAATAATATTTTTACATTATTAAAATTATTTGACATTACTATAATACAAATACTTAATTGTTAATTCAGCTAATACGTTAAACTGTTCTATTTTTGTATGACAGTTTTGTAATCCAGTTATTAATTCCTGAGATAGTGAGAGCAACTCGCTATACGAAAATAAAGTATTCTCATTATCCAAAATGTTACTGTTTACATTATTAGTGTTAGTGTGATTAATATTATTATTATTTATAGTATTAAAATTAGTACTATTTAAATGTTGTTTTGTGGTACTTGCATATGTTTGTTTGTTATTACCGCTACTATGAATTTCTCTCATGTTATAGTTGTTTTGAATTGCTGTATTAGAATGATTTCTGGTTGAAGTACTAGATAAATGAGGAAATGTTGTACGTCATTTATATTAGCTCTTAATGTTCGAGTGTGATTTCTGTTATTATGATTAATGGATATTCTTCGATGAAGATGGTGTTTGTTTTATTTTTTCTCTCTAATATTGTCCATTATTTGGAAGTATTTATTTCGCTCCGGGCATTCAATGAAACTGGTTCTATGTTGTCCTTTACAATTAGCACATTTTAGTATCTGTTTGTCTTTCGGTTTGGTGAGTTCTGGACATTCAGAAGTTATATGTGTTGCTGAACATAACCCACAAATTGTATTAAGATGGAAATGTTGAGCCCCGTGACCAAAAGTTTGGCAATTGAAACATATGACGTGTAACCGCTCTGTCTTTGGCTATAATACTACCAACTCACAATTCGATGGAAAATAGCTTTAATTCTTGAACGAATTTCATTAATTTTAATGGAGCCTTTTTTTAAATTCACCAAAAAGTTTTACTGATCAAAGTAACGCACGTTTTTAGTTTTGACATCAGTTACTTCCACACCAAGTATTTGGAGTTGAACCAGCAGTTCATCCTTTTTGATGAAGTTGTCCAGGCCAATACAATCTCCAGGATAATACAATCTTTGTGGGTTGGATTAGTTTTCCAACGATGTTGATTGGTGGAGGCTTTGCTGATGACACCTTGATGTACATCCTCTAAATCTTCATCATCGATTTGCTGACTTAAGGAGCAAATCTATTTACGTAGCTATCATCCATTTTAGAAAGTTTCTGATGACGTTCATCGTCGTCATCAGATAAACAGTTCAAATTTCTTTTGCTTATAATTGTGTTACAATAATAATTCTTGAAGGATGTTTAATCAAATAAAAAATATATGTTTGTTTGTGGTTTTGCTTACAAGTTTTAATGATGTTGATAATCTCAATAGTATCAAGAGACTGGTATAGTTTTAGATTATACTTATGTCTGTAGAATTTTTTTCGTAGACGAATAAATAAATAAATATGGGATTGCTTACAAATACTCAAAACCCTGGCAAAAACAAATAAAATCACAATAATGTTGGTACCAGGGCAATCCGGGAAGGGATTCCAATTGCAGGAAATGATGTTGCAGATTATCTAGCTAGAGAAGTGAGGCTTCATAGGGCCAAGTCCGTTTTGTGGGATTTCCTTGAGCACAACTAAAATGCAATTGAAAGTTTCGGTAGACAAAAATGCTGACTTCTGGGACAACGTTACTGGAAATTGTCAAGAAAAAATGTTCATACCTGAACGCTCGCTGAAGAAAACCAAAACTCTTCTAAGTTTCTTTTTGTTACACCAACGACAAAATCATCTATTTGCATTAAGATAAGAATCAGTTTCAATCTTATTATGCTGACGTCCAATATTCGTGATCATCTTTTAAGTAATCTTTCTAGCACGCACTTTGCAAATATGATTATTTGGCAAAATTAAGTTATATATGGTTCGGCATACTTATTTCTTTTCATCTCCTTATTTTGAAAACTGTAAGAACTTACAGTATTTAGATCTGTTCTTATTACCAAATAGTTACTAATTCTTCAATTAGAAAATGTTTACCTATGATGCACTAAAAGTATTCATCAATTTTTATTTGACCTATTTACTTGTGAGCTTAACCAAAAAACTTATAACAAAGTTTCAACGAAAACCTTGCGAATAATAAATCAAACGAACAAATAACTTATAAGAAACTTGCTAACACTATATGAATATAAGGAAAAAATTTGAAATTTCTGATTACTTCGCGCTAAAATATGTTATAATAACGAATTAATCCGTTAATGAAAATTATTTTTACCATTAGATAACGTCTATTATACGTTCAAATTTTATGTACAAAAATGCTACATGTTTTAAAATTTTATCTAATATTTTAATTTTAATTCAACTAATACAATTAAAAATTATTTTATTTTTAATATTAACAGATCTGTCAACAGTGACAACTCACGGCATACTTGTACAATTTTAAATGATTATAGATTATTAGGTCTTGTAGGTTTTGTATTATTTATATCTATTTTAGAATACACAAGAGCAAGATTTTCGTGTGTTTTGTTGTGCCTTCATTCTTTTCTTTCATTCAATCAAACAATTATTTTATATCTGTATTTTGGTGAAGGTATTTTAATCGGATGTTGTGAATTGTGATGTGATAAGAAAGTTTTATGAGTTCGATTCTCTTTTGAGTCAAATTATTTTTTTTATTATTTTCGTGAGACCTTTCTCCTTTGAATCAAATTTTTTTTTTATTATTTTTGGATAATTGCATTTGATTTTTTGTACTTTTAGTAGGAAAAAAAATAATTAGTATTAGGAATAATATCTATCTAATTATAATATAGATTTTAAGGAAAATTAATAAAAAATAAGTATTTAATTTTCAGATACACAAAATTTATAGGAATCTATCTTTTACAGATTAACATATTTTAAAGAAACGTATTCACCAATGCAACAAAGAGATAACTGAGATAACTGATGTGACATATTAATATGATTATCAAACCTATATATTAAAATTTTATTGTTCAAATTTTTTTTTACAAATTGTATAATAGTTAATTTAAGAGTAGCAACATTAAATGCACTAAAAAGGAGAAATTAAATTAGGTAGTTAAAGTCTAGTAAGGAATGCTATGTATATAATTCTAAGATTTGATTTCAGGCAGGAGCAAATAATATTACATAAAATGTTTGTACGAAAAAACAAAAATAATATGAACTTGCCATAAATAAAAACAAGGAGCGTAAATTCAAACTATGCGCCGATATTTTAAACAGTTATAAGATTGGTGCTTCTTAGTTTTGGTAGTGAATATCAATATGAATAGTAATGCGTTGAATATTTTCTTTAATGCTATTTGAAAATACATCATTTCTATTTAATTTCTAAATTGAAAAAGTACGGTTCATATCTGAACGATCTAATAACCGATTTTCATTATTACTTTTTTTAAATGGTAGATATTTAAAAGGAAAATAAGCAAAATTATATATATTATTTAATTTTTTTAATTTTCAATTAGAAATTTAAATTAATTTCACCACATGTATAAGACATTTTAACATACAATTTTTTTTGAATAAATTATTACGTATACGGTTGTTTTCTAAGTACAATCAATACAAAAACAAAATATAGTATTTACCTTCCAAGGATAAATTGAAATGATGGAATACAATTCATAATGAAGCGGATCACGGCTTCATAAGCCGTATAGCAAACCATATATGGCATATATGACTTCATTAGTTGTATTCATTTTTCCATTTTTCAATTTTCAATTTCAAGGTAATTTTAAAATTACTTTAAGGGTTTATGTTCAATAGTTTCCATTAATTTCACTTTTTTGCCCAAAAGTGTTCCGACTGTTGTTGAGTAGATTGTTTAAAACAATTATAAATTGATCTTTTTTGTTCTGAATTTTTAGAACAGTTTCTGACAAGAACTATTCTGAGAAAATTTTTGTAGGTAGTTACATATAGCTACTTTTTTTTTTACTTTGAGCACTTGAATAATCAAATCAAGAAAATTTACTCCGAACTGGTATACCAGAGTTCTTTATTAGTAGTTCTTCTTTCGAAAAGGATTTTCATTTGATCAAGCAACAGGTTTTAAAATTTATTTTAAATATCAATATTTAAAATTGAACATACCTATTAATTATTAAAACAGTTTGAAAATATAAATAAATAGAATATATTTATATAATTATTTTTTATCGATTATATGATTATATGTATGCTGGAAAACCCCTGGTAAATCTCCAGCCGGGCTTTTTTCTGTGAAATAGCACAATAAAATGATATAATTTTAAAAATCAAACCACAAAAAAATAAAAATTGCTCAAAGTTTTAAGTTAATCTTTATAAAATTAACATTTTTATTTATGAAATAAAGAAAAAAATATCAGATAGAAAAACTAAACAGATACTGAAACGTTTTTTATGAGATTTTATTAGACATCAATTTTCAGTAAGTCTTGCATATGCAGTATCAATCAATAAGTCACAAGGTCAAACATTTTCAAAGAGTCGGAATTTATCTCTCTGAACCTACCTTCACCCATTGTCAGCTCTAAACAGCAATGTAAAGAGCAACACAATCCACTACTGTAAAAATTAAAACTCTAACCGTACCAAGATAGGGGAAAACCACTGACAGGGACACTGTAACCGACAATGTTGCATACTAGGAGGTTTTCTACATTATCCTATTTTATCCAATTTCTTCTATCTGATAAATTTTAAATTCGCTCATAATAATTGGGAAACGGTAATGGTACTAAGCCATAGATATGATGAATGGTTTAACTAAATTTTCGGAAATTATTTTTTATGCACTACGTTTTCCTAATTAACGCGAAACATCAATTAATTGGTCAATATCAGTGATGGTAAAGGGTTTTGGTGCTTTTAGTGGGTTAGAGTCTAAGTAGCTACGTGCGCGGCTGCTTAGTATTTTTCGAGGACCTTCCATCGAGAAATAAACAAATAATAAACACAAATTAAATCTTAAAGTTTAATTCTATCTGATTTTTTTTTTTAATTCACAAATAAAAGAGTTAATTTTATAAAGATTAACTTAAAACTTTGAATATTTTTTTTTTTTTTTTTTGTGATTTGCTATTAATTTTACTATTACTATTCTATATATTGTTGTTAGATACTTTCAACATGTCAAATGTTTAATTTTATTAAAAATCATTTTATTGTGCCGTTTAACAGAAAAATTCCTTTCTATTGCTCAGCCGGGTATGTACCCCGGGGTTTCTTCTAGTACATATATAATATTTAATATAACCATGATAATGATTTTCGAAACTCTTCTACCGCATTCAATAAACCATAGCATCATTAACCCATATCCTAAATATACTTATATGAAACTGTGTTTGAAAATGATGAATTCTTACGCAACAATCTTTCTGAATATTTCAATATTTCTTGCATAACAAAAAAATATCTCACATATATTCGTATATCCGTATAAATATTTGCTTATAATACCGACCTATAAAAATAAATCTGAATATTTTATGTGCATTTGTATGAGTATTTTTCTACTTTACCATTTTTAAGAAGGTCAAATGGATCGTAAGGATTCTGGATTCTAAGGAACTGATAGTATTTAAAACAAAATAAAAACAAAATACACAATAAAAATACATGAACGAGAAAATTATTTATAAAAGGGAAAAATTGGCATGATTCCAAAAAGTATACTGCAGGCTTATACAAACATTAAAATAATACTACAAAACTGGTGCACCTACAAATATAAATAAATAAAAGAAATTATATTATATTTTTTTAAATATACAGCGTGATTACAAGAAATATTTGGTATTTATGGTTTACAAAATAATTTTTTTTTCGTAAGTTTTCAATGTTATTTGATGAGAAAGCCAACTTCAGCTCATCTGATATAATTAATTTTTTTTCGGTCTTGATGTAGAATATATCGTTACTTTCTATCGTTATACAAACTGAATTATATTTCATAAGAAATAAAAAAAAAATAAAATTTTTGTATTTAAATTTTAACTATCATTAACTTGTGAACTCATGAAAATGAATATGAATAGTGCTAATTTTCTTTGATATATTATAACCCTTTGGTGGCACATAGAGGTAACGGAAATTCATATCACAGGTTTTATTAATCTTTAGTTACCTTGCTTCACGTTGTTGTTGAATTTTTGTTGTAGAAATTCAGTTTGTTTTGCAATTTGTCTATGGTTTTTTCGCAACTTTGTTTTATAACAGAATTTCTGTACAGAATAGATAATTTAAATTCTATTTTTATGAAGAAACCTTATTTAATAAGTTAATTTAAGTTAATTTAAGTTCAACCAAATTGAGTGATGTACTGGTTGGAGTTAATTTATTAAAAGTAGAATTGCTTTTTAAAACTCATATAAACTTAAAACCGATGCTCTTAAAAAAATAAATAAACATGATTCAATATTGAAGAGTATATTGTTAACTTTCGACTAAGAGTTCATTTACTGTCAGTGGGAAAAAAGTGCTTAAGTTTTAAAATTTAACAGAAAGAAATTATAAAATAAATTTATGTAATTATAAATTTTTTAAGTGTGAAATATTAAAATTTCGATGTCATTTTACTTTTAATAAAAAGAACAAGTTCGATTTATTAATTAATATTCAATCTTGCTACATAGATATTTTATATCACCATTGTATCTATAAATATTAACATATAAATATAATGTACATGAAAAACCATTTCGCCCAAATACATGAAATATAAGTTTTTTATTAAAATCATTTGAAATATTATCAATATTGTATTAATAAGGTATTAATTTCTAATATTGTTCATGTATTTTACTTTATTTCGTTTAAGTCATCACACACTGGTATTTGAGTTTAAAAATAAAATGAAGTAAATGTATTGTGTGAAACATATCGTGACGCCTACCAAAATTTCAATTTATTTGAATATGTTGAACATTGGGATAACGCAGTTACCGATCCATCACTCGCTGCTTCTGCATATCAAATTCGTACATCATTAGCAATATAATGCCAACATTTTTCCATCACATCCACCATAGTTATGGGAAAAATATCAAGATGCTATAACCAATGACATCTTATATCTGGCACATAATACACATGCAAAATTTAAATTTACAATATACTCCGTATGTATAATCAAGCACTGATTTACATTGAAGATATGAGTTTAATAAGGTATTGAATTAATTGGGGATGCTATCACCTAATCGAACCATTGTAGACGCATGAAATCGTAAAATACTACAAAAAAAAAAAATACGATACTAATGTGTTGAATACATTTCCTCAACAAAATATTCCAAATATTAGTGAACAACAAAAACAAGTGTACGACACTATTGTTCAAATTATAATTCTAAAACTGGTGAAATCTATTTCTTTTTGCACCAGGATGTACTGCAAATACATACTTTATTTCCTTAATTTTGGAAACAATACGGTGACACAGTAATAAAGCATTTGCAATAGCCTTCTTGGGAATTGCAGCTGCATTAGCTGGTGGAAGAACGACACATTAGCCATCACAATTACCTTTGAATATCTATGAAAATAACAGAAACTCCAACATGCAATATATCTAGATCATCTGGAAAGCCGAAGGTACTTCAGCAACGTGAGATTATTATTTGGGATAAATGCACAATGACACATAAAAAATTATTAGAGGCATTATATCGTACACAGCAAGATTTACACCACAATCTTTCGGAGGTGCACTTATATTATTAGCAGGTGATTTCAGACAAACTTTACCTCCTATTCTAAGATCAACACCAGCAGATGAATTAAACGTATTTTTAAAATCATCACATTTCGGGAGATTTGTTAAAAAATTATCACTCAAAGCAAACATGCGTATAAAACTACAAAGTGATGCAGCTGCCCATTTATTTGTCAGTTATTAGGCATTGGAAATGTCAATATAACAATCAAAAATACAGCAGAATGAATAACATTGCCTGACAATTTTTGCCTACTAAATGAATCAAAATAAGGCTTAATATCAAATGTATATCCTAATATTGTACATAATTGTACAAATTATTCATGGTTGAGTGATCGCGCTATATTGGCAACAAAAAATAAAGATGTCAATGAAATAAACATAGACATTTAAAACAAAATAAGTGGCCAAACAGTTACATACAAGTCAACCGATTGCGTTATGGATAATGATGAAGCGGTAAATTACTTAATTGGATTTTTAAATGAGCTTGATTTACCAGGAACCACATATTCTGCAATTAAAAATTGATATTACCATAATTATGTTACGCAACTTAAATCTACCATTGTTTTAATAATGGCATAATATTATCAGTGAAAAAATCAATGGATAATATCATCGAAGCAACTATAGTGGCAAATACAAAGGAGGAATTGTATTAATTCCACGAATACTAATCAATCCATCAGATATTCCATTTCAATTTAACCGTAATCAATTTCCAGTTTGTTTAGCATTTGTAAGGACAATAAATAAATCGCAAGGTCAATCGCTACAAGTATTTGGGTCAAATCTTTAAAATGAATGTTTCTCACATGGCCAATTTTACGAAGGATGTTCACGTGTTGGTAAACCTTCTTCACACGAAGGAAAAACAAAAATATAAAGTTCTTAGTATGTATATTATTATAATTAATTTGCACGATATTTGATTTAATTGACGTGAAGGTATCACTGTTCTGTGTGTAACTGTTTTTATCAAATGAGTGTAGCACAGCGCACCGAGATTGCTAGTAAGTTACAAAATCAATTAAAATGAAAATAATAGTTGTATAGGTAGTCTAACACTATAAATACCTACTGATGAGTTCTAATAGTGTTATGATGAACGAAAAAGGAAAAAATTCTTAATACTTATAAAAAATTAAAAATAATTGGTAACTTTTTATTAAATCACTCTGTACCTAAATTTCAAGAACAAATTCAATTATATAAGAGGGCACACAATATGCATATCTACATATAAAGGATTGAAATATAATATATTGGTAAGTTAGAAGAATGTAACTTATAATATTACATTATATTTATGAAAAGTCTACAAACATATCTACGTCTACTTCTACGGCTTCACATGCTATATATTACAAGTGCACATGCTTATAATATAAAAATAAGTAAGTAGGAGAACAAAATATCGATTCACCTATACATATGTCATTTTGAAATATGAAAATTGGAAAAAAAATTTAATTTTAGTTCAGTTGTCTGTCATTCAATACAAAGGTTTTAAATAAGTTCAATGTAATTTAAAGTATATAGACATATCAAAGGACTATCACACAAGACTTCAAAATCACTCAAATGTGCTGATTCAAGAACTGTGAATTATTCGGCAGAAACGCAGACTAAAAATATCTGTTGCAGATTAAATTTGTTTCAGATTAAGTTGCTAACGAACTAAGTTGCAAATTTCCAAACAAGTAGCCAATTCAAATTAAAATCAAGTATAAATTTTGATTTAATTTGATCTTGTATAAAATATTTGTAACGAAATTAACAAAAAACAAAAAAAAATCTATGCAATACTGGAAAAATATTTCTGATTGTTTCGCACAATAATTTTTCGTCAACGGTCATTAATCGTAAACAATCTTAATTATTGGTCTCATTGAAAGAATTTGTATAATAGCATGTGCACTCTGTTATGTACAAGTACAGACCGTTACATTCATTTAAAGTCTTATCTTTAATCAGCAAATTATTAGAAGATTAAAATGAAGGTAAGCTTTCGAACTTGTCTAAATAGAAGTTTTACTGTTATAAGCAATGAAGTAATATGTAATAAAAAATGTAAATTGTAGTTGATAAAATGATTTAATCTAAGCCCTAAATTAATATAAGTTGATAATGTCAGTATATGTTGACTATATTTTGGAATAAATAAACAAAAATGATTATGACTGAACGTTAATTTAATACAAATCAGGTCGAAACCATTAGTATTGGGAATAGTAAAAGATTACTTTGAAAAGTGGAGCGAACCTAAGTGGACACCGCCACGACGTTCACCTAGTGAAGAATTAATGCGGCCTATAAATAGAAAAATCTGAGGCAAATAACTCTTGCGAGACAATATTGCTGGTTAAACATGTTTCAGTCAAAGCAATAACATCATGAGGAAACGATTGGATGGTGAAAGAATTGGCAAGTTCTTGTACGTAATCCTCTCACCTTTTGATAGAAGATTGTGAGACAACCGAGTTTTTTGAATTTGAGTTCGAAGTTCCAGTAGTCTCTCTTCGCTTACGCGGAATAAAATCTTTAACAATAATTCCAGCAGGTCAGTGAGGAGACTTTGACAGAGTGTCAAAATGACTTTTAGAGGAAGCGTGTTGATTTTCAGCAATTTTCACGCAGTGAATGCCGTTATTTGAGGTTGCAATTTTGCAATTAACCTCAATATGTTGAAGTACATCTGTACATCTACCAAGTCACATTGGGCCTATTGAGTGAGGCTGGCGACTTAGGTTGACTTCTGGTTTTGACACCAACTTGTATTTCACTAGATTCGTTTAGATTTACAGACAAACTGATCAAAGTCAATATGTTTGAAGTTGTTCAGTGAACAAAGATTGGAAGTTCAGAAAATCTCTGCTGGTTTTCTGAAATTCAGCTTCAATCACTGAAAGCCTAGAAATTAAAGCACTGAAAAAGATCTTGCGTCAATTTTTGCAATACCAATAGACTTCAGGTGCCGTTCTTACTTTATCAATAAGGGAACCTAACAGTCCTTCGTATTTAGCAGGAAAGGATTGTTTACACAATCCAGAGCAGCAAATGAAAATTTCTGATTTCTGATCACGACAATCAATCACTGGAGCAAGTATCGTTAACCATATTAGAAATCAGGAAATCAATAAGGTCCAGTTGAAAAACAAAAATAAATTTTAAGAAAAGAAGTACGAAAAAAGATATTTTCAAAAATATTTTTATTTTTTTTTATTTTTATACTATTTATTATATAAGATCTTGTATATGGTCCACCCCACTTTAGTAAAGATTTATTTGTAATAACTCATTTGTATATTACATAAACAGGCGTGGCATATGCTTTCCAAGTAAACACTTTACGAAGAATTAAAACATAAAATTGGGAAAATTGAGAAGAATACCGTTACCGTAAGTAAAGTGATTAAAAAAAAAGTAAGAGTAGCTGAGTGAAGTAAACACTTATGTATTAATTTAAAGAAACTAGAAGAAACCCTCGGGTACATACCCGGCCGAGCAAAAGAAAGGAATTTTTCTGTGAAACGGCATAATAAAATGTTTTCTAATAAAATTAAACATTTGACACGTTGAAAGTATCTACTACATATAGAATAGTATTATTAATAGCAAACCACAAAAATATAAAAAAATGTTCAAAATTTTAAGTTAATATTAATTTTAAAAATAATAAAATAAAAAATATATCATATATCATCAAACTTTTTTTGTAAGACTTAATTTTGTTTTTATTATTTTTTTATTTCTCGAAGGAAGGTGAAGACCTCGAAAAATACTAAGCAGACCGTGCACGTAGGTACTTAGCTATGTGGAACTCTAACCCACACCACCGAAACCCTTTACCATTATTGATGTTATTAACCGATTAATTGATTATTCTCGTTTTTTTGAAAACGTGTGTTGGCATGTTATTAAAAAACAGTTTCCGATAATTTTATTAAGCCATTAATCATACCTGTGGTTAGTACCGTTTCACGATTGTTATGAGCGAGTTTTAAAATTCATCATATAGTAAACAATTGGATAAAATGAAGTATTCTAGACCTGGTATGCAACATTGTCATATTGTCAACCTCCTGATATGTAACGTTGCCAGTTCCAGTGCCGTTGTCAGTAGTTTTCGCCTGTCTTGGTCTTGCTAGAATTTTAATTTTTAGAGCAGTAGATTGTGGAGAGCTGACCATGGGTTAAGTTAGGTTCAGGGAGATAAATTCCGACTCTTTGAAATTATTTATTGATTGATATTGCATATGCAAGACTTACTGGAAATAAATGTCTAAGAAATTCTTAAAAATAAAAGTTTCATTTTATAAAGATTACCTGAAAGCTTTGAGCAATTTTTATTTTTTTGTGGTTTGCTATTAATATTATTATTCTATAGATCTTAAAATCTTTTTAATGTATGCCCTACATAAAAAAGTAAAAAATAAAATAACCTTAAAAATTTATAATAAATAAATTAATAATTAAATTTTGATGAATTTCATTGGAAATTATTTGTCATTAAAACACATATTATCTTCTTCTAAAAATTCTATTTTTATTCTACTAAACATTCGCATTTCGTTCATATATGAACTCATATTATCTTCTTCTTAGAATTCGCTATTTATTCTTCAAAACGTTCATATGTTCTTCTTCCCGGGGAAGCTAATGCGATTCAGTTTACGATTGTCGCGGCGATGTCAACCTTTTCATAATACCAATGAATCCCAGAAGAATAAAAAAAAATTAATTCGCGACGAACAAATATATTCTTCTAGGGGATACTTCCGCGATAACTTTGCGATTCTCATGGTTTGTTGGGTAAAGTTGGAAATAGAGAATGCACTAACACACTGAGTAAACGGGGCAAAATATATATTATGATGAAGAGAATTTTGAAAAAGGGAGTTGAAAATTTGCTGTTGCTAGTTTAGTTTGAAAATGTCTACTTTTATAGTATTATATCAATGCTAAAACTCAAAAAACTAGGATTTCCTGCAATATTTGTATAATGGGTCAAGTCAACTCATATCTTACTAATAGGACCTATACCGCTCTTCATTTTCATCACCAGTCATATCAATCTTCCTGAAGCTCACAGGATAGTCATTTAAGATCACTGTTATTCATTATTGCCATCAATGATGTCGTTTCTATGATTTGCAATAGCGATTTGATGATATGAAGATTTTCAAAGAAATAACGTCGATGCAAGATATTTATATGCTTCAAGATGATCTAGTTCATAAAAATTCGGATCAAGTAAGAAAATAAAAGGTGTTTCATATGCTAACACGGCGGTTCAATCAAACTTATCGAATCAGCTTAAAACTGAAACACAGTTTTACAAAGAAGAACTGGAAGTAGCTGCTGAAAAAGCTATCCAGAATGCTGCATTGAAAAGCACTAAAATTTGCAGATCCAGAAAAGTTGGATATAACTTCCCCAGAAATATTATAGAAAAGATAAAGCAAAACGAAGAGCTATAAGAAAATGGCAGCAGACACGTGATCCAGCTGATAAAAGTATCCTCAATTCCAAGTTTCAAGAGTTAAAAAGGGAAATAAAGCAACCGCAAAAAAGGACAATGCAGAATTATCTACAAAATCTATCTGCTATTAAAAAAAGTAAATATTCACTCTGGAGAGCAACCAATAAGCTGAAAAAACCGATCGTGCCTTCTGCTCCACTTAGAAAAAGTGACGGTATGTTGGTGCGTAGCGATAAGGAAAAAGCTGATACTTTCGCTGATCACCTATATGAATCATTTAACCCAAATAATATATAATCTGATATAGCCGTAAATCTGGTAGAAAATACCCAAGATAGCCAAATAATGCTATTTAGAAGAAAAAAAATAATAAAAGAAATGAAAAGCTTAAAATCAAACAAGGCTTCAGTATTCGATTTGAGCACAGCTGATATCTTAAAGAAACTCCCACCAACAGCTCTAAATAAAATAATGAATGCAGTATTAAAAAAAAAATTTGTCCTAAGTATATGGAAAATTGTTGAAGTTACCATGATTCATAGCTTCAACATTGGGATTGGAAAATCCCCAAACGAACCCAAGTCCTACAGACCTATTTCAGTGTTACCAGTAATCTCTAAATTGTTTGAGTAACTACTCTTTAAAAAAATGCAACCTCTGACTGAAACCGGAAACATTATACCAATTCATCAATTTGGATTTAGAAAACAACATTCAACTGTCGGACAAGTTCATAGAATAACTGACGTCATCGAAAAAATATTGGAAGGAAAATGCATCTGTTTTTCAGTGTTTCTTGATGTTGCGCAAGCCTTTGACAAAGTGTGGCATGAAGGGCTTATTTACAAGCTACGTCGCTTGCTCCCTGAAATATAATGTCGAACTGATCTCGTTATATTTATCAAAACGATTATTTCAAATTAAACAAGGAGAAGATTACTCTGCTCTACAAAATATACTGGGCAGCATACTATATTTACTATACACTAGTGATATTCCAGAGATAGAACATGCGACGGTTGCTAATTTTGCAAATGACACGGCTAAATTAGCAGTCTTTAAAAATATAAATGATGCTGCACATAAATTGCAACAAACCAATTACAAAATCTCCATTTGGTGCAAAATGTGGAGCATTAAACTGAATGATGCAAAACCCACGCACGTTAACTTTACAAATAAAAAAATTTAGTTGCACATTCCAGTAAGATTAAACAATGTTATCATACCATATCAAAATATCTTGCTATGACGCTTGACGCAAAGCTTAGATGAACACATCAAGAAAAAAAAACTATAACTGGATCTGAAATACAAACATTTTTATTGGCTAATTGGAACATCTACGCTTTTGACGTATAACAAAATTCTGATCTACAGTCAGATATTTAAGCAGGCCGGGCATACTTTATTCAAATATGGGGTTATGCTAAACAACTGCATATTCAAACCATCCAAACGTTCCAAAACAAAGTATTGCGAAACATTGTTAATGCCCCATGGTTTGTTTGCGATGCTAATATTCGTAGGGATCTCAGGGTTCCTCTCATAAAAGACGAAATAAAAAAATTGGATGAACACCATAAAAGTCGTTTCTCTTAACATGTCAATGTCGAAGTTTCACGTTTACCTCACAGTCAAAACTTTGTTAAAAGACTTAAACGGACGAAACCGTTCGAACTGTTACAATATCTTACAATGATTCCTAATGGAATTTTGTTTGATCAAAGATATCTGAAGTAATAGAGCCAAACTTGTATTAATGGTTAGTCTTAAATACTAGTCTTAATTTTAACAAAAGGATAAGAGTTTTTAGTGCGTTAAAGTCGGCACAGTCCTTCAATTCGTTCTTCCCCGGTACATAGAACAGAAGTAGAATTATTTACTATTAATTACTATTTGGATACTAAATTACTAAATATTTACTATTAATTATTATTTGAAAAAAAAAAATTATCTAGACAAATTTAATACTTGGTTGATTAATAACAATCTTTTACTAAACATTAATAAATGTGTTCTTATATGTTACGCACGTCGAACTTAACCATTTAACTTTAGATATACTCTAAACAACGAAGCTTTAGAACAGGTTAATTCAATTAAGTGACTTCGGTGTTTATTTTGATGATAAACTACCATTCAAACTCCACTACGATAACATCGTTAATAAAGCTAGTACAATATTTGGCTTTATAAGTCGATGGTCAAAGGAGTTTACCGATCCTTACATTTTTAAATCATTGTATACATGCCTCGTTATATCCCATCTTGAATATAAATGTCAGATCTGGTCTCCATTATATAATTCATAATTTTTTTTAAGGTTTGCACTACACAGTTTGCTTTGGGATGATCATACAATACTTCCTCCGTATAAGCATAGGCTAAAGCTTCTCCATCTTAAGTCTCTGTGGAAAGCTGATCTTTTATTTATTTTACAAATCATTAAAGGCGTTAATATTTCCCCTTCAACTTTAAATAAAATTGTTACTTTTTACATTAACATTACACAGAACAAATTATGGGATGAACCTATTAATAGAATATTAATAGTCAGTAAATAAATATAAGAATAGTATAAATTTTTGAATATCTAATGATGCTTTCAGATGAAAATTATGTGAAATTCATTGAATATTTTTTAACTTCACTTTTTTAATTTATATTAAAAAAATACTATTTTGGTATTTTGAATTTTGTTATTTTTGAATGTATACTAAGTAAATTTAATTGTATTTTAATTAATATATGAAATGTAGTACTAAATTGTAAACTGTTTGAGCTAAATAGTATAAAAAAATAAATAAATTAACATTATAACATGACAAAATAATGAATTTGATATGCTATTTGCAAACACAAACTTTGAATCACTTACCCTCATCATCTTAAGAACCATAAGTGTGTTATTTAAATTAAGTGATAAATCAATTCAAATGGAATCACTTACCTGAAAAAAAAAATTATATAAAAAAAGAAAATTAATTATTTTACTTAAAACTGTTAATTTAATTGTTAGGTTTTTTCAAATTATAAATCTGAATTCAAAGAGAATAATAAAAGTGAAGTTATTAATAGTTTGCAATTTTCACAATCATAATATGCTAAAATGTATTAATTCGGTATGGAAACTTTTGATATTTTATGATCACTCAAAACACGGTTTCATGGTTTAATATTCCAAATTACCAGAGTTCTAACTTCAAATAACTTCAAACTTTTTATAGCCTTATTGGTAGGAGGGCAGAAAACAAAGTGACCACCAACGAAGTGAGAAACACGATCTCAAATATTCAGCTGTCCAGGATATACTTCTTTGGAACCATACCAACTTAGTACACCAAGACCTCAATTCAACCTAAGTACAGCTTTGCGTCACATCAACAAAGCTTAAAGAACTTTGTAGAAGCCATCTCGAAATATTCATATGCCAATATTCTAAAATTAGCACCACAAGAACCAGATAATGAAAATAAACAGACCCAAGGATTAGAAGCAACAATAACAAATCTTCTCGATAATATGACCTAATTTATGAAGCCTATGCAGAACAAGGATGAGAAATCAAACCTTGCTATTACAAACTCTACAAGCAAAAACATGAATAAAATCAAAGTATACCATTGGAATTCAAACGGCATAAGCCAACACAAAAACGAATTGAAACACGTTCTACATAATAACGAAATCGACATAATGCTAATATCGGAAAAATATTTGGCACACAAAAACTACTTCAAAATACATAATTACATATTCTACCATACCAAACATCCTGAAGACAAGACACGTGGAGGATCGTGAATATTAATTAAATAAGAATTAAACACTATGTTTTAGATGGATTTTGTAAAGACTACCTTCACTCAACAGCTAACAAAATTGAAGAATATGTGGAAAACCTAACAATCACAGGCCACCCAGATATTATTATATTTAACAGCATTATACAGATTATTTCACTACACTAGGTCCTAAGTTTTTGGCAGCAGGAGACTACAATGCAAAACATACCCATGGAGGCTCTGGACTAACTGCAACAATAGGTCGCAAAGTATGGGCAGCTGTAAATAGTGCCGGGCTCGTTGTAATATCCTTTGGAAAACCAGCAAATCTTAATAAAACTCCAAATTTAATAGATTTCGGAATAATAACAGTTTTAAAGAGGAAGCAATTAACTGTGTAAATGTCATATTTTGTCAAATATAACATACTTGAATCCAATATGGAGTAAATCGTCAAAAATTTTTTTGAATAAACTAGATATCTTAAATAAAAAACTTATAAAAATAATCAACTACTATCCATTCTGCTATTCAACAAATCTAATTTATACATCTTGTTATCTTAGTCTTGATAATATTTGCAAACGCGAAACTTTATATTCTTGCCTTTAAGATAATTACGAATCTTATTAAACATAACTTCATCCTCAACAGATCAATTGATATTCATAATCATAATACCAGAAATAAATCAAATTTTTATCTAACATTGTTATGAACAGAGAACCAAAAAAGAAACTGCCTGTATAATTGTCTAAAACTTTTAATGACTTACTCAATGAGTTAAAACTCATTAACAATATTTTCATTTAAAAAAAACAAAATTAAAGAACTTATTCTATCATAGTTCCATTTCATTGCCTAATGTTATTAAATATCATTATTAACAACATTCAAAACGCACCCGCAAAGCTTTAAAATAAATGAGAGAAAGTGAATGTAAGTGAAAATTTAAAGTAGCATGAAAGAATAAAGCAATGAGAAATGAAAAAAAGAAAGATAATAATAATAAAAAAAAAAAAATAAAATCTGTTCTATGAATCTAATATTTTTGGCGTAAAATGAAAAAAGAAACGAAAATAATTTTATGCAATTAATAAATTAAGTTGTAATTTTAATACATGAGCTTCAATCGGGTTGGATAATCAGTGCGTAGGATCGTATTAATTGCCACAAACACGCACAAATAAACAGAATTTTAAAGAGAAATCGGCCGAAAAAAAAGGTTTGAAGAAAATTTGTCGATTTCAAAAATTTTAACGACCCCTATGCAAAAAATAGGGAGATAATATATTACCGGTTGTAGAACTAAATTTGACAGATTATGTAATTTATGAAACAACTTTATATTGAATTCTTTTTTGTTGTATTATATTTCATATCTTCGACACTCTGTTTAATTTTTTTATAAAATATTGTTTTTTAGTATCTAAAAAAAATTTCAGTTACACTTTTTATATCTCTAAAATATTAATTTAAAAAAAAAGTATCTAATTTTTCTTTTATTTGACTTTGACGTTTGACCCTCATAACAATTTCAATATATGAAATTTACACCACTATTATTTGTCTATGTTTATAAAAGATGCTCTATGAAAATTATGTCAAAAGCATAATAAAATAAAATTTAAAACATAAATTATTGAAACACAAAAAAAAAATACAAATTTTCTAAGAAATATTTAAAAATTTATAATAAATTATTACTAATAAAAGTTATAGAAATTAGAATACATAGCTATGTACACAAATTATGAAGATGGTAACAAAAAAAAAAAAATATTTAACTCTTGATTTTTGAACTTCATTATTTGAAATCATTAAAATATAGGATATTTTTAATAACCTCAATAAAAAGAAAAGAAAAAAGGGTTACGTTCATAAACCAACAAAAATAATTTAATAATAGGCATCATTAAACATTAGACGAAAAATATCTTTGTTCAAAAATTACTACTCTGAAACCAAATAATTACACAGAAATCAGAATTATTAATTTTTGAAAAAGATCAAATTATTAATTTTCGACAAGATTGATGTTGTTCGTCAACAAATAAAATGCAAATAAACAGCAAATATTTAAATATATTTAATATTGTATGTATATAATTTTACATCTTCAATTCTCAAACCTCCCTTTGCTGAAGATATAAAATATTTTTCACTAGGATAGTTTACGAAGTCATATCAAAAAATGTAATCAAGATATTGGCATGTGAATTGTGATATTTAAAATTTCTCCTCAATATCCAAAATGTTTTCCCATTACATGTAAAAATTTAGTGATAAACAAATTTAATGAAAAAATTTAATGAAATCTGTCAAAACCTGTAACTAAGTATATTATATGATATAAATATTTAAAAATCTAAGATATTGTTTTATTTTATTATATCTATAAATAGTAATAGGTATATTATATTCGGTACAATTAGTATTAAAAGTCTACGAACAGAAAAATATTATTTATGGTACGATTTTGGAAGTTCAAATTATTTTTCCAAAGTATGACATTAAACTTATACTAGCTATTCCCGGCGTAAAATTCGCCGGTCTAGCATTAGCATTTTAAATGAAACAATTTATTTTATTTTATTTTTTTTTATTTTCTTAAAAAAAATCAATGTTTCAAATATTTTTTTATTACATAATAAATAAGTTAAATTGAAAAACTTAAAACTATAATTCACTTTATTTAATATCTTAAAAATAGTTTAACATGTTAATACTTATTCAAACATTTTATAATATTTTATACTACACTAACACTATCAAAAGATCGTACTCTATACAAAGCAACATACAACTGTGAAATAGAGAATTGTATTTTTAGGGAAATATTTGAATAAGTATTAAAATGTTAGATTATTTTTAAGATATTAAATAAAGTGAATTATAGTTTTAAGTTTTTCAATTTGTAACTTATTTATTATGTAATAAAAAAATATGTAAGACATTGATTTTTTTTAAGAATATGTGTAAAGAAAATAAACAAATAAAATAAATTGTTTTATTTATAATGCTAATGCTAGACCGGCGAATGTTACGCCGGGAATAGCTAGTAATTTACAATATTCTTTGATCTATCTATAACTATTTTTTTTATATTTTTTATTTATGTAGTTATTTATTTATTAAACAGTATAGCTGTAGATAAATCCGCAGGCCTACTTCAGGTTTATATTTTTTTTGTTTTATTTTGAAAGCACTTTTCACTGTATGTATTAAAACTTTATTTTCACAACAAGTAGGTACCCAACAAACCATGAGAATCGCATAATTATTGCGGAAGTATCCCCTAGAAGAACGTGTTTGTTCGCGGCAAATTCATATTTTATTCTTCTGCGATTCATTAGTATTATGAAAAGGTTGACATCGCCGCGACAATCGTAAATTGAATCGCATTAGCTTCCCCGGGAAGAAGAAAATACGAATGTTTAGAAGAATAAAAATAGAATTTTTAGAAGAAGATAATATCTGTTTCAGGAACTTAAAATAATTTTCAATAAAATTAATCAAAATTTAATTATTAATATTTATTTATCATAAATATTTAAGGTTATTTTATTTTTTAATTTAATTATTATTTAAAATTTTTATAATTCAATACATTAAAAAATTTTGAAGTTTGTACTTAACACGTGCGCTTTAAAAAATAACTGAAAATATTTTCATATACATACATATATGAAAAATATATTCAAAATCAAGAAAACAAAAATAAACATTCTTTTAATGAAACGTAATTCATTCGCTTTTAATTCTTCCAGGCGAATATTCGCATAAAGTTCACCCGGAGGATTTGTATATGTTTCTTCTTGAAGAACACGTTCTTCCTATGGTTTGTTGGGTAGGTATTATAATACGTACGGTATCATGCATTATTATAATTGTAATTATTATTATTATTTAAATAATAATAATAAAATTAATAAAAAAGTGAATAAAATTATAATTTACAATATGTACAATATACTTAATATGTATAATATATAATAAATAATAATTTTATTTGTTTTTCATAGAATCAAATTGAAAATTTTGACCGCTAATAGTTTTGAAGAAAAACTTTTATATAAAGCAGCGTTTATACGTTTTTGAATTGTGTTTATAACGTATAAATGATGTTCATTAAAGTTTGACATCTGACTTTGTTATATAATATCATAAATTGTTTTTTTTTTAATAATAGTGCTCGACACAAATTTTCGTATTTCGCAATTTGAAAAAGTGGTTTTGCGAGAAAAGGTATTTATAAACTCCTAATTGTGATATGCCAATATATTGAAAGATATACATTAAAAAATACAAAAAAATGTGTATTAAATATTATTATTATTCATCAATACAAATAATACTTGGAATAATTGATTTACTATTTAAATATTTATATTTCATAAATGTTCTGAAATTACACTGAATATTTATATATGTTTATAAGTATTTATTATTAGTACTCGTCACGCATTTTCGTATTTTCGTATTTTGCAAGTTTAGAAAGTGGATTTTGCATGAAGAAACTTTGCAACTATTTTTGTTTATCTTTGAGATATGTAATTAAAACTTTTGAAATAAAATTTGATGTAATTGCAATAAAATTTTTAAATGTAATAAAAATAAGTAAAACAAAACTTTCATGAAATAAAATCTGATGTCTAAACGCTCCCTAACAAATACTATTAATAGAGACGTACATTTCAACAAAATGTGGCGAACAGAGATGTCGCTGGCAGTATATATATGAAATTAAATGCATTTAAACTAAATACATACCACACCCACATTAAAAACACATTAAAATAGCCATAAATACGTTTTTTGTGTTTTGTTTTTTATTATTATAATAGTTCTAACTATTTCAAAACTCAAAATAAAAAAACAAAACATTTATTTATAGAATTTATATTTTTATTTCACTGCTTTTAAATTTTGGTTTTGACTTTTGGTAGGATTAGCTATGACCATTATAGTGAAGATTATGATTGGTTACGACTTTGTTAAATCATATCGAATTCATCATATCATATAGGCCATTTAAGGAAGTATCATATGACATCATATGACGCCTTATGCCTATTATAGTTAGGGGTAAAGCCAATAATTATACTTTTTCTCTTATTGTTCAGTTTTTATTGACGCCTTATGACTATTATAGTTACGGGTAAAGCCAATAGTTATATTTTTATCCCGCTAGGGTCTCTGATGTAGGTAAAGGTAGTCTGTGATTTTTCTTAAAGTTTTTTTAATTTTTATGTGTACTAAATTTGCCGTGTTTGAATTGGAACTTGATAATAATGTCATAACATATTTTCAAAGCCGTTAATATATAAAGATACACAAAAGTAGTTTGATCGTACAAAGATTAGAGTTGATATGGGACATTTTTACGATCTTAGTATTTCATTTTAAAACATAAACAAGCACACACCATTAAAGAAACAAGAATTAAAAAAAAAAAACATATATAATATATAATGCCAAACCAAAGCTATTACCAAAATTTAAATATAGTTTACTCTATATTATGCTGTGCAAATTATAAATATGTATTGGCTGTACGCAGTATACACATTACACACTGGTATATAGATACATATATAGTTGTTATATGTATATCTAATTAGAATTTTATTTTCTGTTCTTTTTTATTCTCTTATCTGTTTTTCAATTCTTGCAAAAGTTTCGTTTTTATATTTTGGTTGAATTGAATGAAAAAGTGTGAATTGTTGAATGTAGGTATAATATAAGTATATATAACAACAAAACATCTTTCTAAATGTTACATATGAAGAGGATTTACCAAGAATCAACAAATAATTAAATTAGCGAACAATGTAAAAACAAAATAAGAAACAAAAATGTGCATATTCTTAGAATAACACTCCAAATCATAAAAAAGAAATCATATAATCATAATGCAAAAGAATTGTGTTGACGTTAATCAGAGTTGCATAAATTGAATAAATGAATAAGTAAATTTAAGGTTATTTCGACTGAATGATTTTAATAATAGTAATGTTTTAAATTGTAGTAGGTACTATTTATTAATATTATTCCATTAGTTGCTATCTGTTTTTATGAAATAAATAGTAATTTATAATAATTAATAATATAAATATATAACACAAATTAAAATGTAAATAAATTTCAATTTTTGGAATTTGTGAACATTGTCTGGGTGAGGTAAAAAATATATTTTCTAAATTTACTATTTGTTTTAACTGTAAGTTTTTTTACTGTAATATCGTAATATCGTAATATTTTAACAAAGCTATTTTAATTATTTGTAAATCGATATAATAATAATATTCTGATAATTCGGTTTTTGTCTTTGCTACTTTGTTTTTTTTTTCTTAAATTAATTCATATAATCAGATAGTCAATGCAACGTTAACGTGACCCTTATTTTATCCCTTTGATTTTACTTCAGTTTAATACTCATACTACAAATGTAGTCCGATTCAATTTTTTTTCAGTATTTTCATATTTTTGTATAATTTACATTTTTGTTGCAATTTGACTATGCTGTGATTTAATTACATATTACATAAAAAACGTGGTTTTGCTTAGTTGTGTCAGTTTACCAATTGTGTGATTTTTTTATGGAAGATTTTTAAGGCAATTCTTAATGTAAGTATTTGTAAGAGAAAATTTACGTCACATGATGGAGAGGAAATTTTTTTACTACATGATAGTGTAATTTTGCTTTTAGATTTTTTTGTTGATCAAAAATGGCCCTGTAAAGCTTCAATACAAACAAGGAAAACTAAAAGAGATATTTCTTGTTTATTATCGGATGTTTCAGAAGCACGCACAGGCAAGCAATAAATTAATAAATAATTGCCAAAAATATTATTCTATTAGATTTCATGGTTGTATTGACGAAATATTGGTACCTTTTCGGAGACGATATAGCTCAAAAATGTGTATGCCGAAAATACCAACTACCTGTATTAAAATATTAATTTTGATAGACGCACGAACTAATTATGTGCAAAATGCTTATATTTTGTAATATAAAAAATATAAAAAAGTGATGGAATTGCTCTCACAGATGAAGAAAGAACTTATAATAATAATAATATTAAATTTTTTATATAATTATTGTTTTGTTTTCTAAGAACATGAAATGAAATGAATAAAACATATATTCCGTTACTATATTTTGAAATAAAAATTAATTCAAGTTCAAGGTAAGCTGTTATCTAAATTGTAATTTTTTTGGCAGCTTAGAACTTTTCAGGGATGTTGCGGTGTTGTATGTATTATGTCAAATGTTAATTGTTGGTAACTAAAGCAATAGAAATAATAAAAAACTTTTTTTTTCAATTAAATTAAATAATTTTTTTATTTAACAAATTTCATAACAGATCTTTTTTTTTTAATCCAGGAGTTGTGGCTAGATGGAAATCCAAGCCCTATAACAAACAGCTTATTATTATTATTAGTATTTTTTTTTTATAAGCTTCATTAATATCAATATTACTTTTCAGTATTTTTTCAACTAAGTAAATATCTTTATGCCTAGGGTCTGATAATTCATATTCACAGAAACATCCTTTAATAGGTTGATCTTGATAATCTTCAAGTAAATATGTCACCGGAATTGTAATTTGAATATTTCTTATCTTGAAAATTTAATTTATTTATTTAGTTTAGCTCAAACTTCATTACAATTATTATTATTTTCTGTTTTTTATAACACATTCAATTTACAAATTAAAATTATATCTAATTTAGTTTAAATACATTGAAATAAATTGCACACATATTTTAATTACTACAGATTACTTATATAATTTAAGTTTTTGAGTTTGTTTCGAAAGTGTGAAGTCCAGTAAAGTTTTATGTGTTTATACCAATATTAGTAACATTCTATGAATTGGCTCATAATTGCCATAATTGGTCCTAACTTAATGTAAAGAAGTTTGTATTTCGTAGGCGATTATTTGAATTAATGTTGATGTTATTCATAATCTGAGGAGAAGCAATGTTTCCTTTAATAATTTCAGTAAGAAAAATAACATTCGCCACTTCTCGTCTTAGTTTCAAAGTTTTCAAAAGAATTAAGTTCAGTATATGCTCATATGGAGGTAAAATTAATGGATTTGACCATTGGAAGTTACGCAAAGCAAATCTTAAAAAATTTTTTTGCATTGCTTCAATCCTATTAATATGAACATCATAGAACGGTGACTAAATTTGACTAGCATACTCCAAATTTGGTCTAACGAGACTAGAATACAAAGATTTGAAAACATAAGGATTGTTAAATTCCTTTGACCAACGTTTAACAAAACCTAGCATAGAATTAGCTTTATTGATAATATTACAAAAATGTGATTTAAAGTTAAGCTTGTCGTCAAAGTAAACCTATAAGTCTTTAATTGAGCTCGTTTTGGAAAGGTTAATACCATTTAAAGAATAATTAAAACAAACCGGATTACGTCGACGTGTGTAACACATAAGTGCATATTTATTCACATTTAAAAGAAAATTATTAGCTGTACACCATTTAAAGAAGTTATCTAAATCGCATTGAAGGAGTAAAGCGTCTTCTAAAGAAGTAATTTTTTTTAAATTTTCATGTCATCCGCGTAAATTTTCAGTTCACTATTAAGAATTACTGAAAAGACATAAATGACAGAGATTATAAAAAAAGCGGTCCTAAATGACTGCCTTGTGGGACTCCTGAATTAGCATAAAAAGACTTAGAAGTATTTTTTCTAAATAAAGTACTATAAGATCTATCGGTTAGATGTGATTTAACCCATTTCAGAAAGAATTATGGGAAACCAAGTATCCTTAATTTTAGAAGTATTATTGTATGTGGTATTGCTTTACTATAATCGTTATAGATAACATCCGTTTGAAAACCTGCTTTCATATTTCTCGTAAAAGTTGAAACTGACTCAACAAGATTGGTAACTGTGAATTTTAGATCCGCAAATCCATGTTGGTTGTGAACTAAAAAAGATTTACAGTGATAATAAATGGAATCATACAATATTAACTGAAAAAGTTTGGGAATGGAGGAAAGTTTCGCGATTGGTCTATAATTAGTGATTTCATTTTTGGCGTTCTTCTTATGAACTGGTCTAAATAAATGAATGCTTCCAAATAGAGGAAAAAACCCTGATTTTGAAGAAGAATTGAAGATGAATGACAATAGAATTGCTAAGGACCTTGAGCATTTTTTAAGTATAACTTCGGGAATACCATCTGGTCCAGGAAAGTTATTAGTCTCAAGATTGTTCAAATATTTTTTTTATAAGCTTCATTAATATTAATATTAGACCAAGTAGTTTTAGGAAAATCATTTAAATGAGAAAAATCATCATCATTTGGTGCGAAAATTGAGTTAGTGTACGCTGAACTAAAATATTCGCGAAAGAAATTAGATATTATTTCTGAATCATTACTAGAAATTCCATTGTATTTTATATGAGTAGGAAACTCTGTTTAGAATTGACGAATCTCCAGAAGTGTTTCGGATTTGATATTAATTTAGAAGACATTCCACGAACAAAATCATTATAAAGTAATTCCAAAAATGCTTTGAATTCTAAATGGATTAAAGGTTTCCTTTCGAATCGCTCGATTCGTGTCTTCGTCGACGGTTTCACGTCTGACAAAATTCCCGGTGTTCCGCAAGGATCAGTCCTCTCCCCCACTCTCTTCTTGATTTTCATCAATGATCTACTTCAATCAACCTTCAATCCAATTCACAGTTTTGCAGATGACAGCACTCTGGTGGCTTCCTTTGATTTCCTCCGCAGAATCAATGCTTCAAACGTCGAAGTTAACAATAGAAGGCAAATCATGGTGAATATGATTAACCATGACTTGAACAAAATTGCTGACTGGGGCAAAAAAAACAGAGTTGAGGTCAACTCAACAAAAACTCAAAGCTGTCTGATCTCACGCAAACTTCTAAGATTTGAACCCAATCTCTCCTTCCAAGGTGTTACTTTGCAAAATTCGAATAGTCTAAACATCTTAGGTATGCATGTAAATCAAAAAGTTACTTGGAATGACCATATTTTTGATATTGCGAAAGGAGCTGCCAAATGTTTAGGCTATTTAAGTCGTTCTAAAGCTCTCTTCTCACCTTTGGAACTCCTTAATATCTATAAAGCATTTATACGACCCAAGTTGGAATACAATTCTCACATTTGGGCTGGCGCTCCCATTTCAGCCTTAGGCTACCTTGACCGCGTTCAAAATCGCGCCATTCGTCTCATAGGCGACCCAAATGTAACTTCATCCTTAACTTCTCTTGGACATCGTCGTACAGTAGGGGCACTTTCTCTGTTTTATAGATATCTTGTAGGTGTGGACACTTGCTCAGTAGAAATCAAATCAATACTTCCTCCTCTAAAACAGTTCAAACACGCAACAAGAGGAGCGGCAAATGCTCACCCCTACACAGTAGAAATCCCAAGATGGCAAAAAAATTGTTATGGAAATTCATTTATAATCCAAGCGTCGCGAATGTGGAATCACATCCATCTCGACGTGTTTCCACAATCAAATAATAACAGAACAACTTGTTATAATCTCCAGAGGTTCAAGTCAAACATTAACCGGTTTTTGCTCACACTACCTGTTAATTTGTACCACACTTTCCTTCTTCCTCTTCCTTCTCTATCCCAGCCAAGCGGTACGTAAGTATCAAAGGTCTTATCTTAGCGCGCGGCTGTTTATAAAAAAAAAAAAAAATGCTTTTAAATATATTATAATCAATCGTAAGGATTCTTTGATTTAACATAACAACGTCAGGCTTTATTTTTTTTATTTCTAAGTTTCCTCAAATCCGAAGTGAACCATGGTTAACTCGAAAAAGGGTTCCGGTCTTTAGATATTGGAACAAATTGCCTAAAACCATCAAACATAATTTCATTAAACCTATTCGTCATTTGGTTAGTATCCATATGATTAAATATGGAAGAAAAGTCAAAGGCAATAATGAATTCACTTAAAGCAACAAAATTTGTTTTATTAATTTTAAAACAATAAGACTTAGTAACATCCGATTCGATTGGCGAATTTATACAAAACGTAAAACTTAAGGGATGATGGAATTGATCAGTACCCACAATAGGAAAGGTATTATCACAAAAAATCAAATTGTTCCATTCCGAGGTAAACACTAAATCAAGTTGTTTATGCTGAAAGTTACAAATTTCAGAGACTTGTTGTAAATGATTAGTATTTAATTTATCAATAAATACATATTCACATTTCGCCCTGATATGTTTCGGAATCATAAAATATTCCTCGTCGTGCTTTATCATCCATCTTAAGTTCGGAAGATTAAAATGGCCATATAAAATCAATTCGTCATTTGGTCCAAAATCATTGCAAATTGAATCAATGATTTCACCTACAGAAGTGTAAATATTAATGTTGGAAGAAGGAGGAATATAACAGTTAACAAGAAATAAATTTTTTGAATAAAACTCAATTTTTATAATAATTAATTCAAGACTTTCAGAACAAGGAATATTAACTTGAGTTGCATTAAAAGAATTTTTTGTAGCCATCAAAACACCACCCTCTTGCGGAACTATACTATTAGAAAAATTGGAAAGATCAGAGTGTCTATCCTTCCTAAAAACAGTATATGAGTTATGAAATAGCTCTAAGCCTAAAAAGGATTGATTTAGCCATATGTCTCCGTTAAATCAAATACGTCATTTAAAATAGTTGAACTTAAAAATACATCCCTTATCTTCGTTCTAAGACCACTTACGTTTTGATAATAAAAAAACATATTATATATATTTAAATAAGGGTTAATAGGCACATAAATAAGATTATTTCGAGGTGCTGAAAATGGTGACGGATAGCCTGAGAAAACAGTATTCATCACTTAAAGAAAACGCAACGGTCAATAATATATCAATTAGTTTCAGAGACGTTGTTCTAGCCGATCTAGACATCGTTAAAAACAAATTAGAGATAATGCAGAATAACTTGAAATTTGTGGAGAAAAAACTTATTAGAACTTTCACGTGAGGAATTCAAGTGTTTGTAATAACTACTTTCACAATGACTTCGATAAGATCGAAGATCGTCTTCTACTTCTTGTTCATTAACACCAATAGAATTATGAAATTTGATATACAGCTTATGTGGATCATCATATTTCGTTGGGAGCTCTTCGTTATTTATTAACACCCTAAGGTTGGAGCGAGTCTTACCTTCTAAGATACGATTATACGAATCATTGTGCAGGTAGGCTAAAAATAATCTTACATTGTTATAAACCTTTTCCTCTCTAAATCTTGAGAGCGCACATGTACCTTCACCTTGTAACGATTGTTGTGTCAATCTAACGATAGGAGGGATCGAGAGTTACTATTGTCTATGTTGTTATTGTTTATGTAGTTACTGTCACCAATATTATCAATATCATTAATGCTATTAACATTAATACTGTCGTTATCGTCATCATTATTATTTAAAATGTTCTTGTTACTAACTGGTAAAGTTAAAAATCGTTTATTATCTATGTTGACTTTTATTAACTGTGTGTACCTTTTTATTTATTTTATTGTTTCTATTTGTATTTGTATTTGAAGATTGTATTTGATTTTAGCTGATTATTATCAGTTTTATGTATATGTTTATTTTTATTGTTTTTATTTTCAGTAGTTTTATTGCTTACAATTTTTTTACTCAAATCATCAAAATCAGTGATAATTGTACCTAGTTTCCAAACCTTAGAATACTTTATTAAACTAGTTAGTGCTGGTGGAACACTAATTTTAAAACTAAAGTATTTTGGTTTAAATTTAAGCCAACGTGGAGTAACCAATTGACAGCTAATGTCACTGCAATCAAACATTTTGTTTTTATGAAATTGACTAAATACTGTTTCGTAGTAGTAGTATTTAGATTGGACATTCTCAAATTGAATTTTGGATGAAGAAGAGCACCTGGGGCTTCATCAGTTACCTCGCCGGGAATTGTTAAAAGCTCGTCACTGGCACCTGAAAGTTCACTTATGTTTTGGTTAAATAAGACTGTTTCATCTGAACAGTCAGCTATCTTCAGTTCCTCAAATAAAGACTTGTTTTTTTTGCGGTTCAATAACTTCATTAGAATTAAATTTCAAGTTATTCTGCATTATATCTAATTTGTTTTTAACGATGTCTAGATCGGCTAGAACAACGTCTCTGAAACTCATTGATATATCATTGACTTTTGCGTTTTCCTTAAGTGATGAATACTGTTTTCTCAGGCCATCCGTCACCATTTTCAGTTCAACAAAACTAACATTATTGGTAGCTTTCACTGGCTCAATAATGACCCTCATTGATAAAATTTCTTTTTTCAAACACGTCATTTGTTCATTAATTACTTTTTTCACTTCAGCTAGAAAAGATCCCAATAAATGATTGAGGGACTGGAATTTTTTTTCCATTTCCTGGAAATTGGCAGCATTGTTCTTAATTACGGTAGTCAATTTTGCTACCGTGCCTTTTTTTTTTTTTGTTTTACACTCTACAGTAACTTAGGTAGAATCTCCTTTTCGTGCTTAATTCAGTACGGTACTGCAATTTTACACTACAATCTACAATATTTCGAGTATTTATTTAACAAATTACTGGCTTATCAATTCATTAAATGTGGAAAACTACTGCTATTGTCAGGAACTAAGCCTTCTTAAATAGAATAGTTTCATTTTTATTTAATTTGTTACCAGATTATACTTTCAATTATTTTTTGACATTTTTTATATCCCAATGACAAACAGTACTGGACCAGGTCGAAAAATTCATAAAGCATTTTTTTTGTTTTGCTTCATCGGGAATCGAACCTGGGACCTCTCGGTTGAAAAGCAGGCGCTTTACCTACTGCGCCACCCAGTGTGTGCGCAACCCTTGGTGATCGTTTTTAACTTCACTAACTGTTTAAAACATTATTTTGTTCTAAACAGTTCTCACAAACAAAGTGTTTAGCAAGAAATATGCACCAATTTCTGGGAGCATTGATACACGCACCATGAAATCTTAAGTGACAGAACCCTTTACAGGAAACAGTTTCTGTCTTAGCGTCATTAATTACACAAATTTTGGCATTACATTTATTTACATAATTCCATGTTTAATATTTTTTTTAAAGTTAATTAGGTCAATTAGGACAGTTCACGAACTTTTAACACGATCAGCAATAATTATTGTTATTTTTTATTGGTTAGTTATAAAAATTAATTATTTTGATTTATTTTATTTATTTTTTATTTTGTTTTTTTTTTTTTTTTATTTTTTATCATGCTTATTATTCACTTTTATTATTAATATAAATAAGAAAGACAAATAATGCAATCGTTAGCACTATAAAATGAGGTCACTAAAGTTATTAGGTAATTTTAAAAATGTTATTTTGAATATGCGATTTTTATAAAATATTAAGAATTAAAATTAAATTTTTAGCGATTGAAAAATAACGCGTGTTTATACACTGAAGAATGAAGAATGTGATTGTAAACTGTTGAAAGTAGCTCGTTTTCATTCTCCTTAGTAACAGCTGATTGAGATTTTTTAATTGTTCTATGTTTTGTTTTATTGTATTGGTTAACAAGCTTTTGCACATAATTTACCCATTTAAACTGAATTCTTTCCATATTTTTTCTTTCAAAGTTCTATTAAATCGTTCAAGTATCGAAGCTTTTAATGGAGTGAAAGTTGAGTAATGATTAATGTGATATTTTTCTACTAAAGTTTTAAATATTTTATTAAAGAACTCTTTTCCATCGTCAGTTTGCATATTCCTGGGATATTTTTTCGATTATGTAAATATAGATTCCTTGAGTTGTGCTTTCAGCTGTATTGTTTTAAATAACCCAAGCATATTCTTAGAATGTATCAATTACTGTCAGTAAAAAATTAAATCCATTATTTTGTTTTGAATATGTCAGCATCTCTACCAAATCGGATTGCCATAAATCATCAGACACTCTGATGATTACACTTCGTCTCTTAAAATTGCGTCGAGCGGGCTTATGCAACTCTTTTAGAAATTTTCTTTTACTCATTATTCAAGTGATAAATAAAAAAATAATCAATTTAAGTTCAATTAAATAATATATATTTAATTATTTTTTACTCTTTTATATAAATTTATAAATTTTTTTGCTTTTTTAATGTTTATTACTTGCATAAAAACAGGCACATGTATCTGGAAGATCCAAATGCAGCGTATTAGATGAGTAAGGACAAATTGAGTAATGAAACCCAATTTTTCTGTCGTTATCAAAGTAGCTCCTTTGAATTGTTGTATCGATTCTATACACCTTTCCAATTGCTCTCTATGTTGAGGCAATAGAAAATAAGGGGATTCTGAGGGAAATGTTGTATCGCCGTAGGACCTAATGCTCACATCCCAGGGATAGCTGGAATTCCTAGCTTTCCAAAAAAATATGTCTTTAGTGGCGCATCTTATCTTTTAAGGACGAAAAAGACATTTTGAAAGTATCCTTGTTGTTTTGATAATTTTGTATAAAAAACCGTTATCTCTGTTGATCTGTTAGATATCTATATTATAATACACAAGAGCACGATTAGCGAAGGTGCACTGTTCGTGGTTTGTGCTTCATTTTTTTTTCATTCAATCAATCGGCGATGATGCAGGCCCTGGAGATCAAAATCAATTTTTATTTTATGTATGTTATAATACACAAAATCACGATTTTGAAGGCACACTTTTCGTGGTTTTTCGTGTGCTTTGTTTTTTTTTTCATTCAATCAATTCCTTTTGTCGATTCTCTTTTGAGTCAAATTCTTTTATTTTTTTTTATTTATCGCATTTGGTTTTTTGCACTTTTAGTAGGAAAAAAAAATTAATTAGTAGGATAATATTATTAATATAGGTTGTAATATCACAAATTTTTGTGAGTTCGATTCTCTATTAATTCATTTTTTTTTTTTGTATTAAAAAAATATTTTTTTTATTATAATAATAATAATAATTTTTATAATAATATATAACAAAAAACAATATTTTTTTAATCAAAAAAAGTAATTTTTAATTATTTCAACAAAAACGAGCCCGTTTAGTTTAAAATAAATCTAAGCATACATATTTTGTATGTATTACTTATCCATACATGGAATGATTTCACAGTTGACAGTTTTGACACTATGATGTATCATGGAGATGTTTGCATATAATATACTATATTATCCCAATTAGCATTTATCCTACCTATATATGTATACTCAAACAGCTAAAATGTAGTTACAATAAATATAATATAATTTTTACTGTATTTTGGTTAGGAAATCTTATTAGTATATTGGTGAAATGTTATTTTATCGTACCTATGTTAAAATTTTATTGTTCAAATTTATTTTACAGATTTTATAATATTTAATTTTAATAAATTACATTTAATTTTAAATGTAAAAAGTTTTGAAAAAGTTATTAAAATATCTCACATACATACATTGTATATGTATATTATTACAACTTTATGATAAAACTGACAATTTATTTTAAAATAAAACTAGCGGCGACTAAAAATGCGGCTCTAGATATTAATAGTTTAAACACCCCTTCCATATTACCAAAATTAAATTTAGTCCAAACTTTGCCAGAAGTAATATCTTTTGAAAAGCAAAATGTCCATTTGATTTACACATAAACTGGATATTATTTTTACTCAAATTTTTTAATCTACTGGCCTGTTAAACAGTATACAAGGCAATGATCAAACTAAAATTGTGTATGTAAAAGTGAAATTATTGTGTGACTGTAGTACAACACATTAATGCAAATTGAATTGTTTAGTTTATATTAATTTCCATATCATCAAATCATAAAATCAATTTTAAAATAAAAAAAATTAAGCGTCAAAGCTCAGATATTTTTTTTTCTCCTATTACTCCGCGTGGTAGCATAGGGCTTCGATAGCGAACCTCCATTCCTCTCTGTTGAATACTACTTCCTTAATATCGTCCCAGGTATAATTGTTGATTGTTAATTCTTGATCGATTGTGAGTCTCCATGTGTTGTATGGTCTGCCGGGTCTCCTTTGTCCTTGTGGATTCCACTCTAGAGCTCTTCTTGCTATATCATTTTCTGATTTCCTTAGTGTATGACCTATCCATTTCCATTTTTTCCTATTTATCTGTCTGTTGCTAGGTTCTTTTCCAGTTATCCACCATAAATCCTCGTTGCTAATTCTTGCCGGCCAGAATATTCTGCATATAATTCTCAAGCACTTGTTGATGAATACTTGTAGCTTCTGTTTGATTCTGACCGAAGTGAGCCATGTTTCACTGCCATATATTAATGTTGACTTAACACATGCTCTGAATATTGTTAGCTTTGTTGTTCTCGATATTTGGTTGCTCCGCCATATCTTCATTAGGCTCCCAAATGTTCTTCTTGCCTTATTTATACGGCTGTTGACATCTTCTGTTGTAACTCCTCTTGATGTTATGATGCTCCCCAGGTAGTTGAATTCTTCTACGTATTATATCTGTTGTCCACTCACTGTTATTGGCTCACTATCACTGTTGTTTGTCCTCATTGCCTTGGTTTTCTCGATATTTAATTCCAGTCCCGATTTCTTTGCTTCTTCCTGTAATCTGTTGACTTTGTTCTGTAGGTCTCTTTGATTCCTTGATATGAGGCATACATCATCTGCGTAATCTAAGTCTTCTAAGTTGCCGAAGAGATCCAATTCTATTCCGTTTATTCCAGTGCAAACTTCTCTTAGAATGTCGTCTAGTATTGTGTTGAAGAGAAGTGGAGATAGTGGACATCCTTGTCTAACTCCTATATTGGTGTAGAATGGATCACTGATGTTACCTCTGTGTTGAACTGTTGTCTCTGCATCTTTATACATCGCTTTGATGATGTTGATGATTTTTTCAGGAACTCCCTTCTTTATAAGTGTTCTCCATATTGCGCATCTCTTGACTGTGTCGAATGCTTTCTTAAAATCTATGAATATTAGATATAGTGGAGCATTCCATTCTACTGATTGTTCAACTATGACCCGTAAAGTATTTGCCTAGTCAACACAGCTTCGGTTTGGTCTGAAACCTTCGTGCTCTTTCCGTAGTATTGGTTCTAGTACTTCTTCTAATCTTTTCTTTATAATAATTGCTATTATCTTATGAATAGTATTTAGAACCGTGATTCCTTTCCAGTTGCTGCAATTTGCCAAGTCTCATTTCTTAGGTATCTTGACAATCATTCCTTTCTTCCATGATGGTGGTATATTCTCTTCTATCCATGCTTTCCTGATGTGGGGTTCAATTGTTTTTGCGAATAAGTCGGGGTCCAGTTTGGCTATTTCTGCTGGAATTCCATCTTCACCTGTTGCTTTGTTGTGCTTCAGGATATTGTTTGTAGCTTCTTCTATATTTGGAGCTTGAGTAGATATTGGCAGTCCCTCAATTGGGTAGATAGATGCTCAGTTCTTGGAAATGTTCTCTCCATCTCTTTAATTGATCCTCTTAGTTTCTGATGAGCGCACCATTTTTATCTTTAATTGGTTTGTTTTGTTGTTCCGACTGGTTTGTTAAGTTCTTGATTATGCGATGCAATTGTCTCAGGTTATGTTGCTGTGCTGCTTTTTCCGCTTCTCCGGCTATATTTTGTAGAAATTTCCTTTTATCTCTTCTTGCTGCTCTTTTTACTGTTTTAGCTATTTCTTCATATTCTCTTCTTGATGCCATCCTGTTGTTTATCATTTTCTTCATTTCACCTCTTCTTTTAATCAAGGCCCATGTGTTCTCGGTTATCCAGATTTTTCTTTGTGGTTGTGAAATTCCAAGATTTTGTTCGCTTGTTTGGTTGTAAATTTCCAGAATCTCTTCCCAAGTGTGTTCTCTATTATTTCTAATATTTTCTCGTAACTATGTCAGCTCTTACTTGCGGATTTTTTAAGTTGTTTCTATTCATTTGCTTCTTCCTTGTTGGCTTAGTTTCATTCTGAAGCCCCCACTTAGTAATTCATGATCGCTGTGTATATCTGCTCCCCTTCTATTTCTCACATCTAACATTGATTGTTTCCATTTCTTGCTGATGCATATGTGATCTATCTGATTTCTTGAGATCCCGTTTGGTGTTGTCCATGTGTATTTGTGGATATCTTTGTGTGGGAATAGACTCCCTCCGATTGCTAGGTCGAAAGTCTGACACAACTCTATCAATCTTTCCCCGTTGTTGTTTCTTTCTCTCCCTAACCCGTGTTTGCCCATTATCTCCTCAAGTCCATTGTTGTTAGATCCTATTTTCGCATTCCAGTCACCCATTAATATTATGATATCTCCCCTATTTATGAGTGCTAGCGTTGTTTCTATTTGTTCGTAGAAGTCATCCTTAATATGGTCCTCAGCGACATCTGTTGGTGCATAGCATTGAATTATTGTTACATGTCTTGTCATATTTCGAAATCGCCCTATAACAATTTTATCCGAGACTGCCTTCCAATAAACTAATGTTTGTCTCGATTTCTTTGATATTAGTATTCCGACTCCACTTTCGCTTCCATTGTAAATTACCATGTTTCCATTCTCCGTGTTGATTTCTCCGGTGTTGTTCCATCGCATTTCACTTGTACCTAGGATGTCTATGTTGTAAGTAGCCATTTGAGCTTCCAATTGCGAGAGTCTTGAAGCTTCTCTAAGTGTTCTTACATTCCATTGTGCAATTAGGGTCCTATTTTGAGTGCCAAAGGTCGTAGTAGTAGTCATTCGTGTATCCGAGGCTTCTTCTTCTATTATTTCGAATCCATTGATTTACCGATTATGCAGGTGATTGGCCTACAGTAAACGGTCCTAGGAGATGGAGTAACCATCTACCGCTGCCTAGAAACAACGTGGCGCTACCTTATTACCGGTTCGATCTCAATTAATGATTTTCATTCGATTAATCTCGAATTTTCGATTAACAAATTTAATGATGGATTTTTTTTTTTATAAATCGCCACCAACCAGGTTCGAACCGGGGTACCCTCGGTCATGGATCCTGTTACATAACCACTGCGCCACCGAGGGTATATCAAAGCTCAGATATAATATAATAAAATTAATTTATTAGTTTATAACATATATTTAACATTTATTATTTTCTTGAAAGTTTATTTTATAAGAAAAAGTAAACAAAACAATATCAGTTAACCCTTTCAACGATTTGCATTCTGTGTACAAAGTTAGATTGCTGCGTTTTTGACATTTAGAAACTTTGGTAAGTAGAATCAATTCAAAAATTAAATATGGTATTTACCTACCAAGGATAAATTGAAATGATGGATACAATTCATAATGAAGCCATTAAACCGTATAGCAAATCTGAGGTAGGTATGTCTACATATATATATAATTTCTACATATAATTTCATTAGTTGTATTCCTTTTTCAATTTAATATTATATCGAAGTAATTTGAAGTACTTCGAAAATGGAAGGATTGCATTTTTTTAAAACAATTATTTTGTGACAATTATTTTTTTATAAGAACAAAAATATAATATTTACTAAAATCTACATAAAAATCCATCTGTCGGCAAATAGAAAACTAAAATTACCACAATTTAAAGTACCACAATAAAAAAATAAAATATATTCATTCGCTAAATTTTTAATATTTCAGTAAAATATTATGTTTATTCATGTTGTATGGTCTGCCGGGTCTCCTTTGTCCTTGTGGATTCCACTCTAGAGCTCTTCTTGCTATATCATTTTCTGATTTCCTTAGTGTATGACCTATCCATTTCCATTTTTTCCTATTTATCTGTCTGTTGCTAGGTTCTTTTCCAGTTATCCACCATAAATCCTCGTTGCTAATTCTTGCCGGCCAGAATATTCTGCATATAATTCTCAAGCACTTGTTGATGAATACTTGTAGCTTCTGTTTGATTCTGACCGAAGTGAGCCATGTTTCACTGCCATATATTAATGTTGACTTAGCACATGCTCTGAATATTGTTAGCTTTGTTGTTCTCGATATTTGGTTGCTCCGCCATATCTTCATTAGGCTCCCAAATGTTCTTCTTGCCTTATTTATACGGCTGTTGACATCTTCTGTTGTAACTCCTCTTGATGTTATGATGCTCCCCAGGTAGTTGAATTCTTCTACGTATTATATCTGTTGTCCACTCACTGTTATTGGCTCACTATCACTGTTGTTTGTCCTCATTGCCTTGGTTTTCTCGATATTTAATTCCAGTCCCGATTTCTTTGCTTCTTCCTGTAATCTGTTGACTTTGTTCTGTAGGTCTCTTTGATTCCTTGATATGAGGCATACATCATCTGCGTAATCTAAGTCTTCTAAGTTGCCGAAGAGATCCAATTCTATTCCGTTTATTCCAGTGCAAACTTCTCTTAGAATGTCGTCTAGTATTGTGTTGAAGAGAAGTGGAGATAGTGGACATCCTTGTCTAACTCCTATATTGGTGTAGAATGGATCACTGATGTTACCTCTGTGTTGAACTGTTGTCTCTGCATCTTTATACATCGCTTTGATGATGTTGATGATTTTTTCAGGAACTCCCTTCTTTATAAGTGTTCTCCATATTGCGCATCTCTTGACTGTGTCGAATGCTTTCTTAAAATCTATGAATAGTAGATATAGTAGGGCATTCCATTCTACTGATTGTTCAACTATGACCCGTAAAGTATTTGCCTAGTCAACACAGCTTCGGTTTGGTCTGAAACCTTCGTGCTCTTTCCGTAGTATTGGTTCTAGTACTTCTTCTAATCTTTTCTTTATAATAATTGCTATTATCTTATGAATAGTATTTAGAACCGTGATTCCTCTCCAGTTGCTGCAATTTGCCAAGTCTCATTTCTTAGGTATCTTGACAATCATTCCTTTCTTCCATGATGGTGGTATATTCTCTTCTATCCATGCTTTCCTGATGTGGGGTTCAATTGTTTTTGCGAATAAGTCGGGGTCCAGTTTGGCTATTTCTGCTGGAATTCCATCTTCACCTGTTGCTTTGTTGTGCTTCAGGATATTGTTTGTAGCTTCTTCTATATTTGGAGCTTGAGTAGATATTGGCAGTCCCTCAATTGGGTAGATAGATGCTCAGTTCTTGGAAATGTTCTCTCCATCTCTTTAATTGATCCTCTAAGTTTCTGATGAGCGCACCATTATCTTTAATTGGTTTGTTTTGTTGTTCCGACTGGTTTGTTAATTTCTTGATTATGCGATGCAATTCTCTCCGGTTATGTTGCTGTGCTGCTTTTTCCGCTTCTCCGGCTATATTTTGTAGAAATTTCCTTTTATCTCTTCTTGCTGCTCTTTTTACTGTTTTAGCTATTTCTTCATATTCTCTTCTTGATGCCATCCTGTTGTTTATCATTTTCTTCATTTCACCTCTTCTTTTAATCAAGGCCCATGTGTTCTCGGTTATCCAGATTTTTCTTTGTGGTTGTGAAATTCCAAGATTTTGTTCGCTTGTTTGGTTGTAAATTTCCAGAATCTCTTCCCAAGTGTGTTCTCTATTATTTCTAATATTTTCTCGTAACTATGTCAGCTCTTACTTGCGGATTTTTTAAGTTGTTTCTATTCATTTGCTTCTTCCTTGTTGGCTTAGTTTCATTCTGAAGCCCCCACTTAGTAATTCATGATCGCTGTGTATATCTGCTCCCCTTCTATTTCTCACATCTAACATTGATTGTTTCCATTTCTTGCTGATGCATATGTGATCTATCTGATTTCTTGAGATCCCGTTTGGTGTTGTCCATGTGTATTTGTGGATATCTTTGTGTGGGAATAGACTCCCTCCGATTGCTAGGTCGAAAGTCTGACACAACTCTATCAATCTTTCCCCGTTGTTGTTTCTTTCTCTCCCTAACCCGTGTTTGCCCATTATCTCCTCAAGTCCATTGTTGTTAGATCCTATTTTCGCATTCCAGTCACCCATTAATATTATGATATCTCCCCTATTTATGAGTGCTAGCGTTGTTTCTATTTGTTCGTAGAAGTCATCCTTAATATGGTCCTCAGCGACATCTGTTGGTGCATAGCATTGAATTATTGTTACATGTCTTGTCATATTTCGAAATCGCCCTATAACAATTTTATCCGAGACTGCCTTCCAATAAACTAATGTTTGTCTCGATTTCTTTGATATTAGTATTCCGACTCCACTTTCGCTTCCATTGTAAATTACCATGTTTCCATTCTCCATGTTGATTTCTCCGGTGTTGTTCCATCGCATTTCACTTGTACCTAGGATGTCTATGTTGTAAGTAGCCATTTGAGCTTCCAATTGCGAGAGTCTTGAAGCTTCTCTAAGTGTTCTTACATTCCATTGTGCAATTAGGGTCCTATTTTGAGTGCCAAAGGTCGTAGTAGTAGTCATTCGTGTATCCGAGGCTTCTTCTTCTATTATTTCGAATCCATTGATTTACCGATTATGCAGGTGATTGGCCTACAGTAAACGGTCCTAGGAGATGGAGTAACCATCTACCGCTGCCTAGAAACAACGTGGCGCTACCTTATTACCGGTTCGATCTCAATTAAAGATTTTCATTCGATTAATCTCGAATTTTCGATTAACAAATTTAATGATGGATTTTTTTTTTTATAAATCGCCACCAACCAGGTTCGAACCGGGGTACCCTCGGTCATGGATCCTGTTACATAACCACTGCGCCACCGAGGGTATATCAAAGCGCTCAGATATAATATAATAAAATTAATTTATTAGTTTATAACATATATTTAACATTTATTACTTTCTTGAAAGTTTATTTTATAAGAAAAAGTAAACAAAACAATATCAGTTAACCCTTTCAACGATTTGCATTCTGTGTACAAAGTTAGATTGCTGCGTTTTTGACATTTAGAAACTTTGGTAAGTAGAATCAATTCAAAAATTAAATATGGTATTTACCTACCAAGGATAAATTGAAATGATGGATACAATTCATAATGAAGCCATTAAACCGTATAGCAAATCTGAGGTAGGTATGTCTACATATATATATAATTTCTACATATAATTTCATTAGTTGTATTCCTTTTTCAATTTAATATTATATCGAAGTAATTTGAAGTACTTCGAAAATGGAAGGATTGCATTTTTTTAAAACAATTATTTTGTGACAATTATTTTTTTATAAGAACAAAAATATAATATTTACTAAAATCTACATAAAAATCCATCTGTCGGCAAATAGAAAACTAAAATTACCACAATTTAAAGTACCACAATAAAAAAATAAAATATATTCATTCGCTAAATTTTTAATATTTCAGTAAAATATTATGTTTATTCAGTAAACTGTTCCAGAACGATCTAGAAGGATCTGGAGTAAAAAAATTTGTTGTGTTCAGGAGTTTCCGTTAATTTAACTTTTTTGCCCCAAAGGTGCTCTGATCGTTGTTGAGCAGATCTTTTAAAATAGTTCTAAATTGATTTGTTTTGTTCCGAATTTTTTGTGCAAAGATTTTGTAGGTATATCTTTTTTAATTTGAGCACCTGAATAGTCAAGTCAAGAAAATTTTGACGCATTTGATATGTGTAAAGTATCTGTAAACAATGTGTAGAATAATAATATTAATAGCAATCCACAAAAAATAAAAATTGCTCAAAGTTTTAAGTTAATCTTTATAAAATTAACTCTTTTTTGAAAATTATTTTAAAAGGATTTATTAGACATAAATTTCCAGTAAGTCTTGCATATGCAATATCAATCAATAAATCACAAGGTCAAACATTTCAAAAGTCGGAATTTATCTCCCTCAACCTTCCTTCACCCATGGTCAGCTCTACACAATCCACTGCTCTAAAAATTACAAAAAGGTTGACCATATGACAATGTTGCATACCAGGTCTAGAATACTTCATTTTATCCAATTGTTTCCTATATATGATTAATTTTAAAACTCACAAATAATAATTGGGAAACGGTACTAACCCATAGGTATGATTAATGGTTCAATAAAATGATCGGAAACTATTTTTTAATAACATTCCAACACACCTTTTCCACCTTTTCGCGTTAATTGAACAATTAATTATTCGGTTAATAATATCAGTTATCATAAAGGGTTTAGGTGGTTTTAGTGGGTTAGAATTCCACATACCTAGGTACCTACTTGCGCGGTCTGCTTAGTATTTTTCGAGGCTTTCTCCTTCCCTCGAGAAATAAAAAATAATAAAAACAAAGTAAATCTTACAAAAAAAGTTTAATGCTTTCTGATAGTTTTTTTATTTTATTTTAAAATTAATATTTACTTAAAATTTCGAGGCAATTAAATTTTTTATTTTTTTGTGGTTTGCAATTAATATTACTATTCTATATATTTATATGTCATGTACTTTCAACGTGTCAAATGTATAATTGTATTAAAAATCATTTTGTTGTGCCGTTTCACAGAAAAATTCCTTTCTTTTGGTCGGCCGGGTATGTACCCGGGGGTTTCTTCTAGTATATATATATATTTAGCTATATATTCTAGAAAGATAACGGTCTGGAGCACTATTTAACATTTATTTGATGATGATTGGTGTTGCCGTTGTTGAAATATTGTAGTTCAAAGTAGAAAATTTTGGGAAAAAAAACAATCTTTCTTTTCTTTCTTGAAAAATCAAATACCTAAAGATTTTACTATTAAACTACCCCAATATTTATATCCTGTTGGAAGGGTATCGTTTTTTCTATAACTCGCACATTACACATGTCTACGTCGAATAGTTTAGAAGATATAAGAATATATTTAAAAAAAAATTTTTTTTACCCTTTTTCCATATAAAACTAGTCTTTTACGAAATAACAATCTTCTGAAGTAAATGTTACACCACCTTATTACATTACTTTGTAAAAGGCGCAAAATTATTTTTTTGATATAATAAAATAGATAATTTTTTTTCTAAATAAAGCTTATACTATAACCGAAGAGAAACAGAATCTTATAATGAGATAAAAGTATTAAACGTTTCCTTAGCAAAATTTTGAAATATCTGTTTTTTTTTTCAAAAATTTTCAATTTTGAACTAAAATGTCTGCCCAACGGCAACATCTGTCGTCATCAAATAAACGTTACAATATTTTTCAGATTGCTTTCTTACTTGCTAGATAATACCTAACACATGTATTATTTTATACTATAAATTTACTAGATCAACAGATACAAAAACCCTAAAACAACAAGCATGTAACCAAATGCCATTTTTATACTTAAAATACTAAATACACTATATATTTTAAAAGTCGGCTACAATAATTATTTTCGAGATACAGTGATTTGGTCACAAGCTTGTGTTACATTTACTAAAAGATTGTTACTTCGTAAAAGGCACATACTTAGTTTTATATAGAAAAAGGGCATATACTTAGTTTTATATAGAAAAATAATTTTCCAAAATTTTCTACTTTGAACTACAATATCTCCTCAACGGCAGCACCAATCTTCATCAAATAAATGTTAAAAAATGCTCTAGATCTTTCTAGAATATAACAGATATAACGGATATAACCGATATAACGATGTTTTTACAAAAACACCAAAAAAACAAGGATACTTTCAAATGTCTTTTTCGTCCTTAAAGGATAAGATGCACCACTAAAGATATATATTTTTGGAAAGCTACCCTAGAAATATGGTCATTAGGTCCTACGTCGATACAACATCTCCCTCAGAAGAGCCGAAAATTATCATTCTTATATTAATTTAAAAAGTTTTGAATTAATTATCCCATTCTATGAATATCGATTACTTATTTACTTCAATAATATCAAATTAAAAAAGTGTTATTCTAAAATAGAAAGTTTGCTTATTTTTGTTGGTAAATTAATTTTGTTTGATGGTGTGGGTAAAATGTATGAAATATGATTATGTATAAAACTTTCAAGTCGATTTAGGTGATTGATAATAGATTTTCGTATCTTCCTTTGACACTTTTTGATTCAAAAGCTTTATTAGTTTATCGATCTCGTTATACAATTCAGCTGATTCTGCTCTAAGGATTTTAGCCATGTCAGAAAATAAGTAAACTAAAAATAAAACACGAAATGAAACTTATTTTGTTGTCTTTTATTTTCAGAAACAAAGAAATTAAAAAATTATCGAAAAATAAAGCTGTATTAGCTTTATTGACCTTTAATAAAAGGTAATATTAATTTTTGATATTGTTTAAAGTAGCATAATTTTTTCATTAAAACTAAAATAACCAAAATTTACCTGAAAACACAAAAGGAATTACTTCGTTATTTTGTGATATTTCAGAAGATATTGAAGAGTTATAGCAAATAAGAAACATAGTAACTTTAGTTCTGTTGATCATAAAGAATTTTTTTTAAAACATAGCAAGTAAACATACTATTTTTTTATTTAAAAATAATTTTGATATTTCATTTTACACCAATAAAAGAGTTTTTTCTAGTTTTATAACTAACCTGCATTTAAAACTCAAAATAATATATAATATATTCTGGTTGCTGCTTTATTTCTCTTCCAATTATGTCACTAACGCGTAGGTAGGTAGGTAGGTAGTAGTGGCTGCCGACATTACATCGACACACTTAGACCGGTGCGGTCCATTGTGATACCACGGAAACTTTCCTCGCATAGTACCCTACTCGTTGAACCAATTTGAGCTTTTAACGAAGCGGCGGAGGTTTTTGATACCATTGTTTTTAAGATCACCCAGCGAGTCCAGAAAGAAGGCTCTTAAATGGGTTTTCCTTTTATGGTAGAGACCAGGGACGGAACAGAGTAGATGTTGGACAGTTTCATCCTCCTCCACCTCTCTACAAGTTCTGCAGAAATCGTTAAAGGAGAGTCCCAGTCTTCTAGCATGTTTACCAATCAGACAATGACCCGCAATGACCCCTACCATAGTGCTAATGTCACACCTTTTCATGTTTAGTAGGTTAAGGGATCGCTTCAGGTTCAACATAGGCCAGATCTGCTTGGTGATATTGCAGTCTGGTCTAACTGACCATCTGAAGTTTGAAGCTTTTATTGCATCATTTCGAAGCAATAAATTACAGGTGGCAAGAGGTGCACTCAGATTGCTCCTTTCCGGAAGGAATTCTAATATAGTGCCCTCTCTAGCAAGTAGATCTGCCATGTATTTACCCGGAATATCACTGTGTCCTGGCACCCATCGTAATAATATGTTGAACCTATACGCTATTTCGTCCAAAGAACTGCTACAGGCCAACACGGTTTTTGAGTTGATGGCTAGCGACTCCAGTGCTTTAATTGCGGCCTGACTGTCTGTGAGTATACAGATATTTCTAACAGATAATACGCTGGATCTCAGCCAGTCTGAGGCTTCTTTTATTGCCATCACCTCCGCCTGAAACACACTACAATGTCTTGGTAGGCTGAAGGATAGACTAATATTCAGGTTTTCCGAGTAGACTCCACCCCCCACTCTGTCATTCAATTTTGAACCATCAGTGTAGAGGTGTACGTGTTCCTTGTTTAGAACAGTGTTACTCTTCCAACTTTCCCTAGACGGAATATCGATTTGATATGATCTCTCAAAGAACTACACTGTAAGAGTCAGATCTAGGTTCTCTGGAATAAATGTCTTGTATTCCATAATAGAAGAGTGGCCAATTAATTGTGGTTTCCACTGGGAATTGGCTTTTAGCCTGATTGCAGTTCTGGATGCCATTTCTTTGCCATGGAATATAATGGTAAGAGATGAAATAGCATATCCGGTGCCGCGGAAGAAGTTGTTCTAAGTGATCCATTTATGCAGATGGAGGCTGTTCTTTGAACTTTTACAAGGAGGTTGAGGTTTGTACCAGTGTTGAGTGCCGTCCACCACACCACGACACCATACATTAGTACAGGCCTGACAACTGCTGTATGTAGCCAGTCCAGCAATGTGTGGATTCCTTCCCCATTTTTTTCCAATAGCTTGTTTGCAAGAGTACAGTGCTGTTGTAGCTTTCTTTACTCTTTCAATTATATTCGGTTTCCAACTTAGTTTCTTGTCTAAGATAAGACCCAAGTACGTAGCTCTATCTTTGAGAATTAGTTGGGTACCGTTAATATAAATAGGGTCTACTGCCGAAAATTTATATTTTTTAGTGAAGAGGACTACATCAGTCTTTTGTGGGTTTACTGAGAGTCCACAGTTTGTAGTCCATTTAGCTAGCTGACTTAAAGCGTTTTGCATGAGGTCTCTTAGAGCGCTTAGGTACTTTTCAGAGACAGCGATAGCAATGTCCCTTCTAGTATTAGTAATAATTCATTTACCACCAAGTTCCATAGAAGAGGAGACAAAACACCCCCCTGCCTCTTCTGACAAACCTTCTTTCGTAAGCAGTACCAAGTTTAGCATTAATGACCCTGCTTGTAAGCATTTTGTTAACAAGTGCTACTAGTGCGGATTCTACTCATCCATAACCGCAACTAGAGTGTACTCTTTGTAAGCCAATGATTTTTCAATAGTATTAACTAGAGAGTGCAGGGTGGTATCCACCGATTTTACCTTGTTGTACGCATGCTGTGACGTTGAGAGTCGATTATTATCCATATTACATCGTATATAGATATCAATCAGTCTTTCAAGAGCCTTTAGTAAAAAAAGAAGACAAGCTAATTGGTCTGAAATCTTTGGAGTAGGCGTGGGAACTTTTACCCGCTTTCGGTATGAATACTACTTTAACCTCAGACCAACACTTTGGAATGTGGTCTAGATCTAGACAACTCTTAAAAATTGTTTTGAGCCAGGGAAAAGTAGTACTAAAGGAGTGGTGCAATTCAGCTGGATAGATACCATCCAGTCCTGGTGAACAATAATTTCAAGGTAAAACAATTCGGAAAGTATGAATTCTGCAACTTGGAAAGAGTTTTTTTATTGCAATAAGAACACCACAACCTTTTGGTACAAAGAAGATGTTATTATTCGAATTGACTGATTCTGAAAACTAAAAAAGACGAATGAAACAACTCGAAGGAATTTATCGAATTTTTAAGCCATGTTTCTGTTAAATCAAAAATATCATAGTCCACGATTTTAGAGTTAATGAAAACTGAGGAGGTCTTACTACGCAAGCCCCTGACATTTTGATAATAACATGTCAAACTATGGCAAGAGTAATTAGTAGAATGATTATTAGACGAATTAGTTAATTGTATTATGTTCACAGTAGAACTATTCACAGAGACGAAAAAACCTGTAGTTAGCATCTCTTGCCCTTTGTAATCATTCCATTCTCATATTCTCGACATGAGTTCTGTAGTGACTTCTGTAGTGAGTGACTCCTAGTGATTCATGAAATCGCACAAAAATATTAAATAATTCCATCTAGTTTGACGGAAGACCATCTTGTTGAATTAAAATTTTAATATTAGTTTTTGTTTTTCCCTCAAAAACTGTATCATTATCTTGATCATGTGAGTACGCTAAAAAAAAGTCTAATGTTTTGATATATTCTATGGTCTCTTAAGCGAGAGAGTATGTATATACTATCATTAGTTTCCGCTGCTTTTTGAGTTAAACGCACTATCGGAAGAGATAAAGGATTAACAAAATTAGGAAGAGAATTAACATTATTTGAAAGTGTTGCTGAAGTCGATTTAATTTTAAATAAAGTTGAGGATTATGAAATTTAGAATATTTTATGAAATTAGAATATTTATATTTATTATTATTATTATTACTATTATTATTTTTATTATTGTTATTATTATTATTATTATCATACCTATAATATTAATAACACTAATTTTAGAACTAAACTATTTAAGTAGTAACTTTGAAAATATTCCTCAAAATATTAACAAAAATTCTCAACTATTTTCCTTAAGTGAAATATTCATTAATGAATGATTTATTATCAAAATTAAGTATTTGTGTAAATAAACAAGAACAATTCAAGGTTATTACTGATTTAGCAGTAAAATATTTATACAGTAATAATTATGTTTCTCATTCAAAACTTTTTATTTATAGAAGTGACCGAATCAGAAATCGAGGTGGTGCTATCGTCATTGACAAAAAAATTAAACATAGTCCCTTACCAGTAATAAATATTAATAAAATTGAAGTTTAAATTAATCTAGAAGAAAATACTAATATGAAAATTTATTCAGTGTACTTTCCAGGAAATTCAGCAAACTGTTTAAGTTCAAACTGCCCAGACAGTATTAATATTAATCATATAAAACATATGTTTAGATCTGACCTATTGCAACTTTCCAGAATAAGGAGAAGTTATATAATTGGGGGCGATCTAAATTGTCGTAACCAGCTTTGGAATCGTTCTAGAGCAAATTCTTAGGGCAACATTTTAAATGACTTACTAACTACCGATAAATTTCAAATCAATTTTCCATCTGATGCTACTTACATTCCAAATAACATCATTTTACCCATACAACAATTTGGATTCAGAACTGGTCATAATACATCTCATCCACTTTCAAGAGTTAAAAATTTTATTAAAAAATATTTAGCAACTGGCAAGTCGGTTGGCTTGATTGTACTTGGTGTACAAGCAGCTTTTGATTCCGTTTGGCATGATGTCCTGGTCTACAAGTTTTTAGATTTTGGCTTTCCCTCCTATATCATCAAAACCATCGATAGTTTTTTATATCAAAGATTTTTTAAAGTTCATATAGGTAATTCTAAATCAATTATACAACACATTCAAGCTGGGGTACCTCAAGGTTTGGTCTTAGGACCTTTACTTAACAATTTGTATACAGTAGATTTACCTAATCTGCAAGGTTGTTTTATTTCTGTCTTTGCTGATGACATTTCGTTATATTCTGCCGGCTTCTCTGGAAAGCAAATCACTGAACTATTTCTGTAATTGGAAAATTATAATAAATCCGGAAAAATCAACTCAATACTCTACTACTAAGCATATTGAATGGTTTGATAATGTTAAACTTGGATAAAAAGATAACATTTCAACTACATACTAGTAAAATTGTAGGAAAAAGAAATAAAGTCACAATCTTATATGTCAGAATCTTATATTTACTTATAAACCGGAAATCATCTATTAACTAAAAAATGAACTAATTATTTTCAAAACAATATTTCTTCCACTAATGTTGTTCCAATTTGCGGTAACTGTGCAAACACTCATATTAAAAAATTGCAAATAGCACAAAACAAAATTTTCAAACTGTTTTAATTTACCTTTCTTTTTTTCTACAAAGTTACTCCATCAAAAAGCAAATGTGAACCTTGTCAAGCATAATATTTCAAATATTAATTCAAAATTTATAGATAAATTGCAATATTCTCCCAATGCATTAATAAGAAATCTTGAAAATCATCACATTGCATGATGGCATAACCAACAAAAAGAAAATAACATATTTTTAATTAAATTCAAATTCTACTTTAAGTAAAGTATTAGTTATAAGTTAGTCTAGTTGGTTGTAAGTAATAGTTTATTGTAAGTAATAGTTTATTTAAGCCTTACTGTAAATTTTTACATGAGGTTTTTCTTGTACACCTAATGTTTTTCCTTGTATAATTTATATTTTTGTATTATAATTTCAAAAATCAATAACAAAATTCTTCATATATCATTTGAAAAGACAAAATTTGTTCTAAACTCTATAAATTAAAAAAAAAACCTAACCAATTTTATAAACATATATTTTTTAAGGAAATCATTAAATAAAATATATAAAAAAAAAAAAAATAGCATGACATTTATAATGTCACAATAATTGGTTAATTTATTAAATGAAATAGGTGATCAAACATGACATTTCTTTATTTATATGAAAAGATATTGCACATCATGACTGTTAGTAGGTACGTTAAATACCTAAACAATAAAAACAAAAAAAAATAAAAAATAGTAATAATAGAGTAGATGAGATGACATTAAAAGATATCGAACAAAAGAAACACTTCTATACGAATGTAGAATGAATCCACATAAATAGTTTTATTAGTCCATTACTCGATACTACAAGTAGAGAAGTAGAATTAAGGTAACAATAACAATTAATATAAACAAAACAAATTTAGAAAAAAAAAACCGAAGGTCGCTCTGTAATTTTTTACCTTCTAGGGATCTAGGAAAAATCATAATAAGCTATAAACTAAGAGAGAAAGAGAAAAAAATAAAATGAATAAATATAAAAATTGAAATTGAAAACGATTTCAACTTATATTTAATGAATGGGAATTATCCTTGATTACTTTGATTTTCCTTTAGGTTATACCTGTACAAGAAAGTTATTTTTTTATCATTCCGTTTTTAATTCTAATTGATGTTTCGGTTAACTTTTAAATGAAACCAAAACAAAGAATTAAAACAAAAAAACAACCAAAAACAACTTTTTAGACTTTTTATTCTACAATGATTAATGGAGTTGCAGAGAATTAGTGCTATCTGTGTTGTATTTTTAAAACAAAACAAAGAAAAAGTTGGCTTCATTAAAAATCAAATTTAATTAAAAGTTTTTTTTTATTTAAAATACATAAACCATTGCGTCGCTGAGTCAAAAAAGTAAAAGTGAAAAAAAAATATTCCAGAATAATTCAGCGAAACTCACCTAAATGCAATTCCATAGTGAAATAAAAACCAAAAACTTAATGTTGTCATCTCGCTCACAATTTATATAAAACTGATTTAAATTTTTTCACCGTTGGAAAGATTGTCGAAAATATTTTTAAATGAGCGACACATATTTTATTATTGACTGTCTAGTAAAATGAACATTCATTTTTAAATTTTTCGAATTACAAAATTAAATATAATTACAAAATTTGTACTAATCAATTTACGTTATAGGTTTGTTGTTATACCCTAAAGGCAGTATCTAAATTGTGATGTTCCCAGCCATAATCCCTTATCTCTGTACCTCATCTCTACCTACATATTCCATATGTTGAAGTAGATAAATTTCTTCTGTTTTTTTTTATAAAAGTCAAATTGACATACAAATTTTTAGCGCTTCATATACCTAAGAGATATTATGTATGTGTAAATTTTCATACGATTATATTCATTCTCTATAAGTAATCAGGTAATCATAAATTTTATATTCACAGGACTAGAAACTCATAAAGATAACATTTCGTGTTGCAGACGTTAGGTAATTGTAGCTATAAATTTCTGAGTTATATTTCTAATCAACAATACAAAACAATTCGTTAGTTTACATTAAATTTAAATGTGCTTTCTTAAGAATTTGGTAGGATATAATGATTTTTTTGATTGATGAAAACTCTTGTGATCTTTCTGAGCATTTTTTATGTAATATAGTGGATTATAGAAATTTTTTAAATCATAACGGGCATTTATGGATGCAAGACAATCGAAAGAGTTTCAAAAGAATTGCTTTTATTTTATTTCTGTTCACAAGTAAATATTCAAATCGCATTACTAAATAAATAATGACCACTAGAATACCGCTGTAACAATAAAAACAAATATTTATTTTTGAACAATATCATTGGTCACAATATATTCATTTTCGTTGATTGCAAGCGCTGCCCAAAAATACTTCCATTTTAATTTTAAAAATATTTTTCATAATGCAAGTTATGTATTTTTCTACTATTTGTTTGTAATAATAACTGTGGAAATAACTCACATTCCTCAAGACTGGGACTACATCTTTTTCCAAATGCAAATACTCCTATAACATCAAACAGCATAAAAAATGTAAAATAACAAAATATGAATAACAATAAAAATGTAAACGTAAATCAAAATTGTGATGACAAATCAAAAATTGTAAACAATTTTATATTTAATTAATTTAATTTTATAATAATAAAATTAGTTTATGTTTTGGTGCAATAAAGTAAAGTTGAATAATATAACGTTTTTTATTTCCTATTTTTGTCATTAACTTTAAAATGGTTTAAACATATTTGGCGCAGTCGGTAGGATTGTAAAAATAAAATAAGCAATCCAGTGGTACGAACCGTATAAATAAAACAAATAAAAAGAAAGTTTTTAAAAAAAAAAAAATAATAATAAATTATATGTGAATAATTCAAACTAAATAACAATTTTCATAATAAAAATAAAAATGAAAGTGGTAATAATTATTATAAACAAAATAAAAATTCTTTTCATACAACAAACAATTATAATAATAAATATAATAATAATATGTCTAATAAAAACAATGATTTCCGTCAAAGTAAGTCCCCAAATAATTTTAATAACAATTCAGGGCATAGGCATTTTCAGCCAAGGTCAGGAAACTTTAGGAACAGTTCGGGCCAAAATCACTAACAACAAGATGGTCCTAAACAAAGTTCGGTTGAACCCATGGAAGTCGATAATATCGAATCCAAAAAACACGAGACTAATAATGTTTTTTTCCACAGCTAGCCTAGGAAATTCTGCCTACAATACAAATACCATTAATAAAAATATTTATTTAGCATTGATTGAAACAGGGTCATCGATGACTATAATTTTAATATCTACTATACTCATCGATGACCCTGTTTCAATCAATGCTAAATATTTATTTATTTGAAACAGGGTCATCGATGAGTATAGTAGATATTAAAATTATAGTCTGTACGAGTTCAATTGAATGCCGTTTGGTTTGACCCTGTCGCAATGCACCAGCAACGTTTCAACGATTAATGAACGAGATATTAAGAAATCACCTAAATAGGAATTGTGTATATCTTGATGACATACTTATATTCAGTACCAGTCTAAAGGAACACGTTAAATCAATTACCGATGTATTTCAAATTTTAAAAGAAAACAATTTGAAAATACAAACGGATAAATGTAAATTTATGAAAAGGCAAACAGAGTTTTTAGGATATATCCTAACAAAAGAAGGCCTAAAACCAAATCCAAACAAAATCAAAGTTATAGAAAACTTAAAAATACCTAAAAGGCAAAAGGAAATAAAAAGTTTTCTGGGTTTAACTGGGTACTACCGGAAATTTGTCAAAGACTATGCAACCCAGGTAGCCCAACCCATTACTAAATAACTTAAAAAGAATACTAAAGTCAACATCAATGATCCCAACTACGTGCATTCATTTGAAAAGTTGAAAACGTTAATAACAAGTGATCCTATTCTGAGATTTCCAAATTTCGAAAAACCTTTCACATTAACGACGGACGCATCCAATTACGCAGTTGGAGCTGTATTATCTCGGGAAGGACACCCAATTTGTTTTGCATCAAGGACTCTGAATAACCGTGAGCAAAACTATTCCGCTACTGATAAAGAGTTCTTAGCGATTATGTGGTCAGTTGTGTATGGGAAAAAGTTCAATATTTTAACTGATCACCAACCTATTAAGTTTCTACATGCCACATACAAAGGAAAATATATTGAATGTTCTTATAGAGCACAAGAACTCAAGACCGAAGTGGAGACTGTAAAACAAATTCCGCTCTATCATTTTAGAGAAAGTTTTCAGTCAGGTATCCAGGAAACGTTTAACCAACTAAAAAATAAAATTTATTACCCAAAACTACTTGAATTAATTCAAATTGTAATAAGCCAGTGCGAAGTCTGTCAAGAAGTAAAATACGACAGAAACCCAATAAAAGCACAATTTAAAATCACAGAAACCCCCACAGAAATAAACCAAATTATACATATTGACACTTATATAATAATGAAACATTTACTTCTAACAATTATAGACCGATTTTGTAAATTCGGATCTGCATACTATCTTCCAGATAAAAATTTCGCTACTATTATAGAACAACTTGACGAACATTTTACTAAAATAGGTAAACCAAGTAAAATCATTGCAGATAATAAATTCAAATAAATTATTATAAAAGAATTTCTGGATGAGGAAGGAATTAACTTTCATCTAACTAAATCAAATAGTCACACGGGAAACGCTGATATAGAGAGGCTCCATAACACAATCGCTGAAAAAATTAGAATTTTAAAATTAACAAAAAAACTTTGTGTTAAAAGATTAGTATTTAGGAATTTTATTTTAGCAATTAGAATTAATATTAGCAATTAGGATCTACAATGAAAGATACCATTCAACAATTAAACATACCCCAAATGATATACAAAATAAAAAAGTAGATAGTAAAGTTAAAAAGAAAATTTAAAAATAGTAAAGTTAAACAAAATTAATAAGCTAAATGATAATAGAGAAAGATTCACGGGTTCATAAAAAATTGTAAAGCACATCGAGACAAAGAACAACCTAAATTCAGAAAAACTAAACTTAAAGATATTCATGTTAGTAACATTAAAAGACCTCAAAAATTTTCAGATTTGAAAAATCTTTATCATGATCAATCTAATAACAACACTTAGCACCGCTTCATTAGACATTAATTCTATTGAAACAAATTCCGGATATGTTGAACTCAATTTAGGTAAAGCAAACCTAGTTACTTAAACCGGCATTATCATTCACATGATCAATCCACAGGAAATCAACAATATGTTATACAATATTTCTACAAGTATAGAAAATCTAGGAATAAAGCAAAAACCTTTGCTGCAAATGGAAATTAAGCAACTAATAAATAAAGTGAAAACAATCTCACCTAACAACAGGCGATTTCTAGCTAAACGAGGATTAATTAATGCAATTAGAATAACATTAAATTGGTTATTCGGTACAATGGATGACAATGATAGACAACAAATTGAAAAACACTTTCACATAATAGAAAATAATAATCACAACATAACAGAAAATTCAAATGAATAATCAATTCAGTAAGGCGCTTAATCAACTAAAAATAGTAATAGAAAGCGATAGGGTAATTTTATCTGAACAACTAAATGAAATAATAAAACCATTAGTACAAGATAATTTATATCTTCACTTATCATTTAAATTACAATTTTTTAAAGAAAAAATAGAAAACATTCAGGATAACTTAGCCTCTGCCAGACATGGTAATTTACGCCCCAATATTTTAACAAACAAAGAAATATAGAAATATAATGTAGATTTCTTTAAATTACAATATATAAAATTAGGAGTAGCTAAATTTCAAGAGGATTCCATATCATTTTTGAATATAATAATTTAACATATCATTACGAAGAACTAAAAGCACTTAACGATTTAAGGTTAGGTAAACATTGCATTTATAAACCAGATTGTAAACTTATTACTAATAAATTAACAGAAATTATTCAAATTGATGAAGAAACTATTGTAATAAAAAATGGTCTAAATATTGAAATAAATCAAACTTGTGATAATAGAAAGCTAATTTTATCAGGAAATATTTTAATTCATTTTAACAATTGTACAATTAACATTCTTGATCACTATTTATCAAACTATTTAAAGATATCGTAAATGAAAGATTCTATTATCCAATAAATCAAAATGTTACAAATTTTAAAATAAAATTACATTCAATGAAATTGTTTTAGAAAATCAAGATAATGTAATAAAAATAAAAGAATTAAATTTTCATAGGAAAATCTCTTATTGCCTAATTATGGGCATAATTTTAATAACTATTATTGTAATAATAGGAATATTTGAATTTTAATGGCAAATCAAAAATTGTAAACAATTTTAGATTTAATTAATTTAATTTTATAATAATAAAATTAGTTTATGTTCTGGTGCAATAAAGTAAAGTTGAATAATATAAGTTTTTTATTTCATATTTTTTTTACTAAGTTAGGATAAGAGCTCAATAAACGGTTTAAACATATTTTGTATGTTGAATCCACAACAGTACTCAAATTTTGAAAAAAAGAGTTATATTTTGCGATGGCGAAATATCGAAGATTATAATATAAGATACTTGATAATAATTAAATGATTCAACTGTGCACATGGAAAAATCTTGAAACTAAATGAGTGATTATAACAATAACTATATTATTATCTTATTACTGTACTAGTACGGATCAATAATGTAAATAAATTCAATACTATAATGCTTGCAAATGGGCTGGATTAAGGTGTTATACGAACCGTACTGAAAATCGACCAGGCTGAGAGCCCATATCAAAAATAACTCAGTCGCGAACGGTGTATCCGGATACCTGGTGACCTCCTGATTATATAAGCCTTACCTATGTATGCGAATCTCTGCATAGATGGACATTATTTTCTTCGCTTACTCGTGGGTCCAAATTATTGATATAAATACTAATAAAAAACTTCTAGACCGTATCTGGTCAAGTTCCTATATCTAGTATAGGTTGATGCATAGCTCGACCTAACATCAAGGTCAAAGCAAAATTTCGGCCTAACGAACTGCTCCAGCTTCGGTTACAGAACCCGGCAAGAACAGTAATGCTGCTTAAAAAACTACTGCAAAACCTTCCTCTTGTATGACATCAAGTTCACGGAAGCCACTTCATACCATCCATTTCGGTCACGTCTACCGCTACTGCCATGGTCTCAGAGCCTGGTATTAAGGTAAACCTGGCGATATAACTCATGAAGATACCACTACGTCGGTATTGTCTTTTTGTATGGCTTCGAGCTCACAAAAAGATAGTTTTACTTCGGTCATGAAGGATGTCACGGCTATGGCGTCAGAGACCAGCAATGGCAATCTTCTGGATCATATCACTGCTACGCCAGCCCCCTCAGTGAAGTTTGGCCAGATGTTAAGCTCGAGGTCGTGAGCAAGGACCAAATCCCTTAGCGACCAAGATCTAAAGCTTGGATACCTGCTATACCGTCTGATCCAAAGATTGTCCTTCGAATGCTAAAACTTAGTAACCCCAAACTTCCAACTGCAAAGTGGAAGATTGGTAAGTTTGACGAGGCCAAGGATGAGTCCAGACACATTATGCTGGTGTTAAAGAAGGACTGTCTGGCACCCATAGCTAAATCTAATGGGGTTATTGGTTTGGCTTTGGAACGATTACTTTGAAAGTCTACAAGAGCGATGAAGCAATGAGGCAGAGTGTTTCAACACAAACTTGTAGCGAAACTAACGTAACAAAGGCCGTTTGTTCTGCCCAACAAATAGCGGCCGATATCGAAATCCAACTGGAAAGGGCTATATCTCTTCAGGACGTGAAGAAAACTTCACAAGACCAAAATATGGAGATTAATGACGACATCGATGTGTGGACGAGGATACCTTGTTATACTCAGAGGACAGCGATGCCACCATTACTAATGAGGAGGAAGATCTGCTGAGGTAGTGCCATGCTACGTTTGTTGCAGATCAATCTCCATCACTCAAAAACGGCCTCAGCCGTTCTTATTATCCGCCTGGCAAAGGGTGGAGAGGATATGGTCCTTATCCAAGAAGCATGGGTTATGGTAACCTGATTCAAGGACTAAGGGCGCGAAATTATAAACTAGTTTACGTTAAAGATAAAGGTAAACCCAGATCGTGTATCTTAGCGAAAAATAACATTAACGTATTTCTGCTCCTTAGCTACAGCAATCCAGATACGGTTGTGCTTAATCTAGAACTTGGCAAAGTCAATTACTCAGCATATCTGACTCATGACTCCCAAGGACCACTACCTTCGAGAAATTTGGGTAGTGCGATACAGCAACGAGAAAGATCTAGAACAGGGCTCATCCTTGGATGTGATGCTAATGCTCATCACGAAATCTGGGGAAACACGGACACTAGTTATAGAGGTGAGCTTTTTTGATTACTTATTAAATACTAACCTCATTATATGCAACAACGGTAGAGAGCCTACCTTTGTGATAAGTATCAGGCAGGAAGTTCTAGAGCCTTGCGTCAGACCTTATCATCCATGAATTCAATGACTGGAGGGTGTCCAACGAACATTCCTTCCCTGATCATCGCTACATTGAATTCTACTTGCAGGAATGTTTATCCAGACCGCCGATATTCCGTAATCCGACAAAAAGCAACTGGTCTAAGTACAATTTGTCTGATACACTTTCCTCAAAGACTCTCAGACCCCTAATGGTTTACCGTAATTGGACGATCTGGCAGTCGTTTTAAATAACGCCTACAATAGAGCTCTTTCCATCTTCTACCCCACAGGCAAGTCTAAAGGTAAGACTAGACCACCGTGGTGGAGCGAGGAAATTAAGATCTTTCGGCAAACTAGTAGAAGGAGATTTAATTTCGCAAAAAGTACTAGAGACGCTCAATACTGGAAACTATATAAAGATTCCCTTAAAGCGTACAAAACTGTACTAAAAAAGGCCAAAAAGAATTCATGGAGCATCTTCTGTGGCAAAATAGAAGAAAACTCCGAAGCTTCAAGGCTGCGTAAAATACTATATACTGATGCGGCGATCCCCAGCTACCTTTTAAAAGCAGATGGCACATGAACCGCTTCTTGTCGAGAATCAATGAAGCTGCTGTTAGAAGCTCATTTCCCCGGCGGCTCTAATACACAGTCTACGATAAATCAAAGCGGTATTCAACACCCTGATTTATCGGACAGAGTCGTAACAAACTCCAAACTGCAATGGGCTATAAATAGTTTTAAACCATTCACGTCACCAGGACAGGATGGTATCTATCCAGCTGAATCGCAGCACTCCTATAATACTACTTTTCCCTGGCTCAAAACAATTTTTAAGAATTGTCTAGTTCTAGGCTAATATGTATTAAAAGTAAACTATTAGATTAAGTATAGCCTGGTAAGCCTAATTATAATAATTGATAATTTGTAACAGTTAAGTTAGATATATATTAAATATTATAAGTAAACATGTTATTTTAGTTTTAAGTTTGAACTCCAAAAAAGAACACATTAATTGGCGACGAGGATGAAAATGAAACAAAAACATTATTTATTTGAAAAATGGTAGAAAAAAAATTTTTTTTCAAGTTTAAATTAAAAAACAAAAAATAAAGAAATAAAAATCAAATAAATAAAAGTGATATGAAATAAAATATAAAAGAATTGGAGGCGCAGCTGAAATTAGTAAACACGTGGAATAAGTAACCTAAATAATTAACCAAAAAAAAAAAAAAAAATTAGCATGGCAATTATTGGAACCATCGAATACTTCACACCAGGAGATGATTTTGAAGAATATAAGGAAAGGTTGGAGCATTTGCTTAAAATAATCAAAGTAGAGGAGGATAAATTAAAAGTCTCCTATTTTACAACATTAATTGACCCGGAGTCTTACAGAATTTTAAAATCGATTACGGATCCCGATAAGCCAGATACAAAGACATACAAGGACTTAATTGGAATTTTTGGAAAATATTTCAAACCAAAAACTAACATCATTGCAGAAAGATTCAAGTTTTATAAGAGGAAATCAGAAATTTCACGAGACAGTTAGTGACTATATCGTTGAGTTAAAGACTTTAGCTCAAAGTTGTGAGTTCAAAAGTTTTTTGGCAGAAGCATTAAGGGACAGATTGGTCTGTGGAGTTAACAATGAAGGTATTCAGCAGAAACTACTAAATGAAACAGAACTTCATTTTGACAAAGCATGTGAAGTAGCCAAAAGTATGGAAATGACCAAATCTCAACTGAAAGAAATTAGACCGGCAACAGTGAATTATGTTGGAAGATTGCAGTATAAAAACAGTGACAGAAACATTCGTCAGGGAAGAAGTCAATCATGAGATAATCATTCAATTATGCAGTACAAAAATAATAAAGGTAATGAATATGTAAAAAAATTAATTTGTTTTAGATGTGGAAAAAGTGGGCACATAAAAAAATATTGTAAGGTTAATTTGGGTTTTAATAACAAAAATTACAATTATAAAGAAAAATTTAATAATGTAAATTATAAGTAATGTAGGTAAAAGTAATGAGCATAAGGATAATTTAAGTATTGGTTATATGAATGCAATTGTTGATAAAAATAAGTTTGCTCAAAAAGTAACAATTGGTATAAATGATTACTTTATAGAAATGGAAATAGATACAGGAGCGTGTTCATCAGTTATCAGTTATGATTTTTATAAAGAAAAATTTGCAAATCTAAATATTTTTTCTAACGAAAAACGGTTAAATGTTATTACAGGCCAAGAAGTAGAAGTTATTGGAAAAATTATGGTTAAAATGCGAGATGTTTTTTTTGAATCGAAATGTTATGATACGGAATTAGTTATTATAAAATCAGATAAAAATTTCACACCACTCTTAGGTCGCGAAGCGTTAGATTTATTATTTCCATGGTGGCGAAATATTTTTTTAATAAATAAAATGAAACAAGAGCAATAATAAATTTTGACAACCATCAAATCGATTTCCATTTTCACAACAAACGCGTACCAATGTATTTCGAAACCAGAGAAAATCGGATTGCTATTCCAGGCAGATCCGCAAAATTTTTTAAATATGGACCAGTGTCCTTTACAGAAGAAGCTTTGGTCCTATCAAATTCACAAAAGGAAAATACTGGTTTAATAGTTTCCAACACTTTGGTATACCCACAAAACGGTTATGTATACCTGAGTATGTTAAATACTGATGACAAAACTATAGTTTCTATATGATTGATGAGATGATGATGAGATTTCTATATATGGAGATGATTTTAAAGTCGAGTTCGAGTCAACAACGAACTATGATATCTTCAGAATAAATCAAGCAACAAACCAGAACGTGATGGAAAACTGACTCAGTAAACTAATAGAAAATCTGATTTTAGATCATTTAAACATAGAGGAACAGACATCAATACTACAAATATGTAGGGAATACAATCATATGTTTTTCTTAAAAGGAGACAAGCTATCTACTACCACAGCTACAAAACACGAAATACCAACAGACCCTACAAAACGCCCTATAAATACGCGTCCCTATAGATTAGCCCAAATTCATAACTCTGAGATTAACACCCAAGTGGAGGAAATGCTTAAGGATGGAGTGATATGACCAAGCTGCAGTCCTTGAAATTCCCCGCTATTAGTTGTACCTAAAAAGTCAGGATTAGATGGAAAAAAGAAGTGGCGGGTAGTTGTCGATTTTCGGAACCTAAATGAAATCACAATATCTGACGATTATACTCTCCCGAATACCGAAGATATTTTAGGGCAACTAGGTGATTCAAGGTATTTCAGTACGTTAGACCTGGTGAGCGGCTTTCACCAAATAGAGGTGGATGAAGTCGACGAGCCTAAAACAGCGTTCAATACCAGCAATAGTCATTTCGAGTTTAACCGAATGCCTTTCGATGCACCACCCACTTTTCAGAGGCTTATGAATATAGTGCTCCCCGAGCTACAGGGAATAAAATGTCTAGTATATTTGGATGACATAGTCATTTATACCAAAAACTTACAAGACCATAATAAAAAACTGGTAGAAGTTTTGTAAACACTTAAACCTAAAGTTACAACCAGAAAAATGTAAGTTTTTGCACAAAGAGGTCATGTACTTGGGTCATATAATTTCCGAAAATGGCACCAAGCCGGACCCTAATAAAATACAAGCGGTAAAAAGCATACTACCACCAAAAACGGCTAAACAAGTTAAGTCATTTTACAGGATTGGTGGGCTACTACCGAAAATTTATTAAAAATTTCGCAAAGTACGCATGTCCACTTAACAAACTGTTAAAAAAAGACGCCGTATTCGATTGGAAAAATGCTATCACAGAACATCCAATCTTAGAAAATCCCAATTTCGAGAGGCCTTTCTACATTACTACCGATGCTAGTAATGAAGAAATAGGCGCAGTACTCTCACAAAAGTGTAATTCAGAGCAACAAAAGGAAGCCCTCGCTGTAGTTCGGGCCGTTACTCATTTCCCTCCGTATATCTTTGGTCGGAAATTTACAATAGTAACAGACCATAAATCTTTGTTATGGATCTTCAATGTAAAAGATCCCTCCTCGAGAATTATGCGTTAGTCACCAGGTCAGGGAATAAAAAGAACTTTCAAACGAAAAAAATCAAAATATAAATGGAAAGGCATGTATGTAAATATAGAAAAGTAGATTAAGGCTTGCGAATCCTGTCAGAAGAATAAAACGTATAATAAAACAAAAATGCCAATGGTAATAACCACTACGTTAAAAAGAAAAAATTTCTCTGGATATAGTTGGCCAATTTCCGAGAATAACAATAAATATATGTTCACCTTTCAAGATGATTTGACACGGTTTATCCAGGCAATACCTATTCCAAATCAAGAAGCACAGACAATAGCAGAGAGCTATGTGCGTAAAATAATCTGTGTATTTGGAATCCCTAAATTTATACCAACTGATCAAGCTTAAAATTTTCTAAGTAACCTATTCAAAAATCTGTGCAAGTTGTTAAAAATTAGGAAAATTCAAACTAGTGCATATCACCCACAAAATAACGGTGCTCTGGAGCGATCACACTGTACATTAGGAGATTACCTTCGTAGCTATGTCAGCAACGATCCAGATAATTGGGATACATGGATATACTATGCAGGATACATCGATAGACTATGTTATAATACAACTCCGCACACCTCAACAAATTTCACTCCATATGAAATACTTTTCGGTTTCAAACCAGAGGTGCCCTCTTCGCTAACGAGATCCATAGAACCCCTCTATAATTACGATGATTATGCTCTGGAACTCAAAGCCAGGTTACAAAATGGTTATGACCGTACGCGGAAAATTCATTTCGAATTACATCTTAGAAATTCAAAGAAACAATGTAATAATAAGCCAGCTGTTCAATAAACCACGCGAGAAAAGGCAAAAACGAGAAGTTTTAGGTTCTCGCAAGGGATTAATAAACGGTATAGGTAAAATTCAAAGTATTCTGTTCGGAACTATGCATTCTGAAGATGCAGAAGAAATTGACAATGCTCCAGAAACAGTAAATAAAAACCAATTAAATATATATTTAAATTTAGTTTTTTGTTTGTAGTAAAATTCTTAAATTAAAAAGAAAGAAAAACGCATAATTCCTTTTATTTTACTAAATTCTTTATTTGTCTACTTTACAAATTTCGATATTTCGGCAATAATATGTTGCCTTCTTCAGTGTATTGGCGTAATTAAATTCGATTAAGAGCTATATTAGTTTTATATACTTTTTTTTTTTTTTTTTTTTGACAGACAAAGAGATTATCAACAGTAAGATTTCAAGAACATCTAAACGAAGCAAAAATTGCTAAGAAGGTAGGTAAAATATCCAATTTCAAATCAACTGTAGCAGAACACATCGCAATCGAGGAACATGACATCAACATAGATGACCTAGAGGTAATCAAAGAAATCAACGACACCAAAAAACTAGATGTTTGCGAAAGTCTGGAAATCATAAAACAACCGCCAGGTACCCTTCTAAATAGTGATCACGGTAATGGGTACACGTGGCTATTTAAATTAATAAGAAAATAAAAATATAAATCCTTTCTTTATCAGGTAGCATTAAGTAAATTTAAAAATTAATTTAATTTTGTAATTTTTATTGCCCATAGTAAGGAATATTTCATTATTTATTTATTTATTTATTTATTTCAAGCTTAACTCAAGCAGTTACAAAAATATTTATTTAAATATAAAGTTAAACAAAATATTATAATTCATTTAAAAATTTAAAAATAAATACAATTAAATTCATTAACATAAAATCTTAAGAACTAAAAGATGTGTATAGGTGTTCAGATGGTGTGAGAGGGAATGTAAGTTATTTCAATCGTTGATCGAGTTGCTTTTTTAAATCGGTCTTTGAAAGAGAGAGATCAATTAATGTCATATATTTATTTCCCAATATTAACATTCTATTAATAGGTTCATATCTTCCATAGTTTGTCCTATGATGAAACATAGTGAAAATGTTTACGGATCGAAGTCGAGAACTTGTGTTAATATTGATTTTATTAGAAATATAAGGAGATAATATATTAACTTTGACAGTTTGAACAATGAAGGTTATATCAGCAATGTCTCTCCTTTTTTGCAAGGTATCAAGACGAATTAAATTGAGTCGATGTTCATAAGGTGGTAGACGAATTGGGTCTTCCCAAGGAAGATTACGCAAGGCAAACCTCAAGAATCTTCTTTGAATTGCTTCGATTCTCTGAATATGAACATCATAGTATGGGGACCATACCTGGCTAGCATATTCCAAGTTAGGCCGAAGCAATGTAATATAAAGGGCTTTAATAATGTACGGATCGCGAAATTCTTTAGACCAACGTTTAATAAAGCCAAGTAAGGAATTGGATTTATTTATTATATGATTAAAATGTAATTTAAATGTTAACTTATCATCAAAATACACTCCGAGATCTTTAAAAAAGTTAACTTTTGATAGAAATTGTTCATTAAAAGAATAACTATAAGAAATTGGTTGAGAGCGACGTGTAAAGGACATTAAAGCGCATTTATTAATATTTAACAATAAATTGTTGTTAATGGTCCAATGGAAGAAATTGTCTAGGTCTTTTTGAAGTAGTGCAGAGTCACCAACAGACTTTATTTTTTTAAAAATTTTCATATCGTCTGCGTATATTTGTAATTCACTGTTCTTAATCATAGAGCCTACATCATTTACCGAAATAATAAATAGAAGAGGTCCCAAGTGACTACCTTGGGGTACACCAGAGTTTGCTACAAAAGAAGTCGATCGAGATGACCTAAATAAAACATTATATGATCTATCAGCTAAATGAGAACTAATCCATTTTATAAAAAGTAAAGGAAAACCTAATTTTTTTAATTTAAGCAATAAAATTCTGTGAGGCAAAATATCAAAAGCTTTGCTTAAATCAGTGTAAATCACATCTGTTTGAAGACCTTCCTCCATATTGTTTATAAAAATTGAGGTTGACTCAACAAGGTTTGCTACTACGGATTTACTTTTTATAAAACCATGTTGGTTATGGATTAAAAAAGGAGTACAGTGATAATAAACTGAATCAAAAACAATTAATTCGAAAACTTTAGGAATTGATGACAATTTGGCAATTGGACGATAATTAACCACATCATCTTTAGAATCTTTTTTATGGATAGGTCTTATATAAGACTTTTTCCAAAGGGAAGGGAAAGTACCTGATTGTAAAGAAAGATTAAACAGAAGAGAAAGCGGAGATGCAAGTGTATTACAACAATTTTTTAATATATATTCAGGAATACCATCTGGACCAGGGAAAGAGTTGTTACTAAGATTTTTTAAGTATTTCAGTACAAGACTATCATTTATAGTCAAGTTAACAAAGGTAGTTTTTCCAAATAATCCAAATAATTGAAATGGCTTTCGTCAGCTATAAAAACGGAGGGAGAGTAGGAAGATGCAAAAAAATCCGTTTAATATAGTCTTTGCCTCGTTACTAGTTTGATTATTAAATTTCATAAATGTCGGGAATTGATCACTTGTCCTTTTTGAATTGACATAATTCCAGAAAGGATTACTAATAATTTCAGACGATATATTCGTAATGTAATTATTGTACATAGCTTCAGAGGTTAATTTAAACTCATCATACAGACATTAGAAGTTACAATAATTTTCATTACTATTGAACTTTAAAAATGTACGCCGTGCTTTATTTTTTTTATTTCTGAGACTTTTGAGATAACCTTTAAACCATGGCGGACTAAAACTAGTTTCTTTTATTTTTGTTAAGAGGACATATTGTCTAAACCCTTGATCAATGATTTCTTAGAATTTAGCGATAATTTCTTCCAAACCCTTATCTGCAAAAATAAGCGGATAATCATATGAATTAAAGTAGTCATTTAACCCATCTATATTTGTTTGGTTAAAACTATAACGATGAAAATCAGCATTTTCCAAAATTTTAGGAGCATTGGTGCAATATGTAAGATATATAGGGGGATGATAATGATCAACATTAATGAGGTGCTCTATACAATCAATATCAATTAAGTTGATCCAGTCAGAAGTAAAAATAAGGTCAAGTTGTCGAGCTCGGAAATTACGTATTGAGGAGATTTGTTGGAGGTAATTTACATTAAGAGCGTCTATGAAGGTATACTCAAATTCATTAGTGAGGTTACTTGGGATCAAGAAAGGTTCCTCTTCATGAATTAACCAACTAATATGAAGGAGATTAAAATCACCATAAACAATTAATTCATCTGAGGGATTAAGATTGGAGGAAACGAAATCAATTGCTTTAATGTAGCTATTATAAACATCTATATCAGAACTAGGAGGAATGTAGCAGTTGATGTTATTGATATTTTTATTATTAAGTTGAATTTTAATACCAACAATTTCAAGGGAATTAGAGTTAGGATAAATGATTAAACTAGAATTAAATGAGCTTTTAACAGCAATTAACACACCACCTCCTTCTGGAGTAGTAGGGCAAATTTCATGCTCATTAAGTTGATACCGATCTTTCCTAAAGACAGTATAACTAGAATTAAACAATTCAAGGTTATTTATAGATGGAGCAAGCCACGTTTCAGTTAGAACGTATATATCGAAATCTAAGATAGTTGAATTGTTAAATACTTTTTTAGTTTTAGGCCACGAACGAAGGCCACGAACATTTTGATAGTAAATCGAGATATTAATTAAATTAAGAGAATTAAAGGACTGGTTTGACGTATTAATTGTGATTAAATTATTTCTTTGTGGTACTGGGTAAGGGACTAAAAACTTGTCATGATTTTCACGAACTTTTTGTAAATAATTAGTTCTATTAGATGAGACATTTGCCGCGTATGCTTGTAAATCAGATGCGACGTTTTGTAGTGTCAAACCAAAACTCAGATGGAAATTATCATAAATTTTCCTAAGATTAATTACGTTTGTAGGAAGTCCTTCCTGTTGTATTAATATTTTCAGAGATGTGTTGGTTTTACCGTCAATGCAAACATTATCAGATTTATTGTGAAGATATGCTAAATAAAGCCGAACATTTTCGTATATTCGATGATCTCTTAATCGAGCTAATACATAACGCCCATTTTCTTCTTCTGAAGATCGCTTGGTTAACTTTACAATAGGACCAGTTACGTTAGGGTTTAGGATATCACCTCTAATAAAATTAGTATATTTATTATTGTCAACTGTTTTATCTAAGGGTGTTGTAACAGTAATGTGACAGTCAGGCCGTAATTAAAGCCCTGGAGTCGGTAACCATCAACAGTGTTGGCCTGCCGCAGTTCTGTGGACGAATTAGCGAATAGGTCCAACATTTTGTTACGACGGGTGCCAGGACACAGTGATATTCCGGGTAACTGCATGGCAGATCAACTTGCTAGAGAAGGTACTATAGTAGAAATCCTTCCGGAAAAGAGCAATCTGGGTGCACCTCTTGCCACCTGTAATTTATTGCTTCGCAGTGATGCAATAAAATCTTCAAACTTCAGATGATCAGTTAGACCAGACTGCAACATCACCAAGTAAATGTGGCCTATGTTGAATCTGAAGTGATCTATTAACATACTAACTATGGAAAGGCGTGACATTACCACTATGGTAGGGATCATTACGGGTCATTGTCAGAACATGCCAGAACATGCCAGAAGACAGGGACTCCCCTCAAACGATTTCTGCTGAACGTGTAGAGAGAACGAGAAGAATGAAACTGTTCAACACCTACTCTGTTCCTGCCTTAATCTCTACCATAAAAGGAAAACTCATTTAGGAGCCTTCTTTCTGGATTCGTTGGGTGATCTTGAGAACACTGGTATCACAAACCTCCGCCGCTTCGTTAAAAGCTCAAATTGGTTCAACGAGTAGAGTACTACGCTAGGAAAGTTTCCATGGTATTACAATGGACCTCACCGGTTTAAGTGTGTCGGCGTACTGTCGGCAGTCACTACTACCTACCTACCTACCATGCTTGCAAATTGAGGTCTCCATAGATTTAATTCAATTTTTGTATTTTTCTATGTACCAATTATTTTGTTAAAAAACTAAAAAAGTCGCAATGTCTCGAATAAACATATATTTTTTTTTACCGGAATTGTTTTCATAGAGCAACTGTTTTGTTTTTAAATTTTTTCTGAGTTCATTTTATGAATCAATAAAAATACACGAGCTCAACAAAAACTTCTTATCACTTTTATTTAAAATAATTGAAATTTTTTATTACATTTCTCTTTTTTATAATAAAATATTTTTATTTTTTTATAACAGAACTATCTTTATTAGAGTTTTCATTTCAAGTTTAAGAGAAATACGTTTTTTCTAGCAATTACTAATTTATCATAACTTTATTTCTTATTGCTGCGTATCGTAAGTTAAGCGTCAAAGTTTGAAAATAAACGATTTAGATCTTATTAATATGGGTCATTTGTTTTTTTTTCATGTGTTTGTAAGGCCTTGCCAGAATCTTAATGTCGTTAGTGTTATATTAAATTTAACTTATGGAATAAAAGTTGAGTTTCCTTTCACTAATCATTTTTTTTTTTGCAATCGGAAGTCGCAAGCACTGTTGCAGTAAGTAAGTTGCTTCCGAAATATCGATATTAATGCAAGATAAATATTAGTGAAAGGAAACTCGACTTCTTTTCAATATATTAAATATATCACTAAAAAAAAATCTGATTATCAAAAATAAATATTAGATTTGTTTTTATTAATTTACTAGAGACCTGCGACACCTTCGCGCCTTCTACATCGTGATGCCGACAAAGCACCTACTGTAGTAAGGCTAATCAGACCTATTTGATTTTTAAAAAAAAAATTTTTAAATAATTTGGGAGGGTCAAAATTTCGATGCCTGGAACGTATTCAGGACAAACACCATTGTTAATTTAGCATTCTAAAGTCAGAACTCTTGTAAGAAGTCAAACCAAATACGTACAACTTTCAAATTTAAAATATTATTATAGTATATAACTTTATTTATAACTTAAAATTTTAATAAAAAATATTACAAACTTTCAACACAAAAATTTTTGATTTTAATATTATTTTTTTAATGTAACAAAAATGTATGTACATTAATACATATGTATGTATTTCTGTTAAATTAATACTTTAAATTAGTAGGCTTGTTCAATAAACTGTTCTGGAACGCTCTAGAAAAATTAAAAAGCTGAATTTTTCCTGAATTTTTGCTTGAATTTGTCTAATTTTGCTAAAAATTTGACTCATTTTAAAACATTACGTACAATGATTACACAGTGATACAGTTTAGTTTTATGTGAAGTTTAGTTTTACTGTTATTAAGTTGCAAAATTTAAATATTAATCCATTTTTTTAAATAGTAAAATATTTTTTTTACAAAGAAGTGTTTACAGAGAATTGAACTTACACAAAATTTGTGATTTTAAAATGACGCTTTAACCAACTGATCTAATGATCGGTTAAATTTTTTTCATCAAAATGCAAACATAAAATAAAAATTTATTTTGATCCACACAAAATACAATAAAATAAAATGAGTATCTATTCTATACCCAAATGGGATATATACAATATAAACACACATAAACAGAGTACTCGTAATCGTTAAAAGGAAATTGTATATATATATAAAATAAATGCTCAGAGAATGCGTATTCTACCAAAGAATGTCCATTAATAAGAAGATGCACTAAAATAAAATTTTATAATTTATCAATGTGTTGCTTCCCATTTTTAGTCGATTTCCAAAATTGTAAGAAATAGATAGTAATAAGAATTTAAATTGTGAGAGAGAGATAAAAATTCAAAACACAAAGTGGTAAAAAAAATTATCGAACGATTGCTTTTGTATTAAAAAATAATTTTTGTGTTTATTCTTAGTTATCAAAATTTGCAAATTGCTTTAAATTTTTGTTAAAATGCATAACAATAAAAAGCATTATTTATTCAAATTTGAAATATTTATATAATTTATGTTAAAATTTTTTACCTATTTATAAAATTACTAAAACGCATTTTTTACTTGTAATCATTGTAAATTATTTCACTGATTATTAAATGGCAAAATTTAAATTTTAAGGAAATAAAAATGCATCCAGTCATTCATAAAAAACAGGTTGTTTCTGGTTATGCCTTTTAACTATCTGGTTCAATATCTGAAAAAATTTTTATATTGAAAATACCAGAATTCTAATCTGTTTGAAATAAAAATAAACTTTACTTCCCTTATAAGACAATAAAAGAAAAATTATGATGTTTAACAAGTACAATTTGTTTTTGAAAGCAATATATATTATGTTATGTAGGTACCTCTAAAAAATTAATCATTCAAAATTTCTTTATTCCCATATCCTAATGAATTTAATACGTTAGTTTTTAAAAAATTGCGAACACAAAATTTCAGATGACCCTTTACATGAAAAAACTCTAGTGGGCTTAATAAATAAACAAAAATCAACCGTATCATATATGGTCATCCCGGACCATATATAAGATTATTTAATTTATTTTTTTTCCCAGTTCTAAGAATAATCGAAGAAGAAAATTAAAAAAAAAACAGAAAATGAAAAACAAAAATTTTTTTTTGAAAGTATCTATTGTACTTCTTTTATTTTTGTTTTTCAATTGGACTGTGCTGTTTCCTTATTGATTTCCTGATTTCTAATATGGTTAACCATACTTGCTCTAGTGAAGATTGTCGCGATCAGAAATCTGAAATTTTCATTTGCTGCTCTTGCTGTGTAAACAATCCTTTCATGCTAAATGTGAAGGACTATTAGGTTCCCTTGTTGATAAAGTAAGAACGGAACCTGTAGTCTATTGGTATTGCTAAAATTGCCGCAAGATCTCTTCCAGTGCTTTGATTTCTAGGCTTTCAGTAATTGAAGCTGAATTTCAAAAAATCAGCAGAGATGTTCTGAACTTCCAAAACAATTTGTCTTGCCTTTCTGAAGCTTTTTCTTCAATAAGAAACTTCAAACATACTGATCAGTTTTGCAATTCGTCTGTAAGTTTAAACGAATCTAGTGAAATACAAGTTGGTGTTATAACCAGGAGTCAATCTAAGTCGCCAGTATCACTCAATAGACCCAATGTGACTGTTAGAAAATCAAGCGGCACCAAAAACCAAAACCAAAATTAACAAGTATTTCTGTAAAAAAAACCCAGTAATGATGGTCCAACCCTTGCCAATATTATTAATCGGAATAAAGCTACCACAAGTGGTGTTACTAAGGTTGTTGTTAACAGCTTAAACAACCTTACTCAGACTGCTGGAATTAATATTACACCTAACAATGAGGTGTCTAAAGTTCTAACTTCCGGGGTTGTTGTTGATAATGCCCTTGCAAATTCTAATTTTTTAAAAGTTGTTCCTAAGTCCAAAGTCTTATTCATCTCTCGACTTCTTCTTTCTTCTACTGATGTACTTTAACATATTGAGGTTATTTGCAAGATTACAACCTCAAATAACGTCATTCACTGCGTGAAAATTGCTGAGAATCAACACGCTTCCTTTAAACTGACAATGTCTAAAATTCATTTTGACAGTCTGTCAAAGTCTCTTCACTGGCCTGCTGGAATTATTGTTAAAGAATTTATTCCGCGTAAGCGAAGAGAGACTACTGGAACTTTGAATTCAAATTCAAAAAACACAGTTGTCTCACCATCTTCTATCAAAACGTGAGAGGATTACGTACAAGAACTTGCCAATTCTTTCACCAGTCCCAATCGTTTCCTCATGATGTTATTGCTTTGACTGAGACATTGCTAACCAGAAATATTGTCTAGCAAGAGTTATTTACCTCAGATTTTTCTCTTTATAGGAACTACCGCATTAATTCTTCACTAGGTGGACGTGGTGGCGGTGTCCTCTCAGCGTTTCACTCAACTTTTCAAAGTAACTCTGTTACTATTCCCAATACTAGTGGTTTTGAACTGATTTGTGTTAAATTAACGTTCAGTCATAATGATTTATATTTCATAAATTGTTATTTATCTTCTAGTATTCCAAACCATGAAATTCCAATTAAATTTAAGGAAGCCTTAATATGTTTCATCGAAAATTTAGAACCAACCGACAATTTTTGTTTGCTAGGTGACTTTAACCTATCAAACTTAATTTGGTCCTATGATGAGGACAATTGTGGTCTGGTTGCGTCAAATAATAATACTGGATCGTCGAACTCTTTTGAAACTGAATTTATTGACGATCTATATAGCTATATATCTCTCGGTAAACAACTCGACTTAGTTTTTGTATCTGACGTTGAAAACTCTTACGTCGAAAAAAGTAATCTCATTTTCTGCAACATTGATGTTCACCATCCACCTCTAGCCGTAACTTATTGTTACAATACGCTGATGGAGGAAACTCGCTTGTAAACTTCTTATAGATTCAACTTCCGAAAAGCTAATTTTAATCTTCTCAATAATCAATTACGGTTAATTTTTCAGAAGTTTTCATTATAAATGATATCAACTATTGTCTCAACGAATTTTATATCCGTCTATTTGAATGTATCTCTATGTCAGTTCCTTATGGCCCTATAAAAAACACAAATATGACACCTCCTTGGTGTGACAACAATATTCGTTCCTTACAAAATCGAAGAAATGCTGCATGGAATAAATTTTTCAAATCTAAACTCCATTCTGACTATGTCATTTATTCCCTATTGCTTGAAAACTTTAAAGCCCTACTTGACAGAAATTGTAAGTTTTATCTTATCAGAACGAAGTCATGTATTTTCTCTGACCCGAAAAAGTTTCATGAATTTATCAATACTAAACGTAAGACTGCAACTCGATATTATTTGGGAATTTTTGCATCTTTGAAATTTCGAATGTTTTTGCATAATTTTTTCCTCTACTTTTGCAAGAAATGATATCTCTCAGAGTAATCAAGGTATTAGCTTTGAAATCAAAAACATTCTTATAACTGCAGAACTATTGTTGAAACATATCTCATTATTAAAAGACGATTTTGCTTCAGCCCAGACGGTATTATTCCGATCCTTCTTAAGGAATGCATGATTAACTTATTGCATCCCATCTCTTTTCTGTTTAATTTATCCCTTAAGTCTTTCATTATTTTAGCTCATAAAAAAGACTCCAGAAATGAATGCACCAATTATACGCCCATCGTCAAGCTCTCGTGTATTCCTGAACTGTTTGAGCGTATGTATGACTTCTTATATGACTATTGTAAACGTTGTATTTGTATTGAGCAACACGGTTTCCAAAGAGGTAGGTCAACAACTATCAATATGGTTGACTCTGTCTCCAAGACAATGACCTCAATAGAGAATGGTTTTCAAATTGACCCAATCTTTATTGACATAAGTAAAGCGTTTGACAAAATTCCTCATATTATCATATTACTGAAACACAAAATTATAGGTTTTTCACCACATAGCCCTAATTGGCTTGAGGAGGTAAGACTCAGGAATACTCAGTTTTATTTAAAATTATCGGGAATACTCAGTTTTACTTAAAACTGCGATTTCTGATCAACACTCAGCGTATTCTGGTGTTCCTCAAGGTAGTCATATAGGACCCCTTAGTTTTATAGTTTCAACAATTGATGCTCCTAAAGTGATAACTTTTTTCTAAACGTTTTGCTGATGACACAAAGCTTTTTACTCCTATATCTTCCTCATCGGATTGCTTAAAGCTACAAAACGATTTTAACAATTTCGCTTCTTGGTGTTCAAAAAATGGACTTGAATTGAACACTTCTAAATGCCAAATCATTATCTTTTCTAGGAGAATTTCAGCTCGGACAGTTTGGTTCAACTACCAACTAAATGGCTGTTTGCTTTCAAGAGCGAATTCTATTATAGACCTCGGGTTAACTCTTGACATTAAACTGAGCTTTGACCTACATTATGATAAAATACGTTGGACTAGGGAGTTTGCTGATCCCCACCTCACGAAACATCTTTATGTTACATATGATGAATTGAATCGGTTCAACCCGAGTAAGTTTTCGTGGAATGATCCATTGCGACTTCCACCTTATTCCCACCGTCTTAAACTCATTGACTTACAGTGTTGTCTGATCGCCGAATAATTGCAGATATCTCTTTTATTCAACAGATCCTTTCGGGTATAACGCTAGCCTTTGAAATTTCAAATTAGTTGGTTGAAAGATCCAATCGGAATAATCTCAGAACCGTTGAGTAGTTCCACATTCCCTTCCACCTTACTGAATATGGTAGATTCGAGCCAATCACTAGAATGCTCCGTGAAGTAAATTCTAACTCTAGTTCTTTTGATCGTCAACTAAGTGTTTTAACTATTAAAAACGATTACGTTTTAATGTACGTTCAACTGATATTAACTAACAACTGTTGTTCTTTTTAGCTTTGATACTTTCGGCCTAACTTTTGAAGTGTTTTTAATAAATGTATAGCTATTAACATAGATATTAATTTATGACTTTTACCCTTTTACTAACAGCATGTATCTGGTTTAGTTTATTTTTAGATTTTTTAATCAGGTGATAAGGTGATTTACTAACCCTACTGGATGATGAGTTATTGCACAATTAAATGAAGCAAGCCTTCATCTAGTAATAGACGTCTGATGTGCTTGCTCTAAGTATAAATCTGACAGTATTTAAAAAAATTTAAGTTGTTTTTTAAATGATTTATATCGCATTCTTTCTTTCTCACAACTTATTACATAAGAAAATATTTACAATAGTTGTTTGCTTCTTTAACTAATGGGGTTTTTTTGTAAATGTAGTAGTAAACATATCTATTGTGAGTTGGTTTACACAACTTTTACGTGTAGGCTTTTTGAAAGCAATTTATATAAATAGTATTAGATTTCGTTTGTTGTCTTATTTATATAAATTTTGAGATTAGAATATTTTATTAACTATATATATATATATATATATATATTATAAGACACAAGAGCATGATTAGTGAAGGCACACTTTTCCTGGTTTTTCGTGTGCTTCTTTTTTTTTTTCATTCAATCAATCGGCGATGATATAAGCCGTGGCGGCGATCAAAATAAATTTTTATTTTATCTATATTATAATACACAAGAGCACGATTTTGAAGGCAAATTTTTCGTGGTATTTCGTGTGCTTCGTTTTTTTTTCATTCAATCAATTGTTTTTGTCTATCCTCTTTTGAGTCAAATTGTTTTTATTTATTTCTTATTTATCGCATTTAGTTTTTTGCACTTTTAGTAGGAAAAAAAATTAATTAGTAGGATAATATTATTAATAAAGGTTTTAATATCACAAATTTTTGTGAGTTCGATTCTCTATTAATTCAATTTTTTTTTGTTTTATTAAACAAATAATTTTTTTATTTTATGTATTATAAGTATAATTTTTATAATATAATATAACAAAATAATAACAAAAAAAAAACAAGATTTTTTTAATATAAAAAACTAATTTTTAATTATTATTTCAACAAAATACGAAACCGTTTAGTTTAAAATAAATCTAAGCATACAAATTATGTATATTTATTACTTATCCATACATGGAATGTATTCACAGTTAACACTTTTGACACTATGATGTATCATGTAGATATTTGCATATAATATAAAATATTATACCAATTAGCATTTATTCTACCTATATTCTACCAAACAGTTAAAATGTCGGTACAAAAAATATAATATAATTTAAGCTGTATTTTGGTTAGGAAGTCGATTTTTTGATGATTTATTGGTGAAATGTTATGTATATCGAACCTATGCTAAAATTTTATTGTTCAAATTTATTTTACAGATTTTATAATATTTAATTTTAATCAAAGAGAAACATAATTTATGACTAAAATTGTTATATTTTAAATTTAAAAAGTTTTGAAAAAGGTACTTATACTAACCTACTATTCTATACTTTCTAAAAATTCATTAGGTACTTATACTAACCTGCTATTCTATACTAATTATCGTAAAATTTTGCGATAGCCGTTACCATGTTTACCCCATTATTTTGATAACTTCTTGAATCCCTAGAGGAATGTACTACATAAATTTTTATTTTTATTGTTTTTGTTTTTAATATACAGAAAATTATATCTTTGGTTAAAAGAAATTAAAATTTTGTTTTGTGATTCGTAGTTTTATATGAATGCCTTCTATTGATATATTTATATTTTGGGTTTTATTTCAATTGTAAATAAAATGTTTACCCCTTACGTAATGTTATTAATTTACTAAGCCTTGATACCGCACCGGTGGCCAAACAAAAAATGCTCGTTTGATTTTTCTTTTGGAAATTAATGTTTACCTAATTAAAATAAAATATATTTATTAAATGAAAAATTTCCGAAAATAAAATTTAAAAAGAGGCCTTCGATAATCATAAAAATGAGAATTACAAGCGTTATCTCATTTAAACAGCGTTCTGTAATTGCAATAATCAAAAATGACAATCAAACTACTGCAAAACCACACCAACGTCTTTCAACATTGTCCAAAATATTTTTTTTTTAAACAAAACAAAATTTTCATAGTAATAGTAAACTAATTACAAGAAAACACTAACAATAAAGAGAACTATACCTGATCACTCATTCCACTTCAGAGAAAACTATAGCACTTCAGAACAAATACATCAACTAATCAGTCAAATTAGTAAAACATTCTAGGATTTGGAGTCCCTCAAGGTACTGTCCTAAGTCCACTGTCATACTTATAGTACACGTCAGATATGACAAAAAATCAGACGACCATTTTTTCTTTTGCAGACGATACAACACTGTAAGTGTAAGTTCTATAATATAAATAGCTTCTACTTATGTTTCCAATAAAAAAATTGCTAAACGTGTGGAAATCAAAGTTAACGAAACGAAAAGTTCCCACATAACATTATACCACAACAAAATGATGTCAAATACCTCGGAATGCATTTGTACCGAAGAATATCATTGAGAAAACACATTGAAAGAAAAATAACTCAAATGAACTAAAAACCAACAAAATGAGCTGGCTCTTGAATAGAATGTCTAAACTAAAATTGAAGCCAATTGGGACTTTATGATTGCAACTATGGGCAACTAACGGCAATGGAAAAAAAGAACAACGCAAAATATTAAGAATTATAACGATTGCACCATGGTATATACAAAGTTCTAGTATACACAAAGATTTAAATATCTCTACGGTCGAAGAGGAGACTTAAATACACATCAGAAGCTGGCGAATCATTCTAACTCACTAGCAATAAATCTACTATTTGACATAGGTAACGATCGACTAAAGAAAAAAAATGTGCTAAAGAATCAAATAAGATCATAAAACTGTAATAAAAAACTAATGTTCTTGCAATAGAAGGGATCATTAATTAAAGTCAGATTATAAAGCTTGAAAATAAATTATTAGTTTCTATATAAAAGAGAGATGCAATCACTTAAGGAAAAAATGAAAAAAAAAACTCAAATATGTTCTTAGTTTATTTTACGAAACTTTTATCGGAAGGATTAACATTCGATGAATCATGTAATTATAATTTTAATTATAAAAAATAAAATCAATGTAATGGATAAATTCATATTTGTATTGTCTGCTTTTGTATCATTATCAAAAATATTATTGGTGTTTATATTTATTTTAAAAAAGTTGTAAGATAAAAAATCAATTGTTTAATTTTCACAAAATTCATTGGAATTAAATTTTCTAAAACTTTTCTTGGATCTTTGCATTAAATTTATTCTACTACTTGCTTCTCCTAAAATAATTTTTGTTTCTTTTCCAAAATTCTAACTTTATTTTCCAAAGTTGTCCAAAGTATTCATAGAGTACCATCTGTTGATTTGTACCATTGGTTTTCGAATAATTTATAATTAAGAGTATTAATAAAAACAAAATAAAGCAGACTAACATGGTAAATTACGCAGATTTAAATTAAAATTATCAAATTGTTTTTGTAATAATGAAAATGATCACATTGCTTACATTGCTTATTAAAATACTCATTAATTTTTAATAATATGTATTTTAAATTAAAAAACAACCTATAGAAACTCAAATTTTGACACAAAGAATTTATATTTAGTCCCTGTCATCTTTCGGTACATTTAACATTCGATTTTCTGATTAACAAAAAACCTCTATCAAGAATATTATTTTTAGACCAAAGCTAAGAGAGTCCTTTAGACTTTTGATGAAGACGGTCGGTCGATGAAAATCAAACTCAGTGAAAAGAAAATTTCAGTTAATATAATTTTTGTGTTTTTTGTTTTCGTTTTTCTTTTTTTTTGTTCTAAATTAAAAGAAGGCAAAAAATAAATTATTAGTGAACAAATAAAAACTTTTAAAGGGATTGCAATTATGCAATCTCAGCAAACAAAATATGACAATACAATTAATTTTAACTTAAGAGACAATGTAAACTTTAAGTTATGTGATGTGTTAAAAAATAAAAAGTTAACCAATAAAAGTAAAAAAAAAAGTAACGCCAACATGGCTAATAAAAATAAAAATAAAATCCTTGAGCTCACAGAAGCAATTAATAAATTAAAAGAGGATAACCTCAAACTAAGAAACATGCTAGTAAGTGGCAGCAACACTGCACGTGTTTCAAATAATTATTATGACTCCCTGGCAGACCTAGAAGACATAGCAGGAGGCTGCGTTCCCTGAAACAACAATTGAGGAAATGTGTAGAATCACCAATCTAAAAAAAAGAGAATTGAATGAGAAAAAGAAAATGATAAAAGACAATCGTGACAACAACACCGACATACCGATTAAAATAGCACAAAAGGTAACTAAAATGCCACCTATTAACTTCGGAAGTACAGATATTAGTTATTTAAAAAGACTAATAAAAAATAACACTGCTATAAAAGATTTGCTGATTAAATAGGATAAGTAAAGGAGGATAGTAATATTCTGTATACCTACAATATTGAACATTTCAACAAAGTATGTGAATTACTTGAGAAATCAGATATCAATTACTTCACATTTACACCGATTGTACCGATGTCAAAAGAGTTACTCTGTTACTGAAAGGTCTTAGTAGTTCACACACATGTAAAGAGGTACTTGACGCCTTAGTACAGGAAAAAGAAGACGTGAAATTTGAAAAAGTAACACGCTTAACAACTAGACATTCAATCAAAGAAAATAAAAAACTGCCATTTTTTATTGTACAAGCCTAAAAGTACAATAAAATATATTTTAAAAATTAATAAATTGGATCACCAAATAATTCGATAAGAGCGTCTTACCAAGGCAGGTATCCTCCAATGTATAAGATGCCAACGCTTTGGTCAGTCAGCCGCAAATTTCAAAATGGACTACAGATGTGTAAAATGCAGAGATTCACATCCTCGTGGAGAGTGTCAGATCCAACCTAAGGATCCCAGAGAAAAGCCCTTTTGTATATTATTTAAGAAATATGGTCATCCGGCTTTTTACAAAAACTGTACAGAATATCAGCTCAGGATAAATAGACGCGAAGAAGTAAAAGCACTACTAAAACGCAAAATTGAAACTAAACACATGATGTTTAATAGAACTCAGCCGAGTATGTCTTTTGCCAATGTGGTGAGATCAAATTTAGCAAATAATAATGAAAACGTAAGTATGAGTAATAATAATAATTACAATAACATTAGTAGTAATATTAGTAATAGTAGCAACACTAACATATTATTAGAAATTAAAAATTGCATTACAGAAATACAAAAAAAATTTACGAATATTGAAAAAAATATTAACTCCAATATACAGAGAGAATAAATATTCTCTTTGATTTTATGAGTTTTCCAATCAACAATGTGTAATAATAACTACAATTATACATTAATATCAATTAACGTTAATTCGCTCATCTCACACAATAAAAAAATTTCTCTTATGCACTTTCTAGAAAATTATAAACCAGATATAATCTGCATGTGTGAAACAAAACTGAAAACAAACTATCACATGTCTATTGATAATTATAATTTAATAAGAAGAGACCGGAAAACAGTTATTGAAGGCGGAGGTGTTGCCATAGGCATAAAAAAAGAATTCAATTATCAAATTGTTAATAATTATATTTTCGATCATTTTATTTGTATTGAACCATGTATTATTTCACTCCAATTAAAGCAAAGAAAAAAATTATTTATAATTTCTATTTATGCATCAAATAGAAATTCACATAATTTTTTAACAGAACTCCATAAAATATTTGATCTGCTTAATTTTTCAAATCCAAATAACCTATACATATTAACTGGCGATTTTAATGCAAGACATACAGCATGGTTAAACGATATAAATAATACTCGTGGCATTCAACTACATAATTGCTTTATTATTTTGTAACCAATTTGTTTAAATCTCAATTATATATGACTGATGCACCTACACTACCTCGTGCAAATTCATATATAGACTTGGTCATTACTGATACTTGAATTCCTCTCCAATACTTAAACTCACCACACTCCCATATGACAGTGATCACAACGCTATCAGTGTCACATTTAATATTAACAATGAAAAACTTTCGTTAACAGAGTTGCCAGCAGGAAATAATGTTTTCAATTTCAAAAATGTTAATTGGTCAAGATTTCAGCTCAAGTTGGATCTAAACTATTTTAGAGAATATAATATTAATAATAATAATAATAATAATAATAATAATAGTAATAATAATATTAATAATACAAATAAAATACCAGATACTTGCAATATTTCAATTCAAAACATTGACTACCACCTTGAGAAACTAAACACTATAATAACAAAAACAATGAAGGATGTTATACCAAAAATGAATAATAAAAGCAATATACGCAAATTTTATTCTTCAAATTTAAAAAGACTTCTAAAAAAAAAAACTGAATTAATGAAAGATATACACAAAATCCACAAACACAGACTTAATTTTTCTCCACACAATTTGCAACTTCTCAAAAGGCTTCTAAATAACATCAACTCCTTAATAAAACAGCAGATCAATTTAGAAATAAATAAATACTGGAAAAAACGTCTCCAAAACATATCACCTAGTAAAAGTTCAAACATGTTCCCGGAAATAAACAAAATTTTTCGGAGAAATAATTACAACAATATTTCTAAACTGCATATAGATTAAAACGATATACAACTACTACTAGAAAATAATATTGATATTAACAAATTACAACGATCTAGCTCCAGTCAATATGTACTAAACGATCAAACTCAAATTTATAATACCATGGGTTCATACCTAGCACAGATTCATAAAACTGCTCCATCAACAAATAACAGATTCCATACAAAAGTTTTAAATGCAATTCAGCAATTTAAAAGCTACCTCGAATATTTGAGAGCCAGCAATATTACAATCTGCAATTTTTCTAATTTAAACAAGTCCTCAAACCAAAACACAGTAAATAGCATATTCACAAACCAGGCTGAGCTTGTGTTAAAATTCAAAAATTAAAAAAATAAAGTTTCTTCGGGTGACGATAACATACCAAATATAGTACTAAAGAACCTAAGTACAATTATATTTTCCAAATATGTTATACTTTTTAATAATGCAATTAACAACTCGTATTTTCCGAAAATATGGAAAACATCGAAAATAGTATTGCTAAAAAAACCTGGTAAAGACCCAAATAACGTAAGTAACTACAGACCCATTAGCTTAATGCCAAACATAAGCAAAGTATTTGAAACACTTATCAAAGACAAATTAACTAAATTTACACTAACGAAACAAATTATACCTGAAAACCAATTCGGCTTCAGGTACAAGCATGGAGCGATTCACGCCATTACAAAGTTGACCTCAGATATTTGTTGGTTTATTAACAAAAAGTTTGGGGTGGGAGCTTGCCTGATAGATTTGGAAAAAGCTTTTAACACGGTTTGGTTAGATGGGCTAATATATAAACTTTTAAAGCTTAAAGTCCCAAATTACCTTGTAGCAATTATAATTGATATGATTTACAAAAATAAATTTTTTATAAAAAACCCAAATGATAATAATAAAAAAATTTTCACGATAGACAATGGCCTGTTACAAGGTACAGTTAATGCACCAATACTGTTTTCAATATATTTATCAGAATTATTGTCCTCACTAGACCGGGTTAGAGGAAATAATTATGCATTGGCCTTTGCCGATGACATCATATTCTATTCTGCCGATAGTTCAGTAGATTAAATCAAAGGCAAAGTACAAAAAATGTTTAATATTACTCGGCACTACAAAGTTTGGCTGCTGAAAATCAACATCAACAAATGCGGGCTACATGTAAAGCTATTGATTATAACCCGGGCAATATTAACGGAGAGAATTTAAAAATTGAAATGTCCATACCAGATAAGGACAAATTAATTAAAGCAAACTATTGGTGGTTGGAAAACTCTAATTATAATTAGCACATAGTATAACATACATTATTTTTTTAATTAGGTTAAGCAGTTTTAGTTAGATTAAGATAGACTAAGTTAGGCTAGGTTTTTAATAAATATAAATATTGGTTTTTACCTCCTACTTTTCCAATAATATAATTCAAAGACTAAAAAACTTTGTAAAGTTGTACATAGTATAAAAAAACTCATAAAATTTTGCGTAAAACTAACATAAAAACGGTAAAATTGTATAGATGTTAATAAAATTAGAAATAAGTAGCTGTTTTTGTAAATTTTTGTAGGCTAGACTAGTGTAAGAATGTAAAAATAGTGGGAAAAAATAAAATTTATATTAAAAAAAAAAAAAAAAAAGAAGACCAATTGTGAACAAAAAATGAATTATAATTGGCCCTTAGTGCATTATAGTTTATTACTCACCTACTCTATTATATGAAAATAAAATTGCCGGCCACGTGATTATATTATGGAGAATTCAACTGATTTTGGTTTGTTTTTGTTGTTTTTATTTTTTTAATTTTAGATGAATTTGTTTTTTTTTTTTATTTTTATTGCAATGATAACTGATTTGTTTGTTTTATTTTTTATTTTAAAGTTTTAGAGCATTAAATATTAATAAAAAAATATAAATTTAATATCAAAATAAAGTTTAGAATTTGTACTTTAATTATATAAAAAAATATTACATAAAATATATTTTAAAATTTCAAAAATTGGTGGTTAAAGAATAATGGTGAAAAAAAAAATTGTGATGATTAAAAATAATTTGTATGGGTTTTACTCTCTTTTGAAAGGTGTAAATATTTTTTTTTTCAAATGGCAAGGTCTTTTTTAAATCAATTTTTCTATAATAAAACATTAAAGTATGTAATATTTTTTTTTTACTATTCGATCTAAAAAATACAAAATTTTAATTTTTTTTTAAAGCAAAACTCGAAAAAAATTATATTTTTTCAGTTATTAAACTTAAAAAATCTGGTCCTTATTTTCCATATGATGGCCTGTATAAGTAGGGGTCAAAATGAGAATCCTCTTTGCAGTGTCATGACTTATAATATATGTAGACTTGGGATATACAAAATCAAGAGAAAGATTATAATTTATAAGAGATATTATAATTTACGCTATGGGGTATTTTGGCCTATGAAATATATTTTTTCTCTCTCTCTCATTTAGATTTTAGATGCTAAGAGTTCAATTAAGGAGAAGAGAGTTTTTTTTTCATTATATAGGTACATTATTTTATTATTTCTTCCAAACTTAAAGCCACAAGTTACATAATTCTAGAAGTTATTTAGGTATATTAAGCTTAAAATTGTTTATCTATTACTACACAATCCAATTAATACTCTTAATAAGAAAAAATAAAATAAAATGATGAATGATGCTTATTTCTTAAAATTCATTAAGTTACACATAACAGTAATGAAGTGCAAAAGAGAAGTAAAAATTAAAAACAAAATAAAAATTTATGTATTATAAAAAGTATTTAATATATAAAAGTAGAAGAAACGGCAAAAATTTAGCCGTTTATCGCTGTACTTCAAAAGTGCATGTGAATTTGGGCGGTGTAATTAATTACAAATTCTAAAAGTAAAATAAAAAAGAGAAAAACAAAAACAAATAAAATAGTGCTTTAAATAAAAAAAAAAATTAATATATAATCTAAATTCAGTGTCAATAACAATATAATTATTAAAACGGAAAATTATGAGCACAATAATTGCATTAAACAAAAATATTTAACTAAAATTATCAATAGCCAAAATTTAAATTTTATTCCATTATCTCCTATTATTCTATTATATTATAAATGTTATTAACTAAGACGAACAGTTGACAATAGTTAAATCATGATGCGCATGTACACACTCATTCTTGTTCAAACCGTATCAATACTCATAATCTTAAGCCACAAAAAAATTTTTTTTTTCTTCTGTAAATCTCTCATCAATTCATTATAATTTTTTTTTTTTTTTTTTTTATTACCGTAATTTTCTCATTGTTCTCACCTGCAGTGAATGTCTCTGAGAATATTTCTACACTCAATAAGGTATTAAAACTGTTGTGTGTAGATATTGGTCTCAGTTGCGCTCATTGCAGGGGTGGCATAAGTAAGTGGTAATGTGGACCAAAAAATTTAAATATTAATAAAATTTTTATACCCCATAGAAGGATTGCTTTGTATATACGAGTGATTTTGAATAAATGTAAAAAAATATCAATCAGGAAAAATTCCTGCACAACCAAAGGTAGAGATGAGAAATCTTTAATCTCCCTAGCAACTGCAGGTCCTTCTGGACATTTGCTAAAAACATTGGGCAAAAGTTTTGCCAATCTTCATTTCCACCTATGATTGATAATAGTACTATTATATCAGATTCTGTTGAAAAAATTAATATTTTTGCAAAACTATTTGCAGTCAATTCCACAAACCCTAATACAGCCCAAAATCCTCGAGCAAACCCTGTTGCAAATTCTTCGTCCGAAAGGATTTACTTGAGAACAAGAGCTGTATTAAAAGTTTTGAAGGATCTCGATATAAAAAAATCCGGTCACGATGGTATACCTGCGATTGTGCTGCGACACATTGCTTCGCCATTTCTAAACCTCTGCGCAACTTATTCTATTTTTCCTTTTCTTCAGGAACATAACCGTCATATTGGAAAGTTTCTCAAGTTTATCCTATTCTCAAAAGTTGACAAAAGCAATCCTTCGAACTATAGGCCCATAGCTATTACTTCTATTATTTCCAAAACGATGGAAATCTTAATCATTCAAAAGTTGAAGAAATATCTTGATAGTAGAGGTATATTCATCATAGTCAATATGGCTTTCGAGCTCAGCATTCTACCGGTGATCTCATGACATGCCCCTGCGAAAAGCTCAACACCAGTCTTCATCAATCTGGTGAAGCTGCTGTTGTAGGTCCGGATATATCTGACGTTTTTAATCGAGTCTGGTATTCTGCTCTTATAGCAAAATGCAATACTGTAGGCCTTGGTCCAATCTTTTCTAAATGGATTAAAAGCTTTCTTTTAAATCGATCTATCATAGTTTCAGTTGACGGTACTCTTTCCAACCGACTTCAAATCAATGCTGGTATTCCACAAGGCTCCGTCCTTTCACCCACCCTACTTCTCAATTTCATTAATGACCTTCTCAAATTAACTTTCAATCCAATCCATAGTTTTGCTAATGACAGCACTCTAGTAGCATCATATTATTTTCTTAAAACAACTAATGCTACAGCTTCAGCAGTCAACTCCAAAAGAACAAAGATGGCTGGTGCACTCAATCACGACCTAGCCAAAATTGTCGACTGGGCTAGAACAAACAGAGTCGAGTTTAACACTTCAAAAACTCAAAGCTGTCTTGTTAGTAACAAGATAACAGCATTCGAATCAATTCTTCGGTTTCAACATGAAGTTATTCTGCGACTCAAAGACTTGAACATTCTCGAAATGCGAGTGAATCAAAATATGCACTGGAATGAGCATATTTTCGATATTGCGAAAAGCGCCGCCATATGTTTGTGGTTTTTAAGTCGCAGCAAAGCTTATCTTTCATCTCGAGACCTTTTAAAAATCTATAAAGCATATATACGACCCAAGCTGGAGTATAACTCACATTTATGGGCAGGTTCACCAAAAACTGCTTTAAATTTTCTGGATAAAGTTCAAAATCGCTCCATAGGCGACATAAATGTGACAGGACTTAATTAAGAAAATGGAAATTCTTTTATAGTAAGAACATTGTGAAATCGTGTCTCAATCGAAGCATTCCAAATGAGAGAAGGATTTTTTATTTATGATTTACAGAGATTTAAGACAAATATTAACTACATTGTTCGCTCTTTCCCACAAAACTTTTCTTCTTCCTTTTTCTTTCCTTTCCTTTAACTATGTTTTCCTTTTTCAAATGGTGAACTGCACTGTACTAAAAGGTTCACAACCCAAGTTTTGGCTATAATATAAAAAAAAAAAATTTCTCAAGGTAATCATGAAAAGTATATTCAAAGTTTTAATAAGAGCTTGAAAACTTTCCCCAGTAAATCCTTAATAACTCTTCACTTGTATCAATGCTAATTCCAAAAGCCATGTTTTCAATACTTTTAAAAATTTCGAAAAAATTCTAATTTACCTGATGTAGTGATGTAGGAAGTTTATTAAAAAATATAGGTGCTACAATTTCATAAAAACGACAAAAGTGGCTTCTTCAAAACCGGGGAACATGAACCATATTACGTGAATCAAATCTTAAGTTATATCTGTTAGTATATCGAACATCTATGTATCGAAAGTTCACAAAAAAAATGTTAAGTGTTTTATAAAAAAATCAATTTCGAATGGGAAGTATTTTCAATTTAAAAAAACAATGGAAAAGACAGATAATTACGCCTTTTCCCACAAATTAATCGTATAGTATGTTTTTGAGACACAAGTAAACTGACTAATCTTATTAAAATAAGCTCCGAACCCAACAAGTTATACCATATTGGATTTTTCAAAGAAAATGAGCTTAATAAATTAAACATAATATTTTTTTGGAGCATTATAAACTAAAATGATAAAGGTGTCTTTATTAAATGATAATATTACGGAGATATTTCTTTAAATAACAAACATGTATATTCTAATCCAGTCTGCAGTTAAGCAATAAGCCAAAATATTTAAATGATTTTAATTAAAATTCAATTAAAAAACAATTATTATCACATTGAATATTACTAGTATAACAGTTACTAGGGACCCATGTTCAGTAATTATAATTCAAGTTGAAGCCAAATTTAGAGTTTTTAAAAGAACAGTCATTTACGTAATGACATAAACTTCTCACGATAAAGTAGAAGCCACTCATGTTTTCATAAAAATTTGGAGGCTAATAAGTTTATTTAGGAAACATAAATACGTCTCCCCCATATAGGTACTGTTTCGTTTCGACATTATAAAAAGTGGCATTTAATGGATAATATTAATAAAATATTTTTGTAGTTAAAGAGGTATACTCAAACTCTCCTATGTAAAGATGCAATTTCCGGCCATAATGAAGAATTCAACTGTTTTTTGTTTTGTTGTTTTCGTATTTTTTGTTTCAGATGAATTTTTGTTTCAGTAGTTTTTTTTGTTATTATTTTACTTATGGATTTAGGTTCATTTACAAGTAATAAAATAATAACAACTTGTTTGTTTTTGTTTTTTTATTTTAATAAGAACTCGCATATGCATCATCATGTATTTGGTGAATAATAAAACTCATTAAAAAATCTTTCAGTGTACATAAAATAATAATGTGTGCGCATTATTATTTTATACACAACTTCTTTATATATTAAGAGTTGATTAAGGAGAAGCGAGAAGAAAAGGTGTCTACTGCGCATGTCCTTAAATGCTTGTCTATTATAATTATAGATTAGCGTCAATTGGAAATTTGGCGTAACTAGGAGCATGGTAATAAATATCTATATCATCACCCAAAGGTAAGATATAGCAAAATTTATATGTTTAGTTTTGCAGCTGATTGCTAGTGTACTCTTATTAAACCAACGCCTAATCAAATGCAAATCAAAATTCATGCATATGTTACGGTTAATGTGATAAATCCGGTAATTATCAATAACCTGTATGGATTGGTAAATGTGATTAAAATTAAAGCAATTTCTTAAAAAAACAAAAGTTATATTTTTATGGTTAAATTAAACATTTATTTCTACGAAGTTAATTTATTTATTTTTACAGGAAGAGATTTTATGATATTTAGAATAACACTTGATACTTGACTTTTTAAATTTACAGCGAATTGAATTACAATCGAATTTACAATTACAGTATTGAAATCCTTGACGACCTAGATTTGAATATAATGATTTTTAAGAAAACCCCCACTACTTATTTTTTGAAACCCTGTTTTTCCAGACGGTCGGTAAATGCAGACGGCAAGCTTTTAGTGAAAAATAAAATCTTTTCGAAATATTTAAGTCTTTGGTTTCGACTTTGGTCCGACCTATCCAAAATTTTTTTTAAAATTAATTTTTCAGAAAAATACAATTTAAACACGTGATATAGAGTTTCGGCCCAATTCCTGGGACACCGTACCTATTTCGTTCATCGCATTTAACCTTCGCTTGGGCGGCAAATGAAATATACACAAGATTAACATATTATGTTAATATTTTTGGTTTTTCCATATATTTTATATGGAGAATTTTTTGAATTTTTTTGTATGAAAAATAATCATAAAAACATAAAAATCACTTATTTTATGTTTGTTACTTTGGATATTTGATTTTATTACCTGCAAATATCTGTTCCCTAAGATATGTTTTTGGAAATACCGGTATTTTAGAAAAAGAAAGTACTACTGGGCACTTCCGTTTGATACAAGGTACTTATAACAGAGTTAGTAGTTCCGACAACAAAAGTGTATCTATTTCAGTGCAATAAAAAAAATAAATAAAATATATATATTTTGGTAAGATTATTTGCTGAATTTTCCATATTTTCAACAATATGGAAGAATTTAAAATTTTATCTGCCGTTCAGGTAGCAAGGTAAGTAAATTTTGTGATTTTTAGTAAAATTGCAAAAAACACAAAAAATTTGTGTTTTTTTTCAAAACACCCATTTTTTAAATTTCATATGCTATGGTCGAAATCAAGCAAAACTGTTCAAAATATATGAAATTTAATAAAAAAAAATACCTCTATAGGTATATGACACTCTTTTTTTCATTGAGTTTTACTATGAGAAACACAAAAAATAAAAATAAAGAAATTAAAAAAAAAAATGCAGACAAAAGATACAAAGAACTCATTTTTACAGGTTATCGCTTGAGAAAGAACAAGCATATTTCTCTAGATTGGTGGAACATTTGCTAGATGATGAGCATGTTGATGTAGGACCACCGGAAGAAATAGTATTTGAACAAGCCGGTCCCTCAAAAGTCGAAAGTGATGATAATGATGAAAATGAAGATTATTGTCTTTCGCAAAATGAAAATGAAGAATCAGATGCTCGAAGAATGCATCTAAGACCTAAGTGATGGTAATGATTCTGAGGATGAGTCACTAGATGATGAATCAGAATTACAAGAAGAAAATAATCACATTGTTGATTCAAATCGATATTTTATTGGAAAGGATAGCACAAAGTGGAATAAAATTCCATCAACATATCACAGAGCAAGACAACAAAATATTTTCCGAGAAAAATCTCATCCACCAACAAAAAGTTTAATTTATTGTGAAACATTCGCCGCAATTTTCAATACATAAACGGTTCACATAAGTTTTAAATTTAACTTCGTAACAGAATTTTTCTTTTTTATAACATACCAAAAATAAAATTCAAAACAAAACTTTTTTTCAAAAACCTTTTGATGTTTTATTTATTTTATGTTTAATTTTATAAATATATATATTAATTTTAGTATATTTCTATTTCAATTTAAAATATTTCAGAACCTTTTACCTTATTTTTCAACTCTTATCGAAATAATTACAAAAATTTTATAGAATACCTATACATTTTGTATGAATAAAAAAAATATTAACATATGTTAATCTTGCCCAACAATGGAGAAAAATGTTGTTAAAAAAATATATTGCCGACAAATTGGGCATAGACACGTGTATCCGAACTTTTATTTATAAATTCAATGCCTACTCAACAAATTAGGCACTAATCTCTGATTTCATTAAGATCGGCCAAATAAGTGTTTATGCAAAAGTAAAAAAGTAAAGTAAAAGCAGGATTAACATACGTTAACCTACCTACCAAGTGAAGTTTAAGAGCCATTGTACTGATGATAAAACAAAATACAAATCTTAAGGCCTTTGGTCCCAATTTCCGGACCGGTTGACATATTCAAAAAATTTTAAAAATTATTTATAATATTTATTACATTTAGCTAAGATTATTAATAATTACCCGTTTATGTGATAAATTAAATAAATTCTGTCCAAATTATTCATTTTAACCTTTCTATTTGGTAATTATTAATAATGACCGATTATTATTAAAAATCGCCAATTTATTACTTTAACCGCAACACATACATTTATCTCAAAACTGTTCTTACAAGCATATGTAAACGCAGTGCCATCTGCAAATGCAGTAAAACCCTCCCCCCCTTTAAAATGCTTGTGGAAAAAGCGAGTTAATAAAAGTTAAGGTCAAGGTATTTATGTGGAAACCCTGCAATTATTGTCCTAGATAACTGTGAATCTAATTAGAATTATCTTTTAGTACTGGTGTTATTAGTTTTTAAGTTAGGGTTAAAATGGTAATAAAGAAACAATGAGAAAAATAAAGAGTTGCTCTGATTGGAATCTGATTAATCATACAATGCCTCTATATCTTCTAGATTGGTCTCTCGGAGAAGCGGAGCAGCTTTAACAATGAGACCTTATTTTCATATAAATTTTGTCTTTTGTATAAGGACCTTATTTTGCTATATGAAGAACCTGTTGTTATGATATAACGTTATTTTTAAAAAAAATAATCAATATTACTTATCTAAATTGGTAAAATTTACAAAAAATTCAAAAATATTTTTATTAATAATTTTTAATTTGAAAAAAAAAAATTCTTATTATCCGACGTGAAACTTACTTCTATCAAATTATAATGAAAACTGAAAATAAAATAATATTTTTTGATTAGATGCAATGTAGGTTACGTAGATACAATAAAGCTTTTAAGACGAATTTAAAATCGTATGTAAATTGTTGTTGTTTATTATTTTTTATCTGAATTAAAACTTTTAATGCTTTCATATTAAATTTGTAGGGTTCGATACGAAATCTCCTTTTTGAAAAGAAAATCCGTTAAGAATCTCCTTAAGAAATCATTATATTTAATTTTGGTAATTTTTTTAAATAAACTATTCCAGTGTTAAATAATGTACATTGGTGGCGTTTTTTTATTTATTTTGGTTTTTGTTGTGTATATTTTGATTATTATTATTATTATCATTTTGATTAGCACTATTGACAATATTATTTGGGAACATTCTGAATTTGAATTTTTCCAATCGAACTAGTAAGTTTTTAAGACGTCGACAAATTTTTTAAATTCTTTTTCGTCATTTTATGTTATTTTTCTGTATTTTGTGCCACATTGACATCGTAGCAATTTAATAAAATAAATTATTGTCATTGCTTTTATTATTTATTTTCAAGTTAATGCCAACACCGGCTAACATTTTTTTTAATTGTTTTATTTCAATCAAACAATCGTTTAGAATATCATTTTCTTTTTCTATTTTTGACATTATTCTTGTAGATTTTTTTTGACACGTACACATTTTAGTTCTTTGTCAATTTTGATTTCGGAAGATATTGTTAGAAATATAGTCAACTAGATACTCACCATTTAATTTAAGGTTTTTATAATTAATTCCTCCACATTTTTAATAAAAATTTAAAGATTTAATTTTGTCCATATCTAATTTTGTCTTATGTAATTTTGTGTTAATTAATTTTTTCCCGAGACCATTTAAATTATAGTATTGCCTTTACGGACGATTTAACCATCTATACAGGTGATTCCCATTTGGGGATAACCCAGTATTACATAAAAAAATCAAATTAAGAAGGCAAATAATGCCTTCATGCTACTGAAAAGTCTATTTTACTCCAAACTGTTATGGCCATAATCGCGTCTGTAATGGAGAAATTAAGATTATTTGAACGTAAATGTTTAAGAGCTGGTAAAATTTAAATAGGAAACCATCAACAGAATACTTACACTCAATAATAAATCATTATATGACAAATAAATCATTATATGAAAAAGTAATAATAATCAGAATAGAAAGTTTTATTATCCATCTTATAGGTAACCACATACTTCGCAATAGTGAACAAATATATTGAACTCTTTAATTTGTCACTTTTGGTTTGTAAATGATCAATATATCAGTGTATGACTGCAAACCGGAAACTGCAAACTTATTCCCCCGGAAAGTTTCGTGACAAGAATAGACAATACAAGATACTTTTGCTAGACAAGAATGACCAAATTGAAAACAACGAGGATCCGTTAGCTTGCCATTTTGCAAGAAATGCATGCGACAAAACATTGATTACAAGTTCGGTATGTACATTCTAAATAGTAATAAGCCATATTTCTAGAAACAGTCGATTAAGTTAGGTTAAATTTAGTATAGGATTAGGATTAGGATGTAAACTTAAGTTTTATATTACATAATTGTATTAAAGTGGGTTTTGTTCCGAATTATTTTTTAACAATACTTAATTTATAATTTGTTTTTGCAAATATTAAATCATCTATAGCTAAAGTTTTCTAGTTGTAATTCATTACACAATAAATCTAAGTCACAATTATCAAGTAAATTATTATTAAGTTAAATGGGAGAGCTGTTATGTGACATCCATTTACATTTTAAACTAAAGATATTAAGAAAAAATTAATTTTGTTTTGCTTAGAATATCAAACCTATTTAAACAAGGGATTTTTGTTAGGTTTATAGGTTGAACGATAATTACATACAATCATATTACTTTACTATATTTCTTTATATAATTACGCCCTAGTTTTTGTTGTTAAGATGTATATGATTTGAAACATCTTAAATAAAATACTTCGAGAATCAAGTGACAATTTTCAAAAAGCACTTTAGAAAATAAAATTTACCTCGAAAGTTAGTCTCATATTATATATTCAGTGTATACTTGCTATACTGAATTCGAATTGTGGAGAAACATAATAATAAAATACAAGGAATGCATAAAAAAGCACAATAGACAAATTAGTGAAGCATTTTTAAATACTAGCAAAACATTTAATAAAATATTTAATGATTCGGTAAAGTTCCAACAAATTTTTTGCTAAAAAAATTTTCAACACTCCCAGTGGATTTGGGATATTTGTAATATTGAACTAAATTTTTCGAATCTCGGGCAAGTGGATCAGAAAGATTGCTTTAATTATAAGGCCTAGAAATTATTTTCAGAACAATTTTTGAAAACTTTAACAAAATTTAGAATCTGTAAGAAATAATCAAGTGAAAGCCTACCTAAAAAAAATTAGAATCTGTAAGAAATAAGCATGCATTAAAAATAATAACTTGAACTGACACTTGTTACAACATCACATAAAAAAGATGGAAAATTCCCGAATTGTTCTAAAATTATTACATATTACATTTAATTGCCAAAATAGTTTTCAATGCTTAAACTACAAGAATTTATGTCTAAGCTATTCACTTCTGGGCTTTCAATTAACGATAAATTGGGGATCCATATACCATATAGTTATAAAATATAAAATAAAATATAATATAATTAAAAAATTTGCAATATTCTTGGAATAATATAAAAAAAAATTATGTAGGACATTTGGGTTACCAGATCGAGTAATTCAATACTAGCCTCTAAATTCCATTAGAGGCTTACAATAGTTATTAATATTTTAGTCATCTAATACAATAGGCTGATCAGAAAAATTATATAGAGTACAAAAAAAAAAAATTAATTTATTCTGAAAACTAATTGGTTTGTCTAATTGTGTAAAACTAATTGTGACATGCCGCATCTTACCTGTTTTTTCTTATTAAAATTATAAATCTTCTGAAGGCTTTTTACACTGTAACAACCTAAAGTGAATGTCAAATATTTTATTCACTAAATATACTTACAATATCTAGACAAAATTAAAACTAGCCTTGAGAACTAACTAATAATTTTAATTTAACCTCTAGAAAATGAACATACAAAACAAGTTCAATAGGTTTGCTTCTTCAAAACAATATGAATCTATATAGATTAATTAGGAAAGTTATTTTATACTCTGAACTATACTATTGTGTAGATTTTATTAAAAAATTTTAACAAAGTGGTAAATACAAAAAGTAAATACTTTTCTTTCTGTTTTGCCCTGCCACATAAGCACTAAATTTGATTTAAATATCACTAAAAGGGTTTTAAGAAACGATACAATTTTCTGGTTTTTAAATTTAATTTGCATCCATGTGAACAAAAACAAAAATTAGTACATAAAAAACATTAATTCAGGAACTGTGCTAGAATCACGTAAAAGATTAACGTTATACAAAGTTACCTTATTTCTCAGATCGGTTGTACAGTTTAAGTACAGATGTTAAAAAAATATAAATTTAATAAATATTAAAACACAAAATATTTTTTTATTTTTTTACCATAATTTTTTTATTCCCATATGTTCCTTGGGAGAACCTTGGAAGGTATGCGTCTCTTGCCGGACGCATTGGTATTGAAAATAAATAAAAATTTTAAGTTCTAATACAAAACATTTTCTTAAATGATATCCTATTGTAAAAATATATTTGAAAATTAATTTTATTTTTACAGTTATTATTTTAATTTTTATTTTTTCTTATTTTAGCTGTGTTTAACTTATCTAAGCTTAAGTTATATATACATAATATAATCAAGATATTAAATAAAATAACAAAAAAATTAAATTATATATAGACACATACCAGTTTTAGTAGTAGTAAAACAGGATGAAATAATGAAGAGTTTTGAAGAGTAGTAATAGAATGGAAGAAAAACAAAATAAAATAGGATTTTTTTTTTTTTTGTAAGTTTTCTTCCTTGTTAATGGTTTTATATATATATATATATATATATATATTTTTTTTTTTTTATTCTTATCTATTTATTTTTGTACATATATTAAAACTTGTATATTTCTATATAATACATGTATGTAGAAACATGTAAGAATTCGTTTACAATTTGATTATTATTTTTTCGTTTTCTTATTGTTATTTTCTTTTTTTTTTGTTATTATTCTTGTTTTTTAATAGAAAAGTTGAATCTATTAAAAAAAAAGAAAATACAGAATACCACACCACTAACCGAATTAAAAACGAATCACAAGAATCTGCTTATTTTACTCTATTACAGGGCACAACTGCTCCTATACTAATTCTAAAGGAAAAAGATACATTCCCTATGGTAAATTTCGAAAAAAATTTAATATTTTTTTACTGTGTTTTTTATTTATTTTTTAGTTTTTGTTGTTGGAAAAGTTTTGTCAAAGTTGGTAGAACTGATTTTTGTTTTTGTTTTCTGTTCTTGTTTTTATAGTTGTGATTTGTTTAAAAAAAATATTACAATTTGAAAAGCTTTTAAATTTTTCTCCTATACTCATAAGGGTATTTATTATGTACTCGTTTTTCTTTTAATAATATAATATATTAAAAAAACAAGAAAAAAACCAGAATCAAGCTTTTTGAAATTCTTTGAATAATTTCGAAAAACTGTTATTAATTTAAAATTAAAAAAGAATATTTCTCTTTTCTCGCAATTTTAAATTTATAAAAAATTTTAATATTTATGTTGACATTTTTGAAATATCCATTTATAATTAAATTATTAAAAAATGCAACAAAAAATTTCGAATTATTATTATAATTTCAAATAGCTAGGTTAAATATTTAGAAATATATGCATAATACGGAAAATTATGGAAATATAATAGATATATGGTTAGCTATATGAACATAGATATTTAAAAGGAGCTGTATTATATTGATTACATTGTAAATAAAAACTTGACATAAATTATTGAAAAAAAATCAAAAAAGGAACAAATTTTTTTACCAATAAATCTGTTAGTGTAGTAGTATGATACTTTATTTCTTTTATCGACCTTATTTAGTTTATTATATGCTTTATAAATTTAAATAATATAAATTTTTATCCATGTATATAACTTAGGATATGTAAAATTGGACCTGCGTAGGAAATCTCAAAAAAAAAAAATTGTATATATAAATTTTCTTTGCATTAGTATGTTTTATATTATGTTAAATTCTCCTACTTATTTACATTGGGGTTAAGGAAAAAAAATGTCCCCTAGTATTATTTATTTTGTGTGAATAATATTTGTGCAATTTGTTTTTTTCTTAGTTTTTAATATATAGGTGATAGGCTCTGTGTGATTATATATATGTTTTTTATTGTTATTAATTTTTTGTTTTTATCGCTTGTCTTTTCCAAAAATTATATTTTTAATAAATAGATAGGTATATTTTTTTTTTGTTAAATATTGTAAAAATATTATTTTAAATTATTCTTAGATTTTTATAAAAAAAAATGTATCTAGATTAAATTCATTATTAAACTTGTTTTTCTTATTTATAATTTTTGAATATTTGAATTTTAATTATTTTTTTATTTTCGGTGCTTATATTTTCAAATTGTTTACATAATCATTGCAATGAGTACTATATTTTTGTCATTCATTTCATATAAATGTTCGTTGGTACGTTTCGTTTGAATGTGTTCGAATTTATATTAATAAATAGCTTTCGGAATTTCAAATTCTGTACCCTTTCTTTTTGTAAAGAAGCAAATTTCGCACTTTATAAATAACATAATAATATCTACTATGCAATTTAAAAATGTTTATATATATGCGTTGAAATATATATACACAAATAAACATATACATTTCTTTTGGCATAGTTAAGCACATGTCATTAATTTGTGACAAACTGACACGTTTTGTTTTCTTTTATTTTCTCCTAGTCTTTTTTTTATTATTTATTAAATATAAATAAATTTCAAAAACTGAAAACAAATAAAAAAAACAAAGACTTAAAACGAAGTTTAAAATGCTTTTTTGTGTTTTTATGTTTTATTATATAACTTTTTAAAATGTTGTATATTTACTACAGTATAATTTTTTTTAATATTCTTTTTTATCATATTATATTATGTAAACAAGAAAAGTTTTTAATTTATTTTCCCTATATAGGTACAATAATAGTTAGAAATGAATGAAAAAGACGAAAGACGAGATATGACAAGACAAAGGTGTAACAAAAGATGTGATAAGCACATGTTTAAACTACGTAGAAGAATAAAAACATAAATATTTCTATAGTAAATATTTAATTATATTTAATAACAAATAAATTATACGAACCACTATGACATTAACTAAACTAATAAATATAAAATAACTAGAATATCACCATTACTAAAAGTACTTCATACATCATGTCACTGTTAGGCTATTATTGGGGTGTCGGGACCAAATTACATAAGACAAAATTATATAGAACAAAATTACACAAGACAAATTTATGTGAATAATAATAATAAGACAAAATTTCATAAGACAAAAATAAATGGGATAAGGACAATAGGTCAGGGATCCAAGGAATTGAGGCCGAAACTCTATATCATGTGTTTCAATTGTATTTATCTGGAAAATTAATAATAATTATTATAAATGATTTTTGAAAATTTTTCGAATAGGTCCGCGGTTCAGAAGTCGGGACCAAAGACCTTGAACAAATAATTGTCCAAAAACCAAAAGGTCAATAATGTTCATTACGTATCAAATAAGTATAAAACATTTATTTTGTTCAAGGTCTTTTTCTATATATATCAGTACAAACTCTTATGCATTTTCTCTCAAATTTTCGGAGAGTTTCCATTAAGCTCGCGCTTATCTTCTTACTATGATTGTTGTTGTTTTCAATAAAATTTTGTACTCCTCCTTTTTGAACAATATACCTATGAAAGAATTGATTAAATTAATAATAAAGAGTATAATAGAGTTTAAAATGGTACCATTTTTTTTTCTTTCTTACGAAGATGGCCGCTCTAATATGTCAGGACCGGCATGTAGGATTTTAGCCCTTTATGTCGTTCCCCACCCCTGGACTTGGTCGTGGTTTCCAAAAGCCTGAATCTCAACCTTGAAAGAGCTAAGCACTCTCCTACAACATGTGTGGAGGTTTCTTTCTCTTACAGACAGAGCCTACATGTTTGCGTCGTCACTTACTGCACATGTGCTTATTCATGAAGTTATGACCAGTAAAAATGCCCACCATCTTCATACAGTTATTTTGGTGTTTAATGTTGTTGAATATATTTAAGAAACTCTGTGACCTTCAATACGCTTCTAACGAATTTTTGTTTCCCTCTTCAGGATGTTTTCTATCGATAGCTTAATATTACCAATAGATATAACAACTGTCGGTTCCGGTCCACAAATGTTCCTCGCCGATGATCTGGCTAGTTCGTCAGCCTTCTCATTTCCAGTCAAGCAACTATGACTCGGTATCCAAATCAGTTGTACCTTATTTCGGGATACTGTGACGTTTAGTGCTTTTTCAAAGAACATTCCAGTTCTCGCGTCTAGAGCTGTTAGGGACTTGCCAGTGAAACCGCCTGCTCTTCTGAACCACGCCAGGTTTCTCATGTACATCTACTTCGTATCTGTTCTTTAGGGATACGTATGCACTGATGTCATTTGTTGGCATGAAGAACTCTTTCTGTTCCACTTCTAAGTCCCTCCATAGCCTCTGGTGTTAGTTCCTACACAAATAGAAGTTAGTTCATACACAGAAATGAACATAAAGCAAGTAAGTAATATTTAATTACATAATTAAATATATAAATATGATTTATACATTCCTTTGATTGTAGGTTACAAAATGATGCCGATGAACATCGCTGACTGATGCTGATGCTGCAGTTTTAGGTAAGTGTTTCATTTGTAATGTGTTAATATTTGATGTACTCCAAGCGAATTCTTTTCGTTTCTTTTAGATGCTGATTAATTCAATAGGATTGCAGTATTTGGAATTGATTGGATTAAACATACTCCCCCGCCTTGACAGTTTATTATCGTTTCGGCAGTTTATTATCGTTATATACTAGGGATATTATTTTATATTAGGAATATATTATAAAGTGTTATATTATGTATCGATTAATTATGATAGGCTTAGTATATTTATATATTGGTATTATTGTTATAGTAAATTAGTATGATTATTATTCGCTATATTAAGTTGGTGTTGATTACTATTTTCTTTTGTATTTGGAGGATGATCTTCAGTTGGTATATTGTCTTGAATTCGTAGTAAGCATAATTTTTTTATATCTCTCTTGCATGTATTATACTTTGTTGTTAATAATGCTACTCTAACTAGATCATCAGCTTCTTTATCTTATATATTAATACGCTTAAACGTCTGTTAAATTTTTCACAAAGCTTTTACAACACAAAGCTTTTTTCAACTAGATTAGACAACTATATTAGAACTATTACGAATTACGATAGTGTGCAAAATTTAATTTAAAGACATAAACCACAAAACAATAAAACAATAAAACCAAATAAAACCAAAAACAAATTAAAATTAACCTAAAAACAATTCACCTATTGACAAATAGCATTGATTATATCTTATTATATGAATTAATTTAAAAAAAAAAAACAAAGTAGCAAAGACAAAAACCGAATTATCAGAATATAATATTATTATATCGATAAAATAGCTTTGTTAAAATATTACGATATTACGATACTACAGCAAAAAAACTTACCGGTAAAGCAAATAGTAAATTTAGAAAATATATTTTTTATCTCACCCATGTTCAGAAATTCCAATAATTGAAATTTTTTTATTTTATTAACAAATAATTCAAAAGTATAAATTCAAATGCGCAGTAGCATTGAGTAATATAATATTGTACATGGAGAATCATAAACCGAAATTTACGATCTGCTAAGAACAAGAAAAACAAAATATGTTATGATATTATTATCAAGTTCCAATTCAATACACGGCAAATTTAGTACACATAAAAATTAAAAAAACTTGAAAAAGAAAAATCACAAATTACCCTTACCTACATCAGAGACTCTAGCAGGATAACAATATAACAATAAAAACTGAAAAACAAGAGAAAAAGCATAATTATTGGCTTTACCCCTAACTATAATAGTCATAAGGCGTCATATGATGTCATATGCTACTTCGTTAAATGGCCTATATGATTCGATATGATTTAACAAAGCCATAACCAATCATAACCTTCACTATAATGGTCATATCTAATCGTTCCAAAACGTCAAAACCAAAATTTAAAAGAAGTGAAATAAAAATATAAATTCTATAAATAAATGTTTTTGTTTTTTTATTTTGAGTTTTGAAATAGTTAGGGCGTTAGGGCGTGTCTGTCTATGACTATTTTAATGTGTTTTTAATGTGAGTGTGGTATGTATTTAGTTTAAATGCATTTAATTTCATATCTATACTGCCAGCGACAGAGATTCGCCACATTTTTTTGAAAGGTACGTCTCTATTAATAGTATTTGTTAGCGAGCGTTTAGACATCAGATTTTGTTTCATGAAAGTTTTGTTTTACTTATTTTTATTACATTTACAAATTTTATTGCAATTACATCAAATTTTATTTCAAAAGTTTTGATTACATATCTCAAAGATAAACAAATATAGTTGCAAAGTATACTATATTTCTTTATGCAAAATCCACTTGCGTATACGAGTACTAATGCGTTACGAGTACTAATAATAAATACTTATAAACAGATATAAATATTCAGTGTAATTTCAGAACATTTATAAAATATAAATATTTAAATAGTAATTCAATTGTTTTAAGTATTTGTATTGATAAATAATAATAATACACATTTTTTATATTTTTTAATGTATATCTTTCAATATATTGGCATAACACAATTAGAATTTTTTAAATACCTTTTCTCGCAAAATTCACTTTTTCAACTTGCGAAATGCAAAAATGCGTGTCGAGCACTATTATTAAAAAAAAAAAATAATGAAATTCTATAACAAAGTCGGATGTCAAACTTTAATGAACATCATTTATACGTTATAAATACAATTCAAAAACGTATAGACGCTGCCTTATATAATAGTTTTCTTCAAAACTATTAACTAAGGCATTACTATAAACGGGGGTTAAGGCTGTGATGTCCTCTGGATCTTCATTCATTGGACAAATTGGTCTTGAATTTAGACAGGCCTCTATTTTGTACTATTGTTGTGTATAATTCTTCAATGTTAATTTTGTATTTCTCATTATTCTCTTAAGATGATTTTTAGTTGATTTAACCCGGCTTCCCAAATACCACCAAAATGTGCCGATGCTGGTGGTTAATTTTGTATTTCCCATTATTCGCTTTAGATGATTTTTAGTTGATTTAACCTCGGCTTCCCAAATACCACCAAAATAGTGGCGATGCTGGTGGTATGAAATGCCAATACCAATTAATGTTTTGATGGCTAATTGAATCTGGTAATCCTTTATTTAGTTTCGTTATGTAGTGTTTAAGTACATCTTTTAGAAAATTTCGTACACCAACAATATTTGTGCCATTATCTGAATATATATATATTTTTTTGTATGATCTTGACAGTAACTTAGGTAGAATCACCTTTTCGTGCTTAATTAAGTACGGTACTGCAATTTTACACTACAATATCTACAATCATTTGAGCATTTATTTTAACAAATTACTGGCTTATCTACTCATTAAATGTGGAAAACTACTATATTGTTAGGAACTAAGCCTTCTTAAATAGAATAGTTTCATTTTATTTAATTTGTTACCAGAGAGTATCAATTATTTTTTGTCATTTATTATATCTCAATGACAAAGGGTACTAGACCAGCTCGAAAAACCAATGAAGCATTTTTTTTTTTTTGCTTCATCGGGAACTCGGGACCTTTCGGTTGAAAGGCAGGCGCTCTACCTACTGCGCCACCCAGCGTGTATTTGAGCATAAGTCTCTTCTGCCTATGAAACGTTTTAGAGCAGCAATAAATGCTTGAGTGGTAAGATCTGATACAACTTCCAGATGTATTGCTCTGGTACTCAAACAAATAAAAACGGATACGTATGCCTTGAGAAGTTTGGCATTTCTGATAGTTGAACTTTTAATATCAAAAGGTCCACGGTAGTCTATGCTAACATGTTCAAACGGTCGGGTTTGATGTAACCGAGTTGTTGGCAAACTTCCCATTAATTCCTGCCTTTGCACAGCCTTTTACCTAAAACAAATCACACAATTATGAATTACTTGCTTGATAGTTTTTCTTGCTTGTACTATCCAATAGAGGCTAAATTGGCAGGACTGCTGCTTGTGGGGACATGTCTCCATATTACTTGCTCACCCATATTTTGAATTTCAGCTATACGATTCGCCCCGAAGGTTGAGTCTTGTGTGTTTACTTGGATGACTCTGTCTGCACCCATGCGAGCACAATTGTTGAACCTGTCCATGCATGAAATGTAATGTTTTCAAACTTCATTGCATTTTTGGTGGTTTGATACAACCTCGCTAATAACACAGCTCCGCAAAGCTCAATTCGTGGTACGGTTAATTGTTTGACTGGAGTGGCTTTAATTTTTAATGTCAATAATCTGATAGTTGTTTTTCCATTTTCATCTCGTTTCTTAACATATAATACTGCTGCATACGCATTTAAAAGCCATGAATCTCAACTGCATTTATTGTCGTACCAATCCATCTCGGTATTTCAATAAGGTCCAGAGTATGTATTTTATTTTCTACTTTGCGCCATATATCTTGTAATTCTTTTGGAAGTTCGTCATCCTAATCAATTCCTTTTATCCAGAATAACTGCATCATTTTTTTTAATTTGATGATTAACGGAGCTAAAGATCCTAATGGATCAAAAAGTTGTGCTATAGTGCTTAAGAATTTCCGTTTCGTTGTTACGTCTTGGCTATATTTAAATGATATTTTAAGCAATCTGAGCTTGGAAATCAAAGAACACCCAATGTTTTAATGCTTTCACCTGTATCAAAGTTCAGTATACCGGTTAGCTCCTTGTCTTCTTTTGGAATATTTTCTAGGAGTTCAATTCTATTATCAGCCCATTTTCTTAGATTGAAACCTTTAATAATTTCAACAATTGCTCTTGTAGAATGACAGCTTCCTTAATGGACAACACACCAGTGAGTAGATCATTTACATAAAAATGAGTTTTTGAAACCTTTGCCGCTACTGGATAATGTTCCTTTTCATCCGTGGCTAGCCTCTGCAATGTCTTTATCGTCAAATATGGTGCAGGTGTGGTTCCAAAAGTTTCTGTTAATAACTTGTAATCTACTATGGGGTTAGTTGGTGAATTCCTTCATAATACTCTTTGATATTCTGCATCATTTTCGTGTACCTACATCTGTCTATACATTTTCTCAATGTCAGCTGTCAGGACAATAGGATATTTTCTCCATCTTAACAAAATCCAAAACAGATCATCTTGTAACTTTGGGCCAGTCATTAACATGTCGTTTAATAATGGACCTCCAAGGGTTTTGTTAGATGCATCAAAAACTACACTTAATTTTGTTGTTGTGCTTTCTTTTATAATTGCGTGATGCGGCACCTAATAAGTTTTATAAGAGACTGCTTGATTTTCATCATACCACATATTTTCTGAAGTGTTTACAGGCACCATATTATGATTCAAACTTAAATATTCTAAGATACTAAACGTAACATCATGGTCAGCACGCTCAACCATGGTTTAGCCTTTATTTTCAACTGGGGGAATTGTAATAGAGTTGAGTTCAACATCTCCAAAACTCAAAGCTGTCTAGTCTCGCGCAAAACTACCCCATTTAACCTCACCCTATTATTTGGGGGTGTGCGTATTCAGCGAACCGAACACTTGAATATGAAGTATATGAATATGTTGACATCTGGGCATGAAGGTCAACAATAAACTGATAGGGAATGACCATATCTTTGACATTGCTGAAAATGCCGCGAGATGTTTGGGTTTTTTGAGTCGCTGCAAAACGTATTTTTCTCCCCAGGACATGTTAAATATCTATAAATCATACATATGACCCAAGTTGGAATACAATTCACATATATGGGCCGGTGCATCACGAACCGCACTAAATTTTCTTGACAAAGTTCAAAAGCGTGCCATTAGTCTTATTGACAACCCTAATGAGACATCCTCTCTTGCACCACTTGAAAATCGTCGTGTTGTTGGAGCACTTTCCCTATTTTATAGATATCTCGTAGGTTTAGGCACTTGTTCAGATGAAATAAGAACCCTAATGCCACCTCTCAAACATTTCCGCCGAGGAACAAGAGAGGCATCAAGTGCCCACCCCTAATCAGTGCCAATTCCAAGGTGGCTCAAAACTGGCTATGGGAATTCGTTTGTAGTCAAATTTTCTCGAATGTGGAACCATATTCCAACAAACGTGTTTCCCCAATGCAAATATATACCTACGTACAATCTACAAAAGTTCAAGAGTAATATTAATAAATTTATTCAAAATGTCCCTACTGTTCAAAGTGATAGTTTTCTTTCTACAATCCTCAATTAGTCCAAGCTATATATTCGTGTATTTAAAGGTATCGTTTGAAACCTAGTGTTTGGCTTAACTTAAAAAAAAAAAAATATATATATATGAAAAAATAATCACATTCTATTGTTTTGTACTGATGTCTAAACTTCGCAAAAATTAAATACATTCATTTGTTGTATCTAATAATTTTTAAATCCGATCCGAAGTCATTTTATGCTACAGGTTGCGAAAATAAACTTCTTAATTGAGTTTTGATTAAAATTCTTTTATTATCATATCTAGCTATTAGTCTTTTCCAAGCCGCGTCATAATTCGCTTCTGTTGTTGTATAATAAGTTGCTTTGCCTCTCTTTGCACACATGATTTCAAATTGTGAATTTTTTGTACACCAGACAGGTTTTAATTTTTATTTATCAATGAGTCGTATAAATCATGAAAGGACAACCAATTTTCAATATGCCTAACATATCATTTACAAAATAGTAAAAGTATAAAATTCAAAAGTATAAATTCAAATGCGCAGTAGCATTGAGTAAATATAATATTGTACACGAAGAATAATAAACCGAAATTTACGATCTGCTAAAAACAAGAAAAACAAAATATGTTATGACATTATTATCAAGTTCTAATTCAATACACGGAAAATTTAGTACACATAAAAACTAAAAAAACTTTAAAAAGAAAAATCACAGACTACCCTTACCTATATCAGAGACCCTAGCGGTATCGAAATGAAAAAATGAAATAATAGTTATGATTCTGCTTATAAACCTTTGGTAAAATTTATTTTTCAAAACAATAAAAACTGAAGAATAAGAGAAAAAACATAATTATTGACTTTACCCTTGACTATAAGCTCATAAGGCGTCATATAATGTCATATGATATTGTACGACAAAATGAAATTCCATTTAACCAACTATAATAGTCATAACCATCATTCGTTGCCTCTTAAAAATTATTCGTTAAGTCATAAGCATACGAGAAGAAGCGTACAAATCATAAGCAATCATGAGCAATTTTGACAGTAATGTAAATAAATAAAAAAAAAAATTGTAAGCAAAATGGAAAATGGCGATTTTTTTTTCCTTTTAACTAAGACCTTTATTCAAATCTCAAAATAATAAAACAAAAACATTTATTTATAGAATTTATATTTTTATTTCACTTCTTTTAAATTTTGGTTTTGACGTTTTGGTATGATTAGGTATGACAATTATAGTTAAAGTTATGATTGGTTATGATTTTGTTAAATCATATCGAATCATATCGGCCATTTAACGAAGTATTATATGACATCATATGATTATTATAGTTAGGGCTATTATGATAACAAAAAAAATACAAAAAACGTATCTATGGCTATTTTAATGTTTTTTTTAATGTCGGTGTGGTATGTATTTAGTTTAAATGCATTTAATTTCATATCTATACTGCCAGCGACATCTCTGTTCGCCACATTTTGTTCAAATGTACGTCTTTATTAATAGTCTCTGTCAATCAAGGGAGCGTTTAGACATCAGATTTTGTTTCATGAAAGTTTTAATTACATATCTCAAAGATAAACAAATACAGTTGCAAAGTACACTATATTTCTTCACGCAAAATCCACTATATAAACTTGCAAAATACGAAGATACGAATATGCGTGACGAGCACTAATAATAAATACTTAAAAACAAATTCAGTGTAATTTCAGAACATTTATAAAATATAAATATTTAAATAATAAATCAATTATTCTAAGTATTTGTATTGATAAATAATAATAATATTTAATACATATTTTTTGTATTTTTTAATGTATATCTTTCAATATATTGGCATAACACAATTATAAGTTTATAAATACCTTTTCTCGCAAAATTCACTTTTTGAACTTGCGAAATACGAACATGCGTGTTGAGCACTATTACTTAAAAAAAAAATTTATGATATTCTATATCAAAGTCGGATGTCAAACTTTAATGAACATCATACGTTATAAACATAATTCAAAAACGTGTAAATACTGCCTTCTATAAAAATTTTCTTCAAAACTATTAGCGGTCAAAATTTTCAATTTGATTCTATGAAAAACAAATATAATTATTATTAATTATATTATACATATTAAGTATATTATAAATATTGTAAATTATAAATTTATTCATTTTTTATCCATTTTATTATTATTATTTAAATTACAATAGCAATAATAATTCAATTATAATAATTTATGATACCCTACATATTATAATACCTAACTACCTGTTGTAAAAATAAAACTTTAATACATACTGTGAAAACTGTTTTCAAAATAAAACAAAAAAATATAAACCTGAAGAAAATAAAAAATATAAAGAAAATAGTTATAGATAGATCAAACAATATTGAAAATTACTAGTTATTCCCGGAGTAACATTCGCCGGTCTAGCATTAGCATTATAAATGAAACAATTTATTTTATTTATTTATTTTCTTAAAAAAAAATCAATGTTTTACATATTTTTTTATTACATAATAAATAAGTTACAAACTGAAAAACTTAAAACTAAAAATCACTTTATTTAATATTTTAAGCACTAGTAGTTTAACATTTTAATACTTATTCAAATATTTCACTAAAAACACAATTCTCTATTTCACAGTTATATGTTGCTAGATAGAGTACGATCTTTTGATACTGTTAGTGTAGTATCAAAAAAAAGACAAATAGAGAATTGACAAATTTGACAAATTTCTTTATTTATTTTTATTCAAATATTTTATGTTTAATTGATCTTAATTTATATTAAAATTAAATACATTTATATATTTATTTAGTTTTCTATAGAACTTGATAATTTTATATAACCACCTTTTGTATGTATATTTTTTTAATATTTTTATTCATCCACTTTATTCAAAATTCTTGACAATAATTAATCTAGTACTAGTTCAATGGAACACATAATGAAGAAAGGAACACATGTTATCTTCTTTTTAGCAAAATACAATCAAATTTACACTAAAAATATTACTCAAAATAAATATCACTCAAAATTGTGTTATACGAGTTTATATAATATTAGTGTAAGTAATATTTAAGTAAATAATTAAATACATAAATATGATTTATACATCCTTTTAATTGTAGGCTACAAAATGATGCCGACGAACATCGCTGACTGATGCTGATGCTGCACTTTTAGGTAAGTATTTCATTTGTAATGTGTTAATATTTGATGTACTCCAAGCGCATTTTTTTCGTTTTTTTTAGATGCTTATTATTTCAATAGGATTGGATTAAGCACGATCGTTTCATAACGTGCCGAAAAGTTTTGAAGGACGGGATTTAGAAATGTCTCAAAACAAAACTTTGGCAAGTGTTCTTAATTTAAATTTAAATTTTCAACCGCAAGAAATCCTAATTGCTTCAGGTAGTAAGACGTTTCTTTTGCTATGTCATCCGGTAAAAGTATTTACACTTTCGGTTTAATACGGCAAAAGTATTTACACATCAGGTAAAGATAAGAAATAATTGTTCATTATCTAATTAAAAAGTGGTTTACAGTTAAACCATTTTATTACTATTTTCCAATTTTTTGAATCTTTCTCAACTTGTTAAAAGTTCCACGAGGATATCAGACAGAAAAGACCAGAACGAACACCTTTGGCTTATTCCTGAACACGCACCCAGAAAAATACACCATCTCTGTTAACTGTCCCCAGCTCTGACCACTGTCTTGCAAGTACAAGCTTCCAACGACCAACCCAAAACACCTTCCCAAAAGAACAGTTTGGCATTACCATCAAGCTGACTGGGACGGTCTCAACAACTTTTTGAAATCATTTGACTGGTCGTTGTGCTTACGCAATAAAAATGCCGACTTTGCTGCAGAGGTGATTACCGAAAGAATTATATTATGAATGAAAATCTTCATTCCTAATAGTTGTTTAAAAAGTATAAAACGTAATCCGTCGGGCTGGTTTAATGATCTCTGCAGGAAAGCTTTGAAAACCAGAGAGGAAGCAAAATTACAAGAACAATAAATCAATCAATACGTACAAGAGTTATAAAGTGATGAGGTATTCCAAAAAAATTATTAATCAACAGAGACATACTGCCTTGGCCATTTTTAAGCCTGTGCTCAACCTATTTTATTTATCATTTTCTTCGGGAACCATCCAAATGGAAAGTTGCCCAAGTTTATCCTATTCCAAAAAATGGTGACAAAAGCAATCCTTCAAATTACAAACCTATGACTATCACCTCCATTCTCTCCAAAATTATGGAAATCTTGATTAACAAGAAGCTAATGCAATATCTTAATGCAATGGTGTAATTCATGATCGCCAATATGGCTTCTGAGCCCACCAGTTCCCTTAGCCATGATTTGAAGGCAATAACTAATTGGAGCTTAAAAAACAGAGTCGAGTTTAACACTTCTAAAACTCAGAATTGTACAATATCCCGAGAAATTTGCTCATCGCTACCATTAAAATCCCTAGATGGAAAAAGACAAGTTATGGAAATTCGTTTATAGCCTCAACATGCTGAATGTGGAACCACATTCCATCTTATGTTTTCCCAAAACATGACAAATTCTATATTTATAACCTAAATAAATTCAAGACGAACATTAACACCTTCTTTCGCAATTGTCTTTCTTCCCTTTTACCATCCTCCTTTCCTAATTTTCCTTTCCCACCTTTCCTTTTCCTAGGCAAACGTACCAATCGGTATCAAAGGTCCCCACCTAGTGTTTTGGCTATGTATAAAATAAGAAAAATAAAAAAAAGTCATATTTTGTACCTAAAGATCTGCTTAATATCCATAAAGCCTACATACGACCCAAGATGGAGTACAACTCGGCGGGTGCCTCAGATACTGCTTTAAGCTTTCTTGACACAGTACAACCACGCGCTATTTGCCTCATTGATGATGTAAATGTTTCATCAACTCTTGCTCCACTTAGTCATCGTCGTATCGTTGGTGCACGAACCCTATTTTATAGATATTTCGTGGGAGGAGCACATGCTCGGAAGAACTAAAATCACTACTTCCGCCTCTTAAGCAATTCCGTCCAGGAATGCGAGAGGCTGAAAATACCCCTACACGTGGAAATACCAATATAGTTGTGCAAATTCGTTTTATATGGTTTTATATGGTTATGCAAATTCGTTTATCGTGAGCACTTCTAGAATGTGGAATCGCATTCCACTACAAGCATTCCCAAGAAAGGATAGTTTTTATTTGTTTAATTTACAAAAATTGAAAGTGAACATCAATAACATATTTCGCAACTCCCGACCGAACCTTTTTCCTACTTCTTTTTCATTTTCTTCTCTCTAGCTATCCCTTTTCTTTTCTCTTCCAAAAACCAGCGGTACGAAAGTATAAAGGTTTTTCTATATATAAAAAAAAAAATTTATTAACTAAATCGAGGGTTCTCCATCGATTGGCGATATTTTTAACTTTCTGTATGCACTGGAAAAGGGTTTTGAAGCTTCTTTTTTTTTAGTTTAAACTGTGTAGGAAGAAACCCAAAACTGAGATCAAAAATATGATAACATGAAAAATTTACTTACTTTTAAAAATGATTATTATTAATTTTAGTTTAACAAAGGAAAGGCTTTGTATAAAAAAGTACCATTCCCATTTAAAAATCTCAATTTCGGCCAATTTCGACGATTTTGGGTCTCAAAAACCCGATTTGCAGTCCTTCCCGGAAGTTCAAAATACCACCAATAGATAAAACACTTGCGATTTAATTAATTAAGTTTTTTTTAATTTTAAAATTTCGGCTCCTTAGAAAGCTGATACGCTGATACCACCAATTATTTTTTTAAATTTATTAACCCATGACATTGACATTTTTTTTTTTGTTTGTTTTTTTATTCACAATCTGTATGTTAATTAAAAATAATACAATAAGTGAATATGTTTTTGACTGACTTAGTTAATAATAGACATGTGAAATTACAATCCAATAAAAGTAATTTCTTAATTTATAATAAAAAATATATTAATAATAATGTCAAGAAATTTCTACAGATCTCCTGGTGTATTTCGTTATAATCTTGTATGTTGTGTAATATTCATAAGTGTACTTGCTATTACATTGGGATGACTATTTAATCTAGCACGATATCTCTGGCTGTGTCGGTGAATTTCGTCTTGGACCGTCGACACTTGCAAATCATTGTGTATTATGTAATTTGGCACAAACCAAGGTGCATCAACTAAAGCTCGCAGTACCTTATTTTGGAAGCGTTGTAATATTTCAATATTTGTTTTTTTGGCTGTTCCCCATAATTGTATACCATAAGTCCATATTGGTTGGAGTATCATCCTATATATCAGCAATTTGATTTCCAGTGTCATTTGAGACCTTCTACCGACAAGCCAATATAATTTCCTGAAATTTGTGCTTAGTTGGATTCTTTTTGTGTAGATGTGCTTTTTCCAGGTCAGACGGCGATCCAGATGCATTCCAAGATACTTGACACTTTCTGTTTGAGGAACAGCATTACTATTTAAGAATACTGTAGAACATGTACCCCTCCTTAATGTGAACGTAACGTGATTAGACTTAGTTTCATTGGCTTTAATCTTCCATTTGTTCAACCATAATTCGATATTGTTTAAACTTTCTTGCACGAGCCCAGAAGCCACATTCTTATCCTTGTGCGATGCAAGTATGGCTGTATCATCGGCAAATGTAGCTATCATTGTGTTTGTTGTTTGCGGTAAATCGGCAGTGTATAGCAAGTAAAGCACTGGTAAAATATTCATTTTGTTTGACAAAATAATAGCGATTTTCCAGATAGCTTTTTAACAATTCATAGTAGTGATATGGCAAATTTTGTTTTAATTTATAGAGAATTCCTTTGTGCCAGACTTTGTCGAATGCCTGGCTTATGTCGAGAAAAAATGCAGAGCAATAATTTTTGTTTTCAAAATCTTCATTTATTTTATTTACAATTCTATGTATTTGTTCCACTGTGGAATGTTTATGCCTGAAGCCAAATTGGTGTGCCGGGATTAATTTTTTTTGCTCAACATTATTATATTATAAATGTTGTTAACTCTTCGTCTTAGCTGACAATAGTTAAATCATGACGCACACGTAGATAACACACTCTTTCTTGTTCAAATTCAAACCGTACCCAAATACATTATCTTAAGCCACAAAAAAATTTTTATTTTTTTTTTTTGTTTTTCTTTAATAAATTTCTTTTTTTTTGTAAATCTCTCATTAATTCATTATAATTTTTATTTTTATTTTTGTTTTTATTCCGTAATTTTCTCAGTGTTCTAACCTGCAGTGAATGTCTCTGAGAATATTTCTACACTCAATAAGGTATTAAAAACTGTTGTGTGTAGATATTTGTCTCAGTTGCATTCATTACAGGGGTGGTATAAGTAAGTGGTAATGTGGGCCAAAAAGAAAGAAAAAAATTTAAAAATTTAAAGGGAAAAAAGATTTTAAAAATTTTAATTATTTATTTATCTTTTTTTTTTTTTTTTGTTGTGTTGTTTTTCATTTTTGGATTACTTCTGTCAATTTTAATTTATTTACCTTCTCTCTTGTAAATTGTTCTCTATAATGTTTAAGATAGATTTTTGTAACATCCGCGGTCTATCAACGAATTTCCATTCCGTCGAAAGCCATCTACGGCTTCAAAATCCAGCAATTTTAGCACTAAGTGAAACACAAGTTGTGAATAATGATATTAATTTTAATATCAATAATTATTCGCTTGTGCCACTTTTTATACCCCATAGAGGGATTGCTTTGTATATACGAAATGATGTAGCTTATAAGACACTTCAAAATTTTGAGTGCTCCAACCCAATTTATCAATATAATTGGATGAAAATACACGTCGATAAGCGCATCATTCACTTTTGTTTTATTTACAGATCGCCTCAAGCGAACCAGCTAGAAACTGATATGCTTATAGAAAGTCTATCTAATCAGATAAACTCAGTTCTGGAAACCACTCCCGAATCTGAGATTGTTTTGGCGTTAGACTTTAATATTCATAACAGGGACTGGCTTCACTTTTCTAGTCACAACAGTCCCGAAGGCAAACAAGTTGAACTTTTTTCCAACTTTTTCAACCTTTCTCAACTTGTCAAAAGCCCTACGAGGATACCAGACCGACGCGACCAGAACGGACATCTCCTGGATTTATTCCTAACTACCCATCCAGAGAAATATGCAATATCTGTTAGCTCTCCGCTAGGTGGTTCCGACCACTGTCTTGTAAGCACAAGCTTCGAAGTAGGCACAACAACCAGTTCTTCTAAGTCTCCCAAAAGACTAGTCTGGCATTATCACCAAGCTGACTGGGAAGGCTTCAACAACTTTTTAAATGCATCGAACTGGTCGTTGTGTTTCCAATATAAAAATGTCAACTTTGCTGCAGAGGTGATTACCAAAAGGATTCTATTAGGAATGAAAACCTTCATTCCAAATAGCCTTAAAAGTATAAAACGAAATCCCTCAGCTTGGTTTAATGATATCTGCAGCAAAGCTCTGAAATCCAAAGAAGAAGCCTATAAAAAATACAAGAATAATAAAACTGTCAACACATATGAGAGTTATAAAGTGGTTAGGAATAAATGTAAAAAAATTATCAATCAGCAAAAATTCCTGCACAACCAAAGGGTGAGACGAGAAATCTTTAATCTCCCTAACAACAGCAGGTCCTTCTGGACGTTTGCTAAAAGCGTTGGGCAAAATTTTTGCCAATCTTCATTTCCACCTATGATTGATAATAGTACAATTATATCAGATTCTGTTGGAAAAGCTAACCTTTTTGCAAAATTATTTGCAGCCAATTCCAAACTCCCTAATACAGCACAAGTTCCGCCAACAATCCCTGTTGTTAATTCTTCGCTTGGAAGGATATACTTCAGAACAAGAGCTGTAGTAAAAGTCTTGAAGAATCTTGATATAAAAAAATCTACCGCTCCCGATGGTATACCTGCGATTGTGCTGCGACACATTGCCCTCGCCATTTCTAAACCTCTGCGCAACTTATTCTATTTGTCCTTTTCTTCAAGAACTTACCCGTCCAATTGGAAAGTTGCCCAAGTTTATCCTATTCCTAAAAAAGGTGACAAAAGCAATCCTTCGAACTATAGGCCCATAGCTATTACTTCCATTATTTCCAAAACGATGGAAATTTTAGTCAATCAAAAGTTGAAGAAATATCTTGATAGTAGAGGTATACTTCATGATAGTCAATACGGCTTTCGAGCTCAGCGTTCCACCGGTGATCTCATGACATGCCTCTGCGAAAAGCTTAACACCAGTCTTCATCAATCTGGTGAAGCTGCTGTTGTAGCTCTGGATATATCTAAGGCTTTTGATCGAGTCTGGCATTCTGCTCTTATAGCAAAATGCAATGCTGTAGGCCTCGGTCCAACCTTTTCTAAATGGATTGAAAGCTTTCTCCTAAATCGATCTATCATAGTTTCAGTTGACGGTAGTTTTTCCGACCAACTTCAAATCAATGCTGGTATTCCACAAGGCTCCGTCCTTTCACCCACCCTACTTCTCAATTTCATTAATGACCTTCTCAAATTAACTTTCAATCCAATCCATAGTTTTGCTAATGACAGCACTCTAGTAGCATCATATGATTTTCTTAAAACAAATAATGCTACAACTTCAGCAGTCAACTCCAAAAGAACAATGATGGCTGGTGCACTCAATCACGACCTAGCCAAAATTGTCGACTGGGGTAGAGCAAACAGAGTCGAGTTTAACACTTCAAAAACTCAAAGCTGTCTTGTTAGTAACAAGCTAACAACATTCGAACCAATTCTCCGACTTCAAAATGAAGTTATTCAGCGACTCAAAGACTTGAACATTCTCGGGATGCGAGTGAATCAAAATATGCACTGGAATGAGCATATTTTCGATATTGCGAAAAGCGCCGCCAAATGTTTGGGCTTTTTAAGTCGCTGCAAAGCTTATTTTTCATCTCCAGACCTCTTAAAAATCTATAAAGCATATATACGACCCAAGCTCGAGTATAACTCACATTTATGGGCAGGTGCACCAAAAGCTGCTTTAAATTTTTTGGACAAAGTTCAAAACCGCGCCATTCGTCTTATAGGCGACATAAATGTGACCTCATCCCTTATACCACTTGGTCATCGTCGTATTGTTGGAGCACTTTCTCTATTTTATAGATATCTACTTGGTGTTGGCACTCGTTCCGAGGAACTAAAGTCACAGCTTCCTCCTCTCAAGCAATTCTGTCGCATAACACGAGAGGCATCAAGTGCACATCCTTTCACAGTGGAAATTCCGAGATGGTTTAAGTCCGGCTATGGAAATTCTTTTATAGTAAGAACATCTCGATTGTGGAATCGCGTCCCAATCGAAGCATTCCCAATGAGAGAAGGATTTTTTATTTATGATTTACAGAAATTTAAGACGAATATTAACAACATTGTTCGCTCTTTCCCACAAAACTATTCTTCTTCCTTTTTCTTTCCTTTCCTTTAGCTATCCTTTCCTTTTTCAAATGGTCAACGGTACGCAAGTACTAAAAGGTTCAAAACCTAAGTTTTGGCTATAATATAAAAAAAAAAAAAAAAAAAAAAACTATTGGTTGAAGTCGTCGTAGGATTAGTTTTTCCATCACTTTAGATAACACTGGAAGAATACTGATTGGCCGATAAGATTTGACGTCTTCAGATATTTTGCCTGGTTTTTGTATCATTATGATTTGCGAAATCTTCCATTGGTTCGGGAAAACATTGACATGACACTGTTCTTATTTTATTGAAATTTATAAACGTTTGGATGTTAATTTGATGACTCTTAGGTGTTATCTTAGAATCTAGGAAACTCTTTATATATTAATATTGATAAAACTAAGAATGACACACTCCTAAATAAAAATCAAGGCAATGGATATTCTTCATTATACAAATTTTTAGTAAAATGGAACAGAATCAATGAAACCACTCCCACCTAACTTTGGAAATTATATTTATAGTTATAATTCCTCAACTCTCAACGTACTATTTCATTGGAAAATGACCAAATGACCAAATTGCCACCTGTGCCAGTGCACTCTACTACAGGCCTTTTTTCTCAGAGCGCAACTTTCAAAATGTATCTTATTTGTGTATAAACCTAATGGGAATATTTAAAATCGAAGGATCTTATTTGTTAGCAGAGATAAGTTTTTATCTATTTTTCCTGTAAATCCTATTGAAAACTATTTAAAAATTTCATTCAAAAATTTGATTTTAAAAAAAAAATGTACTCAACAATCCGACATAGATCTTACCATCACAAGCTAAAGTAACAAACTGGAGAGGATTATGAAATTACTAATGAAAAAATTAGAAACTTTTTGTTTCCTTCATCTTTTTTCTCAATTTACATACTAAAAAAGCTTTAACCAAGGTTAAGTGTTGTTGTAATTTCATCAACAAAATGGAATAAAAGAAAAAAAAATAAATGAAATTTGAGTGTATTGTGCGAAAGGCTACAAAGAGACAGTTTTTGACAGTTTTCGCTTAATTTCGTAAAAAATAGCGAGTAAGAAGGCCTGTAGTAGAGTGCATTGCCTGTGCAATAAAAATGAATAAGATAATTTTAGATTTCTTTCCCCAATAGTCTATAGAGTACAAACAATACTGTACAAGTCAAGACGTAAAGAGTAAGTAGTAGAGGAAATGTGCGTGAGTGTATTTATAAGTATTATGTGCGCGAGTGTATTTATAAGTATGTATTATATAAGCTTATTTAGTACAATCAAATGGAAAATATTTGATTATTTTTTTAACAACCAACATTTTGTTTATGTCCTAATAACAATTTTCCGCAATATTTAAATATTTCAATCAAAATCACAAATGGATTAAATTACTTTAAATCCGATTTTAATTTAGAATAATATGAAAAAAACAAAAACCAATAATTTCCTTTTTTCTAAAAATAATTTACAAAAACAATTTGAAACAAAAACAAAAATTTATACAATATGATGTAGATACTCTTGAATAAATATCCTAAAGCACCTGGAAAATTATTTATATTTTTTTTTCAAAAAAAATTTATTAGGTACAAAAAAATTATTTAATTTAATTTCTTACTTTTTCATGAGAATTTTACATCTTATATAAAAGTTGTAATGTATATATACATGACGTATGAATGGTTGTTTGAAAATCTAATGTATTTTTAAAAGGACTTCAATTATCAAAATCCATAGGTAAGGTACATTTATTGATATGCATTAGGAGATAAATATAGAAAATTGTATATGTACAGTAAAGAAAAACAAGAATTATAAGAAATTTTTGAAAAGAAAGGGTTCAAACCAATTTCTTTAATTTTAATTTTCATTTTTTAATAACATTACGCGTTACAGTATTTTATAGACATCATCATCATATTTATTTCTATTTTAACTTTAAGGGACAAAATAAGATATAAAAAAAATACTAAAAAGAAATTTGCAAAAAAAAAAAAATAATTAAATATATATATATATATATTAATGCAAGGAACGTTGATACTTTTTAATGAAACAAAAAAATTGTATTTTAAATTTCGACGAAATCATGTTCAAACGTTCTACAATGCATGTATATTTAGTCTTTAATGGAAAAATTTAATTTCCTTTAACTAAAATAATGTTTTGGCCTTTTTAAAATATATACGTAAGAATGATATAATAGGTATAATATATATATATATATATTTATATATATATATATATATATATATATATGTACTATATAAACTTAGCGACACAAAAGTTTTCCTTTTTTTAATATTTTATACTGGGGTGCTTCCTCTTATATCATACTAGGATATTATCAAAGTGTTCTTAAATTGTAGCAATCGTATTTCCAGGTTAATTGAATTTTCCGTCAATTTTCATGAAAATTTCATTTCATTTATGATTTTTTTTATTTCTTTGCCTTACATTTTCTTTGATAGCAAACATCATCATTCAAGATAGCAAATAAAAAGAAAAAAAATTAATCAAAACATAATTTCATTTAAATTTTCGATGAAAAAGAACAAAATATGAAATAACCAAAAAAGTAAGAGAAAAAACATAATCAAATAAAACGAAGAGAAGACAACAAAAATTTTTTGTTTTTGTATTTTTATTTTATTTTTTAGAAAAAAAAACTCGCACCAATCATTTCAAACGGTAAATATACATAATTTTAAGATTCAATATTAAGATAGGGTAAAAAAATAATCATTTTCATCAGTTGTCATCTTAAAATCTAATGAAACAAATAAAAAAACAAGAAGAAAATATGAGATTTTCTTTTTAGCTTAGAAAATTTGTATTCTCGTAGATTTTTGGAGAAAATTATATAAGGGTGCATAGTTATATAATCAATAAAAACAAGTCAACTGACTAAATTGAAGAAATATTTTTTGTATACGACATTTGGATAAAACAGTCTGTTCAAAAAAGATTCGAGTTTTCTTTACCAATCAGATCACATAACTATAGCTAATACCGTGAAAGTATACAGTCTTTATTAACAACATTTATATATTTAGGTTTACTAATATAATTAATAAAAAATAATAATGTTTGTAACTCCAAATTATTACTGACAAAAATATAAATAATATTTTATATTATTGTAATGTAATTATAATTTAATATTTTTAATAGGTATATACGAAAATAATAATGTTTAAAACGAAAATATTAAAATAATAAAAGATCAGAATTAATTATCGTATAAGGAAACAAACTAAATTAGAACTAACATTTTTTGCCACCCTGCCTCATATAAATAATGGGAGGAAACGTAAGCAAATCCAAAGGAGAATAATGAGAACGCAAAATTATTTTACAGTATAAAGCAAAAGGCAAACATCTGTTTTGTACAAATCCAAAGGAGAATAATGAGAACGCAAAATTATTTTACAGTATAAAGCAAAAGGCAAACATCTGTTTTGTACCTTTTCTCTCTCATAATAAATTTGGTATACGATAATTAAATGTAAATGTTACCTCTTTTAACTAATGATATTTTGCTCGGTTTGATATTTCTTAAAAATTAGGTTGGCGTAAAATGGGAGTGTGTATTCTTGTTAATATAGATTATAGATATTCTTTGCATTCAACAAAGGTGAAATTTACATATTATGTTTGTGTACTAATAATGGAATATGGATATTTGATAGAGTTAAAATTTGGTTTCTCTTTAAATTCACTATATTTATTGACATTTCTATGGTGTAAAGAAGCAAAAAAACAAAAACAAAAAAGGAATACAAAATAAATGTGTGCAATACAAATCATTATCATTATATTTCAATCATTTTGTATTATTATTCAATTTTAATTATTTTCAATCATCATTTTCATTATATTTTTTTTGTGTTTATAATTTGGTTTCTTTTATTGATCTCCTTCTTTTATTATTTCACTTTCTCTGACTAAGTATATGTAAATGTACATCCATGTGTCATATAGGGCTTGCATTTGTTACATACATAATCATATGGCTTAGTTTAATTGAAAATAAAATGCAAACATTATTTATGGAAAAAAACAAAATTTGAACCTATCAGTCTACATGACTTTTCTCGAATGTAAAAAAAGTTTAATTTCGATTTATGCATGTATATATTATACTTCTATATGCCAATTTATGCTTAGGCAGCGTTTACACGTTGGACAAAATCGAATTTTATCGTAGATAAAGTCGGATGAGTATTTACATTTCAGACTTTTTCTCAGGTTTAATCTACGATTTTACGTCAAATATTTTTTGTATTTAACAGGGTTTCTTTTTATAAAGTGTGTAATTTTTTATTGGTGAAAATTTTTTAATACGTAAATTAAAAAATTCAAAGGTATCTAATCAAAAATCTCCAAAAAATTTTTAAAAATATACATATTTTTATAAAATTTGTTACAGTAATATAAAATATAATTACACATTTGAAGTATGAGCAATAATAACCAAATTGCGTTAGAGTGAATTTTAGTGCGAGTGAAGTTTAGTGAAATTTGATTATATGTGTTGTTCTTTGAAAATATATTATTTTTCATTAAAAAAATATTTTCACTAAAAAGTCGAAAATAAAATAAGGAAAAAAAAATTTTTTTTTAGAAATATTTGCCTTCAATTTAAGCGTACTAAAACTACAAAAATAAACTTTACAGCTTGATATAATGTTTTCATAGCAAGTTATGATTGTAATTACGGAAAAAGCAAATTAGCCGAACTTTTTACCAAATCTCTTAATCTCATTTCAAGACTTCCTAGAATTTCGGCTAATTTGCGCACGTAGGTACTTAGCTATGTGGAACTCTAACCCACTAAAACCATCGAAACCCTTTACCATAACTGATATTATTAATTGATTAATTGATTGTTCGCGTCAATTGGGAAAACGTGTGTTGGAATATTATTAAAAAATAGTTTCCGATAATTTTATTAAACCATAAATCATACCTATGGGTTAGTTCCATTTCTCAATTATTATGAGTGAGTTTTTAAATACATCATATAGGAAACAATTAGATAAAATGAAGTATTCTAGACCTGGTATGCAACATTGTCATATGGTCAGCCTCCGGGTATGCAACATTGTTAGTTACAGTGTCGTTGTCATTAGTTTTCCCCTGTCTTGGTCCTGCTAGAATTGAAATGTTTAACCTTGTTATTTATTGATTGATATTGCATATGCAAGACTTACTGGAAACTAATGTCTAAGAAATTCTTAAAAAAAAAGTTTAACTCTGTACCTGATATTTTCTTTTTATTTTATAAATAAAAGAGTTAATTTTATACAGATTACCTTAAGACTTTGAGCAATTTTTATTTTTTTGTGGTTTGCTATTAATATTATTATTCTATACATTGTTTTCAGATACTTTAAACATGTCAAATATTCAAAAAATTTTTGAAATGTGCTCAAATTAAAAAAGATATAACTACAAAATTTTGCATAAAAAAAACCGGAACAAAACAGATCAATTTAGAACTATTTTAAACAATCTACTCAACAACGATCAGAGCCCTTTCGGACAACATTTAACTTTGTTGACAGAAACTACAGAACACAACCAATTTTTTTACTCTAGGTCGTTCTAGATCGTTATTGAACAGTTTATTGAATAAACCTAATATTTTACTGAAATGCTAGCAATTTAGCGAACGAATATATTTTATTTTTTTATTGAGTTACTTTAAATTTTAGTTTTCTATTTGCCGACAGATGGATTTTTATGTAGATTTTAATGTAGTGCTATAATTTTTAATCCGTTATAGAGACTAGATTTATTATTCACACCTCATGTTCTTGGTCAACCTACTGTCCAGGTGTGAATGAATCCTACAGTATCGTAAGGCAAGAGTTGCTGCTTTTGTGGCCGCTAGGCCGCTCTTAGAAAATCCGTTTTTCAGGTAAAGTCATATAAAATTTCAGTAACCTAAACTAATTTCAGTAATTTTGACTAAAAAATAAAATTATTACCCAAATATTTGTTATAACACATAATAAAAGAAAACATTTTCTTAATGAAAAAAAAAAAATTTGAATTAATAGAGAATCGAACTCACAAAAATTTGTGACATTAAAACAAAGAATATACACGATTTTATTTTAAAATTTCAGAAAAAATTCAAGAAGCATAGCTCCACTTTATATGTGTTGGTAATTTAAAAGAGAATTTTGTTCTTGCGATTCTCAAATTTTTTTTTTTATTCATTTTACTTTTATCTGCTCTTCTTTATTATTTTTTTATGTTTTTTTTAACTTAACCAAAGTATTCTTTTAACGAGATAATGCACTCCTCCCTCAGTTTACATAAATATAATTTTTAACAAAACAAAAACAAAAAAATTGGTAAAGAGAGGTAAAGTTATTAGTTAATTGATTTTTTTTTGCTTTTAACTTTATTATTATTCATCATCAATATCATATTCATATGCATATCAGTTTTTTTAGGAATATCACTTTAAATTTTAATTTAGGTAAATAAAATCAGGGTTTAAAAAACTTCGTAGTTATTTCAAGCTTTTACTATTTTTTTACTATTGCTTTCTAACATCAATTCAGCAAAGGCATAGCAAAAGCATTTTTTTTGTAGTTGTTTTGCTTCCGCTTTGCTGCGCATTTTTATTTCAAAAAGTAATATGCAAAAAAAGCTTTTTCATTATTTTTTTAAATAGCTACAGCAAAATGAGTTGAATACAGCTAAACAGCATTTGCTGTTGCTTTGAATTACTATTCAGCATTTACAGCACTTTATAATACACTTTTGTTTTACTTAGAGTTACTGTGATTTTTTGTTCCTTGTGACGGATTATGTTTGTTTGAAAACTTTTGTTGTTTAAAATTTAAAAAATGGATTTACAAAAAAAATGGTAAGTATTTTATTTTAAATTTATAAGTGGACATGAAAAAAGTAAAGAAATCTTCGAGGTGGTGACTGGTGGAAAGAGCCAAGTTCAAGAAATTGAGCAGCCTCTAGCAAAAATAGGTCAGGGTCCCACCTCACAAAGCCCTCGAAAATTTTTTTTATTTTTTTTTTTCAACTTGTCTTCAGTAAAATCGCTCCTAGGCACGATGCAAACAAACGGTCCCAAGAGTCGGGACCGAAGACCTCAAAAATTTTTTTTTTTTTTTTAATTTTTTTTTGTCATCAGTACAATGACCCTTAAATGTGATGAAGACAATAGGTCCGAGGTCCCAGGAATTGGGGCCGAAACTCTATTTCACCAGTTTAAATTTTATTTTTCTGAGAAAAGGTTATTAATAATTATTATAAATAATTTTTAAAAAAATTTCAGATTGGTCCGACAGTCCGGAAGTCGGAACCAAAGAACCTTGAACAAAAAAAAAAAAAAACTTTTTTTTTTTATACTTATCTTGATACGTAATGAACATTATTGACATTTTGGTTTTTGGACAATTTTTTTGTTCAAGGTCTACGGTCCCGACTTCTGAACCACGGAACAATCTGAAAATTTTTTAGAAATTATTTATAATAATTATTAATAACCTTTTCCCAGAAATATAAAATTTAAACTGGTGAAATAGAGTTTCGGCCCCAATTCCTAGGACCTCGGACCTATTGTCTTCATCACATTTAAGGGTCATTGTACTGATGACAAAAAAAAATTAAAAAAAAAAAAAAATTTTTGAGGTCTTCGGTCCCGACTCTTGGGACCGCTTGTTTGCATCGTGCCTAGGAGCGATTTTACTGAAGACAAGTTGAAAAAAAAAAATAAAAAAAATTTTCGAGGGCTTTGTGAGGTGGGACCCTGACCTATTTTTGCTAGAGGCTGCTCAATTTCTTGAACTTGGCTCTTTCCACCAGTCACCACCTAGAAGATGTAGTTCATATGACAAGGTCCCGTTGAATACATACACATTGGCTCTACTCTATTCAATATTAATTTGCATATTGAACAAACCTTTTGGACATATTTTTTTTTCTTTTACTTCACTTTTTTCTTCGAAATAAAATTTCTTTCTAAATGCACAGCAATGTCTTCACAGCAAAATCAGCACAGCAAATAGCTTTTTTTTTACTTTGACTTAAAATATTAAAAAGCATTCAGCAAAATTCTACTATTGCTATTATGTTTTGAAAAGCAAAAGCACATGCGTAGTATTTGTATGTGTAAAAAGCATAAAACTATTACTTTACTTCGGTTAAGTTGTAACAGCAAAGCGCAGTAATAGTTTTTTTTTTTAATTTGAAATGCTGTGATAGTCAGCAACAGCAATAATTTAAGTGCTTTTACTATTTTTGCTGTAGTTTTTTAAACCCTGAATAAAATAACACAGCGTTGCAATTAATCTCATTGTATGATAACGTTTTGTTTGAAAATATTTTATTTTATAGAAAATTGTTTACTTGATATTGAAAGAAAATTTAAAATTTTTTGAAAAAAATAATAATGTAAAAATAAGAATTTTTAAAATATAATTTTATCGAAACAAAACTAGCTCCCTAAAAAGTAGAAAATAAAACTAGTGGAAAATTTGCACTACAAGTACTATCAGAATTATTTTTTAAGATTTGTAATATATTTTCAAAATTCTTTGTTATACAGTGTAAATACAGTCTAATAAATAATATACAGTGATAGTATAATATTAAGATTAGTTTTTACTGAATATAAATATTTATTTTACAGGTAAATTTAGATAGTTAATTCAACATTGATAAATAAAATACTTATTACTTATTATTTAAATATATTTATTTTACTGCCGACTATTGGTACGACTCTTGGAAAAATTTAATATTTGTGTTTAACAATTTATTAAACAAAAAATCACTACTGTGCAATTGCACAGGGGTAACTATAGTCAACATTTTTTCTATGATATATTCCATTTCAATGCAATCATTTCTCAGTTCTTGTGATCTGCATTTTTATTTTGGAATCATTACAAAATTTAATACTTAATACAACCACGCATCAAAACAAAATTTTGTTTTGTTCTTGTTTTTCTATATTCATAAATCATAATCACAATGCCCCTATATTTAAAAAGCCACGAAAATAATTTTTGCTTCGTTAAAAAAAAAGATTTTATGTGCAAGGAAAATTTTCGGTAATCTCCGTTGTTCCATACAAATAAAATCCGTTTCTAAAGAAACAAAAATTAGTTTCGGGGCTTTTGAAATATAGAAGCATTTTGATAATCATATAATCAAAATCATAGTGACAAAAAATTTTTTTTTATTTGTTTTTGTTTTCGTTTATTTTCGTCAATTAATAATAATGATTAATTGAATAAAAAAAAAAGAACAACAAAAACAATGTTGTTGCTTTATCCGACATACATCCTAATCTTATAAAATATCAGTAACAACTGAAAATGAAAATAAAGGTGTTTTTTTCTACTCTCAAATTTTTTCTATTTTCTATCTCTTAGTTTCATATTCATATGCATTGCACATGTATTTATGGATTTGTAAATGAACGAGAAATGGAGCTATTGATTTTATTATAAAATCGTTAATTTTATCTTCATACAAAAATTTTATATGGGATTGTGCTTCTGTATTTTATTTTTTCCTGTGATTTAATCAACTCAGCTAATATTAGAATTGTTTACCCAAAATATACACATAAAATAAAAATTGATTTGACGGCCACGGCAGACATCATTGACTCATTCATATAACATAAAAATTGATTTTGATCGCCTGCATCATCGCCGATTGATTGAATGAAAAAAAAAAAACGAAGCACACGAATAACCACGAAAAGTGTGCCTTCCATGTGAAAAAACTGGAGTAAAAGACCAATCTTATTGAGAGTTTGACCTTGCGCTTTGTTGATGGTCATTGCAAAGGCAGCTCGGACGGAAAACTGGCGTCCTTTTAAAGTGCATGGTGTAGTTCCAATACTTTTTTTTATCTTAAAACATAAAACAGCTATAGTATAGATATAGAATACAGATATAAATATACACATATATAAGTGTATTTTATTTGAAAATATATTTATTAACCATTGTTTATTTTTTTTAGAAATTAGGAAAAACAAAAAATTAAAAACCACTGCTTTTTTAATTTTAACATACAAAAGATTACAATATCAAATATCAATAGATAGATATAGGATATATTCATTTATTGCATAGGTACATTTATTATTTATCTGTAATATTGCACTAATATTATTATTAACTACTGTTTCTTTTTTGTTTAAATTAAAAAACATTATTGTTAGATATTTATTATACGGTACATATAATACCTTATGTAGGTAGATGCATGTTTTTAATTAATGTTTAAATATTATAAATCCCAATAATTTTAGAATATAGTTTATAAAGTAATTTCAAATAACAAAAATTGTTAAAATATAAACAACATCAACACATTTACACATGCGTAGCGTTAAAAAGAAAGTAATATATAAGAAAATAAATTCTTATTAAATGATGTTGTTTCGGCATCAAATCAACTCACGATTAGGTACCGTTTAGACATCAAGATTTTGTTTGTGCTATTGAGAGTTTGACTGTCCTGCAAACGTTGTGTCCCAAATTTTGATATCCGACTATCTGTTTAATGAAAAAATAGAATATTATCCTATTATGATCAAACAATTTTGAAACAAAAAATGCTGGAAAATTAATTTTTTCCTTTAAATCGAAATCTACTCTTGTCATTTGTTAAACTTTTTGTTTAATGTTTGTTGTGTTTGATTATTTTTGTTGAAATTGATTGTTATTAATAATAGTATTGATAATAACAATTAGTAGATATTAGACTACCAACATTTATAAGATTTTTTCAACTTTTTCCTAATTGTATTTTTGTTTTTTTTTTAAATTTTGTTGTATTTTTTATTTATTATTTTATTTGTTTATAATTTTAAATTTCTATATTTAAAATCAATGTTTTTTATTTGAGCTAAATAAACCTTAAATAAATAAATTAATAAGTACCTTTTATCAAATAAAATCTGATGTGTAAACTCTGCCTTAAATGCTATTGCGTCAACACTTATGTAGTTGATTATTTAAATTGAGTAAATTTTTTTTGATTATTTTTCATAAAAAAAATACGTAAAATAACTTACGCTAATCAATGTATTCTAAAAATGATTTTAAAATATATTTTTCAAGTACATAGGAATGTATTTAATAAATAAAATGCTTTGAAATTATTATTCTAAATATTTTTAATCCATTTTGTCTTAGCAGGGGAGGAAACAGAAAGAATTACGTGCTCATTCGACAATTATTTGATTTTTTTGTTGATATTTTTTCTTTTCTCTTTTAATTTGTGTTAAAAAAATGTATCCATAAAACAAAAACAATTTCTCTTTAAGAAAAACAACTCTCAGCTATTTCGAACTACCTGGTTCAAAACCTGAAAAAATTTATATATTGAAAATACATCAATTATAATTTATTTGAAATAAAAGAAAATAATATGATGTTTAAGAAATAATTTACTTTCATAACCTAATAAATTTAATACGTTAATTTTTAAAAAAATTCGAACACAAAATTTCAGACGACCATACACATGAAAAATCTCTTCTCCCGTGGGCTATTTAAAATTACATTGCAAAAATTAAGTTGTTTTTAAATGACTTATATCGTACTCTTTCTTTCTCGTAACTTATTACATAAGAAAAACAATAATTTTTTGCTGCTTTAACTAACGTTTTTTTTTTGTAAATGGAATCTTGACTTCCCCAGTGCATATCATCTTATTAAAGAATGTTATATGCTACTATGATGTATTAACAAGAAAAGCAAAAGAAGAAAATAACAAAAAATGTATACAGTATATCCCATTTCATTGAAATCAATTTGACTAAAGTTTGAGTTTTTTTTCTCCTATAATAAAGGCATTCTTGATGAGGTGTAAGAGAGAAAGAAAAAAATCTCTTCCAATTTAATTGCAAATTCTCTTCTTCATTTGTGTTAAAAACAAAACGTGTGCATAAAACAGAAACTCTTTAAAAAATTTCTCTTTAAAACAAAAAATTATAACGGTACATGCTGACACCGTCGAAGAATTAGATATTGTATACTTATTACTTATTTTCATTTTATTGTACTTAACACAAGCATATTAGAAAAATATTTCTTAAAATTAGATTAAAAATAATATTAAAACAACAAACATAATTTTTAATTTAAATATAAAAAAAGAAAAAAGAAATTAGACTATCATAATTTTTAAATATATATTCAATAAATTTTACTTATTTATGACGAAAATAAAAGGTTATGGTAACAAGGAAAACAAGTTAATTTTAAGTTGTTCCTTATTCATAGAAAGATTAATGTTGTCTCTGTACCTGTTAACTAAGAGAAACATTCTGTTAATGGGTTCGAACTTACCATAATTTGTACGATGATGAACAACATTGAATATATTTTCAGAACGAAAACGTGTACTAATATTACGATGATGATTGATCTTATCTTTGATAATTAGTGAATCAATTTTTCCAGAATTAATCATTAAAATAAATACGACGTCAGCAACTATTCTTCTGAATTCAAGAGTGTTTAAGTGTAAAAGTTTTAGTCTGTCTCTGTAAGGTGGTAAACGTATAGGATCAGACCAAGAAAGGTTTCTTAAAGCGAATCTAAGGAACTTCTTTTGAATAGCTTCAATCCTATTGATATGGTCGACGTAGTTAGGTGACCATACTGGGCTAGCATATTCTAGATTTGAGCGAACTAAAGAAGTGAATAGAGATTTAATTACATAAGGGTCATTAAATTCTTTTGACCATCTTTTAATAAAGCCTAGTATTGAATTTGCTTTATTGACGATAATGTTGAAATGTTGTTTAAATGATAATTTATCATTAAACATGACCCCCAGATCATTAAAACAACTAACTCTCTTGATAACCTTGTTATCAAGGGTATAATTCGAAATTATCGGAGAAGTCCGACGAGTGTAACTGATTTGAGCACATTTCTCCACGTTCAATTTTAATCCATTGACATCACACCAGTTTAAGAACAAATTAAGATCTTCTTGAAGTAAAGTAACTTCATTAGGTGACTTAATTGCCTTAAAGATTTTGACATCATCAGCATATATGGATACGCTGCTATTTCTCAAAATTGTTGTTACATTATTAATAGATAAAATGAACAGTAGTGGTCCTAAGTGACTGGCCTGCGGAACTCCAGAATTAGCATTGTATGGATCAGAAATAATTGATCTAAAAAGTACATTATATGTTCGGTCAACTACGTACGATTGAATCCAATTTATGAATGTTGGTGGAAAATTAAGGTTAGCAAGCTTCTTAGTAATAACATTGTGTGGTAGAATATCAAACGCTTTACTCATATCAGTGTATATTACATCAGTTTGAAAACCAGCTTCCATTGTGTTGCAAAAAGAAGAGCAACATTCTACTAAGTTCGTAACTGTTGACCAATTTTTCATAAAACCATGTTGGCAAGAAGATAAAAAGTTTGAACAGGTTTCATATATAGAATCATAAACTATCTTTTCAAAAACTTTTGGAACACAAGATAATTTAGCAATAGGCCTGTAGTTCATGTTTCTGGACTCTTTTTTGTGCACTGGTCTGATAAACGACTTTTTCCAGTAGTTTGGGAATATTCCAGATGCAAAAGAACGAGTGAAAAGAATTGACAATGGCAGAGTAAGTGATTCAGAACAATTTTTTAACACGATTTCAGGCACATTATCTGGCCCGGGAAAAGAATTATTATTTAATCGATCTAAGTAGGATTTAATTTTTAAGCTTGAAAAGTCAGCTTCCGGTAACTCAATGATATGAGAATTAACAGCCATTAAAGAATCGTAGCTGTCCGGCTCACAAATGTTGTCTTCAAAACAACTTGAAAAAAAGGTTTTAAAGAAATCTGCAATGACTGTCGCATCATTGGATGAATTATTATTATAAGACATTGACGCCGGAAACTGATCTGATTTGCTTTTGGAATTTACAAATTTCCAAAATATTTTAGGATCACGCTTTATCCGGATAAATAATTTCTGTAGTTAAAATTCAGAAGACTTTTATATGAATTAAAAAGACTAACAAAATTATTATAATTTGAATCACTCCTATTTTTCATATATAAAATCCATAACCTGTTCTTTTTATTCTTCAGTTTTTTTAATTCCTGGTTAATCCAAGTGGGACTTGATTTAATATTCCTCTCACGAATTAAAGGAACAAATAAATTAAATCCAGCTAATAAGATCTCATAGAAATTGTTAATTGCAAGACCGAGATCTACTTGAGATAGTATTGTTTCAAAATTAAAAGACAAAAAATAGTTATTGAGTGAAAGGTAATTAGCTTTTATAAAATTATATTTATAAGAGATTTCAGAACTAGATATAAGAGGACTATTAAAACAATAGGAGAAGCAGAATGGGGGATGATAATGATCAATAATTGAAAGAGGCATAAGAATATTATTAAAATACAAATTAGACCAATCGGATGTAAAAACTAAGTCCAATTGTCTGTTACAAGAATTTTTAATTTGTGAAACTTGTTGGATATTAAAAGAATTAAAACCATCAATAATTTCCATTTCAGAAGCCGAAGTAATTTGACTCGGTATTAAATATCCATCTTCTTCATTAAAATCCCAACTTACATTTGGGAGATTAAAGTCACCTAATATAAATATTTCATCAAATGAATCCATTTTAGATATAATAGAATTAATTGCTATTGACAATTTTGAATAAGTATCAAAATGAGAATTAGGGGGAATATAGCAACAAACAACAAAAAGTGCTTTATTATCAAGTTTTATCTTAATAACAATAATTTCAAGGTAAACTTCAAGGTAGAATTCAGGAAGTATGAATTCTTCAACTTGGAAAGAGTTTTTCATTGCAATAAGAACCTTTTGGTACAATGAAGGCATTATTATTCGAATTGACTGATTCTTGATATCTATCTTTTCTGAAAACTACAAAAGAAGAATCAAACAACTCTAAGGAATTTATCGAATTTTTAAGCCATGTTTCTGTTAAAGCAAATATATCATAGTCCAAAATTTTGGAATTAATGAAAACTGAGGAGGTCTTACTACGTAAGCCCCTAACATTTTGATAATAACATGTCAAACTATGGCAAGAGTAATTAATAGAATGATTATTGGAAGAATTAGTTAATTGCACTATGTTCACAGAGGAACTATTCACAGGGACGAAAAAACCTGTAGTTAGCATCTCTTGCCCTTTGTAATCGTTCCATTCTCAAATTTTCGACATAAGTTCTGTATGCTTTTAAATCTTTGAGTGTGTCATTCTTATTTACTCCTAGTGATTCATGAAATCGCACAAAAATATTAAATAATTCCGTGTAGTTTGACGGAATAAATCTTGTTGAATTAAGGTTTTAATATTAGTTTTTGTTTTTCCCTCAAAAACTGTATCATTACCTTTATCATATAAGTACGCTAAAAAAAGTCTAATGTTTTGATATATTCTATGGTCTCTTAAGCGAGATAGTATGTATATGCTATCATTAGTTTCCACTGCTTTTTGAGTTAAACGCATTATCGGAGGAGATAAAGGATTAACAAAATTAGGAAGAGAATTAATATTATTTGAAAGTGTTGCTGAAGTCGATTTGATTTTATAAAGTTGAGGATTGAGGGTATCCCCTTTCATGAAATTAGAATATTTATTAGAACTATTATTATTATTATTATTATTATTATAATTATTATGATTATTATGATGACTGCTATTATTATTGTTCTTATTTTTATTGTAGCTATTACCTTTAACGTTCATTGAATTAGTGTTATTACTATTTCTATGTTTAAAGTTATTTATTTTTAGTATTTGTAATATAAGAAAGGTTATTATTAGAAGAAAGGGTGTCATTAAAATTATAGATAATAGTTCCTTTACTCCAAAATTTTAAATTTTTTATGATTCTTAATTTGTTATTTGGAACACTGACTTTAAAAGAAAGAAATTTAGGAGTATATTTAAATTTCCTTGGAGTTATTAATTTAACAAATGCATGCATTGACAGTTGACAGTGCAGTTGACACTATAAAATATTGATGTATCATGTAGATGTATGTAGATTATCGTCGTGGTTTATAAAATGTTTGATGATATTAATTAATATCAAGAATCTCGTGTTAGTTCGATTCGATTGTCTTTTGGGTTAATTTTTTTTTTGTATTATTTATGGATTATTGCATTTGGTTCTTTGAACTTTTGCTTTCAGTTACGAAAAAAAAATGAATTCGTAGTGTAACATTAATATAGGTTGTAAATGAAAATTTATTAAAGATAAGTGTTTCCTTTTCAGATACACGGAATTTGTAGGAATTTATGTAATTTTACACATTAACCCATTTTAAAGAAACATCAACACCAATGCAACAAAGATATAACTGAAATGTGATATTTTATTGTGCTATAGTAGGTTCGATATATTAAAATTTTATTGTTAAAGTTTATTTTACAGATTTTATATTAGCTAATTTTAATAAAAAGGAAAGATTTTTTAACTTATAATTAAAAAGTAAATAATAAAATAAAAAATTTTTTTTAAAAACAAGGTTTTCCCAAGAGTTACACAGTTTTGATAGCAAATTTAAATTCACTAAAAAGGAGAAAATAAACTAGGTAGTTCAGGCAGTAGAAAATAATGTTAGATAAAATGTTTGTATGAAAAAACAAATATATGAACTTACCATGAATAAGAGCAAGGAGCATAAATCCTGATAACTGTAAAATATCAGCACTTAGTTTAAATTTATTGGTATAAATGTAAACATGAATATGAACTTGGCGAGAAAGAATTGAATATAGTGCGAGTGAATAAGGAAATCTTCGAAAAATTTTTAATAACTGAAAATTTTGAACTATTACCTTATATAGAATATGTTAGCCTATGTGGTAATTTATTTAAAATTGGGTTGGAAAAAGAATTGAATTATCTAGGAAAAGAATTTTAGTTAATGACAGGCAGCAAGAATGGCTTAACAATGAATTGAGATTACTAAATAACAATGAGAAGTTGACGTACCAACGAGCTGCGTTGTCTAGTAATGAAAGTGATTGGATAATTTATAAAAGAGTCAGAAATAACTTAGCAGTTAGAGAACTAAAAATCAATTAATTGAAAATAAAATAAAAAACTGTGAAGGAGATTGTAGACTGATGTGGAGGTCAATAATGAAATCAGATAAAAACCAGAAAATCGAAGAATTATTAATTAATGATTTAATTTATTTATTTTGAACAATTTTATTTAAATATTTTTTTAAATTATGAGTATGTTCAGACCAATTTAATTTATTATCCAATATAATTCCTAGGTATTTGAAAGAGCGAAAATTTTCAATATAATAACAGCCATTATCGCAGAGGACTGAATCACAGTATGACACGTTTGAGGATGGAGAAACAAATGAAGGAAAACGATTACAAACCGGCGAGTGATAAGATAAATCGCTAATTTCATTACTATTACAAGAAGTTTTGAAAAACATTAACTTAGTCTTAAGGCTTATAGTTAAATGATGAACAAAAAACCAATTTCTAATAAGCTGAAAATCGTAGTTAATTTTAATTACAACATCCATCAAATTAGAGCCACTATAAAAAAAAGCAGTGTCATCTGCAAAAGCAGTCGACATCCCATTATAATTTTGATTTAAGAGAGAGTTAATATAAATAAGAAATAATATCGGCCCCAACACTGAACCTTGGGGAACACCTTTGTTAATGAAAATCATTTCACTAACTTTAGATTCAACTCTGACTTTTTGCTTTCTATCTCTTAGATACGACTCGAACCATTTGAGAATAAAGCCTCGGAAACCAGCATTATACATTTTCTTCAATAGTAAGTTGTGAGATACTGTATCAAACGCTTTTGTGATATCAATGAAAGAGCAGCACAACTACTATTCTTATTCAGACTGTTATAAATTTTATTAGTAAATTTTAGCAAGGCATCTTCCGTGCTCCTATTCTTCAAAAAGCCAAATTGACTAGTACTAAAAAAATTTGTTTTAAATAAAAAATTAACTAATCTAAATTTAACAGCCTGTTCGAAAATTTTTGAAAAAGGTGATAGAAGTGAAATAGGACGGTAATTGTTGAGTTCAAGCGGACTACCTTTCTTAAAAAGAGGAATTACTTCTGCTAGTTTGAGGTTCTCAGGAAAAACTCCTTTAAAGACACTGAAATTAAAAATATAAGACAAAGCATCTACAATCTGAAAAACTATTTCTTTTAAAACATTATTTGAAAGTAAACCACAAAACTTAGAATCAGAATTTTTTAAACTTAATTATTATTTTGTAGATTTCAGAAGACGTAAATGGGTTGAAATAAAAACTATGAGATTGAAAAGGATCATTAATGATATTAGGAGATAGAAGAGAAACATCACAATCATAGAAACTACTTGATGAAGAATTATTAGAAATGTTACAAAAAAAGCTATTAAATGAATCGGCAAGTCGTGATGGATCATGAGGTAGTTCCCCATTAATGTCGAGTGCAATTTTCTTATAAGATTGGTTTTTATTTAATAAAGTGTTAATGAGTCAGCTTTAGTATTCCCTTTATTTTGAATAAATTTGTTCCGGTAGAAATTATTTTTCGTAAATTTAGATTTAGACTTTATATCAGAACAAAGTTTAGAATAGTAATTACTTAATCTAACATTACTGGGGTATTTTTTAACTTTATAGTAAATTTTATTTCTTTTTTTAATTAATCTTAACAAACTGTCGGACATCCACGGACTTAATTTAACATTTGTGTTACGTACTACACTTTGTTGTGAACATAAGTAGATATGATTGTATAAAATATCAGTGAACTTAGAAAAGGCTATAGAAGGATTATCAGCATCGTAAACATCTTGCCACGTTTCACACAATAGACTGAATCTTAAGTTGCTAAAATTAGTTTTTAAAAATTGAGAACCTATACTATACTTACGATTACAAACAACATCATCGAAAAAAAGACTCAAACATATCATACTGTGATCTGATAAACGAAGATCTAAAACTTCACTTGAATAAGATAGTTTATAATTTTTATGAAAACGAGTAAAAATATGATCAATACAAGTACCAGAAACTACACGAGTTGGTTCAAAAATTAGTGACTTCAGACCGTTAGAACATAGTAAAGATAAGTAATCATCAACAACCAAGTTTCTTGCAAGAATATTAATATTGAAATCACCTATAAGTATTAAATTGCTAGATTTTTCAGAGGATAAAAAATTGGAAAATTCTATCAGAAATTCTCCTAATGAAAATCTATGTAATCTATAAAAACCCACAAATGTATAATCCACAAAGTTCAACCTACAACTTACTTTTATAATATCAACACAATTCATATTATAATTGACAGTAGTGCAAATTAACGAATTTTTAAAATAGACACCAACACCACCTGAAGCATACGAGGAATTACACGAAGCATAGAACAAATAACCTGAAATATTATAAAGACTAATTTCATCATCATACATCCATATTTCACTAACAAAAATTAAATCTGGTAATGAATTTAACGAATTTAAGTATGAAAGTAATGAAATGTAATTTTCTCTTAAACTCCTAATATTTGATGTATAATAGTAAAATTAGAACTCATAATTGATGATAAAAAGAAAATAACAAAAGAAAAAATATTTTACTTAAATATAGAAAAAGTAGTAGTTATAAAATATAATTTACAGATTTGAGGATATCAAATAACTTTAGTGTTTAAAAAAAAAATTAAAAATTAAATTTAAAAATTATATATTAGATACTTAATAAACTAAAGGTTAGCAAAATCCTCAAAACCTTTATTTTTCCGCATAAAAATTTTTGAGTTTTTAATCCTTAGAAATTCATACTTTTTTTCATTCTTCACCTCACGAGCTTTCCTCAGAAGAGACTTGAAGTATAAAGTTAACGTGTCACAAATAAAAACATTTTTATTGTTCACCTTACTAGGATTAGCAGAGGATGATGATGATGTTCTATTTTTTCTTAACAATGTTTGCTTATTCATAATTTTTTGTTTTGTTTCAATTTAACACACACTATTGTTTTCTTGCCAAAATTAGAGTTTTTATTTTCTCTCAGTGGCTTAACAAAACAGTGTTGAATATCGTTTTCATTTAAACTCTCATCAAGATTATTAGAAAAGAAAGACAAAACATCATGTTTTAAGCTTTGTTTTTCACTATTGCTAGAGGGAAAGTTAACAATATCAACAAACTTTCTTTTATTACGTTGCTCCAACATATTGTTTTTATTTTCAAGCAAAAAAACTTTATTACACAACGTTTCTTTTTCTCTTAGAAGAATATTTATTTGTTTATTGTTCTCCGCAAGTATCTGCTTCATTTCCAAATTCAGCATGCAATGCAAATTGATGTTGTCAGCAACGATAATATTCTCACTCTCAGTAGCTGAACTACTCTCAGAGCTTTTAATACTCTCCGAGCATTTACCGCTTTGAGAGTTTTTCCTTGGAAATTCGAATATATGTTGATGTCGTTATTTTTACATTCTTAAGCATTGACTCACAGTTTAAATGTGTAGCTGGCGACGCAATTGGAGAAACGGATGCAAGAATGCTATTATCATTAATGGAATGACGTCTTGCAGTACTGCATAGTTTACATATGAAGGAGTTATTACTCATCTTCATAAATTCAATCTCATTTTGAGATCTGTTAACACAAGCTGCATGGAGCAAATTTTTACAATCAACGCACGCGATTGAAAGATGATTTCTCTCAATTTTGTTGCTACATAAAGCACAAGATGTCGGTATTATTGAAGAATAATCAAATAATTATGTCATATTATGTTATATTTCAAGAAAATTTACGTTTTGTTATAATATTTACTTAACATTAATTCAAATAATTATTTTTATTTTTTTTAACTTTTTAAGAAAAATTTAAAATATTGCTTAAAAGTAAATTTTAATGTTTTAAAATGTGCAAAACTTCAAATGATGTTTACCCCGCAAAAACTACAAGAGAATATATCAACAGTTTGAAGAATATTTTCAAGTCTACCCGCCTTCGTTGCTTCACCGGAACGCAATTTCAGTGTATTTAAATGGTTAAAAGTTTTAACAGATCTATAATGAGCCAAGAACGGTTAAATGGGCTATTAATTTTACATATAAATTCAGACATTGCACGAAATATTGACTTTTCAATTATTATAAAAGGTTTTGCTAACACTAAAGCTTGAAAAGCTTATTTGTAATTATTAATTTAATTTTTTTTAAATAAATTAAGAATAATAAAAGAACTATGTAAATTTGTCTTTTTACACAAACAAGAGGTCTCATATTTTTATTGGCCTGGGCCCCCTCTCAGCTCTGCAAGGCCCTGAGTAATAGTATTCCATTTATCGAATTTGAAAATTTAATCCAACAAAGAAATTGTAGATTTAAATTTAATGATATTGACAAGGATGAGCTGTTTAATGTAATAAAAATAATGAACAAAAAAAATCATTCGTCCTATTCCTAAAAGTAAAAGTCCCAAAGAACCGAATGAGTATAGACCTATTAATATGGCGCCAATATCTTAAAAAATTTTAGAAAAAGTAGTAAGTTTGCAATTAAAACAGTACTTAAATGAAACTGATATTTTATGTAATGAACAAAGTGGATTCAGATGTAAACATTCCTGTAAAACGACCTTAAATTTTGTTTTGTATGACTGGAAACTGGCAAAAGAGAATAATTTGGTAATTATGGCAGTTTTTTTAGATCTTAAAAGAACTTTTGAAACCGTAGACCGTGAACTATTGATGTCCAAATTAAAAATATGGTAATAATAAAAGTATTGTATTATGAATGTAGAACTTGAATGGCTTAAAAGTTTCCTTGAGTGCAGAAAAACAAAAGACGTGTGTGGATGGTAAATTATCGGATAGTTGTTATATAAATAAAGGAGTGCCACAAGGTGCAATTATTAGAAGTTTTTTACTGCACATAAACGATATTAAATTGTGTATACAGGATTTTAAAATTGTTCTTTTTGCTGATGATGTTCTGCTTTACATAGTAAGTCCCAATGTGGAGGATTGTTGCAGTAAAATTAATGCAGATCTGAACAGTTTATTTGATTGGCTCTGTATGAATAAGTTGAAATTAAATTTAAGCAAAACTAAATACATGATCATAAATAATTGTAATGACAGTGATGTTGCTTTAAATATTGGTGGTGGAAGCATTAAAAGAGTAAACGTCATGAAATATTTAGGAGTACAGATAGATGATAAGCTAAAATTAGACAGACACGCTGATTTCATAAGTAATAAAATTTATAAAAAAGTAGGTTACTTAGGAAGAATTCGCTGTCAACTCATGCAGAAATGTGCAATAATGATGTATAAGTATAATACTATGATTTTACCGCATTTGGACTACTGTGCATCATTGTTGTTTCTATGTAGTGAAAGGGAAAAGGATAGGATGCAAAATTTTACAAAACAAGGCTATGAGAATCTTAAGATGTAGTAGAAGAACGAACCAAAACTACATGCTCAGGCAATTAAAATGGATGTCAGTGCGCCAAAGACTCAATTTCAATATTTTGATTTTTATTTTTAAAATAAAAAATAATATGCTTCCAGACTATTTTGGAAATTTACTAAGATATTTTGGAGAAACAAGTCATTACAGCCTGAGATCGGCAAATTTGTTCAGGTTACCATTGTTTCGTAGGAGTAATACACAAAACAATTTATTTTATATAAGTCTTCAATTATTTAATCACTTACCAGTGGAAGTCAGAAACGCAAAAAATTTAGATTTTTTCAAAAATTTTTTGATAACTTTTATAAAGTATAACGAATTATGAAATTTGTATGTTGCCTATTGAATATTCATAAATTTTTAACTTATTATATTTTGATTTTGTATTTGGAATTTTCTAATTATTTTAAATTTTGTAGTTTAAATTTTTTATGAATTATTTTGGTAAGTTATTGTTTATAAATTTTTTAATATTGTGTAATAACCATATTGAACTAATTTTATTTTATCTAATTTGAAAATAAATAGATTTAAGGCTTTAAAATAGTATTAATTACTAATAAATGAATTAAAAAAAAATATATATTTTTCATAAACCAATTTTTTTCAATTCGATTCATAAATCAAACTTCATAGAAGTAAATTCTATTCAACTTTGCTAGTAATTTAATAAATTTAAAATTATAAGCCCATAATAAAATATAAGTAATAAAACAATGTTTTCTTACATGTTTTTACTTTAAAAATTCCATTTTTTTTTTTTTATATTATAGCCAAAACTTAGGTTTTGAACCTTTAAGTACTTGCGTACCGTTGACTATTTGAAAAAGGAAAGGATAGTTAGAGGAAAGGAAAGAAAAAGGAAGAAGAAAAGTTTTGTGGGAAAGAGCGAACAATGTTGTTAATATTCGTCTTAAACCTCTGTAAGTCATAAATAAAAAATCCTTCTCTCATTGGGAATGCTTCGATTGGGACGCGGTTCCACAATCGGGATGTTCTTACTATAAAAGAATTTCCATAGCCGGACTTAAACCATCTCGGAATTTCCACTGTGAAAGGGTGGGCACTTGATGCCTCTCGTGTTGTGCGATTGAATTGCTTAAGAGGAGGAAGAAGTGATTTTAATTCCTCGGAACAAGTGCCAACACCAAGCAGATATCTATAAAATAGAGTAAGTGCTCCAACAATACGACGATGACCAAGTGGTATAAGGGATGAGGTCACATTTATGTCGCCTATAAGACGAATGGCGCGGTTTTGAACTTTGTCCAAAAAATTTAAAGCGGTTTTTGGTGCACCTGCCCATAAATGTGAGTTATACTCGAGCTTGGGTCGTATATATGCTTTATAGATTTTTAAAAGGTCTCGAGATGAAAAATAAGTTTTGCAGCGGCTCAAAAATCCTAAACATTTTGCGGCGCTTTTCGCAATATCGAAAATATGCTCATTCCAGTGCATATTTTGATTCACTCGCATTCCGAGAATGTTCAGATCTTTGAGTCGCTGGATACCTTCATTTTGAAGCCGGAGAATTGGTTCGAATGTTGTTAGCTTGTTACTAACAAAACAGCTTTGAGTTTTTGAAGTGTTAAACTCGACTCTGTTAGCTTTACCCCAGTCGACAATTTTGGCAAGGTCGTGATTGAGCGCGCCGGCCATCATTGTTCTTTTGGAGGTGACTGCGGAAGCTGTAGCATTAGTTTGTTTTAGAAAATCATATGATGCTACTAGAGTGCTGTCATCAGCAAAACTATGGATTGGATTGAAAGTTAATTTGAGAAGGTCATTAATGAAAATGAGAAATAGGGTGGGGGAAAGGACAGAGCCTTGTGGAACACCAGCATTGATTTGAAGTTGGTCGGAAAAAGAACCGTCAACTGAAACTATGATAGATCGATTTAAAAGAAAACTTTCAATCCATTTAGAAAAGGTTGAACCAAGGCCTATAGCGTTGCATTTTGCTATAAGAGCAGAATGCCAAACTCGATCAAAAGCCTTAGATATATCCAGAGCTACAACAGTAGCTTCACCAGATTGATGCAGGCTGGTGTTGAGCTTCTCGCAGAGGCATGTCATGAGATCACCGGTGGAACGTTGGGCTCGAAAGCCGTATTGGCTATCATGAATTATACCTCTACTGTCAAGATATTTCTTCAGCTTATGATTAATTAAGATTTCCATCGTTTTTGAAATAATGGAAGTAATAGCTATGGGCCTATAGTTTGAAGGATTGCTTTTGTCACCTTTTTTAGGAATAGGATAAACTTGGGCAACTTTCCAATAGGAGGGGTAAGTTCCTGACGAAAAGGACAAATGGAATAAGTTGCGCAGAGGTTTAGAAATAGCGAAGGCAATGTGTCGCAGCACAATTGCAGGTATACCATCAGGACCGGTAGATTTTTTTATATCGAGATTCTTCAAGACTTTTGCTACAGCTCTTGTTCTAAAGTAGATCCTTCCGAAGGAATAATTTAGAATAGGGATTGATGAAGGATTTTGGGCTGTAGGAGGGAGTGTGGAATTAGCTGCAAATAATTTTGCGAAGAGATTAGCCTTTCCAACAGAATCTGATATAATAGTACTATTATTATCAATCATAGGTGGAAACGAAGACTTGCAAAAATTTTGCCTAACATTTTTAGCAAATGTCCAGAAAGACCTGCTGTTGTTGGGGAGATCAAAGATTTCTCGTCTCAATCTTTGGTTATGCAGGAATTTTTGCTGATTGATAATTTTTTTACATTTATTCCTAACCACTTTATAACTCTCATACGTATTGACTGTTTTATTGTTCTTGTATTTTTTGTAAGCTTCTTCTTTGGATTTCAGAGCTTTGCTGCAGAGGTCGTTGAACCAACCTGAGGGATTTCGTTTTATACTTCTAAGGCTATTTGGAATGAAAGTTTTCATTCCTAATAGAATCCTCTTGGTAATCACCTCTGCAGCAAAGTCGACATTTTTATATTGGAAACACAACGACCAGTTCGATGCATTTAAAAAGTTTTTGAAGCCTTCCCAGTCAGCTTGGTGATAATGCCAAACTAGTCTTTTGGGAGAATTAGAAGAACTGGTTGTTGTGCCTACTTCGAAGCTTGTGCTTACAAGACAGTGGTCGGAACCACCTAGCGGAGAGTTAACAGAGATTGAATATTTCTCTGGATGGGTAGTTAGGAATAAATCCAGGAGGTGTCCGTTCTGGTCGCGTCGGTCTGGTATCCTCGTAGGGCTTTTGACAAGTTGAGAAAGGTTGAAAAAGTTGGAAAAAAGTTCAACTTGTTTGCCTTCGGGACTGTTGTGACTAGAAAAATTAAGCCAGTCTCTGTTATGAATATTGAAGTCTCCCGCCAGAATAATCTCAGACTCGGGATTGGTTTCCAGAATTGAGTTTATCTGGTTGGATAGTCTTTCTATAAGCATATCAGTTTCTAGCTGATTCGCTTGAGGCGATCTGTAAATAAAACAGAAGTGAATGATGTGCTTATCGGCGTGTATTTTCATCCAATTATATTGATAAATTGGATTGGAGCACTCAAAATTTTGAAGAGTCTTATAAGCTACATCATTTCGTATATACAAAGCAATCCCTCTATGGGGTATAAAAAGTGGCACAAGCGAATAATTATTGATATTAAAGTTAATATCATTATTCACAACTTGTGTTTCACTTAGTGCTAAAATTGCTGGATTTTGGAGCCGTAGATGGCTTTCGACGGAATGGAAATTTGTTGATAGACCGCGAATGTTACAAAAATCTATCTTAAACATAATAACGAACAATTTACAAAGAGAAAAGGAAAATAAATTAAACTTAACAAAAAGTACCGAAAAAAAAAAAAAAAAAAATATATATATATAAAAAAAAAATATATAAATTAAATTTTATAAATTAAATTTTTTGGCCCACGTACCACTTACTTATACCACCCCTGCAATGAATGCAACTGAAACCAATATCTACACACAACAGTTTTTAATACCTTATTGGGTGTAGAAATACTCTCAGAAACATTCACTGCAGGTTAGAACAATGAGAAAATTACGGTAATAACAAAATAAAAAAGAAGAAAAAATTATAGTGCATAATGAGAGAATTTTGTAGAAGAAAAAGAAAGCCGGAAAAGAAAAACGAGAAAGAAAAAAAAAAAAAAAAAAAAATTATTTTAATGTGAATTGAATCATGATTTTATTATTGTCAACTAAGACGAACAGTTAACAACATTTTGAATAAAGGAGAGAAAAAAGAAAAAATTGTTTTGGCTATTTTTAAGTTATGTATTATTTGATTTTATTATTATTCTAAAGTAAATTTTATTATTGACACTATTTTTAAATTGTTTTTATAATTTAAATTTTTTATTATTTTAATTTTTTTTTTTTTTTTTTTTATGCACTCTGATTTTAGTTTATTAATCATTAATTGCTTATTTAAACGTTTATTTATTACACCGCACTTTTAATTCACATGTACCTAGGTTGAAGTACAGTGGCAAACTCCTTTTTGGGTTTGCCACTGTACTTCAGTTCAACTAAAGGTTTTGACAATTTATTCTTCCATATTTAATAATATAAATTGTTAAATTTATATTATTAAATATGGAAGAATAAATTGTCAAAACCTTTAGTTAAATAATTAGTAGCTAGCTATTCAAAATAAAAATTTTTGTTTTGTATTTTTAAGAAACAAAAGAATTAGAACTTTACTTTTTTAAAAAAAGCAATTATAAAACCAAATAATTTTAAATTTTTTATAAAAATTTAAATAATGTAATATCTTCCATACCAAATTTTGTCTTATGAAATTTTGTTTGTATGTGATTTTGAGTTATGTAATTTTGTCATGTAACCGAAAACACTTCACATTGATAATAACAAAAAAAAAATATTTTTATTTATAAATGAAATTCATAAAATCTATACAAAATTTGTTATAAACAAATAGCACATCTATAAAGTAGAGGTTATCCAGCAGGCACTGAGTATAGTACTTATCACTATGAGAGTAGCGACCTAATTACTCCGTTTTTGATGCAAAAGAAGGAAGTGGCAAGCTTCACAACAGTTTGATGATTTTCAAAAGAATAAATAATGCAGAGTGGATTAGAAAGTGAGAGCATCTCATGTAAAGAGAGTTTCTGGGTTTATTTTCAAAATTTTGCCTTTAAAAGAGTAGTAGTGTTCACATTAAAAATGTTTTCAATAATATTATGTATACAATTTCTTTTTAAAAAATTTTGTTTATGAGTGCCGGCATTTTGATTTAGTATAATATTTTGCTTAGGAGTTTTGATTATAATCTGAAGTATCATTATTACAGAGCGCCTTATAAAAAAGTTTTCTCAGCATTTAAACAATGGATATACCCCATAAAGAAATGTGAAAAATTACCATCTCGTTTTAATTAGAGTGGTTGTAGTTTCTTTATCTTTTTCTTCTTTCAATTTGTGTTACTGTAGCACGATGGCCACAAAGACCTTATTAATTTTAACCCGAGCATTACAAAAAAAATGTGAAAAAGTTCGTGTAAGCAGTGCAAGAAAACAATAAAGTTAAGGAAAGATAAAAGTATCCAGTAAGATGGTGAGTGCGGTAGCTGGTTTCATAGCACGTGTACTAAACCGACAGCTAAAGAGTTCAACGCTGGATACAACTAGATCCCGAGAAAGTTTTCATAAATGTTAAAAATAAATTGAATTATCCGGAGTAAAGGAAATATCTGGATTAAATGTAATGAGCGGTGAATCCGAAATTCTATGAGCTACAGGTGTCAAATTAGGAGAGGGTGATATAAAGGAGACTCCGGTGAACCAAAAAGAAGTATTGTTACATTAACAAATACCTATGCTAAAGCTAAAATCATGCAAGCTAAAAAGAATAAAGAATAGACTGTAATGAGACTTTCAGAACTTAGCTAAATAGCAGTGAAATACCCAGAACAATTTACCAAAAATTTCTTTTTGTTGTCACTTGATAAAAATAATTATATGATTTTTTTAGTGCAATTTTTTTTATCATCAGTATTGTATTTTAAATACTTTATCTTTTTTGGTCAATAGCTCCAATAAAATGTAATTCTTCGTCAATAAAAAGCCAACAGTTTTGAATGTTTGAATTAGTCTGCTTTTTAGATTCTGATATTACATTTTCTTCATTTTACATTTCATAAATCCTGGTGCTTGTGCATACAACTGAATAGAACTTGTATTTGATTATATTATGATAATTAGAATCACTTCGAACTTTACAAATTTTTCCAAAATCTGAGGCAGTGACCATTATATTTCTTAATTCGTACCAATAATTAAAGCCAAATTGATCACGTGTATCAATTTCAATGTTCATCATATTTTCAAAATTTGTTCTCAACTTTTCCAGCATTATTTTTTTTCTTTTATAGAAGCTCAGGTAACATATCTGGTTTTTCACATTTGTCTGCTCCATAATTTTTATCGACTGAGTGATGTTTACCTCTTCTTAATCCTTTATTTGGCTTATGTTGCTTCTTTTTTCTGGTCATATTTCTTTTAATTATTTTCTCTTCTACGTTTGAAAGAAGCATTTTTTTGTTTCTTTCACTCCCATTTATTTCTGTCAAAATCTCTGTAAAAGCCTGCCCATTATTGAATTGAACAGCAGCAGCCGCACATCTACTTGAATAAGACTGCCCCAAAGAAAAATTTATTCGTTTCCCTCCTACGCATTGACAAATTAGACTATTGAACTGTTCGCAAATATTTGAGTCCATATTAAGTAACAAACTGTCTGAGTTTTGGAATAAACGTTACACAGCAGGCGTTATTTCTTCAAAGATACAATTTGATATCATCAAAGTTACAGTTACTCTTGTCACATTTGATATGTCTTTGGCAAGATATTTAATCTTATTATGGTAGGGTAGTGAACTATTACTCCAACGATTCACCGAAGTTTTAATTCCAATAATCATTCTATCTATGTTTTGACACGATTTTTTGCGATATTGTATTTGAAATTTTGTATTTGAAGTCGTAGATGTTAGTTTACGTCTAAAGTTTCTGTACAGATGATTTTTACATTGAAATTCAAGATACTTTCGTAGAAGCAAAGCCTTATGGTAATAAATAATCTTTTACTACTGTCTCCATTTCCTACAAATTAAAACAAATAAAATATTAATTGACAACATACATACTTAGGTGGTAATTATTAACTAAAAATATGTATTATTTATTTATGCTTAATACACACATATTACAATATACATAAGTGTACAAAATTAAACAAACAAAATATAATTTTAAATAAGCTTAATCTTATTCTAGATCTTAATAATAAAATATTGATATTTATACATTTTTGTAATTTATTACCAAAGCATGTTAGAAAATTATAAATTTATACTAACTCTAAGATAAGTGCAGCTTTTTTTTAGTTGGGCTGCTTTTAATGTAAAACCGATGTGGTGTTTTTGTTTATTTATTAACATAAACATTTTATTCAGAGGCTCATATTTACCATAATTGGTACGATGAAATATTGGACGAAAAATATTTTCCGATCTAAAGCGGTTCCTGTTGTTAATATGTAAGTGGATCATATCTCTAACATAAGGCGAATCAATTTCATTATTTAAAACTTTAATAATGAATATGATATCAGCAATCTTCCTTCTGGATTCTAATGATTTAAGATCCAATAACTTTAACCGGTTCCTATAAGGTGGCAGAATAACTGGATTTGACCAGTGTAAATTACGCAGTGCGAATATCAAAAATTTTTTTGTGTAGCTTCAATTTTTTGGATATGATTGAGGTAATGAGGCGACCACACTTGACTGGCATATTCAAGATTTGGTCGAACAAGAGACGTAAAAGTGATTTAAGGACGTATGGATCGTTGAATTCTTTAGAAAATCTTTTGACAAATCCTAGCATGGAGTTAGATTTATTTATTATGACGTTTAAATGTTGTTTGAAACATAATTTATTATCAAAAAGTACACCAAGGTCTTTAAAGTTTGAGACTCGTTCAATAGATTTATTTTCAAAAGTATAATTAATGATTCAGAAAAGCGAGAGAAAGTTATTAAAGCACATTTATTAATATTTAAGGTCAGATTATTAATTTTACACCAATTTAAAAAAGAGTTTAAGTCTTGTTGAAGAAGGGATCTGTCCCTTGCTGATGTAATTTTTTTTCCAGAGTTAGCTTCAAAAGGTTCAGAAGGAGCGGATCTAAATAATACGTTGTAGTTCCTATTAATTAAGTAGGAATTAATCCAATTGGTAAAAGAAGGAAGGAATCCCATTTTTTTTAATTTTAGTATAATAATGGAATGAGGAAGAAGATCAAAGGCTTTACTTAAATCGGTGAATATGACATCTGTCTGAAACCCAGCTTCCATATAGTTTTTGAATTTAGAACAACATTCTATTAAATTGGTTACTAGGGATCTTTTTGTCATAAAACCATGCTGGTTATGGGACAGTAAGTTGGAGTCAAGAGTCAAATACTATTAATTCACATAGTTTCGGAATACTTGATATTGACAAGAGTCAAATACTATTAATTCAAATAGTTTCGGAATACTTGAAAGTTTTGCAATTGGGCGATAGTTTTTTATATTATTCTTAGAATCTGTTTTATGAACTGGTTTAATCAGGAAAGATTTCTTGAGAATGTGAAAGTTTAAATAAAATTGATAATGAAGTGCAGAGAGATTCAGAACACTTTTAAAATAATTTCTGGTACATTATCTGGTCCAGGAAATTAATCATGGTTAAGTTTTTCCAAATATTTTTTCAGTTTACTCGGTTCAAAATCTATCGTCGTGAGCGGGATTCTACGAAAACTTTCTAAATCATGAAAATTGTTCATATTTAATACATAAGAGTTATTTATGTAGGAGCTTGAAAAAAAATCTTTAAAAAGCTTCGCGATTACTTCTGAATTATTAGAAGTTATGTTTTCGTTAGCCAGAATATTTGGAAATTGATCTGATTTACGTTTTGAATTGACAAACTTCCAGTATAACTTAGGATTCTTTTTAAATTCAAATGCCATGTCGTTAAGGTAATTTGTATAATCAAAGGTTAAAAGGGATTTATAAGAATTAAAGAGAATTACGAATTGATGATATGTATTTTCATTTTTCTGTTTTAAATATTTTGACCATGCCTTATTTTTCTTGTTCTTTAATAACTTTAATTCCCTGTTAATTCAAACGGGACTGGAATGTAGATTTATTTCTCTAGATAACGGAACATATAAGCTAAAAGCATGTGACAAAACATCATAAAACTTAGAAAACGCTACATTAATACTCCCATTGTTCATTAATGTGTTAAAATCAATAGATAGTAAAAAGTTATTAAGACCTGTGAAGTTTGTGTTACTGAAGTTATAACGATAAGGTATAGTCGGTGTAACACTAATGGTGTTGTCGTAGCGGTAGGTGAAGCTAATAGGGGACTGATAGTTATCAATATTAACGAGGATTGCTGCTTGCGAAAATAAGGTCTAATTGTTTAGGTAGACAATTCTTATTTGTAGAAACCTGTTGCAGAGAGTTAGCATTACAGCCGTCTATTAACACAATTTCGGGCTTAGTTGAAGTGTGGCTTGGAATTAAAAACCGTTCTTCATCATCTGGAATCCATTCGATATTTGAAAGGTTAACGTCACCGAAAACCACAATTTCGTCGGATGGATTCAATAGAAATAAAATAAAATCAATAGTACTAATAAAGTTAATATAATTTTCAAGGAGAGAATTTGGTGGTATATAACAAGAAATAATATAAACTGACTTATTTCGAAATTCAATTTTTACCGCAATTAGTTCTAAATCCATATTGGGTGGAAGTACAATAGCAGAACTATTTAGGATATTTTTTATCGCAATTAAAACTCCGCCGCCTTTAGGGGTTATTAAATTACTAACAAGAGTATTGTATCTGTCTTTCCTATATATTGCATATGAGGGATCAAATAATTCCACAGAATTGATTGCTGAGTGTAACCAAGTTTCAGTTAAACAAAAATATCAGAGTTCAAAATGTTTGAGTTTAAATTAATTTCGTTAAGGACGATAAAGTCTATTATGGTTTTCCCTCGATCTTTGAAGATGGTTTACTCTATTACTTTCAATCAGATAATACACAGATCAAAAAAAATAATTTCCAATAATTAAAATTAATTTACGAAAAATAAGTTAACAGATAATGTATCTTTCGTTTATTATAATTTTATATGTGAACGGTTCAAGACACTTTTTAGATTTTCTGTATCACTATCTGCCGCCTTTGTTAATTGTATAAATAACGTCAGAACATCAAAAAGCAATAACCTACTAAATATAATTTATAAATGCAGCATCCTTGTTTCGTTTACAAGAAAAATAATAGAACTCCAATCGATAAAAGCAAAAAAATCAAAAAATAAATTTTTCTCTTATTTTTAACTAATTATTTTCAGACTAAATCGTTATAAGTTTAAAAAAAATTTTTGTGCCAAATATAAGTTCAACTTTTTTTGAAAAGTTAGGTTAAGATGTTAAACTAAAACGAACAAATCCAGGTTTTAACTATAAATCTATATGATTAAAAGTGATTAACTAGATCAAGCTTCAACCAATTGCAGGTAAAGAGCTGCAAGCAGCTCTTACTTAAAAATTATTGTGCTTCCAGAAATTATCTTTTTTATAAAGAGTCCTATTTCGATTTCAATCACATGCATCATACCGACAAGACCATTTTGTTTTGAAAATATTTTTTATGGTTTGCCCTTTTAAAGTAGTAGTTAACACTAACCAACGACTTGCTGAAGAATAAAAGAAATTAAATAATTCTTGTTGAAAAAATTTAAAAAAATTCTTGAAAAAATTTAAAAAATATGCTGCATCTCGGCAACAATCTGCTACATGTATGATTTTTGTTTTCATTTTTGTATTTTTTTCTTATATTAAAGAATTTTTATGAATTTTAAAAAAATGTCTGTACTTAAAATTTATTTTAATACATGTAGCGACATCTACTCGGAAATAACCATCGTTAGACATCTCTATATTAGTCGATCTATGGCACTACTTATAAATAATGTTAATGTATACATATTAATATTATTAATTTGTTTAATTCTGATTTTCTATTATATAATTTAATTATATTTACCAATAAATATAAAATTAATTTTGATTATGTGAAAAAAAATTATGCTCCATAAAATTTTCCAAAGAAAATCAAATTGCTGGCGCCCTTTTTCGGTTGACGCCCCTAGGCAGTTGCCTAGTTTTGCCTATGAGTAAAAGCGCCCTTGTGAATAGTATATAGTTACTTATTCAACGAAATACGGTTAACAAAACAAATAAAACACATTCAAATTAATTATTTTAATTTAAAAATAGGAAAGTAAATGTTACTTACTAGTTAGGTAGTTAAACCTCTCTTCAAAAACTCACAAAATTGAACTAACTTAACTTTTACTTTTAACAAAATTACTTTTACAAAATTCTTAAAAATAAGAACAAAAAAACATAATTGTTCTAAATAATCTAAAGAGTTTTCTTGTTAAACCAATTCATAATAATTTATTGATTTGTAATTTTTACAAAGAAAATATTTTGTAATCGTTAAGTGGTTTTGAAATAATTATTTGAGCTCAAGTGGGGCTTTGTAATTTATTGTCTGAGAAAAAATTTAAGGATTTGAAATTTAGTTTTGAAAATTAAAATTTAGTGAAATGGTTTATTTATAATAAATCGTTATTGCTGCTCATATCATAGTACCAACTGTAAGAGGGCGATATGATTTTATTTCAATAATAGCAGCTATGAATTTACATGGAATAATATATCTATAATTATAATTGACAAGCATTTAAGGTCCTGCGCAGTAGACAGCTTTTTATTTTATTTCGATTCTCCTACTCCTTAATGAACTTCTAATATATATAATATATAAGATTGTATATAAAACAAAAATGCGCACACAGTTGAAAATTTTGTACTCATATGATTTTATTATTCAACAAATACATTGTGCATATGTGAGATCTTATGAAAGTAATAAACAAAAGCAAACAAATCAGTTATTATAATTTATATTATATCCTTTCAAATGAATCTATTTACATATGCCAAATAAAAACCAAGAAATAAATTCATTTCAAATAAAAAATATAAAAAAGCAAAAACAAAACAAATTAGCTGAATTGTTCATATGACTAGCAAATTCATTTTTATATAGTAGAGTTAGAGTATATATAATTATCCTTATTGAACTTCTAATATATATAATATATAAGATTGTATATAAAACAAAAATGCGCACACAGTTGAAAATTTTGTACTCATATGATTTTATTATTCAGCAAATACATTGTGCATATGTGAGATCTTATGAAAATAATAAACAAAAGTAAACAAATCAGTTATTATATTTTATATTATGTATTTGCGAATGAATCTATGTACATATGCCAAAAAAAAACAAAGAAACAAATTCATCTCAAATAAAAAATATAAAAAAGCAAAAACAAAAAAAAATCAGTTGAATTGTTCATATGACTACCAAATTTATTTTTACATAGTAGAGTTAGAGTACCTATCTATAATTATAATTGACAAGCATTTAAGGTCCTGCGCAGTAGACACCTTTTTATTTTATTTCGATTCTCCTACTCCTTAATGAACTTCTAATATATATAATATATAAGATTGTATATAAAACAAAAATGCGCACACAATTGAAAATTTTGTACTCATATGATTTTATTATTTAACAAATACATTGTGCATATGTGAGATCTTATGAAAATAATAAACAAAAGTAAACAAATCAGTTATTATATTTTATATTATGTACTTGCGAATGAATCTATGTACATATGCCAAAAAAAAACAAAGAAACAAATTCATCTCAAATAAAAAACATAAAAAAGCAAAAACAAAAAAAATCAGTTGAATTGTTCATATGACTAGCAAATTTATTTTTATATAGTAGAGTTAGAGTACTTCATTTTGATATAGTAGGTCACTTGAATTCTTCACTTTTTATCTTTTTAAGTAATTGTTTCTAAATTTTGGTTATTTGTAGTAATAATATAGTTTTTATTAAAATTATGTATTATGTAGGTATATATATACATACATACCTCTTTAATGACAATTTTTTTTATTTTTAGTAATTTTTCCACTAAATGCCACTTACTATAATGAATATATCGGAAACGAAGCAGTATATGAGGTACGTGTATTTATGTGTCCTAAATAAAACTTACTAACCACAAAACTTTTTATTAAACACGAGGGGTTTCTGCTATATCGTGCGAAGTTTATGTCAGTACGTAAATTACTGTTTTTTTAAAAACTTTAAATTTGACTTCAACTTCAAATATAATTACTCAACAGGGGCCCCTAGTCTATATTATAATACATAAGAGCGTGAAGGCACACTATTCGTGGTTTTTCGTGTGCTTCGTTTTTTTTTATTCAATCAATCGGCGATGATACACAAAAGCACGATTTTGAAAAAATACGATTTAATAAAAAAATAAAATATATTCATTTGCTAAATTGTTAATATTTCAGTAAAATATTAGGTTTATTCAATAAACTGTTCAAGAACGATCTAAAACGATCTAGAGTAAAAAAATTTGTTGTGTTCAGTAATTTCCGTTAATTTAACTTTTTTGCCCAAAAGTGCTCTAATCGTTGTTGAGTAGATTGTTTAAAATAGTTTTAAATTGATCTGTTTTGTTCCGAATTTTTTTGTGCAAAAATTTTGTAGGTATATCTTTTTTAATTTCAGCACCTGAATAGTCAAGTCAAGAAAATTTTGAACATTTGACATGTTTAAAGTATCTGAAAACAATGTATAGAAAATAATATTAATAGCAATCCACAAAAAAATAAAAATTGCTCAAAGTTTTAAGTTAATCTTTATAAAATTAACTTTTTTATTTATAAAATAAAAAAGAATATCAGATATAGAATGAAACTTTTTTTATAAGAATTTCGTAGATATCAATTTCCAGGAAGTCTTGCATATGCAATATCAATCAATAAGTCACAAGGTCTAACATTTCAAAGATTCGGAATTTATGTCCCTCAACCTACATTCACCCATGGTCAGCTCTACACAATCCACTGCTCTAAAAATTAAAATTCTAGAAGGACCAAGTTAGGGGAAAGCTACTGACAACGACACTGTAACTGACAATGTTGCATGCCAGGAGGCTGATCAAATGACAATGTTGCATACCAGGTCTAGAATACCTCATTTTATCCAATTGTTTCCTATATGATGAATTTTAAAACTCACTCATAATAATTGGGAAACGGTACTAACTCATAGGTATGAATAATGATTTAATAAAATTATCGGAAACTATTTTTTAATAACATTCCGACACACCGTTAATATGCAAAACATTAACGCGACAATCAATTAATCGGTTTATAATGTTAGTTATGGTAAAAGGTTTCGGTGGTTTTAGTGGGTTAGTGTTCCAAATAGTAGCGAAAAAATTTTTGCCGGATCGACAAACTAATATAAATTTGACAAATGTAATAGAAACATCCGTGTCAACTGCCCCAACCCCAGCCGATTGCAACAATTATTACGTGGATATGGCAATGAAATTACCATTGGCTGTAGTTGGGCAACAATTACATTAATTATTAAATTTAATATACTTATTTAAAGTTTGTTTTGCTCAAAAGATCTATATTTGTTTGTTTAAAAATACTTAGCTATAGTTTGTTTTCTTTCAATAATTTAAAAATAAAAATAACAAAATTTACAAAAATTGAATTTGAAATAAAAAAATTTGAATTTGAAATAAAAAAATTGAATTTGAAATAAAAAAAATTGAATTTGTGCAGAATATGGAGATTCACTATTTCTAATTATACCTTGTCTTAACATTTCCTCAATTTGGGTCTTAACTTCCTTACGGTGTATCTCAGGGTAGCGATATAACATTGTATGAATTGGTAATTCATTTACCGTATTTATTTTATGTTTAATTGTATGAGTAAACTTTTTTATAACTTTCAAAAGTTCGCTTTGTGTATCTTTATCTAAATGATTACATCTAATTTCGTTTTCATTACGAAACATTTCCAATTCTTTTAACGGAACTGGTATAAGATATTCTTTTTCTTCATTTTCATTGAAAAAAGTGGAATTTCATTTCCAGTATTTAATTTTAAAATTTTATCCTTGTAGCTTATTTCTGCTTCAAGTTGCAATAGGATGTTGATTCCTATTGGTTCTATTAAATTTATCATGGAATTTTGTTTCTAAAAATTCAATTTTTTTTTCAGAATCAAACTCTAAAAATGAATCGAGAATAATTTAATTTTCACAACTTATAGAGTTTGCTATGGTTTTAATTTTTACAGGTTTTATTTTTTTTATGTATGGGAATGCAAATTCCTTCATTAATTACACTCATAGTGGCACCAGTGGATAGTCCGGCTTGGGATTGACAGGGTAACATCTGACCGGTCGCTGACCCAGATGCGCAACTGTCAAGTTCCTGAGCAAGTGCTTACATTACCTCCACGTGGTGACCTCCGGAAACTATGCTATACAGCATCCGCTTATACGATAGGCCAAAATTGTAAGTGCGCAAAAACAACCCTTCAGATTGAAGGTTGGCGTTAGGTTAACTACCTAACCCATAAAAAAAACATAGTTATGAAAGACTTAAGCAAGCCTCGGATATGGATGGATTAATTGGAAACAGACCCGGAACTCGTAAGGATTTTGATTTTAGAATTTGCACCTGGAACGTTCGAACACTATACAGCCCAGGTGCATCTAACATATTGGAAAATGTCCTCACGCATAAAGCTGACATCACTTCGTTACAGGAATTGCGTTGGACAGGAACCGGAATAATAAGGAAACAAAAATGCGATATATACTATAGCTGCCACGAAAAACACCACATATTTGGATGCGGTTTTGCAATCGGAGACAGGCTAAGACGAAATGTTATTGGTTTCAAACCAATTAACGAACGTCTGGCCATAATCCGCATTAAAGGCACTTTCTACAACATCAGCCTAATATATGTGCATGCTCCTACTGATGAAAAAGAAGAAACAGAGAAAGAAGACTTCTATGACGCGTTAGAAAAAGCATACGAAGCTTGCCCACAACATGATGCAAAAGTTGTGCTAGGGGATTTCAACGCTAAACTCGGTAGAGAGCAAATTTTCGGCAGAACAATCGGTAAACATAGTCTCCATCAACACACCACCGATAATGGTTACCGATTGATCAGTTTTGCAGCGGCGCATAATACGGTTATAAGCAGCACCAAATTTCCCCATAAAGATATTCATAAAGCCACCTGGCTATCTCCAGATGGCCGTACAACCAATCAAATTGATCACCTTATGATTGACGCACGCCACTCATCGTGCGTGCTGGACGTACGGTCATACAGAGGGGCTAACATCGACTCTGATCATTTTTTGGTTATAGCACTTTTCAGAGCCAGAATATCTAATGTTAAAACAGTGCAGTCACATCATAATCCCAAATTTAACATTAGTAGCCTGCAGTCGCCCGAGATAGCCAGAAGCTTCAAAGAGCAAATTAGCCTAAATTTAACAGCCACACCTCCTTCAAACCAGTCTTCGATTGATGATCAATGGAAAAACTGTGCCAGTATCATCAAAGAGGTAGCCGCAAACACAATTGGCTTCAAACCACGAAATACCTGAAATCCATGGTATGGCGAGGAATGTGCATCAAAAACGTTGAAGAAGAATGACGCGTATAAAAAAGCGCTGCAACGGAAAACAAGAGCAGCGAAGGAAGAATATAAGGCTAAAAGAAGAGATGAGAAGAAACTCATCAGGCGGAAAAAACGGGACTTCGAAAAATCTCTGCTCATAAATATCGAATCTCATAAAAATAGAGGCGAAGTGCGAAACTTCTACAAAAAAGCCAAGCAACTGGCAGCTGGCTATAAACCCGCTACACACGCGCTAAGAGATAATATGGGAAATTTGGTTACCGAAACGCAGGGGATATTGGAGACATGGAAGCAGCACTTTCAGCAGCTGCTAAATGGAGAACAAAAACAACAACAAGAGCTAGCAACACCAGCACCAGTCATTACCAGCAACCCCCCCCCCCCACCCACTGTAGAGGTTGTTGGCCAAGCCATCAGCCAGCTGAAAAACAACAAAGCTGCTGGACCTGATGGACTCCCAGCTGAATTATTTAAAGCTGGAGGCGATGTTTTGGTTAACTGCATGCACCAAATCATTGGCAACATCTGGAAGGAAGAAAGCATGCCAAATGACTGGAGTACCAGCTCTATATGTCCCATTTTCAAAAAGGGCGACGCCATGTCCTGTAAAAACTATAGAGGAATATCCCTCTTAAATATTGTATATAAGATACTGTCCAACATTTTGTGCGAATGTCTGAAGCCCTATTGTGACGCTGTTATTGGCAGTTATCAATGCGGCTTTCGCCCCGGAAAATCAACAAGCGACCAGATGTTCGTACTTAGACAAATCCTGGAGAAGACCCATGAGTTTCAAATCGATACACACCACCTATTCATCGATTTCAAGTCTGCGTACGATTGCATATACCGCAACGAGCTATATGTTGCTATGTCGGAATTCGGTGTACCAGCCAAGCTCATCCGATTGTCAAAAATGACACTGGAAAACACAAGATGTGCTGTGCTATTGGAAATAACACTTCTGACTATTTCCAGACGTGTACCGGATTTCGACAAGGAGATGCACTATCATGCGACTTCTTCAATCTAGTACTGGAACGTATAGTGCGACGAGCGGAAGTAAACACGGCCGGTACTATATTTTTCAGATCTGTTCAACTACTAGGGTATGCCGACGACATTGACATCATCGCCAGATCACAACGGGCGGTCGTCGAGGCCTTTACCCAGATTGAAGAAAAAGCGAAACGAATGGGTCTCAAAGTAAATGAGGATAAGACAAAATATATGTTGTCGACAAATAAAAAGACCTCTCAACATCATATTGGTCAAAACATCACTGTCGGCACATATAATTTCGAGGTAGTTCAGGAGTATACCTACCTTGGTGTTAATCCCACAAACGACATCAATGTGGAGGTACGGCGAAGAATAACCCTTGCAAACCGTTGATGCTTCGGTTTGTCAAAACATCTCGGGTCAAAGCTCCTCTCTCGAAACACCAAAGTACAAATCTACAAAACGCTCATACTCCCGGTTTTGCTTTATGGATCAGAATCATGGACACTGCCTAAGGCAAGTGAGCATGCACTTGGTGTCTTCGAGAAGAAAATTCTTCGTCGGATATATGGTCCTGAAAACGACGATGGGGTCTGGAGGAGAAGATATAATGCCGAAATCTATGAGCTGTACAATGAGGTGGACGTAGTCACAAAAATTAAAGTCAAGAGACTACAGTGGCTCGCCCACCTAGAGCGGATGGACGAAAATGCTCCAGCCAAGAGAATCATCGATTCCAGACCCGAAGGTACAAGACGTCGGGGCAGACCAAACCTTCGTTGGAGAGACGAAATATCGGCGGATTTAAAGCAATTTCGAATCTTCAACTGGAGAGAATCCGCCCGTGACCGGCAAAAATGGAGGATGTTGATGAGTCAGTTCCAGGACCTACATGGTCTGTTGGCCACCTAAGTAAAGTAAGTAAGTAGTGGCACCAGTATCCACAATGAATTTTAAAGGTCTTTCCTTCCCTTGAAAAGGAAATTGTTGTGAAGTTCCAAGGCTTGTTAGTGAAAATTTTCTACCTCGTTTTTTATTTCAACTGAATTCACTATAGAATTCCTACTTGGATCAACATCCATTGGTTCTACTTGGTTTGAAGTTGATGGTTGTAATACTTTCGTTCACTGGGTTTTGTTGGGTATTATTGTTGTTTCGGTTAAAATTTGAATGATACTTACTATATCATAATTATTGTTATTGTTCCTGATAAAATTTGTATTTATATTATTGTTAGTATGATGGTTAGTATGATTAGAATTTTGTTGGTAATTATTATTGTAATTATTACTTCTAACAAAATTTGTATTTTTAAAATTATTATTACTATGATTATTATTATTATTATTATTATTATTATTTAGATTAAAATTGTAATTTTTATTACTAAATTTTTTATTTTGAAAATCATTCTGGTAATTGTTGTTTCTTATATTATTTTTTGAAGGGTTGCAGTATGCATAATTTCCCTCATGTAAAGTGTCGAGTTCTTTTTCGATTGTTTCAGGGTTTCTATTGAATAAAACTGAACGATGCGGTTCAGGTAGTTTTTCCATGAATATTTGTAAGGCTGTTTCGATATTAGCTTGGGTACTAACATCTGAATTAGGCTCACTTTTAATTTTATTATTTAAACGCCTTAAAATACTATTTATTTCATTATAGAAGTCAATACTATTTGTTGTGAACGAGACATATCTTAAATCATTAAAAAGTTGGAGAGATGTTTTTCTATATCCAAAGTTATTAAGCAAAATAATTTTCATTTCTGTCCAATTTTTTGCATTATTATTTATTTCAATTAATTCTCTGGCTCTGCCAGTTAGTGTACTTTTAACTCTATTAAATAACAATTTTTGACTATGTGAATTAAAATTTAAAACTACTTGTCAGATATCTTCAACTAATTCAATAAATGTAAATAAGTCTTTACCTTTTCCATTATACTCGATGTATTTCAACGGGCTAATTGTTAATTCTAACTCGTCCTTTTGTTGTAACTCTTGTTGTTGTTGTAGTTGTTGTTGTTGTTGCTGTCTTAATCCCTTTTGGAGTATTGATGGTTGTACTAACGGTGTAGATGTTAATAATGGTGTTGTATTAACAGGCATTGTTTTTTTTTTATGTAGCACAAATGTACAAATTTGTATTGATTAAACTTTTTTTTTTGTTTAATTTGTAATTATTAATTATTTATTTTTTTGGGTTTTCACTTAGCTACTTCTTTTTTTTTTTTAAATAAAATGTTTTTGATTAATGCATAAAGGTAGTGAATTTTTTTTTAAATTTTTTTCCTTCAATAATTAGTTTTTTATTTTTGTTTATTATTTGTTTTTAACACTTTAATATTTATTTTTATCACTTTGATTCCATAAATTAGAATCTTACCGACTGCGCCAATTACTTATTCAACGAAATACGTTATAAAAAAATAAAACACATTAAAATAATTATTTTAATTTAAAAATAGAAAAGGAAAAGTTATTTTTATTAAACCTTTCTTCAAAAACTCACAAAATTGAACTAACTTAAAATAAAAAAAAAAATATGCAGAGTGCAGATACAGTATATCCCATTTCATTTAAATCAATTTGAGTAAAGTTTGATTTTTTTTCTCATTTATTAAAGGCATTCTTGATGAGGTGTATGAAGGATAAAATTTAGTTAAATTTAGTGGAGAAAAATATAGTTTTTAGTATAGCAGTAAGTAAATAGTAATTAGTAAATGGTAATTAGTTAATAGAATTATTATTGAGAGTGAAAGTATTAACAATTCTGACGGTATTTTAACGGCGCGGCGAGACGTCCATTATATTATGAATGAATGAAAGATTGAAAATTGAGAAAATAAACCAAATTTAATTTAATTTATTAAAATATGCTGTAGGCTCTAGGTGAAACATTATAAAAATTGATGATGGTGTAATAACCAAAATCGGTTAACAATACTTAATAAAATTGTGAAACAGACCCAGAGTTTTAATATTTATTTATTTAATTTCAAATTTTATTTCATTGGATTATGAAAGTAGGTGTATGATGTAGCATTATGATGACATATTCACTTTACATTGTTATTGGTGCTTTGAGTCAACAATTAAAGTAGTAAAGTGTGAAACATATTGCGTAATTAAGAGAACGCAAAGTTACTCTGAGATTAAAGAATCTAACTTTTTGTTACATAATATAATAGTAGGTTTAATACCCTCTTTCTCGAAATTACTTAAAGTTAGGTAGATATCTTATTTAACAATCTCTAGGTACTTATTCTCAATAAGTTAAACTTCTTTATATAAATTTATTTTTATTTTTACTTCTTTTAAACGTATGTCTGAAGTAAGATTGAAACATTTTTGATTAGTATTTCAACAACACAGCGATTTATTGTTTTTAAAGTGCGCACAAACCTTACTAGAGTTGGTTAGCAGTATTAATAATGGAATAAGGATATTTGATAAAGTTAAAATTTGGTTTCTCTTAAAATTCACTATATTTATTGACCTTTCTATTGTGTAAAGAAGAAAAAAAAACAAAAAAAAGAATATAAAAAAAATGTGTGCAATATAAATCATTACCAGGGGCCCTTGTTGAGTAATTATAATTCAAGTTGAAGTCAAATTTAAAGTTTTAAAAAAAACAGTAATTTCCATTCTGACATAGACTTTGCACGATATACAGAAACCATTCGTGTTTAATAAATAGTTTTATTTAGGACATAGAAATACACGTCCCTCATAAACTGTTTCGTTTCCGATATATTCCCTATAGTAAGTGGCATTTAGTGGATAAAATTACTAAAAATAAATTTTGTCATTAAAGAGGTATATACCTACATAATACATAATTTTAATAAAAACCATATTATTACTACACATAACCAAAATTTAGAAACAGCTACTTAAAAAAATAAAAATGAAGAATTCAAGTGATTTGTTTTTTTATTGTTTTTATATTTTTTATTTTAGATGTATGTATTTGTTTTTTTGTTTTTATTTTATAGATGTACATAATTATATTTGCCTTAATTAACTTGCCTTGGACTTTATATGTTTGTTTCAATTTGCTTCAATTCAACAAAATACCCATTTCAATAACCATTTAACCAAAGTATATCCATAAAAAGAGTATGAACTCATGTATGTATTCATTTGTTTGCACACAAATTCATATACAAATTTGATAAACATTGTCAGAAATAGACGATAATAAGAATTTTACGTGTAAAAAAAAGAAAAAATATAGTAAACAAAAGAGAGTAACAAAAAAAGTTGGCTGAAATTAAATAAATAAAGTTTATAATTTTGAAAAAAAATTTCGACAAAAATTTCGTTGAAATATTTAACAATATTATTTTCTAAATTGTATCAACTATGCATAAGATTCTTAGGAGACCTAACTAAAACAGCGTTATCATATTCTTTAAATTCTGTGATTTGTAAATCTCAGTATTATTTTATAATCGTATACCAATATAATAAATATTTAGGTTTACTAATATAATTAGTAAAAAATAATAATGTTTGTAACTCCAAATTATTACTAACAAAAATATTAATAATATTTTATATTATTGTGATGTAATTATAATTTAATATTTTTAATAGGTATATACGAAAATAATAATGTTTAAAACGAAAATATTAAAATAATAAAAGTTCAGAATTAATCCTCGTATAATGGATCAAACTAAATTAGAACTAACATTTTTTGCCACCCTGCCTGATATAAATAATGGGAGGAAACGTAAACAAATCCAAAGGAGAATAATGAGAACGCAAAATTATTTTACAGTATAAAGCAAACCACAAACATCTATTTTGTACCTTTTCTCTCTCATAATAAGTTTGGTATACGATAAGTAAATGTAAATTTTACCTCTTTTAACTAATGACATTTTGCTCGGTTTGGTATTTCTTAAAAATTAGGTTTACGTAAAATGGGAGTGTATCTTCTTGTTAATATAGATTATAGATATTCTTTGCATTCAACTAAGGTGAAATTTACATATGTATGTGTACTAATAATGGAATATGGATATTTGATAAAGTTAAAATTTGGTTTCTCTTTAAATTCACTATATTTATTGACATTTCTATGGTGTAAAGAAGCAAAAAAAGAAAAACAAAAAAGGAATATGTACAAAATAGTGTGCAATACAAATCATTATCATTATATTTCAATCATTTTCTATTATTATTCAATTTCAATTATTTTCAATCATCATTTTCATTATATTTTTTTTGTGTTTTTAATTTGGTTTCTTTTATTAATCTCTTTCTTTTATTATTTCTCTTTCTCTCACTAAGTATATGTAAATGTACGTACATGTGTCATATAGGGCTTGCATTTTTTACATACATAATCATATGGCTTAGTTTAATTGAAAATAAAATGCAAACATTAATTATGGAAGAAAACAAAATTTGAACCTATCAAGTATCAGTTATCAGTTACAAATTACTCTTCTCGCATGTAAAAAAAGTTTAATTTCGATTTATGCATTTATATATTATACTTTTATATGCCAATTTATGCTTAGGCAGCGTTTACACGTCGGACAAAATCGAATTTTATCGTAGATAAAGTCGGATGAGTGTTTACATTTCAGACTTTTTCTCAGATTTAATCTACGCTTTTACGTCAAATATTTTTTGTATTTAACAGCGTTTCTTTTTATAAAGCGCGTAATTTTTTATTGGTGAAAATTTTTTAATACGTAAATTAAAAAATTCAGACGTATCTAATCAAAAATCTCCAAAATTTTTTTAAAAATATACATATTTTTATAAACTTTGTTACAGTAATATAAAATATAATTACACATTTGAAGTATGACCAATAATAACCAAATTGCGTTAGAGTGAATTTTAGTGCCATTTGTTTATACATATGTGTTGTTTTTAAAAGTATATTATTTTTCATTAAAAAAAATATTTTCACTAAAAAGTCGAAAATAAAATAAAGAAAACAAATTTTTTTTTAGAAATATTTTCCTTCAATTCAAGCGTACTTAAACTACAAAAATAAACTTTAGAGTCGCAGCTTGATATAAGGTTTTCAAAGCAAGTGATGATTGTAATTACAGAAAAAAGGAGATTAGCCGAAATTCTATGAAGGCTCGATATGATTTCATTAAAAGATTTGGTAAAAATTTCGGCTAATTTCCTTTTTCCGTAATTAAAATCATCACTTGCTTTGAAAACCTTATATCAAGCTGCGATTCTAAAGTTTATTTTTGTAGTTTTAGTACGCTTAAATTGAAGGCAAATATTTAAAAAAAAAAAATTTTTTCTTTATCTTTTACATATTAATAGTGCATTAAGAAGAAGCGAGGTAAGATGAGAAGATGCTTACTGCGCATGTCCTTAATGCTTGTCTATTAAAATTATAGATACTATAACTCTACTATATAAAGATAAATTTGGAGGTCATATGAACAATTCAACTGATTTTTTTTTTTGATGTTTTTATATTTTTTTTTTTTAGATGAATTTGTTTTGTTTTTGTTTTACAGCCTTACTTTTACCACAACAACATTGCCTCCAGAAATTAAAGTTGGCCATCAAATATATACAGTTAGAGAATTTATTCTAGCTCTTCTAAGATGTTACAACTGCCTACAGTTCAACCACCATAAAGACAATTGTAAAAAAGAGAGAAAATGTTCTAATTGTGGAGATGCACACAACCAATCGCAAACGAAGAAGAAAAATGTAAAAAACTCCAAAATGCCCATCTTGTGAAGGACCACATAACGCTTTTTTTCGACAGTGCCCACGATACCTTAAAGAAAAAGAAATAAAGACAATAAAAATTAAAGAAAAGGTAGATATCAAAGAAGCAAACAGAGGATACCGAATGACAGACCCAACGGAAGTGTCTACTGCTGCAACAGTCTCTAAGAGCAACATTAAAAACTGCTCCCAAAGCGGAGACATTTGTTTTTTTTGCTTTGCTGGGCGCTACAGACCTTGAAGGTCCTGGGCCCGGCGCAAAATTTTCCTCCACTGATTTCGGACACGAGCGGAATCTCTCCAGTTCGTGATTTAAAGTTTTTTCATATCTACCGATACTTCATCTCAACGAAGGTGTGGTTTCCCTCGACGACCCGTTCTCTGGGGTTCGAAGAGTTTCCTAGCTGGAGCATTTTCACCCATACGCTCTACATGGCCTAGCCAATGAAGCCGTTCTATTTTGACGTTTTTTAGCTTGGTTCATGTCGTTGATAAAGAAAGATACCAAAGATACTAAAGATACCAAGTGCATGCTTGCTTGCTTTTGGTAATGTCCACGATTCAGAACCATATAGCAGCACCGGAAGGATGAGCGTTTTGTATAATTGTGCCTTAAAGTTAGAAAGCTTAGAAAAGTCCTTATTATAATTAAGGACAGTAAAAAAGTCTCATATTATATGCATTATATAGTAATGAAATAATTTTTTTTAAAAATTATTTTAGAAATTGTATAATTGTTTTGTATAATTTTGGGATAGGAGCTTTGAACCCAGTTGTTTGGGCAAACCGAAACGGTTTGCAAAGGTAATTCTTCGCCTTACTTCAACATCGATGTTATTGGTGGAGTTAATGTTGGTTCCAATGTAGATAAACTCCTGAACTACCTCAAAATTATATGAGCCGACAGTGATGTTGTGTCCTATATGATGTTGTGAGGACATTTTATTTGTCGACAGCATATAATTTGTTTTGTTCTCATTTATGAGAAGACCCATTTTACCTGCTTCCTCTTCAATCTGTGTAGAGACTTCGATGAATGCTCGTCGTGATGTTCGATAATATCGACGTCATCAGCGAAACCCAGGAGTTGCACCGATTTGTAAGATATAGTGCCCTGTGAGTTCACACCGGAACATCGTACTATATGCTTCAACACCAGAGTGAAGAAATTACATGACAGCGCATCGTCTTGTCAAAATCCGGAGCACGTTGGAAATGAATCAGAAATGTGCCTCCCAGTCACCTCAGCACAACGGGTCTTTTCCAGGGTCATTTTTGACAAACGGATAAGCTTGGCTGGGAAACCAAATTCCGACATTGATTCGTAAAGAACTGATCGATGTATGCTATCATAGGCAGATTTAAAATCGATAAAAAGATGGTGCATTTCGATTTTAAATTCGATGGCGATACCTGGTCGGTGGTTGATTTACCAGGACGGAAACCGCACTGATAGTTTCCTATCACAGCGTTAAAATGGGGCTTCAATCGTTCGCACAGAATATTGGAAAGGATCTTATACGCAACGTTTAATAGGGATATTCCTCTACAGTTGGCCCAGGACATGGAATCGTCCTTTTTGAATATTGGAGATATTGAACTGAAACTCCAGTTATCAGGCATGCTCTCCCCGTTCCAGATTTGTTTGATGATTTAGTGCATGAATTCAATCATCACATCATAGGTTATCTTGTCCAACAGCTTTGTTGTTCTTTAATTTTCGGATGGCTGCTTCCACTTCTACAGGACTGGGTGCATCTGTATTTTCGCAGTTGACTGGGTTAGGGCGCGGCGTATCTGTGTTTTCTATGTTTTCGCCATTCAGCAGGTTCTTAAAACGCTGTTTCCATGTCTCTAATATCCGTCTAATATCCGTTGCGTATCGGTTACCAAATTTCCCGAATCATTCCTCAGCGTGTGTGTACGGGGCTTGAAACCAGCTGCAAGCTGCTTGGCTTTATTATAAAAGCTCCGTACTTCGCCTGTTTCTCGGTTTGATTCTATATCCAAAAGTTGAGACTTTTTGAATAAACGTTTTTTGCGCCTTATAATTTCCTTTCCCTCTCTTCTTTTCGCTCTATACTATTCTTGAGCTGCTCTTGTCTTACGTTGCAGCGCTTTCCTATAGGCTTCATTTTTCGCTACCGTCTTTGCTAAACATTTATCGTCGTACCATTGGTTTCTCACGCGAGGTGCTATGGCTATCTCAGGTGATTGAAGTCTTCCAATGTTCAACTTCCTATTTTGGCTGGTGCATGCTTTTTTGACATTGGATATTCGTGCTCTGAACTGGGCCACAATTAGGCAATCTGTGGTGCTTGGGTGAAGACTATGGTTACCAACCGTTTTGCCGAAAATTCCTTTCTTACCGATTTTAGCATTGAAGTCTCGTGGAGTCCTCCGATTCGTCGGTTTGTGCGTGTACATATATTAGGGTGATGTTGAAGAATTTTCCTTTGATACGGATGAAGTCTTGATGTTCATTAACAGGTGTAAAATCAATGATGTTTTCTCTAATCCGTTTTACCACTACGAATCCGCATCCAAATATGTGATATTTTTTGTAGCACCTGTAATATATATCGCATGTTAGTTTTTTTAACATGCTAGATCCTTTCCATCGGATTTCCTGTATCGTAGTAATGTCTGCTTTATACTGCGAGAGAATATTTTCAATTTTGTTACATGGAGCTGTATGATAGAGTGTTCTTACATTCCAACAGCAAATTTTTAAATCGGAGTCCTTTAAACGTTTGTCGGGTCTGTTTCCAATAATTTCGATCGTATCCGAGGTAAAGGAGTCAGCCTTACTCCAACGTCAAAATTTTAGGCCTGCTTACCAGCGGATGCTATGTAAAACAGTTCCCACATGTCCCACATGTGGATACATAGAGCTCACAAAAGAGCCGCCAACAACAAGAAACAACATACAACCCAAGCCTCCTAAATCAATTTTAAACATGCTACCTTGAACAATAATAAAAAAATAATGATCGTGCCTGTAAAAATAACAAAAATAAAAAAAACGCGACCTAATGGTGGATTTCCTCTTCATGGTCGAATGAAATTTTATTTTACATTATAAATGAAACACAAATACCATTAAAGAAAATTTTATGATTTCCTCTCAATCCGCGAAGGACTGACATTTGTTATGTAGTCAAAAAAGGTTGACGTTTGAAAATATGTATACATGCGTTGATATTACTTTTATTAAAAAAATTTAAAATTTTGTTAAGAGTAAAAATGGATAACAACATTTTAATATTCGAAAAAAATAAAGTATAACACTTTGTTTTTATCTTAAAATATAAATAATTTGTTAGAAACAAAATGATCTTATACTTAAAAACAAAAAAATTACGCTTCATATCTTTTTCTTAAAAAACATTTGAAATTCTATATGTGAATGCGTTCATTCATAAATCGAGATAACAATAAATATTTATCAAATAATTATATATCTATCCTTTTCTTTTACTTCGTCCTTCTGCCAAAAGTTAAAAATATTTTAACTAAGAAATTGGATGAAGAAAATGCCCGGAGACGATTTTTAGTGTATGTGTTGATAAAATAAAATTTTTTGATTGGTTAAAAAATTTGTCCGGACGTTCGTTTATTAAGAGGAAATCCACCTTAAGAAAGCAACTTAAAACAGCAAAAAAAAATACAAATAGTTAATTGTTTTAAATACAATTTAAAACAGCAAAATACAAATCTAGTCATACATAGATGCCGGGGAATCTCTAGCTATGTATGACTAGAATCCTCCAATAGAATTGCGCAGGCTGCTATAGTCACCTAACTGAGTTTAAGCTCCTGGAAAAAAAGTGTGACCCTTACATCTGCTGCATACAGGAAACAAGGTTTAAAAGCGGACATCAGCCAAATCTTAAATATTATAACACCTACTTCAAAAATAGTGACGAAGGCACATAGTGGAATAGCTACATTAGTGCGCAAAGAATATAGCAGTGAACATACTCAGTTAAATACATCCCTAATGGCCATTGCAGTTAAAATATACTATCCCATTGAGTTCATCACATGTAACTTTTATCTACCCGGTAGAACCAAAATGACATACCAGAAAATTCAAAAGCTTCTCGACCAGTTTGACTGTCCCTTCATTATACTCGGGGATTTCAATTGCTATAACAGTCTGTGGGGATCCAACACAACAGATGATCGAGAAACTAATAAGCCACAACCAATTATTCATGTTTAACAATGGCCAAGGTACTCATTTTAGCCTTGCATATTAAAACATATAGTTCAATCGACCTAACTCTAACTACTGCCACTTTACCCAACCACTTTTAATGGATAACTGACAAAGATTTATACAACAGTGACCATTACCCAATTGTCCTTGACTTTATGGTACAAAATTGTACTTATGAGACCAGGGAAATATGAAGAATAGATCGAGCTGACTGGGAATTTTACAGACAACAGCTAGATTTCTCAAACGTGCAACACATTGACATTAACAAATACGAGCAAGCTTTTACATCCAGTATAATACAAACTGCAAACATAGCAATACCAAAAAGAACTAATACCAACATAAGAAAAAGAGTGCCCTGGTGGAAGCAATAAATTGAGAATGCTCTACAGAAACGAAAAAGACTTTTTCGGAAATGTAACAGAACAATGCGACTTGAGGATTTTAAGAACTTCATACTGGCCAAAAACGAAAGTACACAACTATAAGACACGCAAAAATTAAATCATTTTCAATCAGGCCGACTTTGTCTCTTCAATATCCTCAAACACGCCTTCTAAAACTATATACTCTAAAATACGGGTAATTAACGGTAAATACCGACCAATTATAATACCAACACTAGTGGATAATATTAACACACTAGTAACAAAGAAAGACGATATTGCGAACAAAATGGGTGACACTTTCGTTCAGACATCCAGTACGGCTAATTATACTATAGAATTCAAAAGACACAAAGAAAAAATAGAGAAAACGCCTTTAAATATACAAACCGGATCAAAACAAAGATATAAACAATTTACAATACAAGAACTAGAGCGAGCACTTAAACGCTGTAAAGGAAGCTCACCAGGACCAGATAACACAAGGTATGAGATGTTGAAAGAACTTAACATAGATGGTAAGATAGCCTTATTAAAACTATATTATCATGTTTGGATGGCGGAAATCCTGCCAAAAAATTGGAAACATGCTACATTAGTATCAATACCAAAAAACGCAAAAGACTCTAAAAACCCACTTAGTTATCGTCCGATAGCTCTTACTAACTGCACATGCAAGAGTTTTGAGAGTAAGGCCTGCAATTGTTTGATCTGGGAGCTTGAATCTAAAAATATAATATCAAAATATCAATCATTGTTCTGAAAAAATCGATCAACCTTGGACAATCTGTTGTATCGTGTTGGCTTTTACAATGTCTATCTTTTTCGATATCGAAAATGCATATGATATGGTGTGGAGAAGAAACGTCATAGAGCAAATAATTAATTTGGGTTTTAAGGGGCACATGGTGAATTATATACCGAACTTCCTTACTGAACGGAAAATTCGGGTCGCGATAGGACGAACGGACTCAGAAGAGAGATATACTCAGAATGGAATCCTACAAGGCTCTGCCTGAGTGTAGTTCTCTTTACGATAGTAATTAATAGCGTGAGAAAGAAAATTAAATCTCCGATAAAATACGTGCTGCACGCGGACGATATAGCCATCTTTACTTCTGAGAAAAACATCAACAAATTAAGAACAGGAATGCAAAACACTCTTAATAATTTAACAAAATGAGGTTATTGATTTGGATTCAAGTTCTCTAAAGAAAATACCGCTGCACTACTATTCTCGAGGAAAAGGGGAGCGGTACCTACCGCGGACCTCTTCCTTAACGGATGCAAACTAAAATACGTAAGCCTGCACAAATTTTTAGGAATGACCTTCGACACAAAACTAACATCGGAGGCACATATAAAAGATATTAAAATCAGGGCTATATAAATACTCGACGACTGAACATACTTAAAATGTCATACAATTGTACCACCAGTACTAGTTTATGGAGCACAAATTTACGGTTCAGCGAATAAATCCAGACTTAAAACCTTAAACCCGGTATTAAATTATGGTGTAAAGATAGCGAAAACGAGCTTTTCGAACTAGCCCCACAAATAGCATTATCTGTGCGGCAGGAATACTACTACTTGAGCTGAGGCGAAAAAAATATTTACCGATGTACGCACTTAAAATAGTAGTACTACGTAGCCTTGCACTTGTAAGAGAGCTCTGCATTCTACTGATGAAAACTGACGTAGAATTACAATCTGGAAAGGTAGTCGCGGAGAACCTTCCCGTCGTTGAAAGATCGAGAAAAGACCTTCGTCTCGCCGGTTATAAAACGACCAGAACTACAACAGTTTCTATTGGTTCTAGTTTATCTGGAGCGTCAGACACAAAACTAACATCACATGACGCTGTCATCACAAAGAACAACGAGGGAATAATAGTAGATACTTCTGAACCTCTTAAGAGCCTTAAACTCTTAGAAGAAAGATGGATAGTCTATGTTGGATGGATAGTCTATGTTGGTCTAACAAAAGAAGAGGCAAAAGCCAAAGAACGCGAGCGCATGAAAGCTCGTCATCAGCTAAACCTCAAACCATCTGAAAATGTCATAAATAACATCAAGTTATCCAAGATCACCTAGCAGGAAGCTCTTCAATAAAGCCAAAACCAATGGTAATTGGATGGAATATAAATTAGCCCTTACTGAATACAACTTGGAATTAAGAAGGGCCAAAAGATAATCCTGGAAAACATTTTGTCTAAGAATTAACGACTTGCCCAGTGGAGCAAGAATCCATAGAGTTCTCTCTAAAGAACATAACAACAGGATGGAACGTTACAGAAAGGTGATTTTACCTACAATGAAAACCGGTTAATGACACTTGAGCTTATGGCTCAAACGCATTTTCCTCGTAGTAAAACAGTGTAAGAAAATTCTTCTATCAAAAATGTAAAAAGAAGCAACCGACCCAACCGCGCAGACTGGAAAACTCATCTAATATCTTTACGACGGAGATAATAAGGTGGCTATCCGTTCATTCAAACCTTATAAATCTCCAGGGAAAGATGATATTTTTCCAGCTCTACTACAAAAAGAAGAAGACCTACTCGTTCCAATCCTAAATAACATTTTCCACGCCAGTCACACCTGGGCCCACATACCCAGTGCTTGGAGAGTTGTCAAAGTAACATACATACCCAAGGTATGTAAGAGACAAAGTAACTAACCTAAATCCTACCGTCCAATTAGTCTGAAATGGTCTTAATAGGGCCAAGTTTGTTCTGTGAGATTCCTTTGAACAGAGCGAAAGAGCAATTAACAGCCTGGGTAGAGCAAAAAGCTGAGGAGTTTTGGGCCAATGTTCCTGGAAATCGTCAAGCAAAAATACTCATGCCCAAACGCTCGCTCAAGAAAACCAAAACTCTTCTTGGCCTCAATAGGAATCAGGTACGTATTTTGGCAGGGACAATAACTGGCCACTTCCAAATAAAGAAACATCTTTTTAAAATGGGTCTAATAGACAACAACCTGTGCAGAATATGCGAAATAGAGGAATAATCTGTTGAACATCTGCTCTGTGAATGGAAAGAGCTCATTCGCAGCAGACTTCGCCACTTGATAACAGCAAGGCAATGTTGCTAAACCTAAAATAACACAAATTAAATATTTAAAAATATTTTTGAATTAACGATAATTTATTTTTTTTTAATTTTTAATTTATAATATTGATTAATTCTTAATTTTCCTGAAAATTTCATCAAAATTCTAACATGAACACTATTGAAAATAAAATTTCACAAATTAATAATGATTTCCTTTGTAAAAAACTTGTAAGCGTCCCAGCTCACAAAATATATTATGGTGAAATTTCATTCTGCACAATGCTAATAGGCGAAAATGGGCATAATTGCTTTTTCCACAAATTCCTATTTAACAAAATGAAAGCTTCACAAATAATATAAGACACCTCACAACTTTTCACAACATCTAACCACAAGAATTACAAGTAAGCATTTCATATGTTATAAGATGCGGTAATAATTCTTACTTTTAAGGTAAACAACGAAATAAAATGTTCATATAAGGCCTGTCACAATTTTTGCTTGTAAGTTCAGATCCGTATTAATTACAATCATCGTTAGCAAACAGTATTTAAAGTACAGCTATTCGTTGTAAAAAAAAATTATCACTCTCTGTAAAATTAAAAGTAAAAAAATGTTAAATAATTATATAAATTCTCAAGTTTGTATGGAAATTTTACCTACTTCCGCCATATCATTGGAAGTTATACCGTGGAGCCACAAGATGTACGTAGTTTTGACTTATTCAATTGCTAATAGATTATTTCGCTAAGCGTTATTATTAATATAAACTTCCTATTATTTTAGAGATTATATTTTTGAAAAATTTCTTTTTAATAATTTAATCAAAAAAATCAGTTACATACCTTTAAATGCGTTGTTTCAGGTTGCGTTTTGTCTTTGAATTATTTACAACTATATTTATATATAATTTATTTTATTTAAACTTTAATAGTAATTATTTTTTTTGAATGTTTTCGAAGCTCAAATGAATATTATACAAACGGAATAAAATTAATTTAAAAAATATAGGTAACCAAACTTACAAATTGTCGAAAGGATTGTTCCTGATGAATCAATCCTTCAATTAATAATTTTTCTTTGCAATTATTTCAATTTATATTTGAGGAAAAGGCACCTTATTATTACTTTTGAATTTTGTTTTCTATTTTATTGTTGTTATTTTTGATTTTTTTTTTTTGACACGAACACTATTAATTCACAACAATTATATAGGGAAGCTTATACACTCAAAAAATTGTAGGTTACAATACTTTAATATCACTAGTATTTTGTATATAAATGACACAAAAACAGCTTTTCTATAATATTCCTATGTGTGCTATATAATTACGTAAACACCTGTATATATATATATTTATTGAAGAAAAAAATACGTCAAGTAAAATCCTGCTATTTTTTTCTTTACTTATTCGAGATGTTATTAAATTTTATTTAGTAAGTAATAACAAAATTATTTTATTTATTTAAAATAAATTTTCCTCTAATAACAAAAAATTCGATGCACATGTTATTATTATTATTTATTTTGTTTTTTCTTCTATCAACTAAGTTTGTGTATAATTTTATGTATATTTAAGTAACAATTATATAACAATCTTAAATATTATCTTTGTTAAATATTTTTTGCTGCAAATTATGTAAGAATTATATTTAAAATAATATTCTTAGAACAAATTTTTGTTCTAAAAAAGAAAATTATTTAAATTGATTTCTTTCCAAAAATCTTATTTGATTTTGAAACAACAACAAAACACCACATGAAAGAAACTGTAATTTAATAATATTAATAATTTGCAATAGTGGAGTATGAGAAAGAGAGAGAGAACAACTGTACGGTAGATAGATAAACTCGTAGAGTACTCGTTTTTAATCAACAATAGTATTTTTAACTTGAATATTGAAAGGGTAGGTTTGAACGTGTATATTTAATTAGAATTTTTCAACAATTTCTACAATAAAGTGAAAATTTTTCTTAATATTCTAAATACAAAACAGATACATACACATATAATAATATAATTATCTAAATTGGAAAATGGAACAAAGTGTGGGTTTTAAAAACTTATATTTAATATTGTAGTTGTATCTGTGTTGCTTTGTATTATACTAAGGATATTGTTTTTAAGTTTATATTTATGGTGAAATGTGATTATTATTTTTGGTTGTTTTTTTTCTTTTTAACTTGTATTGCTTTTATATTCAATCCATTTCAATGATTAAATTCTTAAATTCACAAAGATTGTCATTACTCACACTTTACTTCATACTGTATTTTTTTCATTATGTAATTTTACAATTGGTGAACTTTTATACTTTTAGATTTTTTTTAGAATTTTTTTATTTAATTTTTATTTAATTTAAGAAGTATTATCCTTTTATTAGAAATATTATCCTTTTAAATTTTTATTTTTCAGTATTACGATCTTTATACTATTGTAGAATTTCTATATGTATATATTTCTCCAGTGAAATTCAACACTGTGTTGGAAAAGAAATACAATACCATTGTATTAGCAGTAACAGAGTATTTTTATACTATGTTTATGTGAATTTGATACGAAAAGAATTAGTAAGGTTAAAATGGTGAAATTAATTCTTAAAAGAAATCCAATAATTCAAGTACATAAATTAACCACCACAATGCGGGGAAAAACTATGAAAAAAATGTATAAATAGTTACATAAAAATTATCTAAGCAAGCAAATCACATTTAAATGAATTGTTAACAAAATTTACAACATAGAATAATATTTAGGACAATAGGACAATAGGTCCGGACAAAAATGATGAATTGGGAAATCAAAGAAATTAAATATAAAAAAATATATTTAATAAAAGTATAAAAATTAGTATTAAAATAAGTAAAACATTTTTAAAATAATCTATTTTACTTTTTATTTAAGATAATGTTAAAACGATCTTTTCCAAGTAATACATTTATTTGAATGCATATTTCTGTATTTCTGAACCTACATCTTTTACGTTTTTTAGTGTTTCTAACTAATTTTTTGTGTATAGTTAAATAGAAAAATTCAAGCTCAGATTTTTTACTAAAAAAGTTCCTTGTACATAATATTGAATATGTTACAATGTAGTTACATTTACATGTGTAATTATATATGAAATTAATTAACATAAAAAAAATTTAATTTGAAACTAGAATGTTCTAACTGGAAAGATTATAAATATAATAAATTAAATATCGACACCTTCCTCCTTAATAAATAATGAACATCATGATGCAACATAATTTTACGGAAGTTATTAACCGAAATTCTGTTAATAAATGTTAATCTCTGCAGAATCTCAAAAATGAAAATTGAAAATCACGAGTTGTATTGATAGTCTAATACATATTAGTAATATACTATCCATGTATTATTTTCAATTACTAAATCAAGTTTGTTCTTTTTGTTTAGTAAAATTAGTCAATTCAATTAAATTTTTTAAAAGTTTAATTTTTTTTTTATTTAGCAAACTTCAAAAACTTAAAAATATTTAACTATAAAATAATTGGATAATTTTATATTTTTATTAACAATTTTTTTTTTCAAGTATTAATAAATATTACAGTAACCACAAATGTATTTAAAGTTTGATAGTTATATATTGTACGAAAATTACCTTAAAAAATGAAATATTAATTTTGATACACAGAAATAATTTATTATAAGAAAATATAATAATAAAAAATTAACTTGTTCTCAGAACAAAACAAAACATCAAGTATCATCAAAAAATAAAATAAATATATTTAAGTATGAAGAAGATATGTCATCATCAACCATAGAAATAACAAAATGGCTTGATACTGAAAAGTCATTACACCATCATAAAATGAATGTAAGTCTAATATCTAGAAGCTATCTTTTACATCATCGATCGATCAAAATTTATTCAAACTTAGATAAAAATTTGCATTCCTGGTTTTAAATATTTAAGAGTAATTATAATATAAGGCGTTAAGCGCCAAGCATAATATCTAAAAAAATAACTATAAGATACCAAGAACCAATTCAGAAAAATGTAATTCGAAAAATTTAAATAATATTGATTAAAATAAGACGTTGCAATTCAACTAAGATTTAAGTTAAAGCATCACTTTGATATTATGTTGTTGTTACATGAACATGACTGATGTTATTACGTGAGCATTAGAACTAAATAATGTAATTTGATACTAGGGATTTTTTTTTTTTAAGCCAAGCAACATAACTTGGTCTTATTTTAGCAAAAAATACAAAAAGAACAAAAGTTTTGCACAATCGACATGAATTTTTATTCATTATTAGACGTTTCTTGAATCATCACGATAACATATTTATATTTATTTTAAATAAGTAAAGAGTTTGAAATCAGAAGTTTCAGACGGGCTTGTTATCCTCTTTTAAACTAAGATATTCCGAAAGATATATTCTTTAGATTAATAAAATTAAATGTGCATCATTTTAATCATATTAATGTAATAATGATGAAATTGTACTTGTATTTGATGGTAACTTTTAATTAGATTAAAAAAGAAATTAAAAAAAAAACAAACTGTTGAATTTTTTATTGAAAAATAAACCAGCGCAATTGAAACAGAGAAAAGAAAGCAGAAAGGTGCATTTACGAAGAAATATGATTCCTTAAAAAAAATTATTTAGTTGAATACAACACAAAAAAAATATTGATAGCACTGGTATCGGCTAACAAATGCTTTATTTTAAGCTCTATAAGTATACTAGAAACAAAAAAAAAATAAAACCAGAAATGAAAATTAAAAAAAGCTAAGATCAAAACAAAATTATTTGCTACATTTACATTTATTTTTAGTTTAATTGTATTGTATAAAAACTGAATAAAGAAAGAAAAAGGAAGCTTTTCACCTTTCTCATATTAGTTCTACAACTCATACAATATTTTCATATTCAGCCACAACAAAATTCATTTTTCCCTTTTAACATTCATGCTACATAAAATAACTTAGCTAAACTTCTATATACAACCGCAGCTACAGTTGTACAAAATATATGTAGATATATATTATGTATTTGGACATCTGTAGTAACAATTGTCATTCATTTTTCAGCTGATAGATGATTTTTTTTCGCAAAAAAATTCATTTTAAAAGAAAAAACATTGAAAATTAAAATCATATAAAATTTAAAATTCACTTTAAAATTTATTTTTTTATGTAACACAAAAAACAATTTGTTTCCTTCATCGTTAACACATAATTAATTATTATATCCGACATAGGTGCGTTTCGATATTATAGTATTAGTAACAAAAACTTCTTTAACAGCTGTAATAAAATGAAATGAAATATTGAATAAAAAAATAAAAAATAAAAACTTGGAATTTAAAAAAGTTTTTTTTTCCATTTTTCTTCTCTCTTCGTTCTCTTTTTTCCAATCAATATTTTATCAGTAGATAATTTATATATTCTTTGACCATTTGGAAAATTTTACTTTTGATTTTTTATAGATATACTTATTTTGATTTAATTTTTTTTGTTTTTGTCTTATTTAATGGAAAAGTAAAACCACCTAGAAATAATGACATATTGACAAACTTTTAATACTGCAATTTTTCACCTGAAATTATCAGGTAAGATACAATAAGTAGTAATAATAAAGAAAAAGTTTAGAAAACTTTTAAATAACTTTTTTTCTCGATATTTCTACTTTGTTATCCTTGGTAATATTTTATCGTCATAAGAAAGCCGAAAGATGAACTTGTTTGAACCTATATGTGAATTTTTCTTTCCATTTGATTTTATTTTTATTATTCCTTTTGTTCACACATTAAAAGAAAATTATATTTTATTTTCACCGATATTCCAACATCTTTTTTTGATAATAAATAATTTCTATCACAACACAAACCTATGATAATTAAATTTTATAAATTAAATTTTCATTTTATTCTCTTTTTTATTACTTTATTATTATTATTATTATTATTAAATAATTCTTAAATTTAATATGAAATCTATTAAATTCCATGAATCGGATATAAACGCGCGCGAATAATGCAAATATTTGTTGCTTTTGTCAGATTTTCATTTTTTGTAGGTATATGTGCTCAAAATTCACCAGAAAAATCAATTCTTCCCTTTGGATCCCGTTGCGTTATATTTTCAGATATTACCGTAGAAAATTTTTTATTAGTTTTGTTGTTATGAAGACATTTTCAAACGAAAAAAAAACAATAATTTTCCCCTCTTTTGTCTTTAAATTCCTGGAATATTGCAATAATTCGTAAAATATATTTTTATAATAGACTTTTGTAAATTATGTATTGGAAAATAGCAAATTGCTGTACCTTAAATTTTTTTTCTTTTTATGTTTTATTATTGTTAGATTTTGTTCTAAATCTACTGAACACAACTATTATTTCTTTAATTAATATAATTAAAATTGCAGTACATGTGAGACTGTTTACTGAAGATGATAACTTCAATGTTGTCGAAACTCATGTCTAGTTGTTAATTTTAATTTTTAAAACTTAAAAAAAAAAAACATCTACACAGACGAAAAATAAATAAGCAAAAATATTTCCTAATTAAAATAAAAATATTTTTTATTTGTGGCGTGGCAAAAGAAAGTAAAAACTACTATAATGAATTCAAAGTTAATATGTACAAACAAAATCAGGAGTAAGTTAATTTTTGAAAAATGGCAATATTATTATTTTAAGTTACTGATTTTAAGTTTAGCTAAAATTTGGAACATTGCCTTACATTATGATTCTTTACAAATTAGTTCTAAATAAGATAACAAATTTTTAGTTCATTGAAGTAAGCATTTATTTTGGTATATCCTGGAATGCGAAGGAGCTCAATTGGGCTTTTATGTTTTAAATTTACAATTAAATTTGTTTACTAATTTTTAAACTCTTAATTGACTTTGATAACATTGAATAAACATTTTTTTATCAGGAATATTTTTCACATAAAATTTATTGTCGTTAAATGGAAAAATTTTGCTTGATTTATTCGAAGAGCTACTTCATTAAAATTTTTCAGAAATTCCAAAAATTATAATGATTCAAGAAAAATATTATTGCAATTACATATCACCCGCATTCGGAAAGTATCCAAAACGTAGTGGAAATACTCAAGCCATAATTTTAGAGGATTTTTATTGTTTCGGAATCGGGTTAATGTATGGTTATTTTTCTTTTTTGTTGAAGCTAAAAATTTATTTGTTTCAAAAATTTTGTTTCCCTGATGTCATTTGGACGAAAAAACATCCTCGATCTATAATACCAATACTCTTGATAAAAAAAAAAATTAGAACAAATAAGTAAAAATTACATGAAATCTTAGACTAGAATTTTTTTTATTGTTCTTTCAAATTGTATAACTGTCTAAAAAATGGGGTTTTTAAAAATTATGCTCAATGTATATGATTAGGATATAAATTAATACACAAGAGCACGATTTTAAAGGCAGAAAATTTATAAAAGATAAGTATTTCCTTTTCAGATACACGAAATGTATAGGAATTTAAATAATTTAACTAATTTTTCTTTTATAGATTAACAATTGAAATGATAGGATATATTATATTATTATGTTTAACGAACCTATATTAAAAGAACCTATATTAAAATTTAATTTATGACTAAAAAGCAAATAATAAAAAAAAAACAAATTTTTAAAATTTTACTTTTTCAAAGGGTTAAACAATTTTTGTAGCAACATTAAATGCACTTCAGGAGAAAAAAGCAAACATATGAACTTGCCATGAATGAAAGAAAGGCAAAACTATGTTATAAACAGTTATCAAGATTGATTTGACGTTTCTTAGATTTAGTAATGAATATGAATAGTCATGCGCTGAATACCTTTTTTTAATGTCATGTGAAAATACATTATTTATATTTATTATATTTTCATTTTACCAAGCAACACATTTTAAAATTTATTTTAAATATCAATATTTAAAATTAAGCATACTTATTAATTTTTAAAACATTTTAAAAATATAAATAAATAGCGGATATTTTATTTGATGATTATGTGTATATACATACTAGAAAACCCCCGGGTAAAAACCCGGCCGGCAAAAAAAGGAGTTTTTCTGTGAAACCGCGCAATAAAATAATTTTTATTAAATTTGAACATTTGACATGTTGAAATTATCTGAAGATTTCGAATTCTGAAATAATCTGAAGATTTCAATTTCGAAAAAATAAAAAATGTTCAATATTTTAAGTTAATCATTCTAAAACAGACTTTTATTTATAAAATAAAAAAAAATCACATAGAATGAAACTTTTTTTATAAGATTTTATTAGACATCAATTTCCAGTAAATCTTTCAAATACAATATAATCAATAAATCTCCCTGAACCTACCTTCACTCATAGTCAGCTGTATGCAAAGCACAGCAATGCCAAGAGCAACACAATCGACTGCTCTAAAATTTAAAATTCTAGAAGGACCAAGACAGAAGAAAACCACTGACAGAGACACTGAAATTGACAATGTTTATTAAAATTTCGGAAACTATTTTTTAATAATATTCCAACACACGTTTTTCCATTTAACGCGAAAAATCTATTAATCGGTCAATAATATCGGTAATGGTAAAGAGTTTCGGTGGTATTAGTGGGTTAGAGTAGCTACGTGAGCTTAGTATTTTTCGAGACCTTTCCTCGAAAAATAAAAATATAATAGAATCAAATTAGGATCTTATAAAAAAAGTTTTATTTAATCTGATATTTTTTTATTTTATTTTATAAACTAGCAGAGTTCCCCGGCTTTGCCCGATATATTGGGAAAGTTTAAGAAGATTTCTTTGCTTTTAATTTGGAACGGAAAATATTATTTCATGTTTCATATTTCATGTTTAATAGTTATTCATACGTTTTTCATTGTTCAAAAAACAGCAGTAGAAAATGTTATTGAAAGCAACAACAAATTTAGTAAGAAGATAAAAGTGCAAAAGAAAGCTTAAAAGGGCAGAAAGACGCAAAAAAAAAAACAAAACGTTAAACCAATTAAATTAACGGACGATAAAATAATATTTATTTACTTTCTTCTTTTTAGTGCAGTTTACGAAAAATTTGTGGCACCCGGTCCAAAAAGCAAGTTTTTAAAAATATTTTTTTTATTTTTGTTTAAAATTTGAAATATGTACAAACAAATGTTTTTAAACTACAAAATACTGATATTTACAATGTAGCTGTATATAATTAGTAAGGTTAGCGTTTTTATCTTATTTTTATAAGTTTACATTGGCATATGTCACAACGTGCAGAATTATTCAGGACTTTTAGACCCGCTTCCTGTTGAGCTGAAATTTTGAACACACCTTCGATCCCGATGTCAGCGCTTTCGTCGAAATCTGTTGTACCTGCTTCCCACTGGAGCTATTATTTGAATGAAAATTCATATGTCTGAAGCTACTGGGCTATTTCGATTCAAATTTAGGACACATGTTGGATTCCAATAAAATCTCTTTTTCTTATTAGGAAATTTTGAGGAAGTGCATCCTGTAGGAGCTCTGCTTTGGACTAAATTTATTATCTCAGAAATTACTGGGCCAACTGGTTCAAATTTTGTACACATGTTGATTCCTGATAACAACATTATTTCCCAAAGTTTAGAGGATCTGATTTTCGCTAGAGCTTTAATTTGATAAAAAAAAAACTTTTGGGAGTCAGAAAAATTGAGAGGTCACATCCCGTCGAAGCTCTTATTTTTTCTTTTATTTTCTTATTGTCATTATTTTCTATTTGTACCGAAAATAAATTAACAGAATTCAACAAAATTTGGCTTTAAATATTTAAAAATTATAGCACCTTCATTTAAAAGGGAAAAAAAATCACTTACAATAAAGTTTTTGACAAATTGATGTGCCCGAACGGTTTTCCAGTGAGCTCCTCTGTTAGAAAAAATATTTCTACCGTGTTTGAAAACCACCGATCAAGGCATTAATACAGGGCAATAAAAAACGAAAAAACTTATTAGACTGGCCTGGCGAATCATGTTATTGTAATCCAACACAAATTTGTTTTTTGCCTTTTTTAAGACCATGGAAGCTTCTGTAACATTTTTTTTTCAAGGTTGAAGTGTCGGAAGGGGTCAAAAATCAGTGATCAACCAGTGAAAAACCAAACAGACCAGTGATCTTCTATGCCAAGAAACAATATTTCTACAAAGTTTTCAGTCAATCGGTCACAGCTCTTACACGGCACAACGAAACGAAAAGCTTGTAGACCGAAGTGCCGAAATGGATTAACGGAATGTACCAAAAACCAGTGGTATAATATATACTCTGTATATTGCTATATGCTTAATTAAAAAGTTATTCACATCAACAACAATTTTTAAAATGGTAAAAGGCATATTTGCTTTTTTTCCAGTTCTGGAGCACCTTTGGTTTTTGAAATACTTTGGCGGGTGCTCGTAGTTGTAGACAGCTACCAGAACCAGTCAAAATTACGAAAAAATGTGAAAGACATATTTGTTTATTTTTGAGAGAGTACCTATGTATAAATTTTCAGCTCTTTAGCACTTTTTGAAATATGCTCGTTAGGTGCTAGGAGTTGCATGGCAGCTACCGGAAAAAGTCATAAATTTGGAAAACAACTTATCACAGGTTCGATTCCAAGTAACAAAAAACCATCCTGTAAAATTTGGTTGAAATTGGTCCAAGCGACTCGGAGGAGTTCTGACACAAACATACATACATACATACATACAAACATCGTTCTTTATATATAAGATACTAACTTAAGTCTTTGAATTATTGAATTATAATTTTTTTGTTTTTTTACTATTAATATTACTATTTTTATATTGTTGTCATGTATTACATGTGAAATGTTTAATTTTATTTAAAATCATTATATGGAGGGGTTTCTTCTAGTAATAAAAAATTAACTTTCTATTTAGTTATCTGTTCTAAATTGAAGAATTTATATTAAGTTCTTAAATTAATTAGTACTAAAATTAGTTTCAAAGACTATTTTTTTTAAATTTAAACCAAGAATATAAACATTAACTTAGACTAAATTATTTATTTTACATTACATAACATAACTTTAAAACAACCCCTAATGACTTGTTTGTTTAAGTTTATTCTACACATTTATATATATTGTTCTACCTGGCGGAAAAAATACAAATCAAATTTTTACATTTACGATTATATTATTTTATACACAAAATTCTAATTTTCTAAAATTCGCAATTGAAGATTTCCTTACATTCGAATATGACAAAATAATAACATTAGAGCTTCGACTTAAACAAAATAAGAAAATTGAACAAAAAAAAAAACAACAAACAAGAAAAATATAAACATTTTGTTTTATTTTCTACTTAAAGCATATTATACAGGAAAGAGATAAAACACTATGATAGATTTTTTTTCCAACATACTGATACATACATATTTTATAGGCAACAATAATTCAACTCAAATACTGGGAATATTTTATATTGAATCAAAATGGAAAAATATTTTTCAACAATTTTCAACTTCTCATCCACAAGACATAACTTAAATTTATGCCTGAAATGAAGCTTTTAACTGTAGTTGAATAAGTATGTATAGAATATTGTATTGAGTTTAGATACCTTAAAGCACAAACAATGTTGAAAATAAGTTTCTGATTTGAAAATGTGAGGGGAAAATGTTTGGATTATGCAATTTAAATTTTTTAATATTTTGGTGGTTAGGAAAATTGTGGCGAAAATTTCAGTGTTGTGAACATTACTAATATTCACGGGTTAGAGTTTCCAATAGTTATGATGTAAGAAGTTATTTTAATATATAAATTTATGAATTTGTTTTAGTAATTTTTTAAAAAAAAGTTAGCCGAGAAGTTCCACCACTTAAAAATCACAAATTAAATTGTTAAAAAAAAAGCAAAAAACTAACACAATTGGAAATGACTACATATTAAATTTTTATAAGCAAATTTTTGTAACTTAGCAGAAATTTAATAATTACGAAACGAAATTACGTTTAATTCTCAAGGGCTATCTTTCGTTCATGTCTAAGGAATAAAAGTTATAAAGGTTGTTCAAAATATAAAAATATGAATAAAACTTTATTTAGCCCGATCGATATTTTATGGTGTATTTTAGGGAAATTACATAACATCTGGCTTCTAAAAAGAAGTTTCTGGGCTCAAATCGCGCTCACAGCATAAATCTAATAAACAAATGATATAAAAATAAAATGCAGCTATCCTATTATGAACCCTCGCGTACTCTGCAATATCTGTGTTTACAGTAAATGTAGTTTAAAAAATTTAAATTAAAGTTGATTAAGTATATTCAAAATTTAAAAGAAAAATTGTCGCATATAAGTTAGTATGCCAAAAGCCCAGTTATAGCAGTTAGCATTAGCGGAAAAACACATAGTCTTGAGGTTGTTATTTTTTGAAATAGATTGAGTAAATAAAGAAAATAAATTGAGTAAATAAAGTAATCGAGAATATAACTGAGTGATCATTTTTTACTCAAATCTTATTCACTATAGCCAATATTAGATCAATGTCACTGTATTAAATATACCGATATAAACACTTATAAATATTTATTATTTAATCAAATATTTGCAAATCTTTGTATGGTCCGCCTGGGGAATGACATCTGACCGGTCGCTGGCCCAGATGCGCAACTGTAAAGTTCCTGAGGAAGTGCTTACATTTCCTCCACGTGGTGACCTCCAGAAACTACCCTATACAGCATCCGCTTATACAATAGGCCAAAATTGTTGGTCAAAATATTGTTTTTTCAAAATATTTTCATCGATCAAATGTTTCATTATAGATATAACACCATACCTACATGTTTAAAGTTAATCTTACATTCATGCCATTGCTTCTATAAGTATAGGGTTGGTAACTCTAAATTATTCATTTTTCCTCGAGTTTGAATTCAATTTAGGAAATTTTTATTATATTGTTTTTTTTTTCCAAACAACTGAAAAAGACTATGGGTTTGGTACTAAATACATTATATTATTAAATCAATACTAATTATATGAACGAAGTTAGATGTAGACTGAAATGTATGAAAAAATGTTTCAGTTAATGAGAGTAATATTAACATAAGGAAACATTATATGTATTTTTAAAGATTTCCCTCTACTTACTTTCTATTTTTTTTTTGTATCTTAACAAGGTATGCGAATCTAAGTAAAAATATTATTTTTCCACAAAAAAAATTTTTAGAAAAATATTCTAAATTTTTTCAAAAGTAATTTTCTAAAAGAAAAATTTTTGCACATACCTACATTGTTCAAAAATAATCAAACAAAAAGTTTATCTTCCAAAATGAATGTTTTGTGTAGGGGGATGAGAGAGGAATAAATCTCGCACAGGAATTCATTAATATGTTGCTGTGTGTATAAGAAATTAAGGAAATTTTACAAAAATAAATTTTTACTTCCGAAAGATAGGCTCCTATTGTGTTTGAAAATAAATTAGTTTCGTATAAAATTATATTCGAGTTCAGGAAATATAGAAATTTCCTAATTATATTTCAGTTCATAAAATTCTTTGATTTTTCTTTTAAGAATTAGATCAAATTAATCGTGTAATAGATATGATACAGAGAATATTAGAGAAATGGGAAAGAAGGTTGTCATTCGTGTAAAAAGTAAGAAAAGTATTTTTATGTCATACATGAGTCAACGGCAAAATATACATGATTCAGTTTTTAAATTAAGAAAAAATACTTCCAAACCATTTAACACAAAGAATGATAAAGATACATAATATACATATAGTTACATTTTAACACACTACTTCATCATAAAACTTAGACAGTGGTGTGTTGGTCACGGTTGGTGGTCTGGTCTAACTGACCATCTAAAGTTTAAAGCCTTTATTGCATTTTTGCGAAGCAATAAATTACAGATAACTATGGGTGCACAAAGATTGGTGCTTTCCAGAAAGATTCCTAATATACTACCCCCTCTAGGAAGTTGATCTGCAATGCAGTTACCCGGAATATCACTGTGTCTTGTCACCCATCGTAATGATATGTTGAACCGCAAGTTTCTCCAGAGAACTGCGACAGGCCAATACGGGTTTTGAGTTAATGGTTACCAGCCGCAGTGCTTTAATTGCGACCTGACTGTCTGTGAATACACAGATATTTCTAACAAATAATACGCTGGATCTCAGCCAGTCTGAACCTTCTTTTATTTATTTTATACTATTTAGCACAAGCAGTTTACAATTTAGTATTACATATTCATATATTAATTAAAAATACAATTACATTTACTTAGAATACATTCAATAGTAACAAAATTCAAAATACAAAAATGGTAATATTATTTTTTTAATATAAATTAAAAAGGTCAAGTTAACAAAATATTCAATTAATTTCATATAATTTTCGTCTTAAAGTATCTTTGGATACTGAAAAATTTATACTATTCTTATATTTATTACTAATTATTAACATTCTATTAATAGATTCATATTTACCATAATTTGTTCTGTGTAATGTTAATGTAAAGAGATTTGAGTGGCGTAAACGAGTATTTGTATTAATGATAATTTTATTTAAAATTGAAGGGGAAATAATATCGCCTTTAATAATTCGAAAATAAGTAAAACATCAGCTACTTCCCGTCTTTTCCACAGAGACTTAAGATGGAGAAGGTTTAACCTATGCTCATATGGAGGTGCATAGGTTGATCTTGTATGATCATGCCAAGGCAAACTACGTAGTGCAAACCTTAAAAAATTTTTCTTTAACATATGTGAATTATAAAATGGAGATCAGACCTGACATGCATATTCAAGATGGGGTCTAACGAGACATATATACAGTGATTTAAAAATGTAAGGATCGTTAAACTCCTTTGACCAACGTCTTATGAAGCCCAACATTGAACTAGCTTTATTAACGATGTTATCGTAGTGGAGTTTGAATGATAGTTTATCGTCGAAATAAACTCCTAAGCCCTTAATTGAATTAACCTTTTCTAAGGTTTCGTTGTTTAGAGTATATCTGAAGCTAAATGGTTCGGTTCGACGTGTGTAACACATTAGTGCACATTTACTAATGTTTAGTAAAAGATTGTTATTAATGCACCAAGTATAAAATTTATCTAGATCATCTTGAAGCATATAAACGTCTTGCATCGACGTTATTTTTTTGCAAATCTTCATATCATCAGCGTAAATTTTCAAATCGCTATTACAAATTATAGAAGCCACATCATTGATAGCAATAATAAATAACAGTGGTTCTAAATGACTCCTCTGCTCTGTGGAACTCCAGAATTTGATATGAATGGTGATGAAAATGAAGAGCGAAATAAAACAGTTAAAATTTGTACAATGGGTCAACTCCTATTAGTGAGATATGAGTTGACACATTGTACAAATTTTAGTGAGATATGACCCTATTAGTTAGATATGAGTTGACCCATTGTACAAATTTTGCAGGAAATCGTAGTTTTTTGAGTTTTAGTAAAATAATACTATGGGGTAAAACATCAAATACTTTACTGAAATCGGTGTAAATTACATCCGTTTGGAATTCCGCTTCCATATTGACTTAGAAGGTTGATGTCGATTCTACCAGGGTGGTCACTGTAGACTTCTTTTTCAGAAAACCGTGTTGATGTGTCATTAAGAAGATAGTGCAATGATTGTAAATAGAATCAAAAATCATCAACTCAAAAACTTTAGGAAAAGTAGAAAGTTTGGAAATTGGTCTATAATTGTTTATCTTTTTTACATTTTTTTTATATGTAGGTTTAATAAAAGCTTTTTTCCAAATAGATGGGAAGCCACAGGTGATAGAAGTATTAAATATGATAGAAACTGGAGCAGCCAAGGCATCTGAGCCTAAACGGCAACTTTCCCTAAACGGAATATTGATCTTGATGGTTTGATATGATCTCTCAAAGAAGTATCCTGTAAGAGTCAGATCTAGGTTTTGTGGAATAAATTTGTTGTATTCCATAATAGAAGAGTGGCCATTTAATTGTGGTTTTCACTGGGAATTGGCTTTTACCCTGATTGCAGTTCTGGATGCCATTGATTTGCCATAGATATCTAATGGTAAGAGATGAAACAGTGTATCCAGTGTCGAGGAAGGAGTTGTGCTAAATGCTCCGGTTACGCAGACGGAGGCTGATCAAGGAAAGAAATTAAAAAATATAACTATTTTGTCAGAGAATTAGATAATTTATTAAAGTTATGTTTGTTAAACTGTTCAAGTTTATATATATTAACTTTTTATTTACCTTTTATTTTCATTAATTACCTTAGGATATTGTTTTTATTATATACTTTCCTATTAACTTACCAGTGTCTGTTTATATGTTTATGGTTGTGGTAGGTAGGTTGGAATTTTTTTGTTAATATCAAAACCAAACGCAAAAAGAAAAAAAATAATTTTGTTAAAAAAATTTAAAGATAGAGTTCTGAAATTTTGCACAGTTACTCATGATGAAAAAAGCAACAAGACATCGTACTTTACAAAGCCATCAAATGACAGGTTCGGGTTGTTGCCGTACAACTCCTAGTACGTGTCATATTTCAAAAACAAATTGTATTACAGGCAAGAAAATTTACACTTAGATACTCTTCCACAAATAAAGAAATACGACTGTTACCGATTTTGAAAATGTGGACTGGTTCGGGTTGTTGCCGTACAACTCCTAGCATGTACGTCTCAGGAATATCTTAAAACCAATTGTATTACAGGCATGTAAATTACTGTAATACACTTAGATACTTTGTCACAAATAAAGAAATACGACTTCTACCGATTTCAAAAGTTTGGACTGGTTCGGGTTGCTGCCGAACAACTCCTAGCACCTCTCAGGCATATTTCAAAAACCAATTGTGTTATAGACAGAATAGTTAAATAATTATCAAAATTTATCTAGAATATTAGTTTTTCAAAATTCCCATTTTATATAATTTAGTTTTGAGTTTTTAGTTTTTAATATTTTTTATTAGTTTTTAAGTTATAAGAATTTCTTTGATTTATTTTAAAATATGTTAATTAAAAGTTAAATTTTCAAGAACTTTGTTTCTGATTATTATACGACTTTGGCTAGGATCCTAATAGAATTACTTTTTCTGTTATCATTTAATTCTGAACTAATAAAGCAAAAAAAAAAACAAGCAGCTATAAACCAAAACACTTTCCCCATTAAAGTCGTATCAGATTGCTGGTAAAAATATTATAATCTTATTCTACCCTAAACGAAAAATTGCTAATAAGTTATAAAACTAATAATTAATTCTCAATATCATTTTAATTCATACTCATAGCTATAGGTACTGTTAATGAGACCAAAATACAGAAGCTCAAAACTTTAACATGGTTCTTTTAGCGTTCATGATTTTTTTTAGCTTCAAACATTCCAAATTTCCATCAATAATATTTCAGCAAGTTTAATTTATCTTATATTTGTAGAATCTCAGGATTGAACTAGCATCCACTTTATTATTTAATGATTCTAAATCTAATGAACGAAGTATATGGATTTTTTTTTATTTCTGTGCAGGTTTTATTCTTGCACAACACGATTCTAGTTTATATACACTACTAGCGGAGTTACCCGGAGTTGTCCAAGATATTGAGAAATTCTTCGAATCTTTCTTTGTTTTTAATTTAGGAAAGAAAATATTATTTGATGTTTCTTTTTATCTGGTTGGATTTCTTTTCCTAAAATTTTTTTTTACACGCTACCCAAACACTAGGAAAGGAAAATCACTAGAATCAGGAAGAACAGATGATAAAGCAGAATTGGACCGTAAGTTCGAGACGAACCTGAAGAGTTTCTTTTTGAAAAGTTGCAAATTGTATAATGGAGCATTTCTATCGGAGGGAACCCGTGAAATTGAAGCATGTTCCACATTTTAGCAGTTTTTACAATAAAAGAATTTCCGAAACCAGTTTTGGACCACCTAGGTATTTCCACAATGTAGAAATGGGCACTTGCAGACTCTTTACGCTGGAATAGTTTGAAGGGTGGCCTTATTAATTTTATTTCAGTAGAACAAATGTCATTTCCAGCAAGTTTTTTGTTTTTCAATTGGACTTTACTGTTTCCTTATTGATTTCCTGATTTCTAACATGATTAACCATACTTGCTCTAGCGAGATTGTCGCGATCAGAAATCAGAAATTTTCATTTGCTGCTCTGGCTTGTGTAAGAAATCTTTTCATGCTAAATACCAAGGACTGTTAGGTTTCCTTGTTATAAAATAAGAACGGAACCAGGAGTCTATTGGTATTGCAAAAATTGCCGCAAGATCTGTTTCAGTGCTTTGATTTTTAAGGTTTCAGTGATTGAAGCTGAATTTCAGAAAACCAGCAGAGATTTTCTGAACTTCCAATCTAATTTTGCATGCCTTTCTGAAGCTTTTTCATCACTGAGAAACTTCAAACATACTGACTTTGATCAGTTTTGTAATTCATCTGTAACTCTAAACGAATCTAGAGAAATACAAGTTGTAGGCAAAACCAGAAGTCAACCTAAGTCGCCAGCATCACTCAATAGGCCCAAACTGACCTATTAATCAAGCGGCACCAATAAACCAAAATCACCAATTATTTTGTGTAAAAAATCCTAGTAATGATGGTCCAACCCTTGTCAACATTATTTATAAAAATAAGGCTACCACTAGTGGTGGTACTAAGGTTGTTGTTAACAGCTTAAACAACCTTACCCAGACTCCTGGAATTAATATTACACCTAACAATGAGGTGTCTAAAGTTCTAACTTCCGGGGTTGTTGTTGATAATGCCCTTGCAAATTGTAATTTTAAATTAATTTTAAAAGTTGAAATTCAAAAAACTTGGTTGTCTCACCATCTTCTATCAAAACCTGAGAGAATTACGTACAAGAACTTGCCAATTATTTCATCAGCCCCAATCGTTTCCTCACGATGTTATTGCTTTGACTGAAACATGGTTATCCAACAATATTGTTCATATTTTTTCATTAATTCTTCTAAGCGGTTTGCTCAACTTTTCAAAGTAACTCTGTTACTATTCTCAATACTAGTGGTTTCGAACTGATTTGTGTTAAGTTAACGTTCGGTCATAATAATTTATTGATAATGGTTATCCAACAATATTGTTCATATTTTTTCATTAATTCTTCTAAGCGGTTTGCTCAACTTTTCAAAGTAACTCTGTTACTATTCTCAATACTAGTGGTTTCGAACTGATTTGTGTTAAGTTAACGTTCGGTCATAATAATTTATATTTAATAAATTGTTATTTGTCTTCTACTATTCCAATCAATGAAAGGCCAATTGAATTCTTTGAAGAAGTCTTGAAAGACGCTCTCTGAAGCCTTATTATGTTTCATCGAAAATTTAGAATCAACCGACAATTTTTGTTTGCTAGGTGACTTTAACCTATCAAGCTGAATTTGGTCCTATGATGAAAAAAAATTGTGGTCTGGTTGCGTCAAATAAAAATACTGGATCATCGAACTCTTTTGAAACTGAATTATGATTTCACTCCCGATGAAAGCTATTTCAGCAATCTGAATGAATTCTCTCAGAGTAATCATGTTATTATCTTTGAAATCAAAAACATTCTTATAACTGCAGAACTTGTGTTGAAACATATTTCTTTATTAAAAGATGATTTTTCTTCCGGCCCAGACGGTATTCCTCCGATCCTTCTTAAGGAATGAATGATTAACTTATTGCATCCCATCTCTTTTTTGTTTAATTTGTCCTTTCAATCTAGCATTTTCCTCTGTTTATGGAAAAAGTCTTTTATTATTCCAGTTTATAAAAAAGACTTCCGAAATGAATGCACCAATTATAGGCTCATCGCCAAGCTCTCGTGTACTCCTAAACTGTTTGAGCGTATAACATATGACTTCTTATATGATTATTGTAAACGTTTTATTTCTGTTGAGCAACACGGTTTCCAAAGAGGTAGGTCAACAACTACTAATATGGTTGACTTTCTCTCCAAGACAATAACCTCAATGGAGAATGATTTTCAAATTGACACCATCTTTACTGACATAAGTAAAGCGTTTGACAGAACTCCTCATAGTATCATATTACTGAAGCACAAAATTATAGGTTTTCACCACATAGCCTTAATTTCCTTGAGTCTTACCTCTCTTCTCGGGAATTCTTAGTTTTATTTAAAACTGCGATTTCTGACCAATGCTCAGCGTCTGTTGGTGTTCCTCTAGGTAGTCATACAGGACCCTTTAGTTTTATAGTTTCAACAATTGATGCTCCTAAAATGATAACTTTTTCTAAACCTCTTAGTTTTGCTGATGACTCAAAGCTTTTTACTCCTATATCTAGTAATAGACGTCTGATGTACTTCTCTAAGCATAAATCTGAAAGTAATAAAAACGATGTTGCTACTTCGCATCCCAGTGGAAAATTGCTGCAATAATACTCATACCACAACCAGGCAAGCCAAGTAAAGAAATTACATCCTACAGACCGATTAGCCTACTACCGTGCTTATCAAAACTATTTGAAAGACTACTATTGGAAAGATTAAAACCGATTTGGGAAAAAAGCATTAAGCCAGAGCATCAATTCGGGTTCAGAAACGGAGATTCAACTATCGAGCAAATGCATATAATAGCAGATGTAGTCAAGTTAAGCCTAGAGGAAAAAAAGTACTGTGCAGCGATATTTCTAGATATTAGTCAAGCATTTGATAAAGTCTGGCATGAGGGATTACTGTACAAACTCACATCTTATCGAAAGGATGTTTTTGGTGAAGCATCAAGGTGCCTATACACCAACTAATGAAATTGGTTATCAATATCAAATGAAATAACCACCGCTGATTTCGCTGATGATACGGTTATAATGGCCTCACTTATAATAGCAACCCAGTGCATGCTTCAGAGATTCTGCAACACAGCAATGGATAAAAAAGTGGAAATGTTCACCAAAATTCAGCAATGGCTAAAAAAGTGGAGAGTCAGGGTGAATGGAGCAAAATCAACACACATCACATTTACACTAAAAAGAAAAACTTTTCCGGTGGTTGTACTTAATAACAAAGTAGTACCTCACAAAGAGGCTGTATTTGGGCATGTACTTGGCGAGAAGACTCACATGGAAAATCATTAACCATAACAAAAGAAAAGAAGAAGCTACTGGGCTTGAAGCTAAGCAAATTGTATTGTATTGTGCAAGCAGCGTTAAGCGTTGCGGCTACCCGGTAGACAATGGGAACAATCAAATGGAGGCCAAGAAATACAATGGAGTATAATGTTGGCATCATGGATGGTTGACCACTGGGTTATCTCATCCGCTAGTCAGTGCAATTTACCTACATAAAAAAATGTCATACGAACTACTGAATGTTTCCTTCAGAGACAAATTGTAATGTTTCATTGGGAAATAAGAAAAAAAAAATAAAAAAAAAAAGTTGTCAACATTGCACCTCAAAATTATTCAATCTATTCACCAAAAATGAGAGAAGATAAAAAGATTAAAAAAAATGGAACTTTCAAAAATTAAATTCGAATTCAATTCACCACATTAGCAAAACAAAAAACATTTTTCGTTTCCTTTTTGTATTTATTTTCTTTGTATTTTATTATATTCTTTCTCTATCAATAATTTTGTTTTACCAATAATATAAAGTAAAATTTAAAAAAAAAAAAAAATTAGTTGCTTTTTATAATATATTTGATGCAAGTGTGACGGATTAAATTAATATAAAATTAATATAAAATAATTGCTTTAAGCAACGATTGAAATCTTTGTTTCTTTTTAATAAATATGAAAAAACAAAAATATAATTTTATTTTACTTTTATTTTTGCAGTTTATATTCTTTATTTTTGTTTTTGATTCATATTATATCAAAGAATATCTAATAAAATAATAATAATTAATAGATATTCTTTGGTTATATTATCAATTTCAATTTGGTAAATGCACTGGTAAATGTAAATAAAAAAACCATCTTTCTATTAAATATTTTTTTTTATAAAATTTTTTAACTGAAGTTATCTACAAATTTTTAATCTTTGATTCAATGGTACTGTGAAGCATGCAGTTCTGATCGTCTTTTCTAAAAATAAAAAAATACTTAAAATTCAATTTAAATAAAAATAATATATGTAAAATACCACCTTGCTTGTTTACTTTTGTAAAATAAATAAATATTATGTCAATCACAAGAATTGTCATTTTAACAATTTTCTTCGTTAAGTATTGTCAATTGGGATGTACCTTGCTGGTAGTACATTTTTCATTTCGCATATGATCCGATCTTTCAATATGTATGTACCTTTCTGGTAGTACATTTTTCATTTCGCTTATGATCAGATGTTTATTCGAAATTCAAAATATAAAAAAATACGGTTGTCTTAAATTATACAGCCACAATTAAAATTAAGAACGTTCTCTTTCATTTTTGGAGTTCGTCAAGCAAGGTTCATTAGAAGCAAGGTTTTTTTTAGTAACAATTTTTTTATATACTATATATATTTTGGTTTTTTGTAATTTATTTTTTTTTACATTGAAATTTTTTCATTAAATGAAATTTATGATTATTATAAATATCAAATAAAGATTTAATTAATTAAAAAAAAATAAGTGTTTTCTTAAAATAAAAAATTGTATTTTCATTTTGTGGTGAATTGTATTTTTTTTTGGAACCGGATTTGTATATAGAGGTGAATTAAGTAGGTACTTAAAATAAAGTGTACAAAACCGAATAGCGAGTGGAAGAATCTAAACAGCACAAGCAATTGTGGAATTCTTTAAATTATCATAAACTTGTCTAATCAACTTTCTAATAATTGATTCAAACCCATATACTATAGATTCTAGTAATATATTGTAATACAAAGACATCCATACAGATTAAGTATACACAAAATAAAATAAAATGACCATTGATACAAAAACAATAAAATAATTATTGATTAGCCAAGGCCTGTGGGCTAGTAAAATGAACCGACTGCTTATAAACACAAAAAAGGCGATTATGGAAAGACGCACCCTAAGCTTCTACCACACAACTACAAAACTTAGAGGAAAGATGGAAAAAGTTTGAAGCCGGAGATGTAAACATATGTTCAGTGGTCGCTCATTCCAAGCATGAGTGTAAGGAAGAATATTTCACTGAAGATACATATTCCAAGGTAGCAGATACACTCTTAGACTTCAAGAATGAATTAGAGAGGTGTGTAGAGCGACTTGCAATTAATAATAATACAAAAATGCTTAACAACTCGGATGGTATGGTAAAGTCGAGCGCAAGTAATCAACTAAAATTACCAAAAACAAACATGCCAACGTTTGATGGTAGTTATGCAAATTGGAGCTCCTTCTACAACTTGCTTGTTTGCAACAGTTGGAGTCAATACAAAAATTACATTACTTGAAAGGGTACGTAACTGGGGAAGCAGCGCCACTACTCAATCACACACCCATAACAAATGAAGACAAAAATTGAAAACTCGATTTTTTAACAAGCGAATTTTAGTAAACACTAAGTTACATCTTTTAACCAGCTTTCAAAAACTCACAACCGAAAGCAGCAGGAATCTTAAAACTTTGTTGAATCACGTTGTGGATTGTGTTCAACAATTGACCATACTAAATGTTGATATTGGTACATGGGACCCAATGTTGATCCATCTAGTGGCCCAAAAATTACCCTTCCAAACGATGAAACTATAGGAGGAAGAGCTCGGAAATACATCAGAGTTACCAACTTTTGATAAATTCAAGCTATTTCTACAAACAAGGTTCCGAGTATTAGAAGCAATATCCTATACAGTAACAACTAAATCACAAAACCCACCAAGAAACCAAATATCTAACATATTTTTAAACAACCATATGTCATGTCCAGCTTGCAATAAGGGACATTAGTAGGGAAATTGCAGTACACAAGCATTAACAGCAACAAGCATTAACATAACAAGCATTAACACAACAGAAAAATTTGTGTTTCCACTGCGTTTCAACCAAACATCAAGTCAATAATTGTTCCAATAAAAAAAAGTGTCGGAAGTGTAACAAACGACAACATTCATTACTGCACACAAACGTGGAGCAGAACACTCGACCAAGCACAAGGGCAAACCATGAAACCATGGTGGTCAACAATAATGAAATAATAAATAACAATGAGCAATGTAACTTTTTCTTAAAGGAAGGAAAAGGTGTCATTTTAGCCACAGCCCTAGTCTACGGGAGTACAAATCAAGGTCAATTGATACGATTAAGGTGTTTGATTGATTCTGGCTCCCAATCATCCTTTATTACTGAAAAGGCTTGTAAACTATTAGGGTTGCAAGGAAGAAAAACCAACGTAGACATTTTTGGATTAAACAAGAGTCAGTTCACCAGAGCCACCAAAGAAGTGAAGATGCAACTGACGGCTTGCAAGCATCCAGGTCAACAAATAACAGCGGCAATGCTGGTGATCAAGGGTATCATAGACATAATGCCAACGCACTCGAAAAAGACAACAAATTGGGACCATCTAAAAAATATACATTTGGCAGATCCAAGATACTGGAGATCTGGAACAATTGATATAGTATTAGGAGCTAGTGCATTTGCTGAAATTGTACTAGGTGACATCATTAAAGGGCCAAAAGAAGCGCCCATCGCAATGAAACAAATTGAGCAATAACGCAAATTGAGAATTCAACAAATCAAATTCGTTTAAATATCACAGTTATCACTGTGAAATCAAACGATGAACAGCGCAAGCAACTACGAATGTTCTGGGAACAAGAAGAAGTTTCTATACAACATAAACTCAAACCAGAAGACACATATTGTGCATTTTATAATAAAATACACACACGGTTAGAAACCGGCCAATACACGGTCAGGTTGCCATTCATCGGCGGCACCGCCCCTAAACTGGGATACTCTCAAGAGGCAGCTCTGAACAGATATCAAAATCTAGAAAGAAAATTAAATAAGGATACGGCTCTCAATGAAGAGTATTTAAAATGCTTAGATGAGTATCTAGAATTGGGACATATGGAAGAAGTCCCGGTACCAAGACAACATCAGATTGGGTATTATATTTCCCACCATGCCGTTTTTAAAGAAAGCACCACAACTAAACTAAGAGTTGTGTTCGATGTTTCCGCCAAAACAACTAATGGAACATCATTAAACAAAACATTGTTAACAGGACCAACCAAACAACCTAAGTTGTTTGCGACGTTGTTAAAATGGAGACGGTACGAGACGGAATAGCAATGACCGCAGATATTGAAAAAATGTATCGAATGATATTGGTGCATCCAAGTGATTGAAAATATCAGAAAATTTTTTGCCGTGTCAATAATAAAAATCAGTCAACACTATTTCAACTAAACACAGTGACTTTCGGTACAGCCTGTGCAATACCATTCCAGTTAGTGAAAAATAATCTAGCTTCAGTTCATGTTCAAGAGTTCATGCTGTTTATAGTGTCGTTGGTGTCACTAATAATATAAAAAAAAAAATATAAAAAAAAAAATAATAAATATATATAATTATTTATTTATTTATTTGTTTATTCGTCTACAAAGTTAGATCTTACAGACTACCAACAAAACAACCAAAAATAAATAAAAAAAAACTATATATAAAAATAAGAAAAAACAAAAAAAGAGTACTTAAAATTATTCAAAAATATAATTAACACTATATAACGCAAGATCTTTAAATTGAGTTCTATTTAATAAAAAAATATCAATCTTATTATTTACAGCTAAAAACTCATTAAGCAAAGCGGAACACCTTGAAACCGGTTCATTTCTACTATAATTTGTTCTATGAAATTGAGTATTCAACAAGTTCTGCGATCTAAGTAGTCTCGGTGGTATAGCTAAACCGAAACTCTGTAATAAATTTTATGAATCAATATGCGATGTCAAAATATCGCGAGCAAACATAACACAGAAAACAGATCTTCTATTAGACAATTTTGTTAAACCTAACAACTTACATCTTGCATCATATGAGGGTCTTCCTGTTGTGAGTTGAAATCTTCTCAGGGCGAAACGAGTAAAATTTTTTTGAATTTTTCAATTCTTAATACGTGGATATTGTAATAAGGATTCCAAATAATTACACCGTATTCTAAAATTGGTCTTACCAGAGATACATATAACGAGAAAATTTTCGCATCATCCGCAAAAAATGAGATATGAGCAAATTTTAGTAATATATCACTTATAAAAAGAATGAATAGCGTGGGTCCCAAATGAGATCCCTGCGGTACTCCCGATTCTACAAGAAAATTGTATGAGGAAAAATTGCTGATCTTTACATATTGCACTCTGTTTCTTAGATATGATTCAAACCAGGAAAGAATATTAGAGTGAAATCCTAAGCTCTCCAGTTTTGAAATCATAAGTGAGTGATCTAATCTATCGAATGCTTTTACAAAATCATTATACACTACATCCACCTGATTACCTAATTCCATGTGATTTAACGTATAGTTTACAAAAGAAGCAAGATTTGTAGTGGTAGATCTTTTTGTAGTAAAACCGTGTTGATTATCCGGAATTTTATTTTTAATTAGAAACTTTAATTTGTCATTAATCAATGCTTCAAATATTTTTGGAAAACAAGATAGTTTAGATATCGGTCTATAATTTTTTATATTATTTATTGGGCCGGATTTGTGAATTGGTGTGATGCTGGATAATTTCCAGCAGTCGAGAAAATCACCACTGTTGAGATAGTAGTTAAATATTATTGTTTACGGAACAGCTAAAGCAGGACAATTTTTCCCTAAAATAGGTGGTATGCCATCGGGGCCATTGCTTTTGTTCCCATCGAGTTTACTAAGAGCTACTAAAATTTCGTCTTTCTCAAGCATTATATTACCTAAGTCAACAATTGGAGTAACATTAGCAAAACTACTCCTTACATTGGCTTGTTGAGGTGTAACAAAATTGCAAGCAAAATTGCAAGATATAACTCAGGAATTTTTGAACGCATACCACCTACATTTTGATAATATATTTGAAGATCATATAAACTGTTTCTTTTATACAATGCTTCTATTTGATTTATCGCTTCACTTTCGACCATTAGTTGGTCATTGTCATTTTTTGGTCGATTTTTTAAATTTGCTTGAACAATCGAACGTGAACTCCACACGGCCAATTTTTTGGATCTAAAGCAACATGTAGGAAGTTCTCAGGTATACCAACTTTGAAATTTACATATCTTAGTGTAGAAATATCACAATCTTTTTTTACTAACTTGTGAACAAACAGATCGTTTCTGCTAATCTTAAATTTATCAGTGATTAGCTGTGCTATTACATTTTCGGATGTATGAGGTGCAAAACGAGATATATGTAAAAAATTTTTAGTGCAAATAACTTCAATATCACCTATTTTATCTCCTGTACCCGACAGATTTATTTAGGGTGGGTTTCATTTTTTTTTACTGTATACCAAAACTCATCATTTTTGTTACTTATTACAGAAACATTAGAATTTTGATTTTCTATATGTGATACATTTGTCGGCATAGTGTTTCCTCCAATTGCAGTATATGTATCCTTGGGCAAGATAGTACCGCTTAATACTGCATCTGCTTCAGTTAAATTTTTGCTTTTTACATTTTTTTTTCCACTTTTAGCATTTGTTTTTTTATTTAACGGTAAACTTACTTTTACTTTTGAAGTGGTAGCAATATATTTTTCAGTTAATCTCTCAGTTTGATTCGAATTTCAATGCATTTCTGGTTGATTATTTGCAATTATTGCATCCACAACACTTATCTCATCAAATAGCGTTTTTTCCTGTGACACAAAATTTTTGTTCATTTTATTTTTATTTTCTAGGTTTGAACTAATATTATCCAGACGTTCTGATATATTCATAGACTCTGAATGAAGAAATCTTTTCAATTGATGAAGAATTTGATCATCTACCTTTGGCTCTTTACTTTCAACATCACCCATCTTAGTAACATTAAGTTGGTTAACAGACATGCTTATAGATTCAACAGCTAATGAAATGCTGTTGAATGTATTTATGTTGTCCTTTAGGCTATTTTTTAGATCGCTGACATTATACTCCAAAGGATCGATTAGTACCTTTATATTATGCTTCATCGATTATTGATATTGTTTATATGAAGCTGAATTTTATCGTTCAATTGATCAGTTAATATGTTGATCTTATTATTAGTAAGACAATTTCTCCCTCATCTATTCGTTGACATAATATAGCCATTGTAGAATTCATATCTGCGATGAGCTGGGCCGAGGACCACAACCATTTTTCACGTCGTATAGTCCTCCTCGCGACTTTAGACGTGAAAAATGCGGTTAATTCTGCCAGATGGAGTGACATGCTTCAAGCTCTAGAGCAGGAATTTTGTGTTCCGGAATACCTGCTAGGAATGATCAGTGACTACCTTGACGACCGTACTGTGCTCTTCGATACGACTGAAGGGCAAGGGAGTATCACTGTCTCTGGAGGTGCAGTGCAGGGTTCAATCCTCGGTCCCGACCTTTGGAATGCCGCATACGACAGTCTGTTGCGATTAAACATGCCGGATGAATCAATGCTGGTCGGATATGCGGACGACATCGCCGTGCTGATAGCAGCCCAAAGTGGAACTCGCCCAACTGAAGCTCGATCAGACCATACGGTTCATTCTTTCGTGGATGGACAGCCGCGGAAAATTTTCCAGAAGAGCGATGGCGTGCAACTCTTAGGCAAACGAACATCAACTCGGAAAAAAAGGTGGCATGGCGGTGCTACAGGATGCCTTGGACACGTTAAAAACTTGTGGAGCCGAAAAACTGGCTTAAAAAGATTGGACAGCAAAACTCAACGGAGATCCGAAGGAGAATGAGAGACTGTGCTGTTCAGACATTTGAAGGAGGCATTTGATACCACGAAAGCCCAAAAGAAGAAGACTGTGACACTGTCAGAAATAGTCACAAGTGGAACGCTGAAAAGAGAAAGAAAGAGAAGGAAATGACTCCTCCACTTTCCGATAACGTACAGCAGTGGACAGAAGTAAGGAAGAAAAAAAGGAGTGCCAAGCCAAGACCTAAAAATCGTACAGTCGAAGAGCATAAGCAAAACGCACCTGAAGCTTCTTAAGACAAAATAGAGTTAAATGCCAAAAAAGTAAGAGCCACAGGACGTCGGGCCGCAGTTACCATCAAGCCAGCGGAGGGTAAAACATATGTAGAAACAGGTGCGGAAATAAAGGCAATCCGGCAAACTCTGGATGGCAAGATTTTACTTGAAATCACTGGCCAGAAAAGCTTGGGAAGTTTGACAAAGGCCCTAGAGAATACAGTGGGCACTTTAGGTAGCGTGAATGGCATGGTACAGATGAAGTCCGTAGAAGTGAGAGATTTATACTGCCTTACTGAGCGGACTGAAGTGGAGCAGGCATTGAGGAGGGATCCCAGAGATGATTCATTTATGAGGGTTGGTCTCAATCCCAAATTCGAGGTCACAAGAGACAGCCATCGTTGAGCTTCCTGAACAAGCTGCCGGAAAGCTGCTGAAAAACTCATTAGCTTTAGGAATAATTAGATTTATCTAAACGTCTACTAAAATGCATATTGAACAACAATGTATGAAGTCACTAAATATTAAAAAAATAAGGCATTTTAATACAATAAATAAAAATAATAAAATATTTTTAGTTTTTGAATACTATTTTTTAAATTTACGAAATAAACACTTACTTTCGTTTTATTGTCCAAATTAATTATATTTAAAATAAAAAACTTAGGAATATTAAATTCAAACTTAACAGCCTTCCTGGCTTATACAAAAATATCGGCTATTTCAATCTAATAATTACATAATTAAGTGTTGAACATCAGGAATATCCGACAAAATAGTTTGTAACAGTTTTATTACACACTAGCCAAATCGTTTCCACTTCGTCCGCTTTGACTTTCGTACCAAATTCCACAATATGTTCTATTATTAATATTACAGTGAGCTGTTAAATTGTACGTATTAAACTTTCTCTTGTAATAAAAGTTAGCAGCATTTCCAATAGGCAACATGAAAACTTTTTGCAGATCATAACAAATAAGACACATTCTTATTTTGTAAACAATATTCTTTATCCATCGCCTTCCGTAATTTTGCTTTTTCATTAAAAGATTCATGTGAACTAAATCTAATTTCTAAAATCTAAATCAAACTTTAATTTACACGTCTTCTTATGGGATAAAAATAGTGTAGCGGTTAATAACTTTCAAACTAGCCATTTCATAATTCATAATTTTTTACATCAATAACTACAAAAATAAATACCAATTTATTTTTGTTTTTAATAGAAAATTGATTTTGAACAAAATTGGTAATTTTTTTTTCTCTCAGTAAAAGCTAATGAAAGAGCGTAAGAATTTGTAAAAAAAGACTACAGGGAAGCACAAAAAATGTTGTTAATAAATTTTTGAGAAGAATTTCAATTTGAATTTACAATATGAATTTTTATAAAACTCATATCAATAATTATAATTGACAAGCATTTAAGGTCCTGCGCAGTAGACACCTTTTCATTTTATTTCGATTCTCCTAGTCCTTAATGAACTTCTAATATACATAATATATAAGATTATATATAAAACAAAAATGCGCACACAGTTGAACATTTTGTACTCATATGATTTTATTATTCAGCAAATACATTATGCATAAGTGAGATATTATGAAAATAATAAACAAAAGCTAGTTATATATTTTATATTATGTACTTGCAAATGAATTTATGTACATATGCCAAAAAAAAACAAAGAAACAAATTCATCTCAAATAAAAAATATAAAAAAGCAAAAACAAAAAAATCAGTTGAATTGTTCATATGACGAGCAAATTTATTTTTATATAGTAGAGTTGGAGTATATATAATTATCCTTATTGAACTTCTAATATAATAGTTGTATATAAAACAACTAGCTTTGTAACCCGTCACAAATGACGGAAGCAAAATAAATCCTAGTTTCTTTTTTTCTTTCATTAGATTCTTTATTCCGAAATTACAGTACTTATGTTTATATCACTTTTTATTTATTTTTATTTATGTTTATATTGGCCTAACACTAATCTTTTTTTTTTTTATATAACAGAAAAAGAAGTACCATACCAACAAATTTGTATAAAATGTTTGTATTTTTGTATGGTATACTCGTACTCACTTCCATTTAGTTATAATTCGTTAGTTCCATTTAGTATAAATTATACCGTATTAGCGTTATTGTGGCCTCTGGGAGAGCAAATTTAAAAATAGGATCTTATTTTCATATAAATTTTGTCTTTTGTATAATGTATAGGGATCTTATTTTGCTATATGAATAAACTGTTATTATGGTATTGCGTTATTTTTAAAAAAAATTTCAAAAAATTTTGTATCTAAATTGGTAAACAACATTTTCATCAATAATTTTCAATTTAAAAAAAACAATGTTTTATTATCCGGCGTAGAAGTAGAGTTAATTATCCTACTCTACTTCTATCAAGTTCTATTGATTGAACAATGAACCTGAACAGCGAAGTGAAAAGTGAACACTTAACACTGAAAATAAAATAATATTTTTGGAATGGAGCATATGAACATACAGAATACAGATACAGCAAATAATAAAAAAAAACAAAAAAAAACAAAAAAAAAACAAAAATAATTTTTTTTGAGTGAAGTGAGTTACGCACACAATAATGCCAAAAATAAAAGGTAGAAGCAATAAAGTAGTATAATGTATAATATTATACAATACAAATATGCTGATACACATGTGTATTATAATGTATAATTTTAAGTAATAAGAATAACCTTTGAGTGAATTATGTTTTTTTTTTGTGTTAAATGCTGTTTGCCTTTTGGTTATTATACCAATAATGCTCACACAGTTGAAATTTTTTTAATCAAATGGTTTTATTATTCACCAAATGCATAATTCGTGAGTTATTATTAAAATAAAAAACAAAAACAAACAAAAATAAAAAAAAAACAAAAACAAAAAAAAATACAAAAACAAAAAAAATTCATATGACAGGCAATTTCATCTTTACATAATAGAGTCAAAGTAGCTATCTATAATTATAATTGACAAGCATTTAAGGTTCTGCGCAGTAGACACCTTTTCATTTTATTTCGATTCTCCTACTCCTTAATGAACTTCTAATATACATAATATATAAGATTATATATAAAACAAAAATGCGCACACAGTTGAACATTTTGTACTTATATGATTTTATTATTCAGCAAATACATTATGCATAAGTGAGATATTATGAAAATAATAAACAAAAGTAAACAAATCAGTTATTATATTTTATATTATGTACTTGCAAATGAATTTATGTACATATGCCAAAAAAAAAACAAAGAAACAAATTCATCTCAAATAAAAAATATAAAAAAGCAAAAACAAAAAAAATCAGTTGAATTGTTCATATGACGAGCAAATTTATTTTTATATAGTAGAGTTGGAGTATATATAATTATCGTTATTGAATTTCTAATAATATAATAGTTGTATATAAAACAATAATGCTCACACAGTTGAAAGTTTTTTAATCATATGGTCTTATTATTCACCAAATACATTATTCGTGAGTTCTTATTAAAATAAAAAACAAAAACAAACAAAAATATAAAAAAAAACAAAAACAAAAAAAATACAAAAACAAAAAAAATTCATATGACAGGCAATTTCATCTTTACATAATAGAGTCAAAGTAGCTATCTATAATTATAATTGACAAGCATTTAGGGTCCTGCGCAGTAGACACCTTTTCATTTTATTTCGATTCTCCTACTCCTTAATGAACTTCTGATATAATATATAAGATTTATATATAAAACAAAAATGCGCACACAGTTGAAAATTTTGTACTCATATTTATTATTCAGCAAATACATTATGCATATGTGAGAACTTATTAAAATAATAAACAAAAGCAAACAATTCAGTGTTTATAATTTACATTATATACTTGCAAATGAATTTATGTACATATGCAAAAAAAAAAACAAAAAAACAAATTCATCTAAAATAAAAAATATAAAAACAACAAAAAAACAAATCTCTTGAATTCTTCATTTTTATCTTTTTAAGTAACTGTTTCTAAATTTTGGTTATTTGTAGTAATAATATAGTTTTTATTAAAATTATGTATTATGTATGTATATATATACATACCTCTTTAATGACAAAATTTTTTATTTTTAGGAATTTTATCCACTAAATGCCATTTACTATAGGGAATATATCGGAAACGAAGCAGTATATGAGGGACATGTATTTATATGTGTCGTAAATAAAACTTACTAACCACAAAGCTTTTTATTAAACACGAGTGGTTTTTGCTATATCGTGCGAAGTCTATGTCAGTACGTAAATTACTGTTTTTTTAAAAACTTTAAATTTGACTTCAACTTGAAATATAATTACTCAACAGGGGCCCCTAGTAAATATATAATAAATTTATAAATTGCTAAAAAATAAAATTATTATCTATCGAAGAATTTGGGAAAATGCTTGGAATCGCATAGTAAACGTCGCTTTTTTATTACATACTGTATACAATAAAAAATCCTTCGAACCAAACATTTTGGGTGCATTTATTTTCTTTTTAATAAATTAGCACTCAAAAATACGAGTTCAACCTTCTTTTTTTGGAAAAATAAAATAGAAATTCTAAATTTTAATAGTAAATTTAGATATTGAGAACGAAAAAGAAAAATAAATGAAGTTTTTTTCTATTTCATAAATGCCAACATGGCGTCGGTAAAAAGTGCTAGGAAAAAGTGATTATTATATTTAATGAAAATAATAGTTAAAATTTCGACTTGAAATGTAAAATTTCGATATGTGCTACAAAATTCTTCGAATTTTCTTTTTATATAAGCTTCAACATGTTTGGGGATATTTTTACTATCTTAAACTTTAAACGAAAATTGGTAAATTTAACTAAAATTTTCAAAAAAAAAAGAAAAAAAATAACCCTCAAAATCCTCTCCATGTTTGAGTGTGTTTGTTAATTTCTGTGCAATACATTCAATGTAAGAAGCATACCGTCCTGAAATTTGGTAGTTTCTGATCTAGATGATCAGTTTGAAATTGCATACCACCATAGTAAAAATTTAAATTTAAACAAATAAGACAAATAAACAATCGTACTTCAATGTATTTTTAAAAACTAACCTTAGAATTATTTAAAAAATTTATCTTTATGAAAACGAGATCAACCTAAAATTTTTAATTTCATATTTTTTTGTATAAAGGAAAAAAAAATATTCGAAGAAAAAAAACGTAAAGTATTTTTTGTCTATGTTACATTTATTTACACATATATTTTTATGTTATAAAAGTTATTTAATTTTAAAACTTATTATTTTACAAGTAAAGTAACTCATGTATTTCTTATTCGCAAGTTTCTGGGAATCCGTGGATCACATAATTCTGATAATAAGAAATTGTTATACAAATATTCCAATTTTGGTTTCATTTTATTAGTAAAAAATTGATCGTCCTTTTCAAGTCGTACATACTTGAAGTCTTTTGAAGTCCATATACCAATACTTTCCATAATTTCTTTTTGTTATGTGTAATTGATCTTGCACTTGTTAAAAATAATTGTCAGTATTATCATCAGTATTGTATTTTAAATACTTTATCCTTTTTTGGCCAATAGCTTCTTTTAAAAAATCATCGTTTGCTGACTGAGGGCATTTTATTTCAAAAATACCATTATTTCCAATTAGACCATCTAGAGTAGCAACAAAAAAATGTAATTCTTCGTCAACAAAAAGCCCACAATTTTAAATGTTTAGATTAGTCTGCTTTTCGAGGTCTGATATTGCATTTTTTTATTTTACATTCCATAAATCATGGTGTTTGTGCACACAACTAAATAGAGTTTGTATTATATTATGATAACTAGAATCACTTCGAACTTTACAAATTTTTCCAAAATCTGAGGCGGTATCCATTATATTTCTTAGTTCGTACCAATAATTACAACCAGATTGATCGCGGATATGAATTTCAATGTTCGTCCTATTGTCAAAATTTGTTCACAACTTTTCCAGCATTTTTTTTTGTAGAAACTCAGGTAACATATCTGGTTTTCCACATTTGTCTGCTTCATAATTTTTATCGACTGAGTGATGTTTAGCTCTTCTTAATCTTTTATTTGGCTTATGTTGCTTCTTTTTTCTGGTCATATTTCTTTTAATTATTTTCACTTCTGCGTTTCAAAGAAGCATTTTTGTATTTCTTTCACTTCAAAAACTTCTAAAATCTTTCAAAAACTCTGTAAAAACCTGCACGGTATTGAATTAGACAACAGCAGCTGCACATCTACTTGAAGACTGCCCCAGAGAAATTTATTTGTTTCCGTCCTACATTGGATGCGTTCGGAATGATCATCTGAACTGCAGATGACGGGTATCATGCGTTCGGAACTTCAAACAGCAAAAATCATATGTTCGGAAACGTCAAATAAAGTCAATAAACAAAAAAAGTTAAGCAGATGAATTATTTAAATTTTCATCTTGCAAAATTGCACACATTTTTAATTGTTTTAATATTATGAATTAAAATCAAAAAAAGAAAAAAATGTCGGAAAGGAAAGATTATTTTGTTTTTTAATTGATATAAATTAAAATTGTACATGTGTGAATTGTAATTTGTATTTTTGTAAAATTATATTTTAGGTAGTCACACACTTTTATTAATTACAACAAGATTGGAAAACGAAGAACTGTATAGCTCTGGGGAAAAAAGCAAAAAACACATTTGGAAAGGTTGGAGAGATTTTAGATGGTTCGTTCTCTTATTCATGTGATACCATTGTTAAAAAATTTATCAACCTTATGACTACCTACAAAAGAATTAAGAAAAGAAATTTAAAATCTGGACAGAATGCATCGATTTGGGTATACTTCGAAGATTTTGACGAAGTGTATGGTAGGAAGCATTTTATATTCACACCAGCGGAAAATATTTGTGATACTTTAAATTTAGAGAATTGTGAAAATCTCTAGGATGCAACTGTTGAGTCAACACCAAAGAGGAAAAACCAATCAAATGATCTGATTTCATATTTAAAAAAAAAAGATGAAGATGATAAGAAAAATCGTGAAGAATACTTATCAATTAAACGTGAAAAATTAGACGATGAAAAAAAGAAAATTGAAATAGAAAGTGGAAAAGTTAAAATCTTACTTCAATTGAAAATTTTTTTCGAAAGATAACTAAAACATTAAATGAAACATGTATAGGTATAGGTTTCTAGTTATTTTTTAAGTTTTTTTGAATGTGATTCTTATTTTTTAAGTGGTAGAAGCGAAGCGCCTGTTAATTTTGTTATTTCAATATTATAATAAAAGTAAAATAAAATTATTTAACTTTACACTTTATTTATTCATTCAATAAATAATCAATATGAGATGACAAATTGCACTTCTTTTGTTTTTGGTTTCTACATCATGAGTCATTCATATGCTTGTTCACGATCGGTAATATTATTATCTATTAATTCATCATTATCTAGAGTAATGTATCTTCTATTATTATAAAATTATGTAATATAGCACAAGCTAAAACAATGTTTTTTATCATTGAAATCTTGTTAAACTTAATATTGTCTAAAATTCTAAATTTGCACTTTAATCTTCCAAAAGCTTGTTCTATTATTACCCTGGTAGAGCTGAGTTATTTGTTGAAATACTTTTGACTTGTTGTTAAAGTATCATTGTCTTTAAATGGAACCATTAAAAATGTTCGAAGAGGATAAGCAGAATCTCCTACGATATGTATATCTTCAGGTAGTTACATATTTCCTTCCAGCAAACATTTACCTAATGCACTATTTTCAAAAACATATGCGTCATGGGATCTCCCAGGCCAACCAAAAAATATGTTTGAGAAACTCAAATTACTTTTACAAACAGAGCAATAATTTATTATATTAGATATGTGCATTAATAACATAAATAGTAGAGTACCTAACTGTAATACCATTGAATGATATCCCTTACGGTTATAGTAACTACTGGCATCACAACTAGGCTCTTTAATAGAAATATGCATACCAGCAATACATCCAACAACAATAAGAAAACCTCGTGATCGCAAACTATTAAATTTTTTTACGGTTTCTTCAATTTCTGTTAATGTTATATTATATATGTGATATTTTCCGAAGAATTTAGAAAGTTTTTAATACAATAAAATAAATGGTAAGCTTAGATTTTGTTAAATCAATCAGAAAATTCTCTGAAAGAGTTTTGATTCGCAAGTGCCCATATAGTAATGTACGTACACTGTTTTAAACTAGTCGCAGGTCCTCTTTTCACATTCCAAAAAGGTGCCAATTTCAGCAACAGTTTCTATAAAACATATGTGAGTAAAATTTACCTCTATATGTACGTGGTTCAAAAATTCTTATACTTACTTGAAATGCTAATTTCATTCTAAAATGGGAAAAAAATGTATCATCAGAGAATTTTTCTATTATTTCATCGTAATTTGCCACCTTTTTTCCCACCACCTATTTTTAAGTACATGTTTTTACTTTTTTATACTATTATTTTTTTTTAACAATATTTCCAGACTCCGACTCCGTTATTAAATGGACAAAAATATTTACAATTTGTACATTCATATTTAATAATCTTTGTTTCAATTAGGTATACACAATTAATTCTCTCATAAAAATAATCACCTTTGAAAATTTATAGAAACAAAACCTATAAAAAAGCAACAAAACCTACAGTAGTCAAAAAAAGATACTTGTCAAATTGATTTGAATCAAATTGTGCAGTTGACTCATTGGTTGACGATCAAAATGATCATTCCGAACGCATCCGTATTGACAAATTATACTGTTGAACTGTTCGCAAATATTTGAGTCCATAATAAGCAACAAACTATCTGAGTTTTGGACTAAAGTCGTAATTTTCCCAAAGATACCATTTGATATCATCAAAGTTACAAAGTTTTCTTCTTCACGTCGCTTACCAAAATACTTGTCACAATTTTCATGATAACCAAATGTGTGATATTGCTATTTCATATGGCTTTGGCAAGTATTTAATCTTATTATAGTAGGGTAGTGCACTAGTTCTCCAATGATTTACCGAACTTTTAGTTCCAATAATCATTCGATCTATGTTTTGAGACAATTTTTTGTGGTATTGTATTTGAAATTTTATATTTGAAGTCGTAAAGTTAGTTTACGTCTAAAGTTTATGTAAAGATTAGTTTTACATTCAACTTTAATAACAACAATATTTTCGTAGAAACAAAGCTCTATGATAATAAATAATCTTTTATGAACACTACTGTCCCTATTTTCTACAAATTTGATATAATTAATTGACAACATACATAATTAGGTAATTATTAACTTACAATATGGCCAAAAATACATCAAAACTCGATTGGTATATCAACTAAATTTAGTAAAGTCGTTAGTAATGTAGTTCTTTCGCACGTGTTCCTATAATCTACTTGGTATTTGTTGTTATAAGAAAAAATTGACTAAAGAAAATCAACTTTACTAAATCAGCTTCAGTTAACAAAATATTCTCGCTATACTTCTATTTTTGTCACCTATTTCCTCTTCAAAAATGTTTAGGGACGAATTTTAATAGATAAAAGTGGTTGCTAACATAACTAAGGTGAATCTATTCAAAACTATATTTAAATATTACAAGTTTCAAAAATAACGTTTTTTATAACAACGTTATTATATTTAGCTACTAGAAGAAACTACCGGGTACATACCCGGCCGAGCAAAAGGAAGGAACTTTTCTGAGAAACGGCACAATAAAATGATTTTTAATACAATTATACATTTGACACGTTGAAAGTATCTGAAAACAATATATAGAATAGTAATATTAAGCGGTACACAATTGCAAGCACCGACCACCGACTACCAACGAAATTCGCTTCTCTCAACTATTTTTCGTCAAATCAAACACATTTGTAGCGAAACGACAAATAAAAAAAAATAAACAAAACAGAAAAGCAAATGGCGGAATTTCAAAGTAAAAAAATCATTTTGAATAATTTATTAATTTATTTGTAGCATCATCAGATCTAAATACATCGCTAATAAATCTATAATTATATATGTATCTAGTAAAAAAAATAAATAAGTATAAATTGCAGGACATATAAAACTTAAAAAAAAAAAGCAACTAAAAAAATAAAAAGAATTTGTCTCAAAAGAGAATCGACAAAAAAATTGATTGAATGAAAAAAAAACGAAACACACGAAAAACCATGAAAAGTGTGCCTTCAAAATGCTCTTGTGTATTATAATATAGATTAAAATCTACATAAAAATCAATTTGTCAGCAAATAAAAAACTAAAATTGAAAGTACTTCAATAAAAAAATAAAATATATTACATTCGCTAAATTGCTAATATTTCAGTAAAATATTAGGTTTATTCAATAAACTGTTCAAGAACGATCTAGAACGATCTAGAGTAAAAAAAATTGTTGGGTTCAGTAGTTTCCGTTAATTTAACTTTTTTGCCCAAAAGTGCTCTGATCGTTGTTGAGTAGTTGTTTAAAATAGTTCTAAATTGATCTGTTTTGTTCCGAATTTTTTGTGCAAAGATTTTGTACGTATATCTTTTTTAATTTGAGCACCTGAATTGTCAAGTCAAGAAAATTTTGAACATTTGACATGTTTCAAATATCTGAAAACAATGTATAGAATAATAATATTAATAGCAATCGATTCTCTTTTGAGACAAATTCTTTTTATTTTTTTTTTATTATCTTTATATTTTTTAAAAAAAGTTAATTAGTAGATAATATTATTAATATAGGGTTTACTATCACAAATTTTTGTGAGTTCGATTCTCTATTCAAATTTTTTTTTTTTTTATTAAAAAAATATTATTTTTATTATTATGTATTATGATGTATAATGTAGATGTGTGCATATAATATAATATATTATACCAATTAGCATTTATCCTACCTATATATGTATACTTAAATAGCTAAAATCAAAGATTATATAGCTTGTTTAATTTCTTAATTAAAATTTTCCTTTTTCTATCCTTTTCACGTTCATAACCTCTTGCGATTTTAAAAATTGTTGATGCTATGTTAAAACACAAACAAAATTTGTGAACAAAACACAGCAAAATTGAAAATAATACCGAACTTTGTAGTGAATCAATCTAAGGCAGTCTTCTCTGTAGAAGAAATGCACCTTTTAAATAAAGGTTTAAACTACGCTTTAAAAAGTAGAGTTCCCCGGGAAGAGAAAATTGTAGAAATTGAATCAAATATAAAATATTTGAATGAAGAATGCAAAAATGATATTAGGGGAGAAATTAAAAAGATCATCAAAAGTGGATGTCAAACAACAGATAGGAAAACTTGTAAAGAACAATAAATAGTAAAATCTCTAAAAGAAAAACCAGTTCATTACTTAAAAGCAGACAAAGGAAACAAAATAGTCATTAAGGATAAAGAGGAGTATGAAAATCTGGTAGAAGAAAAACTTAAATCCGGGAATTTTTTCGAACTTAGAAACAATCCCTTGCCAGATTCAGTAAGAAGAGTAGAAAAAATTCTAAAAGAATGTAAGGGTAGCATAGAAAAGATAACAAACTTAAGAATGCCGAACCCTTCATTGCCTAGAATTAAATGCCAACCAAAAGTTCACAAAGATGGAAATGAAATGAGGGAAATAATTGCAGATTCCAACTCACCAACATACAACATAGCAAAATGGTTAGTAGCAGAGTTCAAAAACCTAGCAAGAGAAAGGAGCACAAGAGCTATAAAAAATACAGCTGAACTGACCGAAACAATAAAGGATACCGAAATAGGGGAAAGTGAAGAGCTAGTATCATTTGATGTCAAATAACTTTTCCCTAGCATACCAGTTAAAGAAGCCATTATAAAACTAGAGGAATGGCTCAACAAAATAGATGATTCGAGGGAATGGAAACAAAAAACCAAATGCTGCATAAAATTGGCAGCCTTTTGTATGAATGAAAACTATTTCATGTTTATAGGGAAGTATTACAAAACCACAATGCAATGATTAACAGACTACTGACCACACCTTTATCAGAAGAAAACTTCAAAAAGGAAAAATTATATATTGAGGACACAGCAGAAGTAAATGGATTTATGAAAGAAAATATTGAGAAAATAATAAAGAAGAAGATCCATAGAACTGAAATGGAAAATCTCTCAACTTTATTCGAACAAAACAAAAATATGGAGAAGCCAAAACGAATTTGTATAACACATTGCGCATACACAAAAAATTCAGTGATATATTTAAGAAATACAACTTAAATGTAGTCACTACTAGCAGAAATCTCAAATTATGTAATTTGTTAGGATCTGCTAAAGATAAGAAAAGCATAGAAGAAGTAAGTGGTATATACAAAATATCATGCCAAGATTGCACAAAAACTTACATAGGACAATCCAAGAGGTTAATTACAGTTAGATTCCAGGAACATATGAGGGAAGCACAATTGGCGAGGAAAAGAAACTACACGAATTTTAGGTCAGCTGTAGCGCAACATATAGTTGAAGAAGAACATCATATAAATAAGAATAGTTTAAAATTAATAAAAGAGGTAAAAAAAAAAATAATAAACTAGATATGTATGAAAGTCTGGCAATATCTAGAGAACCTGTTAACAACAGACTTAATAATGATGTAGGTAGTGGATTCTCAACATTATTAAGATTACTTTAAAATTAAAAATCAGGTTCAGGTAGAATTAAGATCATAAATACTAGAATAAGGGTTATTACGTAAGACTAGATTAAATTCAATAAATAACAATTATACAAAAAAAAAATTAATAAATAAAACACTGTAGATTAGGTAGCACTATTAAGGAATTACTATTGTTAACAAAATGAGCATATTATTAAGGGTTCAAATTATATAGTTATATGTACATAAGGATTAGTGTAAATATTAATTAGTCGCAAAGCACTGATGAAGGAAGTAAGTTGCTTCCGAAATATCGATATTTGCAAAATAAAGACTAATGATTAGTGAAAGGAAACTCGACTTTTATTCCATAAGTCTAAATATATCACTAAAAACAAATCTGATTATCAAAAACAATTAACTCTTTTATTTATAAAATAAAAAAAAATATATCAGACATAGAATGAAAATTATTTGTTGAGAATTTATTAGACATCAATTTCTAGTAATTCTTGCATATCAATCAATGAATCCCAAGGTCAAACATTTCCAAGAGTGGGAATTTATCTCCCTCAACCTACCTTCACTCGTGGTCAGCTCTACACAATCCACTGCTCTAAAAATTAAAATTCTAGCAAGACCAAGACAGGCGAAAACTACTGACAACGGCAGTGGAACTGGCAACGTTACATATCAGGAGGTTGACAATATGACAATGTTGCATACCAGGTCTAGAATACTTCATTTTATCCAATTGTTTCCTATATGATAAATTTTAAAACTCACTCCTAATTATTGGGAAACGGTACTAACCCATAGGTGTGATTAATGATTTAATAAAATTATCGGAAACTATTTTTTAATAACATTCCAGCACACGTTTTCCCAATTAACGCGAACAATCAATTAATCGGTTATCAGTTATGGTAAAGGGTTTCGGTGGTTTTAGTGGGTAAGAGTTCCACATAGCTAAATACCTACGTGCGCGGTCTGCTTAGTATTTATCGAGGCTTTCACCTTTCCTCGAGAAATAAAAAAATAATAAAAACAAATTAAATCTTATAAAAAAAGTTGAATGCAATCTGAAATTTTTTTAATTTTATTTTAAAATTAATATCTACTTAAACTTTTGAACATTTTTTATTTTGTTGGGGTTTGCTATTAATATTACTATTCAATATATTGTTGTCAGATACTTTCAACGTGTCAAATGTTTAATTTTATTGTGCCGTCTCACAGAAAAATTCCTTTCTTTTGCTAGGCCGGGTATGCACCCGGGGGTTTCTTCTAGTAATTATATATTATTATAATACATAAATATTGTTGACATTGCGTTATTTTATTCATTAATTGCATACAACAATATGCATACCACAATGACCATTCCCTTTGCTCGTGATAATCGTAATATGCGTAAGTAAGTAATTGTAAGTTTATTTTTAAGATTAGAATTATTTTAGATCATAAGAAGAAGAGAACAACTTTAGATACAAAAGAAAAGGTTGAAATAAAAAGTGTTTTAATTTTTATCAAAAGTTTCAATTGTAAAGCGATGCGATGCGTATACAATTGGAAGTTTCATATTATTCATGTTTTGTATATCGGACCTATGTTAAAATTTTATTTTTCAAATTTATTTTACAGATTGTATAATAGTAAATTTTAATAAAAAAGAAACCTCTCTTAAATTATGACTAAAAATTAAATAATTAAAAAAATCTAAGAAACTTGATTTTTCGAAGGGTTACACAGTTTTGGTCGCAACATTAAATTCACTAAAAAGAAGCAAATAAATTAGGTAATCCAAACTTTGTTAAAAAAGCTATGTGTGTAATGACTTCAGTGTAGACCAAATAATGTTAGATAAAATGTTTGTACGAAAAATCAAATAATATGAACTTGCCATGAATAAAAGCAAGGAGCGTAAATTAAAACTACGTGCTGATATTTTAAACAGTTATCAGGATTGACACTCTTAGTCTTAGTGGTGAATATGAATAGTAATGCGTTGATCATTTTATGTCATAGTCATTTGAAAATACAATATTTATGTTTAATTTATAGATTGAAAAAATACGGTTCAAATCTGAACCATCAAGCAACCGATGTTCATTTTATTTTTTAAAATGATAGATATTTAAAAGAAGACTAAGCAAAACTTCTGTTGGACTTTTTTATAATGAAAAAAGTATCAACTAATTTCACAACTATAGAAGATAATTATGACCTCATTTCCGACCATTCTGCTTTTATCCTAAAATTAAATACAACAATAGTGAAAAAATCTAGTAAACCATTATTAACCAACTCATCTACAGATTGGTTAAGCTTCAAAAAGATTCTGCTAGAAAAAATTAATTTAAGAGTAATATTAGACAATGAGGAACAACTAGAAACTGCTACTGAAAAACTTATGCAAGCTGTCCAGTTTGCAGCTTGGAGTAGTACTAAGACAAAAAAATTAAAAAAAATCAGCCCTAGATATCCGGTGTATATCCTTAACATGTTAAAAGAGAAACGAAAAGCAAGAAGAAGGTGGCAACCAACGCGTGATCCATCCAGCAAAACGGATCTTAATAATAAAAGTCAGGAGCTAAAGAGAGAAATAGAGAAATTGAATGATAGATCTCTGAATTTTTACCTAGAAAATTTAACAGCTACTAAAGAAACAAATTATTCCTTATGGAGAGCTACGAGTAAAATGAAGAAGTCTATTGTGCATTCTGCACCACTGAGGAAAAATGATGGCTCATGGGCAAGGAGCGATAAAGAAAAAACTGACACTTTTGCAGATCATCTCGCTGAAATTTTTAAGCCCAATGAAATGAACACTGTTATTGATCTAAATGAAATAAATAACCATAAAGACATAAATATTCCCTTAATAAGTCGAAAAGAAGTAATTAAGGAAATCAAAAACCTAAAATTAAATAAAGCCTCAGGATTTGATTTAATAACTTCAAATGTGCTGAAAAATATACCCAACAAAGCTCTCACACTCTTGGTATATATGATGAATGCCTGTATTAAGCTTAAACACGTACCCAGTATATGGAAAGTTGCTAGAAGATAATAATGATCCAAAAACCAGGAAAGCCTGCTAACGACACCGAACCTACAGGCCGACATCTTTGCTCCCTACAATATCGAAGTTGTTTGAAAAATTACTATTGAGAAGGATTCAACCCCTCATAGAAAACAGGAATATAATATCTAATCACCAATTTGGGTTTAGGCAAAAACACTCAACAATAGATTAAGTACATCGAATAATTATAGAAAGGGCACTGGAAAATTGTTCTTCAGCATTTCTAGATGTAGCCCAAGCTTTTGATAAAGTTTGGCATGAAGGACTCATCGAACAGCTAAGTTGTTTGCTCCCTAAAAATTATGTTCAATTATTTTCATCATATCTCTCAAATAGAGTTTTTCGAGTTAAAAATGAGAATGAATACTTCTCTCTAAGAGATATAAAAGCTGGAGTACCGCACGGTATACTGGGTCCAATTTTATATTTGTTATACACCTGTGATATACCCAAAGTAGAAAATATTAAAATAGCAACCTTTGCAGATGACACAGCGTTGATGGCAGTTGGTTCCACTACAGAAGAAGCTACAAACAAACTGCAAAAAGCTAATGAAAAAATTTCCAACTGGTGCAAAAAGTGGAAAATTAAATTAAATAAAGCCAAATCTAGTCATGTAAACTGCACCTATAAAAACATAGTAACTCCTCTCTCAGTTAAAATTAATGATGTCGTGATTCCATACGAGAATAAAGCTAAATATCTTGACATGACCTTGCATGCAAAACTGAAATGGAGCATGAAAGATGCATGTGAAAATCAAAAAACAAGAACTACAGTTCAAATATAGAGAAATATATTTTTTTTTGTTTTATTTTTTTTTTTGTTTCTTATGATAATGACAGTAACTTAGGTAGCCCAATCACCTTTTGGTGCTTAATTAAGTACGGTACTGCAATTTTGCACTACAATATATACAATAATTTGAGTATTTATTTTAACAAATTACTGGCTTATCTACTCATTAAATGTGGAAAACTACTACTATTGTCAGGAACTAAGCCTTCTTAAATAGAATAGTTTCACCGAACCCGGGACCTTTCGGTTGAAAGACAGGCGCTCTGCCTACTGCGCCACTCACCATATACTGGGTGATTGGCGGAATTCTACGGTCTCGACCTATAACTAAGTTTTGATGTATAATTAAACCCAGTCTGGGCATACGGTATTCAAATATGGGGATGTGCTAAACAAATCCATATTCAAACTATCCAAACGTTCCAAAATAAGGTACTGCGCAACATAGTCAATGCTCCATGGTATGTTCGCAATGCCGATATTCATCGAGATCTAAAGATCTTATCTATAAAAGACGATATAATGAAATGCGCTGCCCGGCATAAAACTCATCTGATCCAACATGTCAATACCGAAGCTTCGAGCTTAATTGACAATCAAAACTTTGTTAAGCGACTAAAACGAACAAGACCACTTGAGTTAGGTTAAAACCTTTTATCTATTAAAACCTTATTGGATTTTGGTAGATCAAAGGTATTGATGTAGTTTCTTTGAATTAAATGTAAATTAATGGTTAGTCTATAAGACTAGTTTTAATGTTGCAATAATGATAGAAGTTTTTAGTGGGTTAAAGTCCCACAGTCCTTCAAACTGCCTTCCTCGGTAATAGGTAGGCCCTGAAGCCTCTTTCAATGGTTTACTACTATCTGGAAAAAAAAACGAAGCAAAATTATATATTTTTTTTAATTTTTTTAATTTTTAATTAGAAATTTCAATTTAAAAGTAAGTAAATCAATGTAAGACATTTGAACATACCTACAAACAAATTTTTTTTTTTAATTAATTATTATTTACGTATACGGTTGCTTTCTAAGTAAAATCAATTCAAAAATAAAAACAGTATTTACCTACCAAGGATAAATTGAAATAATGGATACAATTCATAATGAAGCTGATTTTCCATTAAACCGTATAGCAAATCTGAGGTATTATATATATATTATTCTGCATTTATCTGGCTGTTTGTAAGTCCGACGGGATACTCCAACACATACACAAATTGCAATATGTATACAAATTGCTTTGTTACTCTTTTTTTAACCCCTTAACCTCTACCATGCTGAACCTTTGCAGGAAAAAATACCATTGCATGAAATATTTTTTTTAATTTAATGTTAGTCTTCTTCGCAAATAATAAGGAAAAATAAAAAATAATAATCATAATATAAATAAAACAAACAATTTTTTTGATTTATATAAAGAAGGACTAATAGAAATTTTATCCATAGTTTAATAACCAAAAAGCCTAAATACTGTTGGCAAAAAAAAACATAATTCTCTTAAAGGTTATTCTTATTACTTAAAATTATACACAATATGTATGCATATGTGTCTACATATTTTTTTTTTTTTGATTTTTTGTTGTTGTTATGATAATGATCATAACATCATAGTTTTGCTACCGTATGCATTGCCTGTACTATAGTACTATAGGTATATATCCTCTAACCAGAAATGTGATGCGATGAAGGGTTAAAATTGTTATTTTATTGTTATTTTTTTTAATATTTATTTTTTTTTTGTTTTTTGTTTTTTGTTTTTTGTTGTTGTTATGATAATGATAATAGCATTATAGTTTTGCCATACCGTATGGATAGCCTGTATAGTACTACAGGTAGATATATAATATACTCTAGCCAGAAATGTGATACGATGATGAGTTAAAACTGTTATTTATTTTTATTTTTTTTGTTTATTGTTTTTTTTTTAATATATATATATATCGATATGACATATAAATTTATGATCTTGTATCATATTTGGTATATTATGGGGGTAGGTTTTAATTCTGCTGATTTACAAATAAAAACAATAACAACCTAAACATTTTTAAAGAAATTAAATGAAATTTTGTACTATTATTTTTTATTTCTTATCTTTATAAATTTATAATTTTTAGGTATATTTGTTTTCTTCAAGTGTATAGAAATGTACGTTGTAGAGACTTAGAGAGTGATAATTTTATTAAATATAGTAAGTAGGTATATATATAGGTATCGGTTAAAACATATTGATTGTTGTTGTTCTTTTTAATGTATGTTTTAAATAATAATTATGTATGAATTTTAATATGAACAGTTCGATAATGAATTTTTTTAAATGAAATGAAATTTTAAGTAACCGATCAATGGTTCACAAGTTATGAACAGTTTTGTAAATACCTATTTATTTGCAGTAAATTTTTTTATTTTAATTTTTTCTCCAACACGAGTTTTTATTTTCTTCATCAAAATAAATATTATGTGTACCTAATATTATTGTTTTTTTTTTCATATTTACAATTTTATTTACTTTCGTTTTTAAAATTGTTTTCGTTCAAATTTGTGGCTCATTATAAAATATTACTTGTTCGTTATAAACTTTGACGCTAAGCTTACGCAGCGAATGTTATTGAATGTTAACAGGATTAACTTAATTCTGAATTATACGATAAATTTTCAATGTTGGCAAAAAGGCACCTTACTACAAATGTTCTGTTTATATGGTAATCAAAAACGTTATAATACAAAAATAAAGGTATGATAAATTAGTATGCAAATACGTATTTTTCTTAAACTTCAAATGAAAACTCTAATGAAGGAAAGAAATGCTAGAATTTATTTTGCTTTCGTCATTTATGGTAGGTTACCATGCTAGTATTTATATAATTTCAGTAGTTGTATTCCTTTTTCAATTTAAAATTATTTCGAAGTAATTTGAAGTCCTTCAAAATGAAATGATTGAATTTTTTTAAAACAATTATTTTGTGACAATTATTTTTTTTATAAGAACAACATTTTATTTTTATTAAAATCTACATAAAACTCCATCTGTCAGCAAATAGATAACTAAAATTTTGAGGTACTTTAAATAAAAAAATAAAATATATTACATTCGCTAAATTGTTAATATTTTAGTAAAATTTTAGGTTTATTCAATAAACTGTTCAAGAATGATCTAGAACGATGTAGAGTATCTATAACTTTTTTGCCGTTAATTTAAATTATTTTATAAGAATTTATTAGACATCAATTTCCAGTAAGTTGTCAAATTCGACTACCAGCGAAAAAAATAGAAACTATCCTTATTTCGACGACAACGAAAATGTGGTTGAGCGATTAAAGTTTGAATTGTGAGCAAATACATAAGAACGTATGTATTTTAATTTTTTCGTCGGTAGTCGCAATTGTGTTTACCGCTCATTATTTTAATTTATCCTTGGTAGGTAAATATCATATTTTATATTTGAATTGATTTTACTTAGAAAACAACCGTATACGTAAATAATAATTAATTAAAAAAAAATTTTTTTTGTAGATATGTTAAAATATCTTACATTGATTTAATTACTTTTAAATTGAAATTTCTAACTAAAAATTACAAAAATTTAAAAATTAAAAATACAAACATTTTATCTAACATTATTTGCTCTACACTGAAAGTATTCCACAAATAGCTTGTTTAACAAAGCTTGGATTACATAATTTATTTTCTTCTTTTTAGTGAATTTAATGTTGCGACCAAAACTGTGTAACCCTTCGAAAAATCAAGTTTCTTTGATCTTTTTTATTATTTAATTTTTAGTCATAAATTAAGAGAGGTTTCTTTTTTATTAAAATTAACTATTATACAATCTGTAAAATAAATTTGAAAAATAAAATTTTAACATAGGTTCGATATATATAACATGAATAAAATGCAGCTTCCAATTGTATACGCATCGCTGTCCTTCACAAAAGGTAATAAGTTTTAAGGTTTTAAGGTTAAGTAAGTATTTTTATATAAGTTTATAATTTATATTTGTATAATGTTTAATGATAAGTTTATTGTCTAGTTATTAATAAACATTTTTGTGTTTATTATTATTTTTTTTTTTATATTTTATTGTTTATTTATAAATATAAGTCAAAATGGAATTAATATACATCTTAAATGCTATGTTCATTATTATTTTAAAAATTAACAAAAAATCGTTTGGTAAATTTTTTTTCATCAAGTAAAATGACTGAAATTCACTTATATTTTAAATTAGAACTTTGATATTTTATTAGTTTCTCTATTTTAATACATATAAATTTATTTTGAATGACAGGATCGCCATGTTATATGTTTGAGTTTTGTTTCAGTAAAAATAAACACACTATTATAATTAAAACACTTTTTATTTCAACCTCTTTCTTTTGTATCTAATGTTGTTTTCTTCTTTTTATGATCTAAAATAATTCTAAACTTAAAAATGAACTTACAATTACTTACTTACGCATATTACGATTATCACGAGGAAAGGGAATGGTCATTGTGGTATGCATAATGTGGTATGCATTTAATGAATAAAATGCCGCAATGTCAGCAATATTTGTGTATTATAATAATATAGAATTATATTATTATTACACACCAATTTACTAATAAGACTTCCTAACCAAAATACAGTACAAATTATATAATTTTTATTGTACCTATACTTTAGCTATTTTAGTATACATATATAGGTAGGATAAATGCTAATTGGTATAATATATTATATTATATCAAAATATCTACATTATACATCATAATACGTAATAATAATAATAATAATATTGTTTTAATAAAAAAAAAAAAGTTTGAATGGAGAATCGAACTCACAAAATATTGTGATATAAAAACCTATAATATTATCTACTAATTAATTTTTTGAAAGAAAATGAAATATGAAAATGAAAAAAAAACGAAGCACACGAAAAACTACAAAAATTGTGCCTTCAAAATTGTGCTCTTGTGTATTATAATATAGATAAAATCAAAATTGATCGTCACAGCCTGCATCCTCGCCGATTGATTGAATGAAAAAATAAAAACGAAGCATACGAAAAATAACGAAAGAAGAGTTTAGCTACATACATAACTGCCAAAGCTCTGTAGCGAAATTTCTTAAAACTAATTTTTTTAAATGTGCGTAAACTGCATATTTAATAAATTTTTATAAATTTAAGGGTTTTAAAAAATATTTTATGTTTATTATTTTAAATGTAAATTATAAAAATATTTTTACTTTAATATAATAAAGAAAATATTGAACTTTTTAATAAAACTAAAAAAAAGTTGAAATGATAAGGGAAATTTGAGTTACAATCCATTTTATAAAAAAATATTTAAGTAAAAAGTTCTCGAAATCTAGGACAATTTTCAAAAATCCGACCAAGTAGTTACCTTGGTAGATATTTTGTGAAATTACCCTCAAAATTTCATCCAAATCGGGTAAAAAATGTGAATGCCCCGTTCTTTAGTTTGCAAAAACTGGTAAGAAAACACGAAAATTAAAGACTCAATAGATTTTTTAAACCCTTTAAATTTCAAAATTTAAAAATCAAGCCCCGTAGTTACCTAGGTATCGCAATAAAGAACTTTTGTCCAAAGTTTTATCCAAATTGTACAAAAAATGTGGAGGCCCCATACTCAGTTTGCTAAAAAAACTGTTTTAAGACTAGAACATTACTACATACTTTGCAGGCTACGTTACTAGTTTTCTTCATTTATATCATTTGATATAGCAAAATTCAAAAATAGGGAGAAAAAACGAGTAGCTTGTTTTCCAAGTATCTAGCATCTATTTCATCATCCACCAGTATAAGTCCAAAATACAAATAATTTAATAATTAAAAAAAATGTTGTAAAGTTCAACAAATGAAAAATTTTGTTTAAATATCGAATATTAATTAATTTTTAGGTTGACTTTGTTTTTTTATATTTACTTTTATGTAATAAATTTATTTTATACTAAGTAAATTTTTTGCTAAGTAAATTTGTCGGACAACAATTAAGCCTGCATTGCAATACAATATGGCTAGAGTGAGCATCTTATTGATGCTTTAATTTACTCTCTTGAACGGTATAGCACTGTTTTACAAAGATTAACAGTACTGAAAAGGATTTAAGTAATTTACATGTTTTACACACCATACCAATGATTAATCATTTCACTTTCGTTTGTAGACGTGAAGGAAAACGAAATCGTTTTGGTGTAGACGTGTTTTTTATTTCTTCCGCTTTAATTTTTGCTTAATATAATTTAATTTAAGTTTGTTTTTTCGTCTAATTTTAAAGCGTGAAACCTATCTATAATTTTAAAGCGTGATTCAATCAAATTCAAATAACCATAGGTATTGGTATTATTGTAAATAATAACTATACAAATAAATAATTTATTTTTCCCAATTATTAATAGAATTATTTTAGTTACATATCATAAAAAGAAAAAAGTTAAAAAACAATGTAACGTAAATTAAAAAAAAACTTGAATGCTTTATTTAAAAAAAAAATAAGAAATTGCGAAGGTTTTTTTTTGTTTTAAAATACTAGAAAAAAAATATTTTTTTTTTTGTATTTTACGAAAAGTTGATTTATGTTTTTATTTTTTACAATTCTGTCAATAAGTTTTTCATGCGGAAAAATATTATTTCACACCACTGATAATATAAATTATAATATAATACGAGTATCATATACAGATTCTAGATATAAATTTCTCGGAAAATTGCTTCGATTTGCACCTTAACACGTTTTGGGATTTCCTGAGTTCTGCTTTTTTTTTTTTTTAATTTCTGATTTTTATTTTATGTGACTCACGTTAAGAAAAACTTTTAAATCCTTGAAATAAAAAAATCTTGATATAAAGAAAAAACATGTACAAAACCATGGAGTAAGTCAGAGAAATGTGTTTGTATTTTATTTGCGAATTTTTATATTGATTTTTTTTATCAAGAACTTTTTATTTTTCTGAATGCTTTCGGGTTTTATAAGAAAACTTTTTAAAAATCGCAATGATTTTAAAAAAATTATCATTTTTTTGATAAAAAAAGATTACTTCTACTAAAATAAGTAATTTTTATCCATTTTTATTTTTTTGTTCTTTTCTTTCTTTTTTTTTCCTTTTGTGATCATTTGAACATTCATTCAAAACTTTTTCTAACATCTTAATATATTTTACGCATTTACTAACATTTTGTCCATACTGTTTTCTTCAGTTTCTTTTCGAATATTTAAAAACAACATTGTCAATGTGAGAGAATTCAATCAAATAATTCTACTAATACTATTTTTTTTTTTTTTTTTTACACTCTACAGTAACTTAGGTAGAATCACGTTTTCATGCTTAATTAAGTACGGTACTGCAATTTTACACTACAATCTACAATATTTCGAGTATTTAATTAACAAATTACTGGCTTATCAACTCATTAAATGTGGAAAACTACTGCTATTATCAGGAACCAAGCCTTCTTAAATAGAATAGTTTCGTTTTGCTTCATCGGGAATCGAACCTGGGACCTTTCGGTTGAAAAGCAGGCGCTTTACCTACTGCGCCACCCAGTGTGTGAGTTGTATTATTTTGATTTCTAATCGAAGCTCACAACATAAATTTATGGAATCAAAGTCTGCATAAGCATCTGAGCCTGGGATAGTGAACCACATTTAAAGTAGGAAACCAGTTCAAGCAAGAACTGGAACCTATCGTATATTAACACATATACATCATTCACATTGTGTAAATAATAAATAGTAACTTATTTTATTTCATTTAATGGGTCTTATTTGGCTTCAATTACATATACGCTTTCAAATATAAGCATAGCCTGCATTTGTTACTTTTAAAAAACTCGTACTTTCGTTTATCGAAACAATCTTACATTTTTGTAAGTGAAACTTACTATTAACACGTTGATCGATTTGGTAGAGGAAAATGTAATAAACTCGCGTCACGCTAGATTGTGAGTCACTAATGTTATTAATATATACATTCATATACATTCTAAATATAGGTACCTAGAAACACAATATTATTTTCTGTTTTTATTTTGTTTATTAGAGATACCTATGTAGCATGTAGGTATAGACAATATACACAGAGAATAATAAAAATAATAAGTAAAATAAAATGATCAGAAATAAAATAAAACAAAAACCAATTTTTTTTTTCATTTAAATACAAACAACAAAACAAAAGCAAAATTTGAAGATCTCTTGTCACAGTTCTCATCAAAGAATATCCATCACAATTAGAATATGCAGGAGCAGTATGCCTATGCACTCATGTATATATTCATTTGTTTGCATAAAAATCCATATGCAAATTTGCTAAAATTGTAAGAAATCGACGATAATAAGAGCTTAACGTGAAAGAAAAAGAAAAAATATAGGAAAGAAAAGAGAGTAAAAAAACAAGTTGACTGAAATTAAATAAAAAAAAGTTTTTAATTTTAAAAAAAATTTGTTGATTAATATATATTGATTTGGAAAAAAAATTTTCGACAAAAATTTCGTTGAAATATTTAACAATGTTATTTTCTAAATTATATCAACTATTCATAAGATTTTTAGGAGACCAAGCTTAAAGACCGTTATCATATTCTTTAAATTCTGTGATTTGTAAATAGGTGTTGTCCTCAGTATTATTTTATGATCGCATTTCAATATAATAAATATTTGGGTTTACTATAATTTAATATAATTAATAAAAATTAATAATGTTTGTAACTCCAAACTATTACTGACAAAAATATTAATAATGTTTTACATTATTTTAAAGTAATTATAATTTAATATTTTTAATAGGTATATAAGAAAATAATAATGTTTAAAACGTAAATATTGAAATAATAAAAGATCAGAATTAATCATCGTTTAAGCGAACAAACTAAATTAGAACAAACATTTTTTACCACCTTGCCTCATATAGATAATGGGAACGCAAACAAATCCAGAGAAGAATAATGGGAACGCATTTTGGTATACGATAAGTAAATGTAAATTTTACCTCTTTTAACTAATGATATTTTGCTTGTTTTGGTTATTGAGCTAAGTCATTTAAAAAATTGCTGTTTTAATTAAAGTTATATAAAAAAAATATTGGTACCTATCTAAGTCTACATATATAAAGAAAACTTTTTGGTACCTACATAATATGTATGTACACCTATTTACTACTTACTTAGTTACTTAGGTGGCCAACAGACCATGTAGGTCCTGGGTCTGACTCATCACCATCCTCCATTTTTGCCGGTCACGGGCGGATTCTCTCCAGTTGAACATTCGAAATTGCTTCAAATCCGCCGATATTTCGTCTCTCCAACGAAGGTTTGGTCTGCCCCGACGTCTTGTTCCTTCGGGTTTGGAATCGAAGATTCTCTTGGCTGGAGCATTTTCGTCCATACGCTCTAGGTGTCCGAGCCACTGTAGTCTCTTGACTTTAATTTTTGTGACTACGTCCACCGCATTGTACAGCTCATAGTGTTCGGCATTATATCTTCTCCTCCAGACCCCATCGTCGTTTTCAGGACCATATATCCGACGAAGAATTTTCTTCTCGAAGACACCAAGTGCATGCTCACTTGCCTTAGGCAGTGTCCAGGATTCTCATCCGTAAAGCAAAACCGGGAGTATGAGCGTTTTGTAGATTTGTACTATGGTGTTTCAAGAGAGGAGTTTGGACCCGAGATGTTTTGACAAACCGAAGCAGAAACGGTTTGCAAGGGTTATTCTTCGCCGTACCTCCACACTGATGGCGTTTGTGGGATTAACACTGGTTCCAAGGTAGGTAAACTCCTGAACTACCTCGAAATTATATGTGCCGACAGTGATGTTTTGACCAATATGATGTTGAGAGGTCTTTTTATTTGTCGACAACATATATTTTGTCTTATCCTCATTTACTTTGAGACCCATTCAACATCTGGTCGCTTGTTGATTTTCCAGGGCGAAAGCGGCATTGATAACTGCCAATAACAGCGTTACAATAGGGCACAAAATGTTGGACAGGATCTTATATGCGATATTTAAGAGGGATATTCCTCTATAGTTTTCACAGGACATGGCGTCGCCCTTTTTGAAAATGGGGCATATAGAGCTGGTACTCCAGTCATTAGGCATGCTTTCTTCCTTCCAAATGTTGCCAATGATTTGGTGCATGCAGTTAACTAAAACATCGCCTCCAGCTTTAAATAATTCAGCTGGGAGTCCATCAGGTCCAGCAGCTTTGATGTTTTTCAGCTTGCTGATGGCTTGGCCAACAACCTCTACAGTGGGTGGTGGGGGGTTGCTGGTAATGACTGGTGCTGGTGTTGCTAGCTCTTGTTGTTGTTGTTGCTCTCCATTTAGCAGCTACTGAAACTGCTGCTTCCATGTCTCCAATATCCCTTTCGTTTCGGTAACCAAATTTCCCATATTGTCTCTTAGCGCGTGTGTAGCGGGTTTATAGCCAGCTACCAGTTGCTTGGCTTTTTTTGTAGAAGTTCCGCACTTCGCTTCTATTTCTATGGGATTATGATGTGACTGCACTTTTTTAACATTAGATATTCTGGTTTTGAAAAGCGCTATAACCAAAAAATTATCAGAGTCGATGTTAGCCCCTCTGTATGACCGTACCTCCAGCACGCACGATGAGTGGCATGCGTCAATCATAAGGTGATCAATTTGATTGGTTGTACGGCCATCTGGAGATAGCCATTTAGCAAAGGCTATAATTTTTGGAATTAAAAAGTTATTGATTATTAAAATTATATTTTTTAAAATTCTTTTAATTTTCGTTTTAGTTAATAATTAAAGCTTTAATTAAAAAATTGAATTAAAAATTACTTATTTTAAATTTATATATTGTATGGTTATATTACATATGTTAAATTTTCTTTATTTTATAAGTTGAAAAATTTTTAAAATAAAAATTCAATAGATAACGTATCTTAAGTTTTTAAAAAAGTGATTGGATGTTAAGATAAAAAATACTTTTGATTTTGTTTTTAGTCTTTTAATATATAAAGCTTTTCCGGTTTTTTTTTTAATTTTTCGAGAGCTAACTACATATTTAAAAAATCAATTAAAAATTAATTTTTTTAAATTTTTATGTTGCATTGTTATATTACATGCATATTATATATTATATTTAAATATTTTCTATATTGTTTATAAAACAATGATGCGGTTTTTACACGATATTTACATAGATTCCAATCAAAAATTTTTGTTTCCTACTTCAGTTACTATAAGCCTATTTTATCTTTTTTAGAATATAATGAAAATTGTCTAATTTAATCGACCCTCAGGCCTCAATCTCAATCTAAATCATCTGCATTTAAATGTTGTTTCACTTACTACCGCCAGTCCCATGACTGAAGTTTCTTTTTATTTTTTTTGTACACTCTTGACAGTAACTTCGGTAGAATCACCTTTTAGTGCTTAATTAAGTACGGTACTGCAATTTTACACTACAATATCTACAACATTTCGAGTATTTATTTAACAAATTATTGGCTTATCTACTCATTAAATGTGGAAAACTACTGCTATTGTCAGGAACTAAGCCTTCTTAAATAGAATAGTTTCATTTTATTTAATTTGCTTATTACCAGATTATATTCTCAATTATTTTTCGTGATTTATCATATCCCAATGACTCTAATACATATATGCAGTTAATTGTAAATGTCATCCAATCAATTTTCATTAAAATGTTGTTACTAAAAGAAATAGAATCCATTTTATATATTTAGATTTTAAAATAATATTCCAAAGAAAAGATATTACATAGAAATTTGTCTGGATTGTAAATTTATAGTGACCGTACACTAGAATAATAAGCTCATAATAATGAGAAAAAGAAAAAATAATAATATGTAATTTCCAAAACAAAAGTTTAGTTATGTGAAAATCCACAAAATCTAAATTGATTTTCAATATATTTCATTGAGGATATATTATAATATTTTTCTATATTCACCCCAATTTTGCTATAATAATATTATCAAAAATATCCATAGTCAACCCCATTAAATTGAACAAGAAAAAAATAATACCAACAAAAATTCACATACTAAATGACAACAGAAATTTTTGCTAACATTTCTGATTTAAAAATGAAAACAAAAAAAAACAACAAAAATAGCCAAGTTTAAAAGCCAAGTCATTTATCTCAATAATCACAATACTATATATTATTTAAGTTATACATGTATTATATATATATGCATCATGCAATAACTGACTTTTTTCAAATCAGTGGCTTTAAATTTTTTACTCTTATACATAGTTGTTTTTTTTTTTTTTTTTTTTTACACGCTACCCAAACGCTAGAAAAGGATTCCTTTATACAAATTTATTGTAGGTGTGGGTAAGGAAAAAAAAGATTTGGAGGGAAAAAGGATGCTAGAGGAGAATTGGAAGGTAAGTTGGAGACGAACCTGAAGAGGTTCTTTTTGAAAAGTTGCAAGTTGTATAACGGAGCATTTTTTTCGGTGGGGAACACGTGAGATGGGAGCATGTTCCACATTTTAGCAGTTCTTACAATAAAAGAATTTCTAAAACCAGTTTTAGACCACCTAGGTATATCCACAGTGTAGAAATGTGCACTTGAAGCCTCCCTAGTGTTACGCCGGAATAGTTTGAGGGAGGCATTAGTGATTTTATTTCACTAGAACAAGTGTCATTTCAAACAAGATATCTATAAAAAAGGGAGAGAGCTCCAACATTTCGACGTGAGCTAAGAGGAGTAAAGGTTAACTGGACGGTAGGGCCACCAAATAGACGTAAGGCGCGATTTTGCATTTTGTCCAGGAAACCTAGTGAAATTAGGGAGGCGCCAGCCCATACGTGAAAATTGTACTCCATCTTAGGTCGGATATATTCTTTATAGATATTGGCCAGATCTCTTGAAGAAAAGTAGGCTTTACATGGAGAGAGAAAACCCAAACATTTGGCAGCCTTCTTAGCTATATCACAAATATGCTCATTACCTGCATTTTTTGATTTAGCTGCATGCCTAAAATATTTAGATTTTCTGACCTTTGTAAGTTTTCTCCTTGAAATCGCAGGGTGGGGACGGTTGATCTCTTTTACAACAGATCAAACAGCTTTGAGTTTTGAACGTGTTGAACTCAACTCTGTTACGATACCACAATCGGCTATTTTTGCTAGGTCATGGTTAAGTGAGATAGTCATTATGTTTCTCTTCGAGCTTTTGATTTCCTTAAAAAGTCGTAGGTTGCCACCAATGTACTGTCATCAGCAAAACTATGGATTGGATTGAAGGTTGAAGAAAGCAGGTCGTTGATGAAAATCAAGAAAAGGGTAGGTGATAAGGCAGAGCCTTGTGGAACGCCAGCATTTTTTACATAGTTGTCGGACTAAAACTGTCGTATACGACACGTATACTTCGGTTCGAGAGAAAGTCCTCAATCCATTTGCAAAAGAGGCTGCCCAAACCAATAGCCTGACATTTGCTCCGAAGAGCAGAATACCATACTCGATCAAAGGCTTTTGAGATATCGAGAGCTACAACCGCAGATTCACCGGTACAATGAATGCTGGTATTAAGCTTAACGCAGAGAGAAGTTAAAAGATCGCCTGTTAAGCCTGTACTAAGATGTGCCTGTAATAATCTTAGTTTGGTATCATTCTTTTAAGTGCTTCAAAAACTGAGATTCATTTCCTATAACATTAATATACTTTTTCACAATTCTTCTGAAATCATCCAACAAAACATTTGATCTATTAAACGATATTATTTTCAAAAGTTGATAATTCTTGTCATACTCCAAACATTCAGCAGACAGGCTAGTGTGTTCTAAATAAAAAGAAACTAGAATTCTTTTTTGTTAAATTCTTGCTTTTATGAGTTTGTTCAAACCATGAAATGACAATTTATAAACCTTAACTTTCACGGAATGCGAGAAACTGCTAATAGATGTTTGGGTTTTTAAGTCACTGTATACTTCTATCAAAGATCTGTTTCATATATATAAAAACTATATACGACCCAAGATTGAGAATAAGTAAGGAACTTCAAACGCTGGTCTAAAGTTTCCTGTCAGAGGACAAAACCGTATTATTCGTTTTCAAGATGACATGAATGCTCGTCAACACTACTTGACCGTCGTTGTATTTTTGAAGAACTAATAATGTTTTATAGATATCTTATATATAGTAGTTGACACATGTTTGGAAAATCTAGAATACATTCATCTCTTAAGCAATTACGTCCAGAAACGTTAGAGGCAGCAAACCGTATAAATAACAAGACTTTATAAAAAAACTGCTTACCATGTAAATAACAAGACTGGTTTTAGAAATCGTTTTCCTATTTAGAAGATATAGAGTACGAATTTTCGTCCCCCGCCTCAGGCAAATTCTAGTTTTCACCTGTTCAAGGGAAAATGAATAATATATAATAAAGTTGTATATTCTAACATTGTTATAATGTCATCAATGCACTAGCTTTATGATTTTGATTAAACTTAGTGAAACATACGTAGTTTTATTATTGAAAAATATTTCACGTAGAGCTTTCAACATATGCAATAACATATATTAACAACATAGTTTATAAGTCCCAGCCAAACCTTTAATTCTTTTTTCTAACCATGCATTCACCTTTTGTTAGCGATTAGATATAATATATAATTAACCGCTTTTTGTCACACACAGTAATACACACACATACATTCTTTGTTAAGTCAAAGTATAAATGTTGCTCTAACTTAAGTTTTGGCTATTGCTATAAATAAAAAAGGCGACTCCCATGATAAATTACGCAACGTACTACTTAGTATTAAATTAAAGAAATCTAAATTACTCCATATCAGAATCTAATAATATCAGAGTGTAAAATTTATTTTATTTAAAAACTTCTACCTCGATCTACTCACCACATTTTCATAAGGTACATAAGAATATGAATATCAGAATTGAAAATTACCAATAATTATTTAAAGTTTCTATAAATTGCATTCGCAAATTATTTTAAGAAAGTTTTTTAAATGTAAATTATTTAAAAATTACTGGAACCAAATCAAAAACTTATTATTGAAACAAAATTTACTAAATATTTCACCCCATGAAATTTTAATATTTTAACTCAGTGTAATTCATTACTGATTGGGAAGCTGTATTCTGTACCACGATTATTAATAAAATCCAATAGAGGTTGATTTTTTTCTCTTGTTAATTTTTTTGTTAGATTGTGATTGAATTTGTCACTTTTGATGGACTGTACTTTCTATTTTCCTTTTTCTCACTCCCATTTCTCATTTCATATATAACTCCCAATTTTAGTTATATTAAGGTTATAAATTGAGTTCTAGCATTTCAAGCCATATTGTGTGAACATCTAATTCATTTTATATTTAATGTGATGAAAATGAAAAATAGAAGTCATAATATAAAAATTTAATAGAAAAATATAGATACATATTGTTATGTGTGAATTGAAGGATAATAATGTGTTAAAGAAATTTTCAAGAGAATTGAAATTTTATTTATTTAACTTAATGTTTCCAATTTACCAATTTTGAATGGTTTGAAAAGAAAAGTAAATAAAATTGTTATTTGATTTCAATTTATTTAATCAAAAAAACACAACAAAAAAATAGTTAAGATAAAAATAAAAATAGAATACAAAAAAAACATCATAAATAAAATTGGAATGAAAAATTAGGTCTTTCTCCTCAATTAATTTTACAACCGTTTTTCTCTAAATTTATTTATTGAATCAACAAACTAAATTAAAATGCCCGTTCTCGTAAGTTTAAATATGGTAAACAAATATTTATAAACATTGACGATGTATACAAATGAATCAAATCAATGATTTATGTTATTATATTAATACTATTAAGAAGCAAACAAAAATTCCTCTATTTTACAATGCTTATACATATACTTTGTTTTCAATACTTAATACTTTCAATACTTGTGTGATATTAAGAGGAATTACTTGTCAACATGTTTTAAATAAGCGAATCCAATATTCTTACATTATTACTATATTGAAATTCATTAATTGGTTCTTAAAACCTAAGTCAGACCGAACGCTACTTATATATGTAATTTTCTCCGTTATAATACATCACATAAACAATTAAATATCACAGAATTAATTACAAATTTTAAGGTTCTCTCATTGAATACGATCCTCTTGCAAATCTAAATAGGGCACAAAATTCACTTATATAAAGTGATAAAATGTCTGTTTGAATTTTGATACCAGTGGTATCATTTTAATTTTGTTTTAAAATGATGAAAATCTTAAAAAACATAAAATAAAGAATTGGACAAAACATCTATTGTTTGGTGAGGGACTAAAACTGATTTCTCTTTACCGATTCTACAAAGCTCGTTTAATTAGTTATTTCGCATAAGATATAGGTAACCTTTTGCGGTAACACTCAGGAAAAGAAACACATCCTTTATTAAGTCAATTCACCATAAGTTTAGGTCTTACAACTTATCAATAATTATTGCTAATCAATGTTAACGTCTATTTATATTAGTAGCACAGCTATTATATTTATTATATTAGCTATTATAAAGGTATCTTGTATTTTTTACCCGAAATAATTGCAAATTTAAAATTTTTCGGAATTATTTTATTGATTTTTTATTTATCAATTTATCATTAAATTTTTATCTAATTTTTATTAATACAATAAAATATGAAAAATCGTAAAATAAATTCATGGATTCGTCTAAAATCTAAATTAATAATGCCGATTTAAAACTTAATGTCTTGACATTTTGTGTAAAATAGATAGATTTTAATTAGATTTATATAGATTTATATAGAATTTTTATATAGATTTTTAATACTTTATCTCCCATACTACACAGTCATTTAGATTTATTGAGTTCAACTCTTGTCGTACTAATAGTATAGGATAAATCGTTCCAGTATATTGTACTACTATTTTATTCCGATTGTTAGCATATATAAAATTTTCCTTAAACAATATTAATAAATTTTGGGTTCCCAGATGTAGCAAAATAGGAAAAGATTTAATTTAATTATTAGATTAGAAATTATACAATTTCATTTTACTGATAACTGTTGGTTCTAGTTATTTAGAACATTAGATTTAACTTCTATATGTATTGCATTGATTTCTTCCAATATTATTTGCTTTGTTCTTCACCGTAACCTTAATATTTTTTATTTAATTATAAGAAGTACATATTTGGCAATTTTCTGTCAAAACTTTGATTTTTTTTTCTATATCTATTCGTTCATTGCAGAATGATTTAGCAGAATTTTAATTTTCCCCGCATAAATCCTACTCTTTAAACTAATTTACCACGGCGGGTCTAATGAACTCAAAAAATTGGCTTCTAAATAGAGTACATTACAGTACTCAATAGGGAATCTGCAGAGAACATGGCTCATCTTCTTCTCCCCTCTACCAATAGTTCAAATTTTGCTTGCAAGTTAGACAATGATCTGTTATAATACAATTAATTGTGATTATATCTAGTATTTTATCCAGTACTAGGTTAGGAAAGTATTTTTCGTTTAACACGCCACATAACAGACAGACACTGATAAGAACTGTTAAAAGCATTGATTTCCTCTTTTTAAAGTAGATTATATGTAGCTACCAAGATTACTCATTTTTGGTAAGATCTGCCCGGCTTAATCATTCTGAAAAAGAATAAGAAAGTACGTACCGTATTATTACTTACTTACTTACCAACAGAACGTTGGCCTCCTCATCAACGTCCTCTTTTTTTGCGGGTTACCGGCGGATTCTCTCCAGTTGAAAATGCGAAATTGTTTTAAATCTTTCGATACTTCTCGAAGATTCTCTTGGCTGTAGCATTTTCATTCATACGCTCCAGGTGTCCGAGCCACTGTAGTCTCTTGACTTTAATTTTCGTGACGACGTCCACCTCATTGTACAGCTCATAGAGTTCGGCATTATATCTTCTCCTCCAGACCCCATGGTCGTTTTCAGGACCATATATCCGACGAAAGAATTTTCTTCTCGAAGACACCAAGTGCATGCTCACTTCCCTTCGGTAATGTCCATTCTGATCCGTAAAGCAAAACCGGGAGTATGAGCGTTTTGTAAATTTGTACTTTGGTATTTCGAGAAAGGAGTTTTGACAAACCGAAGCAGCAACGGTTTGCAAGCGTTATTCTTCGGCGTTACATGGATGTTGTTTGTGAGATTAACGCTGGTTCCAAGGTAGGTAAACTTCTGAACTACCTCGAAATTATATGTGTCGACAGTGATGTTTTGAGCAATCTGATGTTGAAAACCCTTTTTATTTGTCGGCAACATATATTTCGTCTTATCCTCATTTACTTTGAGACCCATTCGTTCGGCTTTTTCTTCGATCTGGATAAAGGCCTCGACAACCGCCCGTTGTGATCTGGCGATGATGTCATTAGCATACCCTAGTAGTCGAACAGATCTGAAAAATATAGTACCGGCCTTGTTTACTTCCGCTCGTCGTACTATACATTTCAGTACTGAATTGAACAAGTCGCATGATAGTACATCTCCTTGTCGAAATCCGGTACACGTCTGGACGAATTCAGATAATAAATTCTAGTAAGATTATTCACTTTGAATAGTATCAACATAAACCTCAAAATATATCTAATATTTACTGTATAGGACGTAAAAAAGGAAAAGCAGAATTATTTTCACATTTTTCGTAGTTGCATTTTGCTTAACCCTAGGGCCTAGGCTGCAAAAATAAAATTTTAAAATATTTTTATGGAGAGGTTCAGCGATACATAATTCGGGACCAAATCTCTTAATAAGCAGTTTACTTTTAAAATTAAATTTTCTCATTTGAATTAAGTCAGTGCTCTACGAGTCGTGACTGAAACTATTGTGTTCAAATGAACTGACTACGTGTCGAAATCTCAGACTGCAAGAAAATGTATCTTAACGTAAAATGTAATATGAAAATGAATAACTACGAAACATATTTATTGAAACATTGTTTTTTGTAGCAGTAGTAGACAGCAAAATTTTGAGAGAAAGCAAAGTGATATTATGAAATGTCAAATAAAAATGTCCGGTAACTTTAATTCGCATATGATAAACAGCTCCCGCTCAATTACAGCTCCTGAAACTTTATCTCCTGTGCTTAGTTCACCTCCCACCCCGCAGCCCCAGTCAATTTCTTCTCTATTTGACCCTTTGATTCTCCCTGTTGTGAAAATGACTAAAAGCTCCGTAGAAACCGATAATGGTCGCTATGTTCTCGCGCGTCTTAGGAACACTAGATTACTAGAAAATGTGAGATTATATTTGGCTTATCTCCATGATAAACCGGACTTAATCTGCGTAGAAGGTAAGTCTAACACTTCCCTTCGTATATTGATCCAACAAGAAGGGCTCTCAATCGAATTGGAAGCGTTAAAAAATATTTACATGAATTTTCATGAAAGCTTTGTTGGATCTCACTTCATATGAAACTCACGTATCCTCTAAAAGAATGAGTCATTTACAAGGAGTCAGAGAAAATCACAACAAGTTTTTTCGTCCCTTACCAAAACAATCTGATTATGATAAAGTAATTGAAACTATAATAACTATGTTCACAACATTTCTTTGGCACTCAATAACAATCCTAAAGCCTTCTGAAAATTTATTAACTCAAAAAGGAAAAGCGATGAGTACCCAGTTTTCATGAAATTCAATGGGAAACAAAATAATAACGCTAAAACCATTTCTCAATTCTTTTGTGAATTTTTCTCCGCTTCTTACCCTAAAACAGTTTTCATGGCTGATGAAACAAAGTTCTCCCACGTGGATGCCTATCCAAAAACTACTTTTTGAGATCTTATTATTGATGATAGTCTTGTGAAAAAATAACCTGGGGAACAATATATTTCCTGGACCTGATGGCGTTCCTGAACTAGTTCTAAAGAAATGCTCAAATGCCTTGGCTGTTCCACTTTCTATATTAAATACTTTTAACACCTGTGGTCTGTTCACATCTATTTGGAAAAAAGCTTTTATTAAACCTACACATAAATAAATGCAAAAAATGAGTTAAACAATTATAGACCAATTTTCAAACTTTCCACTATTTCTAAAGTTTTTGAGTTGATGATTTTTGATTCTATTTACAATAATTGCACTAACTTTTTAACGACACACCAAGACGGATTTCTGAAAAAGAAGTCTACAGTGACCAACCTTGTAGAATCGACATCAACCTTCTTAGTCAATATGGAAGTGGGATTCCAAACGGATGTAATTTACACCGATTTTAGTGAAGCATTTGATATTTTACCCCATAGTATTATTTTACTAAAACTCAAAAAATTAGGATTTCTTGCAAAACTTGTACAATGGGTCAACTCATACCTTACCAATAGGAGCTATACTGTTTTATTCCGCTCTTCATTTTCATCACCATTCATATCAAATTCTGGAGTTCCCCAGGGCAGTCATTTAGGACCACTGTTATTTATTATTGCTATCAATGATGTGGCTTCTATAAGTTGTAATAGCGATTTGAAAATTTACGCTGATGATATGAAGATTTTCAAAAAAATAACGTCGATGCAAGACGTTTATATGCTTCAAGATGATCTAGATAAATTTTATAACGGGTGCACTCATGTGTTACACACGTCGAACCGAACCATTTAGCTTTAGATATACTCTAAACAACAAAATCTTAGAAAAGGCTAATTCAATTAAGGACCTAGGAGTATATTTCGATGATAAACTATCATTCAAACTCCTCTACGAGAACATTGTTAATAAAGCTAGTTCAATGTTGGGCTTCATAAATCGTTGGTCAAACGTTGGTCGTTGGAGTTTAACGATCTTTACAATTTTGAATCATTGTATACATGCCTCGTTACACTCCATCTTGAATATGCATGTCAGGTCTGGTCTCCATTTTATAATTCACATATACAAAGAATAGAAGCTGTTCAAAAATATTTTTTAAGGTTTGCTCTACGTAGTTTACCTTGGGATGATCATACAAGACTCCCTCCATATGAGCATAAGCTACACCTTCACCATCTTAAGTCTCTGTGAAAAAGGCGGGAAGTAGCTGATGTTTTATTTATTTTCGAAATTATTAAAAGCGGTATTATTTCCCCTTCAACTTTAAATAAAATTATCATTAACACAAATACTCGTTTTACATTAACATTACACAGAACAAATTATGGTAAATATGAACCTATTAATAGAATGTTAATAATTAGTAATAAATATAAGAATAGTATAAATTTTTCAGTACCTAAAGATACTTTAAGACGAAAATTATATGAAATTAATTGAATAATTGTTAACTTGACCTTTTTAATTTAGATTAAAAAAAAATAATATTACTATTTTTGTATTTTGAATTTTGTTAGTTTTGAATGTATAACAAGTAAATTTAATTGTATTTTTAATTAATATATGAAATGTAATACTAAATTGTAAACTGTTTGAGCTAAATAGTATAAATAAATAAATAAATAATGTGATAAATAAATAGATAAACAATTTGAAATGTTTTATACATTCCATTTTTTCAATATTGTTACCCTTCATCTCAATTCTTTTTTCAGGTTATTTTTATTGTTAGGAAAATAAAAAGAAAATAACATATTAAAAAAAACTAATAAAAATAATAAATAAGAGTACAAATAATTTTTTTCAATAGAAGTGAAAAAATTTTCCAGTTCTACTTATTAGAAACAATTTACTATTTGGCATAATGTCGGACTTAATCTGACAACTGATTTTATTATAGACTTTGCATCCATATATAACATATATATTATATTATACAAAGAGTAGTATGCAAGTATCGTAAGTTATAATAAATTTTCGTTTAAGAAAATAGAAAAATTCAACCATAAAAAAAAAATTTATATTTTTTTTTTTTAAATATTAAGAAAGAATAAAATAGAAAAATAGAAAAAAGTTAAAAAAAAATGTTAAGAAAAGAAAGAAAAACAGAAAAAGGATTATTTTATTGTTGTTTTTCTTTTGAACATAATGAAAAAATATAATATTATATCTAATATTATTTTATTTATGTCCTTTTCCCTTTTTCTATTATAGTTTTTGTTATTTTTGTCCTTTTTTTGCAACTGTATTATTTTTTCAGTTTTAAGCTTTATTTATTTTGAATTTTTTGTTATACTTTTATTTGAATTATTTTTTTTTTGTCTAAAAGCCATTCCACAAATTCTATTTTCATTTAAGTCCTTCCATATAATATTACAACACTGTTGGTAATAATGGAGAGTTATAGAAATATAACAGGAAAATGCTTTTAGCATTGTATAACCAACCACCAACTGACTTATAATAAGAAATAATTCTCTGCGAATGAATTTTGTGAACGTGATTCTACTTTTAATACAAAATATATATTCTATTTTACATATACATGTATATCAAAGTACACAAATACGCATTTAACATAAGGATAATTTAATAATAATAAAAAAATAAAATTATTTGTACAAAAATAACAACTAAAACCGAAAAAAATCAACCCATAAGAAAAATTTATTGAGATTTTCTTTTATTTCAATTTTAAGTTTTTTAACTTTTAGCGATAATAAAGCAACAAGTATTACAAAAACAAAAGAAAGAAAATTATTTTAAATGAAAGCCACTGCTATGCTATAATATAATAATCAAATAGTGTATAGTATTGAGTTTTGTTATTAAAGAAAATATGTTGGTTCGCTTTGAAATTTTTATTTTAATGAGGATAATAAAAAAAAAATTTTTTTTTTATCTAAGCCCTGTTCTTAACCTTTTTTTTTATAGACACAACATTAATTACATATTTTTTTACAAAAATATTTTTAAATACTTATCTGTAAATAAAATTTATTATTTATACCTTTAACTTTAATATTTATAATTTTTAATTTTCAAGTATTGATTAATGGATTCATTTTATGAAATCAACTGCAATGAAAAAATTAGCGCCCATCTGGAGTTATTCATATATTCTAAATTTTTTCAATTTAATATACTCTATTTCATACTAGTATACTAATATGTTTGTTAATCATATTTCTAACTTATGGATAATAAATTTCCTAATAGTTAATTGTAAAATAAATCTAATAAACTTCTTTCTCTTCTATTCTCTAAATTAATCGCAGACGAAGTAATTTCAATTGATATTTGTTGTACTAGTGGGCCCATGAGCAAATGCACAGCAGTCATTTTATTTAAAAATTTTTTAATAAAAACATCATCATTGACTCATATGAATTTATATGAATCTTAGTTATTTTTTGTTGTAAGTAGGTGGAAATCCTCGAAGGGAACCACGTGGTTTCAGCCACGGGCGCGCACACCAACAATTGTAGTGAGAGTATTGGGATTTCTTAATTTTTTCTGCTAATAATAACAACATAACCAACAATACTTTTGTAAATTTATTTCTGAAACTTTTATTTTAAAAATAATTAGAAATTCTAGGTAATAATAATAATAATAATAATAATAATAATAATAATAATAATAATAATAATAATAATAATAATAATAATAATAATAATAATAATAATAATAATAATAATAATAATAATAATAATAATAATAATAATAATAATAATAATAATAATAATAATAATAATAATAATAATAATAATAATAATAATAATAATAATAATAATAATAATAATAATAATAATAATAATAATAATAATAATAATAATAATAATAATAATAATAATAATAATAATAATAATAATAATAATAATAATAATAATAATAATAATAATAATAATAATAATAATAATAATGATAATAATAATAATAATAATAATAATAATAATAATAATAATACTAATAATAATAATAATAATAATAATAATAATAATAATAATAATAATAATAATAATAATAATAATAATAATTTTTTTTTTTTTTTTTTTTTTTTCGTAGGTCGGTGGTGAAAACCTTTTATAGGTATCTTGAAGGGTCCGCACTTCAAGGGTATGTGAGACTCCCATGATCTTGTTCGGTCTACTCACCAAATACACCACCTCCTTTTCCCACGGTGAAACCAACCCGGAACCGCTTTCGCATTACTTCAAGTTGGGCCGTGCTTGTTCCTTTTTTTTAATTTTCTTTTATGATTCTTCTTCTACGTCCTCTAAATATCTGAGCTCTTTCTTCCTGCGTAGTATTAATTCTATGTATTTAGCTATTGCATTCCATTTTTCTTGGTTTTCAAGCATTACAGAAATTATATTTTCTGATGTTAATTCTCCTACTGCTACTATTAAAGATTCTCTTTCTGTTTCTGCTAAATCACATTCGAAAAAAGTGTGATGCGCTGTGTCATGTGTTGCGCTGCAGTGACTGCATCCTGGATTGTTTACTTTGCCCATCTTGTAGAGGTAGGATCGAAAATATCCGTGGCCTGATAGGAACTGAGTGATGTAAAAATTTACTTCTCCATGGTGTCGGTTAAACCAGACTTCTACTTGTGGGATTAACCTAGCCGTCCATCGCCCGTGCTGATCATTACTCCAGTGTTCTTGCCATCTTGTCATCGTGTACCTTCTTTCATCTGCTACAATGACATCTCGGCTCGTTGCTTGATCCCTTATATATATATTTCTTCGTTCTTGCGCTAGCAAATCAATCGGAATCACGCCCGCGATTACCATGACCGCCGAATGTGAAACTGTTCGATAGGAGCACGCGACTCGGAGAGCCCCTCTTCGTTGCACCGCTGCTATGCGTTTTTTACAATACCTCTTGTCCATCGCATGTGCCCAGATTTCAGCTCCGTATAGAAGGATTGATTCTGCGGTTTTCATAATGATTCGTCTTTTTTCTGGTTTGGGTCCTCCAATGTTTGCCATAAGTTTGCTTAGCTTGATTGTAGCTTCTGCTGCTTTATCTGCTACTTTTTGGATTTGTTGCCAAAATGTTAGCCTTGTATCAATAGTAACTCCTAAGTAATTTGCTGATTCTTTGGTCATTATTGTTTCTGGACCTACTTGCATTGGAATTATAGTTGGTAATCTTTTCTTAGTTAACATAACGATTTCTGTTTTTGCCGTTGCTAATTCTAATCTATGTTCCCTCATCCAACTATACACTCTTCTCATAACTTGATTCAGCCTAATCTGTGATTCTGCTATATCCCGTGCCGTTATAATAGCTGCTATATCATCAGCATAACCTACTAGCTGTATATTTTCAGGCATTTCCATACATAATAGACTGTTGTACAGAACATTCCATAGTTCTGGTCCTAGTATTGATCCTTGTGCTACTCCTGCCGTAAGATCCTTTATCCTCTTTCCATCTACCGTGTTGTATATCAATCTTCGCTCGCTAATACAATAATAATAATAATAATAATAATAATAATAATAATAATAATAATAATAATAATAATAATAATAATAATAATAATAATAATAATAATAATAATAATAATAATAATAATAATAATAATAATAATAATAATAATTTTTTTTTTTTTTTTTTTTTTTCGTAGGTCGGTGGTGAAAACCTTTTATAGGTATCTTGAAGGGTCCGCACTTCAAGGGTATGTGAGACTCCCATGATCTTGTTCGGTCTACTCACCAAATACACCACCTCCTTTTCCCACGGTGAAACCAACCCGGAACCGCTTTCGCATTACTTCAAGTTGGGCCGTGCTTGTTCCTTTTTTTTAATTTTCTTTTATGATTCTTCTTCTAGGTCCTCTAAATATCTGAGCTCTTTCTTCCTGCGTAGTATTAATTCTATGTATTTAGCTATTGCATTCCATTTTTCTTGGTTTTCAAGCATTACAGAAATTATATTTTCTGATGTTAATTCTCCTACTGCTACTATTAAAGATTCTCTTTCTGTTTCTGCTAAATCACATTCGAAAAAAGTGTGATGCGCTGTGTCATGATGCGCTGTGTCATGTGTTGCGCTGCAGTGACTGCATCCTGGATTGTTTACTTTGCCCATCTTGTAGAGGTAGGATCGAAAATATCCGTGGCCTGATAGGAACTGAGTGATGTAAAAATTTACTTCTCCATGGTGTCGGTTAAACCAGACTTCTACTTGTGGGATTAATCTAGCCGTCCATCGCCCGTGCTGATCATTACTCCAGTGTTCTTGCCATCTTGTCATCGTGTACCTTCTTTCATCTGCTACAATGACATCTCGGCTCGTTGCTTGATCCCTTATATATATATTTCTTCGTTCTTGCGCTAGCAAATCAATCGGAATCACGCCCGCGATTACCATGACCGCCGAATGTGAAACTGTTCGATAGGAGCACGCGACTCGGAGAGCCCCTCTTCGTTGCACCGCTGCTATGCGTTTTTTACAATACCTCTTGTCCATCGCATGTGCCCAGATTTCAGCTCCGTATAGAAGGATTGATTCTGCGGTTTTCATAATGATTCGTCTTTTTTCTGGTTTGGGTCCTCCAATGTTTGCCATAAGTTTGCTTAGCTTGATTGTAGCTTCTGCTGCTTTATCTGCTACTTTTTGGATTTGTTGCCAAAATGTTAGCCTTGTATCAATAGTAACTCCTAAGTAATTTGCTGATTCTTTGGTCATTATTGTTTCTGGACCTACTTGCATTGGAATTATAGTTGGTATTCTTTTCTTAGTTAACATAACGATTTCTGTTTTTGCCGTTGCTAATTCTAATCTATGTTCCCTCATCCAACTATACACTCTTCTCATAACTTGATTCAGCCTAATCTGTGATTCTGCTATATCCCGTGCCGTTATAATAGCTGCTATATCATCAGCATAACCTACTAGCTGTATATTTTCAGGCATTTCCATACATAATAGACTGTTGTACAGAACATTCCATAGTTCTGGTCCTAGTATTGATCCTTGTGCTACTCCTGCCGTAAGATCCTTTATCCTCTTTCCATCTACCGTGTTGTATATCAGTCTTCGCTCGCTAATACAATAATAATAATAATAATAATAATAATAATAATAATAATAATAATAATAATAATAATAATAATAATAATAATAATAATAATAATAATAATAATAATAATAATAATAATAATAATAATAATAATAATAATAATAATAATAATAATAATAATAATAATAATAATAATTTTTTTTTTTTTTTTTTTCGTAGGTCGGTGGTGAAAACCTTTTATAGGTATCTTGAAGGGTCCGCACTTCAAGGGTATGTGAGACTCCCATGATCTTGTTCGGTCTACTCACCAAATACACCACCTCCTTTTCCCACGGTGAAACCAACCCGGAACCGCTTTCGCATTACTTCAAGTTGGGCCGTGCTTGTTCCTTTTTTTTAATTTTCTTTTATGATTCTTCTTCTAGGTCCTCTAAATATCTGAGCTCTTTCTTCCTGCGTAGTATTAATTCTATGTATTTAGCTATTGCATTCCATTTTTCTTGGTTTTCAAGCATTACAGAAATTATATTTTCTGATGTTAATTCTCCTACTGCTACTATTAAAGATTCTCTTTCTGTTTCTGCTAAATCACATTCGAAAAAAGTGTGATGCGCTGTGTCATGTGTTGCGCTGCAGTGACTGCATCCTGGATTGTTTACTTTGTCCATCTTGTAGAGGTAGGATCGAAAATATCCGTGGCCTGATAGGAACTGAGTGATGTAAAAATTTACTTCTCCATGGTGTCGGTTAAACCAGACTTCTACTTGTGGGATTAATCTAGCCGTCCATCGCCCGTGCTGATCATTACTCCAGTGTTCTTGCCATCTTGTCATCGTGTACCTTCTTTCCTCTGCTACAATGACATCTCGGCTCGTTGCTTGATCCCTTATATATATATTTCTTCGTTCTTGCGCTAGCAAATCAATCGGAATCACGCCCGCGATTACCATGACCGCCGAATGTGAAACTGTTCGATAGGAGCACGCGACTCGGAGAGCCCCTCTTCGTTGCACCGCTGCTATGCGTTTTTTACAATACCTCTTGTCCATCGCATGTGCCCAGATTTCAGCTCCGTATAGAAGGATTGATTCTGCGGTTTTCATAATGATTCGTCTTTTTTCTGGTTTGGGTCCTCCAATGTTTGCCATAAGTTTGCTTAGCTTGATTGTAGCTTCTGCTGCTTTATCTGCTACTTTTTGGATTTGTTGCCAAAATGTTAGCCTTGTATCAATAGTAACTCCTAAGTAATTTGCTGATTCTTTGGTCATTATTGTTTCTGGACCTACTTGCATTGGAATTATAGTTGGTATTCTTTTCTTAGTTAACATAACGATTTCTGTTTTTGCCGTTGCTAATTCTAATCTATGTTCCCTCATCCAACTATACACTCTTCTCATAACTTGATTCAGCCTAATCTGTGATTCTGCTATATCCCGTGCCGTTATAATAGCTGCTATATCATCAGCATAACCTACTAGCTGTATATTTTCAGGCATTTCCATACATAATAGACTGTTGTACAGAACATTCCATAGTTCTGGTCCTAGTATTGATCCTTGTGCTACTCCTGCCGTAAGATCCTTTATCGTCTTTCGATCTACCGTGTTGTATATCAATCTTCGGTCGCTTAAGTAATCTATTATAACTTTCAGAAGGTACGTAGGTATAGTAAACTTATTTTGTAATGCGTCTATGATGTCAGTCCATCTTGCCGAATTAAAGGCATTTTTGACATCCAAGGTAACAAGTAGAACTATTTTCCTCGAGTGATGTGTTTCCATTCGTGTGGCTTCCGCAGTTTCTGTTACCACCTTGATAGCGTCAACGGTCGACCTTCCCTTTCTGAACCCGAACTGTGTGTTCGCTAATCCACCAGCTGTATGAATTGCTGCTTGCAGTCTTGTTTTTATTAACCTTTCGAAGAGTTTCCCGGCCGTATCTAACATACATAGTGGCCTGTATGACGATGCTGCTCCTCTTACTCCTTTAGCTTTGTCAATTAAAACCATTCTTGCTTCTTTCCACCTTTTGCTGAATACTCCTTCTTTTAGGCAGCAATTATACATATTCAGCATCATTTGTGGATTATTCGAAGCTACTAATTTGATGACCTCTGCTGGTATTCTATCAGGTCCGGGGGCTTTCTTGTTTTTCATACATTTTACTGCATCTTCTAGTTCTATTTGTGTAAAAATTGGGGCTTCTCCTGGTTCTTCGTGCCTCTGCAATACATTTCTTTTAGGGTGTGTAGGGAAAAGTGTGTTTACAATATTCTCCATAACGTCCGCTTCTAGCTGATTTTCTGATGCTGGTGCTCTGATTCTTTTCATTACAATTTTGTATCCAAGTCCCCAGGGATCATTGTTTACTTCTTCACACAAACTTTTCCAGTTTTTCATTTTACTCTTCTTTATTATAATTCGGAGCGTTTTTCTCGCTATTCTATATTCCTCTAGTTTGCTTGTTTCTGCTGCTCCATTTCTCTGTCGCTGTGCTATGCGGCGGAGACGCAAACATTTTCTTCTCAATTCCGCTATTTCTTGTGTCCACCAGTATACAGGGCATCTGTTTCTATTTCCAAACTTCTTGGGCATTGATTCTTCACAAGCTCTTGCGATGGTGTCCATAGTAATTTTCACCACTGCTTCTGCTCGTTCTCTGCCTGTTTCGTTCTGTGGCACTTGCATTACTCTTTCTAGATTTCTCCTTATTACACCGGCCATTTTTTCTTTATCCAGCTTATTGACGTTCCATGTACCTTCTCGCTGGTTGTTGCGATTTCTTTCTCTCCTTCTCGTGCATATTTCGAATTGTATATACTGATGATCGCTGCCAGTATAATCCTCTAGAACCATCCAGTTTTCTATGTTGTTAGCAAGTTCTTCTGTTGCTAGGGATATATCGGGTATAGTTTCGGTGTACCCGGGTCTCCTGAATGTGCTGGTATTTCCTGAGTTTAACACAATTAAATTTTGTCTTGCTACCATTTCCAAAATTTGCCTTCCCCTGTTATCTGTAACTGGCAATCCCCACTCCACTGCTTTAGCATTGAAGTCACCGGCGACTACTACATTTCCTCCTAGTTCTATTATCTTATCTTCTAATTGTTCCATTTTCTGTCGATATTCCTGTGCCGTTTGATTTGGAGTTAGGTAACAGCTTATTATTGTTTCTTTGCCGTTTGTGATCCATACAAACCCATTTCCGGCTCCATGGCTGTTAATTTGTATTTTCCCTTGATTTACTACCCAGATGGCTGCTGTACTTGTGACATCCGAGAACCAATTCTGATAATCTTTATTTTTGTACTGCTCGCTGATAATTACTACGTCGATATTCTTTTCTCGGACGAGCTGTAAAAGTAGATCATCGGCCGTTTTGCTCCTGTGCAAATTACCTTGTAAGAGCTCAATTAATTTTATGCTTTTTACTCTCCTCAAGTGCAGTTCGAAACACTCTACACAAACCGGATCCTGACACGTGCTCCAGACTTTCTGCTTTTATTTCTGCACACAAAAAGCACCTTGCCTTTTGTTTACAGTTTTTGACTGTGTGTCCTTTTTGTCCGCACTTGTAGCAGCAGTCTCTACGATCTTCATATTTGCATTGCCTCCTTAAGTGGCCGAAGTTAAGGCATTTGTAGCATCGCTTAACTTCTGTTCTCTCCCTAATTCTGCATCTGATCCATCCAATTTTTATTTTCGATTTTACCAGTAATTTTTTGGCATCGCTTTCTTCCATAACTACAACCGAAGTTATCTGTTCCCTGCCATTTGGTGCTGTCAAATGTATTTTGCATTCGACAACTTCCGTTAATTCCTTATTTATAGCCTTTTGAACTTCCTCAATGGTTGTTACACAATCCAAGTCTTTAATCTCTATCGCAGTCTTTGGTGTGAGATTCCTTACACTAGCCGAAGTCCCTAGAGCTTCCTGTAACTCCTTGGTGAATTTACCTTTTTCTTTCGGGCCTTTCCCCATTTCCAGCAGCACATCCCCATTTTGAGTTCTGCGGATTCCTCTGATTTCGATCTCTGTTTTTTCAGGGTTTACCCTTCCTTTTATTTCCTTTAGGATTTCAGCGTAAGTCTTCCCTGTGGTGGGTTTTATCAGTATTGCTTCTGATCGGGGCCTTGTACTCTTCTGCTTTTCCGAGTGTGACATCTTACTTCTTCTCTTCCGTGTTCTTTGGCTACTCGCTGCTTCTTTTTTTCCTGGCAGTACTTTACCTTCGTTCGATCTGGGTTGTCGCTGCGCTGAAGTTCTAGTTTGAACAAGTGTCCAACCACTTTCTTCTGCTTCTCTTCCTTTCTTGTATGCAGGAGGGGTGTTGGTTCGACCATGCTCATCTGCATAGATCTCTCTGCCTCGTTTCTTACCATTTGAGGAGGTTAATGCTGCATTTTGCTCTCCTATGCTGGGGATTTCGCTGGTATTTTTCGTTTGTTCCTTCCTTTGGGTTCTGCCTTCGAAAATTACTTCTATCGCTTCCTGTAACTTTATTAGGCCATTTTTGATGTCCATACTAATGTTTTTCTGCTTGGCAGCAGCTTGCAGCATGATTTCTGTCAGATGTTGTATTTTCTGAAGTTGCTGTTCCTCCATATCTTCAGGGATTTTCCTTGATGTTTCAATTTGGGAAACTGATAATTTGTGTATACCTTCTTTCGGCGTTCCTCCATTTACCGTCTTTTCTGGTATGATGATCAGTTTCTTACTGCATTTAGTGAGTTCGGCTGATGCTCCTTTAATTGGAGAACGAGCTATTTTGTTGCTTCTTTGAAATGGGTAACTTCCCATTTTTGGTTGCTGCTTTTGTTTCTTCTGTTCTTCGGTAACATATTTAACACTTAGAGGCCCGCATACCTCTAAGCGCCGGTTGCTAGCCGGGTCATTTGGCACAGATTTATTTTTTAGCAATAAGCGATCCCCCCCAGAATCCGTGGGATCGGCCTCCTTGGAGGATGGATTCTCTAGCATAGCTAGATTACCACCTGGGGTATTTATATATATTGTTTTATCCATTGCATATTTATAAACTGAGTCTTTATGGAGTTACTCATCTCCGTTTTTAATTCCGGCCGCTCCTAACATGGAGTACAGACGCCGACCAAGTCGCCGCTCGCTACGAATACAGACGCGCTTGGATTTTGAGCATTTCGCGCTTGTACGAGTAATACATGCCCGTCCTGCACCAACTTGTTTTATTTAGTTAGAGCGCCAAATATTCGCTTTTACCCTATCTCGTTAGCCATACTAAGTATGTTACCAGGAGGTGCCCGGCAGATAACTATGTTACCTACCTTCGAGGAGGTGAGATTAGGATTTGCTGGCAGAGCTGATAATTACAGTAGGCGTTTCCCAGTTTTTGTCAAGACGTCCGTTGGTAGAACGTTTGTCTGAGACCATATACCAGCCTTTACCTCCCAATAATAATAATAATAATAATAATAATAATAATAATAATAATAATAATAATAATAATAATAATAATAATAATAATAATAATAATAATAATAATAATAATAATAATAATAATAATAATAATAATAATAATAATAATAATAATAATAATAATAATAATAATAATAATAATAATAATAATAATAATAATAATAATAATAATAATAATAATAATAATAATAATAATAATAATAATAATAATAATAATAATAATAATAATAATAATAATAATAATAATAATAATAATAATAATAATAATAATAATAATAATAATAATAATAATAATAATAATAATAATAATAATAATAATAATAATAATAATAATAATAATAATAATAATAATAATAATAATAATAATAATAATAATAATAATAATAATAATAATAATAATAATAATAATAATAATAATAATAATAATAATAATAATAATAATAATAATAATAATAATAATAATAATAATAATAATAATAATAATAATAATAATAATAATAATAATAATAATAATAATAATAATAATAATAATAATAATAATAATAATAATAATAATAATAATAATAATAATAATAATAATAATAATAATAATAATAATAATAATAATAATAATAATAATAATAATAATAATAATAATAATAATAATAATAATAATAATAATAATAATAATAATAATAATAATAATAATAATAATAATAATAATAATAATAATAATAATAATAATAATAATAATAATAATAATAATAATAATAATAATAATAATAATAATAATAATAATAATAATAATAATAATAATAATAATAATAATAATAATAATAATAATAATAATAATAATAATAACAATAATAATAATAATAATAATAATAATAATAATAATAATAATAATAATAATAATAATAATAATAATAATAATAATAATAATAATAATAATAATAATAATAATAATAATAATAATAATAATAATAATAATAATAATAATAATAATAATAATAATAATAATTTTTTTTTTTTTTTTTTTTTTTTTGCTTTTTTACGGTTATAGATGGTGTCGCGGGGAAAATCTGCTTAACAGACTACCGAGTGCCGGGTTGGTCGGTTTCTTTTTGCATTACACTAAGACGCACTGCAAAAAAGGAACCAACCGACCGGCTAAAAACCCCCAGTTAGCATTTCTTCAAACTGACGAAAAAGTGCTGGCTTTGGTGTTTCCGTGTGAATTATCCCGTTCGCTCTTCTCTGCATATGTCTATCGACAGCGGCAGACTGAAAAATAAATTCTTCTGTCCTTCTTCTAATATTATTACTAAAAACAATATTAATTTTCTAATCCTTTTCTATTATAGCTAGGTTATTTCCCATTTACAAACAAAAACTATTCTAAACAGAGCTATACAATCCCTAGAGGTGCTGTCTTGAAGTAGCTTCCAACATGTCAAGCTGCCTCAAGACGCTGGACTAGGTTATTTCTGTTTACATCTATTCTACAAATAACTAGCAAACTAAAAACTATTCTATACAGAGCTACATAATCCCTAGAGGTGCTGTCTTGAAGTAGCTTCCAACATGTCAAGCTGCCTCAAGATGCTGGACTAGGTTATTTCTGTTCTACATCTATTCTACAAATAGCTACTTGACTCCCAAAATCGTTTTGCGTAGGCCCGACTATTTGGCGACTTATTAAAATCTACTTAGTTAAATCTACTTCCATATTTAACAAAAATAACAAAAAAAAAACAGTACTACTGTGCTACATAACAAAACAGCGATGCGTTTTATCCAATTTCGCTCATAAGTCTACCGAGATCTACCACACGCCGACAGCATCAGCAGTAACTAGTGTCGCCGAGTTAAATTTGTTGTTAATTTAACAAAAACAGAACTGCGGCACCAGTAAGCCTGTATGCCACCGGCCCCACGCAGACCACGCCAGACTCAAAAGCAGAAACCCGACTACACTGAGGTCTATTCCGAATCTTCTAAGTACCCCAGTCTCTTCTTCTTTCGTAATACCGTCTCGACGTAGACTGACACGGCGTTCCAATTTTCTTCCGTGTCTATCATTATGGTGGTTATATTATCCGGCGTAACATCCCCTACCATTCGAGTTAGAGCGCTTCTTTCCTCCGCTGCGACGTCGCACTCGAAAAAAGTGTGCTCGACCGTATCTTCCGCTGTGTCGCAGTGGCGACATCGCGGACTGTTTACTTTATTCACTCTGAATAAATAACCTCGAAAGTATCCGTGCCCCGAGAGCATTTGCGTGGTATAGAAGTTCACTTCGCCGTGCCTCCGGTTAACCCAAACCGCTAGTTGTGGTATCAATCTTGCGGTCCAGCGCCCTCTGTGTTCCCCATTCCATTGTTCTTGCCATTTTTCCAGGCTTTGTCTCCTCGCGTCTCCTGACTCTTCTTTTCTGTCTCTTCCCGCAGCCCTATTATATATCTGCTTCCTCTCTCGGGCTAACAATGTTATCGGTATCACGCCTGCAATAACATTTACCGCTGGGTATGAGACCGTCCGGTAGGAGCACGCTACCCGCAGAGCCCCTCTTCGTTGTACCGCTTTCATGGGCTTCCGGCAATACTCTCTATTTAGGGCATCTGCCCAAATCTCCGCACCGTACAGGAGCACTGAATGTGTCGTGGACATTAACAGCCTCCTTTTGCACGGTGAAGGTCCACCGATGTTCGCCATTAATCTGCTCAAATTCTTCGTTATCACGGCCGCCTTGTCTGTTGCTTTTTTGATATGCCTCCAAAAATTTAGTTTGGTATCCAACATGACACCAAGATACCTGGAAGCTTCCTTAGTTTGAATAACCACAGGCCCCACTTCCATTGGCACAATGGTTCTCATCCTCTTTTTTGTGAGTAGCACAATTTCGGTTTTTGCTTCCGCAAGCTCTAAGCCGTGTCTGTTCATCCAGCTACTCACTCTTCTCATGACTTGATTCAACCTGATTTGCGCATCTTCCATGGTCCGAGCTGATATTATTGCACCTAGGTCGTCTGCAAAGCCTACTAGAGTTATATCATCTGGCATTTCTGCCTCCAGCAAGCTATTATATAATATATTCCACAGGTCCGGTCCTAGGATCGATCCTTGTGCTGCGCCGGATGTTACGCTTTTGGTTATACTGCCGATCTTGGTTTCATACTGAAGGCTGCGTTCTCTCAGGTAGTCTTTTACCATCCTGAGCAGATATGCTGGAATGCTGAACTTTTTTTCCAGGGCATCAATCATGTCTTCCCATCTTGCCGAGTTGAAGGCGTTTTTCACGTCCAAGGTAACAAAGACAACTATTCTTCTTGAGAAATGGTTCCTTGCTTCCGCCGCTTCTACCTTTTCCATTACTATTCGTATTGCATCTATTGTTGATCTTCCTTGTCTGAATCCGAATTGCATATCTGACAGACCACCGGTCGTTCGTATCGCCTCTTCTATTCTGGGTTTCAATAGCCTTTCGAGGAGCTTTCCAGCCGTGTCCAGCATACACAGTGGTCTGAACGAGGACGGTGAGACTCTGCCGCCTTTCCCTTTGTCGATTAAGACAAGTCGAGCTACCTTCCATCTTTTGCTGAAAACGCCTTCTTTTAGACATGTGTTGTACATATTCAGCATCATTTGCGGGCAAGTTTCCACCACGGCTTTAATGACTTCCGTTGGAATCCCGTCAGGGCCTGGAGCTTTCTTATTCTTCATAGCTTTTGTTGCTTCCACAAGTTCTTCCTGCGTGAAAGGTGGTACTTCCTCTGGTGAAACCATCACATCACTCCAGTTCCTTATCGGGTGCGCTGGGAATAAAATATCTACTATATTTTCCATCGAGCTCTCTTCGATTGAATTTGTTGCTGTAGCTATTTTCAACTTCTTCATGACTATCTTGTATCCAAGCCCCCATGGGTCACTGTTTACATCTTCGCAAAGCTTTTTCCATTCAACCTTTTTGCTCAATTTTATGGTTGTCCTGAGTGCTTTACGGCTTATTTTATATGCTGCCATTTTTTCCGTTGCATCCGCTCTGTTCCGTGATCGCTGTGCAATTCTTCGAAGATGCTGACACCTTCTTCGTAGCTCCGCTATTTCTTCATTCCACCAGTATACCGGTTTTCTTTTTGTAAATTTCCTCTTTCGTGGCATTGATTCCTCGCAGGCTAGTATGAGTGCACTCATTGTCTGCTCTACCACTGCCTCAGCTTTTATCCTACCTTCTAGCCCTACACCTGCCTGCATTGTGTCACCTAGGCTATATCTAAGTGATTCACTCAATCTTCTAGTATCGAGTTTATTCACGTTATATCTAGAACTTTCCGTTGTGCTCTCGGATATCAATTCTTCTTTAATATTTATATTGAATGTAATGTACTGATGATCGCTCCCTGTGTAGTCCTCCATAACTACCCAATCAGTAATAAATCCCGCTATATTCTGTGTAGCCAAGGAGATGTCCGGTATTGTTTCTGCGTACCCTGGTCGCTGAAACGTTGTTGTGCTTCCGGAGTTTATGATTATCAGCCCTTGTCTGGCTGCCATGTCTAAAATCTGCGATCCTCTGCTGTTCGTTGTGGGCATTCCCCATTCCACTGCTTTTGCATTAAAATCGCCACCAATAATTTTCTGCCCCTCTTGTTCCGATACTGCGTCCTCTAGATTCTCGATCATCTCCTGATATTCCTGCGCCGTTTGGTTTGGTGTTAAGTAGCAGCTTATGATGGTGAACTGGCTACTCTTAACCCAGACGAAGCCATTTCCGGCCCCATGTTCCAATGCGTGTATTTTCCCAGGGTTTGGGATCCAGATTGCCGCCGTGTCGGTGACATCTGAGAACCAGTTGTTTCTACTCCGGTGGACGTACTGCTCGCTGATTATTAGAGCATCAATTTCTTTTTCAAGCGTGATCTGTGTTAAGAGATCATCTGCTACTCGACTTCTATGCATATTTCCTTGAAGGACTTTTATCATCTTCTATTTTTTCTATTTTTTCTAACTTCCGCAAGAACTTTCCGAAATGCACTGCAGTCTTTCGTACCTGAGACATGGCTCGTTGCCTTTGCCTTAATTTCCGTACACAGGATGCATTTCGCAGCTTGCGTGCAGCTTTTAATCTTGTGACCTTTCTGTCCACATTTATAGCACGTATCCTCTCGGTTAGGCGCTTTGCAGTCTCTTCTGAAGTGTCCAAAGTTCATGCACCTATAACAGCGGACTACTGGTGTTCTTTCCCGTATTCTACATCTGATTAGCCCTATTCTGATCTTGGCTGTCTTCAGGAGTTCCCTGGCGTCTTTTCCCTCCATTTCTATAATGGCCAGCATTTGCTCTCTCTTGTTCGGTTTAGTTAGGCTGAAACTACATTGGACTTCCTTTCCCAAGTCTCTATTAAGTGCCGTATCTCCAATGTTGTTTTGGCCGTTAGTTCTTTAACGTCTGCCATTTTCCCCAAACTCTTTCGGAGTTCCTCCTTGATTTCCTCCTTTCCTTCTGCCTTATTGTTTAGTTCCAGCAGAACCGCTCCGTTTTGTGTCTTCCGGATTCCCTTTATGTCGGCTTTGGAGACGTCTGGGTTTACTCGCTCCCGTATTTCCCTCAGAATCTCAGCATATGTTTTGCCTTCGGCGGGCTTAATTATAATGGCCTCTGGTCGCGGCCTTTTAAACTGCCTACTCCTTCTTCTTCTCCTTCTCCTTCTCTTTCCTTCGCCGTTTTCTTTTTTCCCAGCACTTTGGCTGTCCGTTGCCCCTTTTTCCCTTGGGAGGCGTCGCTGTCTAGAAGTATCTCCTTCACCTGGCGGTCGGTTAAAGGCTTTATTTTTGTTGTTTTGGACGACTATCCATTCGCCTTCGCCTCGGTTTTCAACAGTTTTCCTTTTTCTGGGTGGTGGGGTTTCTGTACAGCTAATAGGAGACCCCTCTAGCTCCCTTCCTCTCTTCTTGTCAGTTAGCGGTATTTGTCTGGGGCTTTGGGCCTGCTTTCTAGCTTCAAGGGTGAGCTTTTTATTCTTTTCACTCTTGCAGTGAATTATCACTTCTACCGCCTCTTGGAGCTTTAGCAGTCCGTTCTTAACCTCCATGCTAACGTTTTTTTGTTTTGCGACTGCCGCCATCATCGTTTTTGTAAGCTCCTGAATCAGTAGGAGCTGTGTTTCTTCCTCTCTTTCAGGGTCTTTTTTGTGGCTGCTTGCTTTTTCCTCTACTTGTTTATGCAAGTTGCTCATTGGCGTTTCCAGCATGAGATCGGTGGTTTGGATCTCCTCTGTATTCACCGGTGTTCCTAGTTTCTCCTGTGCCTGTACAGGACCGTGCAACCCCAGGGATGCCGGGGGAGATCTAGGCGTCTTCCCACTCCTCATGAATGGGGCCATGCCCATCTCTGTTCTTTCTTAAACTCTTCTATCTACTACTTTCTTAATGTTTTTGTTTTTGTTTATCTCCATTTTGTTCCCACGAGTATCGCGGCAATGAAAGGTCCGCCACAGCAGAGGCCCGTTACTGTGGTAAGGTCAATAATACTCCCTGAGGTGACCTGGTATCAGGGAGGCTCCGTTATCGGTAGCTAAGTGTTTTACCCCCTTGCTACCAACTAGTCCACTGGGCACGGGTCGCATGACACCACTGGATTAGAGGGTCGGTAGTAGTTTGTAAGCTGCTCATCATCAGCCAATCTGGATTGGGTGACCCTACCAGGAGAATATACTCCCGCCAGCACAGCCTGATGAATCACTGCAACCTAGGCCCCCACACCACGTCAAGGTCACTACCATGTGGGGGAATAATAATAATAATAATAATAATAATAATAATAATAATAATAATAATAATAATAATAATAATAATAATAATAATAATATTAATAATAATAATAATAATAATAATAATAATAATAATAATAATAATAATAATAATAATAATAATAATAATAATAATAATAATAATAATAATAATAATAATAATAATAATAATAATAATAATAATAATAATAATAATAATAATAATAATAATAATAATAATAATAATAATAATAATAATAATAATAATAATAATAATTTTTTTTTTTTTTTTTTTTTTGTTTTTCGTAGGTCGGTGGTGAAAACCTTTTATAGGTATCTTGAAGGGTCCGCACTTCAAGGGTATGTGAGACTCCCATGATCTTGTTCGGCCTACTCACCAAATACACCACCTCCTTTTCCCACGGTGAAACCAACCCGGAACCGCTTTCGCATTACTTCAAGTTGGGCCGTGCTTGTTCCTTTTTTTTAATTTTCTTTTATGATTCTTCTTCTAGGTCCTCTAAATATCTGAGCTCTTTCTTCCTGCGTAGTATTAATTCTATGTATTTAGCTATTGCATTCCATTTTTTCTTGGTTTTCAAGCATTACAGAAATTATATTTTCTGATGTTAATTCTCCTACTGCTACTATTAAAGATTCTCTTTCTGTTTCTGCTAAATCACATTCGAAAAAAGTGTGATGCGCTGTGTCATGTGTTGCGCTGCAGTGACTGCATCCTGGATTGTTTACTTTGCCCATCTTGTAGAGGTAGGATCGAAAATATCCGTGGCCTGATAGGAACTGAGTGATGTAAAAATTTACTTCTCCATGGTGTCGGTTAAACCAGACTTCTACTTGTGGGATTAATCTAGCCGTCCATCGCCCGTGCTGATCATTACTCCAGTGTTCTTGCCATCTTGTCATCGTGTACCTTCTTTCCTCTGCTACAATGACATCTCGGCTCGTTGCTTGATCCCTTATATATATATTTCTTCGTTCTTGCGCTAGCAAATCAATCGGAATCACGCCCGCGATTACCATGACCGCCGAATGTGATACTGTTCGATAGGAGCACGCGACTCGGAGAGCCCCTCTTCGTTGCACCGCTGCTATGCGTTTTTTACAATACCTCTTGTCCATCGCATGTGCCCAGATTTCAGCTCCGTATAGAAGGATTGATTCTGCGGTTTTCATAATGATTCGTCTTTTTTCTGGTTTGGGTCCTCCAATGTTTGCCATAAGTTTGCTTAGCTTGATTGTAGCTTCTGCTGCTTTATCTGCTACTTTTTGGATTTGTTGCCAAAATGTTAGCCTTGTATCAATAGTAACTCCTAAGTAATTTGCTGATTCTTTGGTCATTATTGTTTCTGGACCTACTTGCATTGGAATTATAGTTGGTATTCTTTTCTTAGTTAGCATAACGATTTCTGTTTTTGCCGTTGCTAATTCTAATCTATGTTCCCTCATCCAACTATACACTCTTCTCATAACTTGATTCAGCCTAATCTGTGATTCTGCTATATCCCGTGCCGTTATAATAGCTGCTATATCATCAGCATAACCTACTAGCTGTATATTTTCAGGCATTTCCATACATAATAGACTGTTGTACAGAACATTCCATAGTTCTGGTCCTAGTATTGATCCTTGTGCTACTCCTGCCGTAAGATCCTTTATCCTCTTTCCATCTACCGTGTTGTATATCAATCTTCGCTCGCTTAAGTAATCTATTAGAACTTTCAGAAGGTACGTAGGTATAGTAAACTTATTTTGTAATGCGTCTATGATGTCAGTCCATCTTGCCGAATTAAAGGCATTTTTGACATCCAAGGTAACAAGTAGAACTATTTTCCTCGAGTGATGTGTTTCCATTCGTGTGGCTTCCGCAGTTTCTGTTACCACCTTGATAGCGTCAACGGTCGACCTTCCCTTTCTGAACCCGAACTGTGTGTTCGCTAATCCACCAGCTGTATGAATTGCTGCTTGCAGTCTTGTTTTTATTAACCTTTCGAAGAGTTTCCCGGCCGTATCTAACATACATAGTGGCCTGTATGACGATGCTGCTCCTCTTACTCCTTTAGCTTTGTCAATTAAAACCAGTCTTGCTTCTTTCCACCTTTTGCTGAGTACTCCTTCTTTTAGGCAGCAATTATACATATTCAACATCATTTGTGGATTATTCGAAGCTACTAATTTGATGACCTCTGCTGGTATTCTATCAGGTCCGGGGGCTTTCTTGTTTTTCATACATTTTACTGCATCTTCTAGTTCTATTTGTGTAAAAATTGGGGCTTCTCCTGGTTCTTCGTGCCTCTGCAATACATTTCTTTTAGGGTGTGTAGGGAAAAGTGTGTTTACAATATTCTCCATAACGTCCGCTTCTAGCTGATTTTCTGATGCTGGTGCTCTGATTCTTTTCATTACAATTTTGTATCCAAGTCCCCAGGGATCATTGTTTACTTCTTCACACAAACTTTTCCAGTTTTTCATTTTACTCTTCTTTATTATAATTCGGAGCGTTTTTCTCGCTATTCTATATTCCTCTAGTTTGCTTGTTTCTGCTGCTCCATTTCTCTGTCGCTGTGCTATGCGGCGGAGACGCAAACATTTTCTTCTCAATTCCGCTATTTCTTCTGTCCACCAGTATACAGGGCATCTGTTTCTATTTCCAAACTTCTTGGGCATTGATTCTTCACAAGCTCTTGCGATGGTGTCCATAGTAACTTTCACCACTGCTTCTGCTCGTTCTCTGCCTGTTTCGTTCTGTGGCACTTGCATTACTCTTTCTAGATTTCTCCTTATTACACCGGCCATTTTTTCTTTATCCAGCTTATTGACGTTCCATGTACCTTCTCGCTGGTTGTTGCGATTTCTTTCTCTCCTTCTCGTGCATATTTCGAATTGTATATACTGATGATCGCTGCCAGTATAATCCTCTAGAACCATCCAGTTTTCTATGTTGTTAGCAAGTTCTTCTGTTGCTAGGGATATATCGGGTATAGTTTCGGTGTACCCGGGTCTCCTGAATGTGCTGGTATTTCCTGAGTTTAACACAATTAAATTTTGTCTTGCTACCATTTCCAAAATTTGCCTTCCCCTGTTATCTGTAACTGGCAATCCCCACTCCACTGCTTTAGCATTGAAGTCACCGGCGACTACTACATTTCCTCCTAGTTCTATTATCTTATCTTCTAGTTGCTCCATTTTCTGTCGATATTCCTGTGCTGTTTGATTTGGAGTTAGGTAACAGCTTATTATTGTTTCTTTGCCGTTTGTGATCCATACAAACCCATTTCCGGCTCCATGGCTGTTAATTTGTATTTTCCCTTGATTTACTACCCAGATGGCTGCTGTACTTGTGACTTCCGAGAACCAATTCTGATAATCTTTATTTTTGTACTGCTCGCTGATAATTACTACGTCGATATTCTTTTCTCGGACGAGCTGTAAAAGTAGATCATCGGCCGTTTTGCTCCTGTGCAAATTACCTTGTAAGAGCTTAATTATTTTTATGCTTTTTACTCTCCGCAAGTGCAGTTCGAAACACTCTACACAAACCGGATCCTGACACGTGCTCCAGACTTTCTGCTTTTATTTCTGCACACAAAAAGCACCTTGCCTTTTGTTTACAGTTTTTGACTGTGTGTCCTTTTTGTCCGCACTTGTAGCAGCAGTCTCTACGATCTTCATATTTGCATTGCCTCCATAAGTGGCCGAAGTTAAGGCATTTGTAGCATCGCTTAACTTCTGTTCTCTACCTAATTCTGCATCTGATCCATCCAATTTTTATTTTCGATGTTACCAGTAATTTTTTGGCATCGCTTTCTTCCATAACTACAACCGCAGTTATCTGTTCCCTGCCATTTGGTGCTGTCAAATGTATTTTGCATTCGACAACTTCCGTTAATTCCTTATTTATAGCCTTTTGAACTTCCTCAATGGTTGTTACACAATCCAAGTCTTTAATCTCTATCGCAGTCTTTGGTGTGAGATTCCTTACACTAGCCGAAGTCCCTAGAGCTTCTTGTAGCTCCTTGGTGAATTTACCTTTTTCTTTCGGGCCTTTCCCCATTTCCAGCAGCACATCCCCATTTTGAGTTCTGCGGATTCCTCTGATTTCGATCTCTGTTTTTTCAGGGTTTACCCTTCCTTTTATTTCCTTTAGGATTTCAGCGTAAGTCTTCCCTGTGGTGGGTTTTATCAGTATTGCTTCTGATCGGGGCCTTGTACTCTTCTGCTTTTCCGAGTGTGACATCTTACTTCTTCTCTTCCGTGTTCTTTGGCTACTCGCTGCTTCTTTTTTTCCTGGCAGTACTTTACCTTCGTTCGATCTGGGTTGTCGCTGCGCTGAAGTTCTAGTTTGCACAAGTGTCCAACCACTTTCTTCTGCTTCTCTTCCTTTCTTGTATGCAGGAGGGGTGTCGGTTTGGCCATGCTCATCTGCATAGATCTCTCTGCCTCGTTTCTTACCATTTGAGGAGGTTAATGCTGCATTTTGCTCTCCTATGCTGGGGATTTCGCTGGTATTTTTCGTTTGTTCCTTCCTTTGGGTTCTGCCTTCGAAAATTACTTCTATCGCTTCCTGTAACTTTATTAGGCCATTTTTGATGTCCATACTAATGTTTTTCTGCTTGGCAGCAGCTTGCAGCATGATTTCTGTCAGATGTTGTATTTTCTGAAGTTGCTGTTCCTCCATATCTTCAGGGATTTTCCTTGATGTTTCAATTTGGGAAACTGATAATTTGTGTATACCTTCTTTCGGCGTTCCTCCATTTACCGTCTTTTCTGGTATGATGATCAGTTTCTTACTGCATTTAGTGAGTTCGGCTGATGCTCCTTTAATTGGAGAACGAGCTATTTTGTTGCTTCTTTGAAATGGGTAACTTCCCATTTTTGGTTGCTGCTTTTGTTTCTTCTGTTCTTCGGTAACATATTTAACACTTAGAGGCCCGCATACCTCTAAGCGCCGGTTGCTAGCCGGGTCATTTGGCACAGATTTATTTTTTAGCAATAAGCGATCCCCCCCAGAATCCGTGGGATCGGCCTCCTTGGAGGATGGATTCTCTAGCATAGCTAGATTACCACCTGGGGTATTTATATATATTGTTTTATCCATTGCATATTTATAAACTGAGTCTTTATGGAGTTACTCATCTCCGTTTTTAATTCCGGCCGCTCCTAACATGGAGTACAGACGCCGACCAAGTCGCCGCTCGCTACGAATACAGACGCGCTTGGATTTTGAGCATTTCGCGCTTGTACGAGTAATACACGCCCGTCCTGCACCAACTTGTTTTATTTAGTTAGAGCGCCAAATATTCGCTTTTACCCTATCTCGTTAGCCATACTAAGTATGTTACCAGGAGGTGCCCGGCAGATAACTATGTTACCTACCTTCGAGGAGGTGAGATTAGGATTTGCTGGCAGAGCTGATAATTACAGTAGGCGTTTCCCAGTTTTTGTCAAGACGTCCGTTGGTAGAACGTTTGTCTGAGACCATATACCAGCCTTTACCTCCCAATAATAATAATAATAATAATAATAATAATAATAATAATAATAATAATAATAATAATAATAATAATAATAATAATAATAATAATAATAATAATAATAATAATAATAATAATAATAATAATAATAATAATAATAATAATAATAATAATAATAATAATTTTTTTTTTTTTTTTTTTTTTTTTTTTTTTAGAAGGGAAAATCCTTTATGGATGAAGGGCGCACGTGCGTCCAACAAATGTCGGAGTCTCCCATATTGGGCATACCGACTAAAAAACCTCCCGCTCTCCACGGACACTAGCCTGGAACCGTTTGTCACATTACTTCGGGCTAGGTCCAATGCCATCGCCTTGAAGGCTGCTGCCTAGCCAAAGTCTGTAGGTTGGACCTCTGTGGTGTCTAGGTCCACCTTCTTTTTCCGCAGTATTTTCTGCGCAAAGAGTGACAAACTGTCCCACGCTCCCCTACCCTGTAAAATGTGGCCCACCACTGTGTCCGGAGAGAACCGCGGTACAACTTCCCTTAGCTGCACACGCTCTCGAGCCCACCTTTCACAGATGAAAAAAGTGTGCTCAGCATCATCGTGCATGTGGCAATATATGCACTCCGCTGAACGTGCCTTCCCCATCTTGTGCAGATAGGCCCGAAAGTATCCATGTCCACTCAGCAGCTGAGTGAAGTAGTAATCTACCTCTCCATGTCGTCTTTCTACCCATGGGGTAACCTCCCCGATGAGCCGCCTCGTCCATATCCCTCGTTCCTCCAGTTCCCAGTTCTCCTGCCATTGTCGAAGCGTGCGATTCCGCTCTTCCTTCTGCACTGACTCTATATTTCCTTCGGCCTTTCTCCGGTATATCGCCTGACGCTCCCTTGCGAGTAGGGCAATTGGAATGACGCCAGCGATAACCAGGACAGCTGGCTCCGAGACAGTTCTGTAAGCAGACGCCACTCGCAACGCCGCCAGCCTTTGGACCCGACCCAGCCTTATCCGATAGCACTCCTTTGCGAGAGCATGACCCCATATCTCGGCACCATACAGCAAGACTGACTGGACCGCAGACATCAGTAGCCGCCTCCGACTCGATCTTGGTCCACCTATGTTGACCATCAATCGAGCCAGCGCCATGACACCATTTGCGGCCCTGTCAGCAGTCTTCTTGATCTGCTCAAAATAATTTAGCCTGCTGTCAATCATGATGCCGAGATATTTTACCGCCCGTTTTGTCTGCACCTCTTCTTCGCCGATGCGCATCTGGAGCTCAAGGTTCATCCTCCTTTTTGTCAGCACTACGACCTCCGTCTTGCTCAATGCCAACGACAGTCCGCGGCTGTCCATCCAAGAAAGGATGGACCGCATGGTTTGATTGAGCTTCAGTTGGGCGAGCTCCACGTTTCGCGCTGCTATCAGCACGGCAACGTCGTCCGCATATCCGACCAGCATTGACTCATCCGGCATGTTTAATCGCAACAGACTGTCGTATGCGGCATTCCAAAGGTCGGGACCGAGGATTGAACCTTGTGCTGCACCTCCAGAGACAGTGATACTCCCTTGTCCTTCAGTCGTATCGAAGAGTACTGTACGGTCGTCAAGGTAGTCGCTGATCATTCCTAGCAGATATTCCGGAACACGAAATTCCTGCTCTAGAGCTTGGAGCATGTCGCTCCATCTGGCCGAATTAAACGCATTTTTCACGTCTAAAGTCACAAGGAGGACTATACGACGTGAGAAATGGTTGTGGTCCTCGGCCCTGCTCATCGCAGATGTGACTTCCACAATGGCATCTGCTGTGGAACGACCAGCCCTGAAACCGTACTGACGCGGAGACAAACCTCCAGCTGCCTCGATGGCAGACAACAGCCTTGGCTTGAGTAACTTCTCAAGAACCTTTCCCGCAGTGTCCAGCATGCAGAGCGGACGGTATGAGGAAGGCAGCTCCGGGTCTCCTTTCTCCTTGCTGATTAGTACCAGCCTAGCTGTCTTCCAACACTTGGGGAAAATTCCCGCTGAGAGACAGGCATTGTACATACTCAACAGAATATTCGGATTATACCGAAAAACCAGCTTTAATATCTCTCCTTGGATACCGTCTGGACCTGGGGCCTTCTTGACCTTGAGAGATTGGATGGCCACTTCCAGCTCCTCCATTGTAAACGGGGAAGCGCCATCCCGGTTGTATACTCTAGCAGCTCGCTGGAGATGCACTGGAAAGAGGGCTTTAACTAGGCGCGTTGTGGTCCGCATGTCCATGGGCGGAGGGGTTTTCAGTGCCCCAATTTTCTGGGTTACAATTTTGTAACCTAAGCCCCATGGATCTGAGTTTATATCCTCTCTCAGTGCTTCCCAGCATCTCGCCTTGCTGTGATTGATTGCACGTCGCAACTGGCGCTTTTTCTCCTTAATAATAATAATAATAATAATAATAATAATAATAATAATAATAATAATAATAATAATAATAATAATAATAATAATAATAATAATAATAATAATAATAATAATAATAATAATAATAATAATAATAATAATAATAATAATAATAATAATAATAATAATAATAATAATAATAATAATAATAATAATAATAATAATAATAATAATAATAATAATAATAATAATAATAATAATAATAATAATAATAATAATAATAATAATAATAATAATAATAATAATAATAATAATAATAATAATAATATAATAATAATAATAATAATAATAATAATAATAATAATAATAATAATAATAATAATAATAATAATAATAATAATAATAATAATAATAATAATAATAATAATAATAATAATAATAATAATAATAATAATAATAATAATAATAATAATAATAATAATAATAATAATAATAATAATAATAATAATAATAATAATAATAATAAT